>JARFIW010001376.1:0-1287978 GCA_036346225.1 Platerodrilus igneus | reverse complement strand
TAAACCCAGTGGTCGTGGTCTACTCATGGATTATAACGAGAAGCCACTAGAGTATGTATACTTTGATGATCCCAACGAACTGTGTGAACGGCTCAAGCTTCTGGTCGCCTCACAAGATGCAGGTAACACCGGTCACACCAACGAAATTACATCGATTATGGAAGAATTACGCGAATTGCGTATAATAGCGTAGATCGTGTCGAGCTTTGTTACTCATTATTAGGATGGTTATCGACAAGTTTGGACATGCGTCTGACTGTGCTTCATATATTTCTTATGATGATTACTACGATTTTGACAACATGAGATTAGCGCGCGTTGCTACACCACAAGAAGATGATGCAGTCACGAAAGCGTACTTAGAATCGCGGTTAGCAACGTATCACCAGTAAGAGGGTGAACCAATTGCTTGGAAGTGGTTCCGCTATTCAGCAGTATATAGACACGCTTGTGAAGGAGACAACAAACAGTATGATAACACAATTCTCACGCGAGTATGTTACAAGAGCAGACTTTAACCATTTTGAAGAGATGATGAGTAACCTTGTTCCAGTCACTGTGAACGCTAATGTTGCACAAATCGTAACCAAACGGATAGATGATTCTATGAATAGCATATATAAGACATTAGACGCTGCTATTCAACAAGTAAAAGCACAATTTAGAATAGACATTGCACGAATTCAAGCAGATATTCAACAGTTTTAAGAGAAACTTAAAAACGCACGCATATAGCCGTCAACCATACACACACACATATTAGCAATATGTCTGTAAAGGAGCAAATCGTCCACGAGTAACATAAGCCTGCTCGCATTAACTTTCCTAGAAGACATGTAATCACAAAAGGATTAAACGAGCTGTTTCAAGCCGATTTGGTGGAAATGATCCCATATGCAAAGATAAATAAAGGATTTAGATACATTCTAGTTGTTATCGATGTATTTTCTAAATACTTATGGGCCGTACCGGTTAAGCGCAAGACGGGTAAGGCTGTTTCAAACGCTTTTCAATCAATTTTAAACAAAGACCATCGTATTCCACGGTACATTCAAACGGATTTGGAAAAAGAATTTTATAATTCAACATTTAAGGCTTTAATGGAAAAATATGAGATTACACTATATAGTGTGTACAGCAATAAAAAAGCTTGCGTAGTAGAACGCGTTAATCGTACCTTAAAGTCAAAAATGTGGAAACAATTCAGTTTGAATGGTTCGTATCGATGGCTGAATATACTATCCTCACTCGTGACTGCATATAACAACACCAAACATCGAACAATCGGCATGCGACCTGTAGATGTGTCAAAACGCAATGAACGCAAACTTTTCAATACAGTGTACAGTACGATCAAAACAGTTAACTTAAAGAGTAAAAAATTTTCTGTTGGGGATCATGTTCGCATTAGTAAACATAGAGGTCAATTTACCAAGGGATACACACCAAATTGGTCTAACGAAATTTTTACGGTGTACAAAGTGCATTTGACTAATCCTTTAACGTACCTATTGCGCGATAGTCGAGGACAACCAATATTAGGCGGCTTCTATGCAGAAGAACTTTAACGAACACACTATCCGGATGTATATTTAGTGGAAAAAGTATTGAAGAGAGTTAAAAATCAAGGAAATTACAAGCGCTAAAAGCAGGTGTGGTTGAAAAGGAGCTTGCATTAAGTAAAGCCTATGCACCTATTACAAAACGTTTACAAACACTTCAGACCGGTCTGCTGAAAGATATTAAACAGGAGTCCAAGATCGAAAGCCAGCACTGGTTACCACAACAACATGAATTACAGTCTACTCCTAAAAGACGCCCTAAATTTCTCGATCAGGTGCGCAGTTCCACACCATTCGCCGCACCACCAATAGAGGAGGCATGGGAACACAATCCTCATAGCCCAGTCCAGCCTGAGGAGTCTACCTTCGAAGAATCGGAGAGTAGCGGCAACACTCCAGAGACCCATACAGAGTACGAACGGTACCTAAACAGCGAAGAACATCAGGCCTACTTACAACGATTCTTACCATCGGTAAGATACTATGTCGATAATCTGTTCTCCAACTTTACTGATAATTATAACAATGACACGGAGCACTTGCGCAGGGATAAAGTACGTGTTAATCCGGAGACAGAAAAATTAATGATTGGTGATTCGGACATTATCTTCGGGATTGGTGAAAAGGTGTGTGTAGAACGATTTTGCTACAACGGTAGCAAAGGGTTTTTACGAGCAACTGTTCCTTCTCAATCCTTTGGGTAAATTCTCACTTAAAGAAATTAACGATTACGCAGACATTAAAAAAAGAAGTAATGCAATGTATAGCTTACGACAGCAAACTATGAACCCGAGTGGTCGTGGTCTACTCATGGATTATAACGAGAAGCCACTAGAGTATGTATACTTTGATGATCCCAACGAACTGTGTGAACGGCTCAAGCTTCTGGTCGCCTCACAAGATGCAGGTAACACCGGTCACACCAACGAAATTACATCGATTATGGAAGAATTACGCGAATTGCGTATAATAGCGTAGATCGTGTAGCTTTGTTACTCATTATTAGGATGGTTATCGACAAGTTTGGACATGCGTCTGACTGTGCTTCATATATTTCTTATGATGATTACTACGATTTTGACAACATGAGATTAGCGCGCGTTGCTACACCACAAGAAGATGATGCAGTCACGAAAGCGTACTTAGAATCGCGGTTAGCAACGTATCACCAGTAAGAGGGTGAACCAATTGCTTGGAAGTGGTTCCGCTATTCAGCAGTATATAGACACGCTTGTGAAGGAGACAACAAACAGTATGATAACACAATTCTCACGCGAGTATGTTACAAGAGCAGACTTTAACCATTTTGAAGAGATGATGAGTAACCTTGTTCCAGTCACTGTGAACGCTAATGTTGCACAAATCGTAACCAAACGGATAGATGATTCTATGAATAGCATATATAAGACATTAGACGCTGCTATTCAACAAGTAAAAGCACAATTTAGAATAGACATTGCACGAATTCAAGCAGATATTCAACAGTTTTAAGAGAAACTTAAAAACGCACGCATATAGCCGTCAACCATACACACACACATATTAGCAATATGTCTGTAAAGGAGCAAATCGTCCACGAGTAACATAAGCCTGCTCGCATTAACTTTCCTAGAAGACATGTAATCACAAAAGGATTAAACGAGCTGTTTCAAGCCGATTTGGTGGAAATGATCCCATATGCAAAGATGAATAAAGGATTTAGATACATTCTAGTTGTTATCGATGTATTTTCTAAATACTTATGGGCCGTACCGGTTAAGCGCAAGACGGGTAAGGCTGTTTCAAACGCTTTTCAATCAATTTTCAACAAAGACCATCGTATTCCACGGTACATTCAAACGGATTTGGGAAAAGAATTTTATAATTCAACATTTAAGGCTTTAATGGAAAAATATGAGATTATACATTATAGTGTGTACAGCAATAAAAAAGCTTGCGTAGTAGAACGCGTTAATCGTACCTTAAAGTCAAAAATGTGGAAACAATTCAGTTTGAATAGTTCGTATCGATGGCTGAATATACTATCCTCACTCGTGGCTGCATATAACAACACTAAACATCGAACAATCGGCATGCGACCTGTAGATGTGTCAAAACGCAATGAACGCAAACTTTTCAATACAGTGTACAGTACGATCGAAACAGTTAACTTAAAGAGTAAAAAATTTTCTGTTGGGGATCATGTTCGCATTAGTAAACATAGAGGTCAATTTACCAAGGGATACACACCAAATTGGTCTAACGAAATTTTTACGGTGTACAAAGTGCATTTGGCTAATCCTTTAACGTACCTATTGCGCGATGGTCGAGGACAACCAATATTAGGCGGCTTCTATGCAGAAGAACTTCAACCAACACACTATCCGGATGTATATTTAGTGGAAAAAGTATTGAAGAGAGTTAAAAATCAAGTATATGTGAAATGGTTAAATTTAGATTCTAGCCATAATAGTTGGATATCCAAAAATCATATTTTGTAGATCTGCTGTTACGTGTTTGTTTACCATCATATGTCATTCATCAATAAAACATTTTTTACTGTTACATGCTTTATTATAGCCACGCACACACACACAAGTTACATCTATGTACTACTAATTACTACACTAGTTCTACGTCAAGAAAGTTGTTTATAATTCCTCATGCCCGAAGCGCAAAACGTTGATGTAGGTTGATTTTCGCTGTTTTGGTTGAGCTCGAGTATTTCGATGTCCGTGAATATGTGTAAATAACAAGCAGGTAAAAACACATTACCTTCTCAGCTAACAATTTCTCCCCGTACTTGACCAACACTCGAGGTATATATATATTTATTGTAAAAGGTATGCGACACGTACAATAGCATCCTCCATTAGATCTAATAAGTGCTATCTATAGCGCATCAGCTAAGACTACCAAGATTACATGATTTACATACAAAAAATAGTATTAAACTAAAACAATAACTTTAATAGCATATACACTTTTTTATAATCATCTATACTATTTGATGGCCATTTTCCCGAATCCGGACCACACGTTCCATCCTGGTTGCTGTTTTGAGCCCTCCATTGCCAAATTCTTGAGGAGCCAGTTATATGTTGTTCTATGAGGGCCAACTACATTAGGTTGGTACTTATAATTTACCTTATACTTTAAAATTAACTTCAATACTTTTTCTAATACCATAGGTTGTGCAAAATATACAACATCTACAATTATATCGTCAATCGCTGTTACCAGTGATTTAAAGTTGCATTTTATATTCACGATAGGATATGCCTTCGTACTCAATACAGCTCGGTTGGTTAGTAATTCTTCAAGGAAATATACATCGCTCAAACTATAATTACTATCTGTTGCGTCTAGTACACCGCGCACCTGATGACATTTTAACTCTGTTTTGCCGTTGCAAGCATCAATGAAGTTTGATACAAATTGATCGCACCTACTCTGTTGATTAAACAGCATTCCATTACATCAATGGATGTATCATTGGTCAGCGTTAGCCATTTGAAGGCTTTAAAGGGAACATGAACACCTACTCTGAACAGTATACGTTTGATTTTGTCCACATCATTCAATACTATGGCATGTTTCAGATGTTGGTGTAAAATGCGTTGTTCACTCTCGAACAAATCGTACAGTACATTGTCCATGTTAACTTGAAAACTTCGCACCACTATCGTCACTATCGTTGTTGTTCCACTCACTGCAAGAACTATCCAAGTACCTAGCTTTTATGGCACATTCATCAAAATAGGTAATGCTAAAGTGTTGTGATACTGAGCATCACCTAGTTATTTGTCTGATAAACCCCCCACTAGGTTTTGTAACAGCATTAACAAATCAACAACCTCGAGATGATCTCTGGCAAGGCGACTCTGTTGAATTTGAGTAATATATTTAAGGAAAATCCAATTAAAGGTGTGTGTTGGTGGTGATAGATTGTTATTCAAATTATCTATGGGAATATCCTTCACTTTTAACAAAGGATGCATACCCGGTAAATTGCAAAATAATCACAAGAGCATAACGTTAATCATTACTCTACATACAGCACAAAAAGCTGTCATAGCCATGCGAGAAATATGTTGCCTTATAAATACTCCCTGTATGATTGTTGTGGTTTTGACAATTTTGACAACGATCCTAGGTCATGGATCGAAACGTAAAGAAAGATGATTTTAAAAACTATGAGTGGTTTAATTCCCAACGAAGAATAAGAAAAAGGTTGCCTGATGTCGCTAAATCTATATATATATATTAATATATATCTCTGTGTCGTATTTCTATATTTATTTGATAAATGGGTAAAAGTAAATTTTGTTGTGAACCAATAATATGCCACGGCTTATTGAAACTTATCTCAGGTTTTTAATGAATTTAAATAACTATAAAAAAACAGTGTGGGTACAAAACTGTATGCCTATATATTAACCACTGCCAGAAACAGCCCCCTCTAGTTAATTTATTATATACTTGTTCTAAAACTGGGTGTGATCTTTACTACCAATTTTCAGAAAATAAACAAAGTTAGAATGCTTAACTTTTGATAAGATTTTTTTAGATTTCAATGAATAATACAGCTTTTAAGTGTTACAAATATAAGAACTAAGTTGTTTTATACCTGTAATTCCATTGAAGTGCGCCGGTGTTTACAATAATGGACCTTGGACTGCAAATAGAACACCAACTTGGACGTGCATGATTACCTGTTGAATTTAAGTTTTAATATTTTGTATTTAAAATTTCACGCTTTAATTTTAGGCTTCAGAAATACTAAAAGGATATTATAATGAAAAATGATACTCAGAATCAGCTATCTAATTTTGGACTCGTTCAAACTATCATTGCGGGAACACTGCTTCAGAATAATGGAATCTCCTGGACGATTTTAGCTCTCGGTACCTCAATTTACATCAGCTTGGAAGCCAAACGCATTTCACTTGCAAAACAAATAATCTTCTGGACTACTAATGGTTGTATAAACCTTTAAAATTTATTACACGTTGCACAAAAACCTCTTTTAACTAGCTTCAGCTCTTAATACTTAAATAAAAAAACGAGAGCAGGTAAAACACCTCTATTCTGTAAATTACAAATTTTATAAGCCCATTTTTATTTATTTCTTATCACCTAGGAGATCTCTCAAAACAATCTTCATTTGCCTACTACATAAAGTTATTACAATTACACCCCTTGATCAATTATTTACAAACATCTCTAATTACTCTTTCAAAACCTTTCATTTGGATCACTTGGTCCTACTTTCCATTTGTTACATCTTGTTTTCAATTTTCCATTTACTTATAATTATTTTCTAATAATACTAATGAATTGTGTTTCAAATATTATGGTACCTAATTTATATAGTAAACATACATATAGTGAACATACATTAAACAAACATTTATTTTTCATCCTATAACTACTTATTTCTATTAAAACATGCTAAATGACTTATTTTTTAGATCTTCTGGTATGTCTTACTTTTACAAACAGTAGTGTCCATTCAAATAGTGAACATAAACATTAGATACAATCCACAGAAGCTTCCTCAAATGGAATTACGTTTGATTTTTATAAATTAAATTAAATAAACACCTATTTGAAATCTCAAAAAGCTCTATCACACTGAAATAGCATTCGATATTAGTTCAGTAATTAATTTTGTACGATCTTGTTTATCATTAGTTTTAAATAGGATATTTCATAAATATGAGTAGTAAATAAGTGCGTCTAACCTTGGATATTATATAGAACATTACATAACATCACAATATATATATATATATATATATATAAATATATATATATATATATATATATATATATATATATATAGGGTGCCCTATTTCTTACACGTTGTATGGGTAACTCTGTTATTTGTGATATTACAGAAAAGGTTAAATAGGGCAACTAGTGCAGTTTTTAATGCCGAGTTCAGCCATGAAAAGATAATTAACATTCAGGGAGTAGCAAAAGCGTTATACCAAAATAACGAAATTTTGATCTTTTTTGTTTTGCTTCGTGGTTCATTTATTATGATAGATACAGTAAAACGTTGTAGATGTTTTACATTATTTTAAAGGAGAATAAGATAAACTTATTTGTTTTACATGGCTTTGGTCATGTTCGAGTAAATAAGTGAGGTTATGTTTTTTTAAATGGAAACCATAATTAGCGGTAGTTTTGATAGAAAGGCATTTTTTTTCTCTTTTCAGTGATGTACTACAGTGTACATGTTCAACATAAAAATTTTTGAAAAAATTTTATTTTTATGAAATACAAAACTTTGTATTAAATAATATGTGAATATTTGAGCTGATTTTAAGAATCAAGTAGCCATATGACTCATTACAATAGATTTCACTTGTTTGTATAACAGAAATTAGATAGTACTATTATTTTGTGTTTATACGTACATTATTTTCTTCTAATAGTTAGAATGTCCTATACAAATGAAGAAAAAAATGACATGCTGCTACTATTCTGAGAATCGTAACCCACGTGCAGCAGCGGATTTGTACTTTGAAAGATACATGGAACGTAAGCAACCACACTGTCGGATATTTAACAAACTTGAAAATAATCTTATGGCATATGGTGCATTTACCAAACCTAAATTCTTACGAAAATATGAAAAAACTGTTGAAACGAATGTGTTGGCGTTTGTTAACCATAAACCAGAATCTTCTACTGCCGAAATTGCAAACCACTGTGCAACTTCTAAGGAAACTGTGAGGTGTATTTTGAAAAGTCGGAAATATCATCCCTATCACTATTCTATTTCGAATACATTGTATCCAGTGGATAATTAAAGACGGATAACATTTTTGTCGTTGGTACCTTAATAAATGTGAAGAGGATTTATATTTTTGGAGAACCATTATGTTTACTGACAAGACTAAATTTACAAATAACGGAATATTTAATCGGCATAACAAAGTATTTTATTCTCAAGAAAATCCTAAACTTGTGCGTGAATCTAGAGATCAACATTAATTTGGTATTAATTGTTGGTGTGGAATATTTTGTGGCAAAATTATTGGACCTTTTCTTTATAACGACAATTTGACCGCTGCAAATTACTTAAATTTCTTAAAACACCAACTGGAAGAATATTTGAATGAATTACCTGTTAACATCCATTACAGACTAAGTATTTCCAACACGATTGTGCCCCTGCACACAGTGGTACATCAGTGAAGCAATATTTAACTGAGCGTTTTGAGCACGTGATTGGTAACAAAATGCAAATTGATTGGCCTGCTCGTTCACCACAACTTACGCCATTAGATTTTTATTTGTGGGATAATTTTAAAAATAAAGTGCATTCTACTACTCCTCAAGCGCTTGTAGAAGGCAGTAGAAGATTCTGGTTTATGGTTAACAAACGCCAACACATTCGTTTCGACAGTTTCTTCATATTTTCGTAAAAATATAGGTTTGGTAAATGCACCATATGCCTTAAGATTATTTTCAAGTTTGCTAAATATACGACAGTGTGGTTGCTTATGTTCCATGTATCTTTCAAAGTACAAATCAGCTGCTGCACGTGAGTTACGATTCGCAGAATAGTAGCAAAAGAGCATGTCATTTTTTTCTTCATTTGTATAGGACATTATAACTATTAGAGGAAATAATGTACGTATAAACACAAAATAATAGTACTATCTAATTTCTGTTATTCAAACAAGTGAAATCTACTGTAATGTGTCATATGGCTACTTGATTCTTAAAATCAGCTCAAATATTCACATATTATTTAATACAAAGTTTTGTATTTCATAAAAACAAAATTTTTTCAAAAATTTTTATGTTGAACATGTACAATATAGTACATCACTGAAAAGAAAAAAAAATGCCTTTCTATTAGAACTACCGCCAATTATGGTTTCTATTTAAAAAAACATAACCTCACTTATTTACTCGAACATGACCAAAGCCATGTAAAAACAAATAAGTATATCTAATTCTCCTTTTAAAATAATGTAAAAAACATCTACAACGTTTTACTGTATCTATCATAATAAATGAACCACAAAGCAAAACAGAAAAGATCAAAATTTCGTTATTTGGGTATAACGCTTTTGCTACACCCTGTATGTTAATTATCTCTTCATGGCTGAACTCGGCATTAAAAACTGCACTACTTTCCTTATTTAACTTTTCTCTTATGTCACAAATAACAGAGTTACCCATACAACGTGTAAGAAATAGGGCACCCTGTACATATATATATATATATATATATATATATATATATATATATATATATAGATATATATACCAATGTTTAATACCTTGAAAGTAATAGGAAAATAAAATTTAAAGTTGTCAACCCTGTTCGGGTGGTAATGTTGATTCGGTCATTGATACCTATTGCAAGTTAAAACAAGTCGTATACAATGATGAAAAGTTTTTTGAAACTAACTAAATGTGATCTTGAATACATGCTTTGTAAAAGCGATATAGTTCAGATTCTGCTACGATTCTTCAACAGACGGCGATAACAATAAAAACTCTGTTTAAATTAATTTTTAATAACGACTTAACATTGCGTAATTCTATTAAAATGATTTGAAATATAACGGTATTATTTTTATTGTTTAGCATCAATTTAATAACATTTGTAGATATAAGATGAAAATTGTGAATTTTGGCAATTGACAATTATGCTAAAATGTTTTGAAGTTACCTTGTTGCCATATGTTCCATTTAACAGAATTAAAACTCAGATATATTATAGACATTCTTGCAATTATTTACCATATGTGTATATATTTCTCTTGACAATAATTATTAATTTAAGAATAACTTATTAAATTAAAGTAGGTTATTTATAAGCACTAAATTCTACAATAATTGAAACGAGTTTGAAAATAAAAATGTATTGACAATGTAGCTATACTTGTAATTTATTCTGCCAGTATCAACAAAATATAATGCCAAATAGTTGTTTTTAGGTATAAACCAGAACCATATAGGATTTGTTGTTATAATTATACTATAAATAGCACAATCGCCGAGGTCATTAACTACCATGCACTTTACTGAACGCGGTTGTTAAAGGGCGTTATATGAACGTTTTTTGCAAAGAAATAAGTAATATTTATCTCAGTTTGCGAGATGTTGAAACGTTTAGATCCGTAAGTTATGCATATCTTTTAGAAAACATATTTGCTTTTATGGACAAATTTTTGCTTTACATTCCTTAACTTTAATAATTTCACTAATCATGTTTACAGAGTCTTTTTAAATAATAATATCCTTTGAACATACTATCATCTTGAATACAAATTTTGTTATACCTATATCTAGTACTAATAATAATTAGTGTCTCTAGCACTGTAAAATTTAACTAGAACAAATAATTCAAATCTTTTTATAGTGTTTAATTAAATCGGTCTTTAACAACAAAAAGAGGTATTTTGCACATTGCAAATTATTATTACCATGCTTGTGGCAATAAATATTACATAATAAATGGCTGGTTATTCACCTAACAATAAAATTTTACACTGGGAATATATAATTGGCGTATGCTGGGTTGCCTGCCATAGATATGCATATATTTTTTAGAATTCGATTAAATTTAAGTACACGTAGGTAAATGTGTGAAAGTTACTTTACATTTCAGTATTCAGCTGTATTGTAAATAGTTACTAATATTATATTGAAAAAAGCGACACCCAGTATTGCCAGCTGTGTAAAAAATGTTTTGTTTCGGCAGTGAATCAATCAAACTGTATGAAAATATATGAACTCATTAGCATGTAATTAAAATAAGCCGGTAAGTGAAAGTAATATAAATAAAACATTCAAATTTTGTGTGTTTTTTTTAACATTATATATTTAATACAAAAACATTTTTTTAAAAATCTCGGGGGATTCTTCAGCACGTGCACGTTTTTGCTTAACCTAAAAATCTCCGAAGTATTCAATCACCTAATGCGTGCAAAGCCTCCGTTCAGAACGCCTTATGGAGTACCATTCCGCATTTGAGAATGATTACATCACTATCCAAATTCTTCACCACGTTTTAAATAACGACATGATTTGCATACATTTTAAGGTTAAATTTTAGATCCGGGTACGAGTTCAGTGTAGTTGTATAAATTATTTGGGTGGTGCAATAATGAACAAAATAACGGGTGACCTGTCTTAACATGTTTTTTTTTGCACACACACACCAATATTTTAAATTAAAACTATTATAAAATACGCGTCGAATAATTTCTCCTATTCTTTTTGATATTTAATACAAAAATAATGGGGCAGAGCCCCGTTTAGGACACGTTTAGAAGCTCCCTTCCCCACCATTCATCATTTTGAGAGTGATTATGTCATCCACCGACATTTCTATTTTTGCATATCCTATAAAATCCTTTTAATTAACTAAACAACAAGAATAAAAACAATGCAAAGCTCTAAAGTCACCGCTAAATTTAAAGAGTTTTATATCCATATATATTATTAAATATATATATATACAATTTAATATATTTAATATATATCACAATGCTAAAAGCATACAAACACTGTAAAATAAAAAATTTTATTGCCACATAAATTAAATGTATAATTACATTTAAATATTTAAATATATTCAAATTGCTAAAATGCAAGCAAGAGATCCTTGATATAAGATTAAATTAATTTTTTATTTGAGAGTCAAATAAATCGTGATGAAAGGTGGTATAATTTGCATACCAAGAAGGAAATAGTCTTAACATGTTTTTGCAAACACACACCTTATGTTAATTAAATACATTATATTAAAAGTCAAATGTCGGCATGATTTGCATACATATTACCAGAGATCTATAATCGCAATAAAAAAACACGAGGTTATATTCGACTGCAAATTCTTGTTATTTTATCTTGACATTGAAATCGCGAAAAGTGAACGACTTTTTTTTTACAAGATTTTACCTGCAAACGTTTAAAAATTTGATCCCCATCATATAACATTTTGTATATTTTCTCAATTTTATTTTCTACTTCGTACAAAACGCAGCTTATGAGGAGAGCTAAAACACTCTTTACCACTTGCACGCGTTTGCTTAATATTTAAAAAGTTCTTCACCGCAACGTTTTAATTTTAGCTTAACCTACCCAGAAAAATCTCCGAAGCGGCCAAGAACCAACACGTGAACTCCATTCTACACACACAACATTTTTTGAAAAAATGTATAACACCTTTCCCCATCTTATTTAATATTTAACACCGGGAACGCTGCTAAAAAAATTTCTTAAGAAAATATCTCCACCCCAGCGCACGCGCACCACCCCACGACAAAAATCTAACGACCCCGCCGAACGCACACCCCAAAGACCTAACAACCCCCCCGACGCACCAAATTTACACACAAAGACAATTTTGTACTCAAAGCGGCGTATACATATCTTGCTGCACGTTTTGTTTCCCAAAGCGGCTTAGCTATTCATATTGTTCTCGAATCGGCGCATACATATCTTGCTGTGGATCTCTGTTGCCAAAGCGGCTTAGCCCCCCTACTATTACATTTATCTATCTTCTCTAAGTGCACTAATGTATAATAACTTGTATCGTAGCTCGTAATCACCATGTATTCTGCTTGAAGTATCGAATAAAATCAAAAATAAAAGAGACCTCAACTCCTATCAGCACGGGTTTATATAATGGCTCGCTTGCAAGTCGAATTTGTCCCGCGACGGACGACTTTCAGAAATTCGCATTCTATTTTCCATTACGATGGCTCGGCACAATGATTCTTCTGAAATTTGCACTCGTCCGAGTTGAAATCTAAGAAATTTCCACACGCCTCGCAACACGTCCGCGAACAACTAATTAATTTTACATATAAATTGTTATGCTTCCACCTCTCATGTTTGCATCTTATTTCAACCTTAATCGCCAATCTAGTCTGTTCATTCTATCTACAACATGTGCTCTTGTTTTACATATTTCCCCTCATTTAACTACCAATGCATTCCCCATCGCTTGTCTTTATACCACAAACTTGCTTTCTTACTTGCACTCATATAGCTTGGAGCTTATCAACTATCATATACATCGGTATTTTTGCAGGTGTTCTGAGTTCTAATACGCTGAAGGCTTTTACGTGACTTCCCCACGTCTTTATAATTTCTCGATAGCTTTAGTACTTTGAAAGATTAAATTAAATACAAGTTGAACATTTTAATTCTGCTCCTTTTTATAGAAAGCGTCCAGTGAATAATTTAAACCCCTTGTTTTTAACGAAACGAATAATTTTTTATGCTCCATGGTTTTAATAATGCGTATTATTTAATGAAATTCTACATTACTTCCTTCTACACGTTGATTATGATTATATACATTTTAATTGAATGATTTAAATCTACACAGTAGGCCTTTAATTAAGCGTACTATTTTCCACTGCTCTGATATACACGGTGATTAAAATTATTTGATGTGGTTAATTAATTTTCTACCCTAGTCTAAATTAGAGTATATATATATATATATATATATATATATATATATATATATACCTATGAATGTGTAAGGAACAACGAGCCGTAGCAATACAAAATTAATGTATGGTGTTATATTTCGAAATAATAAGTTTAGGTTTAATATTTAGTTATTTGTCCATTTTTTGGTTTATTTAACATGAATTCGAAATGACATTCAAAAGTAGTTTTTACTTATCTAAATTTTTTGTAAGATCAGTAGTAACTGATATATTTACTAAAATGTTATCAATTACACTGTACGTACTGCTGCTGCTTACAATGATTGTAATATTAATAAAATGTACATTAAAATAATAAACTGTAAATAAGTTAAAGATTTCTGTTTATTATATTAATAAAATGATTAACTGAACATAAATAGAACAGTATTTATATATTTTTTTACTTAAGCACCTTTTGATTGGATCACACGTTTATTAACTTTACTTATTTGTTTTAGATAACGGCAACGGCTATAACCTATGTACTCGTGGTTCTACAGTTTTATGCCTCATGGAAAAAACAATGAACATTTGAAGTTTGGAAAAGTGACATCGGAAGTCATTTTGGATGGCACAAATAGAAAGCTTTTATAAAAGTATGCATATTGCTCCCCTAGCAAGCTTAGTGTTTAGTAGTATTTAATATTAATGTGCACGTTTTAGTAGTGAGAATAAAATACCAGGCAACACTACAATAGTTTCCTTTAAACTCTGTAACGTATTGGATGAATATTATTTTCACCCAACCTTAGTTTAGTTAATGGGATCTCAATGTCTGTCCACCGCCGTCGACCCCGCCGTCTCGGTCGTCGCCGCCATCGCCGTCGTCGCCGCCGGTGTCCGTCGCAGAGTTCCCGTGATTTTATAATATATATATATATATTATAATTTATGAATCTTATTCAGTTTTTTACTCTGATTACGAATATACTATACACTATTCGATATCTCATTTACTTAACGAGTTATTCGACTTTGAAATCGAAATTATACAACCAACGAAAGTTTTTGTTAATAAACATAATTATAACTTAAATTCAATTTTTATTGTAAATGTGAACTATATTTAATAAAAGAATATTCGTAAGTTTGGTTGTGAGCCGTACATGCGGCGCAAATTTTTTTTTAATGTCTTAATTAAGTGAAAATACCAAATTTAAGTAAATACCTGAATAAGGGCGTAGTTCTATTTATAACTTTCGAGTAAGTTTTGTAAACAGACAATTAGGTAGAAGTCTGTAATATTAGTAAATTATACAGGTCAAGAAACTTTTAGCGTTTAAAAGTAGATTATTTGTAGTACAGTATGCGTCAAAGATACAGTACTAGAGTATGGTAGAGTAGAATTTACTTAAGCAGTGCATGTACGTCATTTGACATATGCGCAAACCTTAAAAGTCAGTGGAGTAGCGGGTTTAATGATTTTTTACTGTTTTGAAAACACTCCCATAGCGTAAATATTCTAAAATCAAGTTTTATTTGTTGGTGGTTTAAATTCACATTGCGAATTTACTAAAAGTAATGGTGAAGAATGCGGTGAATTAGAATCGCGAATTATATATTTCTCCAACATTTCGTTGATTATATCTTTACAACCCGGTGTTCCGTTAGTGCCAAACGCTACAGTCTGTATGCAAAAGATTTGTGGTCATTTAGGTTTATACTCATGGTCGACGATTTCGCACAGCCGAGTTCACTAACTTTGTAGCAAAACAGTCACGGTAGTCATTAATTAACTCCATTAATTTTGATTATTGTTCATTTGATAATGGGCCTGAAATTATATCACCAGATGGTATGGGTGGTAAGTTGTTGTGATCAATACGTAAAACGTTTTTGGTTCTTGGAGGTTCAGGTTCACACAGCCACGCGTGAACAAGAGGGTGTTTAGTTTCTATCACTAAATCACTATTGGATAAATCAATTATAGGTATCTAAACTTAAAATAACAAGAGGAATACAATTTTCTTGTCCTACAAAGATGCGCAGGCTTGCTTCGGCATACACATCGCCCGAAGTTTCACTACGATAACTTACTGGAACATGTCCGATGTGATGAGGTGGAATAACCTTGGCCCACAATGGTATTTTACCCTTTAATTCGTGTGGCAATAGGATCAAATCTTTACGATTAGTATCTAACGTAAATTCTAAGCTAACACTATCCTTACTTACTACTATCTGGGGTAATTCAGTAAATGGTTGTCCAACTAATAAAGGGATTGTTTGTATAAAGTCGAAAACGACATGAGCACTAACGCACGACTCGATTTCGTCAATTTTGAGTTTAAAACTAACTACACCTAATGTATTAGTGTGGTTATTTCCAAAACCACGCATTACCGTCATTGAACTACTCTCAATATTTAATTCTAACTCCTAGGCATTGCTATAATATTTATAATTTATAATTTATTATATAAAATTTATAATAGCATATAGACTCCTTTGGTCTTGAGGTCTAAGTTTCGTTAATAAGCTTCGTCGAGAGGTCATTTCGTGTCACTTTTCTATCGGCATCTGAACGGGTAAGCTGCTATCAGCGGCGTAGTAAAGTCAAGATGGTGGTATCCAGGCACGTGGCCTGTAACACAGTCCGCAAGAAATTAGAATTGATGGAATCTTCGTGTCTGAAAGTGGTTTCTAGCGGCTTTAGCGTGAAAATTTTTTTATGTTCCACCTAGAGTAGTTCAGTTGATTCCTGCAGGCCAAAGGAGATAGAAGCACCCCTCATCGTTAAAACAGTTGGTATAATCAAGTAAATAAATTTTTTTAATATTTTCCTCTTAGTGCAATATCTCGGAAGCAATATCTAGAAAATTTAGTTTGGGATTTGGAATACTAAATTCTATAGAATGTAATTAAGGAGGGATTTGTTTCGTTATATAATGTTTGGTTCAGAAGAATTCTCATAGTTCCAGCGATAAATTCTTCCGTATTCGTGTGTTTCCTGTTTGTGCATCGCAGAACGCAGATTTTAATGGAATATCCCACAGCTGAGGTCATAGTTCGATTTCTTTTGGTCGTACTGCACCTCCACACGTGAGTGATATTTAGCATTTACTCACAATTATAATTATTTAATCGTAATACAAAAAAAACAAGGTTGAAGCTTTACCTAGATTAAAGTAACTTAAAAATTATTTAGTGAAAGAAAGAATTCCGTAATAAATTTGTAACCTTGCATAATTTTTAAAGATGGCTATACTGTTTGTTTATCATAATTATTTCACAAACACATAACATTAACTAAACTGAAAAAGTTGTTAGTTACATATGATGTCAACGAAATATTCAGTTGTCCAAATTTAAATATCTCATGTTATTTGACGCTAATCTAAAAATATATTTAATAATTTTGAGGTCATGTACTTTCATTGTTAAACAACGTGATGAATTCTTTTTATACATATTAAGTAAAACTAACCATATGTTGAAAAATGCTATTTTATGAGATCCTAAATAATTAAATTAAATTGTGAAGTCAATGTAGTACTACACCTGACTAGGAATTAAAATGTGTAATATGAATTATTAAGTGAACTAAGACTTTTTAGAAAATTTATTATGAAATATTCCATTTAAAGATTTTTATGTTTTCTTTGAATACAAAACCTTATTGATTTTTTGTTCTATAAAATTAATAGTAGAAAAACATATTAAAACAAATCAAAGAATTTAATCAAATAGAATCCATTTTTGCATAACTCTTGTATTATTCAAAATACAAGTAAAACTTATAGGTCATTCATGAGCAGACATTGTGTCTACTGATAACAAATACCCTGGGTGTATATTTTTGGAACTTAAATTCTATTATTTCTGGTAAATATTTTTAAGGACACAAACGGTGTCCATGTTGTGCATTTGTTTGTTCACAGGTTAAGTCGAAACATCTATAAGATATCTAGTAAATGAAATTTTGGTAAGTGCTTTACGAAGGTGAAATTCAGGTTTTGTGGCTACATTAGTGGTGTTGATATAAGGTTTCCGCATTCCCCTAATACAAGCACAGATAATTTTTGTAGGTTGTTGTATTGAGAAATACGGTGGCGCTCATTATTTATATTTTTGATCATTTGACAACCCATGACCCAAGCTCATGATCTACCCAGAGCTAACACTCTACTAGCCGTTTATGTCTAAAGAGTTTTTCTTTTCCTCAAACCGTTTTCCATCCAACTTTACCTTGGGCTTTCATTGTTAATAAAAAATTCTCGACCTTGTGATATCAGGTAAGGGTTTAAGAAATATAAGGTGCAATTTGTTATCTGATATTCACGAAGGTAAAAATTTTTTTTTGGTTTCACTCTGCTTTAACTTCAACACACTTGGTCCAGCGTTTCTCCAACATCAGTATTCCTTCCTGGAAGTGAGGTCTGGAAGACTGAAAATATTCCTCAGCCCTCTCAACTTTTTTATTGGACATGAAGCGCTTCCCAGAAACAAATTTCATCAAGTTTGGGAACAGATAGAAGTCTGAGGACGCCAAATCAGGGAAATATGGGAGATGGCCGAGCAAGTCGTACCCCAAATCCGTCAATTTTCCCATCCCCAACGCACCCTTGTGTGCAAGTGCGTTGTCTTGGTAAAAGATGATTTTTGTCTTCTTCAAGCCAGGCCTCTTCTCGCGAATTTTGGCATCTAGCTGGTCAAAAAGTGCGGAGTAATATAGGCCTGTAATTGTTCTGCCTTTTTCAAAGTAATCTATTAACAGCATCCTTTAGCATACCAAAACACACTGGCCAACACCTTTCCGGCAGATGTGATCGACTTCGTTTTCTTTGCGCTGAACAACCGGGTTCCACCCACTGCATCGACCGCTGTTTTGTTTCTGGCGTATAATGGTGGACCCATGTCTCATCCATAGTGACAAATCGCCGCACAACATCTCTCGGATCCTTATTGAACCGGGTCAAAAATTTCTGCAAAACTCGTTTTCGCATTTGCTTTTGATCGGAATTCAACAAATGCGGCACCCGTCCTGCGCAGAGTTTTCGCATCCCTAACTCTTTGTGTAAGATGTTTCGCACCCTTTCGGCCGATATCCCTATAGCCTCAGCTATCTCCTTCACTTTCACTCGCTTATCGTCCAACACGATGTCACGCGCTTTTTCGATCGTTTCAGGTGTGGTTACGGGTTTTGGTCGTCCCTCACGTGGGTCATCTTTGAGACACGTGCGACCACGTTTAAAGTCAGCTGCCCACTTTTTAACGGTTGACAGGGAAGGGGCAGAGTCTCCGTAAACTTTTGTCAACTTCGGATGAATTTCCTGAGGGGTTAATCCGTCCAAAACGAAGAATTTTATGACAGCACGATATTCAAGTTTATCCATCTTAGGGAAACACGCATAAGACGTCTGCTTAAAAAAATTCGTGTAAACAAACTACTTAAAATAGCACTTTGAAACTTGTCATACTAACTAATGACATGTGCACGCAGGCGGGAAGCACAAATTTTTGCTGATTGGAACGCCATCTCTGTGTCAGGTCGAGAACTTTTCACCTTATCCTCGTAGTTTGCTGAATGATGAATGTGTAATTGGACTCCTTAGTCCTTTGCCCTCGTCACCAAGGGGACGCAGCGCCGGCTGGGTGTCTTTGTTGTTAGATAGTATGGTGAATAGAGGGGCGCTCGTGTCTTTGCTGAATGACGAACGGGGCTCCTTAGAGCTTCGCTCCTTCGTTTTTTTATTCTCGTCGCATTAGTTAATTGAAGAGAGATTTTTAGGTTAAGCAAAAATAAGAAAAACGTGGTGGATGACGTTAAACATTCTCAAAATGATGAATACGGAATGGGGCTCTCTAGCGTGTCCTGAACAAGCTGTGCCCCATGAGAAATTTTTAGGTTAAACAAAAAAATAAGAAACGTGGTGGATGACGTTGAACATTTTCAAAATGGTGAATGCGAAATAAGCTCCCTAAGGTGTTCTGAACGGGCTGTGCCAGTCTTAGGTACTTGACTACTTATAGATTAAGTCAAAACTAAACATGATAAAGAATTCTTAGGTTATGCGAAAACGTGCATGTGGTGAAAGATTTAGCGGTGGTCCTTAGAGCTTCGGCCTCATTTCTACTCTCGTCGCATTAGTTAATTGAAGAGAGACTTTTAGATTAAGCAAAAATAAGAAATGTGGTGGATGAAGTAATCATTCTTAAAATGATGAATGTGGAATAGGGCTCCCTGGCATGTTTTTAACAGGGCTCGTCTTTTTTATCTTAATTATAGTCGTCTGAATTTAAAGTTTATGTTACGATGTTGTGGTCAGTGTCTATATCTGCTTCTGGGCAGCTTATACAGTCTTTTACTTGATCTATTTGATATCTTCCTATATCCTTTGGCATCTTCCAAGTGTATCGCCTTCTAGCAAGATGCTGAAATAATGTGTTTGTGATGGTTAGATGGTTTTTGTTGCAGAATTCTATTAACCTATTTCCCCTGTCGTTTCTAGTGCCTAAACCAAGTAAACCTACTACCTCTCCTTTCCTACCCTCACCTATCATTGCATTAAAATCCCCCGTAATTATTAAATTTTTATGTTCTTTTACGTATTTTAGTATGTTTTCGATATCTTTCTCGATCGCTTGTACCTCTTCCTCACTGTGGCTAGAGGTTTAGATTCTAATCTAATCATGAGTAGTCTTTCGTTCTTTTGTAAATAGTTTTCTGCACAGTGTCCTATATTTTTTCACATAACCATCCCACACCAGAATATCCTTCCCTTGTTCCTGTATGAATTACTCTAAAGTCTCCTCTCCAAAAATCCCCCGCCTCTGACCAACGATTTTCGCTGATTACTACTATGTCTAACGATAACCTATCCATGTCAATTTTTAAGTTTTCTAGTTTACCTACATGCTTCATACTTCTGACATTCCACGCTCAGACTCGCAGATTGTTCTCGATTCTTTTTCTAAATTTTTCGAACACATTTCCCGAAGTAGTACCCACCCGGATATCCGAATGGGGGACTATTTTACGTCCGGAATCTTTTACCCCAGAGGATACCATCATCTTCAGTACAATTTAAGTACGGTATGAACTTAGAAGGTAATGTGGTGGTTTCCCGTTGCCTTCCACATCGCGGTAGTGTGTCTTAGAATGCCATGCCGACCCCTATGGTCTCTGCCAATCTAAGTACCGAAAGAGCCGCTGCCCTTTTTCGGGGACCTGTCTTAGTCTGGTTCCTCACTAAAGACCCTACTACTTTGGTTGACCTGTAGTTTGGTTTTTTAGGTCACGGAAACGCGGAAGCCATTCCACACGTTCTAGTAATCTAGAAATTCTTCAAAGTGCAGGTCCATTTGGAATGGTAACTAAATATAAATGGATATAATGCTTTTGGTTACCAACTTGTCAGAGTTCTTAAGAAACTTTTAATTAATTTGTTAATTTATTTGATCAGTTTGGATCTCGACGTTGTGCTTAATTGATCTTATGTGTTTATAAAATTATTCGCTTAGAATTATATCTGAAATAAAGCCAAAGCTTTTATTTAATGAGCTAAGAAGGAAAATATTTAAATGTTTTAATGCCGACATATTACAAAAACAACGTTGTTATCTTTATCTAACCTTTTCTGATAATGGTATTTGCTACGTTCAAAGACGTAGTCTAAAAAAAACCAATGAATCTAGGGGCAAGTTTGGCGTTAAAATAACGAGAAGCGTCAGACAGAGCGAAATTACGGCGCCAAACGGAATGCCTAGTTGATAAAGACAGGACGACGGCGAAGATTATAGCGGCTGTGAATTGTTCTATAACCGGCAGAAAGTTTTTTGAGAATGTGAGAACGGATATTCTTAAAGTGGTCAGGATCTGGGGAATGTACATGTCGTTTATTTCGGACAACTGTCCAAAATAATTGCCGAAAAGGATATGCTCGCGACGAAATAGAGCGAAGAACGGAGTGTAGCCTATGATTTCATGTTTAGAGGTACAGATGGCACAAGAAATTTTTGGGAGGTTTACATCCCAATGACGTTGGTCGTCGCGTACATAGGAAGCAATCATAATTTTTCGGACACGGTAAACACGTTCAGCAGGATTAGCTGGGGGATGGTAGCGGGCGGTGATAAGGATTTTGACGTGATAACGGGCACACAAGGAAGCAAGCTGATGGCTACGGAATTGGACACCGTTATCTGTGATAAGGTATTGCGGCACACCGAAAATTATGAAGACTTGATCTTCGAGGACTTTGGTGACGTATTGTGCAGTGGCTGTACGTAAAAAAAGAAAAGGTAAAACTTTGTAAAATAATCAGTCACTATATGAATATAGGAATCACCGCGAGTGGAACGAGGAAAAGGACCTACTATGTCGTAGGAAAAAACTTGCCAGAGGTAGGATGATTTGGCCCTAGGAGCGAATAAACCAGGAAGGGGTAACTGTTTAACTTTGTGAGTAGCACAAATCGGACAACGTCGGGTGTAACGAGCGACGTCGCCTCTGAGACAGGGCCACTAATATTTTTGAAGGAGGCGAACAGAAGTTTTGGTCACGGCACAATGACCGGAGGTAGGAAGATCGTGATGGAGGGATATCAGATTTTTACGCTGTTCTGAAAGTACGACGATCTTCCAGTCGTCCAGAGAATCGGTAGCGATAGAAGTTTTGTGACGACGGAAAAATATTCTCCACAACGGACCAGGAAGAAAAACGTGTTAAGGCGTTCGAAACTTTTCGGAGCATGGCGTTGTACCAGGGATCCGGAGTAGGAGGGGAGACTTCGAGAGAGGTGACTGTGGAAATAGAAATTGCCGGAACAGAACCAGAAAGTGAATCATAAACAACATGATCTTTGCCCTTACGGTAAATAATGGCAAAGTCATATTGCTGAAGGTGGAGGGACCAACGGGCTAACCGACCGAAAGGATTTTTGAGTTTATTGAGACAAAGGAGGGAGTGGTGATTAGTGATAATGGAAAAATGAAAACCCTTGATGTAAGGACGAGACTTCTCAATCACCCACATCACCGCCAGACACTCCTTCTTAGTAACTGAGTAGTTGCGCTCAGGCTTTGTGAATGAACGACTGATATAGCTTACGACCTTCTAGCCGTCGGGATGGGGTTGGCTAAGGATCGCACCCCAACCGAAGTGAGAGGCGTCAGTTTGGATGGTGAAGGGTAAGGTAAAGTCAGGACAAGAAAGGATGGGAGCAGAAATTAAGTGTTGTTTAATAGAAAGGTAGGCAGAATGATAATCGGGCGTCCAAAAGAAAGGGGTGCTTATGCGGATCAGATTAGAAAGCGGTGGCAAAATTCTGGATGAAACGACGGTACAAAATCACCATGCCAATCAGTTGACGGACTGCGGTAACAGTGGAGGGAGGAGGGATCTTAAGGATTGCAGAAACTTTATCAGGGTCAACAAAAAGAACATCCCGGTTAACGATGTAACCAAGATAACGGAGCTTGGGAAGGCAGAAATGACACATGTTTTGACGAAGAGTAAGACCGGCATGTAAGCGACGAGTAAGGACTAGGTCAAGAATTCGAAGGTGTTTTTCGAATGAAGGAGTGGCAATGATGATATCATCGAGGTAGGCGAAGCAGAATGGTTCCAGGTCAGGACCGATGACCTGATCGATAAGACGTTGGAACGTGGCAGAAGAATTATGGAGGCCGAAGGGCATACGACAAAATTGAAATAAACCTTGATGAGGGACGATGAAGGCAGTGATGGGTTTGGATTCGGGGGACAGAGGGATTTGCCAATAGACGGAGCGGATATCTAGCGAGGAAAGATAACGAGCATTACGGAGCCAGTTCAGGATGATCTAAATGTACGGAAGAGGACATGCGTCTTTTTGGGTGACTTGGTTGACTTTCGGAAGATTAATGCAGAACCGATAGGAATCGTCTCTCTTCTTAACTAGGACAATAGAGCTAGACCATGGACTAGTAGAAGGTTTGACGACCCCTAAGCGAAGCATCAAATGGGCAAACTCAAGGAGTGGAGGGGAATGAGAATAATAACGTCGTTTAATGGGCGCGGCTGACGTGCGAATTTGATGTTGTACTAACGAAGTTCAGTCGAGACCAGGAGGTTGTTTTGAAAAGGAGGAAGTGATTAAAGAGTCGAGTCAAAGTTGTTGTTCGGGACCAAGATCGAAAATAATGTGGGTAGGAGCGGAAGTAGTGATGGCCAAGGAGGAAGGAGAAGCAAAAGTCCATTGAACATCCAGAAGACCATGTACACACTGCATAGACTGCCAGAAATCAATGCCGAGTATAAGTTGGTGGGAGACATTAGGAATAACTAGTATATCAAGGGTAACCACGGTCTCTAAGAGAGTGATGGGAAAGGAGACGAAACCTAGTATGGGACATTTTGAGTTGTTGGCCAGGCTGCAGAAAGATGAAGAATACGTATGCAGAGGAAGGTTCAAAGAACGTAGTCGGTGCAAAGCAGAACCACCAATGATTGCACGAGTGGCTCCTGAATCTAACAGCCCAGTAAAGGTAATCCCAAAGATTTGAACAGATAAATATGGGCGTTGGTCGCCCCGGACACTAATGCACAGATAGTTTAGCACCGAATGCGATTGGTCCTCGAGACCAGATAAATGGATATCCGAGGACAAAGGAAGAATAGGGTCTTGGCCTCGGCCTAAGAACCCTATCGCCGGTTTACCGACGCCGCACATGTTGGGAAGTGAGGTCGGGTAACTCCCTTTTTACCCCAACCATAACAATGTCGGACTTGCGGACTAGGTCAACGAGTAGAAATATGTCCAGTTTGGTCACAATTGAAACTTAGGGACAGGAGCAGGTGATGCGGTAATAGGAACGTTATGTCGAATCGGAGGTGTAGGACGGACCTGGATAGGTCGGTCCGGATAACTGGGTGTATGTGTGGGAAGCGAAACGGGTACAAAGTCAAAATTTGGTTCTACGTATGAATTTTTGTCTTGGCTAGGGAGTACGTAGTTCTCAACGCAAAATTTTCTGCGTTCTAGTTGTAAACACTCAGCGTCTAACTCTTGTAGAGATCGAACCGGAGGTAACCGGGTGAGATCGAAGGGGGATAAATTACAGGAAACAACATCTAACTGTATATCGACCAGCATACTTTCATGGCGACGGAACATGGCAGCCGTACAAGCTAGGTACTCGATAATACCCTCCGCTGAATCCTAAATTCGTGTTAAAATGTCTTGGAACAATCGAAGTTTATAATCCCGTGGTTTAAAATATTGGATCAGTAAATCGCACAACGACTTCCAGTCAGAAAACCTATGTGGATTACCCTGATACCAAAGCAACGCTTTGGCATCGAACAAATCTGCTGCAGACTCAAATAACTGCTCGTCGGAGTTCTTCCACCCGTTGTAAGAAATTATGTACAGACAGGGTGTTTGGGTCGCCCGAAAATTTTAAATTCCACTTCGACACCGGGTAGTATTGGTGGAAAGTTGACAAAGGAGTAGCGGTTGACCTAGGCACGGTAGCAGAAGAGATTTCTGTTCAGTTTCCGATTCCGAGTCGGAAGTAAGCAAAGGGGGTTTATCGGAATCGAAACTAGTAGTGTGCCGGGCTAGAAGTAGCTATCCGAGTTTCGGATAACGTAACAGTATGACGACATTTCTTAATTTTTGTGTCGAAGGAGCCGCTAAAGTCAGCATTAATTGGTTATAGGGCTTCGCGTTTTTCCTACGTTGGAGACATCCTCGAACAGCGTCGTTCGGTATGTAACAATAGGGAGCTAATGCATTTAAACGCGGGGGAAGATTTGTCCCCACAAAATGTAGTCAAATCTTCTTTTAGTTCTTAAACAGCTGCCGTAACCGCTGCCAGTTTGAAAGCGAAATGAGGCTGCGCGAGAACAGGACTAAATCCTGGTTCCCGTTCCATGCGGTACGATGTCTGTACGGACCTGCGTAACTCGTCGACATTATCTTCGGGGTCAAAGTCTTGAGATGCTAGTTCGTATTGTAGCTAGGTTTTTCGCAACCGATTTACATGGATGTGCCAATATGCCATGGTACTCCGGGAAAAAGGAACAACCAATTAATACATAGAATTTCAAACAAATTGGTGACCCGTAGCACAGTTTAGAACCCACCACGTCGAAAGGACGGGCGGTGGAATAGAGAAATTGGAGAAAAAGACTTGATTGCGAGAACAACATATACAGAGAGGGAAGGAAAAAAAAATCTTGGGCGCCAGCGTTTTCAATAGACTAGGATTATTGGTGAAAACACAAGTCCAATTATCTGAAATTCAAGAAGATCGAACCCACACAGTAAATAAAGAAAGAAATAAATACAAGTTCGAGCGTAAAGGACGAAAACATAAGTATCATCAGGCCGAGAAAAGGATACGGTAGTAACTTGGGCTGTAAACAAAAAAATCAGGCCAGAAGCAAAACAGAAATTGGGCCAGAAATTAAGCGCAACTAAATCGGAACCCCAATTAACGAAAACCAAAATCGAACCAACAGAAAAATTAACTACAACAAAATCGGAGCCAAAGTTACACGAAACAAAATCGGAGCACCAGAAAATTAACTACACAAACTTCCAGCCCCACATCAGCGACGTAGTCTAAAAAAGAAAATAAAAACGAGGAAGAAAAAGAAGAAATTGACCGGGCTGAATCGGCGAATGGGCGGGGTATATATCTACATAAAAAAATTAAGGGAGGCCTGAAATAAAAATATACTCGCTCACGCACAATCAAACATTTACAAACTAAAAACCTCTAATTTAAAAAAAAACAAAATTATATACAAAACACAATAGTACCAAAAATGAACAATTCGTAGGCACACAATATACATATTTACGAATAAAAAAAGAATCATCTTTAACATGACGAGCTACCGTTTTTAACTCACCCTCTATATTAATCTTCAAACAAGAAAAAGGTACAAAATTACCCCACTAAAAATCACAGCTCGAAATCAGCATTGTAAGTACCGAATTCTATACATAAAATTATTCTACTAAAGAAATCAGTAAACATTATAATATCCTTGCACATACAAACAACTAGTCATTTTACCACCAACAAGGTAATGCATCCGTAGACCCGTGTACATATGTTGTTTCCAACAACTACCGGGTACCCATATAAGTGTATAAACACTCGCCCTCGAGTCACCACAGTCGGGTTTGCTCCTACCATCTGTAAAAATGGTGCGAAACAGAGGTGCGCGTGATCCCGCCTTGGGGTGGCCCTCCCATCACAACGAGGGGCGACCATTCATTGTGGCTTTAAGGGCCACCGGAAGGAGCACGCTGTAAGGCGTGCGCGAACTTTTCCTACAGAAAAACGGAAACAACACACCATTCTACACGTACTTTCGCTGTGTAGATTGAAAAGCAAGTTGTTACGCTCCTTCCTGTATAGCGTACTTAAAATACATCGTTTTGTATAGTTGGTGGTATAAAGTTCTATGTACATTAATAAATAAATAATTATTCGTCTTTATGCTATCTATTGAAGTGGAGATAAGAGGCGCTCAGATGCTATGATAATGAAATCGAGTTTATATAGACGATAAGCAGTGATAATAGAGCGAGTTTATTAAACAGATTAGCGTAGTTTTGTAGTTGTTCGTTGTTTCTTAAATTAATGAATTGTAAATTGGATTGTTCTTGTCTAACCGCTGTAATTAATGAGTAGATATGAGTGCTGCTTTCATATAAATGCTGTTCCTTATGTGGATATACGAGTTTATTAAACAGAAGAGTCTTATTTGTAATAGCAAGCAGTTTGTCTTTTGGTCTATTTATTAATTACATTGAAAATACGGTGGCTTGTTTTGCTTTGTGAATAGTGAGTTTAATGCGGTATTTATGGCTTACGCGGGCCTACTAATTTTTAGTATGTGTTCTTTGTTCCTTAAATTGTTGAGTTTTCTTTTGAAATAACGTGCGTTACGGAACATCTTACGGACTTACTTAGTGATACACGTGCTTCACTCATTGTGGCTTCGCCATCGTATTACAACGTATTGTACTTAAAATGCAAGAACGGTAACTGCGATTACAAGCAAGTAAATACGATGTACAGCTCGTCTTTCTTTTTTCTTAGTGCAAGATACTTATTTAGTTGTCAACGTATTAATTAGCAAATTAATTCTGTAACATAATTTCCCATTTTGTTTTTTTTTGAAATGAGGTTACAGACATATCTTCGTGCACTATCTCTCTTAACAATAATGTTGGCCAGTTAAGGTAAAACGTGTTTGGCAACTAACATGTTACAGTGATTCCAGCTTACAAATGACGTGATTCTAAATTCTAAATTTTATTACAATTTTGCGATTTGTGTTACAAAATATTTCGAAATTATTTTCTCAGGAAATAGAATTAACAAGAATTTTATCAATGCCACATGGTTCCATTAGTATGATAATGTCTGTTGCTAACACCAGTGAAGTGCGTCGGTGTGGTTAGTGTAAGTGTACTAAATTCTATCAACCCCATCACAATCAAGGGTGAAGTACTTCGTTACTGCAGGACTTTCTGTAAGTGAACTATTTACTACTTGTTTTCTTTCTTTAAATATCTATCCGGTTGTTTTGCAATATTCTTTGTCGTGTTGATACCTTTTACAATAGAAGTGCAGACTATTGAAAAAAAAAGAGAAAACAAAAAAAAACTAATACTACTAGATTACTCATGTCAATTGTGTCTTATCTATTTATCTTTTGTTAAAATTTTTGTCTTGATTTATGTTAATTGGTGTGTGAGGAAACGTTTCTGTTGCTCCCCAATATTACCTCATTTTGTATTAAAAGTTTTTGTACTGCTTTTACCGTTGCTACATTATATAGATTATCCAACCGTTTTTTTTACATTCTTTTACATTCTTTTTTTTCAGGTTTACTTAACTATTTTTTTTTCTTTCAGGTTTGCTTAATTATTTTTCTTAGAGGTACTGTCACTAACTCCTTACCGCCGTATACATTATATGTCAGTTTGCTTCCTACAACCCCCCCTAATCTCTGATTGAGCCCGGTCATTCCGTGATTTCTTTGTGTTACGCACGGCTCGAAGAATAACGTAACAAAGTGAATATTAATTTCGTTTCACTAATGACCAGAGTTTAAAGTAATTTTGTTCTTAAGGAAATAAAACTACAAAAACACGGTTTATTGGGATAATACGCGGCTTTAATTCGACGAAGTTTCCAAATGAAAACACATAAGAATCAATTATCAGATAACTAGAACCAGTAATCGCCTGTTCAATTTTAGCATAAACTTTACGTTGAGGAATTCTTAGAAGGGGTATTTATTATTAAGTAGACTCTAGGATTTAACAATAGGAATCGAATTTATGCAAATAGATAAATGAATTAACACGTGAAAGGGTTATTTTAGTTTAATGAATTAATTTTCGTTTCTAACGCCAAAGGAATTTGAGTTGAAAATTATTAGACCGCGTATGTCTTATTAACAGAAAAAAATGTACGCGATGTTCAAAGTAAACGTAACATATTACATGATTTTTATTGAACATGAACTAGATACCGAAATAAAATTAGTGTGTTATATTAAAGCGATAACTAACAATCGACACACAAAGTTTGATATAATTTTGATAAGCAAATAACAGTCTCTATTGTAATAATTTTTGTTTTCCCTTCGGCCTTCTTTTTATATTTTTCTAGCGAATCAACTACACGCGTAATTAGAGTATTTGAAACTCCCCGGGGTTGCTATACTTTCCCTTCTGGTGTTGCTCTTTTTAATATCAAAATTTTAGTGGTGCCCAACATCTGTCCGGTAACATCTCCCCAGGTGAAACCCAGAATTAGACCGAAGGTCGCAAAAGATCAAAACATGGACAACCTTTATCTCTTCTATTGTATGTTATTGTACGACATCTACGCATGTCCTGGAACTTTTGTAGAAAGTTAATGATGTTGTTAAGTCTGTACCTTAGGTATACGGGTATCATATTAAGAATAAAGTTAGCCAAGAGCGAGTCGTGTTCGCACTATTAGGGTTTCGTACCAATACTACAGTGAGCAATCAATAAACCAAATTAAGCTGTTTTTTATGTATATTTAAACCTTATCCAATTTTGATTGTGGTAACTGAAAAATGAATATATTGTCCTACATTGCACTTGAACATTAGTAAATACGTCGTCTATTACTGTGTTTAAAAATTTGTTTCCCAGCAACTATTACACTGTCAAAAAACCTGCAGTTTTCCGATAATCTATGACTTATTAGCTACTCCGTATTAAAATCAAAATTTTAGTTTTGGAAAAGTAGGAGAATAGGAGGGAAGCACTGTCATTTTTGGCACATTTTGCGCTATATCATGAAGACTACTAAACCGAAAATTATAAAAGAAATATTTTAGACGCCTTTAAGGATCCTCTTTCAAATGGTACTTCAAACGATATATTTATTAAAGTTTTTTTTGACCGAATTAAACCCCGCCATTTTAATCTAAAAATATTTTGTTTCTATTTTCTGACTATCGTTATATGTGCGCGCCATAAAGACCTAGCATTGTGTCAAATTTAAAATTCATAGATTTCGAGAAAAACCTCAGTGACAGACAGTCAGGTCAACTTGGCCCCCCACTTTCTGTTTTCAATTTTTTTTCTTTCTTACCAATTGTGCTCGTTTTGTGCTCAATTGTGCCGGCGTTTGTTTGAATTGTGCTCATTTGCTTATAGCGAAAAAATTAAAAACAAATGTCAGGTTCATCGCTAGCCATCCGGGGTTTTTTTGAGGTTTTCAATTTTTCATTAGTCCGTTGAATTGTGCTCGTTTTGTGCTCAATTGTGCTGGTGTTTTGTTTGAATTATGCTCATTTGCTTATAGCGAAAAAATTGAAAACAAATCTGGAGGCTAGGTTGACCGCTGGCCCCCGCGTTTTTTGAGTTTTTCAATTCAATTCAATGCCAGGGTCACCGCTAGCCATTCGGGTATTCAAAGTTTTCAAATTTTCATCAGTTCGTTGAATTGTGCTCGTTTTGTGCTCAAATGTGCTGGTGTTTGTTTGAATTATGCTCATTTCTTTATAGCGAAAAAATTGAAAACAAATCCGTCGGCCAAGGTTGACAGCTGCCCCCCCCCCCCCGAGGTTTTTGAGTTTTCCAATTTTTCTTAAGTTCGTTGAATTGTGCTCGTTTTGTGCTCCATTGTTCCGGTGTTTATTTGAAATGTACTCATTTGGTTATAGCGAAAAAATTGAAAACAAATCCGGGTGCCAGGTTGACCACTAGCCCTCCGCATTTTTTGAGTTTTCCAATTTGTCTGAGGTTCATTGAATTGTGCTCGTTGAGTGTTCAATTGTGCTGGTATTTGTTTGAATCGTGCACATTTGCTTATAACGAAAACCTTTAAAACAAATCCGCGGGACTGCGGTGGCCTTACATTTGATTTTTAATGCTCCTCCCGAAGATACTACATTGGCCAGGAAGTCAGTTGTTTTTACACACGGGACTTACGATTTGCCTTCATCCGAAGGTGGGCGCATTTTTGTGGAATATGCTCGCTTAAACTTTTTAGCGGTCCGTTTTGGGAATCAAACCCGGAACCAATGGAACCTACCTAATCCACGAAACCTCCGGCCAGGTTGGCCGCCAAGGTTCCCTTTTTGTTTGAGATTTTTAAGTTTTTCTTAGTCTGTTGAATTGCGCTCGATTGCGCCGGTGTTTGCGTTAATTGTGCTCGACTACTTATACCGAGAAGTATGGAAAACAATTCAACGGTAACGAGGGGGTGGGACATTCTAACCACTACCCTTGCAATCTTTGAGTGATTTAATTGATTTTTAGTCCAATTTGCCTTTTGTTTGCGCATACTATAAAATTCCCAAAACCAGTTGCATAATTAATATGCAACGTATGTAATATTAGCAAACTTATAGAATACAAACCCAGAAAGTCCGTTTTCAACGATGAAAACACAAATATCATTAGTAACAAAACTTTTTAAAAATAATTTTAAAAATAACAATGCAGTAACTACCCAGATCCTTTTATATTTAGGGGAATTGCAAGAGTTTTCAGCTATTAAGCGAATAAAGATAGATACATGCGGTTTTCACGGAGAGGCTTCACAATGACACAAAATTTATCTGAACACATTCAGTTAGCCAAAAAACAAAATGGCGGTTTATTCGAACTTTTCTTTATTGATTTATTAAATGTGGAATGCCCTGTATATTTTTTGATAAATCAAAAGCGTCTTCTATCAGCTATATCAGTAGTTATAACGCTTTTTAAAAATCGATGCAGAAATAACAGTTGCATAATTAATATGCAACTACTTTGGGAATTTTATAGTGGGCGTAAACAAAAGACAAAATTTATTGGACTAAAAATCAATAGAGTCACTCAAAGATTGCGAGGGTGGCGTTTAGAATGCCACCCCCGCCCCCGTCACCATTGTATTGTATTTCATATTTCTTGGTATAAGTAGTCGAGCACAATTAACGCAAACACCGGCACAATCGAGCACAATTTAATAGACTAAGAAAAAATTTAAAAACTCAAACAAAAGCGGAACCTTATCGGTCAACCTGGCCGGAGACTTCGTTGATTATGTAAGTACACTTACGAGTATTAACCCCATAGGTTCCGGGTTTGATTCTTGACACGGACCGCTAAAAAAATTTAAGCGAGCATATTCCACAAAAATGCGCCCTCCTTCATATGGAGGTAAAACGTAAGTCCTGTGTGTAAAAACAACTGACTTCTTGGCCAATGTAGTATCTTCGGGAGGAGCATTAAAAAATTAAATGTAAGGCCACTGCAGTCCCGCGGAAGTGTTTTGAAGGTTTTCGTTATAAGCAAATGAGTACATTTCAAACAAACACCAGCACAATTGAGCACAAAACTAGCACAATTCAATGAACTTAAGAAAAATTGGAAAGCTCAAAACATGCGGGGGGTTAGCGGTCAATCTGGCCCCCGGATTGTTTTAAATTTTTTCCCTATAACCAAATAAGCACAATTCAAATCAACACCGGCACAATTGAGCACAAAACAAGCACAATTCAATGGACTGCAGAAAAATTGAAAACTCCAAACACCTGGATGGCTAGCTGTGAACTTGGCACTTGTTTTTATATAAGCTAATGAACACAATTCAAACAAACACCGGCACAATTGGGCACAAAGCAAGCACAATTCATGGAATCATAAAAAATTGACAAAGCGAAAAAAACTGAGAGGCTAGCGGTCAACGTGGCCCCTCAAACTTGTTTTCAATTTTTTCGCTATAAGCAAATGAGTAGAATTCAAATAAACACCGGCACAATTGAGCACAGAACGAGCACAATCTAATTGACCGAAGAAAAATTGGAAAACTCAAAAAACGCTGAGCTAGCGGTCAACCTGGTCCCCGGATTTGTTTTCAATTTTTTCGGTATAAGCAAATAAGCACAATTCAAATAAATACCGGCCTAATTGAGCACAAAACGAGCGCAATTCAATAGACTGAAGAAAAATTGGAAAGCTCAAAAAACGCGGGGGCTAGCGGTCAACCTGGCCCCCCGGATTTGTTTTCAATTTTTTCGCTAAAAGCAAATGAACACAATTCAAACAAACACCGGCACAATTGAACACAAAACGAGCACAATTGGTGAGAAAAAAAAAGTTGAAAACAGAAAGTGGGTTCCAAGTTGATCTAGCTGTGACACACGGACGAACGGATACGAGAGTGATTCTATATAGATTCCGTTATACCTTATAAGATACGGAACCCCAAAAGGTGAAGCTAGTTTCAAGGTCTCTTTAAAAGCATTTTGCTTTTTGCTATTTTAAAGCTAATTTCAGTGACTGATAAACAAAGTGGTCGACGGATTTTCCTGAAAATCTTAGAGAACAAGAAATAATTTTAGGGGCAAACTTATCATAACCTAGAACCATGTAAAAATTACAAAAAGGCGCCAAAAGATTTGCCACTTCATGTATTATTGCCTGCATTTTAAAAGGTTTTTTTAGAGACAGTTTGTGTATTAGTATTGAAAGCCGACAATAGTATGTTAATTTGCTCGAAATATTATAATAAAATTGTGTTGTTCGCAAACTTCCACTTAAGTGGAACTCTATAATTTATTAATTTAGTCCTAGTAGCTCAATGAATTTCGGTACCAAACACAAGAAAGTGTCGCGTACTACAATATTTGTAAACGCATTGTTTACTCTACCGTTTCGTTTAAGCTTAACAGTAATTTCTAAATTGATTACTTGGTATTACGTGCCCACGTGTCCTATTTGCCTAACAATAATTTAGGATAGTTGTACGAACGTTAATGGTATAGATCGAAGAACAAGAATGAAGGTTCAAAGCTCTCCTGATAATTGCCTGCATTGCGTATTTACGCCTATTATGCACTTTTCTAAAATTTTCGGTCTGGAATCCTTAAAGTGCATTGATCCGAAAAACAACAAACGTGGTATGTTGTCTTCAGCACTTCAAACTTTTGTAACAACAATATGGTTTATTGCTACAGTTTTAACTTGCACTTGGATTGCATATCAAATAGTGGCAGTTAATTACATGAAAAATGAACTTTTTTATGGACTATCTAATTTAATTGCTATCTTACACTGTTTAAAAACCCTTATTTATTTTATATCAGTTACGATAAGATTAAAAAGTGCAAACAGTATAGTGGCATGTGTTCAAACGACAATCCAAAAATTCAGATTTTCAACTGGATTAATCCTTTTAGATAAATATTCTATACAAAAGTTACGTCAGATAAACTTTAGATTCGCATTAGTAGCTCTCATTATTACATTTGGTGGTATTTCATTATACGCAAAACAGTTTGCCAATGGTATTACAATACTTCTTCTTACAATAGTTTGCATAGCCGCTTACATGGACGCTATTATAATTATTACGTATTACACATTTTGCACTTTGAATGTAACAATTGTTAGAAAATACCATGATTATTTAAAAGAAAAGATGAACCTTTGGGAGTTTAGAATGCAGACCATAACATCTCACAATGATGATCTAAGCCAACATATAATTGTCTATAAAAGGTTTCACTTTGCATTTGTAAGGGAAATAAAAAATTGGAGTAACTTGTTCAATCCATCGACATTGGCAACGATAGCCATTAGCGTTGCACTATTAATCGTTAAGATTTTTATTTTGATATGTTTCATAGTCTATGACCAACAGATGGTATTGCCTATTGATATGATAGCACAGTTGGAATTGCATAGCTTCGTTGCAGTAGTTTCGATGATTATCATTTCTAAGGCAGTTGACAACGTGGGAGCTGTGGTAAGTAATTATGTAAAAATGTGCATGCGCTTATATCGTCGAGACAGCAGCTTTGCATAATCTGAATCCTTTTCGCTCACAAGCAATGTGATACGACATAGTCACGTAGTTAGTGGTCCTCAAAAAAAGTGACGATAATTAATGAACCTTGCTTCATTTGATTTCTATAATACTATACGCGTATGTGTGAACGCGTGGGTGTGTATTCGCAGTGTTCATAGACGTACGACGTACGCGCGCGCGCACCTGTGTGTGTGTGTGTGTGGAGTGTACACGTCCGTATGCGTGTGAATGTGCATATCTGTGTGCGTATGTACAGATGTACTTGCACATGCAAATGTGCGTGTGCGTCTACGTGTACGTGTGCGTGCTCGTGTTTGTGTAAATGCGCGTGTGTTTGTGTGTATACGTGCGTGCACACGTATGCGTATGTAGTGCTTACATGATGTACATGTGCAGGCTCGCGCACGTACGCGCCCTTGTGTTACTCAAACATTTTACAAATTTGACTTCAATATAGATTCAGTACCAAAATTTATGTCGAGGGGGTCATGATGTGGTGACTTCTTCAAGTCAAAATGCACAGAGAACACATTTGCTTCATTTTTATATTTAAGGAAGCTGATACGGCAATCCGTGCGTACAAGAAAGAAAAATTAAAGTAAGCAAAGAAAATGGCCGCCCCGAGTATACCGCCACAACAAAAAAAAAAGAGAAAGGAAGATTTATAAGGACTTGGTAGAACTTACCGTGCTAAAAAGTCATAGAGTGGGGTGGGTTAAATAAAAAGAAGAAATACACCTCGGTACAGATTTCATGCGCAAACTATTACAGCAAAATTTACAACAATTAAAAAGAAATCCAGAAAAAGAAAAGAAGAAATTTTTCGCATTTGTCCTGATGAGTTTTATATAATATGAAAAAACCTATGTTTTTGTATACAGCCTGTTTCAAAAACTCGGCACCATTGCTAACTTTGTTATTATTGGAGCTACGAGGTTGGTTAAATGAACAAAGAAGCTTAGTTTTTACAGCTGATTACCGTGGACAGCGCAAAAAAATAATTGAATATCGCTGTTTCGAGATATTGATCAAAACACTTACTTTTTAAATAGAACACCCTGTATATTTTTAATTTAAATGAAAGAGAAATAAATTCTTAACAAAAAGTCTTATACACTCTTATATCAAAATCCTTAAGATAAAGTAAATATTAACAAATTTGTAATTTATTCAAGGTAGGCGCGGAAATTTGAACAGAATTCATTTGTTTAACAAGTTTGTCATTTCGGGTGTTTAATTGTAGCAGTCAACTTTAAGAAGTGTTAATAACATTGTTAGAATGCCTTTTACTCATGAAGAAAAGTGTGATATGTTAGAAACTTTTATAATAATTAGAAAAAATAGTACCAGAGCATCAAATTGCTATCGCGAAAACTTTCCTCTTCAAAACTTTCCAGACCGAAGATATTTTCTAATTCTGTACAGAAAATTTAAAGACAATGAAAATTTGTTTTTGAAGAAAAGAACTAGGAAGAGATTTTTAATCAGTAAAAACATTGAAACAAATGTATTAACTTAATTTGAAGCATTTTTAAATGATTCTATTAGAAATTTGGTAAAAAATAGTAACTTTTCTCTAACAGTCATTTATAGAATATTAAGAAAACATAAATTTATTCCTTATAAATATCGACAAAAAAATAAGTCGTTGGTTAGTTGCTACGCGTACAGAAAATCCTGACCTCGCGAAAAATTTAATTTAGAGCGACGAATCAAATTTTTCGAATTCTGTAATGTTTAACGGTAAAAACATGCATTACTGATCACGCAAAAATCTACTGTTAACTTTCCCATCCCATCCACAAACAAAGTTTAGTTTAAATGTATGGTGTTTTTTTAATTGGTAGTAAAATAGTGGGCCTTTTGTTTTATTACGGATCACTTACTGGAGTTAAATATATGAACATTATGGAAGAAGTTTTTGAAGAATACCCGGATAATATTAATCTAGAAGATCGCCAAACCATTTAGTTCCAGCAAGATGGAGCTCCAGCACATAATTTTCGCGAAGTTGGCGCAATGATGCAAAGACGTTGTGAAGATCGGTGGATGGGAACAAATGGTCCTATAAAGTGGCCACCTCGTTCACCAGACTTGTCGCCTTTAAACGTAAAAAATAACGTTTACGAAAGAAGATATACCAATGTAGCAGAATTAGAAAACAGTATTCGATAAAGTATTAATTCAGTTGACGGAGGAGTATTAGAAATGCTACAGGGGATGTTATTAGGCGAACCTTAATGTGCATTCAAGAAATGGAGGATTTTTGATCATTTTATGTCATTTTAGTGTGTTACATAAATGGTTTATTTAAATTACAAATTTGTTAATATTTACCGTATCTTAAGGATTTTGATATAAGAGTGTATAAGACTTTTTGTTAAGAATTTATTTCTCTTTCATTTAAATTAAAAATATACAGGGTGTTCCATTTAAAAAGTACGTGTTTTGTCAATATCTTGAAACAGCGATGTCCAATTATTTTTTTGCGCTGTCTACGGTAAAAACTAAGCTTCTTTGCTCATTTAACCAACCTTGTAGCTCCAATAATAACAAAGTTAGCAAAGGTGCCGAGTTAATTTGAAACAGGCTGTATATTAACCATATTTTTAATACCTTAAAATAATTTTTACATACCAAAAGGAAAGTCTTTACCGTCCATTCTAAAATTCCGAATAAAAAATTTTAAAAACATCTGACAGATTTTCTCAAAATCCCTTGCAAAATATTCTCCAAGATGAAACATAAAAATTCTACATAGTGTCTATAAGCTCTTCTCAAGATTTAATCCCTGATAATTAAGCAAAAGCAAGATTTAATAATACTCAATAAATAGTAAAATAAGGAACCCTCACTCAACGAAGTGGACTTCGAGGCAGTGGTAAACAATTTTATAAACGTTAACCTACTGTGGTCAAAATGTAAACATATTCCTACTTAATTATTTAACAAAAAAATTCCTAGGATAGATGTATGATATCTAAGAACCTTTCTAAATTACATTTTTATACCAAAAAGTATCATTGTCTTATAAATTATAAAGTAAAGTTAAGAAAATTATTGCTGCCCTAAGGTTTATAACAGTTACATAACATAAATAACGTAAGAAAGTGTGGTTGTCCTAGGACTTGTAAGCAGGACACGCCAACTACATCAGCTGACTTAAAGGGAAGCAAAACATAAAATGTAGATGAAATCCCAGTTCAAATGCATATAGATGTTCGTTCCGTGACAAGTAGGAATTTTGAGATCATCTGATTAATCACCGACTTACCATCGAAGAAAAAGGAAATAAAATTCAGCAACAAACCTCTCTGTCTGTTTCTGTGTGACCGCTGACCCGCCAAAGTACAGGTTTGCTGTGACATCATTTGTTAGTAAACCCTTAGCATCAAGTCTCGGGTATTCAAAATTTACTGCGTGGGTTCGTTCAGTACGCAAACAATCATTCCACAATATAGAAATATGAAACAGCAGTAATATTCCAAGCTTTCTGAGACCCGCATACCATATTCCAATCTAATAAACTTTATCCATTGCGACACCGACAACAAGGACAAGTCGCTTATGTGGTGAAAGGAAAGGTAAAGTCGGGACAGGAAAGGATAAGAGCGGATATCAAAAGTTGTTTAAGAGAAAGTAATGCAGATTGGCAGTCCGGGGTCCAAGAGGAAGGAGTATGCTTACGGGCGAGGTTAAAAAAACGGAGACGTGGGATTGGCAAAATTTGGGTTGAACCGCCGGTACCAACTGGCCATGCCAACCAGTCGACGGACTTCGATAACAGGAAGGATAGTGAAAATGTTGTCGGGATCAACAAGGTGATCATCCCGGTTAACGACGTAACCAAGATAGCGAAGTTCAGGGACACAGAGATGACATTTGTTTTGAAGGAGGGCAAGGTCGGCAAGGAAAAGACGAGGGAGGAATAGATCCAGAATCCGGAAGCGTTCATCGGGGGAAGGGGTAGAAGTGATGATATCATCGAGGTAAGAGAAGCAAAATAGTTCCAGGTCAGAACTGTTGACCTACCTGATCGACATAACATTGGAAAGTGGTAGAAGAAATATGGAGTCCGAAAAGGAAGCGGCAAAATTAAAACAAACAACGATAAGGAACGGTAAAGGCATCGATAGGCTTAGATTCGGAAGCAAGGGCATTTTTTAGTAGGCAGAGCAAATATCTAAGGAGGAAAGAAAACGAACATAGCGTAGATGATCCGTGATAGTAGAGACCACCATCCTCGACCGACTCCGCGATGCTTACTCTCTCTCCTCCCTCGATATCCGCTCCGCTTACTGGCAAATTTCTCTATCTCCGGAACCCAAATCCTATCACCGCTTTTACTGTCCCACAAAGGGGCTTATACCAATTTTGTCGCTTCTTTTTTGGGCTTCATAATTCTCCCGCCACCTTCCAACGCCTCATAGATCAAGTTATTGGTCCGGATCTTGAACCTTTTTGCTTAGCATATCTGAACGATATCATTTTAGCCACCCCCTCCTTCAATGAACACATCCGCATTCTCGAACTTGTCCTTTCTCGTCTTGCCACTGCTGGCCTGACCCTCCGTCAGGGCAAATGTCACTTTTGCCTTCCTGAATTACGATATCTCGGTTACGTCGTTAACCGAGATGGTCTCCTACTCAATCCGGACAAAGTTTCTGCCATTCTCAATATCCCTATTCCCTCCTCTGTTCCAGAAGTCCGACGACCGATTGGTATGGCCAGTTAGTACCGGCGCTTCATCCCTAGCTTTGCAACCCTTACTATTCCACTTTCTAACCTGACCCGTAAAAATGTACCTTTTGTCTGGACCACTTATAGTCAGTCTACGTTCCTCTCCCTAAAGCACCACTTAGTTTCCGCTCCCATTCTTTCCTGTCCCAAATTTACTTTGTCTTTTTCCATCCAAACGTATGCCTCCCACTTCGGTTTGAGTGCAATCCTTTGCCAAACTTCTCCCGAAGGCGAGAGGATTGTCAGCTAGATCAGTCGTTCACTGTCCAAGCCGGAGCGCAACTACTCAGTTACAGAGAAGGAGTGCTTGGCGGTCGTGTGGGCAATTGAGAAGTTCCGACCTTACGTCGAGGATTTCCATTTTTCTGTTATCACCGATCACCATTCCCTACTCTGGCTCAACAAATTCCAAAGTCTTTCTGGTCGTTTGGCCCGTTGGGCCCTCCGCCTCCAGCAGCACGACTTCTCCATTTTTCTCCGTAAAGGCAAAGACCATGTCGTACCCGATATCCTCTCTCGCTCTGTCTCTGTGCTTACTGCCGTCTCAGTTTTAACCATTTCCTCCCTTAAAGCCACCCTTCCTACTCCTGATCCCTGGTATAATGCTATGATCCAAAAAGTTTTTCAACCTCGTCGGCGTTATCCAGCCTGGTCCGTGGTGGACAATATCCTTTTTAGGCGTCACAAAAAACTTCGATCACTGCCAATTCGCAGGACGATTGGAAAATCGTCGTCCCATCCGAGCAGCGAAAACATCTGATCGCCCTTCACCATGATCCTCCTACTTCTGGTCACGGTGGTGTGACAAAGACCTCCGCTCGAATCCTCCAAACATATCATTGGCCTTGTCTTCGAGCTGACGTCGCTCGATATATCCGACGTTGTCCGACTTGTGCTGCCAACACGGTTGAGCAACCCCCCCCCCCGTTTCTTTTCTCCTAGGGCCAAACCTTCCTATCCCTGACAATTCTCTCCTGTGATCTTATCGACCCCCTTCCTCGATCTGCAAAAGGTTGTTCCTGCCTCCTTGTAGTGGCAGATTATTTTACTAAATTCCCTCTTTTTTTCACCTTCCGTAAAGCCCCTGCATTTTCCGTTACCAAGATCCTTGAAAAACAAGTCTTCCTCCTTTTTGGCGTTCCCTAATACGTTATAACTGATAACGGTACACAATTCCACAGCCGTCAATTCACCTCCATGTGTGCGCGATATCATTCCAAAATCCTTTTCACGGCCCGTTACCATCCCCAAGCCAAACCCGCTGAACGTGTTAACCGCACGATCAAAACCATGATTGCGTTCTATGTTCATGACAACCACCGCCATTTAGATGGTAACCTCTCCCAACTTGCCTGCGCTATCCGTACGTCTAAACATGATATCATTGGCTGTACTCCTTTCTTTGCCTTCTTTGGACGTGAACACATCCTTTCCGGCGATTATTTCGGGCAGCTGTCCGAAATAAACGACATGTATATCCCTGATCCCGAACATCCTTCCCCAGAGCCTGACCATTTCAAACACATCCGTTTTTATATTAAAAAAAGAGCTTTCCGCTGCGTACCGTAGCACCCATAACCGTTACAATCTGCGTCGTCGGCCTGTTTCCTTCCAAGTTGGTGATACTGTTTTGCGTCGTAGTTTTGCACTTTCCTACGCTTCACGTCATTTTAACGCCAAACTAGCCCCCAAATTTCTTGGTATTTTTCCATCCGTAAAGTTGTTTCTCTCTGGACATATGAACTAACCGATCCTTCCGGTATATCCTTTAGTATTTGGCACGTCAAAGACCTAAAACTCGCCCACTTGGATAATCCCGATGTCCCGAATGTGTCCATGTTGTCCTTTTGGCGTCACAAACGCCGAAAACCTTTTCCATCCTTATGTCCCGATCTCCTATGCTGATTCTGCTACCCTCTTGTATTTCTCTCTCGGCCTTGGTGCATATATTTTTTGTGTGTTCGGACTCTTACATTTTTTTTCTACATTCTACATTCCTAATCCTTTAGCTGGTTTTCTTTGAGGTCAGTCCCATTACCGACGTATTTTAATCTTCCATCCTCTTCCCGTGGCATATTTCTTAGACCTCTCTCCTGTGCTTTAGAAACCGTGACCTATTCGACCTCCGGTCTAACAGCAATTCCTCTTGTTTCGTTTGATACGGCTCCTGTTGCCACAGTTGCCAGTTCGTTGTTCCTTTTCCCAGCACTCTAGTACCTTCCCACTTTCTTTCTTACTGCTGCGATTTCTTCCTCCTTTCTTTACTATCTTCGTAGTTTCTCCGCGGGAGACCAACTTTCTATTGAGGTTGAAACGTTACTGCCTCCAAATCCTTCTCTCGTCGTCGTTCCTTGATTACCCTTTCTCTGTGATCAATTTTGCTATCTGATGTTCCTGATGTTGTATCTAGTGTTGGTCCTTCGAACCGGATGCGTTCCCCCACTTTTATTTCCTACCCCGAACTTATAATTTTGTTGGGAGGGAATTTGTTACGTTTAATTTCTGCATTTTCATCTTTCCAATACCCTTCATTGATAAATTATTACCAGTTTAAATAAATATCCTAATTCACTCTTTTTGACTATTTTCAATTAAATTATAGATAAAGCACATTAACATCTCAGTTTATTTTTAAAGCAGTTTCGTTTCTCTATTCATATTAATTTCTTATCACTTATAATACAATCTAGTATCCAAATTATTGTCTTTATCCACGCCTGTTAATTTCTTGTTTTAACGGTATTACCTTATGATGTTGTCAGAGTGGAGATTCTAAATTGTTCTGTTGGGAATTATTTCATTTTTACTTAGTACTTTATTGCACGTTAAACAGATCCTCTTGAACAGTTCTTAATTCTAAACGAGCAAATACACGCACATTCGTTTCTGTTTCTACTTCTTGTGTATTTGGTAAGTGAATAAAATGGTTAATAAATTACTGACTTTCATGTTTACTTTCTAGCTCGTACCGTATGGTCATATCATATGACTTAAAAATTCTTCGTACCAAGGTTTAAAACTATTCCGTACGTGTAAAGTTTTATCGTATGGATATGATTGTATGTTCAGGTTTGATGTTGGACCACGTGGATTGCTTGTTGGTCTACCAGAATTGTCGAGCTACCAGGTATTGTGACTGTAAAAGAAAAGGCATTGTTCCGGATCCTGGCTGGATACTGGTATGTTAAACATTTCTTTGTCTCGTTATAAGTACGTAGACGAAAGTAGACCACTTTTTTTAAATTCTATTTTACTAGTAGTCCATACAATAAATTATTTCTCACATATATGCTAATAATAGCGTAACAGTTTCCTCACCAGCAGTGCTTTACTATAGCTCTGATAGTTACAAATTTTACTGTAATGTTTAATAAGTTTGAATCATCTACAATCCTTCGATACTAAAAAGTTATAGTTACTATAGTAGTTACTTTTGTGATATTCTCACACTCTTTATGCATCATTAATATTCTATTATGAACATAGTTAACATCAGTGTTTTTGGTGGACCCCTTTGTATAAAAATAAGTATTCCATTTTTTTCTTCTTTCTACAAATGTGTTAAAATGTATCTACACGAGCTCGTTAGGGTTATTAATTATAAATTGTTTTCTTTATCCTGATTGCGCCAGGGACGTACTTATAATATTTCATCATAACGCCAAGTGTCACAGACGCACAAACGTACTTATTGATTAGTGAATGTTCCTTAAAAGTTTATTTTGTTCTTTGACTAATCATATACATATACAGTTATTACTGAAATGATTATTGATTACACGTCTTATGATAAGCAAATAAAGTATATTTTTAACTTGAATTTTTTTAACAAAATAATTTTCTTTTACCTATATGTTTTGATTGGACGGACTGGCGTTCTGTCATTAATTATTGCGTTTCTTTTGCAGGTACAAACCTTATTTTATTTCAATGATTAATTGTATCCTTGCCGAGTTACTTCAGTTTTAGCTTACTCCCCCCCACTCTCAATCTTCGGCTGCAGCCTACTCGGCACATCCTTTTAGTTACGGTACGAGAAGTCCGTGACATAAATTTTGGCATCCCAACGTGGGGCCTTCGATTTTTTATACTCAACGTTTCGCCCCAATAAAATGTTCATCATTACACCCGTTTTCTAGTTAAGTTGGAATTTTTGTTTTTCCCACCTGCTGCATATAAATTATATTAAATTTTATTTCATCTTAGGTTATCGGACTTGTTTTCGAAAACGGAGTTAAGGCTAGGTTACTATTAGGAATATTTTACTAAAAAAAATTACACAAATGGGTTCATTGGGCGAAAACAGTGATACTTACTGGTATTGCATGATTTCTATTGAATATGAATTAGTTTTCAAAATAATGACGGTTTAAGGTAAAGTTGGAGGTAATAGTTCTGTATAACTTTACAATTACAATTAACCATTGATACACAGAATTTGACATAATTTTGATATGCAAACAGTAAACCCCCATAGCAATAATATTTGCTTTTCTTTCAATTTTCTTTTTATATTTTTCTGGCAAATCAGTTACATGCGTAATTAGAGTATTTAAAACTCCCGGGGTTGCTACACTTTGCCTAGTGATATTGTTCTTCTTTATATTAAAACTGAAGTGACGTCCAAACAGCCTTCAAATAAACATCCCTCACAACACCGTCACACCGTACTTCCCTACATTTGATTTTCCAATGCCCCATCCAAAGGTACTACATTTGCCAAGATACGATTTCCCTTTTAGTTTGAAACTTTGATTCTTGACGAGCCCTGGCTATTCCAAGCAACGTAGGGATCTGTAACGTGCGTGACAACACTCATACACAAGTCTTACGTTTTACCTCTCAATCGAACGAGGGTGTATTTTTGTGAAAAGACTCACCTAACATCTTTTAGGCAGTTCGTGTCGGGAATGGAACCCGGGAATTAGGGAAAGGAGTTATACGTGAATATATTTGATCCACGGAGCAGCTCTTACCTTACACCCTACATTTGATTTTCCAATGTTCTATCCGAAGGTAACCTGTAACGTGCATTTTTTATGGCTTAACATTTTACACTACCCAATTCGGAAATAAAATTTCTGTAACTACTATTTCTATATTTTATATTTATTAACTCGTTGGCGAATGCGTCGTATTATAATATGTGGATATACAAGTCTAGATAATAGACGATAAGAGGTTGTAATAACAACTAGTTTGTATAAACAGAAGAGTTGTAGTTTGTTTTTCGTTCCTATATATTAATTACGTTGAAAATACTGTTTCTTTTTGCTTTGACAATAGTGAGCATTAATGCGGAATCAATCTTCGAATTGTTCCTGAACAAGCACGGCACGATCTTAGTTGTTTTTCTTGTGAGATAAAAGTTGTATATTAACTGTATAGAGTGTAGTGCTAATTTCGATTGAAGTAGTATGGTTTATAGGCGAACGTGTTTGGTCGACGCACGTGTGTTTTTAAGGATATTTGACGGACGGTTTTATTCTGTACGCGTGCATTACTAATTGTTTTTAGTTGATTTTCTGTTTGAAATAAAAATTGTAAAACTCGACCGCACGTGTGTTTTACGGAACATTTGACGGACTTACTTAGTGTTTTACACGTGCTTTATTAATTGTGTTTTTTTAGTTGAATTGTCTTTTGATATTTGAACTGTGTGTGCGATCTAGTTTCGTGGTCCCTTTTTTTATCAGAGTAGTGCATACTTTAAATTATCCAAATACAGTTTTAAGCTTGAGTGTTTCTAAAAATGATGATACAGTGTAGCAGGTTTAGTAGATAGGCTGGTTTGCATTAGTCGACGTGAAGATCAGATTTCCAAAAAAAAAAAACCTGAAAAAAAGGTTGCTTCTTATAAATATGTATCTCATTCACATGTAAATACAGTTGATACTGTAGTTTCTGAATTTCCTAACACCAAAGAATCTAAAATAGATCATTGCTTGCGCAAATTTCGTTATTCAAAAGCATTAGATTTTTCTTTGTTACCATATGTAGCAAATAAAACACCTCACGTTACTGTTAGTTTAATGCATTACATCGTGCTTTGAAAGCCTGTGACTCTAAATTTTTATTACAACTTTTACGATTTGTGTTACAAAATATTTCGAAATTATTGTCTCAGGAAATAGAATTAACGAGAAATTTATCAATGCTACATAGTTCCATCGGCATGATAATGTCTGCTGCTAACGCTAGTAAAATACGCAGGTGTGATTAGGGTAACGTGTGATAAGTTCCATCAACATCCTCACAGTCAAGGGTGAAGTGCTTCGTTAGTGCCGGACATCGTGAATCCCACACTTCAATTGCAAGGAAGCGTTACTGAAGGACCTTTTGTAAGTTGAACTATTTCCTACTTGTTATTACTTTAAATATCTATCCGTTGTTTTGCCATATCTTTGTCGTTCTGATACCTTTTACAATAGACTTGCATGCTATTTTAAAACACAAAAAAAAGAAAAATCAATACTACTAAATTACTCATCAATTGTGCTTACCTATTTATCTTTTGTTAAAATTTTGTCTGATTTATGTTTAATTGGTGTGTGAGGAAACGTTTCTGATACTCCCCAATATTACCTCACTTTGTACTAAAAATTTTTGTATTGCTGTTACCGTTGTTATATTATATAGATTATCCAAACAGTTTTTTTTACATTCTACAAAGTACTGAACAATCTATGCTCGATCAGCATGCTATGCTTTTTCTTTATTTCAGGTTTGCTGGACTAATTTTTTTTTATTGCAGGTTTGCTATTCTAACTTTTTTTATTGCAGGTATTGTTACTAATTCCTTACAGCCACGTACGTTATATGTTGGTCTGCTTTCTACAACCCCCCTAATCTCCGATTGAGCCCGGTCATTTCTTTGATTTTCTTTGTGTTACGCTCAGCTACGAGTCAACGTAGCATAAATTTGGCGCCCAACGTGGCTGCCGCGATTAACGTAACAAACCCTCATATTACAATTTTACCTATCCAAAGCTCCATCTGTAGATGCTAGATTGGCCAGAAGGCTGTGTTTTTACATATCAATTTTGAATTTTTCAGAACCCTTGCTTTTCTAAGCAAGGTAGGGATATTTCACATTCGTGACAACACTCACACTCGAGTCATACATTTTACTTCTCATTGGAACGAAGGCGTATTTTTGTGAAAAAAGATCGCATAACGCGGGGACCTTAGGATCAGTAGTCATAGGCGAACCTATATAACCCATGGATCCGCCCATCACCTTACATCGCTGGGGAGAAGCCCAATGTTAGACATACGGTTAAAAAAGTTACAAGATGGATAGCTGTATTTTCTTGCATTGTAGGTCATGGTAACGACATCTGCGCACGTCCTGACTTTTATTGAAAGTTATTGATGTGGTAAAGTCTGTACCTTAGATATATGGGAATTATATTATGAAAAAGTAAAATTAGTTTTGAGGTATTATTTGCTATTTTAAAATTAATTCTTAAATAACTAGTAATACATTTTAGGGACAAACAATCTAGAGTCTTCCGAAAACTATAAAAACACATCAGTAGATTCGCCAGTGCACGCATTATTGCTAGCGTTTTAAACAGTTTTTAGGTATAATTTTATCTGCTAGTTTTGAAATCTAATAATATCAGTCATTAATTGGCTCAAAATATTATATTAAAATGGCGTTGCTCGCAAACTTACATTTGAGATGAGTGGAACTCTATAATTTATTATATTACTCCTAGTAACATTAACGTATTTGCTTAACAAAAGCAACAAAGCATTGCGTAACTCCAATATTTGTAAACGTTTTGTTTACTCTGCGGCTTCGCTTAAGCTTACAATAACTGCTAAATTGATTACTTGGTATTACGTGTTAAGGTGTCGAGTTTACTAACAATAAATTAGTCTAGTTGTATAAACGTTAGTGGTACCTTGAAGAACAATCATGAAGATTGAAAGCTCTCCTGATAATTGCTTGCATTGCGTATTCACGCCTTTTATGAACTTTTCTAAAATTTTCGGTCTGGAATTCTTAAAGTGCCCTGATCCAAAAAACAACAAATGTCGTATGTGGTCTTCAGGACTTCAGACTTTTATAACAACAGTATGGTTTATTAAGGTGCGTGAAGTTAGCCGCAACATTTTTGAATTTTTTAAAAATATTTATGTCATAATTAGGCGCCAATTAGGCGCCATTTTGCGCCGCTAAAACTAAATTTTGCGCCGTCTTGGCAAACAAGTTATTGATAAAATAAAATTTTTCCGGCCAAGTTCACGAAGCCGCACTTTTTTTCAATTTTCAGAAAATCTTTATTCCATAATTTAGCGCCAATTAGGCGCCATTTTGCGCCGTTGAAACGAAATTTTGCGCCCTCCTGTGTTTCAAGTTATTCGCAATAAACTATTTTTCTGAACTCCAAAAACGTGAAGTTGGCCGCGACTTTTTTGAATTTTGAAAAAAATTTTGTACCACAATTAAGCGATAATTAGGCGCCATTTTGCGCCGTTGAAACAAAATTTTGCGCCCTTCTGTGTAAGAAGTAATTTAAAAAAAACTATTTCTCCAAACTAGCCAAAATTGTGAAGTTGGCCGCGACCTTTTTGAATTATGAAAAAAAATTTGCACCACAATTAAGCGGTAATTAGGCGCCATTTTGCGCCGTTAAAACGAAATTTTGCGCCCTCCTGTGTAACAAGTTATTTGAAAAAAACTATTTCTACATACTACCCAAAATCGTGAAGTTGGCCGCGAGTTTTTTGAATTTTGAAAAAAATTTTGTACCTCAATTAAGCGGTAATTATGCGCCATTTTGCGCCGTTGAAACGAAATTTTGCGCCCTCCTGTGTATCAAGTTATTCGCAATAAACTATTTTTCTGAACTACCAAAAACGTGAAGTTGGCCGCGACTTTTTTGAATTTTGAAAAAAATTATGTACTACAATTAAGCGGTAATTAGGCGCCATTTTGCGCCGTTGAAACAAAATTTTGCGCCCTTCTGTGTAAGAAGTAATTTAAAAAAAACTATTTCTCCAAACTAGCTAAAATCGTGAAGTTGGCCGCGACTTTTTTGAATTTTGAAAAAAATTTTGTACCACAATTAGGCGCCTTTTTCGCCGTTGAAACAAAATTTTGCGCCCTCTTGTGTAATTCAAAAATGTTGCGGCCAACTTCACGGAACTATAAATTTTTCCTTTTGTTTACGCATACTATAAAATTCGCAAAACCTATTGAATAATTAATATGCAACGTATGTAATATAAGCAAACTTATAGAATATAAACCCAGAAAGTCAGTTTTCATCGATAAAAACACAAGCAACATTAGTAACAAAACTTTATAAAAATAATTTTAAAAATAACAATTCGGTAACTACCGGTCCCACTATATTTCCGAAAACTGCAAGAGCTTTCAACTTTTAAGCAAATAAAGATAGATACATGCGGTTTTCACTGAGGTGCTTCACAATGACACAAAGTTTAATTGAACACATTCAGTTAGCCAAAAAAATGGTGGTTTATTTGAATTTTCTTCAAACACCGGCGCAGTTGAGCACAAAATAAGCACAATTTAATGGAATAAGAAAAAACTGACAAAGTGAAAGAAAGCGGGAGCTAACGATCCCCCTCCCCCCGATTTGTTTTCATTTTTTCGCTATAAGCAAATGAGCACAATTCAAACCAATACCATTAGATTTGAGCACAAAATGAGCACAATTTAATGAACTTAACAAAAATTGAAAATCAAAATAACACGGAGGGCTAGCGGTCAACCTGGCATTTGTTTCAAATTTTTTCGCTTATAAGCAAATGAACACAATTCAAACAAACACCGACACAATTGAGCACAAAACGAACACAAGTCAATGGAATTTAAAAAAATTGAAGAATTTATTTATTTATTTACAAATAAATGTCGAAGTCGAAATAAACGGGGGGTCAACCTGACCCCCGGATTTGTTTACAATTTTTTGCCAAAAGTAAATGAACACAATTGAAACAAACACCTGCACAATTGAGCACAAGACGAGCACAATTGGTGAGAAAGAAAAAAATTTGAAAACTGAAAGGGGGGGACAACTTGACCCACCTCTTCAAGATGGCGAAACAATCCTAAAGAAACGCTAAACAAACGATTTGTCATGACAACATTTTAAAATCTTGCAAGGACGGGTTGGTGCCAATAAGACCACATGCAATTTGATTTTTAAAAATTCGCGCATCTATAGGCCTAAACAGTCCTTCAAAATGGCAAACAATCCTAAACAAACAATTTGTAATGACAAAATTTTAAAATCTGGCAAGGACGGGGTTGGTGCGATTTGGTCCCATCCAATTTGATTTTTAAAAATACGCGCAACTATAGGCCTAAACAAATGTCGAAAATGGTAAAACAAACCTAAACAAAAACTAAACGATCAGCAGCGACCAAATTTTAAAATCTTGCATGCGCGGGGCCAACTTTACCGACGTCCTGGATCAACGATTTCAAGATATACTTAATTTTAAAAATTGGGAATTCTTCACAGGCATCTAATAAGCCTAAAGCTTTGTATTTATGGTAGCCATGGGCCTTCAGATATTCTTTTGTATCTATATTCTATTAATATAAACTACAAATTACAAACATTCACATTTAAAAAAGTGGATCTGCTAAACTGTATAAGTATTACAATGTAAGCAATCAAATGCGTGATAAACGAATGTCTTTGGTTTCTGATGGCTTGCAGTTTCGTAGCCGTCGCCAACTCTCATTCTGGCGTCTAAGTAAGAAAATTAATCTGTATGGAATACTGATTTAGCATTTTTTATTGTACGGTAATATAACGTATAGATACGTATGTACCTTTATACAGCGATACTCTTGAAATGCGTTTTTTACATAGCATTCTAACAATCTGAGATTGGTTAACTATAAACATAAATTTTTTCACTGAATCATCTGGTATAGGATGTATTATACATTTTCAAATTTACTCTGTGACATAAGTACATTGTAGTGCTTGAGACATCTATGTTCTTGCTTCTTTAATTAATTGCATCTGAGCATAGTAATAATGTATTTTATGGGATTATTTTGATAAAATACTTAAAAACCTTGTTTCGTGTATAAGTTGTATAAGCTGTGTCGGAGTATTGATATGTCGATGCGAACTCGATTTTAGTGACTTACCCGATATAGCAAAAAATCGATACCGGTACGCCGATACGTATCGATATATTGCGTATCGGTATTCGATACATAAATATCTGTATCATCCACCCTATAGTTGTAAAATCTCTTTATCTAATATTTCAAAAAGTTAATTACAATATTTTATTCAGGCATAACCTTAATTTCCGCAATAGCTTGAGCTTAAAATTTGGCGATGATAATCTCCGTCAATATTTAATATATTTGAATATGCACTCACTGCAACTTGTGTACCAAATTTCAAACTCCTAGCCCACAAGTTTGGTCAAAAAAGTGTTTAAAAACAGAAACCTTTTTCCAGAATTTCTTGAAAATGGCTTAATGAACTTGAAATGTAAATACATTAACAGAAGCAGCATTTCATTTTTAACAAATTATTCCTTTACCATTTCTCTATAAAATAATTAGGGGAGCCAATATTCACCAAAGTTTCATTTTACATGTGATTTCCCTATGTATACAAAACAGATTTACACCCAGTAGGTGCGTGAAGTTGGCCGCAACATTTTTGAATTATTCAAAAATATTTGTCATAATTAGGCGCCAATTAGGCGCCATTTTGCGCCGCTAAAACTAAATTTTGCGCCGTCTTGGCAAACAAGTTATTAATAAAATAAGATTTTTCCGGCCAAGTTCACGATGTCGCACTTTTTTTCAATTTTCAGAAAATCTTTATTCCATAATTTAGCACAAATTGGCGCCATTTTGCGCCGTTGAAACGAAATTTTGCGCCCTCATGTGCAACAAATTATTCGCAATAAACTATTTTTCTGAACTACCTGAAAGCGTGGAGTTGACCGCAACTTTTTGAATTTTGAAAAAAAATTTGCACCAAATTTAAGCGGTAATTAAGCGCCATTTTGCGCCGTTGAAACGAAATTTTGCGTCCTTCTGTGTAAGAAGTTATTTAAAAAAAACTATTTCTCCAAACTAGCCAAAATTGTGAAGTTGGCCGCGACTTCTCTGAATTTTGAAAAAAAAATTGTACCACAATTAAGCGGTAATTAGGCGCCATTTTGCGCCGTTGAAACGAAATTTTGCGCCCTCGTGTGTAAGAAGTTATTCGAAAAAAACATTTCTCCAAACTAGCCCAAAATCGTGAAGTTGGCCGCGACTTCTTTGAATTTTGAAAAAATTGTTGTACCACAATTAAGCGGTAATTAAGCGCCATTTTGCGCCGTTAAAACGAAATTTTGCGCCCTCGTGTGTAACAAGTTATTTGAAAAAAGCCATTTTTCCGATCTGTATATACATTCATATCTTGATTTATACTAATTTCTAAAACTAACGGACACAGCTAGTAAGCGAACATAATATAGTTGGCCACCAGCGGTGTCTTCTTATCAGAAATTAGCTGTCGCCCGCCTCTTCATGCATAAAGAATTTATAATTTGCATATCTTATTTTATCATATTTGAAAGTATTACCATGGAATTACACCCCCTGGTTAGGAGTAATTTTACATAATTTAAATACTTGATTAATAATATATTTTTATGAAGTTTCAAGTTAATAACAGGAAATAAAATTTTCATACCAACTTTAATTTTCTATTCTACACTTAAGGGTTGTTTCTTAAAAAACGCTTATACAAGTATTTTATTATTTAAGACAAAGATCCTAAATGCCGATTTTAATATTTCTAACAGAGATTTTGTGAAAGTCAGCAGCGAATTGTATTTCACTTTTATTTGTTTAAATCTTACCTCTATATTATACTTAAATAAATCCTGTGTACTCAACAAAATGCAAGACGCTACTGGTTATATATAATGTATTTATTTGTTTAGACTACAATAATATTTTCTATACCACATTCCTTGTATCTCTCAACTACAATACTTATTGTAAAGAACGGTAATTTCAACATTGAAGACACGCGTCTAAGATAGCCAGACAAAGTTTTCTTCAAATAAATTGTTACACGGGGTGCGCAAAATTTTGTTTCAACGGTGCAAAATGGTACCTAATTACCGCTTAATTTTGGTACGAAAATGTTTTCAAAACTCACAAAAGTCGCGGTCAACTTCACGCCCAGGCAACAAAAAACTCGCCTCCTGGCCAATGTAGTACCTACAGGTGGAGCATTGGAAATGTAAATGAACGGTCAACTTCACGATTTTAGGTAGTTTGGAGAAATAGTTTTTTTTTAATAACTTCTTACACGAAAGGGCGCAAAATTTTGTTTCAACGGCGCAAAATGGCGCATAATTACCGCTTAATTGTGGTACAAAAATTTATTCAAAATTCAAAAAAGTCGCGGCCAACTTCACGATTTTGGGCTAGTTTGGAGAAATGGTTTTTTTCAAATAACTTGTTACACAGGAGGGCGCAAAATTTCGTTTCAACGGCGCAAAATGGCGCATAATTACCGCTTAATTGTGGTACAAAAATTTTTTCAAAATTCAAAAAAGTCGCGGCCAACTCACGTTAGGCGTCGCCGTGGATCAATGTAGTAAGCGTAAGACTACGGATCCCAAGGTCCCGGGTTCAAATCCCGACACGGCCGACTGCTTGAAAAATGGCAGGTGAGCATTTTTCACAAATATTACGCCCTCGTTCGGATGAGAGGTTAAATGGAGGTCCCGTGTGTGAGTGTTGTCACGCACGTTAAAGATCCCTACCTTGCCTGGAACGGCAAGGGTTCGGCAAAATTCTAAATTTTCAGGCAACAAAAAACTCGCCTCCTGGCCAATGTAGTACCTTCGGGTGGAGCATTGGAAATGTAAATGAAAGGAAAACTTCACGATTTTGGGTAGTATGGAGAAATAGTTTTTTTCAAATAACTTGTTACACAGGAGGGCGCAAAATTTCGTTTCAACGGCGCAAAATGGCGCATAATTACCGCTTAATAGTGGTACAAATTTTTTTTCAAAATTCAAAAAAGTCGCGGCCAACTTCACGATTTTGGGCTAGTTTGGAGAAATGGTTTTTTTCGAATAACTTGTTACACAGAAGGGCGCAAAAATTCGTTTTAACGGCGCAAAATGGCGCCTAATTAACGCTTAAATTTGGTACAAAAATTTTTTCAAAATTCGAAAAAGTCGCGGCCAACTTCACGATTTTGGGTAGTATGGAGAAATAGTTTTTTTCAAATAACTTGTTACACAGGAGGGCGCAAAATTTCGTTTCAACGGCGCAAAATGGCGCATAATTACCGCTTAATTGTGGTACAAAATTTTTTTCAAAATTCAAAAAAGTCGCGGCCAACTTCACGATTTTGGGCTAGTTTGGAGAAATGTTTTTCGAATAACTTGTTACACAGAAGGGCGCAAAATTTCGTTTTAACGGCGCAAAATGGCGCCTAATTACCGCTTAATTGTGGTGCAAAATTTTTTTCAAAATTCGAAAAAGTCGCGGCCAACTTCACGTTTTTGGAGTTCAGAAAAATAGTTTATTGCGAATAACTTGGTACACAAGAGGGCGCAAAATTTCGTTTCAACGGCGCAAAATGGCGCCTAATTGGCGCTAAATTATGGAATAAAGGTTTTCTGAAAATTGAAAAAAAGTGCGGCTTCGTGAACTTGGCCGGAAAAATCTTATTTTATCAATAACTTGTTTGCTAAGACGGCGCAAAATTTAGTTTTAGCGGCGCAAAATGGCGCCTAATTGGCGCCTAATTATGACATAAATATTTTTAAAAAATTCAAAAATGTTGCGGCTAACTTCACGCACCTGGTTTATTACCACATCTGCAACTTGCGTTTGGATTGCATATCAAGCAGTGGCAGTTAACACGAAAAACGATTTATTTTATGGACTATATAAATCAACTGTTTTTTTATACTGCTTAAAAGCTCTTATTTATTTTATATCAGTTACAATAAGAGTAAAAGGTGGAACCAATATAATGGCAGGTGTCCAAACAACCATTCGAAAATTCAGAGCTTCAACTGGAATAATCCTTTTAGATAAATATTCAATCCAAAGGTTGCGTTAGAAAAACTTTAGATTTGTATTAGTAGCTATCATTATTAGTTTTGTGAGTTGGTCGTTACTCACCAAACATTTTACCGAAGGCATTACGATACTACCTATTACAATGGCTTGCATAGCTTCGTATATGGACGGTATAATAGTTATTACATATTACAGATTCTGTATTTTGAATGTAACAACTGTTAGAAAATACCATCATTATTTAATAGAGAAAATGAGGCTCTGGGAGTTTGGAGTGCAGACGATAGCATCCCAAAATGATAATCTGAGCCAACATATAATTGTGTATAAAAGATTTCACTTTGCATTTGCAAGGAATATAAAGAATTGGAGTTATATATTCAGTCCGTTGACATTGGCAACTATAGCCATTGGCGTTACACTCATTATCGCTAAGATTTTTATTTTAATATGTTACATAACCTATGACCAACAGATAACATTACCTACAGGCATAATAATACAGTTGGAATTGCACAGCGTCGCTGCAGCGGTTTTTATTGTATTGATGTCTAGGGCAGTTGACAACGTAGTAGCTGTGGTGAGTAATTATGTAAGAACGTGCATGTGCTTATACCTTCGAGACAGCAGCTGCAGGAAATGTCACTTTGCATAAGCTGCATCCTCTCATGCAATATAATATGATTGTTAGTTACGTAGTTAGCGATTTCCAAAAACAAGTAACGGTGGTCATGAACTTTATTTATAATCGAATTCTGTAATTGTATGCGTATGTGTGTGCGTTTGTGATTGAGTATTCGCAGTGTTCATAGATGTGCGTAGTACGGGTGTGTGAGTGGTGTGTGTACGTGTGTGTGTGTGTGTGCGTGTGAACGTCCGTATGTGCGTGTATATGCGTCGGGGTAAGGGCACATGTACGTATACATATGTATGCATTCTGTGCTTGTACGTATGTGTGTGCGTGTTCGAATGCGTTTGTGCGCGCGTGTGTAAGTACGTGCGTACGTGAATGCGTGCGTTCGTTGGCGCCTTCAAAGTGTTATATTCTGTTTGTATGTGAGCGCGTGTGTTGTGTGTGTATGTGTGTTTTTAAATGTGTGTGTGTGTGTGAGTGCGTTTGTGCGTGTGCGCGCGCGCTTGCGTACGCGCGCGCATGCGCGCGTACGAGCGCGCGCGCGTGCGCGCGTATATGCGCGCGCGCGTATGCGTGCGCGCGCGTATGCCCGCGTGCGCGCGCGTTTGCGCATGTATGTAGGTGTGCGTGCGTGCGTGCAAGCGTGCGTGCGTGCGTGCGTGCGTGCGTGCGTGCGTGCGTGCGTGCGTGTGTTATTATTATTATTATTATTATTTATTAAAACTTGTAACGGGCATTTTTGTAATTTAACATTTTACGCTATCCTCAATTCATACATACATTTCTACAAATTACTATTTTTATATTTGATATTTATTAACTCCTTACGCGAGTGCATTGTAATTAATTATAGATTGCATCGTTCTTGTCTTGCCGTAAATATAAATTTTGTTCCTTATGTGGATATACAAGTCTAGATAAGAGACGATAAGAAGTTGTAATAGCAAGGAATTGATATAAACATGATGAGGAGTTGTAGTTTTGTTCTTGGTTCCGATATATTAAGTACGTTGAAAATACTGCTTTTTTCTGCTTTTGACAATAGTGAGAATTAATGCGGGATGAATTCTCGTATTGTTCCTGAACAAGCGCGGCACGATTTTAGTTGTTTTCTTGTGAAATAAAAGTTGTATTTTAACTGTATAAAGTGTAGTTCTGAGTACTTTTGAAGTAAGTATGCTTTTAGATGTAACGTGTTTCATTGACGGACGTGTTCTAGCGATACGCGTTGCATTACTAATTGGTTTTTTTGTTGCTTTTCTCTTGGAAATAAAAGTGATAGAACTTGTCGTGCGTTTTACGGAACATTGACTTAGTGATACGCGTTGCTTTACTAATTGTGTTTTTTTAGTTGATTTGTCTTTTTATATTGGAACTGTGTGTGCGATCTAGTTTTCGTGGTCCTTTTGTTATCAGAGTAGTGCATACTTTGGATTATCCAAATACAGTTTTAAGCTTGAGTGCTTCAAAAACAAATGATGATACAGTTGTAGCAGGTTTAGTAGAAAAAAGGTTGCTTCTTATAAACAGGTATCTCATTCACATGTACAGACAGTTGATACTGTAGTTTCTGAATTTTCTAACCCCAACGAATCTAAAATAGATCGTTGTTTGCGCAAATTTTCGTTATTCAAAAGCATTAGATTTTTCTTTGTTACCATAGGTAGCAAATAAAACACCTCACGTTACTGCTAGTTTAAGGCCTTACATCGTGCCTTGAAAGCCCGTGATTCTAAATTTTTATTAGCATTTTTTATTACGATTTGTGTTACAAAATATTTCGAAATTATTGTCTAAGGAAGTAGAATTAACAAGAAATTTATCAATGCTACATAGTTCCATCAGCATGATAATGTCTGCTGCTAACACCAGTAAAATACGTAGGTGTGATTAGTGTAAAGTGTAAGAAATTCCATCAACACCCTCACAGTCAAGGGTGAAGTGCTTCGTTGTGCAGGAGATCGTGAATCCCACACTTCAATTGCAAGGAAGCGTGGCTGAAGGACTTTTGTAAGTTGAACTATTTCCTACTTGTTACTACTTTAAATATCTTTCCGTTGCTTTACCATATCTTTGTCGTTCTGATACCTTTTACAAAAGACTTGCATGATATTTTAAAACATAAGAAAAAAAGAAAGAAAGAAAAATCAATACTACTGAATTACTCATATCAATTGTGTCTAACCTATTTATTTTCTTTTAGCATTTTGTCTCATTTATGTTTAATTGGTGTGTGAGGAAACGTTTCTGCTACTCCCCAATATTACCTCACTATGTGATAAAACTTTTGTAATGCTCTTATCGTGATTATATTATATAGTTTATCTAAACAGTTTTATTTACATTCTACAAAGTACTGAATAACTTAGACGTTTCATTGCTGCTATGCTTATTCTTTTTTTTTCAGGTTTGCTTAACTAATTTTCTTGCAGGTATTGTCACTAACTCCTTACCGCCGCATACATTATATGTCAGTCTGCTTTCTACAACCTCCCCTAATCTCCGATTGAGCCCGGTCACTTCTTTGATTTTTTTCGTGTTACGCACGGCTACGAGCCACCGTAGCATAACTTTGGCGCCCGAACAGGGACTGCCACGAATTACGTAACATATAATTTTTGGCACCCAACGTGGGGCCACGATTAACGTAACATATATCTTTGGCGCCCAACGTGGGCTCGACAAACGTTGGGCTCGACCAACGTGGGACCCGATAAACGTGGGGCTAGTATCTTCAAATAACCATTCTCTTTAGAGAATAAAGTAAATACGCTTCTTTTAAAATTCTAATTCTTTTGTACTTCTACTTGTTTCTATCTATCATTATTACTTTATTTACCATTCAAAGCTAAATCTGAATCGTTTTCTTCTGTTCTCTATTACTTATTACCTATTCTAATACATTTTTGGTTCTTTCTTACAACATTTTTTATCTTAATTTTTCATCTGTCTCTGTTTATTGTATTTTAATCCTAAACTTAATCTTAATTGTCTTTGCATCTTTTTGTCATTTTTATTCTCTCACTATGTCTGTTCTTAAGTATTCTTTCTGTGGCTTATTGGTCTTGTGTTTTCTCTGATAAGCTTGTGTCCGAAAACACTGGCGCCCATTTAGTATTCCTATTCATCTTTTTGTAGCTAGCCCATCCCGTGACTTTTTCTTCTGGCTAGTTCTACCATTTGTTCACTATTTGACTATTATAGTCGCTTTCTACATCCATTCCTTGAGGTAAGCTTCAGATCTATTTTCTTTTCCTTTAGGAATTTCGACTTGGTCGCTTTTGTAAGTCTGTTAGCCATACTTTTCTTAAGTAATCGTTTCATACGAATGTGTTACCTCAGTTGGAAGTATTCTAGATTGTGTACTAGCTTGCCTTTGCCCTTTACTTGGTTTGCTTAACTAATTTTCTTGCAGGTATTGTCACTAACTCCTTACCGCCGCATACATTATATGTCAGTCTGCTTTCTACAACCCCCCCTAATCTCCGATTGAGCCCGGTCACTTCTTTGATTTTCTTCGTGTTATGCACGGCTACGAGCCACCGTAGCATAACTTTGGCGCCCGAACAGGGACTGCCACGAATTACGTAACAAACTGATAGATCTTACACATTTTATAAGCGACATACTGTTACATAAATAGAATGAAAATACAAATAAAAATCAACATTAAAAATTAAAATTTTATAAATTATAGATTATAAAAATACAAATTAATAAACATATTGATATAAATAATGTGCACTGCAGTGGCGTGTGTCACTGCGCATTGGATCGTGTTAGCTTCTCTACCAGTTGTGTTAACAGACCAGATTTCGGTTACATTTTTAAAGTGTTAGCAAATATCAAACTATTTTCTTCAATCCAACATAAACAGCGCTTCACGCACCATATGCTTCTGAGGTGTTATTGGTTACATGCCAGACATATTCTTTTGTAATCCGTGATTTTAAGCGATGGATGTATCTTTCATTGAAAATAGTGTTTTCTTCGGCATTTCTGTGCTTGGCAATTGTTGCCTAGTAAATTGTGTTTTTGCCTATTGTAATCAGGTTGTTTCCTAAATTTGCTTCCCTATTCTTTCCTTGAAACCGCAGTATATATCTAGCACATAAATACGTTTCCGAATCAATAGTTGTTTTAAGAGTATTACTAAGTAGTTCCACAATTGCAATGCTTTTGGACACTCGGTTTTGCACCATGGACATAATAGAGAATTTGCATACCCAATGCTGTTAAGGTATTTGGGGTCAGGCAGGCGATTTTTTTGCAAATCTCCACGATATTATCGAGTGAAGGTGGTTTAAAGAAGGAACTCCAGTTTACTTCATCGTCTGACCAAAAGCCATTTAACTTGTTCTGTATGTTATATTGTGACATTCTGATGAAGTTTTGTAGCCTAGTTCTATTTTGTTTTGTAATTTCAATGCCACTTCTATCTCCTGTAGACAGTACGGTTTTTAAAAGTGGATGGTAATCTTTAGTTTGACATATTGTAGCATACTAAATTCCTCAAAAGGTAAATAGTATGTATACTCTACCATATAGGCGGCAGAGCCTCGATAGATTACGAGGGGTTCCTGTTTGACAGTTAAGCCCAGGGTAAAAAGGATGTTAAATGGCTTTGAGGAAAAAAAGGTCCCTCTAAAGAGATCTTCCAGCTAGCTAAGCTTCTTCAAGTTAGGGCAGAGCTATGAGCTAGGGTCGTAGGATGGTATACGATAAAGCGAAAGAAATTTTATTGGACGCCACCGTATCTTAATGAGTGTTATGATAAGAAACTATCCGAAGATCAGATATGGAAATCTTTGAAAGAAAAAAAAACTTAAGACAAGCAACATAAAAAAAATACTTACTTTTGTCTCTGCAATCTGGAATGGGAACAACGATCTCGTACTATCTGAAAATTTAACCACATCTAAACATTCTCAAACTAGGGCTTCGTTAGAGCCTAGTCACTTTATCACCAAAAAAAATTATAAATAGATCTACTAGTCAAAATTATACTTCAAAAAAAAACTTTTAACTTTAACACCAATAATATCTGTCTTCAATACCAAAATTTCATATTTGTAAAATGTTTGCTTCTATAGGACAATCGCGGCTGACTTCAAAGAAAGAAAGTTCTACGACAACTTATTATTTTTTCTATTAATTTAAAAATATATATATATACATTGTTTATATAAAGCTATCTATACGGAGACTTTCAAAACAGTTTCTTTATTACGATTTAACATTAATCTCTAAAAATTCATGGGATATTTTTTAATTGCATAATTTACATTAATTCTCTATAAGAAATATATGATTTTTATTTTTTTTATGTTACAGTTTATTCATGAAACTTGAAATAGGATCCTGTTCAGTTTACAAGAAACAAATTAAATGCTCAAAAAATTTTTTTCTAGATTATAGAACTATGTTTTTAATAGACATCTTTAATGGCATCAAAGGTCAAAGAAAAATACATATTGTCGGCATTAAGCTGTACTTCAGGTGTACTTTCAAAATGTGTTATACACTATAATTCGGCAAACAATTCTTATCGTATCACATGTTTAGTTATGCAAACATTTTAATACAACTTTGTAACTTCAAAATTATCTTATAGAAATACCTTAAAAATAATAATATCATTAATGCATTATTCAAATACTAAATTTTGAACTAAATTTTACGTGTATCAATTTAAATGATCATCAAACCTTAACGAGTATTAACTTTAAATAAACGTATACAGAATCTTCGAAAATTATTTGTACATCTTAAATGAATGTTCTTTGAAAAGAATATAGGTGTAAAATGGAGTATGACTCACCGCTGGGTATCTGCTTGGCGGCTGAATTTTGATTTAAACATCTACATACTTACAATTGTGGTTGCGCGCAGCTGACACAGGTGTCCGGACTTGACCTCCATACTAACCAATCATATGTGGGGATTTCCACTCTTTTGCCTAGCAACAATTGAAACTGCATCTAAAGCTCAACCAATTTCAAAAAGAATTTAAAACGTATCTTTACTTTACTTCAGTCTCGTACTTGCAATACGGTTAACAATTGTTTAATATAAGACATAATTTCCATTACTTTAATACTTGAAACTTGAAATTAATATTTTAAAACTCGGAATTAATACTTTAAAACTTGCGCGTAGAAATGTATTTACAACTATCTTAGGTCAATGCTACAACTAAAACTGAACCCATGGTATACGTTGACTCCACTTTACTACTTGCTGGGACGGCATGTTTAATTAAAAACCTGCAGGCCCTCGATAACATTTCTATACGGTTTACATGCTAATATCAAAAAGGGAGCTTGACCACGAGGCAATGTTAGCAATTCAAGCATGCGCCGGGAAAGGGGATATTGAATCAAGATACAAGCAAATAAAAGAGCACTTAAAGTTTACTTTGACTATTCAAATGTAGATGGGGCACGATGTATGAATTCGTAATATAAGGTTTCAATAGAAGTTTAATATTTATTGAATAGGTGTATTGAACAAAAGCGTATGTTTAAATAGCAGAAAATCGTAATTGTTACAATATAATGCCTTGAAATATGCCCGGACGCGATTATATTGAATTAACATGTTTCCTCTGACAATCTCTGATGCTTGGCTAAGTTGAATTTGCACTTGCATTTCTGTCAATGATTCTTCATCTTTGGCAAAATCTTTAATCAGTTTGAAACCGTACTGTACCCATCTGCTACTAAATATTGGTGGCCTTATGCTATTTGTTGCACTTAATCTGCTTGTTGTTGTCGGAATGTTAAATAAATCTGTTGGTTGTCTGGGGTAATTGAAGATGTGTATTCGTTCATGCGCCCTCTACGATACATACTGTGCAAGAATGTGTTCGGTTTTGTAGTCATGTTATTGTTGCTGACACTGAATAGCCATTTCCAGGATGCACTATGCGGACTACGTTCTGCTATTAGATGCTTTAAAAGTATTGCCCACTTGTGCTCAGGTGTGCTGTTTATTACGCGGTGCTTCAATCTTAATCTAAAAATCTTTTCTTTTGTTTGTAGGTTTACTAGTCCGATGCCTCCCATTTTTACAGGCAGTTGTCGGTCCATGGATTTTGTCCAATGTTTTCCTTTTTAAATAAAGTCCGTAAACTTTTTCTGGAATATATTGATATGTTTTTCTTCAAATTGAATAGTTTTGGAGCTACGTGTTGGTTAATTATGATCTTCCTTCCTTTAATTGATGATTTCGCAATTCTGACTTTCCATTTTTCTAGAGTGCTGTCAATTACTGTGGAAAGTTTTTCATATGCCGTGCATGCGTCTAATTCAGGGTTCCCAGATAAATTGACACCCAGTATCTGAATGTTTGTGGATGACCATTGTATGCCTAAAGGAGCGTCAGTGCGAAATTTCCATTCACCGCACCTTTAGTTTTATTCATATTTATTTGTGATCGGAATTTTTGCTGATACAAAGAATATTCCTGGTTAAATTTTAGAAAATCATCTTGCTTCGATATAAATACTGAAATATCGTCCACGTATGCACTGATTATTAAATTTGTTTAGGTGTAAGAAGGTAACGGATAGCCATGTAAGGTATTACGGCAAAGGTTCAAGAAGGGTTCTAAGGATATATTAAGTAGTAGTCCAGACAGGGGACAGCCTTGACGGATTCCTCTAGCACGCTGTATTTCACTAGTAAGCAGATTCCCGGCTTTTATATGTGAGGTGGCGTTGGAATATATAGTAATAATGCTGTTTATGAAATAGGGTCCGAAATCTAGCACTTTTGAAACTTTAAATAAATATTTGTGATCTACGCGGTCAAATGGTCTAGGTTTAACACCGCCAAAGGCAGATTGTATTCATTTACATGTGTTATGATATCTCTATGCAAATGTAATGTATCAAATATTGTTCTGTCCGGCACTGACGCGCATTGATCCGAATTTATGATTTTCCTTATTACGTTCATTAGTCTACGCGAGATAGTCTTTGTCATTATTTTATAATCAGTATTCAAGATGGCAATTGGTCGCCAGCTTGATGTTTTTGTTAAGTCTGCTTCTTTTTTTGGTATTATCCTAATGACTGATTTTCTAGTGCTATTGGCAATTGTTGCTTTATAATTGCATCCTTGAAGGTTTTGTAGTAAATACATTTTAACTGATTCCAAAATTGCAAATAAAATTCAACCGTAAGCCCATCCATGCCGGGTGATTTATTTTTGTTTAACAGTTGTAATGCGTAAGTAAATTCTTCCACTGTGTAGGTTTCTTCCAGTTTGTTTTTGTTTTTTGTGGTTAACGTAGGTAGATCTTTGTATATTTCGGATTTGTCATCTATAAAAACATTCTCATCTTTATACATTTTTGTGTAGTGTTCTCTAACGGCACTACAAATCTTAAAAGGATTTTTTGTGATCACTCCACCAATACGAAGCTTTTTTGGGGTACCTGAATTACCACGCAACATTCTATGAAGAGATGTTGATCAGCATTGTACAAATTGTGATATTTTGTTATCGCAGCAGTATGGGCAGCATTGCTTCTAAAAGTGCTTTTAACCTCTGTAATCAACCTATAATATATATATATATATATATATATATATATATATATATATATATATATATATATTGCTGTGATTCCACCAAAATCCGGGAACTCCGTTATTAGAATCGTGGCCCACTGATTGGAAGACAAGAATGCTGTGAATCCTACAAAAAGCTATTCATTACCTTAACTGTGTTGGTCCATTGACTTTCTTCTGTTAATCGCCTCGGCTGCTCCTCTAGATAGCTTTCATCCTCATACATAAAAAAACAAACACATTCCTACCACAAACATCAACGTCAACTCTATTTACATCAATATTCACAATACATTAAAATTTCAAAATTAAAATTCAGCATAAATTTCAGTATCAGAAATTTTTAAGATTAAATCTTTTATCATTATAATGTGCATCCAGAATTAAAGTCCTTGTAGGATGCCTACTAATTACTATAACAATATATGCAGACCTGAGTTTGAGTACAAAGGGAGCATCTTCCACCCCTTTACGTTAATTAATTAACCAGGTTCGTCTAATTGAGCTCAAAGACATACCCAAATTTTCATCATAATCCAGAACATAAATACTAAATACCCCTTTCTACTTAAACAAGAAAATGTCACCTTAAAATTAAAATTCTGTTGTTAGTACAATTTCACTACTGTCCATTTTAAGTAAATCAATTATAAAGTTATTCAACACACACCAAAATATCAAAGTTCGAACAAAATAGTATAATTTACCTGAAGGTTACTGCACTGGTAGCTTCAATGTACATCGTCCCTTTTGTTAATCACACTATTCCAACTGGGTTATATTTACGGCTTCTGATTCTCAACGCTTTTAAAATTTTCTACACCACCATTCATCTAAAGTTGTTTCAGGGCTTTTCCGGAACTCATCTGTGTATATCTGACCCTTGTTTTGTGGATCCAGACACGTTTATGAACCATTTAATTATTAACACCCCCGAAAAATAGCAAAGAAATTCATACTTCTTTCACAAATATACGCCAAAACTGCCTACTTTTGTGTATTCATTTGTCGTTGTAAATTTTACAAATAGGTACAGTGATACTAAACTTTATTACCTTGTATCTTCTTTTCTAAGTGCACTAAAGTACATTCATTGTAGCACGTAAAGAACAAACTGTTTAAAATCACCAAAATATACGAGCAAACTGTTTAAATTATTCTATCAAACTCGGAAAACTAAAAAGCACTGTTTAACGCATTGAATCAAGTCGAACATCTAAGAGAGCTTGTTCATATTCACCTGGGTATATATAGAGGTTAGCCTGTCTGTCGGTCTAGTCCCCAAAACGGACAATTCTTCAGAATTTCGCATGCTATGTTCCCATTCCGCAGCCCGACATGCGATTTTTACGAAATTTGCACTCGCCCCAGTTAAATCTCAGAAATTTCGACACGGCTCGCAACGTCTGGAAATAACTAATTAAATTTTATACAGAAATGTTATTTTTACCTCTCAATTTTGCCTTTTATTTTCACCCAATCGCAACCCCGTGACGTTGCTCCACTCACGCCTTTTACTATATGTGTCTCGGTCTTGCGCATATTATCTGTCTCTATCTACCCTGTTCTTATTGGTGCAAATTGATATTCTTTATTATCGATTATTTCAGTCCATGTGGACTGTGAAATAACCCACCTTTAGCATTTCCCGTAACTATTATGCGACGGTTTCTCCAACATTCTCTGTAACCATTAATTATCTGCAAAATTTACGCAGAATGAGCTTTTTAAATAAACCCTGTTTTGTATTTCGTGCTAAAGCATCCGACCGTTTCCAATATCCGTAGAATCGACATGTTTATCTAAACAAATTAAACTGAAATTGCCTTTTAAAAATACGCAGGTGTGTTCAAACGTAACATTTTAAATAACCCTTCTACGATTTGCATTTTATTGCGTTTTTACAAGTTTTTATAGATATTATATGTTACTAACGGTTCAATTAACTCCAATTAAAAATCATATCCTTTAATTTTTAGTGACTCCTAATCAAATATTAATTATTATCTGTACGTTTTGTTTAATACCGGTTACTTAAAATTGAGTTAATTAATATAAATTTTGCACGTAATTTCTCTTTGTTTCTTTACTAGGAATAATTAAATTACACGTAGAGCTTTTTTAATACTGCTTCCTTTTTTTATAGCAAGCGTCTTGTAGATGATTTAAATCTCTTATGTTTAATGAAACGAATGAATTTTTATCCTTCACGGTTTTTTAATAACGCGTACCTTTTCCCAAAGCTTCTACACGGTGATTAAAATTATTTGATGTGATTATTTAATTTTCTACCCTGGTCTAAATATGAGTATTTTATATATATATATATTAAGCTGTGATAAGGGGTTGTTTAAGGGTGTACTTTATAGTAAAGGTCGTTTAGAAATGAGAAATTACCATAGGCAGCAGAAAACTGCATTTATTTAGTAAAGAATTGAGAAATGGAGATAGTTTGTAAATAGTAAGAAGTCAACACGCTGTATATAAAGTATAAGTAGTTTTAAACGACGCAAATAAACATAGGAAGACGCAAAGTTAGCGTAGGAATAAGGAAGACGTGCATTAGGTAAATAGGAGATATTTAACACCATGTAGATAGAGTTTTAGTTAATTTAGGTAAGGCGAGTAATGATATTTTTAGTGGAAGCACGCGTATTTTGTAAGTAAACATAATAAAGTGTAATTAAGCACGCATTCAAAAGAGTTCCAAACAATTACGTTAATACGGAGATAAGAAATAGAGCTTCAGGAAGCATAGTGTAAACGCGTACAACATAGTTAACCATTTTTAATAAGAAAGGAGATTAAAAATTGCGTAAATAACATGCATATATGAAAATTAAAAGTCAAATTTACATCAGTTGTTTATGAAAAAGCGATTAGATTCGTCAAAACACCGCATGTTTGATAACGAAGAACCTGCGAGCATGCCACAATTATTTGAAAGCATAGAAAATTACATCAGAAACTACTTTAAGTGCAAAGATTTGATTGGTTAAAATGAGCGACGAGTTTGTAGACCATACCCACTGACGGAGTAGGAGGTCAATGATATATTAACAGGCACAGTGATAACGAAGTCAGTTTTCAACTCAACAAAAGCCGAGATGCGCCACTCTGAGACAAAGTGAGATACGTAATAATTTAAAGTGAAAAGTTGTATTAGTGCGACTAAGATAAAAATTACGATTGCCGATTAAACGTAAATAGATTTTGAAAATTTATTTAAACTAAAACATAATAATAATAGGGTTCCGAGTCCGGGGAGAATAATACAATTTCTGAGTCCGGGGAAGAATAACAATACAATTCTGAGTCCATGGAGAATAAAAGTACAATTTCTGAGTCCGGGGAGAATAGATGGTATTCTAAGTTTGCGGAAATTGATAAGAAGTAATAAGTCTGAATCAGATGACAATAAATTGGGTTGCATAAGTATAAGTTAATAATTGTAGTTCAGAGGGTAATGGCAATAATTTAAATGCAATGGTTCAAGCGTGTGGATAGACAATATTTCGAATGGGCATGTAATAATCCTGAATTGGGGGAAAATAAATTGTATTCAAATGGATGGCTTAATGCATGGGAAATACTAGCTGATTATGGATGCGTCAATGCGAAGAAAATAGACCAGGTCAGATTTTTAGTTATAAGACATTTTTTTTCTATTTTTTTATTTGAATATTGAATTTGCTTAATATAAATGAATGTGAAAAAGTCAACAAAAAGAGGACTTGCATACGTATAAAGTGCGTGATATGATAAGAGGTTTTGAACGTTCCACACTTCTTTTTTTTATAAAAATAATAGGTTTTTTTGGTGACTTTGGGTTTGGTTAAAAAGTATCTGGTTTTTGATAAATGAGATTTACAACATTAATTAATTGAAAAGTGTATTTTAAATAATTTACAAAAACTGTACATAATATTTGTTTCATTATATAGAATCGAATTAACTGAATTTTATAATTCCAAATAAATGCTAGTCGAGGTCATAAGATAAAGTTAATGAGAGTGATTTGATAATTTAAACAATCAAGGAGCAGCTATAAGTTGAATACGCAATTGATAACGAGTAAGGCGGCAACGTATCAAATTTTGTTATTGGTCGACAAGGTTGGTTCAAAATAAAATCCAGTCAAGTTCCTGGAGGGAGTTTATAGCAATATTAATAAGACAGCCCAACGTCGGAGAACGATAATTCCAATTCTTGTTTATACATAGCAATAATAATATGGCTACCCAAGCCTGGTGCACGAATTAAAACACAATAAAATACAACCTGAGTTTAAGAGGCACGAATTAAATTAAAAATAAATTTAAAAATACGATCGCGAGATTTAAAATAAATTAATTAAAGTAAACCGGGCATTTAAAGAGTTTCAATTAGCGAAAAATCGAGAAATTTGTACAGTAATTAAAGTTAGGTAGATTTATTTAGCATTTAAAAGTGAAGAGTAAAAATAATAATTTCCAAATGGAATAAGGATCCCAAGAAAACATAACGTTTGGGAGAAATTTGAGCGAAGAACCGAGAATTTCACAAGAAACCAAAATGATGGAGATCTTAATGGCATTAAACAATAAGATGGACAGGAGTGAAGAAGCCATAAAAATAATTACAACAAAAATGGATGAAAACAGCGAGAAATTGGGGAATGAAATCAAAATTCTTAGTAATGGACTGAAGAAAACGAACCAAACGATCGCTGAAATGAGGGAACAAATGAAAGAAAAAATTGGGCGAGTTTCTGAGGACATAGAATACGTATGGGACCATATTACATTAGTTAAAACAAAACAGGAAAAACACGAAAGCGAGTCCAACGATAAAATTACGGATTTAAATATTAAATTAGGTAAAATTCAAGAAAATTGCGAAACGGAGTTCAGATCAATAAATTAAGAGATAAATAATTTAAAAAGTAATTCAATAAATTTTAATAGAGAACCAATTAGGCTAGTTCAAACAAATCTTTCAATTGAACAGTTTACGAAATTTTACGGGGACGGATAATTAAATCCGAAGTTATTTCTGAAAAATTTTAATATGTTTATACGGGATTCCAAAGACGAGTTATATAAATTAAATTTAATCAAAGCGATGCTAAGAGGAGATGCTGAAAAATGGTATCATTTAGTTGAGAATGAAATAGAAACATTTAAACAGTTTGAGCGCAAATTATTACGTCAATTCTGGAGTGACAATCAGAAAGATAGGATTCGAAATAACTTGAGTATGAGAAGATACGATTCAGAGAAAGGGATAACGCGAGAATTATATGCGATTGAGAAATTTACTGTAGCGAAGCAATTGGATCCTCCTTTAGAAGATATAAATATTATAAGATATTTTTCAGGTCATTTTAACGCTGAAGTAAAGCGATACATAACGACGCAGAATATAGTAGATAGGGATACGTTTATTGGTTATTTGCAGAGATATGATGATTTGGAATTTGATTATAAAATGGAAAATAATATTAGGGATCGACGCATGAATTTTGTAAGGACGCAGAGAAATAACGATGAGACTCGGAATAATTATCGAAGAACAATTATAATTATGATCGTGGAAAAAATTTTAATAGGAGGAACTATAGCAATTTTAATAATGATTTTAGGCAAAACAGGAATACTGGTCAGATACCAAGGCAACGAATGGAGAAAACGAATCATGAAGGAAATTATAATGGTAGAGGAATAAATAGGCAGGAAAATGTTGATCGACGGATACAAGCTAGAAATATTAATAGTATGCAAAAAAGGAATACGAATCGCACAGATACAGGGATAATGAGTCAGGCACTTTGACGCAAAATCAGGATTTTTGGGTACGGACGAACCAAGAAAAATTCTACGAATTAACGGATACAGAAACCACCGCGAGTTTATTAAACATGAAATGGATAATGGATTAGGAAGATTTGAAAGGAACTTATTACCAATAATTAATTTAAACGTGGAAGATAAAATAGTTAAAGTGTTAATTGATACTGGAGCAGAGGCATCACTTGTTGCGGAATAATTTGTTAAACGAGAAAAATTGGGGGAGAAAGCGATACCTATAACAAGGTGTAATTTGGTGGCACCAAATAATAAGAAATTTAGTGTGATAAATGAAATGGTAATTCTAAGATGTGAAATTGGAGATGAAGTATGGGAAAATGATTTTATGGTAGCACCTGGACTGAAGATAGATGTTATATTTGGTATGGACATCATGGATAAGTTGTGGTTGAAGATAAATGCGGAATGCAAAAAGATTGAGTGTAATGGGAAACATATTAAATGGTATGAAAAGAGGAATATTGAAATAGAAGACGACTGCGTGAATATTAATCAGTTTAGTGATGAAAGAGATAATTGGGGTAATGAAAATGAAGGTATTAAGTGTCCAGATGATTTAAGAAATAGGGTGAATAATTATTGAATAAGCATTCAGAATTAATAGGGTCGAAGTCGAGAATTGCCACGGGTTATGTGCACAAGTTGGAAGTAAGAAATGAAGAACCGTTTAACACTAAAATATATCCTATTTCAGTAGCATATGGGAATAGAGTGAAGGAAGAAATTGAGGAAATGTTACGTGAAGGTATTATAGAAAGTTCCAGTACGAATTTTGTGAATTCATTAGTAGTCGTCGTGAAGAAAAATTATAATAATATTAAGTTGTGTATAAATACAAGTGAAATTAATAAGCGAAAGAAGCCGCAATACAATTGTCCACCAAAGATAGATAGAATATTAGGGAGAATAGGTAATAGGAAAATTTATAGCAGATTATGTTTAAAAAGTTCATTTTGTTTGATTCCATTAGCGCGAGAATCAAGGAAGTATACGGGTTTTTCGGTAGTAGGAAAGATATATCAATTTAGGGTGGTCCCAGTTGGTTTGTCCTCGAGTACGGATGCATTAGAGAATGTGCTGAAGAATATTTTGGGATCGTATGAGGAATTTAGTATCCACTATATGGATGAAGTATTGATATTTAGTGACAGTGTAGAGGAACACTACGTACAGTTAGATCGGATATTGTTAGAGCTGAATATAGCTGGTTTGATTTTGAATATAGGGAAGTGTAAATTTTTTCAAAGTAGAGTTAGATTTTTAGGATATAGGATAGATAATAAGAATAGAATTAGGAAATACGAATTAAAAGGACCCCGATTTAAAAATATGACTAGGAAACATGAATTGAAAGGACCCAGATTCAAGAGTAATAAGGGGGAAGTTATAAATAAATTTGATTTAGTTGAGATACCCATGCGAAGGAATATGAATAAATGAAATGAAATATAAAATAAATTTATGAATAGGTATACATAGGATAATAGAATAGGATTTGAACATAAGAATAAGTATAGGTATGAATAGTGTAGTATAATAGGACATAGGTATGAGATTAGATGAATGTAAATATGGGATTAATAAAGGAAAAGTTAGATTCTTAAAATGAAAATAAAAATATAACAATTTTATACCAATGTGAGTTTAAGTTCACGTTGGACGCCAAAAAGGGCATTGTTATAATATTTTATATTTTGATTTGGGGGAATTATGCTGTGATAAGGGGTTGTTTAAGGGTGTACTTTATAGTAAAGGTCTTTTAGAAATAAGAAATTACCATAGGCAGCAGAAAACTGCATTTATTTAGGAAAGAATTGAGAAATGGAGATAGTTTGTAAATAGTAGGCAGTCAACACCTTGTATATAAAGTGTAAGTAGTTTTAAGCGACGCAAATAAACATAGGAAGACGCATAGTTAGCGTAGGAATAAGGTAAATTAGGTAAATAGGAGATATTTAACACCATGTAGATAGAGTTTTAGTTAATTTAGGTAAGGCGAGTAATGATATTTTTCAGTGGAGGCAAGCGTATTTTGTAAGTAAACTTAATAAAGTGTAATTAACACGCATTCAAAAGAGTTCCAAACAATTACGTTAATACGGAGATAAGAAATAGAGCTTCAGGAAGCATAGTGTAAACGCGTACAAAATAGTTAACCATTTTTAATAAGAAAGGAGATTAAAATTGCGTAAATAACATGCATATATGAAAATTAAAAGTCAAATTTACATCAGTTGTTTATGAAAAAGCGATTAGATTCGTCAAAACACCGCATGTTTGATAACGAAGAACCTGCGAGCATGCCACAATTATTTGAAAGCATAGAAAATTACATCAGAAACTACTTTAAGTGCAAAGATTTGATTGGTTAAAATGAGCGACGAGTTTGTAGACCATACCCACTGACGGAGTAGGAGGTCAATGATATATTAACAGGCACAGTGATAACGAAGTCAGTTTTCAACTCAACAAAGGCCGAGATGCGCCACTCTGAGACAAAGTGAGATACGTAATAATTTAAAGTGAAAAGTTGTATTAGTGCGACTAAGATAAAAATTACGATTGCCGATTAAACGTAAATAGATTTTGGGAATTTATTTAAACTAAAACATAATAATAATAGGGTTCCGAGTCCGGGGAGAATAATACAATTTCTGAGTCCGGGGAAGAATAACAATACAATTCTGAGTCCATGGAGAATAAAAATACAATTTCTGAGTCCGGGGAGAATAGATGGTATTCTAAGTTTGCGGAAATTGATAAGATGTAATAAGTCTGAATCAGATGACAATAAATTGGGTTGCATAAGTATAAGTTGATAATTGTAGTTCAGAGGGTGATGGCAATAATTTAAATGCAATGGTTCAAGCGTGTGGATAGACAATATTTCGAATGGGCATGTAATAATCCTGAATTGGGAGAAAATAAATTGTATTCAAATGGATGGCTTAATGCATGGGAAATACTAGCTGATTATGGATGCGTCAATGCGAAGAAAATAGACCAGGTCAGATTTTTAGTTATAAGACATTTTTTTCTATTTTTTTATTTGAATATTGAATTTGCTTAATATAAATGAATGTGAAAAAGTCAACAAAAAGAGGACTTGCATACGTATAAAGTGCGTGATATGATAAGAGGTTTTGAACGTTCCACACTTCTTTTTTTTATAAAAATAATAGGTTTTTTTGGTGACTTTGGGTTTGGTTAAAAAGTATCTGATTTTTGATAAATGAGATCTACAACATTAATTAATTGAAAAGTGTATTTTAAATAATTTACAAAAACTGTACATAATATTTGTTTCATTATATAGAATCGAATTAACTGAATTTTATAATTCCAAATAAATGCTAGTCGAGGTCATAAGATAAAGTTAATGGGAGTGATTTGATAATTTAAACAATCAAGGAGGAGCTATAAGTTGAATACGAAATTGATAACGACTAAGGCGGCAACGTATCAAATTTTGTTATTGGTCGACAAGGTTGGTTTAAAATAAATTCCAGTCAAGTTCCTGGAGGGAGTTTATAGCAATATTAATAAGACAGCCCAACGTCGGAAAACGATAATTCCAATTCTTGTTTATACATAACAATATATATATATATATATATATATATATATATATATTGAATACCGGTGCGGTTGGTTTCAGCTGAGATGTTATATAAGTGTTTGATTATAATTTTTTTTTGTGCAATTTTTGTCTGCTTAGTTTGTCTAACATATTGGATTGTTATTTCTTTAATTTCAGTTTTAATTTGGTCCCAACTAGAAAGTGTAACCGTATGTTCTTCTCTGCTTCGAACTTGTATATTTAAAAAACGTTGCATAGTTTCAACATATGTCTTGTCCTCTAACAATTTATTGTTAATTTCCAATGTGGGGGCGGAAGTAAAAACATCTTTGCACTCAGAGTAATTTCTGGGCACAAGTGGTCAGAGAACGACACATGAAGGCTTGATGAAATGAAAGCATTTACAGTGTTTTGATTACAGTCAGTCTATACTTGAATGTCTAATACAAATTATATCGTGTACAGTAAACGTAGTTGAGCTTTTGGAAGTTTAAGAATATACATAAATGTTCCATGCTGTGTCTAATGTACATGCAGCTTGCAGTATACATAAATAAATAGAAGTGTATAATAAATAAATAGTTGTGTTAGTGTTGTTAATAAACCTATGGTTAAAAACTTAGCTTAAGAAGACATTAATGCTTGTAAATTCATTAGTGTAATAGTGCTTCATTGTTAAGTGGACTGAAAACATCTACAAATAAGGCATACACTTTTAATTAGACTTGTGAACAGTGAGTAATAAAGACGTTTGTTATTACTTGTTTTAAATTAGAGAAACGCGGTAGTAGTAGCCCGCAACAATATGTAGTAATTCTACGTGTTTGGATAAGATATCATGTACCTGCTTGATTCAACGGTCTTGCGAGCACGTCTTCCGTTCCGTACACTTAACTCGTACAATGTTTATTATAATATTACTACAAACTAGAAGAAAAATCGGATAAAACGTAACAAAAAAAAATTGTTTAACATGTATTTTAAGGTGCCACGCAAATAGTATATCTTATAGCATCACTTGCAATTAAATAACTTCTTTAAACCACTAAATATTACTAAATAATACGGAGCTAACAAAACGCGTGTTTCCACTTTGAAAACTCGCGTGTGTGTGCGCGCGCGTGCGTGCGTGCGTGCGCGTACACGTATAGTGCCTGCTTTCATACGTGTGTGAGTGTGTGTGTGTGTGCGCGCACGCACATTTAGTGCCTGCGTGCGGGCATACGTATGTGTGTGTGTGTAACCATGTACACACACGCAATCATCATATTTCTCATTTTTCAAATTTAACCCGAATAATAAATTGAGTACTAGAATTTATGCCAAGGAGGTCATGATTATGATGATGTGCTAACTTCGGTCAAGTCAAAATGCCCTTAGACCCCTGCTTCATTTTTAAATACTATGCAGTACTGTAAGGTTTCGCCAAATGGTCGTTTCGGTGGTAGTTCACTATAACAGCCACATGCTATTTAATGCGCTTTGGTATATAATCAAGAAGGTTTAATCGCTACTACCTTATTACACGTTCATACTAAGACGTCGATTGATGGCGACCTATTTCTAAGCGTATGGTATACAGAACGTTTTAAACGATGGATCCTGTCTATAAAAAACCGTATGAATGTCATCTGGAGATTTTTATAAATGGGGGAGGCCGCGATAGAATAGGAGTGAAAATAATGACTATAACAGTTCGGAAAACTCCAGCAGACGATATGGCTACCTAGGATCAGGTCCAGCGTGGCATGAGCGAGAAGGGAAAGAAAATTTAGGAAAATAGGGTTAACTTTTAAGAGAAAGTGGGTGCCACCTAACCACGAACGAATGTGGAGAAGGAGGGCTAGGCCACTTCTAATAAAGCAAAAGTGCGTCGCAAGTTTAAACGTTGCGTTAATAGTGGACTGTGAGGGATATTTATTTATATCGCAGACAAATAAAGCAAAACGATACGAGTTATCAATCAAGTACCACCACGATAATTTGAGGTTCGAGGAGCATCCTTGTTAGCATGAACACTCTCAATTATAACATAATAAATGAAAATAAATACCTATTTTAACATAGTGTCATGTCACTTGGCGTTGTTGTTGTTGAAGGAAAAATAAGTGTCTGTCCACGCGCTCTTACTGTTGTTGAGCTTTTGGTACTCGCTCACTTAGTAAGATGATGCAGAGTTTTGGATCGTACTGCAATGGTGCCAAAATGCACACAATATACTTAGAGGATACAAATAATGTTATGCACCTTACATTCATGTGGAAACCTATAATATAGTCCTGCACAATGGAACATATCGCCACCAAATTCAATGAGTTTAGGAAAGTAGGGAACTACGGAACCTGATACATACACAAGAAAAAAGAGGGGAATAGAGAACACGATATACAGATCATTGACGTAAAGGCAAAGGGCACGGTTCGACTATGGGTCGTTAAAAAGTGCCACAATGGGTTCGAACACCACACCTGCAACCCGTATAATACCATCGCGATAAGGATATCAGCGAGTGATATGCCCAAGCTTCAATTGTAAGGGAAGTAACCACTCGTTCTTAATTGAAACTAAGATGCTTTCAACCGGTTGGGCACCTTGTTTGTGCCATATTGACTATGACGTAGGGTACTCAACTCTAAAAGCCATCGTGACAAAAAATTTTCATTCTTTTTTTACAGCAGTATTCACCGATTACACAGGAGTATTTTAATTTGGGACAGAACCTTCTCTGGAGAGGCGGTTAACGGTAATGCGTTAGGAAATAATCGGGTGAACGGAACTGCAGGTCTTTCTGGTCATGGCTTAAGACTTACAGGGATCTGGAGTTTAATAATTCTTCTATTTGGATACGCACGGTATTGAGCTCCTCAGACGTAAGTATTTGGTCCTCGATGACATGGAAAAGATGAATTCTTTCCATTGTGACGCCATGTTCCCATAATACACCAAAATGAGGTCAGATCAAGTAGTATCTTTCTGTTCAGCACTATTCTTCATATGAGAGGCTGACAGTTGGCTCCTACAGAATTTGCATCACAAGTTCGAGGTGAGTGGCCACGGAAGTAAAACACACAAATGTGTATATATGATTTAAGAAATTTTTATTTTCTAAAGAAGAAACCTTAATTAAAATGGGTTCCGCGAAATTGACACTTACACAACTGATAGGTTTAATTTGGTTCACACGAGCTAGAGGCAAGTTGCCCACAAAAGGTGTCATACGGGTTAGTGTGGAATCATTTAAAACACGAAGAGAGGAAAATTCAAATCGTCTGTTTGATTGAAGTCAAAGGTTCTGTTAAATCAGGGACGGTGTCGTTGAAATACCCGCATGGCAGCACGTACGATCGTCAATCGGTGACGTCGAAGCAATAATTAGGATTTGTCTATGCATTTATTTGTCGGATGTTGTAACAATTTTTTTTTGAAGACTACAAATCCTCTAAGATTATTCATTGACTACGCTGTTTTGTCTATTTAACTAAACACTTAAATATTGCTATGCAAATAAAAAATCAGATTGGAACCGTATAGCCCAATCATAAGACAGAAATTAGTCCATAGTGCTGGTCTGCTTGCTATCAACAAACGTTGGTCGTTTGAATAGACTCTTCAATGTCAAGCGACGTTGAAATTACCTGAGCGCATAAAACAAAGAGGTTAGTCTAGCAAGAGCATTCGATAAAGAAACACCATGTGGCTGTATTGTGTTCTCGCCAGCAATTTACGTGTGGCTATTGACGTAGCCGCTTGGTCAAGTGCAACATGCACTTGAGTTATAGTGTTTTTTTAATAATGGTAAGCAGATTGAGTATTTGTTAAATCAAATTAAATAATTCTGTTATAGCGCTCTAAAGGATAACGATATTTTTAAATAAAAATGCACTCTAAAGTATTACGCTAATTTGTTAAAGATCTGTTAATATTTTCTAAGTATGACCTCAGAGAATTTCTAATAATAATTTTCTTAAAAGCTTGTTAATATTGATTTCAATTAATTCATAAAATTAATCTTTAATGGTTAGCAAAAACACGGTCTTTGTAATGATTAAACTTTATTATCGTAATGCAATAATAATAATGGAAATTTATCAAAGATAAGGTTCCGAATTTACAAGAACAAATAGCAAAATTGAATTCTTCGAATTACGGTCGAATTAACTGTCTTAATAACAATTGGAACACCGTTAAAGACAAAGTATTTTGGATAGTCCGTTGGTTGGTTGTTTTCGTTTCAATTTACGTGGAAGAGATACATTTTACGCTTGTATAAATGGTTTCAGGAAAATGCCAGTTTATTACACCATAAAATGTGGACCGTATATTGACGTCACTTGTTTGTCAAAACACCGTATGTCAGCACATCTGGTTTAGACCATGCAATAGTCTCTACGTAATTAAGGACATCGTTGTGCAAGGTAAGCTTTTTTATTACTTTCATATGACGACCGCAGTTGGCCAATATTGACACAAGACAGGATATAGAAAACAACGTTGTAACAACCTACAATTCTGGTTTTGCTTTGTAGACATAATAACTTTTGATATTTAGAATTTATCACATTTTAAATTAAGGGTTATACCTTTAATTATTATGAATGGACTTGAACACCTTAATTTAGTCCTAGCTAAATATTCTATTTAAACGCAAAGATACATAAAGTAGTTAGGAAAACTAAAAATTATTAGACCTTTTAAATTGTAATAGACATTTGCAAACCAAATCACAGATCTGATATTTTGGGTATTTAATTTAGAATACCTTGTAAAGATGTTATCACGTCATTGATATTTTGGTTGATTCTTGGTGAATATTTTAATACTTTTCTCATTCTATAATTGTGTAGAAGGAACTAAACTGCCTTTTTGATATATATATATATATATATATATATATATATTGAGGTGAAATTATAGGTTAAATAAATGTAGATAATAAAATGTTATCACTTGTGTATATAGAAATGGGAGCAAATTATTTACGCCCCAAATTAATTAATTTATATAGTAAAAACGGACGGTTATTAAGATATTTTTCTATTTTTAAATTGGTGTTAAAATTGCTTAGGGGAAGAAGCTTTTGAGTACATAAAAATTAAAGGATACGCATAAGTAATTATAATAATTTTAAATCAAACGCATAGAAGAAAAAAGGCAGCTTGCAAGTATAAAAAATCAATAATTTTAAACGCAAATATTTCCATTTACATAAAAGCCAACGTTCGTTTATACAAATACTAAGAAGGAAGAAACTAAGAATTGTTATTTTAAACGGTCGGTTGCTTCGAAGTACACCTGTTCATTAAATGTCAGGTTCATGGAATCTTAAACGAACGTTAGCACAAAATTCTATAGAAGTTTGTTTGCAACGGTCGATTTGTATAAGCTGCTAAAATACCAAGTGCCTTGAAGACTGAGTTAAATAAACGGTCGGTAATGTAAGACAGACAAAGAAACGTATAAAGAAAGCGTTGGTAACAAGTCACGTCCATATACACGGGTAAATGTGAAGGCCAACTACAATATCGATTTTCTGTAACTTAAAAGGGGTTCTAAAGGAGACAACAAACATGCGTGGAACGGAGATAGATAGCTGATAGATGGAGCGTTGTGACGAGGGAAAATTATATCATTGGTTGATGGCTAGCAGAAGTTAGAGTTCGTTACGTTTGAAATTTTAAGAATTAGTTTAGAAAATAAGCTTTTCAAGGGAAATAAGTTTCACAGGGGTTTAGAAAAGCATATAAATACACGAGCAAAGATATTGAGGCTCTCTCTCTTTCTCTTTTCCTTTAAATCAGAGATCGTGCTTAGATCTGCAACGTAATAATAGTAAATGCTCTTACGGGTATTAATTAGTGTATAATCGATAAAGTTGCATATAACATCTTGTTTTGAAATTATGAAAGCTGTAGTAACGTACCGCAAAAGTTGTAAAAGCGATATTGCACGAGTTAGTGCTGTTGTTTAGATAAAAGCTGCCGTTACTACAACGATTCGATTAAATGAAGGGATGGTATTTGGGTAAGCAAAGCCTAAAGCGTAACTTGTATGCATGAAGTATATTTGGTATGGAATGTTACGTTTGAAACAAAGCTAATACCTGGGTAGAAGAATAGTGGTAGTGGCCGAGATTTGAATGGTAGGCGATCAGTTGGATCCAGGCATAATAGAAGTATATGGACACAACAACGAAGGTTTCCAGCAACCATCTTCAGAGGTGACGAGGAACGAAGGCGACTCCAGGTAAAAAACTTAATTTTCTGTTTTTTTTTTGTATAAACATTTTTGTGAATATTTTTGTGTTTGTGTGTTTTGATTTATTGGTGGCGCATTCACTGCCCTAAAACTCGTTTAAAGGGGTATATATGCAGGACAGTTAATTTTGATTATTAAAAAAAAGTTTATTGATGATATATAAAGGTTTATTCATGCTATAAATTGTTGTTGTAAGGAGTAAACGGGTCTTTAAATTTGGTTTCAATAAAATGCTAGGTTTAAAAAGCATTTTCAGGAACTGGGTTATAATGAGCTCAAAATAGACCAGAATAAAGTCAAACTAGGGTTGCATGGGGGGCCCATCTACTCGTAGCATATAGAATTTGTTGAAATATATTAAAACCAAGGACTTTAAAGTGTTTAATGATTGAGCTGGTAACAGTTTTAGCACACTCTCTGTACCAAAGTGTAAATAATTTATTAATAATAGAAACCTGTTAATATGTGTAAATAAAAAGGTTGTACGGTTGTTGTATTATTTGATTGGTAGTTTCATTTGACAGTGTGTGTGTGGGAAAGGTATGTACTTAAAATGGTAGGTATTCAAGAAGAAGCCAATTGCTGAGCTAGCCAGGGTGAGCAGAATAGAAGGAGGCGTTACAAAAGGTAGTGTAAGAATTTTTTTTTAATTTTAGAATTTATGTTTTAGGAAATTTTATGTTGGCCCAAACGATGGGCCTTGAATTTTTGTGAGTTCCACGGCAATTTTATGACGCCCAATTCGAATATATATATATATATATATATATATATATATATATTCTGTACACAATTTTATTACTAAAAACAACAATATTTGATTAAAGAAGATTTATTCAATTTGTTTAAGTAATTGTTTTATTTTGAACAAATGAGTTCAAGAATAGGGTAATTAAATCAACAGATAAAAAGCTTAAATACCCTTTACTAATTTAATTTTTTTTTGCTCATACTTGACCAAGGAGCACTAATAGTACCTTCAAGAACTTTAATATCAAAATTGTGTTTATAATAGTGTTCAAATTATTGATATTAATAGCTATTCTTTTTTTTATAGTATAAGTTAGCAAGAGTTCATCTCTTGTGTCCTTTTTTGTTATAATAATAATATTTTTTTACAGCTCCTGCTTAGGCAGTAAATACGATACTTTACTCTAAGGACTTCCAAGTCCCACCTTAGGGCAAATCGGTGTTTAGAGGACTTGGTGACGCCCCTTTTGCACCCCTATTTTAGTATTACTACAGTCAGCAAGTAAATAATGTTTTGTCATAAGAACCACAACCAATCCTCATGAGCTCTAACCGAGGAATAGACCCCTAGCATAGTCGGAAGATAGTTGAAGTTCCATCTTTTAAAGGAGATCCCTTCACATAAAAGATCTCAAGAAGACAATAGTTATAATAATTTAAATTTTTTGTTATAATGTTACAAACAAAGACATACGGATTAGCCTTACATTTTAATTATAGTCGGATATCGGTGATGTATAGCTTTGATGACGAGGTCACGCTAATTGAGTGTCATTTAAAGAGAATTCGTTTTTGGCCTTCACAGAGGCGTCAAAGATCACACAGAACTTTCATAGGTTGCTTTCCGATTCGAAAACGTCTTGATGGGGAATGAAATAACAATCGATTCTGATAGGCGAAAGACGGATCTTTAAAAATAGGAATTGTATCGTAAAGGGTAAATATACAGCAAAACGTCCTTGCTCAGATGTGAATATGTAGATTCAAAAATTTTATTTGCCTTCTCTTCTGGAGAAACATAGTACTTGGTTGGAGTTTCTTTGATCTCCAAAAACCATCAACGCGTTGATCGATTGGGTTCTCTGAGGTTATGACAGATACCTGGATAGCACAGCATATTTTGAACTGAACCGAAAATTGTCCTGCCAAAGATGACAATTAATAGTCGCTGATTACAAGACTTTTCTTTGGCTGATACCGCCATTAATAAACGGAAGTATATATCCGTTCCTATGAGCGCATCAATTTGATAGGGTTTATTCCATGTTAGGACTGCAAAATGTAAGCCTTTAAAATGCGCAAAGTTACTTACAACTTTAGCGCTATGTAAATCACCGGGAATTGTAGATAAGATAAAGGTGGCGATACCTAAAGATTGCTCGTTGTCAAGCATGGAATATATAATACAACCAGCGGCGCCCTGAATGGCAGCTGCGTTCTTTGTCCAACATAGGGATTTGGAACCGACGTATTGGCAGCATTTTCCCCCAAACGTTATGAATAAAACTAACCTGCGAGCTAGGGTGAAGGAAAACCACGACCGTCTTAAAATTACCGGTTCTGTCTCAAACTTCTACCAGAGCTGTAGAAAATAAAACAGTAACTCCTTCACAACTACCCACCATTGACGATACGGACTGGGATGGAACAACTGAAGAGAATTATGATTTAATACGTCCATGAGGATGTGCTTGAACTTCAAAATAAGGTAAGCTGTGATGATAGTTTCTACAAGTATGACAAGTAGATTTTGATTTATATTATATGAATGCATATGAACATAAGCAATTTATACGGATATTTAAACTTCTTATGGTATTCCGTCGGTCGATCGGCTCTTTGACTAAAAAAAATAGAGCGGTTAATCTTGCAAACTGGACATAATTGCGCTACGGAATTGCCTTGCTTGAACATTTACGCATCTCAGAAGCAGTAAATTTAATGAACGTCGTCACGAGAGAAGTAACATTTGGTTTAAAGAAAACCCTTGTCGGTGTATACTTAGCTGTAGTAGTTTGTATTGTAGTTGTATATGCAGGGCTATACGCTGAAAAAAATTCTCTAAACGCTGTGCATTTTATATTAAAAATTTCTTTAGGTTTTCGATTTCTGGTCTCTTCTTTATACCGGAGTGTAGCTCAAACAACTTGCGAGTGCCGGCATCCATCTTTTCAAGTAATAAGTCGGCTAAAATGGAATTCCACTGCTCACTAGCATAATCTAGGCGTTTAAGAACTGCTAGGTTTCTTGAAAGGCAATCAACCAGTGACCTGAGTAACCTGAGATTTTCCTAGCCTGGTTACTCCAAGCAAGGCAGGGACTGCAGCGTGCGTGATAATACTCACACACGTCTTACGTTTTACCTCTCAATCGAACGAGGTCTAACTTTTGTGAAAAAAAACTCGCCTAACATTTTTCAGGTAGTTCGTGTCGGGAATGGAAATTGGACATTTTGGAAAATGAGTTATACGTGAATCTATTTGATCCACGGAGCAGCCTTCACCTTACACCCTACATTTGATTTCCAAATATTCTACCTGAAGATAGCCTTTACCTTATAATACTACATTTGACTTTCCAAAGCCATGCGTAGGTACTAGATTGGCCAGGAGGCCGTGTTTTTACTTGAAAATTTAAAATTCTGCCGAACCCTAGCTGTTCTGAGCAAGCTAGGGATATTTAACATTTGTAATAACACTCACACTCGGGAACTACAGTTTACCTCTAATTGGAACGAGAGCGTATTTTTGTAAAAAATGATTGCATAACCTGGGACTTCGGAATGAGTAGTCATACGCGAACCTATCTAATCCATGGAGCCGCCCACCACCTTACATCGCTAGCATGAAGCCCAGAGTTAGACATTAGGTTAAAAAAAGTCACAAGTCGGGTAGCTTTATTTTCTTGCATTGTCATGGTAACGACGTCTACGACATCTGACCTTTTGTAGACAGTTCTTGATGTGGTTCAGTCTGTACCTTAGGTAAAAGAGAATAATATTAAGAAAAAGTAAAGTTAGTTTTACGGTATTATTATAGGTACTTAATTATTTGCTATTTTAAAATTAATTCTTAAATAACTAGTACTACATTTAGGGACAAGCTAATTATTATATAGAGCCTTACGACAACTACAGAAAACATCAGAAAATTCGCTAGCGCACAAATTATTGCACGCGTTTTAAATAGCTTTTGGCACAATTTTAGCTACTAGTTATGGAAGCTAATAATAGAATTTGTTACGTCTATTTCCAGCATAAACTAAATACCCCCTCTTTCCCTTGTTAATTCATAAGCCCGCCTTACGATAATTTTGTTAAATCGATTCCGTTGCTATTCTTGAATCCTCCATCAATATTCTGTATACTTTTCCATTGTTAATACTAAGCACGCTTTACAATAATCTCAACTCAAATCTATTTGCTTGGAAACGACAAGTCAATGCTATAATTAAATAGTCAATAGCTTGTTTTAGGTATCCGTTGGTATATTAAACATTTCGATAACTTATAATTGCTATCTCTTGAGTTTCCCCTCTAAAGATTTGTCGACATAAACCGATAAAACCGTGTTTTCCAGTTTCGTAATCGCTTCTCGATAACAATATGACTTGAAGCTATGATTGTATTATTAAACGAATATATGTTCACTTTTTTTTGAAAATGCTAAAAAGCACTCGTTGGAATTGTTAGACTACGCGTTCTGTCTTTTTTTTTAAAGAAATTTCGCGCACGCCTTACAAAGTGGTGCGCTTTTATGGTTTTATAAACCTGCACTTGTCGGCGTAAATAAATTAATACTTTTCGCAATTATTCTAGCTTCCTTCGGGGGACAAGATAGTCCTTCAATTGCCGCTCTTTGGAGTATAGAAGGCTGCACACGTTACGTGATCTCCGGTCTATCTCGCCCGTTCTGGTTCTAGGAGCGAACGAGAGATCCAACATCTAGAGACGTGGGTAACTGTTTTGCTTTCCTGCTGGTGTCGAGACCCTGTCCACTTAAATTTTACTGTTTGTGGCTCATACAGGTCTCGAATTACTTTTCTGTACCAAAAAGGATTTATTGCCATGGGATTGTTATATTACGCGAGTTCTGTATCCCCAGTTTATATATGAATTGTTAAAGAAACTATAAAGTAAAATGCAACAATGTAACACAAGGATAAACCATACAATTCATTAACAGTTCATGAGAACGGATGCAATACAATGTATTCCAGACGATAGTGACACTGCAAGTGGCAGGTCACAGACGGTTAAGATACCATGATTACCTAAAAAGTAAGATTGTTACAATGTAGCAAAGTATAGAATTAACAATAAGCAGACATGAGTTCTCCAAGTTCCCATAGAATTGTGAGGAGCAGTCCTTCAAAGTATTCAGCTTTAGCATTGCAGTTTGCTTAGGCGACTCATAATAGTTCAATTAATATTTTATTTTCTACTTAGAATAATTAATACCAAGTTGTCAAAATTCCATATTAATTTCTGTTTAAGTAAATAAATTGTTACGAAGTTGTTGGAGAAGTTTTATTATATTAGCCCTAGTAACATTAATGTATTTCCTTAACAAAAGCAACAAACCATTATGTAACTCTAATATTTGTACACGTTTTTGTTTACTCGCTTAAGCTTACAGTAATTTCTAAATTGATTACTTGATATTACGTGCCCACGTGTCGAGGTTACTAAACAATAAGTCAGTCTAGTTGTATAAACGTTAGCGCTACCTTGAAGAACAATTATGAAGATTCAAAGCTATCCTGATAATTGCTTGCATTGCGTATTCACGCCTTTTATGCACTTTTCTAAAATTTTCGGTCTGGAATCCTTAAAGTGCATTGATCCAAAAAACAACAAACGTCGTACGTGGTCTTCAGCACTTCAAACTTTTGTAACAACAATATGGTTTATTGCCACAGTTTTCACTTGCGTTTGGATTGCATATCAAATAGTGGCAGTTAATTACAAGAAAAACGCGTTATTTTATAGACTATATAAAGCAATAGCTTTTTTATACTGCTTAAAAACTCTTATTTATTTTATATCAGTTACAATAACATTAAAAAGTGGACACAGTATAATGACCGGTATCCAAACAACTATCCGAAAACACAGAGCTTCAACTGGAATAATCCTTTTAGATAAATATTCCATACAAAAATTTCGTCAGAAAAACTTTAGATTTGTATTAATAGTTCTCATTATTACTTTTGTGAGTTGGTCGTTATACGCCAAACAGTTTACCGAAGTTATTCCGATACTATCTGTTACAATGGTTTGCACAGCTTCGTATATGCACGCTATTATAGTTATTACATATTACAGATTCTGTATTTTGAATGTAACAATTGTTAGAAAATACCAACATTATTTAATAGAGAAAATGAAGCTCCGCGAGTTTGGAGTGCAGACGATAGCATCCCAAAATGATAATCTGAGCCAACACATAATTGTATATAAAAGATTTCACTTTGAATTTGCAAGGAATATTAAGAATTGGGGTTACTTGTATAATCCGTTGACATTGGCAACGATAGCCATTGGCGTAACACTCCTTATCGCTAAGATTTTTATTTTAATATGTTGCATAACCGATGACCAACAGATAGCATTACCTATAGGCATAACGATACAGCTGGAATTACACAGCGTTGCTGCAGCCGTTTCTATTGTTTTGATGTCTAGGTCAGTTGACAGCGTAGTAGCTGTGGTAAGTAATTATGTAAGAACGTGCATGTGCTTGTATTTTCCAGACAGTAGCTGCAGAAAATATCACTCTGCATAACCTGCATCCCTTTCACTCACAATGCAGTAGAATGTGGCTACTAGTGACGTAGATAACGGTCCCCAAAATCAAGTAACGGTGATCAATGAACTTTGTTGGTAACCAAATTTTGTAATTCTATACGTGTATGTGTGCGTTTGTGATTGAGTATTGGCAGTGTTCATAGATGTGCGTACGTACGTGTGTTTGAGTGGTGTGTGCGCGTGTGTTCGTCCGAGTGCACGTGTATGTGCGTCGGTGTACATGCGCATGTACGTGTGCTATTGTGTGCATGTGCATGTGCGTATGCGTGTGCGTGTTCGTGTGCGTGTGTGTGCGCGCGTTGGTGCGTGCGTACGTGCTTTCGTACGTGCGTTTGCGCCTGCGTACGTATTATGTTCTGGTTGTATGTGTGCGTATGTGTTGTGTGTGTGTACGCGAGCGTATAGTGCCTGCTTGCATTCGTGTGTGTGTGTGCGCGCATGTACGCGCATATAGCGCTTACGTGCGGCGGTGTAAGTGTGTGAGTGTGTGTGTGTGTGCCACGTACGCTCACGCGATTCTCAAATTTAACCACAATAATTGAGTTCTAGAATTTATGCCAAGGAGGTCATGATCATGTTGATGTGCTAACTTCGCTTAGATCACTCTTGATTCATATTTAAATTCTGTGCAGTATGTAAGATTTAGCCAAATCGCTTATTACCCGCTCATACTAAGGCTTCTATGGATGGTCAACTTTTTCTAAGCGTGTAGTATACAGAACGTTTTAAACGATGCATTCTGCCTATAAAAAACCGTATGTATGTGATCTGATCATTAATGATTGTGGACAAGACATTGCTGTGAACAGATGTGCAAACGATGCAGTCCGTAATTTAATTCATTTTATTATTTAAGTTTCTTAAAATAAGTTTAGTGATAAAGTGCAAACCACAAACAAGAAACAAAGGCATCAAGAAGCAACAACGTAAAAAACGATTTCAAAATTTTTCCGAATTTTAACCACGCTTAGAAGGATTTTTGTAAGTAATTACTAAATTTTATACAACTGCGTTCTGGGTTTTTTGATGCCCGTGCGATATAGGTAAAGGTGTGTTTTTGTGGGCTATTGTTGTAAATTTTATACCATGTTAAACTGTTTTGGAAGACTATTTTGGAAAGTGGGCCCGAGTTAAGTGGTTTAACTTACGTACCAATATAATTTTAAGTACGGGACATTAATTAACAAGCTTTTCTCCGAGTATTGCTGTTTTAACTAGGGATGGATTCGGGCTCGGACTTTCGGGCCGGCCCGGCCCGAGCCCGGCCCGATTTCGGGCTCGAATCCGGGCCGGGCCGATGACTACTTTATTCGGGCCGGGCCCGGGCCGGGCCTATCTTTTTTCGGGCCGTGCCGGGCCAAACGATTCGGGCCGGCCCGAAATTTTCGGGCCGAAAAACTCACGAGTAGATACTCCATCGTCCCTTCACTTCTATCTCACATTGAGTAAGTAAACGTTTTTAATTATATTGTCACGTAGTGTCTTTATGTACCCATTAATAATCAGTTTTTCGTCTTATTTAGTGTAAAGGGGACGTGATATTATAACTTACTTCTTATACCGAATATTTTTTCTAGTCCTATTTAATGTTCCTCATGTTGTACTTTAGGCAAGTTAAAAATGCCCAGGCACATCAAACTAGGTGATTTATTCATAATTCAAAAGTTTGCACGATTTATATTATGTATATGTATATACTCCAAATCTCAATCATGCGGCGAACGTCGATATTAGCAATCGCGTGTATAATTTATGTCTACCGTCTAAAACACTAGAGAATTATTGCAAAGTTCATTTTACCAATATTTTTATAAAGTTTTCCCTTATTTGACATTTACACATGCCCAATTACACCTTCAATGTTTGTACTTTATTAAAATACAGGACACCTTTATTTAATTTAAATACAGGCAGGGAATGCTTTTATTTAAGGCGCCTTAATTTTGAGATATGCCAAATGCTTAACGTACAAACTTACATTTAATTGTCTGCTTTGTGTATAAATATAGCGAAATAAATGGTTTTTTCTAGTGTTGTTTCCGTAATTAAATTTAGAAATATAATGTCCAAGTTTATAACACGAAAAAGATATAAAACGTCTACGAGGATGCTGTTTTGTAATACTTTTCCTACAAGTAAACTGTAAAAATCCTTTTGAAAACAGGAATGCTATATGCTTGGATAGGAGTAAAAACAGTATCTTGAAGTAAACTCAAAAAGTATTCCGTGAAAACACTTTGACAACACATACAAATGTTATCGAATCAGTGGGAAATAAAAGACTCAAATAATAAAAAAGGGTTTATCTTTGTGTGAATACAATTTCTTTGATTTTTTTCAATATAGTTAAACATGTATAATAGGTCACCTTATCACAAAAGAGATTAATTCTTTATTCATTTTTAAAACATAACCTATAGATATAGAATACTAAACATATATGTCAGAATAAAGAGTAAGGGAAAAAGCACTTGCACTAACACTCCTTTAGATTGGATGCAAACTTTTAAAAAAGGATACTTTATTTGAAGATTCTTTTAATAAAGTCTGCTTGGAATGAGTTAGTAACAACTCTCTAATTTCAAGTAGGTAATTTTAGTAAAATTCTTTGCAGTAGGAACGACAAAATAAAGCGGACGCAAATTTATTATAAAGGTTATAAGGTGCGTTAAGCGTAGAATTTCATAAACATTGAAAATTGCTAAACATTTTGTACCTTTGTTACCTATTTCTAGGATTTTTTAAAGAATTGTTACATTTATTTTCAGCATAAATTAATTACCCTATTTTTCTCTCTTATTAATTCAATACCCGCTTGAATAAATTCTGTTTCTACTGTGAAATCCTTCAACATAATTAATAATAAATACTCTCACAAATAAATTCCTCAACTTAAATCTAGTTGCTTTGAAACGACAAGTTTATGCAACAACTAAATAGTTATATCCTGTTTCAAGTACTCATTATCTTGGTATACATTACGACCGCCTATACTGATTTTCTCTATTGTTTCAATGTAAAAATTTGTTGAAATAAGGTCGCACACTATCTGATAAAACCCGGGTTTTCCAGTTTTAATCGCGCTTTGATAAGCGAGGATTTGCAGTTGGAATTTGTATTATTTGAACCATCGTTAAATTTGCTTCTACAGCTTGTGCGTCGACATATTATCTACATTATTCGCCACCGTATTTCAAAAGCAATGCACGTATGTTTATTTTCTGTTCGACAACTAGGAGCTGTCATGCGTGGATTGCTTTTTTTAACTGGAGGCCAAATGGGTTCTTCCTTTCTGCTTTTGTGCGTAGGTTCTTGCTGTAGTTACGATGCCAGGGTGAATGGATCCTGAATACCGCGGCGTTTCTGTGTTGACTCACCCCCGACGCTTTTCAAGCTAAGTATCCGGACACCTACAGGTATGCAACTTGTTTTCTTTTGTGTATGTCAATGGGATATTCCGTATCAACATTTGGTGTAGTTATGTGACCAGAAACGTCACATTGTAGAACTATTGTTCGTTGCTGCTAATCGATATTATCGCTCTACATGTGTGATGTACCTGTGTTAAAAGTATTGGACAGACACACGCTTATTCCTTTGTACTGATGAGTTTATTTTACAAGCGGTACTATGTACGATTTAAAAGATATCTGACAAAAGCTCCCACACGTTAATTCTTTCCTACTAATTAGTTATTTTACAAAAAGTATTAGGTGAAACTTTAAAAATGCTTGACAAACGCTCTCACAGGTTTATTTACTACTGATTAATTTTATTTTGTGTAAATACGAGATGCGCACTTCGTATCTAATGTACTAAATTGTTCATATCACCTAACTGTTTGCTTTCAAATAGTAACGCTTAATTTATTGCTCTTGCTTGTTTGTATAGAATCCGTTATTTATTTTTATTTGTTAATAGATCATCGTGGGCGATGTGTTTTTTGTTTCTTTTTGGTATGTAGGCGAATCCCCTCACTCTCCGCGTTTAATAGTTAGCCTGGTACTTACTTTTCTTCCGGCTACGTCTAATTACGTAACAGAATCAAAAATCAAATGATATACTACGATATGTTCCACAAGTATCTTAATTGTAATTCAAAATCATTATACTCTTAAATTAAACAAAAGAGCGATAGTTACTTGTTGAACACAACAGAAAAAAATTTCTTCTCATTCGCTGAATAAAAGTCGGGCCGGCTCGAAATTTCGGGCCGGCCCGGCTGTCAATTTTCATTTCGGGCCGGGCCTCGGGCCGGGCCGGTTACCTTTCTGCGTCGGGCCGGGCCGGGCTTATTAAAAGCCAGGCCCGGCCCGGCCCGAGTCCATCCCTAGTTTTAACTGTTAAATTAATTTTCAAGTTGAATCAAACAGTATTTTTAAGTTGTTTTTGGGTGTCGTAGTTGTCCAAACTACACAAGGACGTTTCCGCATACAAACAATAGCAAAACTTTACATGCTCCACTTTAAACCCGGTAGTGTTTTCATTCTCTAACAATAACTAATCAAAAACAACTGTACTAGCTGCCACAAGTTATTTATAACAATAATTGCTACATATACAAACAAATAACATCAAGCTTATTCCATTGAAGGTCGTGATGGTAACACGGAGATGAAAAATACTTGAACTTGATACTAGTGTAAGTGACAGGGTTTTATTTTTTCGTAAATTGAGTAGAGATTAAGGATCGTCATATTGAACATTCTCTTTTAGTAGTACCAATTGATTATTGTTTATCTATTTAATTATACATTATTTAATAACTAGATATAAAATTAATAACTACGAAAGGTTTAAGATGACCCCCGAGGAACTACATCAAATACGCAAATCTCAAATCACAATTCTGAACTAAACCACATTCTAAATATTAGTAATATTGCCATGAACAGGAATCTAAGTCTCAGCCAGACCTTTCAAAGCCAGGTTAATGTAAATTTTATCCCTCTGCTCCCGCACCTGACACCAATTTGTGCACAAGTAACAAACGTCTTAGGAAAAGCCCAAATATTAACACAGGATATGACCCATGATATAGTTTAGACAAAGTAGGGTTTATATACCAAGACTTAATAAAATACATAGATGAGAAACTAGACACTTCCAATTGACTTAGAAGCAAACGAAAAGTTTAAAGACAAAATACAAAAACTTGAATACATCCAGGCAGAACTTGCCGGTGTACATAATTTCATTAAATACCAAAACGAAAACCTACACGACCAAATAATTGAAGCAAAGCTGGAGTTATACGCAACCAAACAAAATATCAATGCTCCGAATAACACTAATACAGACATACGCCAGTGCTGTGGCACAAAAACCGAAAGCTCCAAAACAAGATGTAATATCAAAAGCCGACTCGTACCAAAACACAACGGTGTTCATAACGTCATACGTGGTGAAACACCTAAACAAATTCAAGAAATTTTTTCAAAAACAGTAAACCCACTGAAAGACGAAATTAAGGTTAAAAACATCCGAACGACCAACAAAGCAGTAATTATAGATACTGATAACGAAACCAAGACAAACAAAATTTTATACCATGAAAGCCTAAAACAAACCCTAAATTGCGAAAAACCACGCAAGAAGGACCCTGAGTTATCATATACGACATACCAACATTCCTGAAAGATCAAGACGTAACAGATTTAATTTATTCTCGAAACCTTGAAACCTAATTAACAGAGAGGACTTTTGCCGCAATATATTAAAAAAAAGAAAATAAGGACTTTCAACTTAGGACCGAAAAACGAACCGACTCAACAGCATGTTGCGACTGAAAGTGGCAAAGTGAGGAATAAATTAATAAATCTAAGAAAACTCTATATCGAATATCGCTGTGTTACAGCGAAATCTTTTTAGTAGTACCCAAATGCCTACGACATCTCGACTTAGGACACGTCACTAAACATTTCTCACGGACCACTGATACATGTGGACGCCGAGGAGAAAAAGATTCCAAACACAAAGAGGCAGCCTGTCCCAACCACGGACAACCATCAGTTCGAATAACATGCTTAAAACGTAACAAAATGTGCGTTTCTAACCCTAAAGATTGCCTAACCCACAAAAGGTTAATGGACAGACTCGTAAAAAACCGACTATGGACAGTAAACCTAACTAAACGAAACACAAACCACCCTCACAAATTCAAACGGACAAAGTAAGGGCAAACACATATCGACAATAACTTCATCAAACACTACAAGAGAACATGCACAGAGACAAAATAAAAACCTATTCACAAATTTAATACGAATCTATACTCACACACAACATTCTCACACAAAAACAAACGATAACCAGAATGCAGCATACATACCTATTACCCCTATTGGACGACGAAAAATCAGAATTGCCCAAATAAATGACACGCACTGTGCAACTGTAATGAAAGAGCTTAGACAACTAGCTGAAACCTTACGATTACACGCACTTTTTATACAGGAACTTTATCTAGTGCAGGGGAAAATTCCAAGCATGCCAGTCAAGGCACGACAAATTCATACAGGCAGAAACTCATAAACAGCATTGGTCATTTTTGACCCCACATTAAACATCACGACAATCCAACAAAATATCGGAGAACACTGTACATGTCTAGAGGTCTCAACGATCAGATTGGAAAGTGGATCTTGATAACAAGCTACTTCTAGTACTGACTAAACCCCCCAGCCGTACATAAATTATATACGCAACATATTACACGCTTACAACAACAAACCAATAGTTATTGTGGTGGACATAAATGGAAAATCCCCGATGTGTCACAGTTCTTTGCAGACAAACGCGTCGAACAAGCCGAAAACTTGGTTAGCGAACTACCACTCGAAGTAATAAATCTTCCTAATAACCCACCCACATACAACTCGCATGCACGAACATGAACAAACATAGACTTCACACTGACAAATGGGCTGGCGTGCAACTACATACAAGACTGGCAGGTATTAGAACACCAAACTGTCAGTAACCACACTAAATCACGTTCAACATCGACATGACAACCAGGCCATTTGACACACTACAAAACTTCAAAAAAGTACAACGATACAATATACGAAACGCAAATTGGAACAAACTGAGGGACACATTTGTACCCCTACAAAACATAAGATCAGACGAAAACGTCCACGAGTATACAAAACTACTCACCAACACAATTAGACAGATAATGGAGCAGGTGCTCCCGAAACAACAGAAAACACGACACACAAGGTCAATTCAATGGACAAGACGCTTACAACACCTGAAAAAGGAAATACAGCGAGCGAGAAAAAGCTACCAAAACTCTTTAACACCGGCCGAGCGAGAATACCACTTAACAAATAACCGACAATTAAAAGGCATACACCAAAAAGAACTGACTGACATCAAGAGTACGTCATGGAAATTATTCGCGGAGTGACTTAGAAACTGACGCCTGGGGGATACCCTATAAAATCACTCAGGGTACATTCAAACAACCAATGATTTATTCGACATTAATAAAACAGGATGGTACATACACAAAGAACTAGAGAGAAACTACGACACTACTATTACAAACACTTTTGCCTGATGACAACGTTCAAGACGACACTGACGAACAGCGGCTCAGACTACAAGTAGTATTTGACAGAATACACATAGGTACCCGACCATGGAACAAACAAGATGACAACTTATATCCTGTCACAGGAGACAAAGTGAGATACGCACTATGCTCATCGAAGAGCAGGAAAGCACCCGGACCGGATGAAATGCTTGCGGATATTGGCATTACGCTACAAAATAAATAAACACCGACGCAAACAGTACTGTACAACGAATGCATACGACAAGCTGTTTTTCCGAACATCTGGAAACAGGCAAATGTCATGACTATCCCTAAAGGGAAAGATAAAAAACCCAAACAACCAGGATCTTACCGACCCATATGCCTTTTGAACACCCTAGGAAAAACGTACGAAACATTACTATGTAAACAAATGCAGGACCACAGACACACTACAGGAGTACACCCAAGACAATACGGCTTCACAGAAAACAAATCGACCGAGGACGCCATAAACTAAGCCATACAAACCACAAGTACACAAAAATACGTCTTATTAATATTGGTGGACATAGAAAGCGCATTTACTAACTTTTGAGGGCCTTCACTTTTTAGCAGACTTACGACAGTAAACTGTCCATCACAACTGTACCATTCCTTCAGGAGCTACTGCAGGGACAGGTACGTAACCCTACAAGGCACGGAGAGCATTACCAAACATAAAGAAGAGTTGCCCGCAGTGATCGGTATGCAGGCCACTATTTTGGAATATTATAGTGGATGAACTGATGGAAAAGCTGAACACCGTTGACGAAGTATTGTCGGCGATTGCAATTCCAAAAGGAAATCGAACGTAAAGCTACAAACGCCCTAACCCAAACACAAAGTTGATGCAAACCCAATAAAATGACCAGAAACCACAAAAACTACGTACCTTGTGATGAAGGGAATCCCAACAAGAGACACCATCATCAAACTAGACGGTGTAAATAGAACACAAAACACAAAATAGCTGTGCTTAACATTAGACGAAAAACAGAATTATTTTACATATATAAACACCGTATGTGCAAGTGCAACTTCTGCAATGCAGAATATCGCAACGCTTGGCCCAAAGGACTTATAAGATACCACTTAATTGCGTAAGGCTTTATCTAGACAGTGTACTCGGGGCTATGGTATCATACACCGCGAGCGCCTGGGGACATAGCTTTAACACAATCAAATCTAGACAAAAAATTAACAGTACACAACGAAGTGTTTTACTGCGACTGACGGGGGCTTATGCGACTACCGCACATGTTGTACTTCATGTACTGGTGGGAACTATGTCCTTGGGCCTAGTAGTAAAACAACGAGCTGCAATGTACTATATTACACACAATGACAACCAACAACTACAACGCATCTTATACGCCAATCAACTGCTCACGATAAAGACGGAAATAAACAACAACACACTTGCAGAAAGGCAGACATGTTGGGATCAAAGCACAACAGGTAGAAGCGTATATGCAATGATCTCACATATCAAAGAGATCACCAGAAGCAACAAGATCAAAGCATCAACCCGACTTTGAAATAACCCAACCTCCTAATATTGTTACAGTCTATTTTCTGGTAACGACATTTCTATACTTTTGTGCTAATTTGTAAGGTGAAATTCTATGTTTGTATCATTAACCCTATTTAATGGTATGTTTGTTTAATTTAAACGTTAGGTTAATCTTCCTGTGGCGATTAATTTAGTTAACTGTTATTGGTAATGTCTTACAGTTTAAAAAGCGATAATTCTTACAATTAATGAGTCGATAATTACATCGCGCAAGCGCGAAATAAAAAGCGAGCAACGCCCCTGGCGGATGGCAACGACAACCTTATTACAGATTCCGCGTTGCCAACTTCCAATGACGTCACCAATGCACAAAATTAAGACGCAATTATCGGAGAAATATAAAAAGTTAAATCGACAGGTAATACAGAATTTACTCACATGATAGATCCAGATTTCCACGAAGTACGCCTATCGTCCTTTCGGATAGATAAAGATGGTGGCTGCACGTTCCTAAGGGCTGCTGCTGGACCTCTTACAAGGAACGGCAATTAACGGGGGTACGTCTTACGTACATCCAGATAGCTTGGACTCGACCTCAGGGCTCCACTCCGGCGTGGAATGCGGTTCTGCCTACGGCTTCAAATTCATCACCTATGTAGGGATCGGATTAGGAAAAAACCAGGTAAAGGGCGACAACAAAGATAATTAGGCAGGATATCTACATAGATAAAGATAAGCACGATACGATACCTCAAGCGTCCACTCCACTCGAAGATCAAAGACAAACAGCCACGTTATAGAGAGAACAGGAAACCTTGTCTCCACTTCTTGTCTTTTACACGTCGGCGCGAGGTTATTTGTCCAACCCTCTCGCGTCGCGCGATCTGCGCAACCGCACTATGACGTAGCGGAAATACGCGCCTAGTCTTTTTAAATTCCGCGCACCGCGTCTTTTGAAATTATGGCGCGAAACCTCCGCACATCAAACTTAACCTAATAACATGTTTAAGGGCCACTTTGGCACGTAACAAATGTCATTGGTTAATTCAAATATCGTATATTGCAATTGGTTATCTTGAGGGTATTATCAATACGAGTTTAGCATTTGTTTTCTGTCATTCTGTCTACTTCGATCCTGGTTGTTGCTTTATGCGGTTTAGCCGTCTGCAATTTTTGAGATTTGTAACTCCAGAAATTTTAGAAGCAATCTATTTGATGTTAAATTATTGACTACGTATTTTTAGTGATGATTGCTCAATAAACTCATTTGCGAGGATTTATATATCGAAGTAAAGGTATTTATTGCATTATTCTAGTTGATTGATTTGTTATGCAGGTGTTTTAGGTATCATCTGTAGTTGCCGTCCATATTGATCATCAACTGATCGTTTGATTATTTCATAGTTTATTGCCCGTTGCATGGTACTTGTATATGTAAGTTTATACAGATTACTAATATTAGAAATTGTAGGGCTTCTAGTGTTACTTTAGGTGTACCGTTTACCTTCAGGTCTCCTAGTACAGTTCAGGTGTTCATGTACAACTTTAGTTTTGGTTTAGCGCAAGGTTCACTTGATGGGTATCGTTATTGCATGCTTATGTTATAAAATTTATTTGTCATTTATATTGAATGCCAGTGTAGTCATGGCATTGAGTTCTTAATGATTTTTGTGTACAATTTTATAGTACTTTTGTTGTTATAATTTGGTGATATTGAAAACACTATCACACATAATTATTCATTCCATAGCGATCAATAACTAAAGAAAATCTTTATTTACATATAGGTGCACAATTATAAAATGTATTATACCAAAGTGAATATTTTTGTAACTGATATCCGTGCACCAATATCCCCATTGCATACAGTACATTAGTAATATTATTTGTTCCATTAAGTTCCACATATTTCAAATAATAGAGTAACAATTTGCATACATTCTCGGTGCAATAAGAATTATTTATTGATGCTACTAATAATTTAGTGAACATTGTTATTTTGTATTTGGTATTTAATTTGGTACGTTTTGTGACCGTATGTGTCTAGTTACGGCAACGTTTCTAGTAGTTTCCGCTGTTCGGTTATATCTATTCGTTCTTGTTTGTGTATGTATATTGTCTTTAGGCATTAACGCCATGCGGTTCTTACTAGCCAACGTTTAAATGGTACAATCGGTAGCAGTTGGACGATTGTAACGAGTTGTTTTCCAACGTGCCGCCACGGTAACAATATGTAGAATTTGCATGCTCCTATATATTTGAAACTACGTCTCTAACAAATAATAACTAACAGTAGTAGTATAAGTTAATCTTAAGTAGTAGAATAGGAAATTTCTTTTCTTTTCACTAACGCTTAATTTTAAGAATATACACATACCTGAGGCAAATAATACAACAAATAAATCCTTTCCTCTGAAAGAACCTAGTTTTTAATGTAACAGTAAAAGTGCAAACCTGTACAAAATTAGACCAATTCAATCCAACCTTTTGGTAGCCTGGGCAAACATAAACACAAATTAACATTTCAAACACACTTCAAATACTTCTACTAAGCATTCTTCCCCGAAGACTGAATTTCCGGCCGCCTATGGTTCTAGTACTAGGGGGAGGGGGGTGCAACGGAGATACAAATAACATACAAACACACACACACATACGTACACAAACACAAACATCTCTCAAACTTTGTACAAACACAAACACCTAATCACACACTTACGTTGCCTTTTCAACATCTGAATTTCTGGCTGCCGATGGTCCGGACTAATAAGGCAATATCCGTTGAATGTTCTTTCTTGACGACTGGGATTTCCAGCTGCCGATGGTCTTGGTCCTATAAGGGGAACGTAACACGGATATCAAAACTACATATATAACACACATACACACACATCCTCACCCACACACACGTACACGCACGCACGCACACGCATACGCACACGCACATGCACACACACCCAACATCTTACTCCAGTTACTTTCTGGGGGGAAACCAGGTCTGCTTAAATTTTAGGTAGCAGACTACTGAAACGTTGGAACAAATAAATAAAAAGTAACAAATTTTCATTAATTGGTGTGGTAGGGGTCGTGGTAGAATAGAAGTGAAAATAATGACCTTAACAGAAAAACTACGGCAGACGATATGGTCGCTAGGACCAGGTCCACAATGGCATGAGCGAGAAGGGCATGAGAATTTAGGAAAATAGGGTTAACTTTTAAGAGAAAGTGGGTGCCACCTAACCACGAAAGAATGTGAAGAAGGAGGGCTAGGGCCACTTCCAATAAACGTCATCATGACATAACTCACAATTAGGTAGCGGTCTGGCATGTTGGCAGCGTTTCGTTGCTTAAGCCCTACCATAACATATAATTTAATAAACGTCACCATGACATAACTAACAATTAGGTAGCGGTCTGGCATGTTGGTAGCGATTTGTTGCTTAAGCCTTACCATAACATATAATTTAATAAACGTCACCATGACATAACCCACAATTAGGTAGCGGTCTGGCATGTTGGTAGCGATTTGTTGCTTAAGCCTTACCATAACATATAATTTAATAAACGTCACCATGACATAACTCACAATTAGGTAGCGGTCTGGCATGTTGGCAGCGATTCGTTGCTTAAGCCTTACCATAACATATAATTTAACACTTTTCCTTTTTGAAGCGGATAACCAGGTTATATTTCATTTCCTTATAAATGGTAATCATGTAAACATGTTAGAGTTCTTTAACAACCATCAGGTTGCTAATATCTATGTAGAGCCAGCTAGATAGAAAAAAGATAGAAGGATATAGGAAGACCTAGACCAAACTATATTAGTCAAATTATTAGAAATTTTGGTTGTGAAGGGTATGTAGAGCTTTTTAGATTAGCACAGAATAGAAAGGAAGTTAGAGCTGCGTCAAACCGACCTTAAGTAAGGTCGAAAACAAAATGATGCGTCACAAGTTTAAACATTGCGTTAATAGTGGAATGTAAGGAACACCTATTTATATCGCATACAACATTTGGGCCTCTTCTAATGAAAAATGATTCATCAATCTAGGACTACCACAATAATTTGAGTTTCGAGGAGCACCTTTGTTAGCATGAAAACTCTCAATTATAATATAATAAATGGAAATAAATACTTATTTTAACATGGTGTCATATCACTTAGCGATATTGTTGTTGAAGCAAAAATAAGTGTCTGCCCTCGCGTACCTACTGTTGTTGAGCTTTTGGCACTCGCTCACTTAGTAAGATGATGCACACTTTTGTACCGTACTGTACTGTTCCCAAAATGCACACAATACACTTAGAGGATACAAATAAGGTTTTGCACCTTACATTCATGTGGAAACGTATCACATAATCTTGCACAATGAAAAATATCATCGCCAAATTCAATGCTTTTAGGAAAGTAGGGAATTAAATAACCTGATACGCACACAAGAAAGAGAAGGAAAATAGAGAACACGATATACAGATCATTGACATAAACTCAAAGGGCACAGTTCGACCATGGGTCGTTAAAAAGTGCAACAATGAGTTCGAACAACTGCAACCCGGATAATACCATCGCAACAAGAATATCAGCGGGTGATACGACCAAGCTTCCATTGAAGGGAACTAGCTACCCGTTCTTGATTAAAACTAAAATGCTTTCAGTCGTTTGGCCACCTTTTTTGTACCATTTTGACCTCTATTGTAGGGTATTCAACTCTAAAGTTAATCGTGAAAAAAAATTTGCTTGCATTTTCTGCAGCAGTATTCAACGATTCCACAGGGATATTTTAATTTGGCGCAGAACCTTCTCTGAAGGGTTTGTTAACAGTTCAATGTTAGGAAATGACCGGGTGAAAGGCACCTGCAGGTCATTCGGATCAAGACTTAAGGCACATAGGGATCTGAAGTTTAATAATTCCTCTATTTGGGTAAGCACGGTATTGAGCTCCTCAAACGCAAATACTTGGTCCCCGATGACATGAAGAAAATGAGTATTTAGATTTTTGACGCCACTTCTCCTTAATCCACCAAAATGGGGACAGACTAAGTAGTATCTTTCTCTTCAGCATTATTTTTTATATAAGAGGCTGGCGGTTGATTTCTACAAAATTTGCACCACACTCGCTGAATATATTATGGTAGTGCCCGCGATGAGCCATAAAGCTTCGCGAGGCAGCCAGGAATGCGGCACAAAATATATCGAAACAAGTTTAATGTGAGCGGTATTGGAAGCAAAACACACAAATGTGTATATGTGACTTAAGAAATTTTGATCTTCTAAGGAAGAAATCTTCGTTGAAATGGGTTTCGTAAAATCGACACCCACTCAACTAAAGGATTTAATTTAGTTCACGCAAATTGGAGGCAAAACCCTCACAAATGGTATTACCGAAACCGGCTTAGTATAGAATCATTTAAAACACGAAGAAATATGAAATCAAATCGACTGTTTGATGGAAGTGATCAAATAGCTTTGTTGAATCATACACGCTGTCGTTGGAATACCCGTATGGCAATACGATGATGGATATAATTGAGAGTCCCGTCAGTCGGTGATGGCGAGGCAACAATGCCGTATAATTGCGCAGTAAGGTAATTTTGAATGTACCAAACGATCACCAACACGTAAAACGCCTTGTGTGTCAAGCAAAAATGATAGTATATATAAATTTTTCAGTAACTTTGTCGACGATAAAAGGTCCTATACAACATTGTAGTGTAGGTCGTAGTAACCTGTATATGTAGGCCAAACCTTGAATTTTTTTAAAGGAGAGAAACCTTTCGAGTAAATTATCTACGATGTTGAACTCAACTTCAATGGTTTTAGCAATAAATGACAAAACCCTTTGTTCGATGATATTGTCAAGAGTCGAAGGTGGAACAATAATCGAAGGAAGTCATAATTCCTGCATCACACGAAGCAACCGTAGTCTGCCACCAAAGAAGACATGCTAGCAACACGTTCGGTACGAGGGCACTAGAAGCTGCGTCAGCAAAATTATCAGAATATTTTATGTGCAACTAGCGGCTGTATGAGATATTTGCTGAATGTGGATAACACGATTAGCAACGAGTATTTTTTATTGAAAAGGAAATACACGAAGTTAGCTTAAAGCCACAGTTGAGCTGCTCCAGCCAAATATTCCGAAATTCAGATGTCTTGATAGACATCCAATATTATGTAACAGTTATTTTTGACCACTGCAGAGCACCAATAAATTATTGGTTGTATACATCTTTTGTCTAGTTCATTATACCAGTAGACATCTTTAATTAAATAAATATCTGTATTGGAATCATGTGGTCTAACCGCATTACATAGATGCTAGTTTGGTTGCTAACATCAAGCGTTAATTATTAGTATAAATATATCAAGGTCAAACAGCTTTCCTATTTCGTGCACAATGTGTCAGCGCTCACTTAACTAGAACACTCGGCACGAAGATATCATGGGGAACCAGAGGGTTCTGGCAAGTAATTTGCGTGTGGTTTTACGCCGTAGTGGAGCCCAAGTGTAATGAACACTTGGCTTAGTGATTTTTAATAATGGTAAGCAATTAAAAATAATTTACTAGACAAACTAAATAATTTTGTTGTAGCGCTCTTTTACACTATGATAAGATATTCTTTTACATAATTCTTTTACAATATGATAAAATACTCTTTTACATAATTCATTTACATAATTCTTTTACACTTCGATAAAATGTTCATTTAAATATTTCTTTTACACACTTTTAAGATCTTCATTGGAATGTTTTTTTTACAAATTCTTCTGCAAATTCTTATGAATACCTTTTAAATAATCGTTTCGTAAATTCATTGGAAGACTCTTTCGTATATTCCTTTGCTAGAATGATTCCGTTTTATCTGGTTATATAAAATTAGGCTGCTGAAATGTTGTGTTTCAAAATGATATTGATCCTTTATTTGCCTCTACGAGTATCGAGTTACAGTTCAATCACGTCAAAGTAGCGATAAGAAAAAACTGGTCTAGCATGACCGTCCTTCAACTTTACTATAATAGTTGGATTTAATGAAAAGTTCTGCGACGAAACTGTATGTTTAAATTTTAAAGAAATGTTCTGCAAAGTAGATAGAAATTTTATGGTTTGAATCTAACGTCCGCTAATTAATAATAATGGTCTTTTTGAAATTTCCAGTACGAATTTACAAGTAACTATGTAGACAACTACATGATAGTAATTATTTTGGTAACGATCTACACACAGTAGTACATCTAAGTTTTGTAATGAATTTTGGTTGGTCCCGTTGGTGCGTATAGGAAAAACGCTTTAAGCGCGTTTGGTCAAGTACAAGAATTACGCAGCTGATTATTTGCAGTACAACACGTGGAAGCGACGTCAATTGTTTGCCCAAGAATCGTATGTATAAACAAACACCTGTTCTAACATGCTGTAGCACCATCACATAAACAACACCTGTTGACACGAGGTAAGAGATTTGTATTATTTCTACATCACGTCTACACTTGGCGAACTTTGATACAAGGCTGCACCAGAAAATAACTTTGTGATGACCTATTGCCATTAATTTAATTAACAAACTAGAAAGGACTTTGATGAAATTTATTTGCCAATATATATGCAGTGTAATAACAATTATTATTATTAACTAAATTAAGCGAATCCATAGAGTTCTGATTAAAGTTTCATTTATGCATAATTTTAATTACAGCTTTTGAACATTAAATTATTTGACAATTTAGAGATTTTCATAGATATGTGTAAACCGAATAACATCTGATATTTTTGGTATAGATTTGAGTTAATTTTTGTAGTGAAAGAAACACTTAAGGTTTTGATATTTCTTTCGAATTCATAATCCTCCCTTAGGGTAGAGATGAAATTATATTATCTTTTTTAAACGTAAATTTTATACATGCATTTTTTTTATGAAGAAACAACCTATAATTAAAGAATCAACATTTAATTCTCTTAATTAATTGTTATATTTTGAACAAGTGAGTTCAAATATAGTGTAACCAGGTCAATGAACAAAGGCATAAATACCTTTGAGGTAATGATAATGGTAACCCCGATTTAACAAAGAAGAGTTAATACGATATTTTTCTCTAAGGACTTCCAGACCCCCTTAGGAAACTCTGTATTTAAAATTTAATGACTTGGTGGCGCCCTCACTAAACCCCTGTTTTGGTATGAGTCAAGCCAAGTAAGCAAATAATGTTTTGTAAAAAGAACCACGACCAATCCTCATAAGCTCTACCCGAGGAATAGACCCCTAGCATAGTCGGAAGATATTTGCGCTCCATCATTTTAAGGAAATCTTTCCTTAAAGTTTACTGGTTCCATTTGGGGATATTAAAGAACCCACGGGTTACTTTAATTATACAATCAACCCCAACCATAAGTGTTAATCTTGTTATAATTAAAACGAGTAAATCTGCCAACTACAAAGTGGCGGCACAGAATTTTAGACGAGGAATTGAGATACGTTTTATGGGTGCAACGTTAGTTTTAACTGCCGTAGGATTATAGTTATTTGCCTCGACCTTAAATTGATAAATTGAAGATATATAACTGCTGCATATTTAGCTTCGCTGGAATCAAAAAAGCCTTGAGCTTCGTAGATATAAGACTCAGTGGGAGGTAAAGAGCGGGATATTTTCAATGTTGAAATAGTAGGCATCTCATCTTGATATTATAGCCGTGGATAAAGCAAATCGGCCGAAGGACTTTCGTCGCAGTCTAACCCAAACGTCCACAAATTTCAAATAATATGTTTAGTCACCAGTGTAAATAGTGCCAGGAAACCTAATGAGTAACAGATTCTAATCACTTACGAAAACATATTACGTTTCTAACAAGTTATGTTACCGACTCGAACTTGAAAGGAAAAAACATCATCGTTTGGTGACCATTGAAGTCGTACAATTTTAAATGGCCCGTCGGAGATAAAATTAAGTGTATTCATTCTACAATGCTCTGGTGGAATGTCCTCTAAAGTTTTAGAACAATTGGAGCTCTACTTACGAAAATCGAAGCAGCTTGAATTGAGAAGTTGAATCATATGATTTTGTATTGCAAGGGGAGATTCTATTGAATTTGAGCCACAGACAAAGCCATCCATGGATGTATTTGACCGAATAGCCTCAGCGACCAAAAGAAATTCTCCCCCTTCTTCGATGGAAAGTTATTGAAGCGTTTTGATGGCCAGGTGCCCTGATGGCTTAGTGCTATAAGTGACGGTCTCAAATTGATATACTTGTACAGGTACCCTCACCGACAACCTCCATAAAGTTAACTGATACCCTTATGTTCGCTAGCAATTAAGGTTTTTCTATACATTTGCCGGATGTTACAAACAAAAGTACACGAATGAGTCTTACATTTCAATATTTTGATGATGTAAAGCGTTAAAGACGAGGTCCCACTAATTGAATGTCATTTAAAGAAATTTCATTTTTGGCCTTCGCAGAGACGTTAAAGAACACATGAAACTTTGATAGATTACCTTCCTAATTGACAACGGCATGGTAGGGTATTAAATAATAATCGTTTCTGGCATGCGAGAAACGGACGCACTTCATATGACATAATTCTACGTATTCTTGCATGAAATGGTGACGCGTAAATAAGTGTTGGCTGATAATTTACATTCCATCAAAAAAAGTCTCCGTAGCGTAATGTCATGTGAATCTTTAAAAATAGAAATTGTATCGTTATTGCGTAAATTCATGACAAAGCGACCTGATTCAGAATGTGAATATGTAGATTTCAAAATTCCATTTGCTTTCTTTGCTACTGGAGAAACATAGTACTTGGTAGGTGTTTCCTCAATCTCCAAAAGCCATGTAAGCGTTGATTGATTGGGTTCTCTAAGGTTATAAAACTGTCAGGACAGCATCAGACCACATAACTTGCACTGGACCTAAGATTGTCCTGCCAAAGTGGTATTAGTAGCGGCTGGTTGCAAGAATTTTCTTTGAATGATAACATCATGAATAATGAGGTTTATATATCCGCTTCTAGGAACATATCAATTTGACCAGGTTTATTCCATGTTGGGTCTGTAAAATGCAAGCCTATAAAATGTGCAAAGTTACTTACAACTTCAACGCTAAGTAAATCATTAGAAATTGTTGGCAAGATAAAGGTGGTGGTACCCAAGGACCGCTTATTGTCAAGCCTGGAACGTATAGTACGATGTAAACTATTTATGTATTCAGAACTGGCAACACTGGTATTGCCAGTTGAAATCTGAAATTGCCATCGTAAAGTATGACATTTTTGAGGTTATATGTACTGAGAACGTTTTGACCTGCGAGCACTATTTGTGTTGTCGCATTGTTAAAAATTTCACCTCAGCCAAAATATGGAATTAACTCGCGAAAATTTTCAAGCTACGATTTATTACGACCTTTGACGTGGTCTAACTCAAGAACGATGCATCAATCAACTAAATTAAACTTTTGGCGATGAAGCGCCATCTACACTCACTGTATATCGCCGGTACACTAAAATCAAATGTGGACGTAGTTCGCTCACGGACGAAGTTAAAGAGGGTCGTTTAAAATGGGTCGTTGTACCGGAAAATATTGATGCTGTGCAAAAACTAATTGAAGAAGATCGTCATGTGACATCAAGAAATCGGGAGACGTTTAAGCATTAGTATGACCAGCATACATAAAATTTTGCACGAACATTTGTGTGTTCGGGAGCTGTGTGCGCGTTGGATTCCACATTTGTTGACAGATGTTCAAAAAAATGGTCGTGTCGATCGGTGCCGTAAAATGATTTCAAAACACAACGGTACATCGAAAGCGGTATACAACATCAACACAGGAAACGAGTCGTGGATTTATGCGTATGAGCCAGAAAGAAAAGGCCAGTCGTCAGTTTGGGTGTTTCAATGTGAAGCAAAAACGAACAAAAGTTGTTTGTTTTTCGAAGTGTTAAGAAGCAAATGGTGACGCGTTTTTCTTCACAAAAACCGATCCTGTGGCAAGTGTGGCTCTTGAAAATTAAAGCCCGTTAATTCAACGTGGAATACGACCATTTGTTTGCCTGAAGTTTTCGGTAAATTGAGAGAAACCAACCCAAAACGACGAACCATTTTGAATCACGACCATGCGAGCTCACACACATCACATGCAACAAACGAGTATTTGGACACACAAAAGTTCGAATTGATGGGTCATTTGCTTTACGGCCCCGACTTGGCACCCAATGACTTTTTCTTGTTTCCAGTAATTAAAGATAAACTGCGTGGACAACGATTTTCATCGTCCGAAGAAGAGGTTGAGGCTTTCAAAACGCACGTTTTAGAGCTGCCATCTTTCGACTGGACAAAGTGCTTTGAAGGGTGGTTCAATCACATGCAAAAGTGTATAGATTTTAAAGGCGATTATTTTGAAAAGCAATAAAAGAATTTTTCATCAAAAATATTTGTTTATTCTATCTATGCTCAATACATAAATAGTGTCCTAAGTATAACCATCGCAACCACGATTGGCAGTTGGAGTCGTTTGACCGAGACCATAGACAGGGACTTGGGACCAACGCATTGGTAGCGCTAATTTATTTACACATTCGTGACGTATAAAACTGCCTGCGAGCCAGAGTCAAGAAGAACACTGACCGTCTTATAATTACCGGTTCCTTATACTTCTACAAGAGTAGTAGATAATAAATGAGTAACTCCCTCATAACTATCTACCATTGACGATAAGGCCTGAGTGGAGCAACTGAAGAGGATTGTGATTTACTATGTTCAAGAGGCTGAGCTTGAACTTCAAAATGAAGTAAGCTGTGGTAATAGTTTCCAAAAGTGACAAGTAGATTTTGATTTATATCATATATTTACAAAAGAATAGAAGAGGAATCGAACTGTATCTAACAAGAAAGAGCAGCAGATATGTTCGAAGACAACAAACAGGTATAAAAGTGTTGGTGGCATATGTGTGGAGCACAGCACTGTACGTCTATGAAATAGGAACAGAAGGAGAAAAGACAGGAAAAGGAAGAAGCTTTTAGAATGTTATGCTTGAGATGTATGATGATGATAACATAGACAGATAAAGTTAATAACAAAGAGGTACTAGAAATAGTAAAGGAATATGGATATCTGTGAAACAAAAAAAATAGGAGACTTAGAAGGACAAGATGCGTTCTAAGGCATCTTTAGGAAATAGTACTGGCTATATTACAAGCAGATATAAGAAAAAAGAGGTAGATGTAGACTTATATCAGATTATTGTACGCAAAAAGTGAAAGATGCAGACTGGAATTTCAGGGAAATGTGTAGGTTAGCTCAGAATAGAAACAATGGAAGTACGCGCCTAACCACTTCCAGGACTAAAGATTTAACGATGATGAACACTTTTATTGCGTGCTGACATAGGACGGCTCGCTTATGTAGTTCGTAAATGCGCAGCTCAGACAGCTTAAAGCATAACCTACTTATAGGGTGTCATGTGTTGCCACTTTGGGCTTCGTTGATTAAGTGCATACGTTTACTTCATATTCACTCCTTAAAATCTAAATAATCCATACATTTTTAATCGGATTATAAAGAACACATAAATGTTGAACCACTCCGCTAAATTTATTTTTCTTTTTGACATTCCACGTTTTTCCGACCGACCCCATATTTTTTAAATAATGTGTTATTTCAATTGGCTTAAATCTTCGTCTTTTGAGCTTATTCACTCGCTTAGTCTGTTATTTTCCAAATTTATAGTTTCCTGTCTGTCACTTAAAATGTCATTTCGAAATTTTATTGCTACTAATTCCAATTAAATTTGATATAAAACACGAATACCTTAATTTTTATTTTCATTAAATCCAATTTTGTTTTGTATTGTTAGTATTTTGCATATTATATTTTTTTATGTATGTCTGGTACAGACTAACATATTTGCTTTTTCAGAATGATAATCTGCTGTCATATTTGTTTAAATATCCCATCAGCAAATTGAACCCTCAGGATGCAGTACAAGTAATAATTACATTAAATAAGAACATCAGTCTATAACTGAAATGTTTCAGGTTGAAATGCTGATCATAACGTTAACACTACATAAACCAGAAATTCGAGTTTGGGATATATTTACCGTGGGAGTGCGTCTACTTGGATTTGTAAGTATTAGTGCACGTAAAACAAATTTAAATAAGAATGTTATTTTTTAAACTATTGAAATTAGATTTACACGCCAGTTTGAATATTTCTGAATAGTTCTCGTTTTGAATCTAGCTTGACAGCTTTCCGTTTGGTCTAAAATTTTAATTTTCCTAGTAGCTTCTTCCTCAATGGTTTTATTAGTTTCTTTTAAGCCCAATGTTAGTTTTTTACTCATCTCTTTAAATTTCTTTTCATTCTTCTCACTTTCTAATCTTAAATCTTCCCCCAATTTTACTGTTCTCTCCAAATTCCGCTCGTAACTCCTGAGTATTTTTATCCAGCTTGTCGCACATTTCCTTCATGCCTTTCTCATTCCTTTCGCTCATATCTTTCATATTTTGATTTATACTTAATAAGAGAAACATAATTTTAGATTGCTTGGGCGCTCTTACAATCAGCTCTTCTTTGGCCTCTGGATTCTCCTTTTTAGCCTCTTCCATATGAACACTTTTCTGAGAAACAGTTTCCACTCTTTCACCTCTCAAACTCTCACGAACTTCTTTCATTCTATCAACTATACTGGAAACCAATCAGTACAAAGAAAAGAAATTTTCACCAAATTTTGCGAAACAAGAAACCCTAATTTTTACCCGAATCAATTGAACCCTAGGTTGGGACACCTCTAAATTTGCTGTGACAACCTCTGTGTTTGTGGGCGCAAAATTTATTGCTGCATTTATGAGGAAGCAGCTAGTAGATATCGAATTATTATGTTACCTTCCTTTTCTTTACTAGCTCAGCGGAAATTATACTGTGCAATTTACAAAATGTAATGAAACAACCATCTCAAGAAACATCTATACATTCAAATACATTTTCCTATCAAACAAAAGAACATAGAATGGTTTATAGCTTAATTTCATACATAAAAATTATCCCTAATTTATTTCTAAAATAATCCTAACCTAATCTTTGTTTATAGGTACAGAATCCTTTTTAATTTATAAGTGGATAATTTTCCTATCCTGTACTACCTCGCTCGTGAGTATACTTGGCCAATGATACTCCACAGATTAATTGGTACAGGTCAAAATACTTTGAAGTTTGACTTTTAAAACTTTTCTGGAAATTATCCTTAACACAAATAAATTAAGAACTTATTCCACCTTAAGTACGAACAATAAATTTTCTTTATAGGTTACAAACAAAATTACAAGTTATACTTGCTGGTATTATTGTCGAATAGCGCTTATCAAAAACTCATCTCCATCGTAATTAACCGCATTAAATATTGCTTGGTTCCATTCCACATCTCCAAAAATATCAGTTCGCAAAGTGCGTTTTATTTTTAATCAATCAAACTTTAGCGTATTCTCTTGCATGAGGATTATCTGTGCTGAACATTGTTCAATTCTAGCAGTGTTTTAAAAAAACAATTGTTGTTGCATCATAATATACAGTTACCCCAAGTGATTAAACCACAACAGAACAATCGAATACGGGTAAATTATTGTACTTATGCAGATGCTTAAATGATATATATTTTAACAGAAAAGTTGGTAGGACTTCGACTCACGTACATTGGTTATTTTAGAAGTCGTATATATATATATATATATATATATATATAATCTTCAAGTTTTATTTGCTGATAAATATTAATTTAAAATTATATAATTTATTGAGGATTGCAGCAATTATGGAAGTCTACTCTTTATTTTATAACTCGAGCTTTCCAGAATTTATATATATGCGGGCGCGCACACGACCCCTTAAAAGTATGGATTTTTTTGATTTCCCATGTTAACTCTATGAAGATTTTTTTAATTGTAATTTTATTAATTCTCAACTGCAATTTAACTTATCCCAACCTATCCATTAATTATAGCAATAGAATGGCTTTAGACTTTTATTCATAATCAAAATAGTAGTAATTTTATTGGAATTAGAAAAAATATAATTAGAAATTAATAATGGCATTTTAAACACGAAAATCTCCATACTGGCGACGAATGGCGCAAAGAAGGGCATCAAAGGCATCACATTTTTACCTGCGGTCCCAACGACGCCAAAGATATTCACAGAGATGCTCTGCAAATGATTCTTCGGGCACGTGTTTACCGTAAAAATAGCTCTTTTCAGCCCTTCAAAGAATTATGCTTGCTGTGTGTGGGCACTCCGTGGATCTATGAATTGTAATTATTAATTACAATAAAATAATATGATCGTTAAAAACTTACTAACAAAATTCTTGCTTTGATTGACATCTCCATAGACTTAACATGGGAAATTAAAAAATACATAACTTTTTAAGGGGTTGTCTCTGCGCTGAAATTTTTACATCGTTGGAATCAGGAATCGATCCCCACTCGAAATATCTAGACTTTACGACCTACAAGTTTAATAATTATGCAGTATTTATGAATTATAGGTTTCTAATAAAAGTATACTCTTTTTATACCATCTGAACTTTGGGGTTTATTTTTTACTCTTGATCCCAGATCTAATATTTGAGATTAACATTAACTGGCATGTGTATAATAAAACATTTTAAAATTTCTGAACCGAACATATATATATATATATATATATATATATATATATATACTGCTGTGAATAAGCACTACAATCGGTGTGCCAAATTTATTTGCTGAGATATTCACAGAGATGCTCTGCAAATGATTCTTCGGGCACGTGTTTACCGTAAAAATAGCTCTTTTCAGCCCTTCAAAGAATTATGCTTGCTGTGTGTGGGCACTCCGTGGATCTATGAATTGTAATTATTAATTACAATAAAATAATATGATCGTTAAAAACTTACTAACAAAATTCTTGCTTTGATTGACATCTCTATAGACTTAACATGGGAAATTAAAAAATACATAACTTTTTAAGGGGTTGTCTCTGCGCTGAAATTTTTACATCGTTGGAATCAGGAATCGATCCCCACTCGAAATATCTAGACTTTACGACCTACAAGTTTAATAATTATGCAGTATTTATGAATTATAGGTTTCTAATAAAAGTATACTCTTTTTATACCATCTGAACTTTGGGGTTTATTTTTTACTCTTGATCCCAGATCTAATATTTGAGATTAACATTAACTGGCATGTGTATAATAAAACATTTTAAAATTTCTGAACCGAACATATATATATATATATATATATATATATATATATATATATATATACTGCTGTGAATAAGCACTACAATCGGTGTGCCAAATTTATTTGCTGTGATATACTTTTATTTCCTGTAAGCCCTACAATTGAGTGTTATTTTTATTGCTGTGAATATTCTCTTTTAATATCCTATAATTTCTTGAATTTGTTTCTTCAGCTAGCTCAATCTATCAAACAGATTATTTAACCCCTTTTCTTTCTATCACCTATCTGTTAAAATAATTTAAATGAAGCAATCCAAAAATTATACAATATAATAATCGAAAATATGTACAGTTTTATATCAATGACTTATTCATTTGTTCAAAAAAATTAGCCGCTCAATAAAATATTAACATTTATTTTTTTCACCAAATTTATATTTCTTGAAAGTCAGCAAAAACATCTCTGTAATTACTCTTAAGTACTCTTTGAACGTTCAAACGAGGCTTAATCTATTTTCAAAAGCTTAAATGGTCTTTTTGTTGACCCTTACAGATATTTGATATATAGAAAATATTAAAATTGAAAACAGATTTTTACAAATAATAAATAAGGTCTCTAACCTGTGTTTTCCTTGCTTAGAACTGCCTCTGAATATCGGTGGTCAGCACCGCTTGATTGTTACAGCTTGACTTGCTTCACTTGTTGGCCAGAATGGTGGCATGATTTTTTTCAATCGGATTTCTGGATAAACTCTGAGTATCTTGTAGTCCAATTTGAGTATCTTCATGTAAGCTTATTTATAAGTATTTATAATATTTTTGACGTATTAAATAGACGTATATTTAAATGCTTATGTTTAATTGGAGGTTTAATTGGACTTATATTTAAACATTTAATTATATGGTTAATTAGACGTATAATTGGACGTATAATTGGACGTATAATTGGAGCCCTAAATTTTTAAATATTAGTATAAATTCAATTAATAGTTCATCTTACATTTTAAGCGTAAAACGGCTATTTTTCGTTGCATAAATTGGCACTTTCTACTTTTTACCATTTTAATAATTTATCGACTTTCACTTGTCCGTAATCTTTCACTTTAAATTGACGTGGTTCTTGCCTTGTTGAGAAGATACTGAATGTTAACGAGTTTCTTATGGTCTTTGTAGATTCATTCTACCCACGTTCTAGTGTGTTTGTTAATCAAGGCTTGTACTTTGCGTCTATCTCTGTAGAACTCGGTATTTCTCAAAATTTCCTGGTTTCCATCTCGCACGTAGACGTTCAATATTTCGCCAAATATTTTCAGAATTTTCAAATATTTATTGCATTCTGTCACATCTTTCACGTTTGTTTCGATTATAGTCCAAACCTTATCGTATCACAAACCGCCTGTTATATTGTTTGTTACTCAAAATACGTTGAATTTTTATGCAAATATGATATTCCTAGTCACGTACTTATCTTTCTAATAATGGCGTATTTGAATGCGTTTGCTTATTTATGCGTTGACATTTTTAATAAAATTATTAAATATCCCGAATGCCAGGTTGTTTATATTTCTCGATTATGTGTTTATTTCGATGCAATCTGTTGCGTTTAAAACCCTATCTTTATTCGTTTCTTTCCAATTCTGGACTTATATATCTAACTTTAACGTATTATACGATGTACACATTAATATTTTAGTTAAATAGTATTTGACTATTGCAAAACGAGCTTCTTTCTTATGAATTAAATTGGTTATAATTTATACACAGCGTGCTCGCTATTGACCTTTTGTAAACTAGTCCATTTACTCCTATTTAATAGTGGAATTGTTTGGTTTTCTTAATGTTAATTATATTTACATTTATCTTACGACACCTATAATTTAATTTACCCTTGAACTACCCTCTTATCACAACAATATATACTATATATATATATATATATATATTGCTATGATAATAGAGTAGTTTAAGGGTAGTCTAAGTCATAGAGATCGTAGGATTGATATAAATAACTTTAACTTTAAGAAAATTAAATAATTCTAGCAATTATAGGAGTAAATCAACTATTCTACAAAAAGTCAATTGCAAGGACACTGTATATAAAATATATGTGATTAAATGCATGAGAAAGAAGCTCCTTTAGGAATAATTCGATATCATTTAATTAGAACAGTAATGTGTGCGTCGCATAAATATGTTTAAGTATAGTTTATAAGTTAAGATACGATTTTACAAGCAACTAATTGCATCAAAATAAACTACCGGGAAACATAAATTGGCACTCCAAATATTTAATAATTGCGTCGAAAATATCAACGTAATTATCATGCAAACGCATGTTAATACGCCATTATTAGAAAATCGTTACGTGACTAGAAAGAACATATTTGTTTAGAAAACCAACATTCTGTAACAAACAAATAAATACCAAGCTGTTCAATTATATAATAAATCGTGAACTTTCAATTGATAAACCTTGAATACGTGACTTGATACAAGTCAAAAATTGGAAATCCTATTATAATATACTAAACGCTTACGTGATTGATAGAGCATTTCGTTGAAGAATTAAACTAGGGAATTTGTAAAAATTCCGAGTTCTGCCAGATAGGGCAAAGTAGAAGCCTTGATTATAAACACGCCAATGAAAACTATTGGTGGGAAGGGCTTATAAATACAATAAAAAATGAATAACATTTAGTACATATTTAACCGAGCACCAACTATGCTCGAATGCCGTAAAAACTTACGTAATTAATTAGTGAAATAAAATTCAATATAAATGAAATTGGAAAGTGCAAAAATTTGTGCGACGAAAAATAAGCCGATCAACAAATAGACGTAAGTTAAACAATTAATTAAATTTATTTCTAATATTTAACAAAACAGGTTTTCTTATAATGGGACGGCTTTTTGGAGGCGATTCTTTTAGTGGGACGGATTTTTTTGGAGGCGATTCCTTTATTGGAACGGTTTTTGTTGAGCCTTCTTATATTGGGACGGCTTTTTGAAGGCGATTCTTTTATTGGGACGACATTTTGTTGATGCCATTTTGTGGAGACAATTTTGTTAATACGACACAATGTTCATGTCGAGATCTAAGCCTTAACGCAAATCTAAACCACCAGAAATCAAAAGTGGATAATTTTAGCGAATAAGTAAAGCGTACACAACAAGGGATGCAGACCACAGGCTCCAGTAACCATTCCAGGTTAGCGATTTTTAAACATTTATCATTGAAAGACTGTTTCAAATTTAATATTTGCTATACATTGTGTATTTGTAAGAGTCATCAAAAAGGTTATTTGAAAAATATGAAAACAGGGAAAAGCATCTTGGAACGTTCGAAGGTACCTGAGAGTAGTTAAAAGATATTTTTGCTGGCTTTCAGGAAAGCATAAATTTGGTAAATGTAAATATTTTATTCAAGGGAAAATTTTGAGTGTACACAGCATTGTACATATTATCATTTATTATATTGTGTGTTCTAGAACTGCTTTATTTGAATCCATTTAAAGGTTAAAATAAGATTTATTCAGTGAGCTAGTCGGGGTAAAAACCTATAATAAATGTCAATTAATAACGACGTATTGAGGCGCATATCACAGCAATTTTATGACACCCATCGTAGGGGCATAAAATCCCAAAGGCGATATCACAACAATATATATATATATATATATATATATATACATACAGTACTTTCTGCGTCGACACAAAAGTGGCAAAAGTTAGAAGCAAATAATTGTACACCTTTTCAAAAGATTGAACAATACTAAGTGGTCTGTTCGACATGATGCGACATATGCTTTGAATATGAATTATAAGTTAACTCAAAACGTTATATTTAATTGCGCTCATTATGATAGTAAAAAACCTTCAGAGATGCGGTCCCGCTGTTCAAGAAGGTGCAAGATTTATAATCGTGTTTTTATTGTTCATACGAAGCAGACTTTTAGAGAAGGTAAACCCAACTTGCAAAGCTTTGAGTTCAACTTTATACCTTACCATTGAAGTCCAGATGTTGGAATCATTTGTCATTTGTCATTTGTATATTCGTTGAATTGAGCATGTGACCACGTTAATGGTCGAAACTGATGCATAATATATAGATGCCACAACGAGAATAAAAAAAAGAAAAGTTTTTGCGGACGCAAACTAGAGAAAATGAAACCGAATTGAGGAGAATAGTCAATTCCAAAATAAACGTACTTTATATTCTGTGCGATGCTTCATCACACGCTAGATTGTGCAAAGAGTGTCGAGCCGCTTCACCACATCAAGGGGTGCAACAAATTATAGAGATTGTGAAGAATCTTCAAAATACAGACGCTTTCATTCCTACAACAATTGTAACCATTCTTCCAAATGAATTTAAAGCATTCCTTGATATACGTTTAATAGTACGTATAGCGTGTGGGTCGAATAATCTATACGGTTTTTGTAGTGTATTTTTCGCGTTTTAGAGGTAACATTTGGCGATTCGTTATGTTTTGTTTAAAATTCACGTTGTCGAATGTTTTCCGACGCTCCTAATTGTGCATGATTAGTCACAGAATAACCGGATTAGAAATAGTATCACAATAGTTAAGGCAAATTGCGATTTGAGTAGCAACATACGAACGTAGTTGTGACAGCATTTCTTTCTACCTTATTTCGATTCTTAAAGTATTGGAATTGATGCGTGGATTTCGCCAGAATATTAAAATTCATTGCGGAGCTACGGCAATTAAAAATTAATAAGAAATATCAAAAATTACAATGTAATTATTTCGCATTGGAACTTACGGTGTTATTTTTACGGTTTAATAACTATGAAAGCGCAACGCAGTTCAAATGCCGTTAAATATTTGTTTTTTATAATAATGTGCCGTTTGGAAGTTGAGTTTTGACACTCTACAAGTATTCGAAGCACTTGATGGATAGTCCATTTAAAGCTTCCAGGTTCTCCTGAATATTAAGAAATGCGAACCCTTACAACTTCGATTTGTAAAAAATTCTTATTTTCACCAAATCTTGGTAAATGGGTGCTATATTAAACTGTACTTGATGTCGCCTTTATTTCATATCTGGCATTCTGTCGTTCAACGCTTAATGCACGTTTTCGTCGTATCAACTATGGAATAACAAAAGTTACCAGAGAAATTTAAAATATTAAAAGAAGGCTTTATCCGCCGTTTAAGTTATCAACTGAATCAGTTCACAGAAGATGGTTTGTTTACACTGAAATGGATAATAATATATTTGTTTTTGTTGCAAACTATTTTGTACTTATTCAGTTGGCAATCCGTCAAGTGAATTAATTACCACGGGGGTATTCAAATTAGAAAAACACTTCAAAAGTGCTGCTATTCACAAAATTTCTGAAACTCATTTCAAAATTACATCAAATTTATTAGATCAAGAGGTTAATAGAACTTGATAGTTGCGATAAATTGGACCATTAAAAATCTATTAATGAAACTGCTGCTATAAAACCAAGAAAGTTGAATTATAACTTGAAATAAGTTTTTGTGCTTATAAAGTAGTTATGGATCTTATAAGTAAATACAATATTCATTATCTGAGAAGCATTTTAATTTTGTCTACTGTTTATTTTAAAATTAACCTTTATACTAAATTGTGGTTTATTTGTATTTACAATATGTTATTGTTATCATATAATTAAATAATTAATTCTATAACTGAGTGTAATATTTTGTGTTATCTATTTATTTATCCCAAAGGACGCTATTTTAATTTATGCTGTTCGGTACATTGTACTTTGGGCTGTGCCTAATTACACGTGAGTATCTGCCCACTTTTGAAAATAGCTATCTACTTTCAAGAGCAGTGCTGCCTTTAGTAAAAAAACAAATACTGTTAACTATTTCGAGAAGATTGCAAAAAAATTAATTGAAGTGTTTTGTATATTTACTAGATAATATTGCTTATGTTGTTGCAGGTAACAGGAACTGTCATTACACATGTACTAGTGGCTCTTCAATTTTACATATCTTGGGAGAAATAATAAGTGTGTGGATCTTGTAAGCAGTAGAAGTCGAAAAAGACATAAAATATGTTATTAATTCAAATGCAATTATTGTCGACAAATGTAATTAGTGTGAACATGAATTCCTGTAAAAAAGTAAAAAATAAAAGGCTTTTGTGGAATCTACGTGTTTCATTGGGTATACCACTCAAAAATTGTAAAGACGTCTTGAAGGTGGGTATTTACTAGCTATGCGAATTCTAATGTTACCCCTTATCTATTTGAGTTACTACTCTAGCCATTTAATCACTAAACTTCTTAACGATCATTGTTAATTATTTGACGTGCATTATCCTTTATCTGTACGGCGATGGCGCAGTGGTCAATAGAGCCCTCAGATTCTTGGCACTGTTCCATAACCTTATTTGTTCTTGTAGATTTCTTATTTAGAAAGTAGTTTGAAGATATACGGTAGGTGCGTTAGTGACTTTCACTCGTAATAATTTGACTAGTGGTTTGCAAGGCCAAATATCACCACTGCGTGTCAGATTGTTATGATATTTTAAGATATAACCGTCAAGGAAACACAAGTAATTTGCGCTGATGTTCGGAATAGTCTTCAAAAAACAAAACCCCACTTAGCTACAATTTTCTTGCCGTACATTTAAAATAAAAGTGCCCCGGATAGATCAGTACGGTGCAAGTGTCGAGGTTCAGATTCCTACACAATTTTTAGCGATTCATTTAGCAACAGTAAACCTATCCTGGCTAAAATGGGCTTCTGTCAAAATACGTATCTAAACGATTACTGTGTACTCTTTCTTGACGAACACCTCTCAAGCGGATATTATTCACAGAACACACAAAAACTCTGTGTTTGCTAATAAAAATTTCCCTTACAAATAGGCTCTCTATTAAGCGGACATGTACACAAAACTTCAAACGGTTGATATAACACAGCTCCTCATAAGCGGAGAAGGTCAACCTAGTAAGAAGGATCAACCCGTAGCTGGAGATGTGTATAACGCAAAGCGCATCTTAATAAGAAAAGTAAGGGAACTGAGTGGGGCAAGATGTATAAAGTAGTAAGGTGGGCTACAAACTCTTAGCCATTTAGCAATCGCACGGGAATTATATAACCCTGCCCGGCAATTTAAAATTTTAGTTATGAATTCCATATAATCAATGATTAGGATTCGATTAAAAACCTTTAAATTGAGAATTATGTGTCAGTCAAAGATGTAGGAATACATGTTTTGGTATGTGAATTTTAGTTAAAATTTAGATTACGTAACAACTGGATTAAATGTTACATTGCCAATGTTAGTCTAAATTGTAATATATTTAATGAATGATACACGGATATTCCCATTGGCAAGAGGAATTGGTGGCAACACCGTACACAACTGCCAACCTTTGTGTTAAATGGCAGCATCCCTTAAGCGAAATTCTAGGTACTCATTGACATACAGTTGCTAACACTTTATTACTACATTTGACGTGATGGTACTGCTCAAATGAATTAACAATTATGTAAAGATACAATTTTATATTGTAAGCATTGAAAAAAATCGTGGTTGATTTTATTTGACGTATCGAGAATTCTTGTATAATAGTAACAAGCCCAGGGTAAGGTTGGGATGGAAAACGGCTTTTAGAAAAAGAAAACTCTTAAGACTTTTAGCTAACTGAGCTTTTGACCCACGATCGCATGAGATTGGGTCAGTGGATTTAATAGAGATGAAAATGAAATAATGGACGCCACCTAAATTTTTTATAACGCAACTGACTGTATCAAATTGCTTAAAAAAAATTTGGAAACCTAAATTATGTGTACGTCTTTAAATCGAAAACAAGATTATAACATATATGTTACTTACTCCTTCACTGAAGTAACGAAGTTGTATGATGGCTCTGAAAGATAACTATTAATAACAAAATTGTTATTTATGTCTGATAAGCTGGAATCAACTCGAAACCTTTGTTTTCAGTTTCTATTTGTCATCACAATATCGTTATATGCATTGGTATTGAATGAATTCTTGCAACTACCTTAAAGCCTTTGGAGAAATTATTAATTATAGGATAATCAACTAAACTCAAAAAAATTATTCTATATTCTTTTTTAAACAAATATGTACATTATAAATGCGATTTAATAAAAAATAAATTCTTACGAGAGAAATAACTGTTTTACACAAAAGGTGTAAAACTGAATTTTACTTTTAATTCTACTAAATCTTAATTTGTATTCTCAAATCTTAGTAATAACATTTACTTTGAATAATTAATAGTCAGGGGTAGCGCTACGAAGACTACATATTTATTGCATTTCTCAATAAGCAAAATTTATTAGTTAGCTATACTTAATTTAACTTTCACTTTCTGGTTATTTTCCTTTTTTATTTTAATCACGTAAATTGAACGTCTTGACATATAGTTTGTAGTGAACAAGATAAGCAATTTCTTTAAAATTTATATATTAAACTTTGCAACTAATGAATCACAGTTATTTATAAAAAGGATAAGCCTCTTTACAAAATATATTGCAAAAGTTATTTGTGGTCCATTGATTAATTACTGGCATTCAACAGAGCATTAAGTACTTGCAATTTTTCACTTAATAAGACGTATACATTGCTGTGATAAGGGGTTGTTGAGGGGTGTATTGAGTAGTAAGGGTTGTGCAGTAACAATAAATAGCAATAGGAATCAGAAAACTGCATTTATTTAGCAGAAAAATAGGTAATTCGTACATTATGTAAATAGCAAGCATTTAACACCTTGTATATAGATCGTTATTAAGTTTAAGTAATGCCAGTGAGCATATTTTTCAACAATAGAACGCGTATTCAGCAGAGAAATAATCGTACATGTAATTAAACATACGTTGAGAAATGTTCTACAAGTTATAAAATAAAATACGCAGAAGATAAGAGAAAACCTAACAAATGTTCATGCAATTAAGCTGGAACCACGAACGCTTTGATAAGAAAACGCAGTTCCAAAGATGCATAAATACATGAACCAAAACAGCACTAGAGTTACATTATTTATTTTGTACAATTATCCAACACGCATTATCTATACAAAACAACAGACGTGAGTTAAAGTCCGGCCACGATAAGAAGTACATAACCACATGATATTATTATCCAAAGGAGTTACATCAGAAATACTGGAAATATCCAAAACAAACGTGGTTAGTCGCAACAATCTGTAATACAGCTTAGAACAAATCCCATATGTAGTGGAAAAGGCTATATAAACACCCACCGGTAATAAGACCGCTCAGTTCACACTTGATGCACGTCGAAGCTACAACACTGTTAACTGAAAAGCTACGCGTCATATAAATAAAGTCTAAAATATATCAAATTTATGTCACAGTGAAAATAGTGCTACATACAAAAATTGTGTTAAGAATATATAAAAAGTTTTTGCCGTTTTTCTCAGAAAACGTGAGTAGAAATTGGGTAATTAATTTAAATTAAGTATTTATAATCATATAGGGCTTCTATTGGATTCTAAATTGCATTCTAATTGGATTCTATTTGAATTCTAAGAGGATTTTAATCGGATTCTGGTACAATTTTGGTACAATTCTAATCTGCGTCGAAAGCATTTAAGGGAAGAGATTCAAAGCATATGCAGAGAAACATAAAATAAAGAAGCACGAGGTGATTTTTGGAAAACAAGGGGTAACTGTACTCAAATATTGGTTCAACTAAGCAGAGCATTGGTATTCGATTGAAGACAGCAAGGAGGTGTTGATCCACAACACGAAACAACATATCACAGGTCAGACCTACTTAATTTTAAGATATTTTTCAATTAAAATTTTAATACTGAATTTATTCAATTTATCCAAAACTTGTAAAGAAGTCAACAAGAAACATTGCATACGTTAAACTTACGTAATAAATCAAAAGAGGAAGTTTGTGGCAACTTTTATTGAAACTAAAAGTATATAAATTTTGGGATGAATAATACATATGATATTAATTGATTGAAGGGTGTATTTAAAGAATTTCAAAAATTGTAAATATTATTTCTTTTCATTATATGAATGTTGACTGACTTCGTTTTATCAATTCACACAGGTAATCTTAAAGAGGTGAAAAAGAAAATTGATCATCGTAACGTTATGCGCTCTGTGTAGATTAAAAAGGGCTAGCCGTGGCATAATAATAAAAGATAGAAAAGATTAATTTGAGAAACACAGAGCGGTAGCGTTAAGCAGAACATAGTACACCGAGTACGGCGTTATCATATCAATATATATATATATATATATATATATATATATATATACAGAATGAAACACTGCACATGCAGCAAAAACTTAGAAAATTATGGCGGCAACAACCTGTTAACCTTTGAGCCCATGTTGCAAGCCAACGATTCAACATGTGTAGATGCGGGTTTGGAATCGGTGCCTTGTCCTATAGAACTGCTTTCAACATAAATACCAAATACGTTCCACGATAAAAGATGCAATTTAAACATCGACAAAATTGAACACAGCTATATTATGTAAACAAAATTCTTGCACGTAGTAGGAATTGGAATTAAACGAAGTTGCACTCTAACAAATTTTATTATAAATTTTGAGTAATTACCTAACCAAACAAACCGTTGCGAAGTTTAAGCTATTGTTCACATAAGTTGTCTTGGACAACTTTGACTACCTGTCCAACCTATTACGGCACTTACGCCAGGAAAACTCAGTTTCCTTCTTCATCTTGACTGTTAGATAAACAGTCGGCGACCTTTCGCTTCAAGCCGAAATCGAGAAGTGAACGTGTCATATTTAACGAACAAAACTTGTAAACTTAGATATCGTAGCATACGGGTTAGGAACACGCGAAATAGTTAGTAATTATGTGATCAACTGGGACAACACAATACTCTGTAAATTGTAATTTCAAGTTAAATTGTAGCGCGTATTAACGTGTATTGGATTATTAAATATACAAAAGTACTAGAATTAAGAGTAAAACAAAACATTTTGGAGTAGATACAAAAATAAAGGATTTATAACAGTAAAGTCAACAATTTATTTTGTTTGGAAATTTTATATGTTACAATATATTTTAATTCATCTTCACAATCTTGAAGGCGAAAGCGATTAGTACTTACACGTTTACTTTCCATACTAGATTTATCTTTTCTATAGAAAAGTACAAGTTTTCCACTATCATTGAGCTTTTTGAAACAACTTCAGCAAACGACTACACTTTAGATTTTGTCACCTGGCATGTGCAACAGAGTAACGATCTTTTTTATATGTAATTTTTTTTACACCTGGAAATCTAATCGCAAAATATTAGTGTTTAAATCAACCTATGCTAAGAAAAATGCACTAAACGGAAAGAGTTCACGTGAATAATATATTAAACCTGATGTATAATGTCCTGCAAATATTATATTTGTCACACAACAAAAAAATTATTACAATTCTAGATGTATAAAGTTGTCATCTTGATATTAATGCATAAGAGAAACGCAAATAATAACAACTTCATAGCGCATATATAAACTTTCACAAAGGTCAGGCACTAGGACTTGCTGAATAAATCGTTTTGTTTGTAATAATTTGTCTTTATAGTCCTCTTGTTAAAAATAAGTTCTCTGAGTAGATTCTTTCCATAAATGTTATAAATACTAAATTGCGATAATAATAATTAGAATTTGTACATAAAAATTTCTAACTAGCTAATATCAATAATTTGAAAATAATAAGTTGGTTAGGATAAATGAACTTACATAATTTTTATCGTTTCTTGCATCTGTTTTCCTTCTTTAGGCTTGGTTGATTTTGTATCTTGTCCAAGTTTTGCTTCTTTCGGATCGGTCGATTTTGTACCTTGTCCAAATTTTGATTTGTTCTTCCAGATTGGGAATTGAAATTCCAGACCACGAGTTCTTCGAATTTGGGTTTCCTAGTGACCTTTTCGATCCGTACGACTGCCCCACTTACGTTTTAGCCCTTGGGAGCTGTCTTTTTAAAAAGCCTTCTTCCAAAAACTCTTGTAACAAATTTTTATTTAATCAGAAATTACAAATGGAATTTTCAAACTATATAAAATTATTCTAAGTCAAAATTACTGTTAAATGAATTTAATTTAAGGTGAGCAGCCTGAACAACCAACAATGCAAAAGCTGTGAGGCTCAAGACTGACTGACTATCTTGGGGCTCCCGGGTATTTATGTTTTTCCGGCCACTCACATTTCTGTGGGAACTGCAGAGCTCATGTCTGATTATTTCTTTATTAATTTATATAATACAAAGTAATAATCCTAATTCTAATATTCGCGGTTTTATAACCGTCTGTGATCTGCACCTGCAGTATCACTTACGTCTGGAATACATTGTATTCACATCCGTTCTCACAACTTGCTTGTGAACTTTCATTAACCTGTTCTTTACTTAGCCTTGAATTACATTGTTGCATCAAAGCTAAAGTTTCTTAATAATTTCTATTTAATTTTACATATATTGATTTGGGGATGTGTAACTCACGTAATATGGCAACAGAAACTGACCTTGAATTCTTGTAGACCACCTTACTACCTTAGACATCTTGTGAGTGAGGTATCAGGCAGATTGTGCACGTGTTGCTTTTGTGTAAATATCAGTTACAAGAAACTACATATCGCTTGTTGAAAGCAACAGTGAGATATCTCTAAGAAACTGAATTTTGGGTTATTATGTAAAAGTATACGTTAAAACAAGGTTTATGCGATGCAACACTGAGATATTAACGATTCAGCAACAGAAACCCTTGAGAGCGGTTATCTCGGTACTGAAATTTCCAATTCTGTAGTGCAACACGGGTGTAACCCAGTGTGTCCTTATAGAGAAATTCTAAGAAGTATTCCACACTGAGATAAGTCAATTGTCTCACTGTTCCCTGAAACAACTTATAAAGGACTAAAGCAAATACGATAGAACTTATCACACTGACAAAAGAATAAGTGGGGTTCGTAACTTCCTGCAGCAATGTCGTGAGTGCACTTTCCTCAGGGAATTCTATAGTGACACATTTAGTTGTTTTAAGAGCAGTGGTACGTACATAATTTTATAATTAAATCCTGTTATTTGGTTTACAAAGTCGAGAGTGTGCAATACATTTGCGGGGAAAATTGCTGTGTGCTCTTGCATTACAAAAAATATGAAGCACTTTTATCTGGTAACTATTGATTTAATTTTGTCTTCATAAAAAAATACAAAATGCTATAAGCATGCCAGAACTCTCTACTTCCTTTTCAGATTATTAAAATTATTTAATTCAACTATAATACGAACTTTGGATAGTGTATATCACCTTTCTCAATATTTATTTTATTACAGGAGGGTTTATAAAAGATACTAATAACCCTTCACTAGTCAACGCACAACTACCACAAGAAGGAAATAATGAATCAATGTGTTCAACATCTAGTGCATATAATATTGTAACAACGGAGAGCGTATACGAGTCTTCGATAAATGTAGATGCTCCTTATGGCTTAGACAAAATAGAAAATGTTGTTTATACGATACGCACCAGCCCAATAATCATTGAAAAAATGCATATGCTTTATTTTTTTTATTAGCAGTTTCACTTCGCTTATGATCATACTCAAAATTAGTAGTATTTTTTTTTATATTTATTCACACCTACCTTTTTTGTTTACAAACAAAATTTCAACAAAAATGTTACATTTTGTCACCAAATAGACAAGAATTATTATGAAAAGCTCAATAAACGCTTTTTAATTATTTATAAATTCAAACTGTAGAAGAAAATCATCAAGTAGCTATGATACCATTCCACAGCAGCAAATCGGAGAAAATAATATTTCTGCTGCGCTATGTATGCCTAACAACACAGCCAGCTTCATTGAGCAACGCCGTTTGTAAATTTACATTAAATTCCGCCCAAATTCTTGTAGGAGAGAGGCAAGTGCCATATTTTTAGTGCGAGGCACAAATGGAAAACATGAATGGGGGAAGAGCTGTCTTTGACGTTTTGCAAATCACCGCTAGTTTCTAGTTTGGGTGTACAAGATGAAATTAATAATTACTTTGAAGAAGATTCTGCTCTCTTAACCCTTTCGGGACCACTGGTACATATATGTCTTACATATTGTTGTAGTAAATTGCAACCGAAAATAGCATTTAAAATTTATTAAGTGGTATTTCTCATTCATTAAATGTCTACAAGCAAGTAGGTGGCATCATTGCGTAACCTTTCATCACCTCAGTTTTACAGCTGTAATGACAAGTGTTGTATTATACTGTAATTTTATCGAAATATATTACACTTTGTGAGGTTTTTGGCTATGAAAATATGAAGTAAGTCATTCTGAACTGTCAATTTATATTAATAAGTGTAGTAGTAAATAAATGTTACTGAATTTCTATTAAAAGCTACATTGTGTCCCACTGGTATTTTTGGGTGGTACTAAATAATCCCATTGGTATTTTCAGTGACAAAAAGCAAGCTGATTCGAATTGTAGGAAGTTAACGGATAAAGAAATAGAACTTTATGCAGATCATTTATCTGCTACAGATTCGACAGAATTAGATCCCTATAGCTCTAGCGACGACGATAGAGATTCAGACTATATAAACAACTCATCAGAACAGAATGAAACTGAGGAATCTGAGGATAATGTAGAAAGCGATGACAAATTATCTGGGGATGAAGAAGGAACTAGTGAGACAGAAGAAGGAAAGGAAAACAATATCAATGTTCCTAATATACCAAAAAAGGGAAAGAAAAACATAGATTCTGATATTGTCTGGTCAACGGTGCCGCCAAATTTTAAACTAAAATAAGTTGTTATTCTTGAAAGAGATTGTACAATTCATGAGAGTATAAGGAGAAATGCGTCTAAATTAAATGTTTTTATGAAACTGTTTCCTTATAGTTTGTTACTAACTGTAAGAAAAAATACAACTGAAAGAATTGAAATTTACGAGAAGAACAAAAATGTTAAAAAATCACTAACAGATGTTGGGGAAATTGTCCTTGTACTTGCAATTTATTTTGTAATGTGTTTTAACAAACCAAATTAAAGACTACTGGTCAAGAAAATTTTTGGGCAACGAATTTATAAAGAACTACATATCAAGAAACAGATTTACCTTTCTAATATCAAAATTATATTTCAATAACCAGATAAACCATACAATGCCAGTAAAACTTGCAATGTAGAACCTTTGATAGAATGTCTAAAATACACATTCCAGAAATACAGAGAAGAGAGTTGTCGGCACTCAATCTATGAAAGTATTACACGATTCAAAGGGAGATCAACTCTAAAACAATACATGTCCATTAAACCTGTAAAGCGTGGAATAAAAATGTGGACAACATGTGATGCTCGTACAGGTTACACATATGACATGAATGTTTATGCTGGTGTAGACTCTATGAAACGGGAAAATGCATTTGGGAGAAAGAGTTGTAATGAAATTGGCCGAAACAATAAAAGTAGCCGATGTAGGTATTTGCTTTGAAAGATTTTTTATATCTGTAAGATTATTGAATGATATAAATATTAGTGCAGTTGGAACTTGAATAAAATCTGGACAGAACATACCGAAAGATTCTGAAAAATTAGAAAAGAAGAATCAATAGTTTTGTGCAATGAAGATGTAATAACATTTTCTAAATGGAAAGATACAAAAGAAGTGCTAGTATTGAGTAACTGTCACCTTAATAATATTGTGCAGATAAAACGTAAACAAAAAAACGGCGAAAAAATTGATGTCCCCAGCCAGAAGCAATTGACTTTTATAACAAATTTTTGGGCGTTGTAGATTTAGCCAACCAGAAATCAACTATATTATTTGAAAATAAGATCTGCTAAATGGTGGAAGAAAATTTTTTACAGGTTAACAATGGTAGTTGCAGTAAATAGTTGGATTATATATGATGAGAAAAGTAGACAGAAACAAGAGTTTAACGACTTTTTAGCTGATTTGGCGGAATAAATGACTGAATATGGACAAAGGGTGCCGAAACTATATGTAGACGACGATCTATGGGTAGATTTTCCAAGTTAAGCAAGCAATTGTATGAAGTAGGGGGGCCATCTACCAAGAAATAGGGAAACAAGAAGACGTTGCGGACGCTGTGCTAAAATGGAAATTGAAAGAAGAACAAAGCAATATTGTCAAATGTGCAACATATCCCTATGTAAATTTTGTTTTACACCGTTATCATACTTGAAATCGAGTAAATTGTGGTTCAGAATTCTGCTAATTTTTTCTTTTACTAATAAGAATTTTCTTTATACCCACTTTATTTGTATACCACTGGGTCATAAATAGCCCACTAAAAATTACCATTGGGATATTTTTGTCCCAGAGCCATAAAGGCATTGTAAATTAAACTTAGAACTATAATTTTGTAATTTAAGCTTTTGGATCACTTCATTAATAAATTAAACCCAAAACTGTTATTGTAAGTTTATTGTGCATAAGTGGTCCTAAAAGGATTAACGACCCGGATTATGAACCTGAAACAAGAAGCATTAGAACGTCTTCTATCGAACCTAATAGAAAATAGATTAAAAGATGTAGTTAAATCGAGATGGCGCACCAAAGGTAAGTCAATGGATGAGGAATACAAAAAAACAAAAATTAATTCTGGTCAAGGGTTTTGTGTCCAGTTTAGGAAAAATACGCCATGCGAAAAAAGTCAAGCCTCCATGTGACAAATGCAAATTTCAATACACATAAATAATATCGGAAGATAAACGACTATCACTATTTACTAATTTTTATGCAGTGGCAGACAAAACTCGTCAGCGTGAATATATTTTAAGGTGTACTTGTGTACAATTCATGCGCCGATGACTAAGTAGAACGGTAAGGAGAGAGACTTTAACAAAGCTTATTGTTATGAAATTGATAGTAGGAAGCTTCCCGGGTTTTTAACACCCAATTTAATATATCATTCTTTCGTCCAAAGATTAAATTGCGTGTTAAAAACCCGGGAATAAATAGAATATGAAGGAAAAAGTTTGTTCTCAGCTGCACATTTCTGTTTGTATAGATTGTACATGGTTTTTAGTAGGACTACGTGATCCGTCTATATACTCAGGAGTGATATTCGAACGACAATAATGCGATTCTAGTCTGGGAAAGCTATTAGTATGATCATGTACATTATTTACTACTTCATCACTTGTTTTATTAATGCTGGACCTGGAATCTCTCATTTCATTTTCTGGAAAACCTTCTATTGTTGGTATTCCTGGACGTTGTACTTAGTGTGTTGTTACTTACATCTAAAGTGGCCATAAAGAATGGTTTATACACGAGATGCTTCCTACCATCGGCTTCAAAACAATAAGCTTTGTTAAAGTATCTCTTTTTACTGTTCTGCTTGGTCATGTGGGCATGAATTGTTTCTTGTGTATACCCTAAAATATATTCACGCTGACGAGTTTTGTTTGCCACTGCATAATAATTAGTAAATAGTGATAGTTGTTTATCTTCCGACAATGTTTCTGTGTATTGATATTTGCATTTGTTACATGGACGCTTGACTTTTTTTGCATGGCGTATTTTTCCTAACCTGGACACATACCCTTGACCAGAATTAATTTTTTGCTTTTTGTGTTCCTCGTCCATTGACTTTTGCCTTTGGTACGCTTTCTCAATTTAACTACATCTAGTCTATTTTCTATTTCAGATACGATAGAAGGCGTTGTAATGTTTCTTGTTTCAGGTTCATAATCTTGGTCTGTAAGAAAGCAGACTCTTCTTCAAAGCAATTATTAATTTTATTTAGTACACCTAAAATAAAGAATAGCAATGATTCCCAAAATGTCAAAGACAGATCTTACACGATTCATGTTTGCCAGTTGGACCATCTGCGCCAAGCACCAAAAATATGACACTTGCCACCTCTCCTACAAAAATCTGATAAAGATTTAATGTAAATTTACAAACGGCGTTGCTTGATTTGACTGTGTTGTTAGGCGTATATAACGCAGCAGAAATATTATTTTCTGCGATTTGCTGCTGTGCAATAGTATCATAGCTACGTGATGACTTTATCTACAGCTTGAATTTATAAATAATCAAAAAGCGTTTATCATGGCTTGTCATAATTTTACTTGTCTATTTGGTGACAAAAAGTTAACATTTTTGTTGAAATTTAGTTTGTTAATAAAAAGGGCAGGTGTGAATAAAAAGTATCCACAAATTTTGAGTATAATCATAATTGAAGTGAAACTGCTAATGAAAAAATAAATCATACCCAATTTTTCAATGATTATTGGGCTGGTGAGTACAGGGCCGCCCAGAGAAATTTCAGGCCCCTAGTGAAATACAAGCGCGTTCCCCTTATACGTAGTTATGGGTATATATATATACATAAATATATATATATATATATATATATATATATATATATAAAATATATATATATATATATATATATATATATAAAAGACAAGTTATTTGCAGTCCGCAATAAGAAATTGTATAGAACAATATACAAAATAAGATGTATCTGTAAACAAACTCTATGAAAATAATAGAGCCTATTGACGAATACAAATCGGGCTAGTAGTTACATAGCCATTAACAGAACATTAACTTTATTACTTCATAGGGAAGGAAACATCCACTGACCGACGGTTTTGGCTTTATTAAGCCTACTCAGAGTGAAACAGCTTCCAAGAATCCTATGAAGTAATCGAAGCTATTATACTGATATAATTTCGAAACAATCTATGTACTATGGCAAAAGCAAATAACACCGCCATCAGGTGATAAAACACCAACACTACTAAGTGTGGAAGTACAGAATTGAATCGAAACTACATAGTAAATTCTATAGATGGCTATACAAGTACGTCTGGCCATTTGAGATTTGTATTATATATATATATATATATATATATATATAAGCCCGATTTGTATTCGTCAATAGAGTTCATAGAGTTTGTTTACAGATACATCTTATTTTATATATTGTTCTATACAATTTCTTATTGCGGACTGCAAATAACTTGTCTTTTATTATTTGAATTGCCTTGGGGCATGAACCCGGGTGTCGCCACGAGAAGGTTTGTTACGTTTGCAAATAAATTTTGCTGTAACATTCCGCAAATCTCAAATGGCCAGACGTACTTGTATAGCCATCTATAGAATTTACTATGTAGTTTCGATTCAATTCTGTACTTCCACACTCAGTACTGTTAGTGTTTTATCACCTGATGGCGGTGTTATTTACTTTTGCCAAAGTACAGAGATTGTTTCGAAATTATATCAGTATAATAGCTTCGATTACTTCATGGGGTTCTTGAAAGCTATTTCACTCTGAGGAGGCTTAGTAAAGCCGAAACCGTCGGTCAGTGGATGTTTCCTCCCCTATGAAGTAATAAAGTTAATGTTCTGTTAATGGCTATGTAACTACTAGCCCGATTTGTATTCGTCAAGAGGCTCTATTATTTTCATAGATTTTGTTTACAGATACATCTTATTTTATATATATATATAAATATATATATATATATGTATATATATGTATATATGTATATATATGTATATATTGTAGTGTCAGAGGGAGCTACCAAGGGTTCTAAGGGTTGTTTAGTAGAAGGTAGTGTATGCCAAGTAAAATGATCCATATATCTGATCACATAATTTAAAAAAGTATGTTTGCCGTACTTTACATATGCTAAAGTATTCAAAATGGTAGTTGAAATGTAAGTGCCAAGAGGTAAATTAAAATGACTTGATGACGTGATAAAATGCACAGTGTTCAAGGGTTTATACTGAGTTAGAATTTTATAGGCCATTGAAAGTACATTTGCCATCCGAAAACCGGATGCGTCTATAGATGTCCACTATCAACCACGCCGATCCAGGGTCATGTGTGATTTATTTTGGCTTTTGTTTAATTAGAATCAACTTTTGGACGAATATGTAATTTCAAAATTATAAGTTATAACAATGTCAAATGTGATTGAAGGATTGTAAAATATTTAGAAGCAATACTAGAATATTATGTGAAAACTATGAAAGTGTAAAAGGACATAATTTATGGTATGTGCGACACAAACTTAGTGTTTAAATATTATTGGACGGTTTTGGTTTATGTAATTTGTAATTTAGTGGGCAAGTAATGTTATAATTATCACCTTGGAAAGTAAACAAGGGGAGTTTATTTTGAATATTTTTGGTGTAAAGACGTATTTTAAAGAACTGCGCTAAATTGTGTAAAGATTTTGGAAGATTAATAAACTTGTTTGATTTTGAAATAGTTTGATTATTAAAGAAGGATAAAGAGCAGCATCGATACTTAATAAGCAATAGCGACGACAAGGAAGAGTAAAGATTTGTATTAGTGCGACGGCGAAGCGACGAATAGTAAGATAGATTTGGAACGATATTGATAAAGGCAGAAGGCATCGGATTGGAATTGTAAGAAGGAAGAATATTTGGGATCGATTTGGATATAGAATTATAGGTAGCAGGGCATTGAGTGGTTATAAAAAGGGACGAAGATTGATTTTATATGGATGTATATGTAGCGGGGCATTGAGTTATTTTGAACAGGACGATGATAGATTTGGATTGAGTACGGATTAAAAGCGGACGTATTAATTTGGAACAAGAGGAGCGAAATTAGGAGAACACGTAAGAGCAGCAATTGGAAGTGGAAGAGTCAACGCAGAAACTACGACGGAAGAATTAGCGCAGGGGAAGTAAAATAAACGGGTATTCTAAATTCTAAAATTCGGGTCATTTATTTCAGATATTGGGAGCAACTAAAATTAAGGACAGATACCTGGAGGCGAAACGGCAATTCAAAAGGATAGTGCAACCGTGTAAAGGCGCATACGGCGACGAGGATTTTGAGCCAGCAGTAAGAGAGGCCGGAAACAAAGTATAATCCAGGTGAGTGCTGTGAAATATCTTATAACGTCAAAAGTCATAAATTTGTGGTATTAAATTAATTTGGCACAAGGCAACGTTGATCATAAAAATTTGGCATATACAAAACTAGATTCAAAAATTAGTACTAAAACAAAAGAGAGTGCAGTTTGGTTGGGCATTGCACATCTACTTACCACTGAACCCACGGTAAGTAGGTGAACACCCTGAGAATAAAGAGTTCAAATAGTCGAGGCATCTTAATAACAATTTTGATTAGATAACCAACCAAACGTTGCAAAAGTACGGGGCGTGCAATAGGTGTTTGCACATTATACAAAAAAGCATTGAAATTTATAAGAAGGGGTGAGCTACGAGAAAAAAATAAGTAAAGTAAATAAAAAAGGGGTGGAGTAAATATATATATATATATATATATATATATATATATATATATATATATATATATATATTACCCATCTGCCCTCTATTTATAACAAAAGATAAGAATAGTATTTTATTATACACCTAATGTATTCTAAATTACATTAAAAGAATATATGGTTAACTCATAAACAGCCATTAAACAAGGAACTGCTCAAATTTAAAACATAACTTTTCTTGCTCCTTTGTTTGCAAAATTCTCAATTATGTCACTGAAATTAACATTTCGGGCTAGATCAGCCTCCATAGCGAGATTAGTTAGTCCACAAAGTGTTTCTTGGCCAATAGTAGAACGATTGAAATTTCTTAATCTTTTGAGTGCGCTGAATGAACGTTCTGCTCTTGCTACTGACACTGGAAGTATGCAATATAAACGGATGGCAATGCACACATTTGGATACAACAACTCTAGTTTCGGGTTCTTAATTTTATTTATCAACTTGAATGGTGACAAGATAGAAATACCACAACTAACTGTATGAATACATTTTAGATGAAGAAGTTCTTCTATTAGAGCTTCTGAGAGGTCTTCTGGATAGGTAGGGGGGTAACAACCAGCAAGAGTTTGCAATTTCAGTTTCATCCTTATCGAGATATTACCACAAACATTGAAAAATTTTACTTAAATTCTTTGTATTATTGAATTCTTCGCGTAACCCGCAGGTAACAGAATCGATAATTGTGTAAAATACCTATATTCTAAATTGTCGTTCTTCTTTTGTTTCTGAGCCGCCGGTATTTTGCTTTAACGGTTCATCAGACTTTTTTGTCGTGAAAATGTTTTCTCTTTTTCTTTTCAGCCAATTCAGTATCTGTAGGCATTTGTTCGGCTAAAGATTCTGCTACAAGTTTAGTTTCTTGGAGAACATCATCAAATTTATCTCTCAAATTGTTTATTTCACTTATCGGACTATCTATCTGCGACACTTCTTCATCGAGAAAAGTGTCTCGTACTTGGAGAACTTTGTTTCGGTTATCAATTGGTATAAGAATATTGAACCAAGTTGTGGCCATTTTAAAGATTTAAGATATTTTTCAATTCTTAAGAGTTCGGTTTTGCATTCTGTTTAGTTTGATACATTCAGCGACATTATAATTTAATTAATTGCCGCTATGCTTGCGGCCACGTCCCCAATGCTTCACCCGAAGGTACTACATTGGGTTTAAACGCGAAAATATAAACGTCCTAATTATTCTAGCTTCAAAATTAACACATTCTAAATAAAAATCTAACGACTGAAACAAAAACTAAAAATAGGGTTTCATTGATCACATTCAGCGACAGCTTTTTAAATGCCAGGAAGGTGTTTAGCGGAGGGCTTCATTGCATCTACTCGGACAGACCACCTTGTGTCTGAAAGTTTGTGGAGAGAACATTGTATTTCTTTTCAAAGACTTCCCACCTTTGTGTTGATTTTGAAAAAAAATTGTACAACTGTTGTAGAACACCAAAAAACATAACAGCATCCTTGCACGATTCTGCTGTGTTCACACCAACTAGGTTGAGACTGTGTGCAGCACAATTAGAAAATAATGCATAAGGGTTGATTTCAACTATACGAGTTTTAACCCCTTTATACACACCAATCATGTTTGCTCCATTGTCGAAACCTTGCCCTCTGCAATTATTCAAAGGAATGCTATGCTTGGCCAACTCATTCACGATTTCATTAGCAATTTCTTCTACAGTTTTTTTTATTACACTTTACAAAACTTAGAAATGTTTCAGCAATTTTGAAACTATATTCATGTACAGCTAAATATCGTAAAATAAATGACACCAGTTCTTCGTATGCTACATCTGGCGTTACATCGACTAATATAGCATAATACTTGGCCTTTTCTCTTTCCATTAACATTTGGTTAAGAATTCTCTTACCACAAACTTCTATGAACTCATTTTGAGATCGCCAAAATAAATAATGAGCTTAGAGACATTTTTCTTTTTCTTGGTGTTCTTTTTGCACTTGTAACCTGCTCTCTTAGTAAAGAATCATAGTTTGATAACAATTCTATGATTCCCATGAAATTCCTATTATGTGGATTGCCAATTTTTGAGGAATTTCCATTGAGAGGCAGTCCCCTTTTTGCTAAAAACAAAACCATCGCCAGTAAACGTTGCAGTAGTTCCTGCCAGTACCTTTTCCTTCGTGTCAATTCTTTATCAAGCTGAATCTGAATGCAAGTTTTCTTCTTTAAGCTGTATTTCTAGAACTCACCACTCAATGCGGCATTTCTTCTGATGAGCACTATTTTCTTAATTCGGGAGCTTATCATACAGCTTTCGCCAGGTAATCTCCTTTTTCCATCCTAACTCGTTCCTAAGAACTAAACGACCACCTTCGACAAGCTCATTAGCAGAGTTCAACAATCGACATGGAAAACAATGAAGGGACTGATTTTTCTTACTCCAAGATAACCAGTCCCTTAGCCGAAGTTCTCCATTTCTGGTTTTTGAATAGAAAACAATCCGAGTAAAAGCTCTTTTTCCATAACTAGGAAGGTTTTCTGGAATGATTGTGTTTGGTCTTCTTCTAACATAATTTTCAATAATATTCGCATTTGGATAACATGATAAATTAGCTAAATCTGCAAATTCACTATAACATTCGGACTCAACCATGTCAAGTATAGGCCTATTATCTAATTGAGTGTATTCAAATTCAATTTGAATATCTAGTTTTACATCATTACCATATAAATCAAGATTACCTGAGGTAGATACACTAGGCTCGTCTTTTTCATTATTTGAGTCTAATACTCCGACCGACACGGCCTTGGGTTCCTTAAGTACAGTTGGTAAATTTGTTAATTCACAACCATGTCACTAAAAGAGTTTTGATGTGTACTGTTTATTAAACCAGAGTACCAACACATAAAAATTTGTAAAACGTAAAGTAACTTGGGCATTTTGAAATTTGGACATCTTTTTGCAAAAAAAAGAGACAGTTAAAATGCAATGCTTATGTGTGTGTGCACCAAAAAAAACTGTGCAGTTAGCTTTAGGTTATTGTAGAACTGTTAGGCGACTTGTCGCATTTGTTTTTAGTTGTAGTAAAGTGTTTCGTGCTCTCCGACAAATTTGTGCTGTCGATTATAACTGCACCACATCTAAGACTCGTGTGTGCATTTATAGATGTAGTTCATAAACAATGGCGTTACACATTCCGTTTCCTGGTTACTCGCAAGACGCGTTATTGGTTGGAAAAACCAGGTGGCGCCTAAAATAAACATTTAGTAGAATATAAGTTAGTTCATATGTAAGTAAGGCTCTAGTTTTAAGTTTCTACCGTGCTAAACGTTTTTTCTTTTTTTAAATTTTCTTTCTTTTATGGCTTGGTTGCAATTGTTTCATGCTAAGTATGGCAATGTAGCATGTTTTAGTTTTAGTTATAATTTATAAGTTAATTGCCGGGTTTTTTTAAATGAATAACGCCAACTTCCGTAGTCCCGGACAGTCGCGTCTGCGCAGAGGCAATGCTGAGGCGCGTAAATGTCGAAAGCGTGGATTAAGCCACGAGACTCAACGAAGCTACTACTATTTAAGTAGTGTGTGTTTTATCTCCTTAAGAATAGGTATGTAGGTCCTTGTACCTTTACCTTTGTTATACCTGGTACCTTATCTCCTTTCTTACCCCTACGAGCGCAGTAAAGGTTTAGGGCGGATGGAATCTGAATTCAACATGGCGTAAACCGAACTCAACCTGCAAATCACCGCTGGACCCTGAGATTTAACTTCCAAGATGCAACCAAGTGAGTAATTTGATTTTACGTAAATATGTAAATTTGACTTAAATAACGATTGCATCACTCGTAAAGCATGGTCGGTATATATTACACAATGACAGGAATTATACCGCGTAAGGCTATAACAATGGCGCCTATATACGTGTTTGTTGAAACTAAAAATCCGTAGATAAGTAACTTTTATTGTAACTTGTAAAATGTTAGCTTTGAAAACAATATTTTCTAGAAAAGGTTTTTTCACTCTAGTACCGGTAATTAAAATAATTTTAATTTACACTGAGTTTTAAAGTTCAATTTGGCAACTCCACCGAATTTAGTTACGTTCAGTTATTTTTTATCTTATGTGGTGGCAACATTGCAAGGAGCTACATGTCAATTGCACTTGTTGAAACTGTCATTTTGAATAGTTGTTTGTTTACTTTTATTTACCTTGATCAAGAAATTTTAAACTTTGTGTAATTTGGATTTCCTTTACAAAAACAGTGTTATTTAATTTTTTCTTACAAGAACAGTGTATTAATATTTGAAATGTGATGGATAGTTACCTAACGTAACTAGTGAATAAACTGAAATATGTTTTTTTGGATATAAATAATTTATCCACTAAGTATCGTTATTCATAGATAACTTATCACTGTAAGAGCTTTATTTCTCATTCATTATGCTAAAATTCTTAAAAAACTAATTGGATAATTACTTATCTTGGCGTGAATTTTTTCTAGATGGTTAAAATTTGCTTTTTGTTCTAAATTTCAGTAAAACTACTATATGTGTAACTGGTATTTATTAAACTAAACCTGAATAATTAACTAGAGTTTATGGTTCCTTTGTTACGTTAATCGTGGCAGCCACGTTGGGCCAAATTTCTGTTACGTTGGCTCGTAGCCGTGCGTAACATAAAGAAAATCAAAGAAATGACCGGGCTCAATCGGAGATTAGGGGGGGGTTGTAGAAAGCAGACTGACATGTAATGTATGCGGCGGTAAGGAGTTAGTAATAATACCTGCAAGAAAATTAGTTAAGCAAACCTGAAAAAAAAAGAATAAGCATAGCAGCAATGAAAAGTCTAAGTTATTCAGTACTTTGTAGAATGTAAATAAAACTGTTTAGATAAACTATATAATATAATCACGATAAAAGCATTACAAAAATTTTTATCACAAAGTGAGGTAATATTGGGGAGTAGCAGAAACGTTTCCTCACACACCAATTAAACATAAATCAGACAAAATGTTAACAAAAGATAAATAGGTAAGACACAATTGATATGAGTAATTCAGTAGTATTGATTTTTTTTCTTTCTTTTTTTTTCTTAACAGCAGGCAAGTCTATTGTAAAAGGTATCAGAACGACGAAGATATGGCAAAACAACGGATGGATATTTAAAGTAATAACAAGTAGGAAATAGTTCAACTTACAAAAAGTCCTTCAGTAACGCTTCCTTGCAATTGGAATGTGGGATTTACGATGTCCTGCACTAACGAAGCACTTCACCCTTGACTGTGAGGGTGTTGATGGAATTTCTTAAACTTTACACTAATCACACCTACGTATTTCACTGGTGTTAGCAGCAGACATTATCATGCTGATGGAACTATGTAGCACTGATAAATTTCTTGTTAATTCTATTTCCTGAGACAATAATTTCGAAATATTTTGTAACACAAATCGAAAAAAAAAATGGTAATAAAAATTTAGAATCACGGGCTTTCAAGGCACGATGTAATGCCTTAAACTAGCAGTAACGTGAGGTGTTTTATTTGCTACCTATGGTAACAAAGAAAAATCTGATGCTTTTGAATAACGAAATTTGCGCAAACAATGATCTATTTTAGATTCTTTGGGGTTAGAAAATTCAGCAACTACAGTATTAACTGTCTTTACATGTGAATGAGATACATGTTTATAAGAAGCAACCTTTTCTTCTACTAAACCTGCTACAACTGTATCATCATTGTTTTTTTTTTTAGAAACACTCAAGCTTAAAACTGTATTTGGATAATCCAAAGTATGCACTACTCTGATAAAAAGGACCACAAAGACTAAATCGCACACACAGTTCAAATATAAAAAGACAAATCAACTAAAAAAACACAATCAATAAAGCAACGCGTACACTAAGTCAATGTTCCGTAAAACGCACGACAAGTTCTACTACTTTTATTTCCAACAGAAAAGCAACAAAAAAACCAATTAGTAGAGCAACGCGCATCACTAAAACCGTCCGTCAAAATGTTTCTTACAACCGCACTTGTGGTCAATCAAACACGTTACATATAAAAGCATACTTCCTTCAAATGTAATCAGAACTACACTCTCCATCTGTTTATATAAACTAGTTGTTACCATAAACTCTTGTCGACTCTTATCTCGACTTCGTTAATAACATAAGGCACATCCAATAAGTCAATGCACCATCATATCTAATAACTAATTACAGTTGTTTATCATTTTCGATAAGCTGGAAAGTAATTTACGAATAATCCTATTTAAAACTCGTTCCTTGCAATTTATTTATTAATGAAAATCAATCTTCAATTAAACTACTTTTAAAATTAATACAGGCGAGTTAAATTGCATACAAATCTGAAAACTATTCGAAAGTATTTACTAATTGGGAAAAAAGCGTAAAATGTTAAACTATTAAAAATGCACGTTACACATTTTTATAAAAAAAAAAATTTCCTTAGAAACGACTATTCCCTATTTGCCTTAATCTTATCTTAGTATATCTACTTCCTAAAATATAGTAGCATGATGAATTCGTTACATAACACTCTGTCTGCCGCTATATTAAAAACTGTAAAATTTGCGGGGCTCAGAAGAGTTCTCAAGAAGCTCGTTCTGGTTTGATGGGTAACTTCAAACGTGTATCCTATCCCTTTCAGTTAATATCACTTGACTTATTAGGACTTCTCCCACGATTGAAAAAAGATAATAAATATCTTTTAGTTGTCACCGATTGGTTTTCTAAATTCGTTATTGTACAACCGTTAACTAAAGGCACATCTACCGCTATAATTAAATTTCTAGAACAATATATATTTCTTATCTTTGGTGTCCTTCAAATTATTCTCTGGATAATGGGGCGCAATTTATCTCAAAAGATTTTAAAAATTTCGTTAAAAGTTATAAAGTACAAAAAATTTGGTTCAACGCCAAATACCATCCACAGGTAAACCCTATCGAAAGAGTAAATATAGTCTTAATTACTGATATCTCTTCATATATCGACTCAGACCGCACTAGGTGGGATGAAAATATTTTTGATATCGCTCACGCTCTGCGTACATCTATGCATGAAGCAACCCAATTCATTTCCTCATTTCTTGTTTTTGGAAGATACACGCCAATTGATGGTACGGTTCAATTCCGGATGATATTAACGTAATTAAATTTGACGAAAAACTGCGCTGGGATGAAGACTTACAATCAGTACCTTCTATTTTCGACGATGTTAGAAAAAATTTGTTAAAAGCCTACGAAAAGAGTAAAGATCATTATAATCTGCGATAACAAGAATTTCTTTTGCTTTAGGTGGTCAGGTTTAAAAAAGAAATTATGTGTTATATGATGCTACTAAAAAATTCTCTTCGAAATTGGCTCCAAAATTTATTTTATGTAAGGTTACTCGCGTCGTTAGTCCACTTATCTATGATCTCCAAGACACCGAAGGAAAACGTCAAGGAAGGTGGCATATCAAGGACCTTAAACCGTTCTGTACTGACTCAAATACTAATTAATTTTTACGTTTCATTTCTTTAATGGACTATCAAATGTTTTTGTTCCCGTCCTGAATTTTTAGCTTTGTCTATTCGTTTCTTTTCTTATACAGCATTTACCTACTACACTTTTGCTTTATTCACCTCATTTTAGTTATCTTTTTGCTGGGTACTAATTCCTCCTTGAATTTAAAAGTCAACCATATGTCTGTTTATTATCTAGGTTCTCCAATGTCACTCTTTGGCTTCATCTAATCAATCTTGGCACCTTTTCTGCATCGTATTATTTTGTTTTCAGTATTTATCTTACATTGTTTAAATTTGTGGTGATTGTCGTAACTTTGGTTGCAATAACTCGTTGAATTTTTATGATTGGTTTTAGCTGATGTTGAGTGGAGGTATTTTTCTTCGGATACACATAGGAGCCACGGCCTATGCCTTTGTAAGAAACAGTCCATATTCGCAGTTGCAAAACCAGGAGTTTCTATTCCATGCGTTTTTCTTCTGAATTATTACTGTCGCTCACTTTATACTTTATCATTACTTGTTTCTTCTGTTAAGTCATCAGAACATATAAACATTTTTTTGTTTTTATTTAACTTCGTGGCGAGGTGCTATTGCTTTTATTGAAATCTTATTGAATTCTTGGTTGTTTTCAGCATATTGGGACAGTATGTTTATATCTCCATTTAACTGCTTATAGTTAGGCATTCCTGTGTGTTTATGGCGTTACCGTTTCTGAAAATTACCTTGAAATAGTTTTTGTGGGAAGGTATCTGCAATGGTACTTTTAAGTTGGTTGTTCCAACTTTTTGCCTGATCTTCTTATCGCAGTGGATGCGCTCGTTAAGAAGATGATCGTACTAGTTCTCATTAGGAGTCTAGTAATTTTTTAACTTACTATGTGTCTTTATTTGTCTGATTAATATTGCCGGTGGTGCTTCAGACCGATCTGCGTTTAACAGGGACAACGCTCGACTTTCTCTCGGACGCTTTTCCAAAACTATACTTTTTTCTTATCCCGCTGTCTCCGTTTCCGCCTTATTCTTCCTTAGGTAAATCTGTTCTTGTCCTGGAACACCCGTCTACCACATAAGAGTGATTTTTTCCTCACTCCGAAGTACTAACCACATTGGCTCGTTGAGTAGTGCTTTTCTATCTACCTTTTTCTATTGCTATTGCTCAATGCAAGCCCTTCTTCTATTCTCTTCTACCTGAAAGTCACTAGTACATTCCAAAAATGCCTACCTCCCTTTTTTACCTTTCCTATATGTCTATTGCTTTTTCATTTCCGTTAGTCACCGTGTGGTCGCGCGGGGGTTTTCATAGACACCTGAACACCGTCTCTTGGAATCTTTCGTGAGGTAATGCGGTGCCACTATCAGCCGCATGTGGCCGCTAACAGTGCAAGTGTGTATAAGTGTATGTATGTATGAGTGTATGTATATATGAATGTATGCCTTATCGAACTCGATTAACGCCGGGTGCAGGGATGCACCCACATGCCTTTTCCAGTCTCTCGTACCGTGTATCTAACGGGTCTGCTTCACAGGTCTCTCTCATCTAAGAGGTACGAGTATTTTTCTGCTTAACGGCTTTGAGGAGCCACTCTCTTTTGTATCTTTACGTTGGAGGACAATACGGCTTGGTAAGCTGGGGAATTCCACGCTATATTTTTAATGCTATTGTTGTAGCATGTCCTGGCGTACTGGGACGTTTCGGATCCAACTATTGTTATCTAGTTTTATCTTAATACCTCTATCTTACTTGTTATCTCTGGTAATAACTTGAGACTTTGTCTTACTTTTTTCTGTTGTCCTAAGGTTTGGTACTTATGATCAGACGTGGGAAATTTTTGAGTTTTGGGTGAAGAAGATAACCTGATAATTGCAATGTAATTTGTTAGGTGAGAAATGTAAGAAATTAGTAAGATGATACTGTTAATAAATTTGTTAATTCACAACCATGTCATTAAAAGAGTTTTGATATGTACTGTTTATTAAGCTAAAGTACCAACACATAAAAATTTGTAAAACGTAAAATAACTTGCTCTCTTGAGCATTTTGAAATTTGGGCATTTTCTTGCCAAAATAAAAACAGTTAAAATGCAATGCTTATGTGGGTGTGCACAAAAAAAAACTGTACAGTTAGCTTTAGGTTATTGTAGAACTGTTAGGTGACTTGTCGCATTTGTTTTAGTTGTAGTAAAGTGTTTCGTGCTCTCCGACAAATTTGTGCTGTCGATTATAACTGCACCACATCTAAGACTCGGGTGTGCATTTATAGATATAGTTCGATAATCTTAGGGCTACACATTTTGTTTCCTGGTTACTCGCAAGACGCGTTATTGATTGGAAAAACCAGGTGGCGCCTAAAATAAACATTTATTAGAATGTAAGTTAGTTCATATGTAAGTAAGGCTCTAGATTTTAAGTTTCTACCGTGCTAAAAGCTTTTTCTTTTTTTAAAATTTTTTTCTTTTATGGCTTGGTTGCAAGTTTTACATGCCAAATATGGCAATGTAGCATGTTTTAGTTTTAGTTATAATTTATAAGTTAATTGCCTGGTTTTTTAAATGAATAACGCCAACTTCCGTAGTCCCGGACAGTCGCGTCTGCGAGAGGGAATGCGGAGGTGCGTGAATGTCCAAAGCGGGGATTAAGCCACGAGACTTCAACGAAGCTACTACTATCTGAGTGGTGTGTGTTTTATCTTCTTAAAAATAGGTATGTAGGTTCCTTATACCTTTACCTTTGTTATACCTGGTACCTTATCTCCTTTCTTACCCCTACGAGCGCAGTAAAGGTTTAGGGCGGATGGAATCTGAATTCAACATGGCGTAAACCGAACTCAACCTGCAAATCACCGCTGGACCCTGAGATTTAACTTCCAAGATGCAACCAAGTGAGTAATTTGATTTTACGTAAATATGTAAATTTGACTTAAATAACGATTGCATCACTCGTAAAGCATGGTCGGTATATATTACACAATGACAGGAATTATACCGCGTAAGGCTATAACAATGGCGCCTATATACGTGTTTGTTGAAACTAAAAATCCGTAGATAAGTAACTTTTATTGTAACTTGTAAAATGTTAGCTTTGAAAACAATATTTTCTAGAAAAGGTTTTTTCACTCTAGTACCGGTAATTAAAATAATTTTAATTTACACTGAGTTTTAAAGTTCAATTTGGCAACTCCACCGAATTTAGTTACGTTCAGTTATTTTTTATCTTATGTGGTGGCAACATTGCAAGGAGCTACATGTCAATTGCACTTGTTGAAACTGTCATTTTGAATAGTTGTTTGTTTACTTTTATTTACCTTGATCAAGAAATTTTAAACTTTGTGTAATTTGGATTTCCTTTACAAAAACAGTGTTATTTAATTTTTTCTTACAAGAACAGTGTATTAATATTTGAAATGTGATGGATAGTTACCTAACGTAACTAGTGAATAAACTGAAATATGTTTTTTTGGATATAAATAATTTATCCACTAAGTATCGTTATTCATAGATAACTTATCACTGTAAGAGCTTTATTTCTCATTCATTATGCTAAAATTCTTAAAAAACTAATTGGATAATTACTTATCTTGGCGTGAATTTTTTCTAGATGGTTAAAATTTGCTTTTTGTTCTAAATTTCAGTAAAACTACTATATGTGTAACTGGTATTTATTAAACTAAACCTGAATAATTAACTAGAGTTTATGGTTCCTTTGTTACGTTAATCGTGGCAGCCACGTTGGGCGCCAAATTTCTGTTACGTTGGCTCGTAGCCGTGCGTAACATAAAGAAAATCAAAGAAATGACCGGGCTCAATCGGAGATTAGGGGGGGGTTGTAGAAAGCAGACTGACATGTAATGTATGCGGCGGTAAGGAGTTAGTAATAATACCTGCAAGAAAATTAGTTAAGCAAACCTGAAAAAAAAAGAATAAGCATAGCAGCAATGAAAAGTCTAAGTTATTCAGTACTTTGTAGAATGTAAATAAAACTGTTTAGATAAACTATATAATATAATCACGATAAAAGCATTACAAAATTTTATCACAAAGTGAGGTAATATTGGGGAGTAGCAGAAACGTTTCCTCACACACCAATTAAACATAAATCAGACAAAATGTTAACAAAAGATAAATAGGTAAGACACAATTGATATGAGTAATTCAGTAGTATTGATTTTTTTTCTTTCTTTTTTTTTCTTAACAGCAGGCAAGTCTATTGTAAAAGGTATCAGAACGACGAAGATATGGCAAAACAACGGATGGATATTTAAAGTAATAACAAGTAGGAAATAGTTCAACTTACAAAAAGTCCTTCAGTAACGCTTCCTTGCAATTGGAATGTGGGATTTACGATGTCCTGCACTAACGAAGCACTTCACCCTTGACTGTGAGGGTGTTGATGGAATTTCTTAAACTTTACACTAATCACACCTACGTATTTCACTGGTGTTAGCAGCAGACATTATCATGCTGATGGAACTATGTAGCACTGATAAATTTCTTGTTAATTCTATTTCCTGAGACAATAATTTCGAAATATTTTGTAACACAAATCGAAAAAAAAATGGTAATAAAAATTTAGAATCACGGGCTTTCAAGGCACGATGTAATGCCTTAAACTAGCAGTAACGTGAGGTGTTTTATTTGCTACCTATGGTAACAAAGAAAAATCTGATGCTTTTGAATAACGAAATTTGCGCAAACAATGATCTATTTTAGATTCTTTGGGGTTAGAAAATTCAGCAACTACAGTATTAACTGTCTTTACATGTGAATGAGATACATGTTTATAAGAAGCAACCTTTTCTTCTACTAAACCTGCTACAACTGTATCATCATTGTTTTTTTTTTTAGAAACACTCAAGCTTAAAACTGTATTTGGATAATCCAAAGTATGCACTACTCTGATAAAAAGGACCACAAAGACTAAATCGCACACACAGTTCAAATATAAAAGACAAATCAACTAAAAACACAATCAATAAAGCAACGCGTACACTAAGTCAATGTTCCGTAAAACGCACGACAAGTTCTACTACTTTTATTTCCAACAGAAAAGCAACAAAAAAACCAATTAGTAGAGCAACGCGCATCACTAAAACCGTCCGTCAAAATGTTTCTTACAACCGCACTTGTGGTCAATCAAACACGTTACATATAAAAGCATACTTCCTTCAAATGTAATCAGAACTACACTCTCCATCTGTTTATATAAACTAGTTGTTACCATAAACTCTTGTCGACTCTTATCTCGACTTCGTTAATAACATAAGGCACATCCAATAAGTCAATGCACCATCATATCTAATAACTAATTACAGTTGTTTATCATTTTCGATAAGCTGGAAAGTAATTTACGAATAATCCTATTTAAAACTCGTTCCTTGCAATTTATTTATTAATGAAAATCAATCTTCAATTAAACTACTTTTAAAATTAATACAGGCGAGTTAAATTGCATACAAATCTGAAAACTATTCGAAAGTATTTACTAATTGGGAAAAAGCGTAAAATGTTAAACTATTAAAATGCACGTTACACATTTTTATAAAAAAAAATTTCCTTAGAAACGACTATTCCCTATTTGCCTTAATCTTATCTTAGTATATCTACTTCCTAAAATATAGTAGCATGATGAATTCGTTACATAACACTCTGTCTGCCGCTATATTAAAAACTGTAAAATTTGCGGGGCTCAGAAGAGTTCTCAAGAAGCTCGTTCTGGTTTGATGGGTAACTTCAAACGTGTATCCTATCCCTTTCAGTTAATATCACTTGACTTATTAGGACTTCTCCCACGATTGAAAAAAGATAATAAATATCTTTTAGTTGTCACCGATTGGTTTTCTAAATTCGTTATTGTACAACCGTTAACTAAAGGCACATCTACCGCTATAATTAAATTTCTAGAACAATATATATTTCTTATCTTTGGTGTCCTTCAAATTATTCTCTGGATAATGGGGCGCAATTTATCTCAAAAGATTTTAAAATTTCGTTAAAAGTTATAAAGTACAAAAATTTGGTTCAACGCCAAATACCATCCACAGGTAAACCCTATCGAAAGAGTAAATATAGTCTTAATTACTGATATCTCTTCATATATCGACTCAGACCGCACTAGGTGGGATGAAAATATTTTTGATATCGCTCACGCTCTGCGTACATCTATGCATGAAGCAACCCAATTCATTTCCTCATTTCTTGTTTTTGGAAGATACACGCCAATTGATGGTACGGTTCAATTCCGGATGATATTAACGTAATTAAATTTGACGAAAAACTGCGCTGGGATGAAGACTTACAATCAGTACCTTCTATTTTCGACGATGTTAGAAAAAATTTGTTAAAAGCCTACGAAAAGAGTAAAGATCATTATAATCTGCGATAACAAGAATTTCTTTTGCTTTAGGTGGTCAGGTTTAAAAAAGAAATTATGTGTTATATGATGCTACTAAAAAATTCTCTTCGAAATTGGCTCCAAAATTTATTTTATGTAAGGTTACTCGCGTCGTTAGTCCACTTATCTATGATCTCCAAGACACCGAAGGAAAACGTCAAGGAAGGTGGCATATCAAGGACCTTAAACCGTTCTGTACTGACTCAAATACTAATTAATTTTTTTACGTTTCATTTCTTTAATGGACTATCAAATGTTTTTTGTTCCCGTCCTGAATTTTTCAGCTTTGTCTATTCGTTTCTTTTCTTATACAGCATTTACCTACTACACTTTTGCTTTATTCACCTCATTTTAGTTATCTTTTTGCTGGGTACTAATTCCTCCTTGAATTTATAAGTCAACCATATGTCTGTTTATTATCTAGGTTCTCCAATGTCACTCTTTGGCTTCATCTAATCAATCTTGGCACCTTTTCTGCATCGTATTATTTTGTTTTCAGTATTTATCTTACATTGTTTAAATTTGTGGTGATTGTCGTAACTTTGGTTGCAATAACTCGTTGAATTTTTATGATTGGTTTTAGCTGATGTTGAGTGGAGGTATTTTTCTTCGGATACACATAGGAGCCACGGCCTATGCCTTTGTAAGAAACAGTCCATATTCGCAGTTGCAAAACCAGGAGTTTCTATTCCATGCGTTTTTCTTCTGAATTATTACTGTCGCTCACTTTATACTTTATCATTACTTGTTTCTTCTGTTAAGTCATCAGAACATATAAACATTTTTTTTGTTTTTATTTAACTTCGTGGCGAGGTGCTATTGCTTTTTATTGAAATCTTATTGAATTCTTGGTTGTTTTCAGCATATTGGGACAGTATGTTTATATCTCCATTTAACTGCTTATAGTTAGGCATTCCTGTGTGTTTATGGCGTTACCGTTTCTGAAAATTACCTTGAAATAGTTTTTTTGTGGGAAGGTATCTGCAATGGTACTTTTAAGTTGGTTGTTCCAACTTTTTGCCTGATCTTCTTATCGCAGTGGATGCGCTCGTTAAGAAGATGATCGTACTAGTTCTCATTAGGAGTCTAGTAATTTTTTAACTTACTATGTGTCTTTATTTGTCTGATTAATATTGCCGGTGGTGCTTCAGACCGATCTGCGTTTAACAGGGACAACGCTCGACTTTCTCTCGGACGCTTTTCCAAAACTATACTTTTTTCTTATCCCGCTGTCTCCGTTTCCGCCTTATTCTTCCTTAGGTAAATCTGTTCTTGTCCTGGAACACCCGTCTACCACATAAGAGTGATTTTTTCCTCACTCCGAAGTACTAACCACATTGGCTCGTTGAGTAGTGCTTTTCTATCTACCTTTTTCTATTGCTATTGCTCAATGCAAGCCCTTCTTCTATTCTCTTCTACCTGAAAGTCACTAGTACATTCCAAAAATGCCTACCTCCCTTTTTTACCTTTCCTATATGTCTATTGCTTTTTCATTTCCGTTAGTCACCGTGTGGTCGCGCGGGGATTTTCATAGACACCTGGAAAACGTCTCTGGGAATCTTTCGTGAGGTAATACGGTGCCACTATCAGCCGCAGGTGGCCGCTAACAGTGCAAGTGTGTATGTATGTATGTATATATGAAAGTATGCCTTATCGAACTCGATCAACGCCGGGTGCAGGGACGAACCCACATGCCTTTTCCGGTCCCTTGTACCGTTTATCTAACGGGTCTGCTTCACAGGTCTCTCTCATCTAGGGGGTTCGAGTATTTTTCTGCTTAACGGCTTTGAGGAGCCACTCTCTTTTGTATCTTTACGATGGAGGACAATACGGTTTGGTAAGCTGGGGAATTCTATGCTATATTTTTAAAGCTTATAGTTGTAGCATGCCTTGGCGTACTGTGACGTTTCGGATCCAACTATTGTTATCTAGTTTTATTTTAATATCTCTACCTTACTTGTTATCTATGGTAATAACTTGAGACTTTGTCTTACTTTTTTCTGTTGTCCTAAGGTTTGGTACTTATGATCAGACGTGGGAAATTTTTGAGTTTTGGGTGAAGAAGATAACCTGATAATTGCAATGTAATTTGTTAGGTGAGAAATGTAAGAAATTAGTAAGATGATACTGTTAATAAATTTGTTAATTCACAACCATGTCATTAAAAGAGTTTTGATATGTACTGTTTATTAAGCTAAAGTACCAACACATAAAAATTTGTAAAACGTAAAATAACTTGCTCTCTTGAGCATTTTGAAATTTGGGCATTTTCTTGCCAAAATAAAAACAGTTAAAATGCAATGCTTATGTGGGTGTGCACAAAAAAAAACTGTACAGTTAGCTTTAGGTTATTGTAGAACTGTTAGGTGACTTGTCGCATTTGTTTTAGTTGTAGTAAAGTGTTTCGTGCTCTCCGACAAATTTGTGCTGTCGATTATAACTGCGCCACATCTAAGACTCGTGTGTGCATTTATAGATATAGTTCGATAATCTTAGGGCTACACATTTTGTTTCCTGGTTACTCGCAAGACGCGTTATTGATTGGAAAAACCAGGTGGCGCCTAAAATAAACATTTATTAGAATGTAAGTTAGTTCATATGTAAGTAAGGCTCTAGTTTTTAAGTTTCTACCGTGCTAAAAGCTTTTTCTTTTTTTAAAATTTTTTTCTTTTATGGCTTGGTTGCAAGTTTTACATGCCAAATATGGCAATGTAGCATGTTTTAGTTTTAGTTATAATTTATAAGTTAATTGCCTGGTTTTTTAAATGAATAACGCCAACTTCCGTAGTCCCGGACAGTCGCGTCTGCGAGAGGGAATGCGGAGGTGCGTGAATGTCCAAAGCGGGGATTAAGCCACGAGACTTCAACGAAGCTACTACTATCTGAGTGGTGTGTTATATCTTCCTAAAAATAGATATGTAGGTTCCTTGTACCTTTACCTTCGTTATACCTGGTACCTTATCTCCTTTCATTCCCCTACGAGTGCAGTAGAGGTTTAGAACGGATGGAAATCTGAATTCAACATGGCGTAAACCAAACTCAACCTGCAAATTACCGCTGGACCCTGAGATTTAAGTTCCAAGATGCCACCACGTGAATAATTTGATTTTACGTAAATATGTAAATTTGACTTAAATAGCGAATCACTCGTAAGGCGTGGTCGATATATATTACAAAATGACAAAAATTATACCGCGTAAGGCTATAACAAGAGTAATATCTATAACTATATCAAGGCGATCACCCCTTGATAGGAGTTCTTGGATAGGTGAATCTGGCGCCCTATAAGATTGTAACAGTTTTTTTGAACACCTTTTGTCTAGTCCATTATACCAGTAAACATCTTCAATTAAATAAATATCTGTATTGGAATCATGTGGTCTAACCGCAATACAGAGATGCTAGTTTGGTTGCTAACATCAGCCGTTAAATATTAGTATAAATATATCAAGGCCAAACAGCTTTCCTATGTCGTGCACAATGTGTCAACGGTCACTTTAGCTAGAACAGTTCTCACGAAGTTAACATGGGGTACCTGAAGGTTCTAGCAAGTAATTTGCGTGTGGCTTTACGCCTTAGTAGAAGAACTCAAGTGTAATGAACACTTGAATTAGTGATTTTAATAATGGTAAGCAATTAAAAATAATCTACTAGACAAACTAAATAATTTTGTTGTAGTGCTCTTTTACACTACGATAAAATATTCATTTAAATATTTCTTTTACACACTTTTAAAATTTTCATTTAAATATTTCTTTTACAAATTTTTCTGCAAATTTCTAAGAATACCTTTTAACTAATCGTTTTGTAAATTCATTTGAAGACTCCTCGTATATTCCTTTGTTAGAATGATTCCGTTTTATCTGGTTTTATAAAAATTAGGCCGTTTAAATGTTGTGTTTCAAGATGATATTGATCCTTTATTTGCATTTACAAGTATCGAGTTATAGTTCAATCACGTCAATGTAGCGATAAGAAAATATTGGTCTAGCATGACCGTCCTTCAACTTTACTATAGTAGTTGGATTTAATGAAAAGTTCTGCGATGAAACTGTATGTTTAAAATGTTTTGCAAAGTAGATAGAAATTTTATGGTTGAATCTAACGTCCGATAATTAATAATAATGGTCTTTTTGAAATTGCAAGTATGAATTTACAAGTATCTATGTGGACAACTATACGAAGATAATTATTTTGATAACGATCTACTTATAGTAGTACATCAAAGTTTGGCATATTTGTAATAACCGTAGCTATGGATTTTGGTTTGTCCCCTTGGTGCGTATAGGAAATACGCTTTAAGCTCATATGGTCGGGTACAAGGCTCACGCAGCTGATTATTTGATGTACAACATGTGGAGGCGACGTCAATTGTTTTCTCCAGGACCGTATGTATAAACATCTGTTTACACATGATGTAGTACCATCACACAAACAACACCTGTTAAAACGAGGTAAGAAATTTGTATTATTCTTACATCACGTCTGCACTTGACGAATTTTGATACAAGGCTGCACCAGAAAATAACTTTACGATGACCTATTAGTACTATTATTCTGTTTAACAAATTAGATAGGACTTTGATAAATTTTTATTGCCAATATAAATGCAGTGCAATAACAGTTATTATTATTAATGAAATTAAACAAATTCATAGAGTTCTGACTAAAGTTTCATTTATCCATAATTTTAATTACAGCTTTTGAACATTGAATTAGTAGACAATTTAGATATTTTCTTATATATGTGTAAACCGAATAACAGATCTGGTATTTTTGGTATAGATTTGAGTTAAATTCTGTAGTAAAGGAAACACTTAAAGTTTTTGATATTTCTTTCGAATTCATAATCTTACCTCAGGGTAGAGATGAAATTATATTATCTTTTTTAAACGTAAATTTTATACATACAATTTTTATGAAGAAACAACTTTTAATTAAAGAATCAACATTTAATTCTCTTAATTAATTGTTTTACTTTGAACAAGTGAGTTCAGAAATAGTGTAACCAGGTATATGAACAAATGACATAGAGTGGTAACTCCGATTTAACAAAAAAGCTTTAATAGCCCTTTTAGAATTTGAAGCCTAATATTTGTGTTCATAAAAGTGAGTGTATAATTTTTTTTTACGAGGTAGCAAGAGGATACCCCTTGTGTCCTAACTTTGTTAATTTAATGAATTTTTCTTTACAGCTTCTGCGTAAGCAGTTAATACGATATTCCTCTCTAAGGACTTCTAAGTCTCCCTTAGGGAAACCCTGTGTTTAAAACTTAATAACTTGGTGGTCCCCTCCCTAAACCCCTGGTTTAATACGAATCAAGCCATAGTAAGCAAATAACGTTTTGTAAAAAGAACCACGACCAATCCTCATAAGCTCTACCCAAGGAATAGACCCCTAGCATAGTCGAAAGATATTTGCGTTCCATCATTTTAAGGAAATCCTTCCTTAAAGTTTACTGGTTCCATTTGGGAATATTAAAGAACCCACGGGTTACTTTAATTAAGCAATCAACATCAATAGTAAGGAAAATTTTGTAAGAAGATAACATCAGAGAGTGAAGAATTACAGATAAGGTATTGAATCAGACTTGGTACAGTCAATATTTATTAGTCTTACCTTTGTGTCTTAAGAAACGCCTCGACCTACGCTAGCTAGCAGAGATCAAACCCCTAATCCTTGTTACGGGCATTTTCCCCCTTTGTTACAAGACTTAAATTCGTCGTGTCAAATCCGCCCGTAACAGAAGTTAGTAATTTGACAAAACGTTTGTCCATAAAGTGTATGTAAAAAAAGTCAAATACGCTAATGGAAACGTAAATAACCATTGAAAAAAACAGAGAATATGTGAAAGTGTTTGGCCACGTTATTAATCGAGAACTTCGTAAAGACTGCTCTTAAAGTAGGAAGTCCATCTTATCACGGCGCACATGCCAACAATTTAATAGAGCTTTTGACGTTATTTTCAATTATGAATAAAAATATGTATTTTGCCAATTAATTTTAATGTGTTGGTAGATAAATATTTGAACAAAAGAAGAAGAAAATGTGAAAGTACTTAGTAACGCTTTTAATTGGGAACTTCGTAAAGAGCGCTTTCAAAGCATGGGTTTCCATGTTTTCATTGCAAACATGCCAACATTTTCAATTATGAATGAAAATATGTACTTGATTGGTTAATTCTATTGTGTTGTTAGACAAATGGTTTGTTGTTTATTCTATTTCTTAGCTACGATAAACCACTCACTTTCCACTTGTTTGCTTAACATTTCATAAAGGCTCTTCCTAGGAGCTACCTTTAAGCTATCTTTGAAAATTAAAAACTTATAATGGTTACAAGGTGTTCAGATAATAATTGCATTCACTATGCATTTACTCCACTTATGCGGTTTTGGAAAGTATTTGGTTTAGTATCACTTCTGTGTGTTCACGCTGAAAACTATAAAGCCAATAAGTTGATCCAAATACTTCGAATTTGTTTGACAGTACTTTGGAATATTGCTACTATACTGACTTCTACGAATCTTGTATATAGCACACTGCTAGCTTATATTAATAATGGAAGCATATTGGACGCATCGTCAAATACAGTTGATGCACTATATTGTGTTTCGGCTCTAATTATGTTTATGTCGTCTATAGTGAAACTGAAGGGAACAAAATGTATAATCACTGACATGCAAGAAATAATTGATAGTTTTAAATGTTCATTTCAAATTACACTCTTGGACAAGCTTATTCTACAAAAGCTGCGCCGACAAAATTTTTTGATTGAATTGGTGGAAATTTTGTTTGCTCTCTTAAATGCATTATTCTATGTAAAAAATCAGAATGTACAGTGGATAGTTGTATATATCATTACAACTGGCACAAATAAATATATCGCTGCAGCTACGGTTGCGATGCAATCCTCAATCTGTACCATAAACAAAGCTATATTTAGGAAATATCAGTCAATTTTGATGAAAAAAATGCGTATGCACGATTACCTAGTGCGTACTGCAAAGCTGCACAATGAGGGTTTGAAACAGGATTTAATACTCTACCAGAACCTGCACATTTTGTTGATGAAGGTCGTAAAGAAGTGGAATCGATTTTCTGATTCATCAGCGTTGGCTTGGTCAGTTATAGCCACAATTATACTTATAATTCAGACTTTCATTATGGTGCACTGTTTAGTTTATAACCAAGAAGAGATTTTCACTCTCGAGGTAATCCTGCTGGAACGACAGTGCTTCTTCGCCATCATGGCACTGGCATATGTCTCGAAAATTATGGACGACTTGGTATTAGTGGTACGTAAAAGTTTTCTTGCTACCGTATAGGTCCAAAGTTGTGCAAGTGCGCATTTTGAGTATTGCTATATACGCACTTATAATATAATATTTATTTTATTCTTACATCCTTAAAAAGCAAATATCATTTATTTAGAACAATTCAGTTTTAAAGAATATGGTTGCTATTTGTGTGTGTGGTGTGTGTGCGTGTGTGAGTATGTGTGCGTGCGAGCGTGCCTGTTATCGGCTGGGTGTGTTTGTGCGTGCGCGTATGTATGTGCGCGTGTGTGAGTGTGTGCAGTGTATGCTTGCATGTGCATCGTGTATAAGGGTATGTGCATGCATGGGAACGTTCGTACATGTTCACGTGAGTTTATGGATGCATGCGTTAAGTAAGTGTGTATGTGCGTGCAAGCATTTCTGCATTCGTGCAAGTGTGTGCTTGTATGTACGCGTATAGACGTGTATAGGTGAATGCATGCGTTCATTTGAAACTGTGTACGTTTGTGTGGCTGCGAATGTAAGCATACGGATGCCTATACGTCAAAATACGTTTCGTCCAATGTCAGTATTCAAATTCGTTACCCTATGGTGCACTATGCCTCTACAACGCAAGTCGCCACTTAATAGTAACGCTATAATAAACTAAATTGTTAGAATTCGTAATAAAAATTAATATGTTGTTTGTATAACACCCGCTTGTTTATAGAACAAGAATAAAATAGGTGCTTAAGCAAAAATATTCCTGTAAAAGGGACTCCTAACTATAAGAAATTTTTTTATTGTTATTGCAATTATAAAGCCCTTATAGCAGAAGATTACATGACGCTATCAATAGTAGCTACTCAATATCCAGCAATAATTTTAGATACAGTAAGGTAATCAATATATAGCAATTAATGAAATTACTACAAAGAAAATAAATATTATTCTCCTGAAAATAAAAATTCTTTAGCGTAGAGTATTTGAGTCGGTTCTGGAACGTCATTTCCTCCAACATCCTCGAGATAAATCTATTTTGTTCGGTGTCAATTAATATTAGATTTTTCGCAGCTACCTGAATTTCTAGGAATTTTTTAGATAGCATCACTCCCTAAGGTGGTATCCTAATTTTAAGATTTTATTACCAGCGGCGATTTTTAACCGTCCCCTTATAAATTTTTTTAGCCATACGATACACCAAATTAGTCTAGAATTTTACGCAGAATCAGAATCTGCAAACAGATTTAAAATCTGACCACCTCTTACCGTTTTACACACATACCCTCTAGCGAACATATAAAAGATTATTTTTGTTTCTTTTAAGATAAATATATCTTATTTGGCATCAACTAATATTAGATTTTTCTATGGAGCGCAAATCTGTAAATAGATTTTAAATAAGACCACCCCTTACAAAGTTACACCTTTTAAAAGCCCCACACCTTTAATTTTTGCCCATCTATTTTTAACTCTATCTTTAAAACCTTTTTTTTTCGCTGGCCAAGACATATGCTTTAATCAACCATTTCCCCAGAAATCTAAAACCGTTGGAATTTTAGAAATGAACCCTTTATAAACTATAAGTATTTGATATTTAAAACCATTTTTAAACAGTTTTTTTACCAACTCACATTTCCACCCACGAGATAAATGTTTCTCCACATTTCCACTCACGAGATAAATGTACCTTATTTGGTATTAATTAATATTAAGTTTTCCTCAGCTATCCAAATTTTTAAGAATTTTGCAGATTGCATCATCTCCCAGGGAGCTACCCTTATTTCAAGAATTTTTACCAACTGGATTTTTAATCACCCCCATATACTTTTAGGGGGTTTGAAATACGGATTCATCTTACTCTTTTACGCAAAATCCTAATCTACAAACAGATTTAAAATCGGGGCAACTCGTTACCCATTTAGACACATACCCTCTAGCGAAGATATAAAAGATCATTTCCTGTTTTTTTTAAGATAAATGTACGCTACTAATTTTTTCAAGGTAATGCACTGCTATATTATGATTCGTTTTCAAATTTAGATAGTCTTTTAGCTAAGATAGTAAAAAACAATTTCTACAAATATTTTTATTAAAATTAAATACATTAAATGTAAACAAAGGGTTGCAATAGTATAACATTTTCCATCCTTTATAAGCCATAAGTGTTTGATATTTAAAACCATATTCAAAGAGTAATGTTCTGTTTTCAGAATAATGTAGAACATTCCAATGTAATGTGTTTTAATATATAAATGGGAACGACGAGTTTAGCGTCATCATCGCCCGAATTACATGTAAAAGCGGTGTATAATTCCTTTTCAATGGACTTTCAATTAATTATCTTTTTGACTACATGTTTTGTGGAATACACTTCCAGGGATGACGTTACGCTTGTCAGCTTTGCTCGATAAACTAATTTTATTAATAAGCTGCATGTACAAATCGTGTTTTTTACTACGCATTCATACGCCGTTAAGTACTAGATAACACCCAAATAAAGAATTAGATGCTAGGTGATTGTTAACTTCCGCTTCCCTCGTGTACGCCTAAGCACATCCCTGTCAACGCGCACCCATGTCCATGCGTACCGCTTTCTGTGCGACTGCTATTTCGTGGTGACGTCATAGCCTTTCTTTAAATAAAGAGCAATGTAATACTATTGTAAAATTTTTATTCTGATATTATACATAACAAAATTCAAAAATATTTAATGTCAAGCATGGAGCCATTTAAACTTAATAATACAAAGTTATACACAGAAAACAGTCCCTTCTTTATGTATGTTCGGAGTGGTTAAAATTTTATTTAATTTTATTCGCAGCTTAAAATTTAAATCATCACCCAAGTGCTCTATCTCCTTTTCTAGCCAATAGTTTGATGAAAAGAGAGCGTCTAGGTTCTCGAATTGCAAAATGTACAGAAGTTTGCCTCTATATATAAAGTCCTTAATTCCAGCGACAATGAGATTCATTCCTTCGTGTAATTCTTGCAGCTTGTGACAATCTTTTAATCGCGACTCTCCCACTATACCCTGCATGCGTATATTGTTAGTTTGATCGACTTCTTCTTGTCAGTATTGGAGGGAATCCTTACTCTCCCACACACTGTTGCGTAGTTGCACGTTCACGACTTTTGGGAATATATGGTCGTTATAGGTTGTACGACCCCCGGTTTTAAATGAGCCGAAAGGTTGTTTACTAGGCAAATATACAATGTTTAGCAGAACCCCTTTGCGTGTGGTGTACACCAAGGTTATGAAACCGGCATTCCTTAGTTCGTTTAAGTTATCTGCCATATTGATAAATACGTTGTTAGAATAACCTTTTAAAAAGTATACGGATTTAATACCATCCATTTCCGCAAGGACGTCTACATAACTAAAACAGTCTTTCTTACTAACCACAAATGCACACAGCTTGTAGAACCCGAATGTATCTAAGTCAGACCACCGGCACATAAAATAATCTTTTAATTCTTCCTCATTTTCGCCAATAGGATCCTCTTTGTCTACCACATCTTTGTATTGTTCACGTGTTGTCGCAATGTTTTCCATGTAGTCCAACTTTTGCCTTTTTGCATCCATTTCCTCTAATTCCAGCTATCTTTTTCTTCCACTTACAGCGTATGGCGTTCATAATATTCAGGCGTTGTCGTACAACCTCTGGGCGAATGTCAGGCGTATTTATCAACCTCAATTCCGAAATTATTATTTCTTTTGGAATTGTGAATGTGGTGTTGCAAATTGTGTAAAATATGTACTAAATGTTTTGATGTCGCAATTTGTAAAAAATTTTTATTTTATCTTGGCTGTCTTTCTCCTCTACTATCTCCAAATAATTTACGGGTAAATAGTTAAAACTAAAATCCGAAAGCACATACTTTATCAATGTTTCCCTTTCTTTTGGTTTTTCGGACAACTTAATTTGCAAGCCCGTCAATTTCTTTGTATTACCATTACCCCAATACACGTACTGTAGCAGGTTATTATACACTAAACAGCAGCTATTTTGTAGCTTGTCCGATAGCTTACTCCACATTTTGGCAAGTGGTACCGAGTACATTGGCGCCTTTAGGAAGTATAACTTACTATCTTCCAATAAGGTCTTTTAAGCGATTAGATACCTGTTCCGCACTGAGATAGTTTGCAATTGTACAGTTGTATATTGTCGCTTCCAATCTCGTAATACCATGTTGTTTGGCCAGAGTAGACGCAAATGTTTCCCTTAATCGTGCATCTGGACAACGTAAAAAATCTAGTATATGATTTCCAAGTTGTTTGTTAACACCAGGACATGTAATCTAACACTCAAATTTGTTACATATCTTAATTCTAGCATTGGTTGTTAGTCATGTTAAATAATCTATCCCCGCAGTTTTATCGTTGTCAACTATAATATTTCAGTTTTCTTCATTTTCGACCTTATAGCAAAAGTTATCTCCATCTTGCTAAATATGTCAGAAAAATCTTGCTTTACATCCATGTCAAAAGATAATAAAAATCTTTTTTGAGTCCGTCTAATATACCGGGTAGTTTTTCCACTAAAGTTTCCAACTTAACATTTGCTAGTTCCACTTTGTACGTAACACATATAGGATTTTGGAATTTTTTATTAATGCCTTCGAGGCCTGCTTTTTCGATAACTTGTTTTACTCCCTGGCCCATCTTGTTAGTGCTTTCCAGAGAAAACGGCAACTTAGTTTGAACACTATGCTTAGCGGAAGCAAATCGTTTGAACTTTCCTCGTAGATAGCTGTTAAAAACACCACAAATTTCTTTTTTAGGATAAACATCCTTTTTTTTGCAGATGTTTGCGCGGCGTCAGAAAGGTCGTAAATTTAACCAACATTATATTATCATGTAGGTGAAATCACCACAACGCTCTGTTTTCGACTGCCCATTTTCAGGTACCTTTCCAAGGACGTGGTGATGTCATATAGGTAAAACTACCACTTTGCTATACTCTCGGCTACCTAGTTTTGGCCACTTTTCCAAGGTCGTGCTAACGTCATAGTCTTTTATAAATAAAGAGCAATGCAATACTATTCTAAATTTTTTTTCTTACATTATACATCACAAAATTTAAAAATATTTAATGCCAAGCATGGAGCCATTTAGACTTAATTTTAATACAAAGTTATACACAGAAGACAGTCCTTTCTTTATGTTTGTGTGGAGTGGTTTTAATTTTATCTAATTTTATTTACAGCTTAAAATTTAAATCGACACCCAAGTCGTCTATCTCTTTTTCTAGCCAATAGTTTGATACATGGAGACCGTCTAGGTTATTGAATTGCAAAATGTACCAAAGTTTGTCTCTATATATAAAGTCCTTGATTCCACCCACAACGAGATCCATTCCTTCGTTTAATCGCGATTCTCCCACTATACCCCGCATACGTATCTTGTTAGCTTGATCAACTTCTTCTTGTCGGTATTGAAGGGAATCCTTATTCTCCCACTCACTGTTGTGTAGTTGCATGTCTACCAGTTTTGGGAATATATGCTCGTTGAAGATTGTAGAGCCCTCTGTTTTAAATGATCCGAAAGGTTCTTTACTAGGTAAATATACAATGTTTAGCGGAACCCCTTTGCGTGTGGTGTACGCCAAGGTTACGAAACCCGCATTCCTTAGATCGTCTATGTTATCTGCCATTTCGATAAATACGTTTTTAGAATAACCTTTTAAAAAATATACGGATTTAGTACCATCCTTTTCTGCAAGAACGCCTACATAACTAAAAGAGTCTTTTTTACTAACCACAAATGCATACAGCTTGTAGAAACCAGATGTATCTAAGTCAGTCCACCGGCACATAAAATAATCTTTTAATTCTTCCTCATTTTCTCTAATAAGATGTTCTTTGTCTAACACATCTTTGTATTGATCGCGTATTGTCGCAGTGTTTTTCATGTAGCCCAATTTTCGCCCTTTTGCATCTGTTACGTCCCATCATGACAATAAAATGTACTTTGGTAGTATGTTAGTACATTCTTTTAATGTACTGTTATAGCTAGGAAATGAGACGGCCTGCGTGCCAGTTTTGCCCTTTCACCCCACCATGCGGTGGCTGTAAATGTATATACTCAGTATTCTTGTGTTCGTGCTACAATAAAGATGCTCAAATCTCGTCTCCTGGTTATTTTAATATAAAGGGAAATATTGGTAAAACACCGTTGTGTTCTCGTTACATAAGGTGAACTGCAGTACGCCGTCAACTTACATTTGGTCCTTCGTAGAGTCGGATCGCTAATTACAGTGACCGTTATTAATTGAACATTAAAGATATCACGCGCGTGTATATGAAGTTGTATATCTCGGTCGGGTAACAGAAGTTCAAGTAGTGCCATCTTTATCGTAAGTTTGGTAGACAAGTTACCTGCTACAAACTGGACAAGCAACCCTTACAATTGTCTTTCAATTTTAAACACGTTTTAAGAATATAATAAGAGGCATTCCTCTTCTCGTAAGTGGCAGTAAGGGCGATTGCTTGCAAGAATCTTTACGAAATACAACCAACGTGGGCAAACAGTAGAGTGTTCCGTTAGGTTACTCTATTGTTCTCCAGAACTGGTCAGCAAAGAAAGGGTCTTCTGTATACATATTTCTCGGTAAACTAAACTTTTACAATAGAAGAGCAGGAAATAGTTACATTTCAAGCTGAAGTTAAGAAATACAAAAATAAACGCACTTACCTGAAACGCAGCTTAACAATGCTAGATCAGTATCTAAATGAGAGTAAGGTAAACGATGAAACTCGCAATAAAGCTACAAGACAATTTCAGACATGTACTAAATTGATTAATGGGCTTGAGGAATTATTGGAAGAAATTTACGATAGTAATTTTGATTCCGAATTTCAGGACATTTTCGCGGAAAAGGAATGCATTGACGCAACCTTTTCAAAATTGCAACTAAAATTTAATTCTTTTGCTGAAACAAAGCCACAAAAACTTGGGCAATCAGTTAGTCGTGTAGCTAAATTACCGAATATACAAATACCAACGTTCAGTGAAAAATTTGACGAATGGATTTCGTTCAGAGAGACATTTAATTCGCTCATCGATTCTGATGACTCTTTATCGCCAATCGAAAAACTACAGTACTTGAAATGGAGTTTAAGGAATGAAGCTTGGGATACAATTAAGTGCCTAGAAATAACACCTCAAAATTATGAAAACGCTAAACAAATATTGAAAGATGGCTACGAAAACGAACGCGTCATTGTTACCACTCACATTCGTTCAATTTTTGAATTGCCTGTACTTCACAAAGAGTCATACCCAGGTTTGCGTAACATTATGGATACAACTTCACAACATCTACGTTCTCTAACTGCCATGGGTAGACCAGTGGAAGAGTGGAGCGATATCTTGGTTTATTTAATCACATCGAAACTTCCGCTGCCAACACGAAACGAATGGGAGAATAAATTAGAAGTCTCAAACTTGCCGTCGTACAAAATGCTGTGCGATTTTCTAAATCAAAGGTGCCATGCATTAAACGCAATTAGCTCACGCGAAAACAACAATTTTGCAGTGAAAAAATCCACGTATCAAGGTAATCAAGGTAATTACAAGTCCGCGTCCTGTGGTTTAACGTTAAACAAGTCAGGTAATTGTAATTATTGTTCTGAAAACAATCATTTCACTAGCAATTGTCCAGCATTCTTAAAATTTCCGGTTGATTCGCGCATAGAAATAGCTCGAAATAAACGTTTGTGTCTTAATTGCTTAAGACCTGGTCATGTTGGGGTAAATTGTAAATCTTCTCGCTGTAAGAAATGTTCAAAATTGCACAATACAATTTTGCATTTAAGTCTTCAAAAAATGACAGTGGTCGCAATCTGTCAATAAATGAAAACATTAACCCTAACCAGTCTAAAGTCAACTCAGCACAATCCCGTTATAATGAATCTCAAACTTCAAGTGAACAAATACATTCACTTCCCGCTGTGCAGAATCCTTGTAGTATTGTATTAGCTACCTGTGTGGTAGAAATCGAGGACGGTAAGGGTTCCTACAGCAATGCAAGGGCCTTACTCGACTCGGCTTCTCAAATTAATATAATTCGCGAAGATGTAACAGGAAAACTGAATCTGAAAACGGTGCAAACTAACCTGGCCATTAGCGGCATAAGTAATAAAACAACCAGCAGTAACGTACTCGCGAAAACAAGAATCAAATCAAAACACAACAGTTTTTCAATCGATTTAGATTGTTATGTTTTAAATAAAATCTCAGGGGATCTTCCAACAAAATCGTTTGACCCGTATTTCATAAATATACCAAATCATGTGCAGCTTGCGGACCCACAATATTATATTTCGCGAAAATTGATATTTTAATTGGGGCTCAAGTATTTTTCAAATTATTGCGCATGGGACAAATACGACTCTTAGATGAAAATATTACTCTTCAAAAATCTGTGTTTGGGTGGCTATTTTCAGGACAAGTTCCAGGTAACATTCCAATCGAATCTTTCACCCCTGCGACATGCAATTTAAACACATTGCAACAAATTTCTAAAAACATTGCTAAATTTTGGGAAATTGAGCACGTAACTGAAACTACGCAAAATTCTCAAGAACAGAAAGATTGCGAGTTACATTATCAAAACACTATAAAGCGCGATGACACAGGTCGATTTATTGCTTCTTTACCATGGAAGTCAAACCCTAAATTAATAGAAAATTCGTTAGAAATTGCTAAGCGGCGATATTTAAATCTCGAAAAAAGGTTATTAAAAAATCTCGATATTAAAACGGATTACGATAGGTTTATGTCAGAATATTTAAAACTCGGGCACATGACCGAAATAGGGAGCTTAAGTACCTGCTCGGGCGAGAATTATTATATGCCTCACCATGCGGTCTTCAAGGACGAAAGCCTTACATCTAAAATTCGTATTGTTTTTGATGCATCCTGCAAATCGTCAACAAATGTTTCACTAAACGATATTCTAATGCTAGGTCCGGTATTACAAAACGATCTTTTCAGCATTCTTACTCGATTTAGATTTTATAAATTTGTTTTGTGCTCGGATATAACAAAAATGTATAGGCAGATTTTGATTAATCCTGAAGACACGCTGTATCAAAAAATATTATTTCGCTTTTCTTCAGATGAGGAAGTCAAGATATTCGAATTAAAAACGCTCACGTATGGTACACGACCCGCGTCGTTTATTGCAACAAAATGTTTGTTTGAGCTTGCATTACCGTATGCAAGTTCTGATCCAAATTTATATAGGACGATAACCAATGACTTTTACATGGATGATTTAATTAATAATAATGAAGCTGAATTGTTGCAATTGCGTATCAAAATAATAAACGTTTTAGACTCGGGAGGGTTTCCACTACGAAAGTGGAATTCCAATAACGGTAATCTGTTGAAAAATATAGAATCAGTTTGAAAACTTTGGGTGTTTTATGGTGCCCTACAAAAGATGCGATACTATATAAAACACGACTAGATTGCAAGGAATCGCGTGTCACAAAGCGTATGATTTTAAGTCACATCTCAAAATTATTTGATCCACTTGGATTGCTCGGTCCCATTATTACAATTTCCAAATTAATTATGCAAGATTTGTGGAAAATTAAAACCGGTTGGGATGAAACCGTCCCAAATGAGCTTCACACTCGTTGGAAAGAATTTAGTTCTCAATTGAACGACATTTTAAATATTAACATTCCTCGCAAACTTGTTTTTGGGAACAATTCACGTATTGAATTACACGGTTTCGCCGATGCTAGTGAGCGAGCATACGGAGCTTGTGTTTTTGTTAGAGAAATTATGTCCAACAATAGTATTAATTGCGGAATTTTATGCGCAAAATCAAGAGTAGCTCCTCTTAAAACAATAAGTTTACCACGATTGGAATTATGTGCTGCTTCATTATTGGCTGAATTAGTCGAAAGGGTGCTAAGTTCGTCCAATATGAAATTTTCGGTGATTAATTATTATACAGATTCAACGATTGCTCTGTGTTGGATTAAATCATGTCCTAGTCGTTGGAAATCTTTCGTAGCGAATCGAATAACAGAAATTCAAAATATATCAAAATCGGAATCATGGTATCACGTTGACACATTCAACAACCCTGCAGATATTATTTCTAGGCGACAATACGCTGCTGATTTAATAAAAAACAATTTGTGGTGGCGAGGCCCTGCATTTCTAAATCAAGCTGATTTTAAACCGAAATTATTTAATTCAATAAAATGCCAGGTAGATGTGCCAGAGGCTAAACTATTTACTGTTGGGATCAGCGATTGTGACGTTAATGAGTTGCGTGAATTTGCACAGTGCATTTTCTTAAAATATTCGTCCATTACTAAATTAGTTCGTTTAATTGCTACCTGTAAAAGGTTTATTTTAACTGTAAAATAAATTAAAAGGATACCTCAGAATTGTCGGTAAAGGAGCTCAATGAAGCGGAAACTGCATTGTTAAAGATTGACCAAAGAATTTCTTTTAGTAAAGAGATTGACCAGTTGCAAAGTTCTCAAGGGCTGAATACTAAGTCAAGGTTATTGTCGTTAAATCCATTTCTGGATGAAAACGGGATATTACGCGTAGGAGGGCGCTTGCGTCATTCGAGTATGCAATTTGATAATAAACATCCAATATTGCTTGCAAAGGGCTTACTTTGTGATGCAATTGTCTCTCGAGCTCATAAAGCTAGTTTACATAGCGGTACTCAAGGTACGTTAGCCGCTACTAGATTAAAATACTGGCCTCTGTCAGGTAAAAATGTTGTTAGAAAAATTTTACGGAGATGCGTGCTTTGTTTTCGACATAATCCTTTAACATCACAACCAAAAATGTCTGATTTACCTGCGTCTCGTATACAAGGTAACAATAGACCATTCTCAAGTGTAGGTACAGATTATTTTGGACCCTTCTTTATCAAGGAAGGTACACGTAAATCTCGAAAAATAATTAAATCGTACGGCTGTGTGTTTATATGCATGGCAACAAAGGCTGTTCATTGCGAAATTGTAGAAAATTTAACCACGGAAGCGTTTATTGCAGCGCTTAAAAGATTTGTTGGCAGACGTGGGGTTCCATTCGAAGTATTTTGCGATAACGGGACTAATTATGTGGGTGCAGCCAATGAACTGCGTGAGATCGTAGATTTTCTAAAAAATGGAAGGTTTCAGAACGCCATCGAAAGAGAAGCTACTTCCCGTAATATAAACTTTCGTTTTAATGTCCCTAGGGGGCCCCATTTAGGTGGTCTTTGGGAAGCCGCCGTAAAGTCCTTTAAAAGGCATATTTATAAGGTTGCGTCAAATGCTAATTTAACCTTTATTGAGTTATATACTTTATTAATTGAAGTCGAAAGTGTACTCAATTCTCGTCCATTAGTACCTCTTTCGCAGGACGCAAACGACTTTGACTATCTGACGCCGGGGCATTTTCTAATTGGTGACAATTTAATGTCAGTTCCAGAAGTGAACTTAACAATGGAACCTATTAATAAACTATCACGATGGCAATACGTGCAGCGCATCCAGCAGGATTTTTGGTTGAAATGAAAAGGAGAGTACCTTCAGGAGTTGCAAAAACGTCAAAAATGGAAGATTTCTCAAGGTTTTCCTTTGGCTCCAGATCAGTTAGTTATCATCTCGGAAGACAATTTGCCATCGCGTATGTGGAGGCTAGGCCGTATAACTGAAGTGCATCCAGGGGTTGATGGCGAGGTGCGGGTAGTTAGTATGCGTACGTCAAGTGGCATAATAAAAAGACCTACTGTGAAATTGTGTGCGCTACCAATCGATATTGACTAATGACTAATGCGCAGCCTAATGTAGTTACCTTAATGTTAAAAAAAACGTTTATGTTTAAATTGAAACAGCTTGTGTTACGTAATATATTTGTTAGAGTGTAAAATTAGCGTAGTTTAGCCTTTATTTAGCTTTTCGAAATTACTAATTTCAAGGGAGGCGGCATGTTACGTCCCATCATGACAATAAATTGTACTTTGGTAGTCTGTTAGTACATTCTTTTAATGTACCGTTATAGCTAGGAAATGAGACGGCCTGCGTGCCAGTTTTGCCCTTTCACCCCACCATGCGGTGGCTGTAAATGTATATACTCAGTTTGTGTTCGTGCTACAATAAAGATGCTCAAATCTCGTCTCCTGGTTATTTTAATATAAAGGGAAATATTGGTAAAACACCGTTGTGTTCTCGTTACATAAGGTGAACTGCAGTACGCCGTCACCTTACAGCATCCATTTCCTCTAATTCCAGCTGCTTTTTCTTACACTTACAGCGTATGGCGTGCATAATGGGACAATTTCCTTTAGCGTAAACGGATAGAGTTTGCCAATATTTACGCGTTGTCGTACAACCTCTAGGCCAATGTTAGGCGTATTTATCAACCTCAATTCCGAAATGATTATTTCTTTTGGAATAGTAGAATATGGTGTTGCAAATTGTGTATAATATGTACTACCCGTTTTGATGTAGCACTTGTGTAAGATTTTATTAGGCAAAACAGTATAGAGTAAAATACTTGAGGAAATTTTTTTACAAAATAGCACTAATTTCAATTGAAAGGAAACCAAGCTTGTTGATCGATAACTATTATGATTTGTTTAGAAATTTTGGTGCGTTTTAAGTAAAAGTAGTATGAATTAATATTCATGCAGAAAAGGTCGCTTACAGGGTTTTGAAGTTAACAATCTAATTATCAGTCTATCGTACAATTAACGTTGTGTCCATGGTAATCATGTCCTTGTGATTATCGAACGGATATATTTAAGTTGTTTACGATGCCTTTGTTTGATCTCCTTATTGCAGCGGATGTGCTTGGTAGGAACATTATTTTTCTGAGTTTTATTTGGGATTTGATTGTTCTCGAGTATCTGCGTGCCGATAAAAGTTTTATCTTACCGCTAATTTCGCAGGTGGTCTTTTAGAGGAATCTGTCTTAGTAGGAACATCCTCTTCTCTCTACGAAGCTTATCCAAAATTTCTACTTTTTCTTATTCCGTTATCTACATTTTAAATCTTCATGTTGTTTTTTGGTGGACCTCCCGTAAGTCCCCAGACAACCGTGCATCGCATAAGAGTGGTGTTCCCCACTTGCGGCACCGACTATATTTTGGCTGATCGAATGGTATTTGCTATCAGTTTTGTTTTAATAGAATACTTAAAAGGATTATAAAATGTATATTATTAACAAAACGATTTCTATATGTTCGAAAAGGAACCAAAGCCCTTCAAATGATGATGACCAACATCTGTTTACTTGACTCCTTTACGTTACATAAAATGCCTATATTTTAGAAACGTTAAGAGCTTTGAGGAGTAGACAATTGTGAACTATTTCGTGCTGTATCATTTGTCCAGTACTTGGTGATTGTATCTAAATATACTATTGTAAATATGTACTTTTTTGTGTTTTTATGTTCCAGTAGCTATTCTGGTCGAGCTTGTTTGTGCCGATATAGTAAGTTATTAGGTAAGATTTTGGCAATATTTATACGTACGTTCATTCCGCTATGTAAGCGTAATTAATTAAATATGTGCTGTGCCAAAGCAAAATGTTTGTGATTATAGTAGTTAAATGCCACTTAGTGTTGTTATCATAAAGTATGTGGCATTATTTGAGGGGTGTATAATGGAGTACTTCTATTAAATACAAAACACCCCTCGATCTGCTTGTTACTTAGATATAATTAATGTTTTATACTAGTACGTGAGGAGTGAAGGATTCAGATTTTCGTCCTTAAACCAGCAATTTAGTATTGTTATGCAATTTAAATTTACAAAGGTTACTTATTAAAGTTATGTTCTACATGTGTTTTGGTATTTAATTATTATTTAAGTTACAGATATTCTACAAAATGCGAATTGGTTTGTGTCATGTCGTTTTTTTCTTATACCCTCCAATCTTTAATTCTGTTTGCGTGGCATTTGTTTTCCTTCTTTCTTTACCTTTGTTACCGTAATCCTGGCGAGTTCACTGCTTATCACTGATTTCGGTTTTTTCTACCTGGCCAGCCCGTCTTACGAGTACCAAGATGAAGGATTTATATTCTAAATTTGCTTTTTGAATAAGTTCAACCGTGAACGGGAACGCAAAATCCGAGGAATAAGTCAAACTTATTTGAAGAATGTGTGATGCGATGTAAATAAAATCCTTTTAATACGGAAATAGTGTCTTTGGGTATTACAGATAAGGTTTTATTGTCTGATTTAGACTGAATGAAGAAATATCTTAGCTTCATATTCACTAAACACAGACGTTGAACATCGTACTTGTCTTTTCCTTTTTTAATTGATTTTGAAATTAGAAACCAACAACAACATAACAATTGACTATATATGAATACTAGCTGCAGAAGTCAGTTTTTTTCTTGTGTTTTGCCTTTTGCTTTAATTCTTATTGTATCGTATCCCTGGGTGTGTGCGGATGAGAAAGGATATGCTGAATTTTTTTAGGTTTTCCCTTTGCAGCCAAAATACAGTTCCGCACAGAATAAAGCATTCTTATAGAATAATAAAAGGACAAGCTATAGCTGGTCATGGATTTCAAATATTCAGCTTATCCATTCTTATCTACACAAGCACAGAAACACGATCCAATAAGATTTAAAACAATAAACAATATACAAAAAAGCTACAGCATGTGCACGGATGAAAATATTCCTCAAACACTTATCCAACGTGCAAAAATACACACAGGCGCAAAATTAAAACATTTTTAAAAAATATAGCCTGTTCATTTTTATCTACATGCCCAGAAACACGATACAAAAAGTATCAACACAAAGAATGGTATACAAAAAAGTTACAGCGCCCGTGCGGAAGAAATCAGTCTTATAAAGAATGTTTCTCCTTTGCGGGCCTTGTAACGTTTTGTTGTTCCATCTTTGTTTTAATTTTTCTTGTATCGTATTTCTGGTTGTATGTGGATGAAAACGAACGTGCCCAACATTTAAAAATACCCCCTTGGCAGCGCCACAATACTGTTTTTCACAGAAGAAAGTATTCTTAAAAGATAGGAAATTATTTCCATTCTGCAGAATTTTTTCACAGATTGGATAAAATCCTTTCGCGGACCGTATCTGACCCATTGACCTCAACCTGGCGACCCCTGACTTTGATCAATAAAAAATTGTAGGAACAAAAGATACTAGAAATCATTTAATGCTATTAAATTCTCATTACATACAAATTATAACAAATCCAGTCAGAACACATCAATTTCTTCTATTTTATTGCTTTTTTTTTACTTTCAGAACGATGATCTGCTGTCATTTCTGTTTAAGTATCCGTTGAGTAAGTTAAGTTTTGCCGATGCAGCGCAGGTAACAGCTATTCTTTTGGACAACAGAACAAAACGATGAAGTTAATTTTTTTCAGGTTGAAAGTCTTATTACAACTTTAACCTTACAAAAACCAAAGCTGCGAATATCTAATATTTTTAATTTGGGACTTCGCCATTTTGCATCGGTAAGTAACATTTCTCAAAACTTATCCCTACTTATATTGAGGAGCATAATTTTAGTCGCCCAGCTAATCTATAATATTACGCCTAGAAACCGTATGTTGTTTTTTTGTTCTAAAAAGGTACAAATTCGTATCAATTCACTTTATATTGGTGTAAATTGAAACCCGCATGGGCAACTATCAGCAAAGTTGTTAAAATTTAAAACTACTGCCGGTCACCATCTTCAAGACTTTTATATTTATCGATTATTTACAAATACCTTACATATTAAGCAAGGGTTGGAGGGTGCACACTCTCGCCTTAACGCCCTGGCGCCTTTTGCTATAGAGCTGTCTCATAATTTAACAAAACATATTGAGAAATAAGTACATATAAAGTCTTTTTACCGTCTTTTTGATGCGCCCCCCTGCGCCTTTAAATGTTAGATGCGCATGAAGGGTGCTAAGCCACGAACACAATTACAAGCAGGTAAATGGAAGAAATCTTGATGTATCATATGCCAGCAATATCGGCATAAAAGTTCAGTTAAAGTAGTGCATTGTGCTGAAACGACTTTTGTTTTACAGAAGGCGCCACGTTGTGAGCGTCACTGAAACGTCTTTTGTTCTATTGTACTGAGAGCACCACTGAAACGTTATTTCTTCTACATTAAGGCGCTAGTGAACAAAAATCTTTCGACATAGCTAGGGGTCTATTCCTGGTTAGAGCAATAAGAAGTGGGGGGTTAGTCGAAGTCCTGAGATAATTACGATAATAGCAAAGCACAGTTCCAAGGGCGGACGTGGAAACCCAAAGATAAAATGATCGCCTTCGTTAACAAAAACCTGTCTTATCAAAATAAGACGCAGCTCCTGTAAGAAACTACAAAGTTTAAATAAAATAAAAAAGTAGAACACCATTTGTGTCCTATAAAAGTATAAAAAAAATAAAAAATGTATATCCAATATGATATTGGCACCAAATTATTACTCAAAAATCTTACCTTTGTGTAATTAGATTTGATCGCATTTGACCAAAATAAAAGCCTCAAATTTGAACTAATTGTTTACTAAAAATACTCTTTTAAAATATCGGAATTTTTTAACAAGAAAAAAATTGTCATTAACAACTACATCAAAGTTAAAGTTTTGACTTTTTTAAAACAACCAACTATACTTTAAACATGAACCTGCTATAAATATTTGTGTGAAAATAATTTGTAAGCATAATACACTGAATTACGTTCTAACCTGGGCAGATCTTTTCAGGTAGATTACAATTTCTAGAATCTTACATAACGTGGATTTGAACTTACATATTTAGATTTAATAATTTATATGTAGATAAAAGCTAATCACAAAAATAGGAATGTTTGGTTTAAATTCCATTACAGCTGCACAAAGCATCTGCTTTCATGAGAACATCTGTTAATTGTTCAACACAAAAAATATGACGTCGAAAACATACGTCGAAATTATCGAAGGTTCAAATGGAACAAAGCTTGTAATTATAGAAACCTAATCTGACAAAATTTTGTTCTACGGCTTATAAAACCAGTTCAACAATAATTTAAAATTACACAATTTACATGTTGTAAACATAATAGCAACTTTACGTGCTTTAACCTTCAAAACACATGCATGAAATATCTTACAACTAATAACGAACTCAACTGCTTTTGTTGCTCCACGATAAATCTAGATGGAAATTTACGTTCGTCAAACAAAGTTACCAGCCATTTCTAACTAGATACGACTGCATCCAAACTAACATCCATAATTTCTTAGTAGACAAATTTCTTATCGACAGTTCCTAAATAACGGTAATTCTACATTTTTGACGCGCTAAATAAATTAATTCAAATTAGATTAGTTCGTAAAATATATACTTTACCAACCGTTAGTAGAAGATATCTTAATAGTTAGTAATTGATGCAAAGGTCGCCAGCCTCTAGCCGAGAATACATGTTAATAAATCTGTTGCCAGCGGCCGACTAACTTGACGAAACAAGAACCGAGTGGTCGCGACGTTAGAGGCGTGGAATACGAAAGAAACAACTAGAGATACGCTTGGAAATAACTTTATGTGACACAGATATATTAATATAAGTAGATCAATAAGGAACAATGCACGCTTAGCGCATTATCATCGTAATTCAATGCGGATAATTACTACTGAAATTAAACATGTTACAGTGCATTACGTTACAGTAATAAACTCGCACTGCCGTAGCATTTTACAACGATGAAACAGCTTCAAGGATTCTAAGCTGCCACGACTTAATTGCAGGAGATGCTGTCTATCACCCGCAATGCAAGACGTTATATGTCTACGACTACACACATAACAAACGTCGAAAGAAAGAACAAGATCGCCACATTAATACGAGTGCCTGCAATTCGCAGCTAACCCAAGAACAAAGAAGGTCAAAAACTTGCAAGTGCGAAGATGTCTTGAGCGGAATAAGCCATTCAGCTTTGAGTTTAGTTCCTAATTCTAAAATAATAAACCAGATCTAACATACAGGATTACTGGAAATTCGAGGGATTCCTGTTAAAAATTTATAGATGAGCTCATTAATTTAGCCATGTAATGCCTTATGCAAAAATTAACCATTTCCGAGATATTTACAATTTTCTAATTTTTTTTGAAAAGTTAGGGTACACAGTTTACCCTTCCTTTTTACAGATAGGAATGGGTGTACAACAGAGCCTAAACAAAACTAGCGGGACTAGCGGCGGCTGTTTGTAGCTGCGGTTTGCAAAAGATTTTATCTCAGGGGTTTAGAGAACAAAGTTAAATTTTACCCATACAAGTTATAGGGATGCAGTTTAGAACATGATAAAAAGAAAATACCATAATACAACTTTTATATTGACGTTTAGTTAATAACATTAATAAAAAAAGATTAAACATATGCCGTTATTTTCTTACAACCGAATTTTCATGCGACAAAATCACTAAGTGTAGTTTATATATCTACACTCTCATAATTTTAAAACTTTGTCTTAAATTCTACCAGACAAGATATTAGAAAATCTAAAATTATTATTGTGCCTTGACACAATTGCAAATTAACGTTCTAAGTAAAAAGAAATCATAAATACTCTTTGTTGTATTTAACATTAGTTAAAAGAATTTGAATTAAACATTTGAATTGAACATAACCTCCAAATCCACAAAAAAGGTTTCATGAAAGCATTTATGTTTACAACTTATAAGGTTATACCCGGAAAGTAAAGGTAATATTAAATTAATTAAGGTAATAGGTAAGTAAAAGTATGACTATATTCTACATGCATTACTTTTCTAGATATTGAGATTTAAAATGTAACACGTGCACATTGTTCCATCACAAAAGTAAATAAGATAAATTCATACCTGTATTCATGAAATATGAAAGGAAAAGTATACTTAAACATTGAGTTTACGGCTTGTACAGAACTATAGAGGTTTCTTCTTACTGCTTGTTAAGACGAACACCATTCATATTTAGTTTGGTGTTAACCTTAAATTTCAAATTTGTAAGAGCCAAACCTTGTTTGTTCCGCAGCCATATGTTTCATCAACGGACATTTATTTTATTTTAGAAGGTACATAAAACCGCATCTTGAAATTCTTGTAGGATAATAGATAATTTTTGTAAGGTAGTAAAATTAATGTATTAGGCTTGGGTTGCCTAGCATGCATAAGTAAAAACCCCATCAGAGAATATTTTATCGGAAAATAAATCACCGGAGGATACTTCACTAAAGCACCATAGAAAATAAACGTGTTACAAAAACGAAGTATTGTAATACGCCACGAAGAACGTCTGAAAGTTTTATCTGTAATCAGCTTCATTAATATTTTGAACGGGTTATTCAAGTACACCTTCTCTATAACCACTTTGCTAGTATTCTAAAATGATAATTATGTATTGAAACTGGTTTTTATTTTTCTTTTCTAAATGGTTACAAGGCTAGCCTCGCGCATGGGCAAGTGTAACGAAGTCTTCCGACATAACTAGGGGTCTATTCCTTGGGTAGAGCTATGGAAAATGGGGGGGTAAGTCGAAATCTGATTGTAAGTCAAACTTAATCCAAAACAACTAGGCGACACCAAGTCCTGACTTATTTATGATAATTGCGTGGTATATTTCTAGGGGCGGACGTGGAAACCCAAAGAAAAAAATCGCCTTCGATGACAAAAACCCGTCTTAACAAAATAAGACGCTGCTCCTGTAAGAAATTGTAATAATTAGATTAATAGAAAGGTGGAACACTATTTGTGTCCCGCAAACATACCTAAAGAAATATTAAAAAGATATTTTCTATATAAAATTGGCATCAAAATTCTACTCTTAAGGATATTAGTTTCCTGTTGTTAGGTTTGACCATATTTGATCAAAATAAAAAAAACTTTAATCTTGAACCAATAATTTACTCAAAAGATTCTCTTTTAAAACAAAATGCAATGCAACAAAATTTCATAAATAATTAAATGAGTTCGTGAATTTTAAATTAAGGTTTATCAAAATTGTTGATAATCAAACATTTTACAGCTTAGTGTAAACTTGTTGCACTAAAAAGGTCCGACCCGTGCAGATCTGTTCAGGGGGGATTACATTTTAAAAACGTTGTTACTCAAGTTTTTGCTTTTCTAAATTACTTGTATTAGTTTTAATTTCTACTAAAAAAAGCAGATCACAAAAATATTCTTGTTTACTCAACTTGGGCAAACGCTGTTCAAAGCATTTGTTTTCTAGAACACATCTGTCAGCAGTATACTGCAGACAAACAAGTGACGTCAGTAACACCTGTTGCTGTTACTAACGGTACATAATGAACCACGTGTGTGGTTTCTAAAACCATCAAAATAGTGAATTATAATTTTAACACTGGAAAATTCCAGCTCAACAAATAATTGAAATTTTATAACATTCGTACTTTTACACAATCAAACAAATTAAAGTGTTTCCAATGTATAAACCATCAAAAAAAGATTCTTAAAACTAACTACGAACCAAAACTGCTTTTTGTGGCCTTGAAGAGGTACTTGTAATATCAAGCGGAATTTACTGTATGTTGTGTGGACCCAGCTCATCCTCAACAGCTCCTAGCACATGGAATTGCTCCAGGTGTCGAATTAAATGCAGTCACAATACATCCGTCAGCTGCTGCAATATGTTGAATCACGCTGCCTTACCAAATAACATCTTTACGTTGTGTAATAAAATGGTCTTCTATAAATTAGTCAAATTTTCCATCTTCTAAGTTGCTTTTTACAGGTTGTAATACAAAGTGGTTTTAACATCAGTGATTGGATTTGTTGTTTTCAAAGTTGCATTTTTTAGTGTTGTTTTTGCGCGCTATTTAAAGATGTGTCACGACTGCTCAAAATTTATACGCAAATTGCCGGCCTGCGTTTTTTCGTACATCTTGACTCTACTATCTCGCATGGCCGACTGGTCATCAATCTCGCTCGGACGAACGGAGTGTCCCAGGAGGGGGTTGTCAACCAAAACGCGCTTGCAAATTGCTATCGAAGACACAGATATTTGACTATACATAGAATGCTACATAAAGATGCCGCTTTAGCGTAATACCAAAGTTGTTAAATGTATTTTACTTATTATTTTAATAAAAGTGTTTTATAATTCTTGCACTTTTATGAACGGACTTAATAACCAAAAAATAAAATTGTTACAGTATGTTAAAAAGAATAAAAGAGAAAGACAACTTTTACATACCAGGTACGACATCTTGGCCTTAGAAAGGACATATTTATCGAAAAACGGCAGGTGTTCAAAAGAAAGTCAGATTTCAAGAGAACAAAAATTTATTCTGGTTTTGAAGATAACCACACATTTTGAGAGAGGAACAAACAAGAAAACTGTCCTAAATGACAGATTCATATATACACCAGTTGTGTAATTATGAACATTATTTAGAGGTTTAGCAATTAGAAAATTACATATTATCATAATTATTTATATTATATTTATACTAAAGGGAACATTAAATTATAACTAAAGGTCAACGTGTTTAGTGTATTATTTACTAATATTAAAGGGAAATGTTACACAAATTAAAATTAACTGGTGATTGTAAGCGGTATTAATATAAAATTAAGATGAAGAAATACTTGTATAAGTAAGAAAGTGGAACCTCAATGTAACATGGCAAGGAAGCGGCGAATTGACATGTTACAGCAGCTTTAAAAATACATAAAAAAAAACTAATAGTAATAATCAAACGTTTTCATTTATTAACACTCAGCGCATTATACTAAATCATTATCAACACTTAAATTGAAATCAACTGTGCACACATTAAAATAGAAGACACAAATATTTTAAACCTTGATGATTTACATTTATTTCTTTACTCAAATTATTGTTTTTCAAAAAAGTTACTAATACGTTTGGCGTACAGATAACTGTAGAATCTTGCAATATTCCGTAGCTTTCGAGTGAGGTATTTAAATCTGGAATCGGTCACTCAGTTACAGAGAAATCGAAATTACAGGAGATCATGAACATATCGTCTAAAGATAAAATATTAACTTAAATAACTAAATGCAGACTAAATTTAAAAAAAAAAGGTGGCGTTTAATAATTACGTTCATGATCAATGTGGCGTCCTCTGTTTTGAACACAGGATCGCATTCGTTTTCTTGTTTCACTTTTTACAACTCTACTTGTTAAACTTCTACTTATTTCTTCTATGGCACTTATAATTCTTAGTCTTAGCTCTTCTGCCGATGGCACAGATGCATTATCATAATAAACAAGTGCTTTCGTAATTATGATACCAGACGTAGAAGTCTATTGGGGTTGTGACAGCCTCATTTTGCTTGTTAGTCTGTCACTATGGTTTATTAATCATTTTCAATTCATTTTAAATTCGAATACTTACAAGTGTGAATTAAGGTTATAAAAATATTAATTTTGTATTGGGCTATTATTTATTCTTCACTGGAAACATTTATTTAATAGTTGTGTCCCTTTAGTATTTAAATTAATGCAGTTATTTTCTTTATAGTTGGGAAATTCAAAGTTCATACCATAATAATTATGATTGTTTATGTTTCTAGAATATTATGAGGTTATAGGTATTTGTTGGTTATTTTGTTGGTAATTGTCATTTGGTAATTTGTCATGTACGTGCACATTTTAGTAAATTTCTAAATCTTCCAAACAGTGCTCGCACAGGTTTCTGCAAAAATGAATTATAATTTTGTATAGGATATAATTTTCCAGTCATTTTAAATTGAAATCTAACGAAGGAATAATTTATTATGTGGGTATAAGGATTTTCTATATTTTACATATAATTAATTATCTGTGTAAATAAAGTTGATTAGTTCATGTTATATGTGGTTCAAAATGTTCCGTCCAACGTTGGGAAAATTTATTGCTCAAGGTTGAATGTCATGTAAAGACATGTTTCTTTCTTTTTCTTTTAATTCTTAATGGAATAAAAGCAATATAGGCACTACTATTGATGTAAATATAAAAATATTAACTGGAATATAATAGATACGATAGTAAGAGTTCGGGATTTGCATAGTTGATGCCTTATAAACTTGATTTGATGAGTATTTCGAGTTATCGGCGTGATGCCGGATTTTTTTAGTACACCAAGAAAAGCTTTTGAGTATTATTTTAAAACAAGTTTTATTGGTTTCCAATTAAAGTTTTGTACATTGGGTACTCTTCTTTGTGTTACAGCAGTTTGTTTTGTAAACATTCTATTTAATTGGTATTTTTACTTTTGGAATTTAATGGTTAGTCTGAATCACTTGTGGTTGAAGAGTGAGTAATGGATATGAATGGTCCTGGAACATTCCTCACTCACTCGCCTTTCCCGATCCACATCCTCCCAATCCACATTCCTCCTGATCCACATCCTCTCGATCCATATCCTCCCGATTCACATCCTCCCGATCCACCCGATTCATATCTTACCTAGGTAAGAGGTTTCTTCGACTAACCACTTTAGCCTGATCTATAATTTTCTGGAAATCCAACCCTGTTTGAATTTTTAAAATCCAACTATCCCTTACAAAAGTACGCCCTGTTAAAGCCTCGTACCATTAAATTTTTTGTTTAAATAATTTTAACTCGATCTTTAAATCCTTTTTGGTCACCCGAAATATACGCTTTAACCCGGATTTTCCCGACTACCCCTACCTTAACATAAACCCTCCACCCAATTTTTTAGCTAATGTATTTATAAAAATGTTATAACGTGGTCTAAAATTTACCGCAATATGCAAAGCGTTCAATTGTTTTAAGAATAACACCAAAACTTTGAAAACAACTTTAAACATTTTTAATTCTTTTCTCTAGGATAAGCGTGTTTTTTAGCCCTAATATACCTGTAAAATTTGATATTAAATGTACCCTATAGAACTAATTAAAAAAGTATTTGAATAAAATCATGTAAGAGCCCATATGCATGCTGCGGTTTACATCTAACTTAAATAAAATCTGTCACCAAAACTTGAACTTTAAACACTTTCTTAACTTCTTTTCCCTTGTTCCCTCGGGATTACTACACCAAGAACATCAGTGGCATGAGAATGCAAACTGTTACCTGCAGCTGCTAAGACGGTTATTGTAGTTGTTAATCCTCCCGAACCATATCCTCTGGATTCCCCCGATTTATATCTACCCTAGGTAAGAGTTTTCTTCTACTCGCCATATTCAGATCCGTCTTATGGGATCCTCCTCATTTGATCAACCGATTCATCCGATTCATATCTAACCTAGGTATGAGGTTTCTTCGACTAACCACTTTAGCCTGATCTAGAACTATTTTCTGGACGATCTAACCCTTTTGAACTTTTAAAATCAGTTATCCCTTACAAAGCTACACCCTATTAAAGCCGTGTACTTTTAAATTTTTTGATTATTTAATTTTAACTCAATCTTTAAATCCTTTTTGGTCACCCGAGATATACGCTTTAACCCGAAATTTCCTGACTACCCCCTACCTAAACACAAACCCTCCACCCAAATTTTTAGCTAATGTATTTTTAAAAATGTTATAACGTGGTTTAAAATTTACACAATATGCAAACTAATCAATTATTTTAAGAATAACATCAAACCCTTATAAACAACTTAAAACATTTTTAATTCTTTTCTGCAGGATAATTTTAAGAAACCTAATGAATTTTCAAAATAGAATCAACTCTAAAAAGCTCTATAAACAACCAATTATACATAGATCCCTCTCATACCTTAAAAATCAATTTATGTTTTTGTAAATCAATTTAAACCTTTTGAAGGGAAACTTAATAAAACACTTTAAACTTTTACTAAGTGTATATCATGTGTAACTTGCATTTTTAATCGTTTAACATTATACGCTTTTTCTCAATTAATAAATACCTTTCTGCAATTACTATTTCTATATTTTATATTTATTAACCCGTTGGCGAATGCGTCGTATTATATTGAGTGGATTGCATCGTTCTTGTCTGGCCGTCGTATAAATTTAGTTCCGTATGTGAATATACAGGTCTAGATAGTTCACGATAAGAGTTGTAATAGCAACGAGTTGGGATAAACAGATGAACAGTTGTAGTTTGCTTTCGTTCCTAGATATTAATTACGTTAAAAATACTGTGTGCTGTTTGCTTTGAAAATAGTGAGAATTAATGCGATATAAATGTTCGAATTGTTCGTGAACAATTACGACACGATTTTTAGTTGTTTTTCTTGTGAAACAAAAGTTGTATATTAACTGTAGAGCAGATAGTTAGAATTGCTTTTGAAGGGAGTATGCTTTTATAGGCGAACGTGTTTGACGTGCTTGTTTTAAGATCATTGACTGACGGTTTTAGTGATACGCGTGGCTTACTAATTGTTTTTAGTTGTTTTTCTTGTGAGATAAATGTTTTAAGGAACATTTGACGGACTTGCTCTAGTGATACACGTGCTTCACCCGTTCTGGTTCTTTTTAGTTGTTTTGTCTTTTGATATTTAAACGGTGTGTGTGTGCGATCTAGTTTCTGTTCTTCTCAGAGTAGCGCATACTTTGGATTATTTAAATACAGTGATACTGTAGTTTCTGAATTTTCTAACAACAAAGAATCTAAAATAGATCATTACTTGCGCAAATTTCGTTATTTGCGAAATATAACAGATTACCGGATTACAAAGGTATTGGTTGAAGTTTCTCACTGCTTTTGGATGTTTATGAAGATAATATACCTTTGGTTCCAGTTGAAATTAAACTAGTGCTACCGAATATTTCGAAATTATTGTCTTAGGAAATAGAATTACCAAGAAATTTATCAAGGCTACATAGTTCCGACGTGTGATATTGTCTGCTGCTAACCCCAGTGAAATACGTAGGTGTGATTAGTGTAACGTGTGATAAGTTCCATCAACACCCTCACAGTCAAGGGGGAAGTGCTTCGTTAGTGCAGGACATCGTTGAATCCCACACTTCAGTTGCAAGGAAGCGTTGCTGGAGGACTTTTGTAAGTTGAACTATTTCCTACTGGTTATTACTTTAAATATCTATCCGTTGCTTTACCATATCTTTGTCGTTCTGATACCTTTTACAATAGACTTGCATGCTATTTTAAAACATAGAAAAAAAAAGAAAGAAAGAAAAATCAATACTACTGAATTACTCATACCAATTGTGTCTTATCTCTTTATTTTTTTCAACATTTTGTCTGATTCATGTTTAATTGGTGTGTGAGGAAACGTTTCTGCTACTCCCCAATATTACCTCACTTTGTACTAAACATTTTTCTGTATTGCTTTTACCGTTGTTATATTATATAGCTTATTCAAACAGTTTCTTTTTTTACATTCTACAAAGTACTGAATAATTTATGCTTAATCTTTTTTTTCAGGTTTGCTATTCTAATTTTTTTTTATTACAGGTACTGTCACTAATTTCTTACAGCCGCATACATTATGTCAGTCTGCTTTCTACAACCCCCCCCTAATCTCCGATTGAGCCCGGTCACATCCGTGATATCTTTGTGTTACGTAACATAAGTTTGGCGCCCAACGTGGCTGCCCCGATAATAACGCCACACATGCTATTGTCTACAGGATAGTTACTAATAAAGGAATTTAATTTTCAATAATTTTTTCGTCATATTTTTGGAAATGGCAAGCTTTAATATTTTCTAAATGAATTACCAAGCAAAAGTACATGCTTAGTGTTATTAAAATTAACCATTAGTTTCTCATTTTACGAGCGCGGTTAATTAGTGTTTAAAATCTAAATTGTTTCAAATAAGGAAATCGAAATACTTCACTAGATTGAATGATTCACTCATTGCCGACTCATTAGTTTAGACAATTTCTATATCACCTGTTAGAGGCAAACCACTTATAAATTAACGTTGTTCACTCAACTAGGAATAATTATTCACACAAAGTCAGTCCATTTCTTTGAAAGTGAAATTTCGTTTTCCCTAAGACAATTAATGTTTAATTGTATTTACCGGAATTAAAAAATTGCCGCCGGCTTTACTCTTCATTTGAAAAATTCCCGTACAGCTTTCCGTAGATACTATTAACCGCGTAATCGCTCCAGGCAGTAATTATCGTCTACAGTTTCAGTAAATATTCAAAAGGAAGACGTCGTATGCCTTATAGTGTTTTTCGTAGTTTGTGCGGTAAGTGCAAGCGTTTTTCAATTCTATATTTTATCTGCATTTTCTACCTGCTTGTTTATTACCAATATTTATGTTTTAGTTAAATTTTATATAATAAAACCAAGTACCGGCCAAAAAAATTTATTAAACTTTAATATATTACAATGCATTCTGAATAAGTAAAACATCTTGTTTGGCACATGCTAAATGGTTATCCATATAAGACAATGACCAAATCCTCCATAATCCACCCATAACGTTTTCAAATTCGGAGAGTTAAATTCTTCAATATTTTCAATATGGTTGTGCTGTAAATATCTTGATACGTTTCGTTTTTATAAGCCCTTCACGTACACTGTGGCACTTAGCGGGATTATCTTTTCTAAATATGAAGTTAAGTGCAATAACAACAGCTCACTGATCGACTGGTTTTCCCTACCAAGTCCATGCAAATTTTTCAGGAGCCATGCGTTATGTTTCTTGAAATTTTCGTTCAAGGTGCAACTAGATAATAATAACTCTATTAGTTTAGCATTAGCTTTAAGCAAAAATGAGTAAAGAAATCATAGTTATGGAATTATTTAAGGCCTAGGTGCGCTGATAGATGGTATTGCGAGAATTGTAAAAGTTGTAAATGCTAAAGCGGTCAACGAGCAATTAACGAAATGCAAACGTCACACACTATCTATAGATGCAATCGCAGTCCGAAAAAAAACAAAAAACTGCCTATCTCTAAAACTCCACGAAGGAATTGCCGTATTGTAGTTGAAGATCGTACAGACAGTGTGCAGACGTTCTTAAGAAGGGCAGTTTATTGCGTCGAATAATTGCGGCTTTATTACTCAACGCAGCAAACAAGCAACATAAATCAAAAACTATACAAATTAACTTGAAAGGCTTTTTCTGACATACATATTAGAAGAAACGCATGTCACATAACTCTTTTTCGTGGTGCCTTTTCGAGAGATCAGTTAGCGAAACTGGAGTGATTAATTCGGATATAACAGACACCAAGAAGTCATTGAACCGCTTACCAAAAAAGATGAATGTACAATGCTATAATTCGATTTGTTGGGAGACTTGCATACAACTGCGTCCACTTTATGTTCAAGTTTTTAATCGAAAACGTCTTGTATAATAAAGGTGAGAGATAAAGTCGTGATGCTAGATTTAACCTACCCATTACATTAATCGACCATGCATTATCTAATAAAAGTGTTTTTTAAAATTAATAAAAAGTACAATGCACAAAAATTAATAAAATATTTATTGCGGCAATGAATTCATTTTGAATTTACAATTTTCTTATTGAGTGGCATGTGTAATAAATAATACTTCTTAATTTTTTAGATGACAGCAACCATTATAACCTACGTACTTGTGATTTTACAATTTTATGCTGTATGGAAAAACAATGAACGTTTTGAGAGTGAAAAGTAGGATCAAGAATTCGTAGTAGAAATGTTATGGAGGAATATACATACCGGCTACACAACAAAAGTCAGCTTTAGCCTATTATATTTCATGTTAGTGAGCACAATTTTAGGAGTGAGATTTAAAAAACTGCAATGTTGTAATTTTTTTGATTCAAATGGCATTAACTACCCGATGAGAGCATCTTTTAATATATAAAACTAAGTGTGATTCCTCTACACAATTAAAAACTATTTCATTATTCACCAAATAGGAATTTAAATCTATTTATAACCTCCACATAAGTATGGTAGACTACGCGTCTGAGGGAAAAATATGTAGTATGTGTAAAATAGTGCCAGGCAAACACCCCCCCAAGTTTTATCGAATTGTACCTTGAGCACCAGAAAGTAATAGTCTGCACCACCAAAATAATAAATTGCACCATGTAAGGAAAACAATTGCGTAATTTGTTGAGCAGGCTAGAATTAAAAAAATTATGTGAACCAATTAGAGCACGGATTGTACGAACTTGCACCAGTAAATTCAGAACTTGCACCAGTTCTGAACACTATTTACAGGGTATTTTCTCGAGGGGGGCTGGAATGACGCTAGCGCCCATTTTTTTGAATTTCATAAAATTATATGTGCACCAGTTAGAGGAAAGCTTGCACTACCTTACACCACTAAATTTATAGCCTGCCTCAGTTGAGAAAATTAGATACAGGGTCTTTTCTTAAGAGGGCTAGAATAACGCTAGCCTCTCTCCATTGAATTTTAAAAAAATTGTATGTGCACCAGTTAGAGAGAATCTTGCATCACCTTGTACTAGTAAATTTATCGCTTGCACCACCTTCGATAAGTCCTCACATTACTATTTTAAATAAAGCAATGCCATATTCCAACCTTTATGAATTACGACTACCAAAAGAATTCTAACCCGTCGCTGAAATTTTTCCGGCGTTTTGTTTAATTAAAGTGGTATAATATTGTATTCAATTTAATTATATTATCTAATTACTACGTGACTGTAAGAGAGGACTTTACTACAACAGGATTACAAATGTACCTGCAAGATTTTGCAAAAGCACTTAATGTACGCATGACGATTTGGGGGTATTTTAAGTAGTTCTTCTTAATCTTCTTTGGGAATTAAACCACTCATAGTTTTTAAAATGATCTTTATTTACGTTTCGATCCATGACCTAGGATCGTTGTCAAAATAATAAAAACTTCAAGTTTGACGTTTATGACATAAATTGAAGGTTACTTTGATTTATTGATGTTTGAAATATTTGGTTTGAGTACACTAAGCAAAAATTTTTAAAGTTTAAAAGAATGATTGCCTTCAATTTGTGTTGCGACCTGGGATCGACTTTCCTATGGTAGCCAATACGCTTAACGTGAAATCAGCTGATTAATTTTTATTGGTGAATTTTATATAAATTCAATAATTTGGGAAACATTTTTTAACATGTTTCTATTTATACAATTGAGAGATTTCTGATTTTATGTCTTATTTTACCGAGATGCAGGGAGTATTTTAAGTAGCTTAAGAGGATAAGCACCACCATTTAATATTAGGTTGCACATAGTACAACTTGCTTCCTACTAAGCAAAGAGGAGTAAAAAGAAGTGATCGTTTTTGGTTTAATAAAACAAGAGGAGCCAATTTTAATACAATTAAAACAAATTAGTGGGTTTTCTAGTGATTAGTAGCTCAAGGATCACCAAAGAACTGTAAGTATAATATACCAATATAAGTTGCTAAGTCAAGTAGGATGACCAGAAATATTTTCAAATAAATTAGTATTGGAATATCAACAAAAATTGGATGCAGCATGAGCAGATCCAAAACGTCGGAATTCAAATTACACTATCTAAGTGTATTTATAAATGTGTACTAACTCAAATTTTATAAAAATCTTCTTCTAAGGAAGGGTTTTGTGTTTCTGGAAATATCAGCCTAGCCGACCTGTGTGTGTGTGTGTGTGTGTGTGTGTCATACCTTCTAGTAGAAGGTCAACAGCAAGCAAAAGGGTCTTGACTTAAATAATGACTGGGAACTTTTTAAATTCAAAATTCCAAATCTTTGGGTTTGTGGTTTATTTACAAAGTCATTGGGCTCTGTAATTTTTAATTACATCTCTAATGCACTATCTCTAATTAACTAACAAGGGTCATTGTTTATTTGGCGAAATAGATATGTTATACTACTGTAAATATTTAGGCTATTTATACAAGCAGTAAATAGTATATATCATCGTCATTAGGTCAGCACCCCTGGAGCTGGTTAGACGTGTACAATGATTGTTTCCTATTCCGATCTAACCTACACATTTCCCTGAAATTTGCACAGTCTGCATCTTTCACTATCTGCATGCAACAGTCTAATCTAGGTCTACCTCTACCTCTTTCTTTCCTATCTCTGCTTGTAATATATCCGGAACTATTCAAAAAAAAATTCTTGGAACGTATTCTGTCCTTCCATTTCCCTTATTTTCGTTTTTTTTCGTTTTCGACAGATATCTTTATTTCCCTACCATTTTTTTTTGTTATTAACTTTCTGTTCTGTGCATACATCCGAAGTCCAACATTTCAAAAGTCATCTATCGTTTTTCCGTCTGCTTCTCCTCCTGCTTTTATTTCATAGACGTACTGTGCTGTGCTCCACATATGCTTTCGACAATTTTCTTCTTGCTTCTATGTTTGTCATCTTTGAACATAGCCGGTGCTCTTTCTTGTTAGATGCAGGTCGGTTCCTTTCTATTGTTTTACAAATATGTACCCTATTTCCCCGATATTGAGTGGTATATAAAGGGGGTTAAAAAGCCTGCGGCTACAAAGTTACTCCAACACTTGAACATTTACCAAAATAATACTTCTTCAATATATCCTTTCGCACTATCATAATTAGTTGAAAATGTTTTAAAACCAACCCCTGTGGTTTGTTTATAATAATCATCAAATTTAAATGCAGTTATTTTTTTCGTCATTAGGTTTTCCGTTTTAAACTGGTTGGACGGATACTTCCACTTATTTATATTCTGAGCTAGCCTACACCATTCCCTGACATTCCCACTACCTAGATACAGCTCGGTTCCCCTTCTGTTATTTCCTAATTATATGCTATATTTTACCGAGATTCAGTGTTATGTGAAGCGGGTTAAGCAACCTATGGCTTCCAAGATCCCTCAACTCTAAGACATTTGCCGAATTAATAGTTTTCCAGTAAATCCTTTCGAGTAATTAACATTACTTTAAAATATTGCAAAACCAATACCTGTAGTTGCTTATAATAACCATGAGGTTTAAGTACATTTCTTTTTCATCAATATTCTGATCTAGGTCCACATCTACTTCTCTATTCCTATGTCTGCTTGTAATATAACACACACTATTTCCCAAAAATGCCTTAAAATGTATCCTGCCCTTCCGTTTATCCTATTTTGTTTCTTTTTGTTTTCCACAGATATCTTTATTCCTCTTTTATTTCTATAACCTCTGGAATTATCATGATTTATTGATGTTAAATGCAGCACTGTTCCTGTTTTGAATACAGAACCAACCTAATCCTTTTCAGGGCATTTGCATACACGATACCAGAATCAGTTGCTCATTTTTCGGTGTTTATAGAAATAAGTACAACAGCGAAATTAGTATGGAACATTTAATTACATCATTAGTAAGTTTAATACAAAATTGTACATCTTAGCATTTAGCGCGCGTAATAAGCCAGGTTACACGATCAAAACACCGATACCTACTACTCTTGCAGCAAGTCGCTTCAAGAACCTCAGATTAAGTGGAGCCAGAATATACAACTCGTTTCTAATAGTAGTTACAGTTGAACAAAATTTATAGTATTTAAGGAAAACCTTTAACATACTGGCCTCCTTGAAATCTACAAGGTTTCAATAGAGCAAGATGAAACATGTAAATTGAAAAACCTTACGTTATAATATTAAAATTAAGTGAAATCAAAGGAATTAAATAGTAAAACATAAAAAAACATAAAAAATAATCAAAATTAATATCTAAGCCAATAAAATACAACTAAGCATAAAAACGTTAATTCACTTCAGGAAACACACACAAACGGTGCACTGAACGCTTGCATAGGTGTTCATTTGGAAGACGTAGAGTGACGTTCCTAAGGACGCCGTCCGCAGCAGGATGCAGCTCGTAGGGGGGACATCCTTTATTAGTACTAAGGAACTAATTTGTAATAATTGCGAAATCATTTTGTATTATTTCCTGCGTTGCATTTCAGGTACAACCTGACGATTTCAGCCCTTCCAAAAATGCTGTACTAATTTCTGAACTCGACGGTACAATATTAATCTACTTTCATTGGTACTCAGTAAAGTTAGGTTCGGGTAAGGCACATAATGATCTTCCGATTATAAAGTGACCAGGAGTCAAAGGACAAAAGTCAGAATGATCGTCAGACAGTGGTGAAAGTGGACGCGAATTTAACGCAGCTTAAATCTGCAATAAAGCAGTTTGCAGATCCTCATAATTTAAATTAGTTACCCAAGATTCGTCTGAGATAAGTTTTAGTATTTTCTATCCCGCTCTCCCACAAACCTTCTTGATGAGGAGCACGAGGAGTAATAAATTCCCAACTAATATCTTGGTTAGTTAAGAACCTAGATATTTTTTCATTGCAATCCCTGGCGTTTAAAAATTCAAAAAGTTGTCGTAACTCTCTACATGCGCCGACAAAGTTTGTAGCGTTACTAGAAGAAATTGTTTTAGGTTTGCTTCTACGAGCAATAAATTTTTTCAGCACTGCCAAAAAAGTATCAGTAGAAAGATCCGTAACTAGGCCTAGGTGTACGGTCTTCGCGACCAAACAAATGAATAAACAAAGTACGACTTAATAAATTTAGCGAGTTTTGCGGTCCTTAGTCCGTATTGGTCCAGCGTAGTCTACACCGACGTTATGAAACACAGGAGTATTGGTTTCTAGTCTTTTAGCAGGTAGGTTGCCCATCAAGAGGTTAGAACTAATAGGTTTTGTCCGTAAGCACCTAATGCAATTACGATAAGTTTGTTTGACAGTATTTAGGCCAGCGGTTGGCCAATAATGTTCACGAACGCAAGCCAAAAGTTGCTGCGTCCCGCAATGCATCAAGCTAATGTGGAAATGGTCAAAAATAAGCTTAGTTAATGGGTGTTTTTTGGGCAGTAAAATTGGACTTTTTTTTTGTGCTAGGCATAAATGGAATTATTTAATCTACCACCTACTCTGAGAATATTATCTTCATCAAGGGTTTAATTGTAAAATAATTGAATCAGCCTTTAGGAGCTGTGTTTGATTCAATTGTTTTATAAGTGATCCAAAGGACTCGTTTTGACAAATTCTTATCACACTATTTCGGGCATTGTTAAGTTCGGAAGCAGTTAAGTTTCCTAAAGCACTCAGTTGAGTTTTGAACAAATTCCATTTAGAATATCGAGATCCCAAAGGATGCTCCCATCCAAAGAAGCCTTGGATTGCCACAGTTTTTGTATAAGTAATTTGCCTATAACTACAACAGGCGCAAATAGACCTAGAGGGTCAAAAATTTGCGATACTATCGATAAAATGGAACACTTAGTATTTTTAGAATCAGTAGATTTTAATTGAGCATCAAAACGTACAGTGTCTTGCAAAGAATCCCAAGCAAGGCCTAAACGTTTTGCACTTGCCCTCTCACCTAAAATAATGTTGTAGAGATTATCGTTTTCTTCAGTTCCTGAAATCTCGGAGAATTCGACAGAAATTTTCTAATCGGAAAACAGATACTAGCTAGAACGGAAGTCAAACCAGCTTTAATTTGTTGGACTTCTTGTATTATGTCGCCGCCAGTAAGAAGGTCATCCATGTAAAAATCGGATTTTAAAATGGCAGAAATAAGTGGGTGTTCTTCAACGCAAAGTGCTGAGAGGTGATTTAAGCACTTTGTAGCTAGGTAGCTGGTACTAGCTGTGCTATAGGTAACAGTATTAAGTTCGAAAGTTTCTATGAGCAAGTTTAGTATATCGCGCTACAGGATCTGCTGAAATTTACGCTCAGAGGGTTGCAGAAGTATATCCGACGGTACATTTTCTCTATATCACAGTAAGAGCAATTTTATATTGCCTAAAACGCAAAACAGTTGAAAACAAGTTATCTTGGACAGCAGGCCCGACAACCTGCGTGTCATTAATAGAAATATTGGAAGATGTGGGCGCACTATCGTCAAAAAACACTATCAATTTAGTAGTTTAAGAGGAAGATTTTATGACAGCGTGATGCGGTAAATAATTAGCAGGTACATTTAAAATGTCGACTTCAGCATTGAAAGTACTTATAGGTTTGTCAATTACATAGTCATTTTTAGTTAGGACCTTTGACATATGACCTAAAGAGATGTATTCGTGCATAAACTCAGTGTATTTACGATTAAAAGTAGGATTAGAATTGAGTTTATTTTCCAACTTGAAAGACGTTTTTTAGCAAGTTCGAAGGAATATCCCAATTTAATAAGTTTACAATTTAAAGGGTAGAGACCATAAAACGGCCACTATCATCTTGTGCGATAGTTTCAGAGAAAAGTTGTTCGCAAACCGTTCCTGCGGAGAAGTTTAGATAAATCGTTCAAAGGTTGCACGTCTGCTAATTGCCAGAATTTTTTAATAGAGTTGGGTAAATTTTTCGTTTTTATGCTGTTGTCATTAATAGCTAAATTGGCACAGACAATGTTAGAAGCATTTGGTAGCGCAGGACATTTACCGGAAACTACCCAACCAAACAATGTTTTTTGCAAGATGGGCCTATTTTTTCCTAAGGAAGATTGATCTATACACATCAAATTATAAAATTCACTAGCGCCAATTAAAATGTCGATAGGCAAGGATTCATGAAAATTAGTATCCGCGAGCTTAAGTCCCTTGGGAATGTTACCAAGGGTTAAGCTCTTTGCGATTTTTGGAATAATTAAGCATTGCAGATTCAAAGCGTAATCACTCGTAGTAGATCGTAATTTCAAGTCTACCTTCAACATAGAAAAGGAAGAATAGCAATTCTGACCAAAAATCTTAGTGTTACTAGACGTTCGCGGCAAAGCGAGTTTGTACGCAAACTTTTCAGTAATAAAGTTAGCATGCGATGCTGAGTCTAGTATAACCTGAGCAGCATGCCACTGATTGTGAATGTCCCTTATATTTACACAAGCCGTAGCCAGCGAAACTTGTTGCACATTGCAGGGAAACACGATAGTGAGACTTGGGAGTTTGAAGCATTCGCAGCTTCAAGGTTGGTCGCCTTTTCAGTCATGGGACTATTAGCAAGGTTTCTATTTCCAGAAGTAGAAACCTTAGCGTTTAATTCAAAGTGCAGTAAAGTACTGCAACGTTTGTTACATTCTTTGCAACCAAACTTAGAATTGCAATTAAATAAACAAATGACCTGTTACCTACCTAGCACTGGCGGACTTTCTAAGAAGGTACTACACCCAGTGCTAATTGAGGAAGTTGGTCGACGGAAACCAATCCGTTTCCAATTAAACATTAACGAATAATTTTGCCTGGCATGGAGAAAGTAATTCATAGAGATCAAAATCAATATATAAATTGTTGGTTATTTTGCAAAAAGACAAGCCCGTGACCGGTTTCACTGTTCTTGTAGATCATCAGACGGACGCATATCTTCTTGCAAAATAACCAACAATTTATATATTGATCTCGATCTCTATGCTCGAATTACTTTCTCCATGCCAGGCAAAATTATTCGTTACAATTGCAAGGTGATTGTTTGGAATGACGCAAGCTATGTCTACATAAACCAATTCTGACACTTCATCATACTGCGGTTTATTAGTAAGCTTCAGAAAATCTGGACATTGTGATATAAAATGTACAGCTGTACACACCGGACAGAAGTTATTATCGTTAGTAGACACAAACTATTGTTTATAGTTTATTTTTTGTTTAAAATTTGGATTTTTAGCAGTGACAGAATAAGAACAAGTTTGCTTGTCATTTTCGATTCTTCTAGTAATTGGAATTAGAAATTCATCAATTTCGACAATTCGGTACGTGAGCTATCGTCCAGTTTTGACATCAAATTGTGTGATATAAACATTCCTGCTTGATCAATAGAAATTTCTAATTTTTGTAGTGCACGTACATGTTTTTAAAGATTGTCGTGAAGACCACGAAGTTCACAAGCATTGGGTTTAGAAATGGGTTTCAAACCAAAGATTGCTTTTATGTGGTTTTGCATTATCAGGTAGGGGTTGTTATACCTCTCACAGAGCATCTCGAAGGCGACGTGATAAGTCTCGCCAGAAGAGTTGATGTTAGCTATCAACTCACTAGCAGGAGCTTTTAGACTGCTTTTCGAATGTAAAAAGCGTTCAATATTAGTCAAGTTACGATTGTTGGTACCCAGCCGGTAAAAATTTCGAGAAAGCTAAACCAACACATGTATTTATTTATAATAATCATCAGATTTAAGTGCAATTATTTTCCGTCATTAGGTTTTCCATCTTGAAACTAGTTCGACGCGTACCTTCACTTATTTCTATTCTGAGCTAGTCTATTCAGTTTCCTGACATTCTTACAGCCTAGATACGGCTCAGTTCCCATTCTATTGTTTTCTAAATAAATGCCCTATTTTACCGATATTCAGTAGTATATGAAGGGAGTTAAGCAGCTTGCGGCTACCAAGATCCCCCAAGGCACACACTTGCCGAATTAATAGTTTTCCAGTAAATCCTTTCACACGATTAACATTAGTTAATTAATTAATCAATACGATTAAATTATCTTTAAATGTGTTGATAAATATTGTAATGTTATTTATGTTATGTAATTCCTAATCCGATGTCTAGTGTCTAATTAAAGTGTGGAATTAAATCTCAGGTAAGTGGTGCCAAATTTGAGACCACTCTAAACCTTATCGAAACCTATGTTGTTGATTGCGCTTTCCGTTCGATTCTCTGCATCTCTGCGCTTATATAGTTAGTTTTAATTGCTCTACCTGAATTCCTAAGTTACTAACGAAAGTATGTGAGGTGGGTCAAGCTTTCTATTAACGTGTTTTGAACTTGCACTTCTTTTGCGGCAAATAAATTAACGTTTGCGCTTTAAGCATTTGGCTTTGGGAAATTATTGAAAAATTGGGGCATAGCATCTCCGCCATCATTGTAGATCTAAATATGTTTGCGTGATTTATTTATTTAAATAGAGTTGACTCGCCACTTCGCGCCCATCTTCTTCCCAACGTATGTTATTGTTTGCTACCTGCCCGTTCTCATTTGTGCTACTTGAGTTAGCAAAATGTTCATATATAAGTTTACATGAAGGGCACTCATAGATTATACCGACTATTTTATTGATTACTAGGGAAATACTTGATAGTTTGTTACGTTCATTTCCGGCAGTAAAACCGTATCCGGAATTGTTATTTTATTTACATAAATTCCCTTTTTCCCTTATTAATTCATAAGACCGCTTTACGAGAATTTTTTAAATCAACTACGTTGCTATTCTTAAATTCTTCATTATTATCCTGTATATTTTACTTGTTAATTCCTAAGCCCGCTTTAACAATAATTTTAACTCAAATCCACTTTGCTTGGAAACGACAAGTTTATGCTATTATTAAATAGTATATATCCTGTTTTAGGTATCCATTATCTTGTTATACCTTACGACTGCGTATAATTGTTTCTCCTGTGTTTCTCATTTAAAGACTTGTCGAGATGATAGATCATACTATTATTTGATAGCGTGTTTTCCAGTTTGTTAATCGCGCTTTCGATAACGCGAGAATTTTGCAGTTCGAATTCGTGTTATTTGAACCATTTTTGAATTTGATTCAGCAGCTTGTGCGTCGAAATATTTGCTACATTATTCGTCACCGTACTTCAAAAGCAATGCACTTCTTTTTTTGATTCGACAAGTAGCAGATATCTTGCGTGTATTGGTGAGCGTTCCCGCGCTTACCCATCCTAATCAAATTCTCTTTTTAGCTTTTTAGCTGGAGGCCAAATGGGTTCTCTCTTTGTCTAGGCCCGACTGTTCGTTGCCGTGGACCAGCTACTTTTGTCTATGGATCGCTGCTGTAGTTACGATGGTAGGGTGAAAGGATCCTGACCACCGCGGCGTTGCTGTGTTGACTCACCCCCGACGGCTTTAAGCTAAGTATCCAGACACATCAGGTACACAACTTGTTTTCTTTTGTGTGTGTCAATGGCATATTCCGTATCAACGTTTAGTGCAGTTACGTGATAAGAAACGTGACACTGTAGGACTATTGTTTATGACTGCGATTCGATATTAGACCTTTACAGGTGCGATGTACTATTTTTAAACATGCTTGTCAAAAGAATGCACACGTTTACTCTCTTTACTGTTAAGTTAATTTTACAAAAGGTATTAACAATTTAAAAACGTTCGACAAGAGCTCTCACGCGTTAATTCTTCTCTACTGATTAGTGTATTTTACAAAAGGTATTATGTACAATTTAAAAACGTTTGACAAAAGCTCTCACATGTTTATTTTCAGTACTAATTAGTTTTATTTGCTGTGAAATACGAGATGCGCCCTTCGTATCTAAATTACTAAATTGTCCGTATAATATAATTGTTTGATGTAAAATAGTATATCTGAATTTATTGCTTTTGTTTGTTTGTACAGAATCCCTTATTTATTTTAATTTTTAAAAGATAATTGTGGGCGACGTGCTTTACTTTTTTGTTGTTTTGGTATTTAGGTGAATCCCCCCCCCCCACTCTACGCGTTTAATAGTTAGCCTGGTATTTACTTTTCTTCTGGCTACGTCTAGGTACGTAGCATAAATTCTGACTCCCTGGCGTGGGTCTGCGAGTTTGTTTTGGTTAATTTTTTTGTGCTTCGACTTTGTTTCGTGTAACTTTGGCCCCGATTTTGTTTTAGTTAACCGTTACTTCAATTTGGTTTTGATTATTTTCTGCTCTAAGTTTGTTTTAGTTAATTATTGCTTCTATTTTTTGTTTTTAGTGCCTTACTTTCTACGTTACCCACATTTTTCGGATTTTACGTTCAATCTCTGTTTACTTTTTCTTTTTCTTTCGGCTCTTTGGTGTTCCTCATATGAGGATTTTCTTGAATTTTGATTTTGTTCTCTTCCGTGTTTGCTAAATATTCTTGGTTAGCTCATGTCAGATTATTGGACTTGTGTTTTCGCCAATAATTATAGTCCATTGAAAACGCTGGCGCCCAAGATTTTTCTTATTTTCTTCCTTCCCTCTCGGTACATTTTGTTCTCCCCGTCAAGTCTAGAGTTGGTTCCTTTCTCTGATTTTTCTTTTATTCTACAGCCGTACTCTAATTTTTATGTTGTTGTTTCGCTTCCATTGGTGTTCCTGAAGTTTATACGTCGGATATGTTTTATATTATCCTGTATTCGGCACAATTTTATTTTCTTTTAGTTTCTATCGAGTTACGGTTAGCCCTTACTTAGTTACTTTCTCGCAAGTTCTTTTTTTATTCGTATCCAAGGTGATTGATATGGCGAAAAGACTATATGATGGTATCTGCAATAGACAGCAGGAGTCATCAGATAGTATCGCTGACTATTCCACGTGTATGACGGCCCTGTTTGAGTGGTACGGTTCTTTTAATGAGGATGATAGATTATCTATTGTGCTTTGTAACCTCGCTCCATTCTATTAAGCTCATTTGCCTACCGTCCGCTCCTTACAAAAGTTAAAGGACGAGTGTCTGAAATTAAAACCGGCAAAGATTCTGATCGATAATGTCGTATCACCTAGTCCAGACGCACCTACTGTTAATGCCGAACCAGGTCTTGCTTATAAGTCCGCTACTATCGAGAAAAATACTTTTGCTTTCCATGACCGAGTTGTTAAGGTATCTCCTGGAAAACCCAATGACGAAAAAAAAACTGTAATTAAACCTGATTACTATAAGCATAACTACAGGTATTGGTTTTACAATACTCACAACTAATGTTAATTGTGCGAAAGGATTTACTGGAAAACTATTCTTTCAGTGTCGGATGATCTTGGTAGCCGCAGGCTGCTTAACCACCTCCTTCTCATACTACTGAATATCGGGGAAATAGGGTATATATTTATAAACAACAGAAGGGGAACCGAACTGCATTTAACAAGAAAGAGCAGCGGCTATATTCGAAGACAACAAACATAAAAACAAGGGGAAATTGTTGAAAGCATATGTGTTGAGCACACCACAGTATGCCTATGAAATAGGGGCAATATGAGAAGCAGACAGAAACACGGTAGAAGTCTTTTGGAATGTTGTGGTCCAGATGTACGGGAATGACAGCATGGACAGACAAAGTTAATAACAACAGAGGTTACCGAAATAGTAGGGGAATAAAGGTATCTGTGGAAAAAATAAGAGAAATAGAAGGGCAGGATACGTTCTAGGGCATTTTTGAGGAATAATGCAGGATATATTACAAGCAGAGATAGCAAAAAGGAGGTAGCGGTAGACCTAGATCAGCCTATTGCACACAGATAACGAAAGATGCAAACTGTGCAAATTTCAAGGAAATGTGTAAGTTAGAACAGAATAGGAAACAATGAGGGTACGCGTCTAACCAGTTCCAGGACTGAAGACCTAATGATGATAGTGATGGAAAGCAATATTTTTGTGATATGTATTAATGAAGAATCTATATATTATAATATCTAATTGTAATTTTAGGACTTCAACATGAACCATTCAGGTTGTGAAAAATACAAGGTTAAGGATACGTGTTCTTCAAGAACGTATATGGGGTTCAGTATTTTTAAATTTCGTTAAAGATTTTTTAATGAAGCTATGGACTGCATCACCTTTATGAAAACGAGACTAGAGGTTCTTACGAACATCTCTATAAAAAAATATAAACATCCGTATCTGATTTCATTCCAAAGAAGTGAACAATCAAAGCCTTTTGTATTGATTTGCCAATACGTTTCTAAATAATTTCTAATAAGGTTTTAGTAACATAACTGTATTGTTTAGAAATCGTTTTCCATTTGTTTACCAGAATTGTTTTATTACAACAACATAATGTCATTTTATAAACAAATTCCTAAAACTGTTTCCATAGTAAATCTTATTTATTTTGTGGAGCTTAAAATTTGGTGCTTATGTAGGGAAGTGGCCTATTATAACACACATAATTTTAATACACAATTTGTCAGTTATTTAAAATAGTTAACAGATGTGTATAACATTTGCGTATGTATTATGGCTTAGTTATCAATTTAGAGCAATAATTTGTAGACATATTTCATATATTCAAATAACATTTAAATATTTGTTTAACTGCAGATATGCCATCATAGGCATTCGCTGTTACATTATAGCCTTTTCATTTACGTTAAGGGATTTTTCCTATTAGGTTTTTTTTCTATGTGACCAGCTGAAAGGCACAAGAAAGTTTTACGAGGATTTCCAGTAAGTGTAAAGAGCCCACGGCAAGTTTCGGTGGAAAATGGCTCGTAGGTGAGGAAACCTCAAAAGGCTAAGCGGCTAGTCGAACTATTTGCACTGGGTAGAACATGAGCTGTGGGTCGGGGTTGGACTGCGACCAAAAATGTAAAGAATATGGCGCCACCGAATTTTTCTATACGAAGAAGACCTTACTTAAGTCCCTTGTATAAGGCGAATGCGGAAACCTTTATTCGATTACCGCTATACAATATATTACTGAAACACAATCCCTAAAGTTTCTTACCTTATGGCTCGACTTTGACCTTTATAGATGCACTACTACACCTGTGAACAGATTAAAACAAAGATAGCACTGTTTGTGCATTTATACCCAAAATTTAAAAATTAATTCGAATCAACCTTCATTCATTCCAATTAATAAGGATAGTCTTGATCAAGTAAAAATCTATTCCTTCAGTATTTAGTAGGTTAATTACAAGACATCTTTTTTCTTTAATATAAGTTTGATCAAATTAAATTATTGAAAGATATGTACATAAGTACTTCTCACAGTTAAAACATGGTAATTTCTATTAGAAATGGCTAGCAAAATTTATTTAAAAATGAGTGAGCATGAGCTTCTTTTCTGAATATTTAACTATATGTAACAATTTCGGTTGGTTTGAGTAGCACTACTTAACCTCACAAAAATATTCCGCTCAGCAATAGTGAAATATGAAATGTAAAAATTTAATTTCTAAGATTTGAGTAAATTATGTTTCAAATAATTAAATCAATTTTCATTAAATATAGAATTTAACTTTTCTTATCTCATAATGACATCTTCCGTATATTAAATGTATTAATAAAAAGATTTAAAGTGAAAATTTACAGGTTCCTGTTGCTTAATATGAAAAATAAATAGTCTGTCATTCACCTAATGAACTTGAACATCACCACGTGATCAAACAAAAAAAATTATTTGTCTGCTATATCCGATGCTAAAGCTGACATATATGAAAGTAGTTTACATACCAGATGTTCATCCGATGGAAAAATACCTGCTAGGCATATGGGCCATACCCGGAATTATAATTGATGATTTATAATTCGCTTCTTTCAACACTTAAATACAGGAAATCTCCAATTCCATACAACCAAATTAGCTGCTTACTGAAATTCCAAACAGCATCACAGCGTCCATATTAAATAATTGATGCACGCCAAATCGACATTCGTACAAAGGTTAAACTTCACTAAATACTGATAAATTTCATTTCTAAATTTTCCTAAGTTTTCCTACGTTATATGTTAACTAAAATTGCATGTTAACTAAAAGTTGCACTAAAAATATTTATTTAGTAAGATTATACATTCAGTACTACTTACTGTTAACCAAAGGCCATTCAAACAAAATAACGTCTCGTCATCTGCGAGCTAATTCCAGCAAGTGTGGACAACAAAAGTGCGCGTCGCTGAGACGATATCATTACAAGAAAACAATTTAATTTTCGTGTGCTTCCAACACGTGGACTAAATTAACGTCATCCTCCTTGCGTTCACGGAACAAATTGGCCTCTTCTAACGACAGCTGAGTTGGAAGTGATAGTATCACGCGGGTTACCGCCTGACAACAAGCTTAATATTACAATCGTCTAACAGAGGGAACTCTTAAGATGACACTAACAAAAGGCATCTTTTGTCACCGCATAATTTAAAATTTTACACTTTCGAATTGAAAGCTAATATTGTATTCGACAATATGTAATATTTATTTCGTAGATTTTGTAGCATTATTATACTTAAGTTGGTTGTTAATAAATTAAATAGGTTAAATATCTGTAGACATAATGACAGAAAATAAAATCGTTACAACATATGATGGCATACCCTTTTATATATACAGGGCGGGAAAAATTTCAATGTGCAGTATGGGGATCTCGGAAACTATAAGAGCTAGAAAGTTGGTTAAATGGGAAAAAACTTGTGAAATTATAAGCTCAATTTAAAACTAAAAAGAAAATAAATGTATCTCTGTCCGTTCTAAAATTATGGCGTAAAACCAAAATTTACCAAATTCGAAAATGCTTAATAACTCCTATACCATTACAGATATAAATGTGAAACTTGGCTCATTTACATAAGTCATTAGTAGGAATTCACAGAAGCGATCAGAATTTTTCTAAGCCTTCTGTAGTCGAAGATGCGACTGTTAACTTTTTTATTTTTTATGGACGCCATATTAGATTTTTGCAGTGTTAAATAAAGGGAAAAATTACAAATTCACTAATATACCATATTGTATACTTTTCTTTTAAAATGGCCGAAATATTGTAAATTTGTTTAGTTTATATGAAAATTATACTCTTTAGAATAGGAAAACAATTTAAGAAAAGTGCTGTCATCAGTGAAAAGTAAGAATTTTCAGTTGTAGTTTTTAGCATTTTAATAAAAAACAAAAGTGAAAATTTGGTTTTAGGTTTTGTGGTTTGTTATTTTTAAACAAACACTGTGCGCATATTAAACAATATCAATAAAATAAAATTGCAAATTTTCCACTTTTTATTGAAATCTAGTCACTACAATAAGAAAACAATTGAAGAATGAAGTTCTGTCATTAGTGAACAGTAACTAATGAGTTATTTGTCATCATTACATGTTTTGCTATTTTGGTAATTTATAATTTTTATTATTGTGGTGGAAGTAGAAAAGTGTTAATTGCAATTTATTTAATATTCATAGTACTATCCATAATGGTAAGATATTTTTGGAACAGAAATTTGATATGTACAATGTTTACTTGGAATGCCATCGAAATTCTATTACATCTGAGCGTAGATATTCTGAACTTTACCCAGAACGATCACAGACTTCCAGAATAGCTTTTGTATGAGTCTACGACACCTTAAAAACTCGTGGATCCTTTAATAAGCAGCGAGGAAGATACAGTAAACATGCAGATATCAATGATACTAGTGTATAAGCACAGTTACATCTGAACCCACAAACATCTAGTCGGAATATCTCTCATGAATGTGGGATTACTGATCGTGGTGTTTGTGCTATAATAAAACGTAACAAGTATCACGATTACAAATTTATGCCAGTTCAAAAATTGCACCCTGGAGACGATGAACGACGACTTGCTTTTTCTCAATGGATGCAAACAAAATTAAGTTTTGATCCAGTTTTAGCAGAAAGATATTGTGGTGTGACGAAACAAGTTTCACTAACTATGGCATTTTTAATAGAAAAAATGTGCACTACTACGCTCAAGAAAATCCCTACTTAATTAAAGAGAGAAAACCACAAATGAGATATTCAGTATAGTAAACATTTGGTGTGGAATTTTAAACAAGATTTTAGGATCATGCTACATTCCAAATAGATTATCGTTGGCCATTTATTTATATTTTTTACAAAATAATTTTGAAAAAATGCTCGATAATCTACCACTTTAATATTTGCAGAATTTTGAATATTATCAACAAGACGGCTGTACTTCCCACAATGCCAGGGTGGTATCCGAGTATTTAAACGAACGCCTTCCGAATCAATAGATAGGCACGCGTGGTCCAGTAAAATGGCCACCACGGACTACGTGCTTCAATCCGCTCGATTACTAGTTACGGGGAGCCATTAAAGACCACGTGTACAGTGAAATACCAGAAGATAGAGATGAAATGGTTGACATAATAAATAGATGCATACAATCAATAGATTCAAGCACAGTTCGACGTGCGGTACAAGATATGGGTAGAAGAACAGAATTGTAAATTCGCACTGGAGGAAACCAATTCGAACAATTTAATTGAATGTTTTGATCAAATTTTTTGTTTGTTTTCCTATTCTAAAGAGTATAATTTTTATAAAAACTAAACAATTTACAATATTTCGGCCATTTTAAAAGAAAAGTATACAATGTGATATATCAATAAATTTGTAATTTTTCCTTTTATTTAACACTGTAAAAATCCAATATGGCGTCCATAAAAATAAAAAAGTTGACAGTCGCATCTCTGAATACTGAAGGCTTAGAAAAATTCCGATCACTTCGGTGAATTCCTACTAATGACTTATGTAAATGAACCAAGTTTCACATTTATAGCTATAATGGTATAGGAGTTATTAAGCATATTCGAATTTGGAAAATTTTGATTTTTACGTCATATTTTTAGAACGGACAGAGATACATTTATTTTGTTTTTAGTTTTATATTGAGCTTATAATTGCACAAGTTTTTTCCTATTTAACCAACTTTCTAGCTCTTATAGTTTCCAAGATCCCCATACTGCACATTGAAATTTTTCCCACCTTGTATAGATATATATATATATATATATATATATATATATATATATATATATCAGTTTTTAATAACGCACGGCGCTTGCGACAATACGACAACAAAGCCTTTAAATTCTCCTTCTACTTTCTGTTTCTTTAAGTCAAAACACTATTAAGCACAATTACTATAATGTTTTCAAAAATATTTACAATGTATAGAACGTTAAATAGAACTTGTTTATAATAATTGAGTTAAATTGTTTTAATTATTAAAATTCCCAAGAGTAATCAAAAAGTCAGCAAAAATCTGTTTTATTATTATTATTTGAAGCCGCATGAACGTTCACTAAACTTCTTTCATTATTTACATAAATTATAACGTGTAATAATGATTTTTGTTGACCCAAACATAAAGTTTCATGAAAGCAAATTTTTTAAAATATTCAAATAAATAAATATACAACCAAATATTCTCAAACAAATTACAAAAAAATATTTATATCCGCTAACCTGCTATCTCAAGTTTAAGCTCGTTACTGCTTCAACCGCTTCCGTATTTAGCTTAATGATTTTTATATAGTCCCAACGTCTGCATTTTCTAAGTACTGCTACTCCTTCATGAATTATTTTAGCGCCTTTACCAAACTTCCTGGTCGAATCCAGTGACAAATAATACAGTAAAATATTTATTAAATTTCCTCATCAAATCCAGTAACTATTCAGAGTTCCCACATCGAATCCGGTAATTATTTAGAGTTCCCAGTAATTTTTTAGAATTCCTTTTCGAATCCAGTAATTATTAGAGTCGTTTTTACAGGATCAAAACGATAAAACCTCTTTTAATGTTGCATTATCATATAATTTATTACCTAACAATTAAATCACTTCTAAGTCTTTTCACGTAAATACTTAGTTCTGGGTGATCTGTACTATACTTTAATTCATGGTAAAACTGATTTGTTTACAGATCAGGTCGTATTTAAAAGCATCGCCTATCTATTGACAAGCTCATAGTTTAACGATGGCACTTTGTTGTACGTGATTTTTGCATATAAAGTTTTGGATATTCCTATGGAATTTTGCTGTATATTGAAATTGACGCGCTAGTTTCGGCACCTAGCATTTCTATTTATTGCATTCGTTCTCTAGGATTTTCACATTTTTAAATCACGTAGACCATTGTTTGTATTATAAATTTAATGAACTTTGCATTTAACACCATGCCATGCCTATTTTGAATATATCAGGTGTTGGATTTTTAGCCTTTTAGTCACGTAGACTTAATACAATTTATGTATTAAATTATATGCGTTTTCTATCTTACGCATTTTTAAACATGCTTGTTTAATTTCGGAATCTTGGCGTAATGATGATGCATTATTCATGCGTGTCGTGTTTCAGCTTCCGCTCATGTTGTTTTACGACTTGGGAATTTCTTTATTTACTAAAATACTTTTCATTAATTAAATTAATTATGACTATGGTTTATATACAGGGCGTTGTCATTTACTATCCAGCCTAATCGTCGTATTTCTTGTTTTCTTCAGAAAGCTGTCTTGTTTTCTGAGCCCTCATGTAATTTTTATAAAGTGCACTATACTATTGGTCCTAACTGCTCCTAAATGACCTTATTAACACAGCAATATATATATATATATATATATATATATATATATTACTCATATTTAGACCAGGGTAGAAAATTAAATAATCACAACAAATAATTTTAATCACCGTGTAGAAGCTTTGGGAAAAGGTACGCGTTATTAAAACCGTGAAGCATAAAAATTCATTCGTTTCATTAAAAATAAGGGAGTTAAATTATTTACAAGACGCTTGCTATAAAAAAACGGAAGCAGTATTAAAATGCTCCACGTGTAATTTAATTATTCCGAGTAAAGAAACAAATAGAAATTACGTGCAAAATTTATATTGATTAACTCAATTTTAAGTAACCGGTATTAAACAAAATGTACAGATAATAATTAATATTTGATTAGAAGTCACTAAAAATTAAAGGGTATTATTTTTAATTGAAATTAATTGAACCATTAGTAACATATAATATGTATAAAAGCTAGTAAAAACCCAATAATATTCAGATCGTAGAAGTATTATGTTTGAACACCTGCGTATTTTTAAATGTTTTATGTTCTGCGTAAAATTTGCAGATAACAAATGGTTACAGAGAATGTTGGAGAAACCGTTGCTTAATATTTACGGGAAATGCTAATAAGGTGGGTTATTTCACAAGTCCACATGGATTGAAAATAACCGATACTAAAGAATATAGATTTGTACCACTCGGAACAGGGTAGATAGAGACAGATAATATGCGCAAGACAGAGACACATATAGTAAAAGGCGTGAGTGGAGCAACGTCACTGGGTTGCGATTGGTTGAAAATAAAAGGCAAACTTGAGAGGTAAAAATAACATTTCTGTATAAAAATTAATTAGTTATTTCCAGACGTTGCGAGCCGTGTCGAAATTTCTGAGATTTAACTGGTGCGAGTGCAAATTTAATAAGAACCGACGCACAGGCGGGCGAGATGGGAACATAGTATACGAAATTCTAGAAACTGGCCGTTTTGAGGACAAAACCGACAGACAGGCTAACCACTATATATACCCGTGTTAATATGAGTTTCGCTCTCTTAGATTTTTCGATTTGATTCAATGCGTTAAACAGTGCTTTTTAGTTTTCCGATTTTGATAGAATAATTTAAACAGTTTGCTCGTATATTTTGGTGATTTAAAACAGTGTGTTCTTTACGTGCTACAATGAATGTAATTTAGTGCACTTAGAAAAGAAGATACAAGGCAATAAAGTCTAGTATCACTGTACCAATTAGTCAAATTTGCAACGACAAATGAATACACAAAAGTAGGCAGTTTTGGCGTATATTTGTGAAAGAAGTATGAATTTCTTTGCTATTTTTCGGGGGTGTTAATAATTAAATGATTCGTAAATGTATCTGGATCCACAAAACAAGCTTCAGATATACACAAATGAGTTCCGGAAGAGCACTGAAACAACGTTAGATGAATGGTGGTGTAGAAAATTTTAAAGGCGACCAGTAATACGAGGACCTAAACATAACCCAGTTGGATTGGTGTGATTAACAGAGGACGATGTACATTGACGCCACGAGTGCATTAACCTTCAGGTAACTTATGCTTTGTTGTTCGATTTTTGATGTTTGGTGTGTGTTGAATAACTTTATAATTGATTTACTTAAAATGGACAGTAGGGAAATTGAACTAGTAACAAATTTTTAATTTTAAGGTGAAATTCTCTTGTTTAAGTAGAAAGGGGTATTTAGTATTTATGTTCTGGATTATGATGAAAATTTGGGTATGTGTTTGAGCTCAATTAGACGAACCTGGTTAATTAACGTAAAGGGTTGGGAGATGCTCCCTTTGTACTCAGACTCAGGTCTGCATATATTGTTATATTAATTAGTAGGCATCTACAAGGACTTTAATTCTGGATGCACATTAAAATGATAATAAATTTAATCTTGAAATTTTCGGATACTGAAATTTATGCTGAATTTTAATTTTGAAATTTTAACGTATTGTGAATATTGATGTAAATAGAGTTAACGTTGGTGTTTGTGATAGGAATGTGTTTGTTTTTTTATGATTGAGGATGAAGGTTTAACTAGGTGAGCAGCCGAAGCGGAAAAGAGTAAAGAGGCGATAAACAGAAGAAAGTCAACGGAACAGTTAAGTTAATAGCTTTTTGTAGGTTTCACAGCATTCTTAACGACAATCAGTGGGCCACGATTCGAAATCACGAAAACCGTAGTTCCCGGGATTTTGGTGGATTCACAGCATTCTTGACGCCCAATCTGTGAGGCTCGAATGTTTTTTTTTTGAAAGGGCCAGTTCCTGCAGATATGAGAGGATTCACAGAATTCTTGACGCCCAATTCGTGAGGCTCGATTCTAATTAAAAAGGTTTCACAGCAATATATATATATATATATATATATATATATATATATATCAGTATATACGATGTATAAATAAACACTAACTTTACGAAGAATCGAAAGAAAGTTATTAATTATACAAAGCAAGCTAGTAATTTGCATAGCATTAAATGAAAGAATTTGTTTGTTTCATAAAGGGAATAAACATTCATATATATATATATATATATATATATATATATATATATATATTGTTGTAGATTTAGAGGGTAAATAGGTGTAGACAATGAAGTTTTAGCAACCGTGTATATAGAAATAGGAGCAAATTATTTACGCACCGAATTAATTAGTCTATATAATGAAAACGGACGGGTATTAAAGTATTTCTATATTTAAATTGGAATGTGAAAATTATATAAGGGAAAAAAGTTTTAGAGTACATAAACAACTCAAAGATACGCATAAGTAATTTTAACAACTTTTAATCAAACGCTTGGAAGCAAAAAGGGAGTGTGCTTGCATAGAAAATCAATAATTTCAAACGCAAATGTTGTTCATTTTAAAAGCCAACGTTCGTTTATACAAATACTAAGAGGGGAAGAAACGATATTTGTCATTCAAAACGGTCGATTGTTTCAAGAAACACCTGTTGGTTAAATGTCGGGTTCATAGAATCTTAAACGAACGTTAAGATAGAATTTCTATGAAGTTTGTTGCAACGGTCGATTTGTATAAGCTGTTAAATACCAAATGCCTTGAAGAGTGAGTGGAATAAACAATCGATAATATAAAACAGACAGAGAAATGTATAAATAAAGCGTTGGTATAGAAGTCACGTAAAATATACACGAGCAATTTACAGTGATTTTGATCACAAACAGGAAATTTGAAAAACCAAAAGAACTGGTCTTCTGTGTGTTCGGACAACCTCTATCAAAACAATAATGACTTACAGTTGTGGCGTTCAATGTTTCCCAGATGAGTCCTACCACTTAAAACAATAAAAAAGCTAGAAATTATGTATCAGTTATTATACCCGAGTATTTAAATTAATTGATGAGATTATCTACTATAACTACGACTACAACAGCTGATAATACAATAAAAATTATTTTAATACACCAATAAAGAAAGTAAACTGTGCCACCAAACAAAACAAAAATTTGTTACTCCAAAAAAAACACACACACAGTTAAATAGGTATGTTAGCTGTTTATACGGAAGATCGACAAACTCACATACAAACCTGAAATGGGGATAGAAAAACTCTTATGGTTTCCAAGTGTAATCTATTGTTGAACAGAAGTTCCGTGCAACTATGGTGATATCTGACGGTCAAAACCTAAAACTTTAATTAATCTTGTTTTGTTCGAAATAATACCTGAACCGTAGTCATCTATGAGTAAATTATTAACGCTATGGATGTATGCTGGGCAGTATTTATCTTCTCAGTACTTCAATCGACTATTAAACTTCTACTTAATTCCAGCTCTGTGTGCAGAATTTATGAATCTTGAATATACATTATGTTGATGACGGCTTCGTAAAAGCAATCATCAAAACCCTCAGTGCAATGGCACCTTACTGAACGACCAATCGAAACCTTATTGTTAATTTGTCTGTTGAGGATTCATGTTATTATTCTACATCGAGGAAGAATTTTTTGCTAGTCTATTTGAATTCGCGCGCCAATTAACGCTGATATAAAGGTAACGTATGCAGTTACTGTACATCATGGAAACAAGTTTCAAAGATCCATGTTGGTCGACATATTAACGATAAACCATATGAATGCACTTTATGTGACCATTCTACATCTTGCAGTTTTTGATAGTCATGAATTCAGATGCTAATGAACAATCATATAAGTGTCACGTATGTGGTTACTGTACATCATGGAAACAAGCTTTAGTGGTTCATGTTGGGCGACATACAAACGACACACTATCTCTGTGCAATTTATGTTCTTATTGTTCATCTAGGAAAGTACTCTTAAAAGCTCACATACGATCACATACAAATGAACGTCCTTTCGAATGTAATTTATGCAATTATACTGCCAAACAGAAGACTAGTTTAGTGCTTCATATGCATTCACATACCAAGAAAAGGCCTTTTCAATGTTATGTATGTAGCTATTCTCTATCTACTAAGCAATACCTGAAAGACCATATGCGAACGCACACCACAGAAAGACCATTCCAATGTAAGTTATGTATCTATTCTGCTAAACAAAAGACTCACTTGCAAACCCATATGCGTTCACATATTAACGAGCGATTATATAAATGCAATCAGTGTGTATACTCCGCTACACAAAAGCAATATTTGAAAAACCACATATACTCACATATCAACGAACGACCGTTTAAATGCAGTTTATGTGCTTATAGTGCTAAGAGGAAATATTATTTGGAAATGCATATACAACTACACGCTAACAAACGGTTGTTTAATTGTAGCTTATGCAGTTATTCTGGTAAGCACAAAACTGCTTTACTAGGCCATATGGATTCACATACTAGCGAACGACGATTCAACTGCAATTTGTGTAGTCATTCTACAAAACGTAGGAGTAATCTAAAAATTCATATGCGCTTACATACCAAACAAGTGTAATGTGGCTGGCCTTTGTAATTTAGATCGCCACATTGCTCGACACCAAAACTAGTTAAATTAAATTGAATACATCTGACTATATCGTTTACTAATGACAATTAATGCAAAGGCGTTTTCTTGAATACCATAGCTTAGCGTCTCACATGTACTCTTCAATAGATTACAATACAAAATACGCTTATGATTATAAATACTATTACAATAGATATGTTATACACTTTTCTGCATATATATTGATATGATAACGTCGTACTCGGTGTAATGACGTTTTCTATAACTCCACCTCACTGTGTTTTCTAATCAAATTTAAAACTCACTAATTTTATTTATTATGCCACGACTAGTTTTTATTAATCTACACAGAGTGCACAACGTTACGATGATCAATTCTTTTTTTTTTCCACCCCTTTCTGATTACCTATTTGTTTGAATTTATAAAACGAAGTCAATTAATTTCATATAATGAAAAGAAATATTATTTACAAGTTTCAAAAAATATTAAAAGACACCCTTCAATCAATCAATGTCATATGTATTATTTACCCCAAAATTTATATGCTTTGAAATCAATCTAAAGTCACCAAAAACTACCTTTTTTTACCAAAGAAACCTCGAACGTTCTAGATCCCTTTATTATATTACGTACTTTTAACGTATGCAATGTTTGTTGCTGATTTCGTTACACTTTTTATATAAATTGAATAAATTCAGGATTGAAATTTAAATAGAAAAAATATCTTAAAACTGATTAGATCTGACTTGTTATTGGTTGTTCAGGTTGTGGATCAACAGCCCTTTGTTCTCCTCATTCATCTATCACTGCTCTGTTTAGTTGAACACCTCGTTTTCCATTCATTACTTCGTGATTCTTTAATGATTCTCGCAACTCAAAATTGTACCAAAATCGTCGACGCTGATTTGAAATACTATTTTAATCCATTTAAATTTTCCCCACATCCAAATTATTATATCTATCCACACATTTAATGTATTATACTATCCATTAGAATTATAAAAAAATGTACCATAGATTCGAAATATTCTCATCACATTCGAAATTATTATCAACCAATTAGGAGTAAAAAATGTACCATAGATTAGAAATATCCATGCATTCGGAATTATTTTCAACCAATTAGGAGCCCTATTATTATATTGTTAGTTTAAATAAATTACCCCAAATTCTACTCACGTTAAACGGCAAAAGAATGCTTCATAGTTGTCGCACTATTATCATTTGATATATATAAAATTACGCGACTTTCTGATTCACAGGGACGCAGCTTCGTCCTGCTTGAGTTTAAACTGTACTATCTTATCATTGCTCGCTGTTAAATATAGGCTGTTCCCACTTGCATGTGGGTTGGGTTTTCAACAAGTCTGTAGATATCTTAACCAATAAGGTCTTTGTATTTCCTGCATCTTGAAGTGGTTTCTGATGTAATTTACATGGCTTTCCGTGTAATGTGTTTATTTTATACCTTATTATTCGCTATCTTGACCATACGTTGTTTTGTTTAGATATCGCGTTTTCCGTAATTAAACAAAATACGTATGTTGCTTCAATTCCACTTTCGTTTATTTATTTTACGCGTGTTTGAACTGCGTTTTCTTATCAAAATGTTTATTATTTCTGCGTAATTGCGTAAAGCTTTGTTGGGTTTTATCTCTTGTCTTCGTATTATATTATAACTAATTAGAACACCTCTTAACGCGTGTTTAATTACATTTACTATCATTTTCTCCTGAATACGCGTACTTTTACTGAAAAATATTCTCACTTTGCATTATTTAATATTAATAAAAATCCATAAACCGAGTGTTGAATACTTGTTATTTACCTCATGTATGAATTACCTATTTTGCTGCTAAATACGAGTACTATTGTTGTAAGATATGCTTATTCGCATTGTTTAAAGCTAATTATGATCTATATACAGGGTGTTAAACGCTTACTATTTACATAATGTATAAATTATTAAATTTTCTGCTAAATAAATGCAGTTTTCTGCATATACATATATATATATATATATATATATATATATATATATATATATATATATATGTTACATTTTAATTGTGTTGCCGTAATTAATTTTTAAAAGTTTAACCAAGCTGTATGCCATGAATAAGTGTTGTTTGTTAAGTTTAAATCAGGTTTAAGTCATAGTAATTTATGTAAGTACACAGCTTAACTGTTTGATTTTAATTGTAATAATCTTCATTAAATTTTTCAGTCTATGAAGAAGGCATAAAGTCAATGCCGAAACGTTGAATAAAAATTACAATTTGACGCTGTAGTTTTATCTGGTAGAACGAGTGCATCCCAAGATTTTAATCAAATCAGTTGTTTACTTACTTTCGTTCGAGAAATAATACTAATTATATATATATATATATATATATATATATATATATATATATATATATATTACTCATATTTAGACCAGGGTAGAAAATTAATGAATTACATAAAATAATTTTAATCACCGTGTATAATGAATATTATTAGATAATACGCGTTATTAAAACCGTGAAGCATAAAAATTTATTAGTTTCAGTAAAAATAAGAAATTTAAATCATGTACAAGACGCTTGATATCAAAAGAAACAGTATTAAAAAGCTCTGCGGGTAATTTATTTATTCCTAATAAAGAAACAAAGGAAATTACGTGAAAATTTTATATTAATTAACCCTATTTTAAGTAACCGGTATTAAACAAAGTGTACACATAATAATTAATATTTAAGTTGTATTCGCTAAAAATGAAAGGATAGAAATCAATTTAATTGGAGTTAATTAAACCGTTAGTAACATATAATACCTATAAAACTTGTGAAAATCCAAGATTAAAATACCACGGAATAAGGCTCTGAGAATTAATATTATATTTGAACACCTGCGTAGTTTAAATGTCACATTCGGCGTAAAGTTTGTAGATAATCAATAGTTTCAAAGAATGTTGGAGAAACCGGGGCTTAATATTCACGAGAATGTGCGATACGGGGTTATTAAACCAAGATAACAGTCCATGTGGACTAAAATATAATCGATAATAAAGAATATCAATTTGCACCAATACGAACAGGTTAGAAAAGGAAGAGAAAATGCGCCAAGCAAAGACACATATAGTAAAGGCGGATTTAAGCAACGTCACGAGGGTCACAATTGGTTGAAAATAGGATGCAAATATCAGAGGTAGAAACAACAATTTCTGTACAAAATTAATTAGTATTTCTCGGACATGCTTGCGTGCCGTGTGTTGAAATTTCTGAGATTTAAATGGGACGAGTGAAAATTCGTAAAAATCGACGCGCGAGCGACAGACTGGGAACATAGAATGAGGAATTCTTGAGAATTACCCGTTTTGAGGACAAAAGCGACGTGCCGGCTTTTTGCTATATATACCGAGATGAATATAAACAAGCCCTCTTAGACTTTTGACTATTCGATGCGTTAAAAGCTCTTACATCCGCGACTTGATTGAAGATGTTAAACAGTGCATTTTAGTTTGAGAAAATAATTTAAAATTTTGCTCGTATATTTTAGTGATTCAAAATAGTTGGTTATTTACGTGCTAACATGAATGTACTTCAGTGCACTTAGATACAAGGTAATAAAATTTAGTTTCACTGTACCAATTAGCAAAATTTACAACGACAAATGTATACACAAAAGTAGGCAGTTTTGGCGTATATTGGTGAAAGAAGTATGAAGTTATTTGCTATTTTTCGGGGTGTTAATAATTAAATGGTTCAAATACGTGTCTGGATCCACGAAACAAGGGTCAGATATACATAGATGAGTTCCGGAAAAGCCCAGAAACAACTGGTGATGGAGAAAATTTTAAAAGCGTTGAGAATTAGAAGCCGTAAATATAATCCTGTTGGAATGGTGTGATTAACTAAAGGGACGATGTACTTTGAAGCTACGAGGACAGTAACCTTCAGGTAAATTATACTATTTTGTTTGACATTTTGTGTGTGTTGAATAACTTTATAATTGATTTACTTTAAATGGACATTAGTGAAATTGTACTAACCATAAAATTTTAATTTTAAGATGAAATTTGCTTGTTGAAGTAGAAAGGAGTATTTAGTTTTGATGTTCGGGAATATGATGAAAATTTGGGTATGTCTTTGAGCTCAATTAGACGAACCTGGTTAATTAACGTAAAGGGGTGGTAGATGCTCCCTTTATACTCAGACTCCGGTCTGCTTATATTGTTATATTAATTAGTAGGCATCCAACAAGGACTTTAATTCTGGATGCACATTAAAATGATAATAAAATTAATCTTGAAATTCTTTTTAAAACTGAATTGTATGCTGAAATTTAATTTGAAGATTTAATGTATTCTGAATATTGATGTAAATAGAGTTAACGTTGATGTTTGTGGTAGGAATGTGTTGTTTAATTTTATGCATGAGGAGGTTTATAAAATTAGGTGAGCAGCCGAGGCGAAAAGAGGATCACAGCAGTTTATGACGCCCAATCTGTGGGACTAGAATTTTTGTTGAATAGGACCCAGTTCCCGCAATCACAACAGAATATCACAGCAATATATATTGATATGATAACGCCGTACTCGGTGTAATGACGTTTTTACTTAACTCCACCGCTCTGTGTTCTCATATCAAATTTAATCTTACTAATTTTATTATTATGCCACGGCTAGCCCTATTTAATCTTCACAGAGTTCACAAAGTTACGATGATCAATTTTTCTCTTCTCCACCTCTTTCTGATTACCTGTTTGTTTGAATTGATAAAGCGAAGTCAATTAATTTCATATAATGAAAAGAAATATTATTTACAATTTTTGAAAAATATTAAAATACACCCTTCAATCAATCAATATCATATGTATCATTTACCCCAAAATTTATATACTTTGAATTCAATCTAAAGTCACCAAAAACTACACTTTTTACCAAAGAAACCCTGAACGTTCTAGACCCCTTTATAATACATTACGTAAGTTTAACGTATGCAATGTTTGTTGTTGACTTTATCACAAGTTTATATAAACTGAATAAATTCAGTATTGAAATTTAAACAGAAAAATATCTTAAAAATTAAATAGATCTGACCAGCTACAGGTTGTTCAGGTTGAGGATTAACACCCCTTTGTTGTCCTCATTCATCTATCACTGCTCTGCTTAGCCGAACCAATACTTGAGTACAGTTACCCCTTGGTTTTACATAAATTACTTCGTGCTTCTTTATTTTATTTGCCTTGAATCTCGCAACTAAAAATTGTACCAGAATTGTACCAAAATATAATTGTCGACGCTGATTTAAAGTATTCTATTGACCCAGATTTGAACTATTCTTATCGACGCATACTTGAATTATTGAAGTATTCAGAAATGTACCATAGATTCGAATTATTATCATCACCACATTCGAATATTTTTCTTGTCGACACATTCAAAATGTTATATCGCCCAATTCAAAGTATCACATTCGAAGCCCTATTATTATTAATATTTAGTTTAAGTAAATTACCCCAAATTCTACTCACGTTAAACGGCAAAAGAAGTCTTCATAATCGTTGCACTTACTGTCACTTGTAACATACATTTGATATATTATTATAGTTAAATTACGCGTGACTTTCTGTTTAGCAATGACGCAGCTTCGCCCTGCATGAGTTATGAACTGCCTCGTCTTATCATTGCTCTGTGTTAATATAGGCTGTTGCCACTTACATGTGGGCTGGGTTTTCAACAAGTCTTGTAGATATCTCAACCAACCACGTCTTTAATATTCTCTGCATTTCAAAGTTGTTTCTGATGTAATTTCATCGGTTTTTCATGTAATGGTGTTTATTTGATACCTTATGATTCGTTATCTTGACCATACGTTGTTTTGTGTAGATATCGCCTTTTTGGATAATTGAACAAAATAAATGATGTAACCTAAATTCTACTTTCGTTTATGTATTTTTGAAACTGCGTTTTCTTATCAAAATGTTTATTGTGTCTGCGTAATTGCGTAAAGCTTTGTTAGGTTTTATCTCTTATCTTCGTATTTGTTTCATAACTAATTAGAACACTTCTCAATGCGTGTTTAATTACATGTACTATTATTTCTCTTGAATGCGTGTACTTTTGTTGAAAAATATGCTCACTTGCATTACTTAAAATTGATAAAGGTCTATATACAAAGTGTTGAATACTTGTTATTTACATAATGTATGAATTACTTATTTTCCTGCTGAATACGCGTTCTAATGTTGTAAGATGTGCTTCCTTGCATCGCTTAAAGCTAATTATGGTCTATGTACAGGGTGTTAAATGCTTGCTATTTATGCGTGTTTGAAACTGCGTTTTCTTATCAAAAATGTTTATTGTTTCCGCGTACTTGCATAAAGTTTTGTTAGGTTTTATCACTTATCTTCGTAATTGTTTTATAACTAATTAGAACACTTCTCAACGCGTGTTTAATTACATGTACTATCGTTTCTTCTGAATACGCGTACTTTTGTTGAAAGATATTCCTACTTGCATTACTTAAAATTAATAAGGGTCTATATACAGAGTGTTAAATACTTGTTATTTACATAATGTATAAATTACCTATTTTTCTGCTAAATACGCGTTCTATTGATGTAAGATATGCTTACTTGCATCGCCTAAAGCTAATTATGGTCTATGTACAGGGTGTTAAACGCTTACTATTTACATAATGTACGAATTACTTAATTTTCTGCTAAATAAATGCAGTTTTCTGATTCCTATTGCAATTTATGGTTACTACACGACCCTTGCTGACAATAAACCCCTAAACAACCCCTTATCACAGCAATATATATATTTTTTAGGTAGCTTTTTATACAAAGTAAGTTGATAAATACCAACGTTTACAATTAATAAAATTAAATAATAACTTAGACTTTTATGCAAAGTCCAAATGATCATTTCAAATCGAGTTAGTAATTGAAAGAAGGAAAATATAAGGTCTTGGACAGGATTTGCACCTGCCTCTCAGTCTAGCCGGGACTACGCGTAATTGATTAACGCACAGTCCCGTCAAGACTGAGATGCAGGTTCAAATGCTGTCCAAGACCTTATATTTTCGTCCTTTCAATTACTAGCTCGATTTGAATGATTATTTGGACTTTGCATAAAAGTCTAAGTTATTACTTCATCTTATTAATTGTAATATGTATATATATATATATATATATATATATATATATATATATCCTCTGGATTGTCTCGAACCTACGATTAATTCGAGTCCCACCAGCCGGGTCGACATAAATTGTGAAGCTTACCTCGACTACTCCGCTCCACTCCTAAAATACTTATGAAAACACTTTCCAAGAATCTTACCTGGACTGCAGAATCTCAACTCCACGTAACTGCCGTTATACTGTAATTTAAAAAAAAATATTTTCCTACAATCATACTTAAAATAATGTAACTAACAAAATACACCACACTAATTACACGAAATATATATTTACATCCTCCAAAACTCTTTCCATTACATACAATAATAAAACTTTGACTAGAAGCAATTCAATTTCAAAAATGAAATTGTATTAAATATCTTTATTCAACATATACCCTATAGCTGACTAACTTTCGTCTTAATATGAGCTTACAGTAAAACTTTTTAGATCTGTGTGCAACATTATAGTACTGCCATAATCAAAAGTCCCCTTTACTTTTTACAAAACAGTCCGATTATCCTTACATTAATTATAAACCTGTTTTTATTTACATATAAAGTCAATAAAATTTTCAGTTCATCAAAATTCATAAAAATAATCACTTAAAAGCACAAAAAAGTTAAAACGCCTCAAATAAACAGCACAACAATGTTTTATAAAAGTTCGTTAGCTGGTAACCATTATACTACAAGCAACTGCAAACCATCCCTCCAAGATGTTGCCGTCTAGAATGACTCTAGGCTCTGAAACCGCTTTTCAAGTTGAAAAACCATCCCTCTTAGCACGCTGCTAGCCAAATCTCTTCTAGTTCTCGATAGAAGGTGCATCCACACCTCCAAAATCCCTCCCTATTATTCCATTTTAGATCAACAAATCAAGGCTTGATGCAATCACCATTTAATTTTCATTTACGAACGCCTTTGTACGCTCCAACACCCAAAACAGCAGTAATTGATACTTACATGCTTAAAAGCTTCACTCTTAATTCTTTTATTTACTTTCAGTTTTTCTCTAAGTCAAACAATTATCACTACACCAACTTGTGTAATTACAACTAACACTAAAAATCTTGAACACAATTTACTATTTGACTTAACCTCAATAGCGAATGAAGAAGTCGGAGAGGTAAGCGAAATAAGAGAGCGGCATCCCCTTCTTAATTCGTTTATATAGACCAAACTCACACCACTTTACAACCCCACAAGCACGCTTTCCAGGTATCCTTTCCAAACCGCCTTTCCACTTCCTCCAAACAAACATTTTCAACGGTCTACAAATTCTCGAACACCGTGTGGCCTTGTGCAATACTAAATATTGTAGCACACAAACACCAACCGTCTTTCAAACTCTTGGAAATTTTCATAACAAATAACCGTTTTTCCGCGAAAACTACCAATTTGTTTTCTAACGGCTGCTAAATACGTTGGAATCGCTCCCCAACTGTCTTCAAAACCTTGTCTATCCACGCCCCTCATTATATGTCTTGCTTTATTTCCACGTTCATATACACTCACTTAATTTTAACCTATCTCCCATTTTATTTTCACATGTGAATGATAATCCTCTTTCTTTGTTCCCCTTAGGTATTTTGTTTTTACCCCCTACGTCATTCTCAGTCCACTTCTAAATCGATACCTTAAACAGACATTCTGCATCCTACTCGCACTTACAGACCTCAATCTGTCTTTGTTTATTCATTTGTTTAAAAGTCAACCTAATACAAAACATATGTTATATACTGTCCTGTGTAACGCATCCTAAAAGCTATTCCTCCTTATGAAATATCGATCCGCACTCTTTAACGGCCTCTGCTTTTCAAAGAACCATCTGTTTACCACTTGAATATAATTGCTACTCAGAATGTTTTCAACTGGTTGTTTCTCTCGGAATCGATAACCGTTGCTTGTTTTCGTAAACACCTTAATAGAAATGCTTTTAAAACGTTTGTCAAGGTTAAAATAGCTGTTGTTTTCACGAAAAAGTTTGGATGTGTGAATGAATTAGTACAACCGCAGCCAACTGTGGGAAAAGCTTTGGTTCTGCAGGATAAAAATCGTTATGTTTACTATCTGGTCGCCAAAAATTCTTCATGACAAGACCTAGTTATAGACATCTCTGGGAGGCTTTGCTAAATCTTAAGGCGCAGATGATGGAAAATGGAGTAACTACACTAGCGGTGTCCAAGCTAGGTTGTGGACTGGTTCGCTTAGATTGCAGGATAGTCCGAAATATGCTAGAAGTAGTTTTCCAGGGAACCAACGTCCAGGTCCTTGTTTGTTGTTATCAACCGGTTGCCTACAGAAATCAAGAAAATGGCGTTGACTGTTATTTCCAACGACGCAGTGGATGCACCAGAGGAGATAGCTGCCGATACCGTCATCATTCATCGAATTGGCGTCAAAATGTATTTACAGTTACGAGACGTAACGGTTTTAAAGGGGAGTAGTGTTGCGAGCTACTATTAGACAACCCGTCAAACACACAAGCGCCGCGGCTCTGCATATTCTCCAGGGTTCGAGAATTCTTCTAGCAATTACTGGAGAATGAGTCATCCTTTTTAATTCAGAGTATATATAAGACCGCTAATAAATGCAAGAGCCTAGTCTATACCAGAATGTTGAATATAAATTTTATCGTGTTTAGTAAAAGTAGTTGAGCTTTTGGAAGTCCAAGAGTATACATAAATGTTATATGATGTGTCTAATGTACATGCAGCTTGTAGTAAACATAAATAGATAGAAGTGTAATAAATAATAGTTGTGTTAATGTTATTAATGGACCTATGGTAAAGAATTTAGTTTAAGATATTAGTGATTGTAAATTCATTAGTGTGATAGTGCTTCAGTGTTAATTGGACTGAAAACATCTATAAATAAGTCATATACTGTTAATTAGACTTGTGAATAGTGAGTAATAAAGACTCTTGTTATTACTTGCTTTAAATTAGAGAAACGCGGTAGCAGTAGCCCGCTACAATATTTTTTGTTGTTTTCTTTTGCAAGTTTTATTAAGTAGGAATGGTATTCGTTTAACAAGTGTTGTTTGCTACCCAAGAAACGGAAAGAATTGTTGTTGTTTTGCATTATCACAATCTACGTCGCAAAATTATTTACATTAAAATCCAAAAGTAATACCTTATTTTCGTGTGTCCTAGTATGGAGTGATAGTAATATTATGTTTATATTATTTCAATTATAAATAAATTAATTAACTTAACACACTTCTTGACCAGTTTTAATAACAATCTTCTTATTCCTGGAATTTGGTCATCAAATAACTTGTTGGCAACAAAACGAAAATCACAACTTTTCGTATATGAATATATTATAACATAATTGCTCTACGTGTTCCGGTACTAACTACCATAATCATTAAGCACCTACAATATTACATAGTTATTCCAAAAAAGTTTTAAAAATTGTTATCATACCCAAAATTATATAAAACTTTTGATATTAATGAGTTTGCTATTAGGATGTCAACATTTTAGTTTAGATAGATAAAACACATTTATCGTAAAAATAACTAAGATTAACTATAGACAAATAATATACAATGTTTACCAATGTAGCACATCTTCTTTTAAGAACTAAATAGTATATACTAAATATATATATATATATATATATATATATATATATATATTCTTGGAGACTATTTCACTCTGAGGAGGCTTAATAAAGCCGAAACCGTTGGTCAGTGGATGTTTCCTCCCCTATGAAGTAATAAGCTAATGTTTTGTTAATGGCTATATAACTACCAGCCCAATTTGTATTCGTCAATAGGCTCTATTATTTTCATAGAGTTTGTTTACAGATACATCTTATTTTATATATTGTTCTACACAATTTCTTATTGCGGACTGCAAATAACCTGTCATTTATTATTTGATTTGCCTTGGGGCATGAACCCGGGTGTCGCCGCGAGAAGGTTTGTTACGTTTGCAAATAAATTTTGCTGCAACATTCCGCAAATCTCAAATGGCCACACGTACTTCTATAGCCATCTATAGGATTTACTATGTAGTTTCGGTTCAATTCTGTACTTCCACACTTTAGTAGTGTTGGTGTTTTAACACCTGATGGCGGTTTTATTTACGTTTGCCATAGTACAGAGATTGTTTCGAAATTATACCAGTATAATAGCTTCGATTACTTCATAGGGTTCTTGGAGACTATTTCACTCTGAGGAGGCTTAATAAAGCCGAAACCGTCGGTCAGTGGATGTTTCCTCCCCTATGAAGTAATAAGCTAATGTTTTGTTAATGGCTATATAACTACCAGCCCGATTTGTATTAGTCAATAGGCTCTATTATTTTCATAGAGTTTGTTTACAGATACATCTTATTTTATATATATATATATATATATATATATATATTATATATATATATATATATATATGTATATATATATATATATATATTGTTGCGGTTTTTCCCGGGCTCCGCTTGGTTGCATAAATTGTGCTGTGTTTCCTCAGTATCTGCTAGTTGTACCACCTCCAAATGGACTATCATAAAATTTTTTTTATGATGCTTACCTTCGGAAACTGTCCAACAATTTTTAAATGTAAGTTCAAAATTTTCTACCCACCTGAAATTGATGCCCTACCACCTAGACTTACAATTTATACCAATTAACACCGATATCCTCTGAAGATGCTCTTCACTCTGACGCCAAAACCTCCAGCTCCCTCAGAGATATTCGCCACGGCTGCTCACTCGTTCCTTGAAGATCCAAACCTACCAAAAATAACACTGAATGCTAAAAGTACATAAATACTTATTAACATATCCAATCAGTTGCTTATCAATTCAGTGTAAGCTCAAAAACATTTTATTAATTGTGGTAAATAATAGCTCAGTTTAAAGAAAATTAATTTAACATCATCCTACATCACTCCTGGAACAAAATAACTGGGCTTATTTCCAACCTTTACTTTATACCCCAGGTCAAATACAAGCTCATAGTAAACTTCTTTTTATATACGTGCTAACAACGGCACTGCAATTTCCTAAAACCCTTTTACCTTTTTACAAAATTCATTGTTTTCACTTTCAGTGATATCATCAAATTATTACATAAATGTTTCATTAAGTCCTTCTTACATTGACTCATCAATTAAAACTGTCTTTATACCATAATAAATACACCAAATCACAAGAATAATCACCCAGAAAATCACCAACGAAAACAAACAAAAGTCTTATAAGTAGAGTTACATGGATTTTGTTTTAAGTGCTCTCTACATGGACACCATCTCCAACGTGATCCTTCCTCTCGACTGCACATCCAGATATTGTCTCCAGTTGGCCTCTCATTATCAGGAACACCGTTTCTAATTAAATTCATTCCCACAAGTGCACGGTACTACCATGCCCTCGTGCACTTTCTGGCCCGTCCATATATTTACTCTTTACTCCGAATACATACACCGTCTTCAAATACCCAGTACTAAAATTGTACTTACTTGCGTAATAATTTTTATTCTTTATAGTCAAAGAAATAAAAAGCACCCACTTGTGCTAACTCAACTGTAATTTTACTCAATCACTTTGCTATTTAGTAAGGTAGGCGACCGTAAGTAAAGACAAAAGAGAAAAGAGCGATTTACTACCACCTACGGGTTTATATCACCTTCCAAAGCCACCCCTCTACATCGATTCACAACACTCCTGTCGCACTTTTCCCGGTATCGCTGCACAAACACGCCAACGGTCAAACGCTTCCACAAACAATCCTATTATACTTGGCAAATTATCTGTATTTTTACCTTACCGAGGTGTCGTTTTAAGTTCTAGCCTCTCCAATACGCCCCCTGTAGATGCGTATATCACTCGTTTCATTCGACTTATACACAAAATCTTCCGTCTTATTTCATCTTTAAACATTATTCTCCTGTTCGTTCACCAGCGCTGTTTTAACTAACTCCCGCTATTGTCGTATATCCTACTCTTGTTTATTTAATGTAACCGCTGTTCTCTGTTTGCAACATATCCCCGGATTTCTATACTTTATCTGCTGGATTTATTCTGAAAACATAGCGTGTCTGCGTCCCGCTTCAATATCAAACCTGTAACTATAGTCTTTTCTCTCTAGAAATCGATATTGTTTGCATACGTGCTGTCTACACCTGCATTTCGTCCTCATTAAATTAATCCCGCTATTATTTGTTGACAAGATTTTATGTTCGTTATTTTTTTCCAACTGTAAAGTTCTTAGAATCTCTATAACACGTGCAACTTAACTAACGACTGCCGTTTTACATATGCTAACAACCTGAAAGCTTTTATTCTTTAGAATATTAAAACAAATGTTACTTCTGCTTGCCGTAATTTATGTTTTATATGCATTTACGAAATTATGCGTCTTAAATTATGTTTCTTAACTTACTAAGTGGTTTTAAAAGATCAAAAATAAATATAAGCGAAACAATTTCAACACACCCTGTATAAAGAAACAACCAGAAATTACGTGCGAAAATTATATTAGTTGATTCATCTTTAAGTATCTGGTATTAACGAAATTTTATAAATAATTAATGAAATTTAAGTAGGTTTGCAAAGAAATTAAATGGTAGAAGCCAATGCCATTAATTTATTAATTAATTTGAATTTAATTGAACGATTATAAGTTAAAAACCCGGTAACACCAAAGATGAGACGCGTGGCTAGCGTACAAATATATCAAGAGGGTTAAAATACGTGGAATATCCAAATCGTAGAAGTCTTATTTAAAATATTACAATTGAACACCTGCGTATTTATCTAAAGGTCAAGTTCTGCTTAAATTGTGTAAATAACAAATGGTTACAGAGAATGTCGGATAAACCGTCGCTTATATTCACGGGAAATGCTAATGGGAGGTTATTTAACGCACGTAAACAGTCCACGTGTGTAAACAGCGCACAAACAAGGATATCGATTTTTCAACCACTCAAGCAACGTAGAAACGTAGAAAACGTATAAGCATGAGACCACAATAGAATAGGAGGGATTTAAGAAACGTCATTAAGTCTACGATTGGTCGATAGGTTAGTTCGACTTGAGATAGACACGAGGATAGTGAAGCGTGAAATTCTTAAAATTTTATAACGAGGTATTGAAATTCGCAGATTTGAAATTGGGGTTGAGTGCAAAATTGTGAGAATGTGTTGTTGTGAGCGGGATTTCGGATAACTGGGGGCCTGGAGAGGTTACAGTCGAAAGAGATATATACTCTAGAGAACTAAGACTTGCTCTCTTGTCTTTTAACTGCGTGCCTTATTATTTCGATCGTCCCGAAAGCACATATGAAAGTTAAACATGAGTTGTAAGTATTAACAAATAATTTAAAGTGTATTGCTTAGTGGTAGCCTCTAAATTAATTAAAAACGCGGTTAATGTGCCGAGATTATTTTATTGAGGTATCACATATAATTTTTAATTAACTCGTGTCGGGACATTAAATAACGTAGATTACTGTGAAATGAAATTTGGAATTTGGTTACACCGAGAAGGAGGCGTTGGCGGATCAACTGAAATGGAAGTCGTCTAGTAATTGAGAGAAACGTCCTGCAGATCAGATAGAAAATTGCATGGCATCATCTACAGAGCGAAGATCTTCTAGAAATTCCAGGTAACGATTTAAATTTGTGATTCCTATAAACTGTAAATATTGGGGTGGCGTATGAGAGTGTTTTTCAATGTAGTGTGAATTATTTACGTATTGAACTGAATATGTGTAAATAACTTTATTACGGTATTCAACTAGAAATTGAAGGTGTCTAGAAAGCTTTTAAACGTTCCATCAGAACGTGAAATTTTGTGAAGAGTACATGGCTTTGTTTTTTTTTTTTGGTTTTAGAGTATGCAAAGTTGAAGGGCATGCATTAATTGGGTTATTATGAGCTCACCATACCCCACAGTTTACTTAGAGTATTAAAATAAATAAATAAATTATAATGAAGGAATTTTAGAGAAGGTATTATTCAAGGCCCATTTACTCCGAGTACATTTTATGTGTTTGATGGGTTTAAAATTAAATAAAGGACATTACAAAATAAGGATTACTGAAGTGTAACGTGAACAATAAAATAATAATGAATTGCATTTGTAAATAGGAATAAATAAAAGATTGTATGTTTGTTGTATTTTGTGGTTTTATTGGGCGGGTGCGCGAATGATAGGATTTATGAATGAATATAGCTATCCAAAAGGAGGTCCTAATGAGCTAGCCGGAAGCAGTTGAAGAAGGCCATTCAACCGAGGAAGAGAGGAAAACGCGTAAGCAATATCTTTCTTGACTTATTTAATTATTTGGAAATTTTTCTATTTTCGAATTTGAAAATTTAAAGTAATTTTCGAATATATTTATGGTTGGTGAGGAGTTACCCGAGTTCTACGGCAATATATATTGCTGCAATTATAGGGTTAATTTAGGGGTAGGTTAAGTCATAGGGGTCGTAGAATGAACAAACGAAAACCCCAAATAACAAAAACACATAATTACAGATATTAGAAGAGTAAATAGGTCATTATAAATACTGTTAGTTGAGAGCACACTGTATATAATAGTACAAGCGATTAAACGCATATCCAAGAGTAGTTACGAGCAAATATAATCTTTTAAAATGTAATGAAGTGCATAAAAATTAAATCAACGGAAAACCTATATGAATTCGCTAGATAAATGTTCAACTAGTGCGTTAAATATATCATCATTTACGCAGGCTAAATTATGCATTATTTGAAAATAGTACGTGATAGAAAAGTATTACATTTGTTCAAAAATCCAATTTAACTAGGAAATAAACAAAGACCAAAATTATTTCTATTTAGATTAGAATAAGCAAATAACAGGGATACGTGATTTAATAAACGAAAATTCCAAAGCGTCACTGGACAGCCCCCCCCAGTGAGGCTTGATAAGCAAGTTTGGCCCATCACAGACCAATGGCGGGACTAAACTTTATACAATTAAACCTGCAACATTGCCGGGCGGCTGCAGCATCGTTATGCAGACACCTGAGCAATAACCAGGCCATTGCCCTTATCCAAGAACCCTGGGTGGCATGCTCAGGAATCTCGGGACTAGGAAGCCTAAATGGTACTATCTTTGCGGCTAGTAACCAACCTAAGCCTAGGGCATGCATCTACATACCCATGCACATAAATGCTCTCCTCCTGCCACAACTGAGTGGCCGTGACGTCACAGCCGTACAGATCACATGCAGGCTGGGAGGAATTACTGACATAATCTTGATTTCAGCCTATTTTCCAATTGACCATGACCCACCTCCTCCGGAGTTGACGGCAGTCATTGATCACTGTGATAGGCACAAAAACATCTGATTATCGTATGCGATTCCAACGCGCACCATGTGGTATGGGGTAGCGCAGATACAAACCCCCGTGGAAAAGTACAACTCGAGTATATATCGAGTAAGAATCTGGAGATTCTTAACTGGGGCAGCGAACCCACGTTTGTGACATCTCGTTTCCAGACAGTCATCGACTTAACCCTGGCATCGTTAGGCATTTCAAGGCATATCTTGAACTGGCAGGTGACGCCTAAAGCGACACTGTCAGATCACAGATTGTTAAGTTTTAATTTAAAGACAGCAGTAGCTGTCTGTAAAGAATACAGGAACCCAAAAGCGACCAACAGGTCTGTCTACCTAGACAGCTTGGAGCAACGCCTTTTGACATCACAAGGTACTGACAACCCAAAACAATAGAAGAGCTACAGAGATACTCGGTCTCTACAAAACTCCATCGTAGAGTCCTTTGAACAGGCATGCCCGGTCAGGACAGATTCTACTCGCTCCATTACTCCATGGTGGGGCGCGGAGCTACAGAAGCTGAAAAAGACCCTGGGCAAACTGTTTAATAAGGCAAAGAGCACCAGAAGTATGGCTGACTGGGAGGCGTATAAAAGCCACCAGCGACTATACACAACGACAATTAGAAAACGACAGAGAGACTCATGGAAGACCTTCTGTAACTCAGTCGAGTCTACCAATGCAATCTCTCGCATTAACAGGATCTTGTCCAAAGACCCTCGTCATCAACCATGCTGTCTGAAACGTGTGGATGGTACATACACCACCAACGAGGCAGAAACAGCGGAGTTACTCGCGGACACGCACTTTCCAGGCAGTGTTACACAACCTTTGTCATACGGGGTGGATCAACCCAGCTCGGCCCCTAACGGGGCCGATTGGGAGGTTTCAAAACGGGTAGTGGATGAAAGGAAAATTAAATGGGCTATCTCAACTCTCAAACCGTTTAAGTCCCCTGGAAGGGATGGCATCTTCCCCTGCCTACTACAGTGGGGAGTGGAGAGGCTGACACCGTTCCGTGTGGTACTTTTAAGGGGCTGCATTCCTTTTAGATACATCCCCAGCAGTTGGAGAGAGGTTAGAGTTATCTTCATTCCTAAACCAGGCCGGAAGGACTACTCCCAGGCTAAATCCTACAGACCGATCAGTCTCACGTCTTTTTTGCTAAAGACCTTGGAGAGACTGTGCGACAATGATATGAGGGAGAGGATAATGCTTTCTTATCCACTTCACCCAAATCAACACGCCTTCATACCAGGAAAATCAACGGAATCTGCCCTCCACGCTGTTGTAGGACGGATTGAAAAAACCCTAGACAATAACATGTCCGCCTTAGGCGCATTTATTGATATTGAGGGTGCGTTCAGCGAAACTACTTTCGCAAACATCGATAGAGCTCTACGGACACATGGAGCTGAGGACACCCTTCGGCAGTTTACCATGCAGATTCTGCGATGTCGACGGGTACACATCAATGTGGGGGAATCCTCAGTAATTAGGGTGGTGGATAAAGGCTGTCCCCAGGTGGGCGTGCTGTCACCGCTACTATGGAACTTAGTGGTGGACAGCCTTCTCCAACGTCTTAATGAGGCAGGTTTCTACACGATAGGTTACGCCAACGACTTAGCTATTCTAATAGTCGGCAAATTCGAACAAGTGCTGTGTAATTTGATGCAAGCAGCACTAAGGATCACGGAACTCTGGTGCTCCGATAACTTTTTAACCATCAACCCCAACAAAACGGCGTTGGTGTTGTTGTTCCAATAAAAGGAAGCTGACGGTACCCAAATTGCCAATGCTGTTTCAAACTTCTCTGCCCTTATCAGAAGAAGTCAAGTATCTGGGCATTATACTTGATAAGAAGCTGAACTGGGCCAAACACCTACAAATGAAAACTAGCAAAGCCAACCAAGTGTTCTGGCAATGCAAACGTGCCATAGGCAAACTTTGGGGTCTTCCACCAAAGGCTGTACTGTGGCTATACATCATGGTAGTAAGGCCGATGCTCTGCTATGGCGCTGTAGTCTGGTAGCGCAGGACCAGACTGGCCCATACAGTCAAAGACCTTACTCATATCCAAAGAGTGGCCTGTCTAAACATTACAGGTGCATTGAGTTCCACACCTACTGCAGCCTTAGAAGCCATCTTAGGCCTCACTCCACTGGACCTACATGTGGAGGAGATGGCTTTGAGAGCGGCAATGAGGCTGCTGTTCAAAGGTCTATGGATCGATAAGGGAGGCGGTGATAGACACCACAACATACTAAGAGAGGCGGTGCAGAACACCCCTATCTTGGGAAGAGTGGTTGATTCGATCGCACCCATAATGATTTCCAGGAAGCGCTTTGGGGTTTGTCTAAACACTGAGGACGCCTCCTTAACGGAGATCTCCATCTACACAGATGGTTCCAAAACAAATGAAGGTACCGGGGCAGGCATTTTCTCCGAAGACCTAGACCTTCATGAAAGTGTTGCGCTGGGCAGGCTGGTAACTGTCTTCCAAACGGAGGTCATAGCCATCATGCATGGCGCTAACGCCATACTGGAACGTGGAATCCAGAACAAAGCTATACGCATCTTGAGCGATAGTAGAGCAGCTCTTCTGAGCTTAAACAAGCAGAAGCTTCTCTCGGGGGTGGTATACCAATGCCATCGTGTTCTCGAGCTCGCTTCTGATACAAACGCCCTTGAACTGGTTTGGATCAAAAGGCATTCAGGAGTACATGGTAACGAACAGGCAGATTCTTTGGCGAGGCAGGGAGCGGCTCGGGGTTTTGTCGGCCCTGAGCCATCGGTTGCTATTGCGCCATCGGTGGTGTTCTCCATGATAAGACAAATAACCCACCGTCGTCACAAGGATAGGTGGGCTTGTACATTAAGCTGCCGGCAGGCAAAAATGTTTATAAGGTCTCCCATGACCAAAATAGAAAAATTTGTCATACGCTTGCCAAGACAGAAACTACGGCTACTAGTAGGTATTCAGTCCGGGCATTGCACTTTAAGGAAGCACCTGCACAGGATGGGTCTGTCAGACAACCCCACCTGTCGCGGCTGTCAACAGGAGGATGAGACGGCGGAGAACATTCTGTGCACGTGTCTGGTACTCGCCCGACTTCGAGGATCCATGCTGGGGGACTTTTGGCCCGAGAAGGCCGGAATTCGAGACACCCCCTGGTCCGACATCCTCAAATTCACCTGCATGGTCGGGTGGTTGAGCAATGAAGGACCAACCTAGGGCAAGGAAGGCAGCACAATGGGCCCACCAGGAGGCCTAAGTGCGCGTGGCTTTAAGTCACCCTTCCCAATTTAATCAATCAATCAAACGAAAATTCCTGGGATTCCTAAAGTAAAGGTAATGTTATATAAATGTATACGTGAGAACTTGAGCGTTCTTCCAAGTAATTAAACTACACAATTGGTAAAGTTTCCGAAATAACACAAGAGGTAAGACAATTGGTGTCGCCCAACACGTGGAATCAACGAATAGCAAACAAAGGGACAAGTCCTATAAATACGATAACAATTGAACAACGAGTTAGTATACATTTGAAACTGGGCAGTCACTATACTCAAAAGTGCTAAATTATTCACGCAAACAGTTAAATAAAAGTAAAGTGAAAATCTTTTTTATAAGAGTGTAAAAATTGTGTAAGCAAGCCGTTCTATCACAGACGTAAGTAAACCAGATTTAGTGAAATTATACAATTTCTAAAAATAAATAAAACAGGGCTCTTGGGTACGAGTTTTGGATACGACTTTTGGATACGACTTTTGGATACGGTTTTGGATACGAGTCAGGAAGACTCTGGAGATTACTGTCTGTTAAATTAATTTGGTAATCACTGACGTGGTAAATATTCTATTACTGTTTTGTTAATTACGGAGATGGAAACCTTTTATTGGAATAAACTTATTAATAACGATTTGGATAGTATTTTGGTTGGATGTCGACTTTCAAATTTGACTCAAAACATTCAGACTGGACACGATAACTCTTGGAGTTGCAGAGAAGCTACTGAACCACTCCAGGTTAGGTATTTTGATATAATTTATTTCTGTAAAATGTTTTAATTTAATAATAATTCAAAAATGTAAGAGCCGACAAAACCGGGGTTTTTTTGATAACTTTATGAAAGGCAATAGGCATTTTGAAACGTTTCAAAAGATCTCTAAATACAACAAAAATCTCGTTTTGCTGGCTTTATTTTCTCAAAATCTGACAAATTGTAAATATTCTGAAAAAGGGGAAGATATTTAAAAAGGTTGTAAATATTTAATCATTATACTGTGTATTGTAGAATTGCTTTATTTAATTGAATCAGCTAGTTGAGGCAAAGAGATCTATAAAATAAAATTTTTACAAATGCTTGGTTAATAAAAAGAAAATAGCACAGCATTTTATGCTCGATCCAATCGTGGGGCTCGATTAACATAGCATTTTATGCCGTCCAGATAGTGGGGCGAGTAACACAGGAATATATATATATATATATATATATATATATATATATATATATATATATATATATATATATTATATATTACTATTTCATCTTATTCACTATAATACGACAGTATTTATCAACTTACCTTGTGTAATTAACTACTAAAATATATATATATATATATATATATATATATATATATATATATATATATATATAGGAACGTTATTTGATCTTGCTTTTGGGATAATTTCATTCGAAAACATATATAAATACTAGTACATTTATTGATCACTACGTTTCGGGTATAACTTTGTACCCTTAATCATGTGCTACAAAGATGTGATAAAAACAGTTATTAATATACAATATTAGTTTTACTTACATAAAGTGGATTGAGTATAAATTTAGATGAAAATTAAAACTAGTGTACTGTTATTATTAAAAGGTTATATATACATGCAAAGACCGTTTGTTGATAGTGTTGTGTATACCTGTAAAGTGAAATTAATTATGATATTGATTGACCACTGACAAAGTTCTGGTCAATACTAGTTGTGATGTTGTAGTTGAGTAGTTAGTTGGTTATGTAGTAACTTGTTATGGAAAATATAAAGTTAATTTTTATTGTTGGAAGTGAAGAGTAATGAGTATATAGAACTTAAATTTTGAATATCTGATTTTTCGTTCATGCTGGTTTTTTCTTTTTTAATGTATAAACCTCCAAAAATAATCGATGGGAATATATTTCTTCTGTTTCTAGAATGACGACTTCAGAATATTTTGGTTTGTGTTTGGTTGTTTGTATGTGGTTTGATAGTGCACAAGACCTTTTACCTATTTTAGCATCTGATTTATGTTGAATGATTCTATTTTTTAACCATTGGCTGGTGTGACCAATGTAACAACTGTTACAACTACATTGAAATTTGTAAACTAAATTACTACAAAACATTTTTTGTTGGGTTTTTAGTTTAGTGAATAGGTCTTTGATTGATTTATTATATTTAAAAGTAATTTTGATTGAGAGATTTTTTAGAATTTTTGTGAGTCTGGGAGTTAGGTTTTGAATGTATGGTAAAGTTTTATAGATTATTGGTATGTGTGCGTTGTTTTTGATATGTTGAATGTGTGGTGTTTTTTGGTATATCAGTTTTTTTAGAAATGATTTTGGGTATTTATTATTTAATAAGGTTGTTTCTAAAGATTCTAAGTTTTTTTTAAGAATTCTGGTTCACAGATTTTTTCAATTCTATTTTATAATGCTAAGACTGTGTTGATTTTATCTTGAATACAATGATTGGAATTGAAATTTATGTAGCGATCAGAGTGCGTAGGTTTCTTGTAGTAATCAAACTTAAGTTTGTTGGTTTTATTTCTTATAATTAGGGTATCTAGAAATGGAATTTTGTTGTTAACTTCTATTTCGTGTGTAAATTGTAAATGTTTATTAAAGTTGTTTAAGATGTCTAATCTATTTCGAATGTTATCCTCCTCTAACAGAGCGCTGATCCGGAAAATCAGAGGTCGCAGGTTCAAATCCTGCTATAGCCGTTCTTTTAGTTGTTTTCATTTACTAGTTAGATTTGAAATGGTAATTCAACTTTACATACAAAGTTGGGTTATCCTTTCATCTAAAAACTATATATATATATATATATTGTTATGGATTCAATGAGTTAAATTTGGAATAAGCAATGCAATTTGAAACACCCTGTATAGAGAAACGAACAATTTATATACGCGCAAAATTTATTTCATTTACTTAATTTAAACGAACGAGTATTGACGTATTTTTATAATTAGGGATTAAAACCAAATAAGAAACACACAATTCATTTAATTTATTTTAATTCAACGCATCAGGGTATATAAAATCAATAGGCCCAAGGCAAAAGCTTTCTTAACAAACAAACAGACGTCGGTTGTATAGCATACCGTGAAATATAAGCTCCGAGAAGTGTTATTTTAAACGATCATTAATTAGAACACCTGCATGTTTGAAAGGTCACCTTCTGTGTATTTGTGAACATAATAAAGCGGGCTTCAAGGAAAATATTGTCCAACCGTCAGTGGCTTCGCATAACAAACAACAGAGTTTCTTAAAGAGCAGAAAGGATGCACAATCAGTAAGATGCTACAGAATGAGACGAGTATAAAAACATTAGATTTTAAAAGCATGTACGCGATCCACGTGGAGTCCATAAGACGCGGTCATCAATATCGATTTTCTACCACTTAAGTGTGGTTGGAACGCGACATCAAATATGCATAAGACGGAGATAACAATATTACAGGGGGAGTTTTATGACAACACAGTACTGTATCATTGGTTGAAATAGATCGTTTTAGAACAGTCGAACACGCGACAGGTGAATGCGGTTGTTTGGACGATATAGCGTGTTGACGATGTAAAATTTCTGGAAGTTTTAAAACGGTTATATCAAAATTTGTAGAAAGATTATTTTTAATTAAGTATTTCGCGTAAATAGTGGCCGACAGGTAGCATTTTTATTGTATAAATACGGAAAGAAAATTAATATCGCTCTCTTTTACTCTCTTTATTTTCGCATCGCTCTAACTACGTATAATAATCGACAGACGTTACAGTAGAGGCTTGTGAGTATTTAAAAATTTGTATAATTCAGTAAAAACAGCATCAGGGTATTTGGGGCCTTATCGTTATAGTAATGCGAGTAGTGGCAAGTGATTTAAATTAACTGAGGTCCAACGAATACCTCACCAAGCCAGAAAATTAATAAAGCAATAAACATAAGTGTAAAATACGTGAATTTGGATGCTGGGATGGTATGTAATTGGTAGCACGAAGCTCAGCTTAGACTGAGTTATCATCTATAAATATCTGGTGGAGCAGAGCGCATAATCACGAAGGCAAGGAGCTTCTGTACGCTAAAGCATCTTCAACGGAGATGGAGTCTTGAAGCATTTTCCAGGTGACTCATTTAAATTTGCTGTTTTTTTAATAAACTGTTGGAATTATTTGTGATGTGTGAGTGAACTTTGATGGTTATTTTTGGTTATTTAACGTATTGGAAAAGATACGTGTACTTGACTATTTTTAGGGTATTTTGAATATTGAACAAAAGGTGTACGTAAAGCTTATTAAATTTCATGATGAATTTAAATTTAATTGTTAAGGGTACATGGGTTTATTAATTTTGTAGTAATTGTATGCAAGGTGGAAAGCATACATTAATAAACTGGGTTATTATGAGCTCACCATGCTCCAGTGTGCAGTAATAAATAAAGATAAGGTATTATTTTGGGCCCATTTACTCCTGTTGTATTAAATGTGTTTGTAATTAAAATTTTAAAAACAAGGACTTTACAAAAATAGCACTTATTGCGTTGTAACTAGAACACCGAACTGTACATATCTGTGAATTATTGGTTGTAAATAGCGGTAAATAAAGATTGTATGATTGTTGTATCAATTTGTGATTTTATTGAATGGTGTGTGATGGGAAGGAAGAAAAATCGTAAATTTAGGTATACGAGAAGAGGCACAGCTGAGCTAGCCAGGGAAGCTGCAGAAGATATTGTGTTGCAGCAGAAGAATCCGGGTAAGTATTTTTTTGTGAAATATTTATATTTTTGAAAATAACTTTTTTTTTTGGCACTGGCGAGGTTAGAAGACTTGAATGATCTTTAGAAAAGTCTAAAAGGTTTTAAAACCCCTATCCGCAGCAATATATATATATATATATATATATATATATATATATCAGTGAATAAGATGAAATAATAACTTAGACCTTTATGCAAAGCCCAAATGATTATTTCAAATCGAGCTAGTAGTTAAAAGAAGGAAAATATAAGGTCTTGGACAGGACTTGAACCTGTATCCTGGTTTTGCCGGAACCATGCGTTTACCAATTACGCCACCGAGACCGATGACACAATTGGGAAATTTACAAATTTAAATCGTGTACACAACTATGCATAAACATAACTTTCAATTACGTTTGGCATTTTTGTCAATCATATCTGGGATTGTCAAGTTTTTGACTTATGTCAGTTATAGACAGGAAGCTACGCTCAAAATTATCGCTATAAGCCAAGTATTAAATATATAAATATTTTAGGTAGTAAATTACACAAGGTAAGTTGATAAATACTAGAGTATTACAGTGAATAAGATGAAATAATAACTTAGACTTTTATGCAAAGCCCAAATGATCATTTCAAATCGAGCTAGTATATATATATATATATATATATATATATATATGTATATACAAGAATGCAGTTTAACTTTGACTAATTAAATTAGAATTAAAAGCAGCAGATTTACTCTGTTCCATGTGCTGTTAAAAATTAACCTCAATAGCTAACCTAAAGAACTCATTCGACCTGCTACCAAATTTCAATATTATAATAGGCTTATGTACTTAATGAAAAGACAACCTTCTCCATCTAGAGTATACTTTGTATTCCGGTCAGTTTAACTTTTATTGCATGTAAGTTACTTCACAACGTATCATGCATAAGAAGGAACACTATGAGTTGAATCTGGTCTTAGTATTTTGCAGTTGATTAGCTCTTTAACCTCATGTGTTCAGGACGACTAAACTTTTAATGCTACTGACCGACCTGCTTTGTCAGCATACAATCAAAGATAAGACTTTAAATTGAAACCGGTCTTATTCAACTACTCAAATAATTTCAAGAACAGCATCTGGCAGTACAGCATTAGTTAAGCAGTCGATGCGGAATGAAGGTTTTGTAATTTCCACAGATAATACTGTAGTTTAGTGCATGTTCATTATCTAGGGAAAAGGTTGCCGTAATAACGAGAAGGTTTGTTACGTTTGCAATTAATTTTGCTGTAACATTCCGCAAATCTCAAATGGCCACACGTACTTGTATAGTCATCTATAGGATTTACTATGTAGTTTTGATTCAATTTTTGTACTTTCACGCTTAGTAGTGTTGATGTTTATCACCTGATGGCGATTTTATTTACTTTTGCCATAGTACAGAGATTGTTTCGAAATTTTACCAGTATAATAGCTTCGATTACTTCATAGGGTTCTTGGAGATTATTTCACTCTGAGGAGGCTTAATAAAGCCGAAACCGTCGGTCAGTGGATGTTTCCTCCCCTATGAAGTAATAAGCTAATGTTTTATTAATGGCTATATAACTACCAGCCCGATTTGTATTCGTCAATAACCTCCGTATATATAGCGGTTAGCCTGTCTGTCGGTCTGTTCCCCAAAACGGACAATTCTAAAGAATTTCGCATGCTAGATTCCCATTCCGCAGCTCGGCATGCGATTTTTACGAAATTTGCACTCGCCCCAGTTATATCTCAGAAATTTCGACACGGCTCGCAACTTCTGGAAATAACTAATTGAATTTTATACAGAAATGTTATTTTCACCTCTCAATTTTGCCTTTTATATTCACCCAATCGCAAACCAATGATGTTGCTCCACTCACGCCTTTTACTATATGTGTCTCGGTCTTGTGCATATTATCTGTCTCTATCTACCCTGTTCTTATTGGTGCAAATTGATATTCTTTATTATCGATTATTTCAGTCCATGTGGAGTGTGAAATTATCCACCTTTAGCATTTCTCGTAACTATTATGCGACGGTTTTTCCAACATTCTCTGTAACCATTAATTATCTGCAAAATTTACGCAGAATGAGCTTTTTAAAAATACGCAGGTGTTTAAACATCCTACTTCTAACTAACCCCTCTACGATTTGCATTTTATTGGGTTTTTACAAGTTTTTATAGATATTATATGTTACTAACGGTTCAATTAACTTCAATTAAAATTAATACCCTTTAAATTTTAGTGAATCCTAACTAAATATTAATTATTATCTGTACGTTTTGTTTAATACCGGTTACTTAAAATAGAGTTAATTAATATAAATTTTGCACGTAATTTCTCTTTGTTTCTTTACGTAGAGCTTTTTAAATACTGCTTCTTTTGATATAAAGCGTCTTGTACATGATTTAAATCTCTTATTTTTAATGAAACGAATGAATTTTTATTCTCCACGGTTTTTTAATAAAGCGTACCTTTTCCCAAAGCTTCTACACGGTGATTAAAATTATTTGATGTGATTATTTAATTTTCTACCCTGGTCTAAATATGAGTATTTTCCCCCTATTTGAATACAAATAATCCCACTTATTCGAATTCAAATATAAAACATTTAGACTGCCAAAAAAACATTTACAAAAAAAAATTGCCTATCTCTCTCTACCCTTATCTATCTAACTTACCTACCTTATCTCCAATCCAAAAAAATATTTACACCAATCCTATATCCCTATCCTATTCCTAACTCTCACCTAATTTTATAAACGGAAATTATCCCTAACCTCATCCTACTTATCCATCTAATCCTATATACATCCTATATACCTATCCTATTCCTAACTTTTTAACTAATCTTCACTATACTTTACTTCCCCCTACCTAATCTTATATACCTATCCTATTCTTGTTCTATTCCTAACTCTTCACTAATCTTATAAGAAATATCTACACTTAATCTATCTTATTTTCTTCCTACATTTAATTTTCCTTCTCATCCTATATACACCTATTCTATCCTTTGTTCATCAAGTTATTTAAATCTAACTCTCTTCTTGACCCTCCAAGTCTTTCTTCTCACCATCCTAATACTCTTCATCCCTATTTCTCCTCCTCTTATATCTATACTTATCATCCCTATTATCTCACATACAATAAACTTATCATCCCTATTATCCTGACTCTTAAATACTACTTCTTCTTCAGTCCCTACACTTGTCTGTTTTTTATTTATTATCATTGTTTCCTTTTCTGCCGACAAACCAAACGATACTACCTTACAATTATCGATTTTTCTCTCTACGGAAAATCCTATGTACTTTCTAGAATTCTTATGTAATGGAATCCGCCAGAATGAATCCCTTAAATCTACTTTATTAAAAACAAACTTGCCACTTAACCTCGTCAAAAATGTGTCCATGGATGGTGGACAATGGAATTGCGGTTTGGTCCGTTGATTAATTTTTCGTGCATCTTTAATTAATTCTGCCTTCACCTGCTCCCGATATGCTGCTGTTGCTTCTACCCCCACTAATTCTGCATGTTTTTGTACTAAAGCTTGAACCTCTACTATCCTATCCTCTGGACATCTTATTGTGTTGATCTGTTTAACTTCATCATCCTCTACCTCTACTACATTAATACTAAGCCCCGTGTCATCCTCTGTGACTTCATAACTGCCCTTCCATGGCACTACCCTATCCTTAATCCTTACTACCTTCCTTTCCATATCTATGAAAACCCTAACTTCATCATACAGTCAACACCTAAAATGCTCTGAAACTTCAGTCCAGGTACAATTACAAACTCCTGTTCACAACTTAAACCTCCTATATCTATCCTAAGCACCACAACACTATTTACTATAGCAAACTTCTTTTATTTGGAGCTACTAAATGGCTACGCTTTATAGGCATAATTCTATCACAAACCTTATCCCTAATTTTGCTGACGAATTCCTCCGATATTAAACTCGCCTCTGCCCCTGTATCAAGTAATACTTCTACATTATTCTCAAAAATTTCTATATTAATAATTGGCAAACATAATTTTTCCTCAGTTTCTGGCTCTACTTCCTCCTCAATTTTGAAAAATTCACGTGGATGTTTATATACATTTACACTGAAATCTAGTGGTCTGTCGCGTTCTAAAAATCCTGTCCAGGTCTGTTTTCCTACTTGGTCCTGGTCTAGCCGTCACCTCAGCGTATGTCCTAGGCGTTTCCACTCGTTCCGTGTCTGTATTAGCAGTCCCCTCATGTCCGGTGAACTATTCCTTCTGGTAGGTTCCGGTCTCGGTGCAGGTCCCTTCCTAAACTATTACTTCTAACGTATGGTCGTCGCTGTTCCCAATTCTGTCGCTGGTATCCGTAACTATTCCCCTTCTAGCATAGTTGTCCCGTCTATTGTCAAACCTAACTGTGTTGATCTGTCTTTCCCTGTTATCCGAGGTCGTCCACTACTTACGTCGTCGTACCTCTGCAGGTATTCTAAAACATTTCTCTGTCCACTATGTTCTGTAGTGCTACGTGTTGTCTTACTTCTACCTCGAAGTGTCGTGATAAATACTTGATAATTTGTCGGTCCGTCAGTGGTGGGTTCAGTTGCTTTGCTATGCTATACTTGCGTATAGCATATTGCTCCTACTTCCTGAAAATTCTCCTTAAATTTCCTGTGATTAAGTCGTCTCGTACCTGGTCTTGTCTGTGGTCACTCCAGTAGTGCTTTAAAAATCTGTCTTCAAAGTCCGTGTAGGTGTCTATGTCCTGTCCTACTAAATTGTACCATGCTTCCGCATTGTCCTTTAATAAAGCCTTTATCGTATTCAGTTTAGTCTGTTCGTCAAATAAATTTCCCACTAGATTTCTTACACTATTAATAAAAATTTGTGGATTTACCCTGTTATCGCCATAAAACTTCATGTGTTGGTCCAATGATACTCCACCTGTATAAAATCTGGGACCATCCCCCGTTAAATTTGACATGTTGTATTTGATACTACTAACTTCGCGCTCTACCCTGCCTAACTGACCCCTACATGAGTCCGTCACTTCAGTCATTTTTATATTAATATCTTCTTCACAAAAAATGCGTACTTCGGACCTTAAATGTCCCATTTCCTGTCGAAGACCTGTAATATCACGCTCATTTTTATCAACCCTATTTTCAACTTCCCCCATCTTTACGGTAAGACTATTTTTAAATTCTGTAAATTCTTTAGTCGACTGCTCAATTTTCCCGCTTATCTGCTCTAATTTTTGGTTGGACTCCTCCCTAGCTCTATTAGCTTCATCGCTTAGCTGTTCTAATTTTCTATTGGATTCTTCGTTCATCCTCTCTAGCATTCTCATTATCATCTCGTTTCCTTGATCCCCTGATTCCGTCCTCGACTGATCTCTACTGCCTCCAGCTTCTTCCATTTTAGAATTTTTCTCACACAATGCACTATCGTCACTTCCAATTTCCACTCCTTGACTCCTTAACCACTCTTTTCTCTGCATACGTTCTAATCACTCTCACACACTCTAAAATACTCTTAAATTTATACACACACAGAAACTCTCTCTCTCTCAGATCGCCAGTTTCCTGGAATAAAATCACAAAAATTTTATTTGGAACTCGAGCCCCACGTTGGGCGCCAAAGAATGCTGTGTTTCCCTGTATTAGAATCGAGCCTCACGAATTGGGCGTCAAGAATGCTGTGAAACCACCAAAATCCGGGTACTCCGCTTTTCGAATCGAGCCCCTACGAATTGGATGTCAAGAAATGCTGTGAATCCTACAAAAAGCTATTCATTACCTTAACTGTGTTGGTCCATTAACTGGTCCGTCGACTTTCTTCTGTTAATCGCCTCGGCTGCTCCTCTAGATAACTTACATCCTCAATCATAAAAAAAACAAATACATTCCTACCACAAACATCAACGTTAACTCTATTTACATCAATATTCACAATACATTAAAATTTCAAAATTAAAATTCAGCATAAATTTCAGTATCAAAAATTTTCAAGATTAAATTTATTATCATTTTAATGTGCATCCAGAATTAAAGTCCTTGTAGGGTGTCTACTAATTACTATAACAATATATGCAGACCTGAGTCTGAGTACAAAGGGAGCATCTTCCACCCCTTTACGTTAATTAACCAGGTTCGTCTAATTGAGCTCAAAGACATACCCAAATTTTCATCATAATCCAGAACATAAATACTAAATACCCCTTTCTACTTAAACAAGCAAAATTCACCTTAAAATTAAAATTTTATTGTTAGTACAATTTCACTACTGTCCATTTTGAGTAAATCAATTATAAAGTTATTCAACACACACGAAAATATCAAAGTTCAAACAAAATAGTATAATTTACCTAAAGGTTACTGCACTCGTAGCTTCAATGTACATCGTCCCTTTTGTTAATCACACCATTCCAACTGGGTTATATTTACGGCTTCTGATTCTCAACGCTTTTAAAATTTTCTCCATCACCATTCATCTAAAGTTGTTTCAGGGCTTTTCCGGAACTCATCTGTGTATATCTGACCCTTGTTTTGAGGATCCAGACACGTTTATGAACCATTTAATTATTAACACCCCCGAAAAATAGCAAAGAAATTCATGCTTCTTTCACCAATATACGCCAAAACTGTCTACTTTTGTGTATTCATTCGTCGGTGCAAATTTTGACTAATTAGTACAATGATACTAACATTATTACCTTGTATCTTCTTTTCTAAGTGCACTAAAGTACATTCATTGTAGCACGTAAAGAACAAACTGTTTTTTAAATCACCAAAATATACGAGCAAACTGTTTAAATTATTTCATCAAAACCGGAAAACTAAAAAGCACTGTTTAACGCATTGAATCAAGTTGAAGATCTAAGAGAGCTTGTTCATATTAACCTCCGTATATATATATATCGGTTAGCCTGTCTGTCGGTCTGTTCCCCAAAACGGACAATTCTAAAGAATATCGCATGCTAGGTTCCCATTCCGCAGCTCGGCATGCGATTTTTACGAAATTTGCACTCGCCCCAGTTACATCTCAGAAATTTCGACACGGCTCGCAACTTCTGGAAATAACTAATTGAATTTTATACAGAAATGTTATTTTTACCTCTCAATTTTGCCTTTTATTTTCACCCAATCGCAACCCAATGACGTTGCTCCACTCACGCCTTTTACTATATGTGTATCGGTCTTGTGCATATTATCTGTCTCTATCTACCCTGTTCTTATTGGTGCAAATTGATATTCTTTATTATCGATTATTTCAGTCCATGTGGAGTGTGAAATAACCCACCTTTAGCATTTCTCGTAACTATTATGCGACGGTTTCTCCAGCATTCTCTGTAACCATTAATTATCTGCAAAATTTACGTAGAATGAGCTTTTTAAAAATACGCAGGTGTTTAAACATCCTACTTCTAACTAACCCCTCTACGATTTGCATTTTATTGGGTTTTTACAAGTTTTTATAGATATTATATGTTACTAACGGTTCAATTAACTTCAATTAAAATTAAAACCCTTTAAATTTTAGTGAATCCTAACTAAATATTAATTATTATCTGTACTTTTTGTTTAATACCGGTTACTTAAAATAGAGTTAATTAATATAAACTTTGCACGTAATTTCTCTTTGTTTCTTTACGTAGAGCTTTTTAATACTGCTTCTTTTGATATAAAGCGTCGTGTACATGATTTAAATCTCTTATTTTTAATGAAACGAATGAATTTTTATTCTCCACGGTTTTTTAATATAGCGTACCTTTTCCCAAAGCTTCTACACGGTGATTAAAATTATTTGATGTGATTATTTAATTTTCTACCCTGGTCTAAATATGAGTATATATATATATATATATATATATATATATATATATATATATCCTCTGGATTGTCTCGAACCTACGATTAATTCGAGTCCCACAAGCCGGGTCGACATAAATTGTGAAGCTTACCTCGACTGCTCCGCTCCACTCCTAAAATACTTATGAAAACACTTTCCAAGAATCTTACCTGGACTGCAGAATCTGAACTCCACCTAACTGCCATTATGCTGTAATTTATAAGAAATTACTTCCCTACTCAAAATAACTCCACTAACAAAATACTCCACACTCTATTTACACGAAATAAATATTTACATCCTCCAAAACTCCTTCCATTACATACAATAATACAACTTTGACTAGGAGCAATTCAATTTCAAAAATGAATTTGTATTAAATATCTTTATCCAACATATACCCTATTAAAGTAAGTAGTCTATCTTTCTAGCTGACTAACTCTCGTCTTAATATGAGCTCGCAGTACAACTCTTTAAACCTGTGTGTAACGTTATAGCACTGCAATAATCAAAAGTCTCCTTTACTTTTTACAAAACAGCCCGGTTATCCTTACATTAATTATAAACATGTTTTCATTTACATATAAAGTCAATAAAATTTTAAGTTCATCAAAATTCATAAAAATAATCACTCAAAAGCACAAAAGAGTTAAAACACCTCAAATAAACAGCACAACAATGTTTTATAAAAATTCGTTACATGGTAACCATTATACTGCAAGCAACTGCAAACCAGCCCTCGAAGATGTTGCCGTCTAGAATGACTCTAGGCTCTGAAACCGCTTTCCAAGTTGAAAAATAATCCCTCTTAGCTCGCTGCTGGCCAAATCTCTTCTAATTCTCGATAGAAGGTGCATCCACACCTCCAAAATCCCCCCTTGTTATTCCATTTTAGATCAACAAATCAAAGCTTGATGCAATCACCATTTAATTTTCATTTACGAACGCCTTTGTACGCTCCAACACCCAAAACATCAGTAATTGATACTTACATGTTTAAAAGCTTCACTCTTAATTCTTTTATTTACTTTCAGTTTTTCTCTAAGTCAAACAATTATCACTACACCAACTTGTGTAATTACAACTAACAATAAAAATCTTGAACACAATTTACTATTTGAGTTAACCTCAATAGCGAATGAAGAAGTCAGAGAGGTAAGCGAAGTAAGAGAGCGGCATCCCCTTCTGAATTCGTTTATATAGACCCAACTCACACCACTTTACAACCCCACAAGCACGCTTTCCGGGTATCCTTTCCAAACCGCCTTTCCACTTCCTCCAAACAAACATTTTCAACGGTCTACAAATTCTTGAACACCGTGTGGCCTTGTGCAATACTAAGTATTGTAGCACACAAACACCAACCTTCTGTCAAACTCTTGGAAATTTTCATAAGAAATAACCGTTTTTCCGCGAAAACTACCACTTTGTTTTCTAACGGCTGCTAAATACGTTGAAATCGCTCCCCAACTGTCTTCAAATCCTTGTCTATCCACGCCCCTCATTATATGTCTTGCTCTATTTCCACGTTCATATACACTCAGTTAATTTTAACCTATCTCCTATTTTATTTTCACATGTGAAGGATAATCCTCTTTCTTTGTTCCCCTTAGGTATTTTGTTTTTACCCCCTACGTCATTCTCAGTCCACTTCTAAATCGATACCTTAAACAGACATTCTGCATCCTACTCGCACTTACAGACCTCAATCTGTCTTTGTTTATTCATTTGTTTAAAAGTCAACCTAATACAAAACATATGTTATATACTGTCCTGTGTAACGCATCCTAAAAGCTACTCCTTCTTATGAAATATCTATCCGCACTCTTTAACGGCCTCTGCTTTTCAAAGAACTATCTGTTTACCACTTGAATATAATTGCTACTTGGAAGGTTTTCAACTGGTTGTTTCTCTCGGAATCGATAACCGTTGCTTGTTTTCGTAAACACCTTAATAGAAATGCTTTTAGAACGTTTGCCAAGGTTAAAATAGCTGTTGTTTTCACGAAAAAGTTTGGATGTGTGGATGAATTAGTACAACCGCAACCAACTGTAGGAAAAGCTTTGGTTCTTCAGGATAAAAATCGTTATGTTTACTATCTGGTCACCAAAAATTCTTCATGACAAGACCTAGTTATGGACATCTCTGGGAGGCTTTGCTAAATCTTAAGGCGCAGATGATGGAAAATGGAGTAACGAGACTAACGGTGCCCAAGCTAGGCTGTAGACTGGATCGCTTAGATTGGAGGATAGTCCGAAATATGGTAGAAGTAGTTTTCCAGGGAACCAACGTCCAGGTCCTTGTTTGTTGTTATCAACCGGTTGCCTACAAAGATCAAGAAAAGGGCGTTGACTGTTATTTCCAACGACGCAGTGGATGCACCAGAGGAGATAGCTGCCGATACCGTCATCATTTATCGAATTGGCGTCAAAATGTATTTACAGTTACGAGACGTAACGGTTTTAAAGGGGAGTAGTGGTGCGAGCTACTATTAGACAACCCGTCAAACCCACAAGCGCCGTAGGCTCTGCATATTCTCCAGGGTTCGAGAATTCTTCTAGAAATTACTGGAGAATGAGTCATCCTTTTTAATTCAGAGTATATATAAGACCGCTAATAAATGCAAGAGCTTAGTCTATACCAGAATGTTGAATATAAATTTTATCGTGTATAGTAAAAGTAGTTGAGCTTTTGGAAGTCCAAGAGTATACATAAATGTTATATGATGTGTCTAATGTACATGCAGCTTGTAGTAAACATAAATAGATAGAAGTGTAATAAATAATAATTGTGTTAATGCTATTAATGGACCTATGGTAAAGAATTTACTTTAAGAAAATATTAGTGATTGTAAATTCATTAGTGTGATAGTGCTTCAGTGTTAATTGGACTGAAAACATCTATAAATAAGTTATATACTGTTAATTAGACTTGTGAACAGTGAGTACTAAAGACTCTTGTTATTACTTGCTTTAAATTAGAGAAACGCGGTAGCAGTAGCCCGCTACAATATTTTTTGTTGTTTTCTTTTGCAAGTTTTATTAAGTAGGAATGGTATTCGTTTAACAAGTGTTGTTTGCTACCCAAGAAACGGAAAGAATTGTTGTTGTTTTGCATTATCACAATCTACGTCGTAAAATTATTTACATTAAAATCCAAAAGTAATACCTTATTTTCGATTGTCCTAGTATGGAATGATAGTAATATTATGTTTATATTATTCCAATTATAAATAAATTAATTAACTTAACACACTTCTTGACCAGTTTTAATAATATTCTTCTTATTCCTGGAATTTGGTTATCAAATAACTTGTTGGCAACAAAACGAAAATCACAACTTTTCGTATATGAATATATTATAACATAATTGCTCTACGTGTTTCGGTACTAACTACCATAATCATTAAGCACCTACAATATTACATAGATATTCCAAAAAAGTTTTAAAAATTGTTATACATACCCAAAATTATAAAAAACTTTTTGATATTAATGAGTTTGCTATTAGGATGTGAACATTTTAGTTTAGATAGATAAAACACATTTATCGTAAAAATAACTAAGATTAACTATAGACAAATAATATACAATGTTTACCAATGTAGCACATCTTCTTTTAAGAACTAAATAGTATATACTAAATATATATATATATATATATATATATATTGCTGTGATATACTCCTATGAATGCGGGAACTGGGTCCTTTCAACAAAAAAATTCTAGTCCCACCGATTGGGCGTCATAAACTGCTGTGATCCTGTTTTCGCCTCGGCTGCTCACCTAATTTTATAAACCTCCTCATTCATAAAATTAAACAACACATTCCTACCACAAACATCAACGTCAACTCTATTTACATCAATATTCAGAATACAATAAAATTTCAAAATTAATATTCAGCATAAATTTTTAATATCGGAAAATTTCAAAATTAAATTTATTATCATTTTAATGTGCATCCAGAATTAAAGTCCTTGTAGGATGCCTACTAATTAATATAACAATATATGCAGAGTAAAAGGAGCATCTACCACCCTTTACGTTAATTAACCAGGTTCGTCTAATTGAGCTCAAAGACATACCTAAAATTTCATCATAATCCAGAACATCAATACTAAATACCCTTTCTACTTAAACAAGCAAATTTCATCTTAACATTAAAATTTTATGGTTAGTACAATTTCACTAATGTCCATTTAAAGTAAATCAATTATCAAGTAATTCAACACACACAAAATGTCAAACAAAATAGTATAATAAAGTTATTCAACACACACCAAAATGTCAAACAAAATAGTATAATTTACCTGAAGGTTACTGTCCTCGTAGCTTTAATGTACATCGTCCCTATAGTTAATCACAACATTCCAACAGGATTATATTTACGGCTTCTAATTCTCAACGCTTTTAAAATTTTCTCCCTCACCATTTATTTAAAGTTGTTTCAGGGCTTTTCCGGAACTCATCTGTGTATATCTGACCCTTGTTTCGTGGATCCAGACACGTATTTGAACCATTTAATTATTAACACCCCGAAAATAACAAAGAACTTCATACTTCTTTCACCAATATACGCCAAAACTTCCTACTTTTGTGTATACATTTGTCGTTGTAAATTTTGCTAATTGGTACAGTGATACGAAATTTTATTACCTTGTATCTAAGTGCACTGAAGTACATTCATGTTAGCACGTAAATAACAAACTATTTTGAATCACTAAAATATACGAGCAAACTTTAAATTATTTTATCAAACTAAAATGCACTGTTTAACATCTTCAATCAAGTCGCGGATGTAAGAGCTTTTAACGCATCGAATAGTCAAAAGTCTAAGAGAGAGCTTGTTTATATTCACCTCGGTATATATAGCAAAAAGCCTGTCTGTCGGTCTGTTCCCCAAAACGGGTAATTCTAAAGAATTTCTCATGCCATGTTCCCAGTCCGTCGCTCGCGCGTCGGTTTTTACGAATTTTTCACTCGCCTCATTTAAAACTCAGAAATTCACACACGGCACGCAAACATGTCTGAGAAAAACTAATTAATTTTGTACAGAAATCGTTGTTTCTACCTCTGATATTTGCATCCTATTTTCAACCAATTGTGACCCTCGTGACGTTGCTTAAATCACGCCTTTTACTATATGTGTCTTTGCTTGACACATTTTCTCTTTCCTTTTCTAACCTGTTCGCATTGGTGCAAATTGATATTCTTTATTATCGATTATATTTTAGTCCATGTGGACTATCTGGGTTAAATAACCCCGTATCGCACCTTCTCGTGGATATTAAGCCACGGTTTCTTCAAGATTCTTTGAAACCATTTGTTATCTACACAATTTTCGCCGTACGTGATATTTAAACTACGCAGGTGTTCAAAATAATATTAATTCTCAGAGCTTTATTTTCTGGTATTATAATTTTGGGTTTTCACAGACTTTTATGCTTATTATTAATAATGGTTTAATTAACTCCAATTAAAATTGACTTCTATCCTTTCATTTTTAGCGAATACAAGTTAAATATTAATTATTATGTGTACACTTTGTTTTACTACCGGTTACTTGAAATAGAGTTAATTAAGATAAATTTTGCATGTAATTTCTCTTTGTTAACTTTCCTCGGAATAATTACATTACCCGTAGAGCTTGTTAATACTGTTTCTTTCGATATAAAGCGTCTTATAAATAATTTAAATTTCTTAATTTTAATTGAAACGACCGAATTTATTTATGCTTCACGGTTTTAATAAAGCGTACCTCTTCCCAAAGCTTCTACACGGTGATTAAAATTATTTGATGTGATTATTTAATTTTCTACCCTGGTCTAAATATGAGTATTTTCCCCCTATTTGAATACAAATAATCCCACTTATTTGAAAGCAAATATAAAGCATTTAGACAAAAAAAAATTACCAAAAAAATTGCCTATCTCTCTCTACCCTTATCTATCTAACTTACCTACTTTGTCTCCAATCCAAAAAAAAATTTACACCTATCCTATATCCCTATCCTATTCCTAACTCTCACCTAATTCTATAAACTGAAATTATCCCTAACTTCATCCTACTTATCCATCTAATCCTATATACATCCTATATACCTATCCTATTCCTAACTTTTAACTAATCTTCACTATACTTTACTTCCCCCTACCTAATCCTATATGCCTATCCTACTCTTACTCTATTCCTAACTCTCCACTAATCTTCTATGAAATATCTACACTTAACCTATCTTATTTTCTTCCTACATTTACTCTTTATTCTCATCCTAAACCTATTTCTACTTATCTCCCATATTTATCCTATACCTAGCTTTATTTTCTATAAACATCTACTTCTACTCTTCGATATACACCTATATCTACTCTCTATTCTATTCTTATTCCTATATCTATACTAAAATTCACCTATCTCTATCCTTTGTTCATCAAGTTATTTAAATCTAACTCTTTCTTGACCCTCCAAGTCTTTCGTCTAACTATCCTAATACTCTTCATCCCTATTTCTCCCCCTTCTATATCTATACTTAACATCCCTGTTCTCTCACATACAATAAACTTATCATCCCTATTATCCTTACTCTTAAATATTACTTCTTCTTCAGTCCCTACACTTGCCTGTTTCTCATTCATCATTGTGTCCCTTTCTGCCGACAAACCAAACGATACTACTTTACAATTCTCGATTTTTCTCTACGGAAAATCCTACGTACCTTCTAGAATTCTTGTGTAATGGAATCCGCCAGAATGAATTCCTTAAATCTACTTTATTAAAAACAAACTTGCCACTTAACCTCGTCAAAAATATTTCTGCCTTCACCTGCTCCCGATATGCTGCTGTTACTTCTACCACCACTAATTCTGCATGTTTTTGTACTAAAGCTTGAACCTCTACTATCCTATCCTCTGGACATCTTATTGTGTTGATCTGTTTACCTTCATCATCCTCTACCTCTACTACATTAATACTAAACCCCGTGTCATCCTCTGTGACTTCATAACTGCCCTTCCATGGCACTACCCTATCCTTAATCCTTATTACCTTCCGTTCCATATCTATCAAAACCCCTAACTTCATCATACAGTCAACACCTAAAATGCTCTGAAACTTCAGTCCAGGTACAATTACAAACTCCTGTTCACAACTTAAACCTCCTATATCTATCCTAAGCACCACAACACTATTTACTACAGCAAACTTCTTTTTATTTGGAGCTACTACATGGCTACGCTTTATAGGCATAATTCTATCACAAACCTTATACCTAATTTTGCTGACGAATTGCTCCGATATTAAACTCGCCTTTGCCCCTGTATCAAGTAATACTTCTACATTATTCTCAAAAATTCCTATATTAATAATTAGCAAACATAATTTTTCTACAGCTTCTGGCTCTATTTCCTCTTCAATTTTGAAAAATTCACGTAGATGTTCATACACATTTACACTGAAATCTAGTGGTCTGTCGCGTTCTAAAAATCCTGTCTCGTCCTGTTTTCCGTACTTGGTCCTGGTTGTCCTTCTACAACCTGTGTGTACGTCCTCCTCGTATTACTATCCGTGTTCCTGTCTCTATTCGGCGTGCTCGTCACAGTCCTGTTTACTTCCGGTAAACTGTTCTGTCTCGTGTAACTAGGTCTTGACATCGGTCCCCTAGTCGCACTATTGCTTCTCTATTCCTGTCCTCGTCGTTCCCAATTCGGTCGAAAATTTCTACTGTAGTCAGGCCGTCTCGGAAAATTATGTGTCCTCTTGTCAAACCTAACCGTGTTAATGTTTCGTTCACGTATCTCTCTTGTCCGTCCTACACACACATCGTCATAGCTCTGTAAGTATTCTAAAAATGTCTCACGTTCTGTAATGTTTTGTAAGGCCACGTGTTGTCTGATTTCCAGTTCAAAATGTCGTGATAAGTACTTGATTATTTGTCTGTCCGTCAATGGTGGATTAAGTTGTTTGGCCACACTGTATTTTCGGATGGCATATTGTTCCTAGAACCTGCAAACTCTCCTTAAATTTTCCTATAATCAAGTCGTTCCTAATCTGATCCTGTTTGTGATCACTCCTGTAATGCTGTAAAAATTTGTTTTCAAAGTCCTGATACGTGTCTATGTCCTGTCCTAAATTATACCATGCTTCCGTATTGTCTTTCAATAAAGCCTTTATCGTATTTAGTTTAGCATGTTCGTCGAATAAATTTCCCACTAGATTTCTTACGCTATTAATAAAGATTTGTGGATTTACCCTGTTATCGCCATAAAATTTCATATGTTGGCCCAATGATACGCCACCTGTATAAAATCTGGGACCATCCCCCGTTAAACTTGCCATGTTGTATTCAATACTACCAACTTCGCGTTCTACCGTGCCTAACTGATCCCTACATGAGTCCGTTACTTCAGTCATTTTATATTTATCTCTTCTTCACAAAAAATACGTACTTCGGACCTTAAATTTCCCATTTCCTGTCGAAGACCTGTAATGTTTTTCTCATTTCTATCAACCCTACTTTCTACTTCCCCCATTTTCACGGTAAGACTATTTTTAAATTCTGTAAATTCTTTAGTAGATTGCTCAATTTTTCCGCTTATCTGCTCTAATTTTCGGTTGGACTCCTCCCTCGCTCTATTCTTCCCTAGCTCTATTAGATTAATCGTTTAGCTGTTCTAATTTTCTATTGGATTCCTCCCTAGCTAATCGCATTTCCTCTAACATTCTCATCATTAACTCATTTGCTGTTTGTTTCTCCTGACTCCGTCTTAGACTGATACCTACTACCTCCTGCTTCTTCCTCCATTTTTGCTTCTGTTGTCTTAAATAAAGCACTATTACTGCTTCCTATTTCCACCCCTTGACTTCGAAGCCACTCTTTTCTCTGCATACGTCACACTTTTCACCCCCACACACGCCTACACACTTCTTTCACACACCTACAAAAAAATATTCACACTCAGCTCTTAATTTCAGGGTCGTCAGTTTCCTGAAACAGTTACACACTATCTGAAATTTGAGCCCTTAACGTTCGGATCGCCAAGATTGTTGTGATTCCCTATAAGAATCGAGCCTCACGAATTGGGCGTCAAGATTTGCTGCGATTCTCGTTACTACGGTGAAATCTCCTCTGATATTAGATCTCTTACCTGAATATCGCCTCCTGACTCCTTCCTACTCGGCTGCTCACCTAGTTAAAACTTTCATCCTCATTCATAAAAAAAAACACATTCCTACAACAAACATCAACGTTAACTCTATTTACACCAATATTCACAATAAATTAAAATTTCAAAATTAAATTTTAGCATAAATTTCAGCATCATAAAATTTCAAGTTCAAATTTGTCATCATTTTAATTTGCATCCAGAATTAGAGTCCTTGTAGGATGCATACTAATTAAATAAACAATATTTGCAGACCTGAGTCTGAATAAAAGGGAGCATCTCCCACCCGTTTACGTTAATTTAACAGGTTAGTCTAATTAAGCTCAAAGACAGACCCACTTTTTCATCATAATCAAAAACATAAACCTGATAAATACTCCTTTCTACTTATACAAGAAAATTTTACCTTAAAATTCAAAATTTTTGTTTATACAAATTTACTACTGTCCATTTTTATCAAACAAATTATAAAGATATTCAACACACACCAAAACATTTAAGATCGAACAAAATGCATAATTTACCTGAAGGTTAATGCACTCGTGGCTTCAATGTACATCGGACTTGCTAATTCTACCATTCCAGCTGGTTTATGTTTACGGCTTCAGATTTTTGACCGCCTTTAAAATTTTTCTCAATCACCATTCGTCTAAAAGGTTTCGGGGCTTCTCAGGAACTCATCTATGTATATCTAAATCTTGTTTTGTGGATCCAATCACGTTTACGAATAACATTTGATTATTAACACCTCCGAAAAATAGCACTGAAATTCATAACTCTTTCACGCTATACCCAAAAACTGCCTACTTCTATTTATTTATTTATCGTTATTAATTTGAATACCCGCAAATATAACTAGACTTTGTTACCTTCATTTATCTTCTATAAGTGTATTAATAACTTATATTGTAGCACGTAATCACCACGTATTCTATTTAAAGTATTGAATAATAAAAAAATAAAGAGCAAAACTGTTTAAAGTATCGAATAAAATCAAAAATATAAGAGAGCGAAACACCTATAAGCATGGGTTTATATAATGGCCCGCTTGCAAGTCGAATTTGTCCCGCGACAGACGATTTTAAGAAATTCGCATTTTCGTTTCCCTTCCGACGGCTCGGCACAGCGATTCTACTAAAAATTTGCACACGTCCAAGTTGAAATCTACGAATTTTCCACACGCCTCGCAACACGTCCGAGAACAACTAATTAATTTTACACACCAACTGATATGCTTCCCCTCTCATGTTTGCATCTTATTTCAACCTTAATTGCCAATCTAGTCTGTTCGTTCTATCTACAACCTATGCTCTCGTTTCACATTTCCTCTCGTTTAACTGCTAATACATTCCATTTCGCTTGTCTTTATACCACAAACTCGGTTTCTTACTTGCACTCATATAGCTTAAAGTTTATCGACTAACATATACATCGTTATTCTTGCAAGTGTTCTGCGTTCTAATACGTCGAAGTCTTTTATATAATTTCCCCACGTCTTTATAATTTCTCGATAGTTTGAGTACTTGGAACGATTAAAATTAAATACCAATTGAACATTTTAATTCTGCTTCTTTTTATAGAAATCGTCTAGTGAATAATTTAAATCCCTTATTTTTAACGAAACGAATAAATTTTTATGTTCCACGGTTTTAATAATGCTTATTATCTAATGAAATTCTATACAAACCCTACATTCTAATTGAATGATTTAAATCTACACAGTAGGCCTTTAATTAAGCGTACTATTTTTCACTGCTTTAATATACACGGTGTTTAACATTATCTAAACAATATAAACCCTATGTTTAGAAGTAAATGACGAATTTATCCAATATGCCTTTAAATGAAGCGTATTATTGCCCAAAGCTTTCTTATACACGGTGATTAAAATTATTTGATGTCGTTAATTAATTTTCTACCCTAGTCTAAATTTGAGTATTTTCCCCCTATTTGAATACAAATAATTCCACTTATTTGAATTCAAATATGAAATATCTAGACTGCAAAAAAAAATTATAAAAAAAAATTGTCTATCTCCGTATACACTTATCTTTCTAACTTACCTAACTTATATCCAATCCTAAAAATATTTACACCTATCCTATATCCCTATCCTATTCCTAACTCTCACCTAATTTTATAAACTGAAATTATCCCTAACTTAATGCTACTTATTCATCTAATCCTATATACATTCTATATATCTCTCCTCTTCCTAACTTTTAACCAATCTTCACTATGCTCACTTACACCTACCTAATCCTATATACCTATCCCATTCTTATTCCATTCCTAACTCTCCACTAATCTTATAAGAAATATCTGCACTTAACCTATCTTATTTTCTTCCTACATTTAATTTTCATTCTCATCCTATATACATATATCTAACTATCTCCCATATTTATCCTATACCTAGCTTTATTTTCTATAAACACTTACTTCTACTCTTCCATATACACCTATTCTATCCCTATCCTATTTCTATTGTGGTGCTGGTTCTCCTGTATACGGGAATAGTAGGTTGACGTGAAACCGTCCCCTCTCATTTCCCGTCCCTACTTCCCTTGACAAATACGTGCACTCCCCTACTACCTCACCTATCTCAAAAGGTCCCTCATAGGGCAAGTGTAGTTTAGCACATGTCATTTTGTCTCTCTTCCCTACTCTCAAGCTTTTTACTATTACCTGGTCTCCCACTTTAAATTTTACCCTCTTTCTTATTCTCGCGTTCATCTTCCTTGTATATTTTTCAGCTCTCTTCCTTAACCTCTCCCTCACATCTACCAAAAGTTGTTGAAATTCATCGTCCTTAAGCACGATTTGCCATGGTCTTTCGAGATACTGTTGCTTGATAAGCATAATGGGACTGGTTTCTCTCACGGTACTAGGGGTTTCATTGATAAAAGATTCAACCTTGACAAATTGTCCTCCCATAAACGATCATTCCTATGTGAAGCCAAACGCAAGAATTTAACCGTCTCTTGAATATATCGCTCAGCTGGATTAGCTTGAGGATGCCTAATGCTACAAAACACCACTTTAATGTTTTGCCTCTCCCAATAATCCCTAAATCGTTGATTATTAAAATATGTAGCATTGTCTGCTAATACTCGTTTAAAAGTTCCTACTTCCCTACAAAATTGTTCCAATTTCTTGTTTGTTCCGACTGTGTTACAATCCCGAGTGGGATATAATTTTGTAAATTTTGAAAACACATCAGTTACAATCAGCACATGTTTGTGTCCCTTTGTACTTCGGACTAGATTACTCAAATAATCAATTGCAACTAAGTCCAGGGGATTTTGTACGTGTATACTTTGTACCACATCTTGACTCGTACTATTTTTGTACTTTCCTAACGTACATAAGTGACAAGTGTTGATGACTGACTTTACCAACCCTAAGTCTTTAGTTGAAAAAAACATTTCCCTAAAAATTAACCAAGTCTTTCGGATCCTTATGTGACCATATCTTAAATGCAGATCTTTGATAATTAATTTTGCTTGTACACTATCCACTACATATACTTCCAAGTCTTGAACTTTTTTACACAAAAATCCATTTATCATATAGAAATTTTTGAATCCCGGTTCGTTTTCTAACTTCGTTCTAATAGTCTGCAGCTCCTCACTCTGCCTCTGGTTCCTCAAGATCTCCTCTTCTCCAAATACTGAATCGTTTTGTAGTAGACTGTTCATAGCAATCATGATGTCACACGTTCTTTTGTAAACCTTGTCTCGGTTTCTACTAAACGCGTCTGCTATAAAATTGTTTTCTCCCTTAATATATTTAATCTCAAAGTCAAACTCCTGTAGTAACAACCCCCATCGATATACTCGATTATTAGAAAATCTTGTATTCATCAACGCACACAACACCGAATGATCCGTTTCGATTACAAAATGTCTTCCAATCAAAAAATTTTTTTACTTTGTAACACCAAACACCACTGCAGCCATCTCCTTGTCACTAATTGTGTAATTTACTTCATGCGGCTTCAGTGTGCGCGAAACAAAAGATATGGGCACTTCTTCCCCTCTTGCACTTGGTACAACTCTGCTGCTAAAGCACTATCCGGTGCATCCGTCCTCAGTACAAAACCTACATCAAATCTTGGATGCCTCAAAATTAGTTGGTCAGGAAATTGTTCCATGCTGCCTCTTGACTCTCCATCCAACTCCATCTTACTCCCTTTCTCAGGAGTTTAAACAATGGACTCGCTTTTTCAGCAAATCCCGGTACAAACTTCTTATAAAAGTTAAGAACCCCCAAAAAAACTCTTAATTTCCTAATGTTATTAGGTCTCGGATATGTCAAAAGTTCGGACAATCTTTCTTTATCGATACACATACCTTGAGTGTTCACCACATACCCCAGAAATTTAACAGTTTTTGAAAAAAATTCACATTTTTCTATATTCAGCCTCAACCCTGCTAATTTAAGTTCTAATAATATTCGTTCTAAATGAGAGTAATGTTGTTCCTCAGTTTCACTGAAAATTAATATATCAACCACATAGTGTATGCAGAACTGCGCATATGCTCCTAAAATTGCTTGCATTGCCTTAATTAGTGCTGCACTTGACGTTGACAAACTATACGGTACTACCTTAAAATTATAGATTTTTCCCTCTATGGAAAATCCTGTGTACCTTCTAGAATCCTTGTGTAATGGAATCAGCCAGAATGAATTCCTTAAATCTAATTTGCTAAAAACAAACTTGCCACTTAACCTCGTCAAAAGTGTGTCCATGGATGGTGGACAATGGAATTGCGGTTTGGTCCGTTGGTTAATTTTTCGTGCATCTAAACATAAACGAATACTATCATCCTTTTTCTGAACTACCACCAACCGATTTATGAACTGAGTGTTTGAGACCTCTATTATGCCATCTTCCTACATTTTATTTAATTCTGCCTTCACCTGATCCCGATATGCTGCTGGAATAGGATAAACCTTGGCGTTGAACGATTCTGAATTATCCACTTCCAACACGTGCACATAGCCTAACGCTTTGCTCGCTTCTACCTCCACTAATTCTGCATGTTTTTGTAATAAAGCTTGAACTTCTACTATCCTATCCTCTGGACATCTTATTGTGTTGATCTGTTTAACTCCACCATCCTCTACATCTACTACATTAATACTCAACCCCGTGTCATCATCTGTGACTTCATAACTGCCCTTCCATGGCACTACCCTATCCTTAATCCTTACTACCTTCCTTTCCATATCTATCAAAACCCCTAACTGCATCATACAGTCAACACCTAAAATGCTCTGAAACTTCAGTCCAGGTACAATTACAAACTCCTGTTCACAGCTTAAACCTCCTACATTTATCCCAAGCACCACAACACTATTTACTACAGCAAACTTCTTTTTATTTGGAGCTACTACATGGCTACGCTTTATAGGCATAATTCTATCACAAACCTTATACCTAATTTTGCTGACGAATTGCTCCGATATTAAACTCGCCTTTGCCCCTGTATCAAGTAATACTTCTACATTATTCTCAAAAATTCCTATATTAATAATTAGCAAACATAATTTTTCTACAGCTTCTGGCTCTATTTCCTCCTCAATTTTGAAAAATTCACGTAGATGTTCATACACATTTACACAGAAATCTAGTGGTCTGTCGCGTTCTAAAAATCCTGTCTCGTCCTGTTTTCCGTACTTGGTCCTGGTTGTCCTTCTACAACCTGTGTGTACGTCCTCCTCGTATTACTATCCGTGTTCCTGTCTCTATTCGGCGTGCTCGTCACAGTCCTGTTTACTTCCGGTAAACTGTTCTGTCTCGTGTAACTAGGTCTTGACATCGGTCCCCTAGTCGCACTATTGCTTCTCTATTCCTGTCCTCGTCGTTCCCAATTCGGTCGAAAATTTCTACTGTAGTCAGGCCGTCTCGGAAAATTATGTGTCCTCTTGTCAAACCTAACCGTGTTAATGTTTCGTTCACGTATCTCTCTTGTCCGTCCTACACACACATCGTCATAGCTCTGTAAGTATTCTAAAAATGTCTCACGTTCTGTAATGTTTTGTAAGGCCACGTGTTGTCTGATTTGCAGTTCAAAATGTCGTGATAAGTACTTGATTATTTGTCTGTCCGTCAATGGTGGATTAAGTTGTTTGGCCACACTGTATTTTCGGATGGCATATTGTTCCCTAGAACCTGCAAACTCTCCCTTAAATTTTCCTATAATCAAGTCGTTCCTAATCTGATCCTGTTTGTGATCACTCCTGTAATGCTGTAAAAATTTGTTTTCAAAGTCCTGATACGTGTCTATGTCCTGTCCTAAATTATACCATGCTTCCGTATTGTCTTTCAATAAAGCCTTTATCGTATTTAGTTTAGCATGTTCGTCGAATAAATTTCCCACTAGATTTCTTACGCTATTAATAAAGATTTGTGGATTTACCCTGTTATCGCCATAAAATTTCATATGTTGGCCCAATGATACGCCACCTGTATAAAATCTGGGACCATCCCCCGTTAAACTTGCCATGTTGTATTCAATACTACCAACTTCGCGTTCTACCGTGCCTAACTGATCCCTACATGAGTCCGTTACTTCAGTCATTTTTATATTTATCTCTTCTTCACAAAAAATACGTACTTCGGACCTTAAATTTCCCATTTCCTGTCGAAGACCTGTAATGTTTTTCTCATTTCTATCAACCCTACTTTCTACTTCCCCCATTTTCACGGTAAGACTATTTTTAAATTCTGTAAATTCTTTAGTAGATTGCTCAATTTTTCCGCTTATCTGCTCTAATTTTCGGTTGGACTCCTCCCTCGCTCCATTCTTCCCTAGCTCTATTAGATTAATCGCTTAGCTGTTCTAATTTTCTATTGGATTCCTCCCTAGCTAATCGCATTTCCTCTAACATTCTCATCATTAACTCATTTGCTGTTTCTCCTGACTTCGTCTTAGACTGATACCTACTACCTCCTGCTTCTTCCTCCATTTTTGCTTCTGTTGTCTTAAATAAAGCACTATCACTGCTTCCTATTTCCACCCCTTGACTTCGAAGCCACTCTTTTCTCTGCATACGTCACACTTTTCACCCCCACACACGCCTACACACTTCTTTCACACACCTACAAAAAAATATTCACACTCAGCTCTTAATTTCAGGGTCGTCAGTTTCCTGAAACAGTTACACACTATCTGAAATTTGAGCCCTTAACGTTCGGATCGCCAAGATTGTTGTGATTCCCTATAAGAATCGAGCCTCACGAATTGGGCGTCAAGATTTGCTGCGATTCTCGTTACTACGGTGAAATCTCCTCTGATATTAGATCTCTTACCTGAATATCGCCTCCTGACTCCTTCCTACTCGGCTGCTCACCTAGTTAAAACTTTCATCCTCATTCATAAAAAAAAACACATTCCTACAACAAACATCAACGTTAACTCTATTTACACCAATATTTACAATACATTAAAATTTCAAAATTAAATTTTAGCATAAATTTCAGCATCATAAAATTTCAAGTTCAAATTTGTCATCATTTTAATTTGCATCCAGAATTAGAGTCCTTGTAGGATGCATACTAATTAAATAAACAATATTTGCAGACCTGAGTCTGAATAAAAGGGAGCATCTCCCACCCGTTTACGTTAATTTAACAGGTTAGTCTAATTAAGCTCAAAGACAGACCCACTTTTTCATCATAATCAAAAACATAAACCTGATAAATACTCCTTTCTACTTATACAAGAAAATTTTACCTTAAAATTCAAAATTTTTGTTTATACAAATTTACTACTGTCCATTTTTATCAAACAAATTATAACGATATTCAACACACACCAAAACATTTAAGATCGAACAAAATGCATAATTTACCTGAAGGTTAATGCACTCGTGGCTTCAATGTACATCGGACTTGCTAATTCTACCATTCCAGCTGGTTTATGTTTACGGCTTCAGATTTTTGACCGCCTTTAAAATTTTTCTCAATCACCATTCGTCTAAAAGGTTTCGGGGCTTCTCAGGAACTCATCTATGTATATCTAAATCTTGTTTTGTGGATCCAATCACGTTTACGAATAACATTTGATTATTAACACCTCCGAAAAATAGCACTGAAATTCATAACTCTTTCACGCTATACCCAAAAACTGCCTACTTCTATTTATTTATTTATCGTTATTAATTTGAATAATTGGTACAGTAATACCCGCAAATATAACTAGACTTTGTTACCTTCATTTATCTTCTATAAGTGTATTAATAACTTATATTGTAGCACGTAATCACCACGTATTCTATTTAAAGTATTGAATAATAAAAAAATAAAGAGCAAAACTGTTTAAAGTATCGAATAAAATCAAAAATATAAGAGAGCGAAACACCTATAAGCACGGGTTTATATAATGGCCCGCTTGCAAGTCGAATTTGTCCCGCGACAGACGATTTTAAGAAATTCGCATTTTCGTTTCCCTTCCGACGGCTCGGCACAGCGATTCTACTAAAAATTTGCACACGTCCAAGTTGAAATCTACGAATTTTCCACACGCCTCGCAACACGTCCGAGAACAACTAATTAATTTTACACACCAACTGATATGCTTCCCCTCTCATGTTTGCATCTTATTTCAACCTTAATTGCCAATCTAGTCTGTTCGTTCTATCTACAACTTGTGCTCTCGTTTCACATTTCCCCTCGTTTAACTGCTAATGCATTCCATCTCGCTTGTCTTTATACCACAAACTCGCTTTCTTACTTGCACTCATATAGCTTAAGGCTTATCAACTATCATATACATCGTTATTTCTGCAGGTGTTCCTTGTTCTAATACGCTGAAAGCTTTTATATAATTTTCCCACGTCTTTATAATTTCTCGCTAGCTTTAGTACTTGGAACGATTAAATTACATACAAATTGAACATTTTAATTATGCTTCTTTTTATAGAAGGCGTCTAGTGAATAATTTAAATCCCTTATTTTTAACGAAACCAATAAATTTTTATGCTCCACGGTTTTAATAATGCTTATTATCTAATGAAATTCTATACAAACCCTACATTCTAATTGAATGATTTAAATCTACACAGTAGGTCTTTAATTAAGCGTACTATTTTCCACTGCTTTAATATACACGGTGTTTAACATTATCTAAACAATATAAACCCTTTGTTTAGAAGTAAATGACGAATTTATCCAATATGCCTTTAAATGAAGCGTATTATTACCCAAAGCTTTCTTATACACGGTGATTAAAATTATTTGATGTCGTTATTTAATTTATATATATATATATATATTTGTAGATATTTATATATATATATATATATATATATATATATATATATATATATTCATAGTATATTCCTGGACGTATTGATATGTAAATAAAAATATTTTAAAATCTTGTGGGGTTTATTTCGTCCAAATACAATATTTATGTAATTGTCATTTTAACTGATGTTTCGGAAAATATGTTTCCTTAAACCTAGTTCTGAAATTTAATTTAAAGGTTACTATATTTGGAGTATTTCTTATATTTAAACTTACAATTACCTGACATATGATTGTTAATGTTATAATATGGTCTTATGTTAATTTGTACATTATTTTGTTTTCACAGAAAATGCTATACTAACTAGATTCTAGTCAATTATAATTGGAAGTTTAAAGATTAAAAATTTAAAGAATTGTCAAAGAAAAAAAATTGTTACATAATAATCTACTATAAACATTAAAAATACTTTTAATTATATCTACTTTTAATTTAACTTGAATTGTATATGTGTGGATGGTATCGTGTGTGTGTGGTGGACAATAAATGTGTCTTTTTAGTGTTTGTAACGGTTTTATTATTATTTTAATTAGGTTAAGTGGTAATGGTAATTATAAATAATTAAAAGAGAAAAGAAATGCGTAACTTTTGTTTACGTTAGTTATCTAGTTTTTAAAATTAATTTATTAACTAAACGGCATGACAATATTAGACACATACATTTTACGTGGGACCTTCAGCTCACACCACATTGTGTCCCAACTATAGCTAACCTAAAAACTAATAACTAATAACAAACAATTGACACTTATTACTAGGACCATGGGGTGCGCACTCTTGGTGTTCTGCAGAACCGCAATTTGACACTTTTGTAGTATTGCCCCAGGTCGCAAAGGCGCCACAGTAGTTAGCGCATGCGTCTGTAATTAGTTTGTTTACAATAATATCAGCATAACCATTTCTGAGTTGCTCGTTCTTTCGGTTCTTTCCATAGTGCATTGTACTAGAAGTAGCCATTTCGCATTCTAAATTATTGTGTTTTTTAATAATATTGGTTTTTTTAGTTTTATAAATTTAGCGTGATCTTGTGTAGCTTTAATTATTTCTATTTGTCATTATATTGTTTAAAACAATGGTATCCAAGTGTTGTGTTCCTGGTTGTAATGATACCAGTAAAGATGTTAAGTTGCATTGTTTACCGCGTGATCCTGAGGTAAGTAGATTTTAAGACTTAATTTGTAGTTATTCATAAAATATACATCCATAGTATATTTAGCACGGAAGTAAAGTAATATTTAAATTTGTTCGTGTAGGATCATGTAAAAAATTGTTATAATAAATTACATTGAAATAAGTTTGCATATTTGTAGAAACGGGTTGTATGTTAGAGTAGAAAAATTATGGGATGGTAGATGAATTTATAACATCAAAATTTACCCAATGATAATAAATAACGATTGTGTTCAATCTTGATCAACTATATGTTAGTGGTAGTAGCTTTAGACAATAACGAAAACTGTTTGGCATTTTGTTATTTTCTATATTTTGTAGAGGTTATTTTAATGCCTATCCATCCAATAAGTAATTAGATACATACACATTCGAACTATATCCATGAAGAATGCTTGTGACAACTCAATTCTTTTCAGGTTCGTAGACGGTGGTGTAAAGCACTTTGTCGTAATGATTTGATAAACGTGGAAAACAAGCTTAGATATTCAATCAGAGTATGTCATAAACACTTTTCTGAAGAAGACACATTCTGCGATAATAGAAATCGAACCAATTTGAAATACAATGCTGTTCCAAATTTACTGCAGTCTGGACACACAGTATGCTGGTCAATAACTAAGAAAGTTTCTACTGGTATGTAATTTCATTTTGCTTTCGAATAGTTACAAGCCATTTTATTTATAGTACCATCACCAACTTCTATTAGTACCACGACATCGAATGCATCATCTACAAGCCATGTGTTGGAAGTGCTAGCAATGAACAATAGTGTTACCGAAATTAATACACCTTCTACTGCTTCAGCCGTTACCCAAAAGAGTTGCAAAGGTTTGTTATGTATATATTTTAATATTTGCAAAAGAGGTAACTAGAACTTTATGATATATATCTATAAAAATAGATACACAAAGATACATATGTAAATAAAAATATTTCATACTGCTATTTTAAAATAATATTTCATGAGAAACAATAGAATAATAAATATTCAACTTTTTAAAAATAAAATTAGTTGTCAATGTTGCACCATGAAAGTTTAACATTGATTCACTATCTTAAAACCTGTCAAGTGGCAATATTAATTTAATGTAGATGGGGAAATGGCAATCTTGAAGTTTTCGATTTTAAAATATTGCCTTTCTTGATATTTTTGACAGCAATTGCCGTTGAATTTTTGTACAATGTAATTTGGGTAAATTGTATTTCTTTTATTTAGAAAGTTTTGTTTTTAATTCGGAATAATAACAATCATTATGGTATTTGTATCGATATTACATTTGACTATTACCTCGCCAAAAAAATATTCACAGCTCATACAGTGTAGTAAACCTTATTTGAAAATTCTATTGCTTTTTCACAATCTTCCGTATTAGATTGTATTTAAAAATTGTATGTTTGGATTTTATAACTACATTAAATTTATTTTTGTTTTCAGAAATTGCCTCTTCAAAGGGACTTTTAAAAAGTGTCGGTGTTATTAGAGCTGTGGAGTTGACACCTAAAGCTAGACAGCTGTATAAAGTAGCGAGAAATTTAAAAAGAGTTGCTAAAAGGTTGAAGTTCCAAAATGCTTCTAATAAAGAACGACTGACTGAGGCTTTGCATTATGCAGAATCGCAGGAATTTGTAAAAACAAGAATAAGTGCTAGAGCATTACAGTTTATTAACTGTCAACTGCGAATGCTGCAGAAACGAGCTAGAGGCAGGCGATTCAGTTTTGATGATAAAATTTTTGCACTTTCCTTATTAAAACAAAGCTCTAAAGCATATAAAGCATTAAGGATTACATTTGCGCTGCCTTCTAGGAAAACATTGATAAATATCTTAAACCAAATTCATCTTAAAGTTGGAATTAATGCAAAATTAATGAAAGTACTCAGTAATTCTTGTGAAAAACTTGAATTTCTTGACAGGCACTGTTGTTTAATGTTTGATGAAATGTCTATCGCACCATCATTGGCTTATGACAAGAAGTGGGATCAAATTGTTGGGTTTGAGCATGTAGATGATGATAGGAAATTAAGGTTTGCTGATCATGCTTTAGTTTTTATGCTTCGAGGTTTGAGGAAAAAATGGAAACAGCCTATTTCAATTCCATTTTTCTCAAGGTCCAATTAATTCAAATAAGCTACATGTTTTAATTAAGAGCACAGTATTAGCATTGCAAGAAGCCGGATTCATAGTCGTCTGTGTAGTTTGTGACCAGCATTCAACTAATACAAATGCTATAGGAAAATTGAAAGCTGCTTCACCGAGGCATGATGATGTGCTTTTGGATATTTTTGAGATTGGTGGTCAAGAAATTGTTTCAATTTATGATCCTCCCTACTTATTGAAAGGCATACGAAACAATTTGCTCGTAAACAATGCTCGGTGTACAATTAATGGTGAAACAACTGTGGCTAAATGGAATGACATAGTTAGTTTATATAAATTGGATGAGGGCGATTTTAATACAAGGATGTGTTATAAATTAACGGATGCCCATATCTACAAGGAGAAAATGAAGAAGATGAAGGTCAAGCATGCAGCACAAGTGTTTTCACATCGAGTGTCTTCAACAATGCGATGGATTGCTAAACATGGTAATATTACATTATGACAATTTTACACATTGTAGTTAACAATTCTTTTAGGTCGTGAAGAAGCATTACCAATGTCGGCAGAGGAAACGTCAAAATTCATTTCATTCATGGATCAGGTGTTTGACAGTGTCAATGGATCTCATTATGGAGCTGACTATGGTAAAATTCTTCGTTGTGCCACTACAGAGGCATCTCCGCATTTAAAATTTTGGGCTGAAGCCATTAAAGTTTTTAAATCAATGCGATTTATAACTTCTAAAGGAGAAAGAAATCCTCCCTCAGTAAAAAATTGGATTAAAACCCTTAAAGGTTTAACATTCATATGGAAAAAGCTAAATAATATAGGATTTAAATACATTTGTCCACGAAATATTAATCAAGATCCAATAGAAAATTTTTTTGGCTGTATAAGAAGCCATGGGGTTCGTAATATAAATCCATCATGTTATTCGTTTATTTCTTCTTTTAAAACTCTTACAATTAATAATTTTACATCGGTTCACTCACCTTCTGCAAACTGTGAGGAAGATGATACTGTTGTATTAGAATCTTTAAAATCTTTACTAAGCAGCGATAGCGATTCTAAAGATTCAGTTTCTTCTAGAAAAGATGGCACCCACGTTGACCACATTACTATTGAAAATATAGAAAATACTGGAATTATTGCTACTCATGCATATATAGCAGGATATAGAGCACGAAAATTAAAAATGAAAATTGGAGGCTGTCGTACTTGCATCAACCAACTTCAGTCTCCATCATCTTCACAAGAACACACATTGATCAAAGAATTCGAATACAGGTCAGAATCATTAACTAGAACAAGAACGCAGTTTCGTCGGATGTTTTCATGCATGGCAAAATTATTTACTTCTAATATCCATAAATATATCTTAAATACTAATCTAAAACAAAATTTAATAAACTTTTTTAAGCAAAAGCTCTTTAACCCATTTCTTTGTGCTGAACACAATGTATTTGAGATGTACATTGAATACTTTTTAACTTTTTTCATAAATACTTATATTAAGAACATTAATTCCATTTTAAAAGGGAACAGGGAGTATTCTCTGAAGGAAAATGATATGATAAAAAAATTGGCCTATCAGAGGTATTTGTCTTTTAAAGGCAAAAATAGTAAAATCAAGGATACAAAAAAACTAACATAAATGACAAAATCTTTTCTTAGAAATTATCTTTCCCTACACCTGTTTGATTAAAAGGCAAATTGTACTTTGATGCCAGGGGAACTTTGATGCCCTGCGAAACGCTGATCAATGATATGGTCGAGTCATCAGGGAAATCAGCTTTCCAATACAATGATTTAAGTTGCAGTATGCTACAAGTCGCACTAACTATTTTGTCTGGTCCGTGGACTCAAAATAAAGTGTCACTTTGCTTCTGCATTGCATAGCATGTATTTTATTTAAATAAGCACATTCTTAATTATTACTGTTCAATATTGCAATTGGTCGAGATGAGAAAGTTTGAACAAAAATTATATTTTTTTTATAAAAAATGAGATTTACACAAGTAAAATCAGGGGCAACTACAGCACACACTGATTACCAAAAACCTATTATTATTAGCCTGCATTGAACTGCCGCTAGATATGCAATTTGACAGTTATATTTCCAACATTCTCCCTAAAACTTTTAAATTCTTTAATACGCAAACTAATAACCAGATAAGCCTAATTTTTCACAAAGTAGTTGAAATCTAGGATGTGGGAGGGGTTTTGTTAAAATATCCACAACTTGATCTTTGCCGGCTACATGTTCAACCGTTAATTCCTTCCTTGAAACTTGCTCTTGAATACATTGCGCTCTTACATCGATGTGCTTAGATCACTTATGGAAGATGAAATTTTTCTTTAACTTAATCGCACTCATGTTACCAATTTGAACGATGGGTATGCCATCTAAGTGTGCAATTTCACTAAATAATCTGCATAGCCGTATGATGTTTTTATTTGCCTCACTTGCTGCAATGTTCTCGGCTTTGGTAGTGGATAAAGATACACTCCACGGACTGTTACTATACCAAACTATAGCCGCATTACTATGTTTGATGACTATTCCACTAACAGATTGGTGAGTTCTTCTTGGGTCACTATCGAAATTTGCATCGCAAAAAGATTCAAATATGTTTGACGAACTATTTGCACTGTAGCTCAAACCTACAGCAGTTGTTCTCTTTAGATATTTAAAAATTTGCTTTACTGCAACCTAGTGCTGCATTTCCGGATTTCCTATGTACCTAGGAAAGTAATTGACGACAAACATAATGTCCGGTCATGTAGCGACTGCTATATACATTAAGCATTCAATTGCCTCGCGATAGGGCATACTCGTACAAAGAGATTCCGTTGGTTCAAAATCTTCATACTTCTCCATTGGAGTTAATACGGGATTTGCATCGTCATCTTACATCTTCAAAGGATATCATTAGTATACCCTTCTTCATTTATAAAGATTGAATTGTTGTCTAAGCCTTCAATTTTGATATTCGAGAAATATTCGACTCAAACATGCTCTCAAATTCCTTTTAAAATTGATTTAAGCTCTTACATGTGATTTTTCAATGCTCCACCCGAAGGTACTACATTGGCCAGGAAGCGAGTTTTTTTACCTGGAAAATTTGGAATTTTGCTGAACCCTTGCTGTTCCAAGCAATTTTCCCTCTAATCCAAGCGAGGATGTATTTTTGTGTAAAATGCTCGCCTAACATTTTTCAAGCGGACCATATCGGGATCTACAGTGACCATCTTCATTGTAGCTACCAATCCTCAACAACATAGAAAGCCACAATTAGCTTGTTGTTGGAAATTCTGTAAAATAAGCAAGGATACGCTGAGCTTTCCTTTAGATTGAATGAGATCAACACATCTTACAGTCTCTTGTTCCAGCACCTCGAGGATTACTTCAGTCCATACAAACTTTTATGCAACTTGCAAACACGACCAGTTCTGTCCTCATATCAATCCGATTGTTGCATAAAAATTTCTTCCTCAATTTTTCCACACAAGAATGCTGTTTTCACGTTGAATTGATATAGTTCCAGCTGTTCGTTCGTAAATGCTGATGATAGAGCAAATAAGTCGTCCAGCAACAGGGCTAAATATCTCGTTATAATCGATATCTTCTCGTTGGTTAAATCCTTGAGCGATTAGGTGTGCCTTATATCGGGTGACTGCATCTTCAGCATTGCATTTAGTCTTAAACGTCCAACGGTTTGTAATAGCTCTCTGAGTAGCTGGTAGTTCGACTCGTTTCCATGTTAGATTTTTTTCGAGAGAATTCATTTCGTCATCCATGGCGGCTATCCATTTGTTTTTCTCCCGGGACTGCACAGCGTCTCTATAACCTTTGGGTTCATTAATTTCCATAATCATTACCATCAGTCGTTTTGGTGCTTTTTGATTTTTGCTACTATGTAGTTCACGCTTAAAGGAGGGTTTCACAATGGTTTTTCCTTCAACTCCACTAGGTCCGGTGCGATTTAAAATGTAGATAGCCGTGTTTATCGTTTCTGCCCATAATTTCTTTGGTAGATCCTTAGATAAGAGCATCGTGTGAGCTAAATTAACAACAGTTCTGTTTTTATGCTCTGAACACCCATTTTGTTCTGGAGAATAGGGGTTGTAAACAAGTAAGTAGGTTCCTTGTGACTTTAAATACTTATGTACACCACTATTATTGAATCCTAGGCTTTCATCGCATTATACACTCTTTATATGCTTTTTTCCTTAATCTTCTTTGGCAAGTGGTTTACGTCCCAAAGAAGATTAAGAATAATGCTAAACAAACCACGACAAACATACAGGGAGTATCTTTATATGCTTTCCGAGTTCAGTTTTAACAGTTTCGAACACTTCCTTTATTCTTTCGATAGCCTCTGATTTTTCTTTTAGGAAGTTAACCATACACATTCTATAGCAATCACAGGTGAAACATAGGATAAATTTTGCGCCTCCTATTGACTCACATTCCTTAGGACCACATAAATCCACATGCACGACCTCGACTGGGGCCTTGGCATGTTGTGTACATTCATAAAAAATACTTTGTTGTTGCTTTCTTTCCACACAAGCTCCACAAAATTGTTCATCACTGATGAAGTCAGCGTGTCTCGTATTAGTGTTTTCCTTATGTGAGTTTTGTCCTGATGGGCCAGCAATTCATACCAAAGGCGAAGAGAATCTCTTGAAGCTACGTTCACTTCCACTATGTATGGTTTTACGACACTGTCTTGAACAAACTCATAACCCGTCTTTGTTGATGTAAAGGTAGTCCATTATTCGTCGGAGTTGTTCCTGATAGTAAATTCTGGCGGGCGCTAGGCATATACAACACGTCTTTCGTCGTGCGTGATACCCATGTATCAACGAACGACTAAAAGTTAATTGTGCCCTTTCTCAAAGCGCCCATGGTAGTGTTACTTCCGATGTAAATTTTGCTTTGTTCACCAAAGTGCTCAAAAAACGAAAATTTTTCCCTAGGATTACTAATGTGATCCGTTGCGGCACAATCAGCTACCCAGGAATCTTGTTTCTCACAAGAGAATATCTCACAAATAAATCGTCATTTACGACTCTTTTCGAAGTGTTTGCATAACTTTGCTTTGGTTTTCCTCTGCATTCCTGCGGAAAATGATCTTCCACATTTATAGCACTTAAAAAATCTGATGTACCTCTCTTGCTGGTTTCGGTATTTCCAGTAAATTCGTTTAATTTTTCTAATTGACGGTTTTTACTGCATGCGTGCACGTTAGAAGATTTTCCTTGTGCTTTGGGCCTGCTTCCCATTAACGCTACTACCTCTTGTTTTTCAATGCACCGTTGTCGTCTCTTGTCCTCGGATGTCACAACTGAGCGGGTCCATCACGCTTGCCTCAAACTTTCGTATTCGTTTGAGAGTGAATCTATTAGTTTGACGGTGGAAAATGAGTCATCAGACACAACCTTTAACTGCTGCATTCTTAAAATCCATGCAGCAAACTCTTTACTGCCAATTGCCAAGTACGCTAATTTCCGATTCTTCTCAATATTTCAATGCCATGTGTTTCCATGCTTCCGCTGCTGCTGATACTCCTTCGTATTATTTTCAACGATGTTTTTCCTGATTCCAGCAGTTATGTAGCGTTCGATTAAATAGAACCACGCTCTGCTACCATGTTAAATATTGCAATTGGTTGGGATGAGAAAGTTGTACAAAAATGTATTTTTAGTAAAAAATAACATTTATACAGAAGTAAAGTCAGAGGTTAAAACAGCACACACTGATTACCAAATATAGTGTTGTTAATTAGCCTGCATTGAACTGTTGCTAGATACGCAAGTAGACAGTTTTTTTCCAACAGTTACAATCCAATTTTATTTCATGTTTGTAAATAACTACTGCATTTGCTTACTAGTCTGCTATGCTTTATATCCAGTTAATGTATAATTTCATATAAATTTCAAATGCTATTGTAAATGTTTTAATACTTAGATTACTGTTCAATTTTTGTTAATTACCACTGTATCACTTTGTTTTATATTCATTTAATCAACTTTCTATTAGGATAATTTAATATATATATATATATATATATATATATATATATATATATATATATAATACTTCTTCTTTGTAGGTTTTTAGGTCTGCTGGATTTAAATAAATACTCTTTTTTATGGCCTAAATTTTCGCATATATTTTTTTTATGCTTGATCACAGGCTACAACTGTATTAACGCTTTATAAAGGATTAACAAAGATAAGAAAAACTTACAGTGAGGATGGTTGAAATTGACATCAGTGTTTGGAATAAAATAATGTTTTTGATAGAATAAATATCAATGTAAATAGTGAAAGTAAAATGACAGTGTCATTTTTGATAAAAGTTTATTATTTGTTTTTAACGACAGTGTTGGTTTGTGAGTGTATGTGCATGTAGGTGTGTGTACATGTGAGGGTGAATGTGTTTGTGTAATTTTGTATGTTTGTGTGTGTGTTTGTGTGTGTGTGTGTGTGTGTGTGTTGTAATAGTGATTTAATTAAAATATGTGTTATCAACAATTGAGTATATATAAATGTAAAATAAACAAAAAACAAAAAAGAAAGAAATAAAAAGTGGTTGAGGGTGAAGGGTTTGATTATTATTGAAGGCATTTAATGTTTAAATTTTAATAAATATGAATATATGACGCTTAGGTTGTCAATGTCAGTTTTTTTGTTGAAGTTGTTTGGGCTTTTATAGATGTAGCACATCTCCAAGAAAGTCCTTTTAAAAAGATTTTGTTTCACTTTTAATAGTTTTGGATTTGAAAAGTCCATTTTGTGATTTTGGTTGAGGGTGTGAGTTGTTAATGCACAAGCTTTTGGTTTTACTCGAATGTCACTTTTGTGTTGGGTAATTCTTTGACCAATATTTTGTGACGTTTGGCCTATGTAACACTGATCACAATCTAAACAGTTAATTTTGTAGATGGCATTTCTTTGAAGTTTGACTTACAAAAACGAAATTTAGATATAATCAAAAATTTAAAAAATCATAAATATATTACTGAAAAACAAGCCAAAGAACTCAATAATTACTCCAGTACATTACCAAAATTATATGCATTACCTAAAATTCACAAGGACGGATATCCGATGAGACCTATAGTAGCATCAAACAACTGCGCTACCGAAAAATTATCCAAATTCATATCCGAAATTTTAAATAAATCTATAAATAATAACTTATATTTCGTAAAAGATTCCTTCACATTTTCCGAATTCATAAATGAATTCAAACTACCGGATAATTATGTACTTATAAGCTTGGACGTCATCTCTTTGTTCACAAACATACCAAAAGAACTCGCTCTTAAAAATATCGACAACATTTGGATAGAAATTAACAAAATTGCAACATCCCAAAAAGACCTTTTAGAAATTATAGATTTCATCTTCAGCACAAGCTTTTTCTCATATAAATACAAATATTATTGGCAAATATCAGGATGTCCAATGGGTTCAAATATAAGCCCAGTTATAGCAGAAATTGTAATGAATTCACTTCTTGACAATGTCATACCATCTCTTCCTTTTCATTTACCATTTATAAAGAAATTCGTAGATGACATAATAACAGCTGTACCTGAAGACCAAATACATGAAACTTTAGAAATATTCAACAAATACAATCCAAACATACAATTCACAATTGAAATTGAAAATAACAACACGATTCCATTTTTAGATATGTTATTAATAAGAAAAAACAATTTAATCATTACAGATTGGTATCAAAAACCAATGAGTTCCAAACGTTACCTAAATTATAAATCAAATCATCCCTTTAGCATGAAAACAAACTTTATATTAGAATTCAAAAACAGGATCAAAAGGCTATCACACACTTCTCTACATACAAAAAACTTATTACTTTTGGAAAACATATTATTAGATAACAATTATCCAAAACATTGATCAAGAAACTTCTATATAATAACAGAACAACACCAACAAAAAATAATTACAATACACCAAAATCCAGTACACCCCAAATTTATACACCCATACCATTTATTCAAAATTTAACTACTAAATTAAGCAAAGTATTCAAAAACTTAAATGTCAAAATTGCCAAAAGAATTTACTAACAATAAGAAATCTACACTCCAAACTTAAAGATGCGACACCAGTCAAACTTCAAAGAAATGCCATCTACAAAATTAACTGTTTAGATTGTGATCAGTGTTACATAGGCCAAACGTCACAAAATATTGGTCAAAGAATTACCCAACACAAAAGTGACATTCGAGTAAAACCAAAAGCTTGTGCATTAACAACTCACACCCTCAACCAAAATCACAAAATGGACTTTTCAAATCCAAAACTATTAAAAGTGGAACAAAATCTTTTTAAAAGGACTTTCTTGGAGATGTGCTACATCTATAAAAGCCCAAACAACTTCAACAAAAAAACTGACATTGACAACCTAAGCGTCATATATTCATATTTATTAAAATTTAAACATTAAATGCCTTCAATAATAATCAAACCCTTCACCCTCAACCACTTTTTATTTCTTTCTTTTTTGTTTTTTGTTTATTTTACATTTATATATACTCAATTGTTGATAACACATATTTCAATTAAATCACTATTACAACACACACACACACACACAAACACACACACAAACATACAAAATTACACAAACACATTCACCCTCACATGCACACACACCTACATGCACATACACTCACAAACCAACACTGTCGTTAAAAACAAATAATAAACTTTTATCAAAAATGACACTGTCATTTTACTTTCACTATTTACATTGATATTTATTCTATCAAAAACATTATTTTATTCCAAACACTGATGTCAATTTCAACCATCCTCACTGTAAGTTTTTCTTATCTTTGTTAATCCTTTATAAAGCGTTAATACAGTTGTAGCCTGTGATCAAGCATAAAAAAAATATATGCGAAAATTTAGGCCATAAAAAAGAGTATTTATTTAAATCCAGCAGAAAATTATAACAGTGCGTTGTTAATAGTACTTTCTCATAAACCTCAATATATTTGTTATGTAATTTTGATAGTATATTATTTGTAAATAAACAATGCAGATTTTTGTGTACTACTTTCATTTGAGTAAATTAGGGGTTTGTATTTCTTAGTAGGTATGTTTAGCAGTTTGGTTGGACCAAATATTTTTTTACTATCGCCCTAAGTATTTGGAATTTAAAAGAATAATTTCAGAAACTAGATTTCAATTGTAATGGGTGATCAGCAATTATTGTAGTCCAGGATGACTGTTGAATCAAACACCAATATCTATTACACTTGGCATAGCAGAATTAACCTTTCAAATTTTATAAATGTGTTCAATAATTTAGAGCGAAGAAAAAATTGACATTTGAGTTTGATTTCGTAGCCACCTAAAAGTAGAATAATTGTTAAACACCCAATACATTATCAGGTGCACAATTTTTTATTTCGCTTAACACATAAAATAATGTTAAAATTTATGGAATAAAATTATTTTTTTTGTAATACAACCAACACAAGCAAATAAATTTGTTTTAGTATTAAATTTAATATTAATAATAGTGCAAAGCATTTGTTTAAAATACAAATTGCTTTGAATTATTAGTACTATTAGATTTAATGCTAAAACAAATTTATTCGCAAGTGCTGTTGTTATTGGAAAATGTCATTTTAATTGGAATAAAGCGCCATTCCGCTATTAGTTTTGCCCCAGGTCGCCGTGGCGCTGTTTAAAACGCGTTTTCGCGGGAACGACAGATTTGCCTATCTATCCCTCCTTACTAATCTATGACTAGGACGAACAACCATTTTGTTAGAATACAAAGTAAGTGTATTTTAGTATCCCTATGCGTTTAGATTTACCACAACACTAACTACTTCACATGAATTTAAGAAACATTTTTTGAATATAATTTGTGTGGGTATGTACAAACACAGAAGAAGTCCTCGAAACCACCAACTAGAATAGTAAATTTACGAAACTGTCAATTTAACATTTACAGTTGTTTTTCATTAAAAATGTTCATATACTAAGTATGAGTACCTGCGTTAGCAAACAAACGTTTAGATGCAATTTTTGTGATTATGCTACGACTAGGAAGCAGTCTTTGATAGTACATTTGAATTCACAGACCAATGAACTACTATATAAGTGTAACATGTGTAGCTACAGTACATCATGGAAACGAGCCTTGGAGGTGCATGTGGGGCAAGATACCAAGGAAAAATCATTTCTTTGCAATTTGTGTAAGTACTCTTCTTCTAAAAAACAACTCCTGGAAGCTCATGCGAGAGCGCATAGTAATGAACGCCTATTTGAATGCAATTTATGTAGCTACGCTGCCAAATCAAAGTCCGCTCTTGAGATCCACTGGCGTTCACATACTTATGAACGGCATTTTCAGTGTAATGTATGTGATTATTCTGTATCTACTAAACAATGTCTACAATTTCATGTGCGCACACATACCAACTAAAGATCATTTCAATGTAAGTTGTGTAATTATTCTGGTAACCAAAACCTTCACTTGGTAGTCCATATGCGTTCACAAATAAATGACCGACCGTTTAAATGCAATACGTGTGCATATGCTGCTAGAAGGAAATCCCATTTGCAATTGCATGTACAATTACACGCTAACGTACGACCATATAAATGCAATTTGTGTAACTATTCTACAGCACGTAAGAGTAATTTGAAAGTACATATGCGTTCACATACCAATGAACGACCGTTTGAATGTAATTTATGTAACTACTCTGCAATAGTTAAGAATAATTTGAAAAACCATATGCGATCTCATTTCAAGAAAAGAGCGAACATTATGTATGTATCTATACGACAAGTAGAACTAGCTGCTGAATAACAATTTTTGCGGATCCATACGACCATTTCAATGCAACTAATGTGGCATGCATCACAATTAACCCATAAGTGGCAACTGCAAAGAGCTCCTACAAACGAAAAAAGCATTCGAATGCAATTATTTATTTATTATGTACTACGGAGACCAGAAGATGGTAATAATTTGGATACGTATTAAAAGAGTGTAATTGAAAAACTCTGGAATGGATCAAGCGATTGTAATGATTCACGGTTCTTACGGTTTAAAAACTCGATAAATACAGTTAAAAAGTCGATAAATACAACACCGCAAGCGGGGTTTACTAGACACCACCGGCAGTTGGTAGCGCTAATCTTATACAGATTTTGGCCGCGCTCATCTGCCAATGACGTCACCAATGCACAATTTATATTGCGCAATAATCGGAAATTCACATAAATTTAAGATAATAAATAATACAGCGAACAAATTAACAAGAGAGTACTCACTCAGAGACCCGGCGTCCCGCGGAGTTGAGGTAAAGTTGGCTTCGCTAAGGTCCATCAGGGCTCCATCCCGGAGGGATTAAAGATGGTACGCCCGACTCTCTTCCAAAGCGTTCGGACCAGCTCCGGCAATCATGAGCTCGTCATCCAGGGTCGTGGAGCACGGTTTGCCGAAGGCTACAAATTTCTCCCACCTTGTAGGGATCGGATAAGGAAACATGGTAAGGGCGACAAACAAAGATAATTAGGCAGGATATCTACATAGGTAAAGATAAGCACGATACGATACCTCAAAGCGTCCACTCCACTCGAAGGTACGGGCAAAAAAGCCACGTTATAGAGAGCACAGGAAACTTGTCCCCACTTTTTGTCTTTTTCACGTCGGCGCGAGGTTATTCGTCCAACCCACTCGCGTCGCGCGATCTGGCGCAAACGCACTGTGACGTAACGGAAATACGCGCCCCGCGTCTTTTGAAATTATGGCGCGAACTTCCGCACATCAAAATTAACCTAAAAACAATGTTTAAGGGCCAATTTAATTGGCACGTAACACGGTAACATAGGTCGGACAGGCAATAAGTACTTTTATTAACAACACAACTAACGAGTTCTATGTTTTAAATGTATTACGTATATTATCAATATGGATCTTATCTCTAAGTCTCAACGTCGCAATTATTTTTGGAGTGTATATTCAGCCACCGCCCTTAGTGTGCTCTAAAAACAAACATATTCTCATGAGTTTTTATTTATGTCCTTGCACAACCAAACAAGAATAGGTAGCTGAGTATATATTTGTGATAATCATGTAATCTCTAATACTTAAAAACGTATCCATTTACAGTAGATAGTTTTGAAAAATACACATCCACCTTTCGTATATTTATTTTGAATGTAGCAATTTAAATTAAGATAATATTACCTATACTGGGACTTGAAATTATTAACTATGTGTAAATATTTAGAAAATGTATACATTGTTTAGTTAAACATGTTATACCCCCTTCAGTTATGTTACTCCCAACCGTTCAACTGTAAATCGCTGATCGCTCTGGTTGTTTACTCGATTCGAGTCACGACTTCCGTTATTTTGCAAAATAGTGTGGAACGTTTAGGTTTCCGCGAGTTACTTACCCCCATATTAAAATACATATAAGAATAAAGGTAATTATTATGTCTTAGTAATAGTATGTTACATTATATTAAATGAAGGTTATAATTAAAGGTTTATCAGAGTTCATGTCAGAAATAAGAAAGGAAACGACTACTTTGTATTTCAGACGCAACCTGATACTGCAAGTGCAGAAACAATGAACTGCAATAAAGCAGTTTTAATTAAAATTACTTAGAATAAGACATTGTATGAGTATCGAGGAACCGCAGACAGCAAGGTATGCACTTTCCACAAGATGAAGTGAGATCAGAGGCTTCATAAATACTGTGAGAAGCCCCTGATCGCCAGTCAGTCTTCGAACTTCATAACTTTAACATTGTTGGCTGTTGAAACTACTCATTATAGTTATTGTTAATTGATTTATTAAAATATTAATTTATTGTATTTGTCAATTTCAAATACCTAATGTTAAAGGAACATAAACGTTCAAACTGAGTGACCCGCTTTTGGCTCACTCTAGATGTATTGATTTATTACCTGGCGCGGATATTTTCCATAGCATCTTATTAAATGGCCGTATCCAAAGTTCAAGTGACCAACCTATTGCCCTTCCCACTATTTTTGGATATGTTTTAATGGGAAGCATACCGGCCTTGCTCGCTTCTGAATTCACTAGCTTGTTTTGAGACCGCCTGCTTCCCCTCTGGAAGATATTGTTGTGAATGAGAAGTTGAAGAGGTTCCTGATACTAAACCTTTCACACCTGACGAATTCTTAGTTGAAAAATATTACGTTAATACTCTGCCACTATGAGCAAGGACGGTAGGTCGTCTTTCTGTCCTTTGAAGATCCAAAACCTTCCTTTCCCGGTAGTCGCGATTTCGCTCTACAGCACTTTGTTTCATTAGAAAACTGTCTAACTATGCAATCTTTGATTTATGAACAATACATTTCATTTATGCGCAACTATTTCAATTCGAAACATATGCAACCTGTTCGAACTGGGTCTATTTCTGACTCTTCCTCTATATTCAGCATCATTGTGTTGTGAAACTAGAAAATGTAAATACCAAACTGCGTATAGTTTTCAACGCCTCCGCTAAAACTCTATCGCGATCGTTTTTAAGTGATCATTTGTTTGTTGGTACCAAGCATCAACGAAATATTACCGCAATTTTGTTACAATTTCGTCTTTATTCCTGTGTTATTACTGCAAATATTCGTCAGATGTATAGAAATCCTTGTTAATCCTGATCAGTGTGATTATCAACGAATTGTTTGGCGCTTTTCTCCTGATGAGCCTATTCAGGACTTCAAGCTTGAACACCGTACCTATGGGGTAAATTGCGCCTTTTTTCTGCGACACACACTTTCCTGTAGTTGACTAAAGACGAACGAAATTCCTTCCCTTTGGCCTGCTTTGCCCTTCGAAACCATACCTATATCGATGATATCGCTTTAGGTGGAGACTCTATAGAGTCAGCCTTAGCTCTACGGAATCAACTAAGCGCTTTTTTAAAACTTGGTGGTTTTGAACTACATAAGTGGTCTAGTAATTGTCCGTAATTACTAAAGAACCTTTCCGTTTCGCAACAATTGGCACTCGTCTCTTAAACTTCTAGGTCTTTAATGGAATCCCATCGTAAATACCTTTTGTTTTTAAATCAGCCACAATTTACAGCCTCTACCGAGCGCAACTTACTTTCCAACTTAGCCGGTATTTTCAACCCTATAGGAATTCTATCTCTAACTTTTTTGGTAGAACATTAAGTCAGTAAGTTTGTGGTCTTTGAAATTAGACTGTGAGGATACTCCCCCCGACTTATTCTCTTTATGGGAGTGATATCTGCATGAATTACCACTTGTTTCTGACTTTGATTTACCACGTTTGCTACTTCCGTCACAATTTTCTACTTGTGAAGTTCATTGTTTTGTTGACGCTTCTGAACGCGGTTGTTGTGTTGTCGTTTATTTTCGTTTTCTTACCTCTTCTTCAGTTGAGGTTCGCTTAGTTTGTGCTAAGCGCAAAGTTACCGCTTCGTATCTTCTCTTTGTCTAGACTTAAATTGCTAACCGCCGCTTCAGCTTTAAAACTATTAACTTTTATCCTCAAATCTTTTGATCCCAATATTATCTAAGAAAAATTTTTTGTTGGTCCGACTCAATGGTCGTCCTTTCTTGGATTCGCTCCCTACCGCAGCGATGGAAGGCATTCGTCACCAATTGAGTTTGCTATATTCAGGAAAACACTTCTAGCGTTTCTTGGCATGATCTTCCTTCCACTGGGAATTCTGCCGATATCGAATCACTTGGTTTGCTACCTTCCGACTTCTGTCATTGTACTTTATGGTGTACGGCAGGGCTTCCCTAACATCGCTCCTTTGACACTAGTTGCGCTTTTTAATTCTTCAAAAGTTCTCAACAAGGAACATGCTATTGTTTTGACCGCTGCCGCATCCCCTTCTTGTATTGAAACGATTTTGGAAGCTTATTCATTTTTCAATTTAACACTCGAATTGTCGCTTGGACTCTCCGTTTCTTCCATAACATACAAAGTCCGTTGGCAAAATACACTGAATCTTTGTCCTGTTTCGCGCTCCATATCGCTTTGAACCCCCCGATTAACTACATTCAAAAGAATCGCTTTTCTATTGAGCCGGACGCCATTCTGTTTGGATAAGTTCTAAAAAAGACCGTTCGCAAATTGTCCCCCGTCATTAGAGAAGGAATCTTACGGGCTGGTGGTTGCCTATCACACGCATCTTTATCTTCCGACAGGAAATGTCCCGCTCTTTTACCTAGTAAAAGTCGCTTTACGGATTTGTATATCCTTTGTTCATCTGAGATACTTCCACGCTGGTGTTCAATTCAAAAGTAAACAATTCATTCGTCGAGTTTTGAGTCAGTGTGTGACTTGTTCGAAAACTAATTCTACCGCATTGCAGCCCCCTATGATCACCTTTCTGTATGCCGATACTCAGACCAAGGTTTTTTTGAGCTCGGGCGTTGATTTTGGTGGCCCCTCATCTACTACCATGTCGCGAATACGGGCGTGGGCTAAAGTGTTGAAAGCATGTTTGCCTCTTTATGGGCATGGCTACCAAGGCACTATCTTGAATTAGTTTCTCATCTGTCAGCTGCGCCTTTCTAGTTGCTCTGCGCCGATTTATTGCCATACATGGCCATTTTGATCATCTCTAAAATGATTGCGGCACAAATTTTGGGGATGACCATGGACAGTTGATTTCTCTCGTACAATCAGCTGCTGCGAAGTTACATATTTCTTGTCATTATATTTCGTCTTCTGTGCCTCATTTTGGTGGTTTGTGGGAGGCGGGTGTGAAGACGATTAAAACCTGACTTGTTCGTACCTCAGGTGAGCAGATTGAGGCCATTTTAAATTTGCGTGCTCTTGCCCCCTTTGAGCAGTAGCCGTAATGACCTGAGTTACTTGACAACAGGTCACTTTCTGACTTTGGCCTCTTTAGTCGCTATTCCAAAACCTATTTGTTATAGTTACTGTGTCATCCCTAACAGCCTTAAAATATTTCTAGTATTAAGTTATGTGCAAATACTAATATACAGACTTGATGCGGAACACCCCTTATATTATGGACTGGTCTAAGTGGCGGTTGTTACGTTCTGATCCGTAAACAACACGGGGGTCAGTAGCTCGAGAACTGTCATTGAGGGTGAAGTGCGTTGTACGAACTAAAATGTAGCGGTAAACCATTAAGTGTTAATTTTCGCTTTAAGCGGGCGCATTCTGTAATTAATCTATTAATCGCAATAAACTAAATATGTATATCGACGTGCATTTGTTTGAATTCATTATTTTGCAGTCCACTAAATCGAAGGAATTTCTCCGCAGCCATTTGGCCCTATATCGGGGTTACTGAACCCACTGCGGTTACTTTGCCGCCTCAATAAATAGGTAGTCTACGCAATCGAAGTTAATACGGTTGTGCTATCTACTAAACCATAGTCGTTCTTTCGCGGAATTACTAAGTGCTAAATAATGGATATTATTTACTTAAAAAACTAAAGTTCGAAATATAAGCATAATTGTGCGCGTCGGTCGTGGTGTACAGTAGTATAAACATCTCTCCTTCAGCACGTGTCGCTGTTGCATTCCAGAGAGCTGCATATCTTCACTAAGGGTTACTGATTCAAGGCCAGCAGGTGGTTGGATGTTAGCAGCTGCACCAAGGTAACGTACCTGCATGCTATTTCTAAGATTAGGATTTTCGCTCATTCCTAAAACTAACAATAATTCTCTATGGAATTCAACGAAGCTTTCAGTTGTACTCACAAATTATTATTACTCTATTTAAATGAGCCTATTCGTTTAAAAGATTAATTTAATCACTATAATAAACTAGTACTAGCTATTGTTTGTATTGTCTGTCTATTTACAAACAAATTTACTAATTACCTAGTTACTGAAGGTTGAAATTTTCGCTTTAGTACTCATTCTAATATTTTGAAACTCGTGCTCTTATGCAACGTAACTTTAAACTAAACAAAATATTTTATTTACCAATTATAGTAATTAAGTCTTCGTTTTCCGCTAAAATTCCAAACATTAATTATTAATTTGGATATTTTGAACTATAAAAATGCCTAAGCAAATTTCAGTTAAACTATTGCTAACAAGGGCACAGTCGTTAATTAACGAGCTGGCACATTTTGAAAAGTATTTGAACAAAATTATTGACGTTCCGCTGACCGACATTATTGCAACTAATTTAAGTTTAAGACTAGACACGATTAAGCCATCAGCAGCAAAATACAGAGAAGTAAGTGTAGAGCTTACAGTAAATTCAATTGAATCTGACGATGTTATGGCGGAAGAGGACTATTTTGATAAACTTATGGAGCTTACAAGTAGAGCTACAAGTTTACTGAAATGTGCTTCTGAATCTTGCAGGGCGAGTTCCTCAGAGTCTTTAACCTCGGCAGGGAGTTTGGGTGCTACTAATCCCACTAAACAAATAAATGCCAAACTACCAAAATTGAGTCTACCTAGTTTTTCAGGCCAATTTACAGAGTTCCCATCTTTTCTAGAGATTTTCATGGCACTTGTACACACTAACACTAATCTAAGCGACGTAGAACGCTTTTTGCACCTGAAGGGTAGCTTGAAGGGTTCTGCAAGCGAACTGATCGCAAATATCGCTCCTACGGTAGAAAACTATTATTCGGTATTTGAACTACTTTGTAAGAGGTACAATAATCCCAAACTAATTATTCAGAATCACATTAAAGCTATCTTTGAATTAATATTGCTAAAGCTAATGCTTCTGAATTACGTTTCTTGTACGATAACTTTGTTTAAGAACGTCAGAGCATTACGAAAATTGGAAACGTCCATCGACGAATCTGGAATGTTTATTTCACATATTGTGATGTCTAAACTAGATAACAATTCCTGAACTGAGTTGTAAAAATATAAACCCAACAATATACTAAGCCTAACTGAGATCGACGACTTTCTAAGAAATCGTTGCCAACTACTTGAAGAAATTGAACATGACAAACAAACATCTACCTGTTCCGCTTCTCCAAGAAATCAACAGCCTAAATTTAAGCCGCCAACCTATAAACAGGCATTTGTAACTACAAGTAAAGGCACTATTTCATGTCCTATGTGCAAACTAGGTCATTTCATAACACAATGTCCTGAATTTCTTCAGCTAACTGGAAACAAAGGTATGAACAGGTTTCTAATACTGATTTGTGTAAGAACTGCCTCCGTCACTCCAAGTAATCACCTTGTAGATCTAAGTTTGGCTGCAAGGTTTGCAACAAGCAGCACAGTACGTTATTAAACTTTGACGCAAATGTGCGTTATTCTTCCACTGGAAATGGAGGTCACGCTAAAAACCCTTCCACTGAAAATGTGCTACCTACTAGTACTGCACTTTCCTGCTTCCCTGCCAACTTGCAGCAAGTTTTGCTAGCAACTAGTGTCAAAGGAGCGATGCTAGGGAAGCCATGCCGTCCACCATAAAGTACAATGACAGAAGTCGGAAGGTAGCAAACCAAGTGATTCGATATCGGCAGAATTCCCTGTGGAAGGAAGATCATGCCAAGAAACGCTAGAAGTGTTTTCCTGAATATAGCAAACTCAATTGGTGACGAATGCCTTCTATCGCTGCGGTGGGGAACGAATCCAAGAAAGGACGACCATTGAGTCGGACCAACAAAAAATTTTTCTAAGGTAATATTGGGATCAAAAGATTTGAGGATAAAAGTTAATAGTTTTGAAGCCGAAGCGGCGGCTAGCAATTTGAGTCTTCTCTGAAGAAGAGGTAAGAAAACGAAAATAAACGACAACACAACAACCGCGTTTAGAAGCGTCAACAAAACAATGAACTTCACTAGTAGTATATTGTGACGGAAGTAGCAAACGTGGTAAATCAAAGTCAGAAACAAGTGGTAATTCATGCAGATATCTCTCCCATAAAGAGAATACGTCGGGGGGTAGTATCATCACAGTCTAATTTCAAAGACCACAAACACTGACTTAATGTTCTACCAAAAAGTTAGAGATAGAATTCCTATAGGGTCGAAAATACGGGCTAAGTTGGAAAGTAAGTTGCGCTCGGTAGAGGCTGTAAATTGTGGCTGATTTAGAAAACAAAAGGTATTTACGATGGGATTTCATTAAAGACCTAGAGGTGTAAGAGACGAGTGCCAATTGTTGCGAAACGGAATGGTTCTTTAGTAATTCCTGACAATTACTAAACCACTTATGTAGTTCAAATCCACCAAGTTTTAAAAGAGCGCTTAGTTGATTCCGTAGAGCTAAGGATGACTCCATAGAGTCTCTACCTAAAGCGATATCATCGATATAGGTATGGTTTTGACGGGCAAAACAGGCCAAAAGGAAGGAATTTCGTTTGTCTTTAGTCAACTACAGGAAAGTGTGTATCGCAAAAGGAAGGGCGCAATTTACCCCATAGGTAACGGTTTTCAACTTAAAGTCCTGAATAAGCTCATCAGGAAAAAACCGCCAAACAATTCGTTAATAATCACACTGGCCAGTATTAACAAGGATTTCTATACATCTGACGAATATTTGCAGTAATAACCCAGGAATAAAGACGATATTTCGTTGATGCTTGGTACCAACAAACAAATGATCACTTAAAAACGATCGAGTAGAGTTTTAGTGGAGGCGGTGAAAACTACACGTAGATTGGTACTTACATTTTCTAGTTTCACAACACAATGATGCGGGTGTTAGGGATTTTAAGATTGTATAATTAATCGATTTACTCTCTTATGATTGGTCAGTTAATGCTGTATGCAATGTAACCTTATTTGAATGGTTTACGTAATACCGCAGCGTGCAAACGTAGGATTTGTTTTCCTACGAATGACATTTCTCAAAATCACTTCTTCTGCAACCTTCAACGTAGTAAGATGTCAATCGTTCACAAGGAAATTGTAAATATTCAATTAATTCAATCAAGTCATGTATATCAGTTTTCAATCAGTGCTACACATAATAAAGTTATACCATAAAAGCTCACTCTTATTCGAATCGAGGAAGCTTGTTTTAGCTAATCTACTGAAAAGCCAACTTCTTTCCAAGGTTCTGATGATCCCCTTATTCTTTCAAATCCAGGAAGTTTGCCTAATCTTATTGAATCCACGATAAGACGACATCTCCCTAACAGCGGGATATAGAGGAAAAGTCAGAAATAGACCCGCTTGAACAGGTTGCATACGTTTGGAATTGAAATATTCGCGCATGAATGAAATGTATTGCTCATAAATCAAAGGTTGCTCAGACAATTTCCTAAAGAAACAAGGCGCTGTAGAGCGATATCACGACTACCGGGAGAAGGTTTTGGATCTTCGAAGGGTAGAGAGACGACATACCGTCCTTGCTCATAGCAGCAGAGTGTCGACGTAATATTTTTCAACAAAGAATTCGTCAGGTGTGGAAGGTTTAGTGTAGGGAACCTCTTCAACTTCCCATAATTTCGCAACAATGTATTTCAGGAGAGAAGTAAGTTCGGACATACAAAACAACAAGCTAGTGATTTCAGAAGTGAGCGAGGTCGGTATGCTTCCCATTAAAACTTATCAAAATAGTGTGAAAAGCAATAGATTGATCACTTGAACCTTGGATACGGCCATTTAATAAGAGGTGAGGGAAAATAACCGCGCCAAGTAATAAGTCAAAAGGTCCAGATTGAGCCAAGAGCGGGTTAGTAAGTTTGAGGTTAGCTAGATGAACAAAATTTTCAGAATAAATATTAGTTAGTAGTTAAATTTTCACAAATTTTGGGAAGTACGACAGCTTCTAAATTAATAATAGGTGAGGAAGCACCCATGGGTTTGAGCAAAAAGGTTATAGCGCCATGCGAAGCTGTGTAGCGCATGGAGTTTAAAGCACTAAAGGTTATGGAATGCGGACTTGCGCGGAAATCCAAACGGTTCACACTATTTTGCAAAATAATGGAAGTCATGACCCGAGTCGAGTAAACAACCAGAGCGATCAACGATTTACACTTGAACGGTAGGGAGTAACACAACTGAAGGGGGTATAGAATGTTAAACTAAAGAATGTCTACATTTTCTAGATATATATACACATAATTAGTAATTGCTGATGAATATTAATTTAAAATTATATAATTTATTGAGGATTGCAGCAATTATAGACGTCTACTCTTTATTCTATAACTCGCGCTTTCGAGAATTTATTTTTCTCTTCTTCAGGAGCAACTAAATACATATAATGGTAAACAAATAAATAAGTTTTGGAAGTTAAATACTTACAAATGTGAGGTTTGACTTAAATTAAAAATATTAATTCTAAATTACAAAAAATTGGTTTTCAAATTACGCATTGACATTGACATTTATACGTTCAAAATTTGAAAACCAATTTTTTGTAATTTTTTTTTTAATTTAAGTCAAACCTCACATTTGTAAGTATTTAACTTCCAAAACTTATTTATTTGTTTACCATTATATGTATTTAGTTGCTCCTGAAGAAGAGAAAAATAAATTCTCGAAAGCGCGAGTTATAGAATAAAGAGTAGACGTCTATAATTGCTGCAATCCTCAATAAATTATATAATTTTAAATATATATTGCTGTGAAACCTACAAAAAGCCTCACCAGAGTAAAAAAAAATATTCGAGCCTCTCGAATTGGGCACCAAGATTTGCTGTGATTCTCACCCTTTTGAATCTCTTCTGATAATCGCCTCTTTTTATTTTTTCCGCCTCGGCTGCTCACCTAGTTAAAACTTTCATCTTCATTCATAAAAAAAAAACAAACACATTCCTACCACAAACATCAACATTAACTCTATTTACATCAATATTCATAATACATTAAAATTTCAAAATTAAATTGCAGCATAAATTTCAGTATCATAAAATTTCAAGTTTAAATTTGTCATCATTTTGAATTTGCATCCAGAATTAAAGTCCTGGTAGGATGCATACTAATTAAGTTACAATATGTGCAGACCTAAGTCTGAATAAAAGGGAGCATCTCCCACCCCTTTACGTTAATTAAACAGGTTAGTCTAATTGAGCTCAAAGACAGACCCAAATTTTCATCATAACCAAGAACATAAACTGCTAAATACTCCTTTCTACTTAAACAAGAAAATTTCACCTTAAAATTAAAAATTTGTTGTGTGTACAAATTCACTACTGTCAATTTTTTATCAAACAAATTATAAAGTTATTCAACACACACCAAAACATCAAAAATCGAACAACAAAGCATAAGTTACCTGAAGGTTAATGCACTCGTGGCTCCAATGTACATCGTCCTTTGTTAATCACACCATTCCAACTGGGTTATGTTTACGGCTTCTGATTCTGAACGCTTTTAAAATTTTCTACACCACCATTCATCTAAAGTTGTTTCAGGGCTTCTCAGGAACTCATCTAAGTATATCTAAACCTTGTTTTGTGGATCCAATCACGATTACGAATAACATTTGATTATTAACACCCCCGAAAAATAGCAAAGAAATTTATAATTCTTTCACGCTATACCCAAAACTGCCTACTTTTGTTTATTCATTTATCGTTACTAATTTCGATAATTGGTACAGTAATACTCGCAAATATAACTAGACTTTATTACCTTGTATCTTCTCTAAATGCACTTAATAACTTTTGTCGTAGCACGTATTCTGCTTGAAGTATGGTATAACAGCAAAAAATAAAGAGCAAACTGTTTTAAAGTATTGAATAAAAATCGAAAATCTAAGAAAGCGAAACTACTATAAACACGGGTTTATATAATAGCGTGCTTGCACGTCGGTTTTGTCCCGCAACGGACACTTTTTAGAATTTTGCATTGTATGTTCCCTTTTCGACACTCCGGTATAGCGATTCTAAAAATTTGCACACGCGCCAGTTGAAAACCTAAGAAATTTTCACACGACACGCAACGCGTCTGCAAACAACTAATTAATTTGATACAGAAATCGTTACGTTTACACCTCTCATATCTGCATCTTATTTGCACCAATCGTAACCTCGTGACGTTGCTCAAATCCGGCCTTTATTATCAGTGTCTCTGTTTTACGCGTTTATCGATCCCTTTCTACCTTGGTCTGAGTGGTACAAATCGATATTCTTTATTATGGGTTATTTGAATCCACGTGGACCCGCGACGTGACTTACTTGAGTTAAATAACCCCTCAACTAGCCTGTCTCGTTAATATAAGCTACGGTTTATCCGACCGTTTCCAATATACGTAGAATCTGCATGTTTATCTATTCAAATTTATTAGAACTTTGATATTTAAAAATACGCAGGTGTTCAATCGTAATACTTCTACGACTTGGATATTCCACGTATTTTAACTTTCCTTGATATATTTGTATTCTAGCAACGCGTCTCATATTTGGTATTATTGGGTTTTTAAAAGCTTTTATGCATATTATATATTACTAATGGTTCAATTAACTCCAATTAAAATAATAATGAATGGCATTGACTTCTACCCTTTAATTTTTAACGAATACAAATTAAATATTAATTATTATTTGTACACTTTGTTTAATACCCGTTACTTAAAAATTGAATTAATTAATATAAAGTTCGCACGTAATTTCTATTTGTTTCTTGGAACAACTAAATTAAATACACGTTGAGCATTCTAATTCTGCTTCTTTTTATAGAAAGCGTCTAGTAAATAATTTAAATCCCTTATTTTTAATGAAACGAATAAATTTTTATGCTCCACGGTTTTAATAACGCGTATTATCTAATAAAATTCTATACAAACCCTACATTCTAATTGAATGATTTAAATCTTCACACTAGGCATTTAATTACGCGTATTTTTTCCCAAAGCTTTCTTACACACGGTGATTAAAATTATTTGATGTCGTAAATTAATTTTCTACCCTGGTCTAAATTTGAGTAATATATATATATATATATATATATATATATATATATATTTATGCAAGAATGCAGTTTAACTTCGACTAATAAAATTAGAATTAGAAACAGCGGATTTACTCTGTTCCATGTGCTGTTAAAAATTAACCTCAATAGCTAACATAAAGAAGTTATTCGACCTGCTTCCGAATTTCAATACTATATTAAGCTTATGTACTTAATTAAAAGACGACATTTTCTATCTAGAGTATACTTTGTATTCCGATCAGTTTATCTATTATTGCTAGCGACTACTTCACAACACATCATAAGAATGAACCCTGAATTGAATCCGGCCTTGGCATTTTACAGTTGATTTGCTCTTTAGCCTCATAAGTTCAGGACGACTAAACTATTAATGCTGCTGACGCGCTTTGCCAACATATCACAAAAATTAATACTCTTTGAATTGAAACCGGCCTTATTCGACTACTCAAATAATTTTAAGAACAGGGTCTGGCAGTAATTATTCGTCATAGCATCAGTAAAGCAGTCGATGCGGAACGAAGGTTTTGTAATTTCCACAGATAATACTGTGGTTTAGTGTATGTTCATTATCTAGGGAGAACGTTGTCGTAATAATGAGTCGACTGGGTTTGTGGACTGGTTAATATGAATTAATGAAAGGCTTTATTACGCAGTTGCAATTGACATCAATCTATTTATCAGTCAACATTAGTTCGGTAATAACGAAATTATGTATTCACTTGTGTGCGTTTCATGTGTTCCAAATATACAAATATAAATTGTATTTACCTTCAGTAATATTCGATCTAACAAATAAAATTAACACTTTCGTATACGTTAAGGTGAATTTAGGTATGTCGAGGAACGTCGACTGTCATCATCAGAGCCACAGATGTAATCAAAAATGCCTATTACTGTTTACAAAAATTGTGTACATTGTGCACTTCATTTCGTTATAAGTCTTGCTACAGTAATTTCCTGCCCGCCACTTCAATGTCTTTGCTACAAAAAGTTAACGAGGAAAACATTTTATCGCAGATTTTCTAAACATATAGCAACATTAATTCAATTTATTCTATTACTTCTTGGCGTATATTGTGCTGTGAATCTAAAAAATCCCTCTACGTCTAAAGACAATCAATTTACGCTATTGAAACCGTGGATAAAGGTGTTGTTTATTATTCGATCGTCCGCTTCTCTTTTACTTTGTTTGTTACAGCCCAATCGTGGGTTATTATTGTTTACGTCGTTTCAGAAGATAGTGGATTACAACAAAACGAAGTATGGAATAGTTACTCTTGAAAGAAAAGATATCCTGAGAATACGTAATCATACATTACGACTAGCAGTCGTTTCTATATCTACTTTGCTTTTATATTTAGTATACCTTTCTACTGTTTTTCAAATCAAAGAAGTAATAGTACTGTTTGAAATTTTTGGAACACTGATTTGTTTCTATATAGATGTCATACTACTTATCTTCATTGTAGGGTTAACAGATATGTGTTCGTTAGTATACGAGAAGTTACAACATCTGCTTATTCGATTGAAAAATACATGCAGACTGGACGTAAACGAGTCTCCCAAAAATATTAGTCACAAGATGACGTTAAATATACATTCGCTAAAACCGCTCAATGCATTTACAAGATCATATTTAGCGTTAATATGGAGCACAAAGATTTGGAGCGAATATGCTTATCCTGGAAATTTGATATGGATCTTATTTGCTATTATTACACTTATTGGGAATACGTATGTCACTGTTGATATTATATTGACTGAGCGAGAGCGTTTGCTTTCTCCTGAATATATGGAATTCGCTTTGCAGTTAAATGGTTCCAGCATATTGATGTTATATATTGCCATTTCGCTAGAAAAATTAATGCAAATGGTAAGTTACCCTGACATAGATCTTGATATAAGAAACACTTTTATTGAAAAAATGTATGGGCATAAGGTCGGAATAGCTTTTTGTTAACGAAAGATTAGCAGTTTATGCCAAGAAATACGAATTGTTAAACAACTGATTACATTTGCAGAACTTGTCACGGGCTGAAGATGAAAATATGTAAATAATTCTTAAAATACCTTAAAAATGCTTCTCGAAGTATTTTTTATTATTTTCTTGCTTTCATTCGTATTTTATATTGGCAATCCCATATGCCCTCGTTTATAACCTGCCTATAAAATTGTAATCAAAATAAAATATCGTTGAAGTAGCTTTGTGTTAAATCCACGTCGGCAAACTGAACCTTGCACTTGTCCTTTACGAGTGTACTTTCTCGACTACCACGTAAGCACACGTACTACACCACTGGTACTACATCGCATATTATTATGATTCTTATCCAACAACCAAACTAGGTACCAGTTCTGGCGGATTAAACCTTCCTTCTATTCTGCATACAATGTTAATCGTATAGTTCCATCAACTACAAGTTAGGTAGTAAACAACCAAAAATTGTAAACTAAGTATTCTAAGTATTGGGAGTCTAAAGTGATATTAAGCATTTTTTTCAACATTTCATAAAGTTTAATTACCAAAAGCCTCCTACCTCCAGATTAATTAATTTGCATGTTTTATGTAGTTGTCGCAAGTACTCACGTTAAAACGCATCTCCTTGTGAGGGAGATAGCATTGAGAGTTTATAAACGTCCTGGCATTTTGAATTTTAAGAGATTAATGTAATACACCCTTGACGCTTTTCTTTAATTTTGATTCATGTACAAATTACTTATTTTTATTGTATTTATTTGTTTAGTGACTAACACCATATGCCACTTACTAGACACTAATATAAAAATAAGAAATTTACATGTAGCGCAAGTTACATATGCCCCAAATTAATATATATGTAAATTCAAATGCAATTATTAAATCTTAGGAAATAGATGTTACATTATATAATTGAAGAATACGGTATAAAAGGTTAATGGAAGTTCATAAGCATACGTGAGAGCGGAAGCAACTACTTTGTATTCCAGAAGTAACATGGTACTGCAGGTGCGGGTCATAATAGATTACAAGAAAGCAATTGTTAAAATTAAGATTACTTAGAAGTAATACAATTTATTTTATCAAGAAGTAGCAGACATGAGAACTGCACTTCCTACAAGACGATGCGAAGGCAGGGATAGCATAAATACCCTGAGGAGCCCAAGATGACCAGTCAGTCTCAAACTTCACAACTTTAACTTTGTTGATAATTTTTAATTATTAATTATTGATTAAGTAAAACTTCAAGCATTTTGTCAATTTCAATTAGTTTAGTGAATATAAACGTATGAGTTAATTGTAACAAAAAAGAAGTCATTTTTTGTAATTATATAATTGAAAATAAAATTTGATAGAAGAGTTTTTGGCAATAAAACTTTTTAAAAAAAGCTTCCAAAAGCCCAAACCTATCTGGCGCAGCCGATGTAGGATTCCAGAAGGGCACTAACGAATCAAAAATTGAGAAACTGGTGGTGGTGAGTTTTAATTATTTAACTGGAATAAAAAAACCAACCAATTGGACGAAGTACAAAAATCGACCAAGTCTAATAAAAAAGGAAGTCTAATGGAACGAGCAACCAAACTTCTGTAAGTAACATAAGTTCATTTCCTAACCATTTTCAATTGCATATTGATATTAGCTGGTAAGAAACGAGAGTATTTTATTTACGTACAATTTTATTATAACAATTATTATTATTAGCGAAACAACTATAGAGCAAAAGTCTGAATTTTATTGTATAATTATAACACAGTTCTTTATACCATTTTATTACAGTAATTATTACTAAAAAACTTTATTCAGAAAATCTGAAAAATCTAATCCTCATCATATTCATAATCTCTTATAAAAGTTTATAATTAAACGCATTTTTTGTATTTTATTATTGCAACAATTTTATGAAACAATTATTCAGCAGAAGTCTGAAGCCGATGTAATTATAACCAAGGTTATTATAATTACATACAATACACGTAACGGTGATTCTTTAAATAACTGAATACAAACTTCACTTTATAAAGATGAACTCTGAAAACATGAAACTATATCTAGATTCAATCCCAATGTACAACGGTAAACAAGCATTATTGGTAATTTTCATTGCTGCGTGTAAAACATTTTTAAAATCATTTTACAAACAAGGTGACGTTAAACGCAATGTCTGGCTTTTAAGCTTGATCTTAAGCAAGTTAACCGAAAGAGCTTAGATCCTTATTGCAAGTCGCTATGATCTCACAGAATGGGACAATTACAAACGGATACTAATAGCATATTTCGGAGACCAACGGAATATCAAATGTCTTTTCGGGACTTAATAAGTTTGGAAATTGAAACCAATCAATCACCATATCAATTCGGCATGAGATGTCAGGACGTACAAAGTTTAATGTTAAACAAACTAAACGAGGAACCCCACCGAAACATACGATTAATAAAGACGAAGATGTACGACGAAATGGCGTTAGACACCTACATCTACACGTTACCCGAACGATTATCGGATAAAATAAGATTTCAACATCCCCAAAATTTAGAGGAAGCAATGAACCTGATTGTAGAGTAAGAAAACGTAATGTACTACAGAAACAGAATATATAATCCTAACGCAAATAAAAATTACTCGCTAATGAAAACGATACAAGCAGCGAAACAAAAACCAACACAACCGAAATTTACACCATTTAACGCACCAATGAGTCAGCCACGAATTAACAATCCAAACTTTAGTAACACAAATTTCAACAAACACTTTCGATAATTTCCTAAACCAACATTCAATTCGAATTTAAAACCCACTTTACTCCAAGGTTTAATTAAAACGTAAATCAACCAAGGTAACCCTTCGACGCAAATCCGAAAAGATACACACCAATGACGAGTAACAACAACAACCCTAATAATTATTACAAAACACAAAAATATCGCAAATCCGACCAGACTAAAACCAAAAGCGAAAGTTCACTTCCGACGAACTATTCCACCAAGAAGTAGAAGATTTTAACAATTCAAACATAGGTAATTATACGAATCCAATTAGAGAAAATGAAACAAATCATTCAGAAAACTCTGAACGTAACAACTCTTATGAAAATTTTGTGGAGGACAAAGAAGAAAATACGTGCTCAAATTTTCACTTGGACAAATTCAAATACGACCAAACATAATAAATTTAATTAACATTAATCGACAAATCTTACCCTACATAGAAATACCTCACGCGGATCTTAAATTATTAATCGACACAGGATCTTCAAAAACTTTAATTAGCCGTAAAACCGTACAGAAACATTATTTAGATCTTGTAGAAAGAGAACCTTTTAAAATCAAAGCAGCACACAAAACGACATTATACCAATTTATATCAAACATACCCTTACCTAAAACTTTCAATCTAAAAATGAAACATAAATAATGCATCTTCAAATTTAACGACAAATACGACGGATTAATAGGCATGGATCTTCTAAGAAAATTAGGACCAAATATTGATATAAAAAACCGGATATTAAGAACGAAACACGAACAGATTCCAATTAAATTCCAAAACAGTAACAGTCAAACCCCAGGACAGAAAAACAAATAAAAGTTTTAGTAAACTCAATAAACGACAAGGAATTATAAACCACATGTCGTTCCAACAAGGAGTAAAACATCCACCGCGCTAGTACAAATAAAAGACAATTACGCCACTACGACAACTTTAAACACAAACGATTACCCAATAGAAGTATCATTAACAAAACCCATAGATGTAGAAGAAGTGAACTTTAGCGAGATGGAAATCGACGAAGACTCAGAAAGCAACTCTAACCCTATATAACATGATAGAATACTAAAGGAAAATTTAATTAACATTCGTTTTAATGATGATATTAATAACGAAGAGGAGAGAGCAAATAAAGACTTATGTTTTGAATACCCAGATATATTCCATTGTGAAGGAATACCTTTAACTCTCACCAACACTGTCAAACATAATATTGACCTAACAAATGACAAGGCATATAGACTACCTCAAGCAAGTCAAGAAGAAGCAGATAGACATGTAGCAGACCTATTGAAGCAAGATATCATTCAACATTCAAATTCACCATGCAGCAGCCCCGTATTAATTGTACCAACGGAACTAGATACCTATGGCAAACGCAAATATCGAATGGTTATCGATTACAGAAAATTCTACGAGAAAACTGTAGACGATAAATACCCACTACGAAATATCGCCAAAATACTAGACAAATCAGGTAAATGTCAATATTTTTTGACATTAGATTTCGCCTCAGGATACCACCAAGTGGAAATGGAAGAGAAACACACAACCAAAACAGCATTCAGAACACCTAGAGGACATTATGAATACAAACGCATGCCATTTGAATTAAAGAACGCACTCGCTACTTTTCAGAGAGTTATGGACAGTATACTAAGAGGAATACACAACGAAAAATGTCTTGAGTACCTGGACGATATAATCGTTTATTCAACAATCCTCGTGAAACACATCGAAGGATTAAGAGAGGTTTTTGAACGTTTAAGAAAAGTCCACTTTAATGTTCAATTAGACAAAAGTGAATTCGTGCAAAAGGAGTAGCATTTTTAGGACACATAATAACTCCGCAAGGCGTAATGCCAAACCCAGACGAAACTAATGCCATATTAAATTACCCTTTACCTAAAACAAATAAGGAAATAAAAGGATTTTTAGGACTCGGCGGATATTACCGAAAATTCATCAAAGATTAAGCGCAAAAAACCAATCTATTAATAAATTGTTTAAAAAAAGGTAATAAGTTCGAACACACACCTCAATTCATTAAAACAGTAGAAAGAATTCAATGCATCCTTACGAATCGCCCTATATTAGAATACCCTGACTTTTCAAAACCATTTATATTAACAACCGACGCATCTTTACGGTGCTTTAAGTCCAGTATTGAGCCATGGAAAAATAGGTAACGCTAAACCAATCAGCTACGCATCAAGAACACTAAATGAAACGGAACAAAAATATAGCACTATTGAGAAAGAACTATTAGCCATAATTTGGTCAACAAAATATTTAGGCCAAATATTTATGGAAGAAAATTTTACATATACACCGACCTTAGACCGTTAGTATGGCTAGTATGGTTATGCAAACTCAAAGAATCAAGTTCAAAATTACAAAGATGGAGGATTAGATTAGAAAAATGTGACTATGAGATCATATACAAAAAGGGAATATATAACAATAATGCAGACGCATTGAGCAGAATACAACTCAACGCAATAGAGACAGAATCAGTTGTAGGTAACGTTGCCGAAACAAAGATGGGGGAAAACCCTGAAGAAATGGAAACTATACATTCAACGCAAAGTGAGGAACCAAAAACTGCAATTAAAATTTTAAACGAAGCAATCGATACAAAACCAAACCAATTTATAGTTACCGAAGTTTTAACCAACCCCGAACCTGTAAAATGTAAACAAAGACGGACAACATAAAAATATACCAAACTCAAATAACACAAAATGATAACGAGTAACAAATAATTACGATTCTAAAAGAGTACACCCCAGAGAAAAAACATTTTTATTTTTATTTTACCACAGAACATTTGACCAAAAGATTTTCCGAGTTATATATTAGATTATTTAATAATTTAGAAACCAAGATTATCAGATGCACACAAAAATTAATAACTTTAGATGACCCAGACAAAATAACCGATGTAATCCGAAACCAAGACGAAGATAAAACAAACCATCGTGGAATAAACGAAACTTTGAAACAACTCAGAAGGAGATACTATTTTAAAGACATGAAGGAATTAACCGTGGATTTTATTAATCAATGTGAATTATGTGACAAAGCAAAATACGACAGATCACCATCAAAAATACCCTTTATGTTAAGCAAAACACCCGACAAACCCTTTTAAAAATTACATGCAGACACTTTGGTAGTAGAAGCTGAAAACTTTTTATCAATCGCAAACGCATTCACCAAATTAGGCCAAGCGGTACCCATCACTTCAAAAAATAGTATTGATGTATCCTAAGGATTTTTACAGTATTATACATTTTATGCCACACCCCAGTCAGTAACTTTAGACAACGGAAACGAATTTAAGAATGAAACCATACAAAATACTCTAGAACTACATAAAATAAATATTCATTTTATAACAGAAAATCACCCGGAATCAAATGGATTAGTCGAGATTACGTTTGACACTATTAGAACAAATTAGACCGTTAAGATTAACCTTTAAGAAAGAGCATATCACTAATTTAATGCCATACGCACTAATTGCTTACAACAACACAATTCATTCTTCAACCAACTTTACACCCCTCGAACTAACATTAAACACTCAAATTCTCGCAACCCTTACGATATACACTATAATAAAAAGTATATCAAAAGTACGCCAAAGACTTCAAGATAAAATTAAAAATTACTTAGAATACTGTTAAAAATAAATTAAATAACGATAAAGAACGTATCACAAAAATCCACAATGAGAACGCCAATATAAATAGATTTTCAGCAAGGACAAACAGTGTACGAAAGGAATTTTAAGAGCAAGAGACACAAAACGGCCTCCAGAAATTTAGGACCGTTAAAATAAAAAATTTCAGACAGTAATGTAGCCGTAGTAGACAACGGAAAACCATAAAATACATACATTTAAAGAATTTATGACACCCTGTAATTTCAGATGGACAGCCATCACCCATGCCGTCAACCTCCACCCAGGCAGAACGGACGACAACGATATAATAGTGGAAGATATAAAACACAATCCCGGTACACTTCCAGTAAAATTGGGAAGTATGCAAAACATAATTGAGTATTGGATTTTCGCACAGAAATTTGATTTAACCGGATTAAAACAAAAATTTTATATAATTAGAGACAATTACGATAGACTGAAACAATCAATGGACACAGCCAAATTTGAAAAAGAGTATGCGATAGAAATGTTCAGTTACAAAAGTATAATGGAAAATATCCTAAAGAACAAAGTTGACACATTCAATCGATTAATACCAACAGAACAAACCACAAGACAGGAACGAGGAATTATTAACGGTATAGGTAACATTATAAAAGTCATCACAGGTAATTTAGACAATCAAGATGCTGAACACTACTACAATGCAATACGAGAACTGATTGACAAACAGCACGATATAAAAACTATTAAAAAAAATTAATTTCCCTAACCCAATCAACCAGTAAAAATTAGCGATACACCACGAAAATTAGTGAAGAATCAAGACAGTATAACGCACAGAATACTAACTCTTGAGAGTAACATTCAAACCACAATGCTAGGAATGCCAGACTTAATAGGATTCAACACGATATTCAATCAAATGGTATCAACCCTTGCTGTAATGCAACAAATTTTAGCTACATTGGAAGATGCTAAGATTTGCTAAATTAAATAGTTTACATGCTAGTATAATAGAACCATTTGACTTATTAAACGAACTATTAGGAATTATATCACTTATAACTCATAGCAAACTACCCTTTGAAGTAACAGAATCAAACATATTCATATTTGAAAAAATAGCCATAGTAAAAGGTTATGTAAAGAATCATGAAATTACATTTTTAATAAAAATCCCCATTGTAGAAATTAACAATTATCATTATTATCATTCGTTTGCTTTCCCCATAAAGGTTACTAACCAATACCAAGTTATTATACCCAAAACCAAGTTCCTTTCCCTAAATGAACTTAGGTATGAATTCACCAATGGAAAATGCAAAGTGGCACCCAGCCAATATGTATGTCAACCAATAACGACCACAGCTATTCAAACAGATTGCTCTTGTGAAGTACAATTATTAAGGTTCTCTAATTACTACGAAAATTGTGAACAAAGACCAATACAAATTATGGAAATGAAAATTCAAAAATTACGAACAACAAATGGATTGCTGTATTTACCCAAAAAATAACAGCAACCGCCAAGTGCAATCAAAACGAAAACAATTTAGCCCTAATCGGAAGTAAAGTAATTACCATGCGTCACTGCTAATCAGAAAGTCAGGCTGTTACGTGCCAAATTGGCACTAAACATTCCTTAGCTTAATTTTGATGTGCGGGAGTTTTCGCGCCTTAAATTCAAAAGACTTGGCGTGTATTTCCGTCACGTCACAGTGCGTTTGCGCCAGATCGCGCTGCGTGAGTGGCGGGAGAAAAAGTGGGGAAGTTTTCCCGTGAGACTCTGTAACGTGGCTGTTTGCCTGTGAACTTCGAATAGTGTGGTCGTGTCAGGTATCGTATCGTGTCTTTATCTTTTATTTATGTAGATCCTTGCCTTTGTTTATCTTTGTTTGTCGTCCTTATATCTGTTCCTCATTCGTTCCCTACATAGGTAGGAGATAGTTTGTAAGCAGCCTGTTCGAACCGTAGTCCACGACCCTAGACGAACGAGTCCTGGGAGCAACTGCGACCGCCGTAGTTAGTCGAAGCCATTTGGAAGGACGCTAGGCGTACCCTCCGTTAATTGTCTTGAAGTGGGCCATCAGCAGCCCGATGGACGTCAGCAGACGCCAACTTTAACTTAACCCCGCAGGAAGCCGTACCTTTTTATGTAAGTACCTTATTTGTTTGTACTGCATTTCGAACATTTATTTATTGCGTAATTGCGCAATTAAATTTGTATATTGTGTGACGTCATTGACAGATGGGCGCGCTAAAATCTGTAACCAAGATAAGGGTTACCATCTGCCGGTGCGTTACGTAATCTCGCGCTTGCGGGATTGTAATTATGAACGTTTAATTGTAAGAAGGCGTAATTTAAATATAATAGAATACCAATGTATGTTACAGTGATAATAGTGCAACGATTACGAAGACTTTTTGCCGTTTAACGGCTTCAAATTCGTGATGTAATTCAAGTCTGTGTTGACAATAATTCGAATCTATGATATAACATTTTGAATCTACGGTACATTTCTGAATATTTCGAATGTGTTGATTCAAATTTGGATTGATATAACATTTCGAATGTGTGGAGTATTTCTGAATAATTCAAATCTGGGTCAATATAATATTTCAAATCAGCGTCGACAATTACATTTTTGGTACAATTCTGGTACAATTTTGAGTTGCGAGATTCAAGGCATATAAATTAAAGAAGCACGAAATAAAGTATGGAAAACGAGGGGTTCAACTAAGCAAAGCAGTGATAGACGAACGAGGACAACAAAGGGGTGTTGATCCACAACCCGAACAACCTGTAGCAGGTCAGATTTATTTAATTTTAAGATATTCTTCTATTTAAATTTCAAGGCTGAATTTATTCAATTTATATAAAAATTGTAATGAAGTCAACAACAAACATCGCATACGTTAAACTTACGTAATATATTATAAAGGGGTCTAGAACGTTCCAGGTTTCTTTGGTAAAAAAAGGTAGTTTTTGGTGACTTTAGATTGAATGCAAAGTATATAAATAATACATATGATATTGACTGATTAAAGAGTGTATTTAAATATTTTTCAAAACTTGTAAATAATATTTCTTTTCATTATATGAAACTAATTGACTTTGTGTTAGCAGTTCAAAGAAATAGGTAATCATAAAGGGGTGGAGAAGAGAAAAATTGATCATTGTAACGTTGTGCACTCTGTGTGGATTAAAAAAGGCTAACCGTGGCATAATAATAAAATTACTAAGCTGAAATTTGAAGTGAGAACACAGAGCGGTGGCGTTAAGTAAAAACGTCATTACACCGAGTACGGGGTTATCATATTAAAAAGTGAAATTATTAAAGTATATCAAAACCCAACAGTGACGAAAAAATTTGCAAATCCACCCGAACTACAGTTCAAGATTCCTCAGACCGAAGAAAACTACATCATCAAGAAACCGATGCAACTAGAACACCTAGACCTAGACGATCTCAACCACGCCGTAAAATTAATGGACGCCTATGAGGAATACTTAAGTAAGTTAAAAGTGCTGGAATTACATTACGACAATATTAGTGTTTGGACAATTTTATTAATCATTGTAATAATTTTACTAACTGTATATGTATTGTATACAATGTATTTTAGATATAAGAACAAGAAAATTACAAATTAAACTTTAGTGACAATGAGTTTTAAAAATTAAGTATAACCATTAATTTTCATCTAAGTCGGGAGGTGTTACATATCCCCAAATTAATATATATGTATATTCAAATGCAATTATTAAATCTTAAAATATAGATGATACATTGTATAATTGAAGGACACAGTATAAACGGTTAATGAAAGTTCATAAGGGTACGTGAGAAACGAAGCAACTACTTTGTATTCCAGACGTAATCTGATACTGCAGATGCAGGTCGCAATAGTATAAGAAAGCAATTGTTAGAATTATGAATACTAAGAAGTAATACAATGTGTTTTATCAAGAAGTAGCAGACATGAAATCTGCATTTCCCACAAGACGATGCGAAGGCAGGGATAGCATAAATACCCCGAGGAGCCCAAGATGACCAGTCTAAATAACTACTAAGAACTAACTTACTTTATACTAATTGTCGCAAATTTTATCATACATAAGTGAAGTAAATAATATGAAGATTAGATGGAGTGGTTGGTATGTGGGAAAAGTCATTTTGTACTAACGCTGATTATTATTCTTAGGCAGTCTTCAGACGCCGTGTGTATAGCTAAGGCTAATAGTGGATGCATTACGACTGTTTTCTTGAAGTGACGGTTTCAATCCCATTATTGGAATAATTTAAGGAACTGATTTTCACAGTTAATACAAGCTTTTGTGTTAGTATAGAAGAAGATGCTGAACATGAGTTCCCAGAAACAGTGCGTGATTTGCTTAATGTTTTGGTGTCATCTTGATGACACAATCGGACCTGAGGGCGGTTCCGTACAAATTAATCAATGACTCAATTTCAACAGCTATCTATATATCCATCATTCAACATTAGTGGAATAATAAGTAAATGTTTTATTCATTTGCGCGTATTCATCTAATTCCAAATTTATAAATTATGTTTACCCTTATCGATATTGGACCATACAAATCAAATTAAAATTTTTCGTATGCATTAGGCAGAGTACTCACTTACGTCGAGAAACTCTGACTGTCTGCATCTAATAAACAAATGGCTATTACTCTTTATGAAAATTGTGTGCATTGTGCGCTTCGCTTCATCTTTAGCCTTGGTACAATAATTTACAGCCCACAACTACAGTGCCTTTGTTATAAAAAGCTTAGAAAGAAATCCTTTTGCCACAAATTTTCTAAGCACATAGCAATTTTAATTCAATTTATTCTATTACTGCTTGGCGTATATTATGCTATGAATCTACGAAATCTTACTTCTTCTAAGAATAAACAAATTACGCAACTGAAACCATGGATACAGATGTTGTTTATTATTCGATCGTCAATTTCTATTTTGCTTTGTTTGCTAAAACCTACACTAGGGTTAATAATGTTTACGTCGTTTCAGAAGATAGTGCTTTACAGTCAAATAAAATATGGGATAGTTATACTAGAAAAGGTAGATATTATGAGAATACGCAATCGCAGTTTATGGCTTGCAGTGATCTCGATATCTACTTTACTTTTATATTTAGTATACCTTTCTACTGTTTCTGAACTTAAAAAGCCAATTGTACTGTTTGAAATCTTTGGAACACTGATTTGTTTCTATATAGATGCTTTAATGCTTATCGTCGTTATAGGGCTAACAGATATGTGTATGACAGTTCATGAGAAGGTACTACGCCTACTTCATCAACTGAAAAATACATACAGACTCTATAGAGAAGAATCTTCTATAAATGCTAGACACCAGTTGGCGTTAGGTATTGATACGGTAAAACCTCTCAATGTATTTACAAGATTATACTTAGCGTTAGTTTGGAGCACAAAAATTTGGAATAAATTTGTTTACCCTGGTATTCTGATATGGATTTTAGTGGCTGTTATAACACTTATTGGGAACACGTATATTACAATTGATCTTATATTGACTGACAGGGAACTTTTGCTTTCTCCTGAATATATCGAATTCGCTATGCAGTTAAATGGTTCAAGTTTATTAATGTTGTATGCTGGAATTTCATTAGAAAAATTGATGAAATTGGTAAGTTGCATTAACATCGTTCTGTAGATGAGAGGTACTGATCTAAGTACGTAAATAGCAAAAGTCATAAGATCATAGCTCTATTCGGTTTTGTACTATCGTTTGTTAAAATAAGACAGATATTCAAGCAAATTAAAAGCTGACTCACAAATAATGACAATTATTCAGCAACTGCTTTCATTTGCCTATTTTGTTAACACCATGAAGATGAAAGAATATAGTCTAGTGAAATACCGCGTATGCTTCTCACAGTATTTTTCCTCCTTTCTATTTTAGTAGTGCTTTGTAGTGGTATTCCTACTAGTGCTTTGTAGTGGTAATCCCATAGCCACGGCTCTTGTTTGTAGTATAACGAGCTTTTTGCTGTTGTTATAAAACCCTAATTCATATTCCTTGTTACGCTCGCTTAGCTCAAAGCTAATTTGGGTACGTTGAATATGGTACCTTCCGTAGGACACTCAGTGCAGTCGTGATAGGGATAACACACTTCTGAAGCAATAACTGGAAAGCAATAGCCGTAGCATTAATGCGGTAAGTAGCGTTACACTGTTGATGATCATTTCATCCTGCTTAATTTTTTGTATAATTGATAGTTGCGATACAGCTAATAATCAAAACAAACGACAGTCGCAAAAATCGTGGTGGGGCTGATCGTGAGAAAATGTACATTTTGTAAAAACAATTGTTGAAGAGTAATTTCAAGCCACTTGAGATTTTGCACAGTTGTTGCTTAAGTGATAATAATAGTAAAACAAAGTCAGTTGTGTGCGTAGTGGCGGATTATGCGTTAGTCGCTTGTGTAGGCCTGTCATAAAAGAAGAGGTCAAGTCATTTCAATTTCAACGAAACTCAAACATCGAATTTCGTATAAAATTAGAATGATAAAAACAGATCAGCTGTTTGCATAATGGGGGGTAAGACAGTCAGATAAGAGACTGTAAATGCTGAACCGGCATTTAGCCGAAACGTTATATAATATTATCAATAATGTAACTGACGATCTTTACTCTGTTATGTAGGCAACTGATGATTATTTTTATTTAATACAATATATAAACTATTTATTCATTATATATATTGCAAGTGGATTGAAATCGATGTAGCTATAATTCCCTTAATTAATCTATTTTTGTATGCTCGATCTATCTAATTATTCTACAGGGTGTTTCACGACGAGAGGGAATAACTTCGTGTAATGATTCCCTGAGTAATTCTAAGACGAAATGATTCTCTACACTTTTGCTCAATTCTCAACCGTATGTGAGATATCGACCCTTAAAGTTGCCAACCCTACTGGGTAATACTAACATTACAATGAATGGACTAGTAGGTCACTTATCATTCTTAACTTTTAAAAAATTTAATAACTAACAAATTTCAACAAGTAAAACCATTTAAAATGACAATTACAACAAGCTAAGAACTGATAAAGCAACAAAATTACGGCTACAAATGTTCGACATGGCCTCCTTCCTGCTCCACACATAACCGAAGTCTTCTTCTAATTTGTCTGGGCCAGTTTTAGTTCTCCATATTTTCTTTCACAAGATTGAACGCATCGTTTATTCTAGCAATAAGTTCCTCCTTCGTTCTTGGCTTGTCGTGTTCATAAACCAGTGTCTTCATGTGTCCCCAAACAAAGAAATCCATTGATTTAGATCGGGGACCTGGGTGGCCATCGGACGGGTCCGTTCCTTCCAATCCACCGATTATCATAACAAACATTTAAATAGTCCGTCACAATTCCTCCGTAATGAGCTGGTGCCCCGTCCTGCATGTACCACATTCGTCTTCGTGTTTGTAAGGGTATATCTTCAAGTAAAATGGGCAGCTCCTCCTCCAAAACTGACGATACATGACACTATTTAAATTTCCTGGGAAAATAAATGGTCCGATCAACTTGCTTGCCATTACTCCAGCCCAAACGTTAACTGAGAAACGGTGTTGAAAATGATTCTCGATTATTGCGTGGGGATTTTCATCAGCCCAGACGTGTTGATTATGAGTGTTATTGATTCCGTCTCTAGTGAAAGTGGCCTCGTCGCAAAACAGAGTTAGGTCTATGAGTTCCAAATTATCTTCCATCCACTCACAGAACGTTACTCTAGTTGGAAAGTCGGTTGGGAGGAGATTTTGAACTTTAAGAAGATGATAAGGGTGCAATCCATTTTCACGTAATGTCCTCCACGCGCTTGTTACGCTTTGTCCTGTTCTTGCTTTTATTTTTCTTAAACTCGTGCGAGGATCTTCATTGACTTCCCGTAAAACAACTTCTGCTGCGTTCCTGCGAGGCGTTTCTCTCGTAAGCGAGTTTAGGAAAGGCTCCTGTTTCCCTCAAGGATCCAAATAGTCTCGTGAAGGTTTTCCGATTGGGCTTTCTTCGATTTGGAAATTTGGCTGATATGTCTCGGCTGCTAAAACAGAGTTTCCATTACAAAACCATACATAAACACCATATCGGCGTATTCCGTGTTACTGAATAAAAGGGCATTTGAAACTTTAAATAAAATCTTTCAAAAACGTTAAATTTCCAGCGTTTGGGCATTTTGAAGTTTGTTTGACAGAAGTTTCCACAACTGCTAATTCAACTGAATTTGTAGTTATGGAAACTATCTGGAAGTCAAAGGAAACGAGACATTTTCATACTGCAAGTGCATTTTACCGAGAGGCTTCATGACACGACCCATGCGAATATGAACTTTAACTGCTCATAACTTTTTATGGTTGTGAATTGAGCAAAAGTGTAGAGAGTCATTTCGTCTTAGAATTACTCAGAGAATCATTATCCGAAGTTATTCCTCTCGTCGTGAAACAACTGCTAATTCAACTGAATTTGTAGTTATGGAAACTATCTGGAAGTCAAAGGAAACGAGACATTTTCATACTGCAAGTCCATTTTACCGAGAGGCTTCCCATGACACGACCCATGCGAATATGAACTTTAACTGCTCATAACTTTTTTATGGTTGTGAATTGAGCAAAAGTGTAGAGAGTCATTTCGTCTTAGAATTACTCAGAGAATCATTATCCGAAGTTATTCCCTCTCGTCGTGAAACACCCTGTATATGGTAAACAATAATGAATCTTTTAGAAAAAAAAATATTTTTTTTTATTGAAGAAATATATTTCCAATAATTAAAAGTAATATTCATCTTCAGTGGAATCTGCTGATGTATCAGATTGATTTTAATTATCCTAAAAACTGCGATCAGAACTATCGATGACACAAAACTCTACTTCTCCGACTTCTTCTGCTGCATCCTCAGCAGAACTACTTCGTTTTCCCTCCGTTTCGACAAGTATCATAAATTCCGCGTCCATTTCCGTTTTTTCTGGAAACAAAGTCAACTTGGATCATCATAATTAATTTTCTTTCACCGCGAGTTACATATCCGCCAATTAATATGTATATAAATGTAAATGCAATTACTATATCTTAAGAAGTAGAATGTTACTTTGTATAATTAAAGGTAATAATATAAAAGGTTAAGGAAAGTTCATATTAGATATCAAAACGGAAGCAACTACTTTGTATTCCAGACGCACCCTGATACTACAGGTGCAGTACACAATGAACTGCAACAAAAGCAGACTTAAGTAAGATTACTAAGAAGTAAGACATTGTATGTTATCAAGAAATAGCAGACAGTAAGATCTGTAAATACTCCTGTATGTCTTGTTGAACCTGGAATATTGTTGTATAGCATTCTTTTAATAGCTTCTATTAGGGAATTAAACCAGTCATAGTTATCTTAATACATATATGAATAATTAGTTTACTTTTGATCAATAGAAAATAGAGATCAGTTGTCTAAAATAATAAAATCTTCAAGTTTATCATTTTGATAACACCTTAATAATTGAAGGTACTTTACATTAATACTGATGTTTACTGAAATATATCTGGTTTAGTCATTCAATTTTAGGTAAAATTTTTAATGAGTTATAAATGAATGACTTGCCTTCAATCTTGTGTATGACGGCCTGGATTAAGAAAACAGTAAGACTTTCGCACAAGACTGATTTAAGGTTGGACACTTATATCCCTGAGCAACACTGATGGCACAATATCATCAAGTACTTGAAATTACTACTTAACATTGTTGTATTACAAAGCTACGATCAACCCATAATCTTTAATGTAATGTATTGATTATTAACTTATCAGAACTTTGTCAATTTACAATTAAGTTTAGGTGAATATCATCAACAGTTTAAGTACTTTACCAGATAAGCACGATGTTCATTATTGTTAATGTGTTATCCTATCAATATGAGAATAACAATCAATACCAAATGTAGTTTAGTAAGGGGTACAGATATGAATTAGGTTTTATAAACAGCAAGAAGTCCTACAAACCCAAAAGCCTGATGCTAGGGCATTACGAAATGCATTAGGAGATACACTAGCAAAGCCTATAAATAAGAACTGGTAGTGAAAAATCACTGGAAAGCATACCTATTGGACAGAATACATACATCTAGGCCGTAATCGAAAATAGAAAGGAAAGCAATGGAATATTGTAGTACCTTGAGTCAGTTTTCCTAACTTTTCTTGATATCTGTTATTGTTAACATAACGATAGAAAAACGAATAATTGTATATTTTATGTACTTTTATTGTCGACTAGAATTATCTCATCTACAGAACGATGTAACTGACTCATTGTCATCAATTTTCTAACTCGAATATTCACATACAACGATTATAATTGAACACATTTATGTACAATGATTAGTCAATCGAATTATTCGAGAAACAAATTATGTCAGTCAAAGTATGAAATCGAATTGTAATATAGTGTCCAATAAGTGTTATAACTACCATACAAATCCATATCAGAATACCAGTAAACAAATTTATTCAAATATTTTAGTCCAAACTAACGCTAAGTAAATCTGAAATACATTGAAGGTTTTACTATCAATACTAACGAACTGTGTCTAGCAATATTATAAACGATATCTTACTCTATAGAGCGTATGTATTTTCAGTGATAAGTACAATACCTATCTCATGAACTGTCATAATATATCTGTTAGCTATAACGACGATAATCATTAAAGCATCTATATAGAAACAAATCAGGTTCAAAGATTTCAAACAGTACAATTGGCTTTTAAGTTCAGAACAGTAGAAGTATACTAAATATACAAGTAAAGTAGATATCGAATCACTGCAAGCCATAAACTGCGATTGCGTATTCTCAAATTTACCTTTTCTGATAACGTATGCCCATATTTGTATTTGACTGTAAAGATTATCTTCTGAAACGACGTAAACATTATTAATAGTTTTATTAGAAACTAAGCAAATAAAATTGACGATCGAATAATAACAACATCTGTATCCATGGTTATCAAGTACTGCGTAATGTTTAATCTTAGAAAATTGAAATTTCGTAGATTCATAACATACATATAGTTAGAGTAATAACGAATAATGTACGATGAGATAGATTTAGACACTTATATAAACACGTTACCCGAGCGATCATCGAACAAGATAGGATTTCAAAACCCCCAAAATTTAGAAGAAGCAATGAATTTAATTGTAAAAGAAGAAAACGCGATGTATTACAGAAACAATCCCAACGCGAATAAAAATAACCTAGCAATTAAAACGATACAAGCCGCGAAACAAATACCAACACAACCTAAATCTATATCATTTAACGCACCAATAAACCAACCAAGAATTAACAACCCAAACTTTTATAATACAAATTTCAATAATCATTCTCGAAAACCAATATTAAATTCGACTTTTATAAAACCCGCATTTACAACAAAATTCAATCAGAACACAAATCGAACATGACAAACTTTTGGCGTAAATTCTAACAGAAAGGCACCTATGCCGAGTAATAACAACAACCCCAATTATTACAAACCAACCATTATGGACACTTCATCTGGTAACACCAGACAAAATACTAAAATATCTCAAATTAGACCCGATTATACCTAAAAACAAAACTTCACTTCCGAGGAATTATTTACCAAGAAGTAGAAGATTTCAACAATCAAGACGCAGATAATTATGCGAATCCAAGTAGAGACGATGAAACAAATCATTCAGAAAATTACAAATGCAACAACCCTTGCGAAAATTACGAAGAGGACGATGAAGAAACTGCGTGCTCAAATTTTCAGTTGGACGAAATAAAATACGACCAGTCGCAATAAATCTAAACAATATTAATCAACACATTTTACCTTATATAGAAATATCTAAGGCGGAAATTGAATTAGTAATCGATACAGGACCTTCAAAAACTTTAATTAGCTCCAAATCCGTGTAGAAACAGTATCTAGTTTTTATAGAAAGAGAACCTTTTAAAATCAGGACAGCACACAAAACGACACTACACCAATTTATCGCAAACATACCCTTACCAAAAACTTACAACGTAAAAATGAAACATAAATTTGGCATTTTTGAATTTAACAATAAGTACGACGGATTAATAGGCATGGATCTTTTAAGAAAACTAGGAGCGAATATTGATATAAAGAACCGATTATTAAGAACAAAACACGGACAAATTTCAATTAAATTCCAAAACAGTAACATTCAGACCGAACAAAAATACACAATCGAACCTAGGACAGAAAAACAAATAAAAGTCTTAGTAAATTCAAAAGGCGATATAGGTATAATAGATCAGATGTCATTTCAACAAGGAGTAGAAAAACCCACCGCGTTAGTACACATAAAAGGCAATCGCGCCACTACGACTATTTTAAACTCAAACGACTACCCCATAGAAGTATCTTTAACAACACCGATCGAAGTGGAAGAAGTGAATTTTAGTGAAATGGAAATCTAAGAAGACCCTGAAAGTAATTCCAACCCTACAGAACACGATAAAATGTTAAAGAAAGATTTAATGATCATTCGTTTCGATTACAATATAAACACAGAAGGAAAGAGAGCAATAAAGGGCTTATGTATCGAATACCGATATATGCTCCATTGTGCAGGAATACCTTCAACTTTCACCAACAAAGTCAAACATAGCATTGAACTAACAGATGATAAACCGATTTTCACCAAAACATTTAGACTACCTCAAGCAAGTCTAGAAGAAGCAGATAGACAGGTAGCAGATTTGTTAAATCAAAACATCATTCAACGTTTGAATTCACCATGGAGCAGCCCCGTACTAATTGTATCGAAGAAACTAGATGCCTCAGACAAACGCAAATACCGAATAGTTATCGATTACAGAAAACTCAATAAGTACCCACTACCAAATATCACCGAGATATTAGACAAACTAGGAAAATGTGAATATTTTTCGACATTAAACCTCGAATCAGGATACCACTAAGTGGAAATAGACGAGAAAGATACGACCAAGACAGCTTTCAGTACACCCAGAGGACACTATGAATACAAACGCATATCGTTTGGCTTAAAGAAAGCACACGCCACTTTTCAGAGGGTTATGGATAATATTTTGAGAGAAATTCACAACGAAAGATGCCTTGTGTATCTAGACGACATAATTGTATACTCAACATCACTCATTTAACACATCGAAAGATTAAGAAAAGTTTTTGAACGTTTAAGAAAAACCCACTTTAAAGTACAATTGGATAAAAGCGAATTCTTGCAAAAAAAGGAGCATTTCTAGGACACATTATAACGCAACAAGGTGTTATGCCACACCCAGACAAAACAAATGCCGTATTAAACTACCCTTTACCGAAAACCAACAATGAGATAAAAGGATTTTTAGGACTCAGGGGATATAACAGAAAATTCATAAAAGGTTACGCACAAATAACCAAACCATTAACCAACTGTTAAAAGAAAGGTAATAAAATCGAACACACGCCGGAATTTTTTAAAGCAGTAGAGAAAATTAAGTGTATTATTACGAATCACCCTCTATTAGAATATCCTGACTTCTCAAAACCATTTATATTAACAACAGATGCATCCAACGTTGCTCTAGGCGCAGTATTAAGTCAAGAAAAAGTAGGTAGCGATAAACCAATCAGCTACGCATCACGAACGTTAAATGAAACGGAACAAATGTACAGTACTATTGAGAAAGAACTATTGGCTATAATTTGGGCAACAAAATATTTTAGACCATACCTTTATGGAAAAAGTTTATATATATATATACACAGACCATAGACCATTAGTATGGTTATGTAAACTCAAAGAACCAAACTCAAAACTACAGAGATGGACGATTTGATTGGAAGAGTATGATTACGAGATCATATACAAGAAAAGAAAACATAACAGTAATGCGGACGCATTAAGCAGAATACATCTCAACACCATAGAGTTGCGGGAAATGTTGACGATACAGAGATGATGGAAGACCCTGAAGAAATGGAAACTATACATTCAACACAAAGTGACGAACCAAAAACTGCAATTAAAATTCTAAACGAACCAATAGATACGAAACCGAATCAATTTATAATTACCGAAGTTTTAACCAACCCTGAACCGGTAAAATATACAAAAACATACAATAGGAAACTATATCAAATTCAGATAACAAAAGATGACAACGAGCAGCAAATAATTAGAATTATAAAAAAATATACTCCGGAGAAAAAACGTTTTTTTTTTAAATTTCACAACGGAACATTTATACAAAAGATTTTCTGAATTATATATTCGATTGTTTAATAATTCAGGACCCCAGATTATCAGATGTACACGAAAATTAATAACTTTCGCTGACCCAGACGAAATAAACCATATATTCGAAACCAACAATGCGAACTATGTGACAAAGTAAAATACGACAGATCACCACCAAAAGCACCCTTAATGCTAACTACAACACCCGACAAACCTTTTCAAAAATTACACGCAGACACTTTGATAGTAGAAGCCAAAACTTTTTATCAATCGTAGACGCATTTACAAAAGTAGGCCAAGCTATACCCATTACTTCAAAAAACAGTATTGATGTAACTCAAGGATTTTTACAGTACTGTACATTTTACGGTACAACCGAATCAATAACCTTAGATAATGAAAGCGAATTCAGAAACGAAACCATACGAAATACCCTAGAACTTCATAAAATAAATATTCATTTCATAATAGAAAATCACCTGAAATCGAACAGATTGATTGAACGATTACACTTAAGGTTATTAGAACAAATCAGACTGTTAACATTACCATATAAAAAAAATCTCCAATTTAAGGTCATACGCCCTAATTGCTTATAACAACACAATTCATTTCTCAACTAACTTTACACCATTCGAATTAACATTAGGACACTCAGATTTCCGCAACCCTTATGATATATATATATATATATATATATATATATATATTTAATGCTGTAATTATAGGGTTAATTTAGGGGTAGGTTAAGTCACTGGGGTCGTAGAATAAGCAAGGGAAACTCCCAAGCAACAGAAGCACGAAATTATAGATATTAGGAGAGTAAATAGGTTATTATAAAAATTATTAGTTGCGAGCACACTGTATATAGCAGTACAAACAATTAAAACACATATTCAAGTGTAGCTACTAGCAGAGATTAGAAGTTAAAAAGGTAATGAAACGCATTAAAATTAAATCAGTGAAAAACCTGCATGAAGTGGCTAGATAAACATTCATAAAATGTGTAAAGATATTATCGTAAATGCACGCAGAAATTATGCTTTATTTAAAAGCGTACGTGATCTAAGAGAATCACAGTTGTTCGAAAATCCAATTTATTGGAAAATAAACAAATACCAAATTTATTCAATTTAGATTAGAATAAAGCTAACAAACAAGACTACGTGCTCGATATGTACGAATTTCCTGGGATTCTTGAAGTAAATATAAGGTATAACAATTGGATTACGTGACTTCAAGCACCGCGTCACACAACTAAAATACATACAATTGGTAAATTTTCCCAAACATAACAAGTGATAATATACTTGGCCTCGCCTAGCACGTAAAGCCAGCGAATCACAAACAAGAGTGGGACGATCTTATAGATATCTGGAGAATTGGATATCAAGTTAGTATACTTTGAAACTGGGCAGTGACTATAATTGAAAGTGTCAAATATTTACGTGAATAATAAATATTTGTTAACAGTGAAATTATAAAGTGTAGAATTGTGAAAATTATGCCGTATTTCTGAGACATAAGTAAAAAAGATTTATGAAATTATAACATTTTTAATAATAAATAAAACAGGGCTCTGGATGTCGATCTGGATGTCGATCTGAAGGTTGATCTAAATTACTCTCGGAATGTCAATCTGAAATTACCATCTCTATGACGATATAAAATACAATCATAAACTACAAGTAAAATAATGTTACGATTCCTTTAGAACCATAAATTACGAAACATTACGATCAAAATACAATTTTGGAGAATGTTGCCTGTTCAAGTAAATTGATGGTAATTATTCTATGAAGAAAATGAAAAACCTTTCATTACAATAAACGTACCAATAACGATTTGGATATCTTGGGAGCATCCATGAGAATTATTCAGGTTAGAGATTTTGATATGATTTATTTTTGAAACTGTTTTATCTCAAATATTTTTGATATGATTCATTTTTATACTGTTTTACCTCAATCATAATTTAAAGTGTAAAAGCCGACAGATTGGGGATTTCTTGCTTAAATTCTATGAAAAGTTACAGACCGCTTGAAACGTTTCAATAAGTCTTTAAAGGTAATAAAAAGCTCGTTTGCTGGCTTGATTTTGTAATAATTTGACAGATGCATATGATACAAAAAGGGGAGAAGATAGTTAAAAGTGTTGTAAATATTCAATCAATATACCAAGTATTATAGAAGTGCTTTATTTAATTGAACTAGCTAGTCGAGGCAAAAGAAAATTATAAATTTACATTTTCACAAGTGTTTGAGTGATATAAGGGGCTGTGAGAGAGTAACAGGGGTTATCACAACATAAATTATTGCATCCAATCGTAGGGGCGGCAAATATCACAGTAAAATTTATGGCATCAAAACTGTGGGGCCCAATATAACGGATATAACTAAGGTATATTATTTTTCCTACAGTAATTAACACAGCTATATATATATATATATATATATATATATATATATATATATATATATATATATACAATAAATAAAGAAGTATATCAACAGTACGCCAAAGACCACAAAGAAAAATTAGAAATTACTTACAATAACGTCAAAAGTAAATTAGACAAAGATGTGGAACGTATTACAAAAACCCACAATGAAAACACTAATATAAATAAATTTGCAGTAGGACAAACCGTCTATGAAAAAAATTTCAAAAGTAAACGACACAAAACGGCACCTAGAAGTTTAGGACCGTTTAAAATCAAAAAGATCTCGGAAAAAAACGCAGCAGTGGTAGACAACGGAAAAACCGTAAGATATATCCATTTAGGGAATCTAAGACACCCTTTAATTTCAGATGGACAACCATCACCCTTGCCGTCAACCTCCACCCAGGTAGAACGGACGACAACGAAATAATAGTAGAAGAGATAAAAACAAGCCTGGTATACTACCAGTGAAATTGGGAAGTATGCAAAACACAGTAAACGATTGAACTTTCGCACAGAAATTTGATTTAACTGAATTAAAACAAGAATTTTATAAAATTGGAGACAATTATGACAAACTGAAAGAATCAATGGACACGGCCAAATTCGGAAAAGAGTATGCGATAGAAATTCTCAATTACAAAAGCATAATGAAAAATATCCTAAAGAGACAGACGACAAACTCAAACGATTAATACCAACAGACCAAGCCACAAGACAGAAAAGAGGAATTATTAACGGATTAGGTAATATTATAAAAACTATCACAGGTAATTTAGACAACCAAGGTGCAGAACGATACGACAATGCAATACGAGAATTGATCGACAACCAGCATGATATAAACACTATTGTTAGAATCCAAATTTCCTTAACTGAATCAACCATAGTAAAATTAAACGATACACTACGGAAACTAGTAAAGAACCAAGACAGTATAACAAGTAGAATACTAACTCTTAAAAGTAGCACGCAAACCACAATGCTAGGAATGCGGGATTAACAAGATTTAACACGACATTTAATCAAATGATATCAACCCTCACTGCAATTCAACAAATTTTAGCTACATTAGAAAATGCTGTAACAATTGTTAAACTAAATACTTTACATGCTAGTATAATAGAACCAATTGATTTATTAAATGGATTTTTAGGAATCAACTCACTTATAACTCATAATAAAGTACCTTTTGGAGTAATAGAATCTAATACACTTGTACTTAAAAAACTAGCCATAGTAAAAGGTTATGTAAAGAATCGTGAAATTACGTTTTTAATAGAAATTCCGATTGTAGAGATTAATATTTATAATTATTATCATTCATTTGCTTTCCCTATGAAATTTAACAATCAATATCAAGTTATTATCTCAAAGACCAAGTTCCTTTCCCTAAATGAACTTAGGTATGAATTCACAAATGAGAACTGCAACAAAGTGGCACCAGACCAATACTTATGTCAATCAATAACGACAACAGCTATTCAAACAGATAGCCCTGCAAAATACAACTATTACGATTCTCTAATCACTACGAAAATGTGTGCCAAAACCTGTACAAGTTACAGACATGAAAATTCAAAAAGTTACGAACAACAAATGAATTGCTGTATTTCCTCAAGAAGTAGTAGCAACCGCCAATTGCAACAAAGCCGAAAACAGTTTAGCCTTAATTGGAAACAAAGTGATCACCATAAAGGAAGATTGCTATTTAAAAATAAAAGGCGAAATTATTCGAGTATATCAAAATCCAGCAGTGACGAAGAAATTTGCAAATCTACGGGAACTACAGTTCAAGATTCCTTAAACCGAAGACAGGGAAATTATCAAAAAACCGATGCAACTAGAACATCTAGACCTCGACGATCTCAACTACGCAGTGAAATTAATGGACAATTATAAATAACAAGTAAGTGAGTTAAAAGTGCCAAAGTTACACTATGACAATATCAGTGTTTCAATAAATTTATTGATCATTGTATTATTTTTATTAGATATAGAAACAAAGAAACAAATGTAAACAAAGAAACTACAAATGAGAATTTAGGGAAAATGAGTTTTAAAAGTTAACTACAACCCTTAATCTTCATCTAAGTCGAGAGGGGTTACATATGACCCCAATTAATATGTATATATTTTTAAATGCAATTATTGTGTCTTAAGAAATAGAATGTATCATTGTATAATTGAAGGTAATAATATAAAATGCTAACAAAAGCTCATATCAGACATGAGAACTGAAGCAACTACTTTGTATTCCAGACGTAACCTAATACTGCAGGTACAGGACATAATGAATTGCAATAAAAACAGACAATTAAGATTACTAAGAAGTAAGACGTTGCATGTTATCAAGAAATAGCAGACTGTGAGATTTGCATTTCCCACAAGATGATGTGAGAGCAATGGTTACATATATACCCTGAGGAGTCCCTGATGGCCAGTCAGTCTCGAACTTCATAACTTCAACATTGTTGGTGGTTCAAGCTTTTCACTATAATTTTTAATTATTAATTATTGATTATTAACTTCAAGTAATGTGTCAATGTTAGTTTAGTGAATATAAATGTTTAAGTTGTTTGTAACAAAAAGAAATCATGTTTGTAGTTGAGAATAAAAGCGAAAGAAGAGTTTTTTGTGAAAACAATGTTTTTAAAAAGAAGCTCCCGAAGTTCCATTTCGTGTTACGCAAAAATCTTTTACAAAAAATTATGTAAATTAATAAATATATTAGAATGACATCTATGACGCTGGTAATACTCGATGGAAGCTGGTCACCATCGAACCGTTTAACATGATATTTATTATCTCTTTCTTCCCACGCATAATCTCCTGGTGAAGATTCAGTTGGAACTGGCAGAGGAGTATGACTCCAGAGGTGGGCTATATACAGTGTGTCCCGAAAAGTTTTATACAAATGGAGAAAAGTTTATCTTACATTTTACAAAAAAAGTTTATAATAAGTAATAGCTTTTTTTCAAAGAAGTTAATTTGAATTAGTTTTGGAATAAATGATGACTACGTTATTTAATAAAAGGATACTGCATTTCTTTCGACAGGATTTGAAAAAATCGTAAGTCATATACTGTGACGTTAATTAGCGGCTTCCACGTTGGGCGCCAAAAATCTATGTTACGTAACACAAAGAAAGTCAAGAAATGACCCGGCTCAATCGGAGAGTAGGGGAGGTTGTAGAAAGCAGACTGACCTATGATGGATGCGGCGGTAAGGAGTTAGTAACAGTACCTGCAATAAAAGAAATTAGAATAGTAAACCTGCAATAAAAAAAAATTAGTCCTGCAAACCTGAAATAAAGAAAAAGCATAGCAGCAATGAAAAGTCTAAATTATTCAGTACTTTGTAGAATGTAAAAAGAAAGAAACTGTTTCGATAATCTATATAATATAACAACGGTAAAAGCAATACAAAAAGTTTTAGTACAAAGTGAGGTAATATTGGGGAGTAGCAGAAACGTTTCCTCACACACCAATTAAACACAAATCAGACAAAATGTTAAAAAAATAAATAGGTAAGACACAATTGATATGAGTAATTCAGTAAATAAATAGGTAAGACACAATTGTTATGAGTAATTCAGTAAATAAATAGGTAAGACACAATTGATATGAGTAATTCAGTAAATAAATAGGTAAGACACAATTGGTATGAGTAATTTAGTAGTATTGATTTTTTTTCTTTCTCTTTTTTTCCTATGTTTTAAAATAGCATGCAAGTCTATTGTAAAAGGTATCAGAAACACAAAGATATGGTAAAGCAACGGATAGATATGTAACGTAATAATCAGTAGGAAATAGTTCACTTACAAAAGTCCTTCAGCAACGCCTCCTTACAACGGAACTGTGAGATTCAACGATGTCCTGCACTAACGAAGCACTTCACCCTTGACTGTGAAGGTGTTGATGGAACTTCTTACACGTTACACTAATCACACCTACGTATTTCACTGGTGTTAACAGTAGACCTTATCACGCGTCGGAGCTATGTAGTTGATAAATTTCTTGGTAATTCTATTTCCTAAGACAATAATTTCGAAATATTCTGAAGCACTAGTTTAATTTCAACTGGGACCAATGGTATATTAGTTTCATAAACATCCCCAAAAGCAGTGAGAAACTTCAACCAATACCTTTGTAAGCCGGTAATCTGTTATGTTTCGCAAATCACGAAAGTTGCTCAAGCAATAATCTATTTTAGGTTCTTTGTTGTTAAAAAAATTCAGAAATTACAGTAGCACTGTATTTAAATAATTCAAAGTATGCGCCACTCCGAAAAGAAAAAAAAAGGACCGCGAAACTAGATTGCACACACACAGTTTTAATACCAAGAGACAAAACAACTAAAAAGAACCATAATGGGTAAAGCACGTGTATCACTTAAGTACGTCCGTCAAAATGTTCCGTAGAACACTTTTGTCCGGTTAATATACAATTTTTATTTCACAAGAAAACAACACAAAAAATCGTGCCGTACTTGTACATAAACAATACGAAAATTAAATCCCGCATTAATTCTCGCTAGTCAAAGCAAAAAGGAAAACAGAATTTTTAACGTACTTAGTATATCGGAATGAAGAACAAAACACGACTCGCCTGTTTATTCAACTCGTTCCATTACACTTCTTATCGTCTATTATCTAGACTTGCTAATAACCACATAAGGAACAGAATTTATCTTTACGGCAAGACGAGAACGATGCACTCTATAATTAACTTTTACCTTACAAAATATCAAATATTTGATACACATATTCTGTGCTGAGTTTGTTATCTACTCATTATAATACGATGCACTCGCCTAAGGAGTTAATAAGTATCAAATATAAAAATAATAATTTGTAGAAATGTATTTATAAATTGGGAAACAGCGTAAAAATGTTACGGTACAAAAAAATGCCCGTTACAATACGTCATCAGGCTAATTATTTTCTTGTGTGAATAAACGTCGTTTCGCGAAACAATACTACCGGGAAGGCCGTAAAACCGAGATAACGAGTTTAATAGCTCTAAGAGAAAGATAGCAATGGCTAAGTTTTAATGCATTAGCAAAGAATGGAAGAATTTACAACTGCGATCACTTTGCGCTAATCGCTCATAAAACGCGATATCAGAATAATTATTACATCATCAATGACTAATCATCGGGAACATGATCTAGAATGGAATCAAAAAAATTACGTATTTAGAAATTTAGTATACAAGATAGAAATGAATTAGAACGGAGTAAATCATTCTAAAGCCAAATTTGTAATCTATTTTGTCGGCGTTCCACTAGTAACATAGAAGTTGTCGAAAGTAATTATTTGATAAAGTATAACAAAGATTTATTACAATAATATAAATAGTCTTGGGACAAGACCTCAGCTGCTGATTTTAATCGATTAAAAATAAATGCACTATCCCAACTGATATTTGAACGTCGAGATTGGTTATAAAGGGAGATTTGAAGTGGAACCAAGAAGTATTCAATGCATTTATTACAATTGAAAAGATATTTTTATAAGCGCTATTTGACAATACAAACTGCAAATATAATTTATTATTTCTTTTGTAACCAAATAGGCCATTCCGAATGAACATTACTAGAACGGGTAGAACCTCTTGAGTGTCTCAGTGACTAAAGAACCGTACTAAAGGTTTAATCAAATTAGTGGGGTATTTAGTGAGGAACCAGACTAAAACAGCTCCCCAAAAGACGACAACAGCTCTCTCGGTTCTTATAATAGCAAAGGGATCGGGTTCGCATTCTAAGCCACACTACTGCGATGTGGAAGGCAACGGGAAACCACCACATTCCCTCCCAAGTACACAGCGTACTTAAATTGTTATTTAAGGTAATGGCATCTTCTGGGTTAAAAGATACCGGAGTTAAAATAGTCCCCAATTTAAATCTCCGGGAGTGGAGTACTTTAAAAAATGGGATAGGAAAATATAAAGGAACAGCCGGGAACATTCAGCAAGTCGGAGCGTAGAATGTCAAAAGTATAAAGCAATTAGGTAAATTAGAGAACTTGAAAACTGAAATGTATAAGTTAGCATTAGACATAGTAGGGATAAGCGAAGTTGGGTGGCCAGAAGCAGGAGCTTTTGGGCCGGAGACTTTAGAGTAATTTATACAGGATCAGAGGAAGGAAATTCGAGGGTGGGGTATAGCTATTCAAAAAAGGATAAGGCACTGTGCAGAAAACTACTTACAAAAGAACGAAATAGTAGTCATGGTTAGATTAGTAATAATATAGGTATGCCTTTACACCCATAGCTACAGTGAGGAAGAGGTAGAAGCGATCTACAAAGGTATGGAAGACATACTAAGATGCATAAAAGCACACAAAAATTTAATAATTACAGTGGATTTTAATGCAGTGGTAGACGAGAGTAGGGAAGGAGCGGTAGCAAGTTTATTTAAATTAGGCACGAGAAACGTCAAGGGAAATAAGGTGAAAGAATTTTGCAACAAAAACAATTTAAACATCACAAACACTTCATTTCTATATCATGCTACATGACCTTACACGTAGAAGATGCCAGGGGATATCAAATAGATTACATTCTTGTTAGACAACAGTTTAGGAATCAAGTAAAAGAATGTAAAAGCTACCCAGAAGCAGATACAGACACTGAGCACAACATCGTAATTACAAAGTCCGCGCTTAAATTAAAATATTTGAAAAAAAGGGAACGGAAAAGGGCACTTTGATTTTAATAAACTAAAAGATAATGATATCTACAAAAGATTTAAAAAAAATCAAATGATTTGCCGAAAAACATAGGGAAAATTTCTATTAGGAAGGAAGTTGAAACACAATGGAATAACATTAAGCCCAGCTCATACTTGGCTTCCAGGGACATTATGGGCTATCCACAAAAAGAAAATAAGAAACTATGGATAACAAAGGATATCCTGAACTTTATAGAAGAAAGACAAAAATACAAAACAGACCAGACGAAGCAGCAAAACAAAGATTTGCCATAAAATGGGAAATTATTCGCAAATGCAGGAAAGCTAAAGAACAATAGATAGATTGAGTGCAAAGAAGTACCAATTAAGAGGAAAACAGGAAAGACAGACGAAGCATACAAATTAATGGAATGAGTTTTAGGAATATAAAACCGTATAGCCAAAATATAAGAGGCGTGGGAGAAGACATCATCATAGCAATTGTAAAGAAAGTGGTTAGATGGCAAAAAATATAGGTAATTTATATGCAGGACAGGAACTAGCAGCACTAGAACAGGAATCAGCCATTGAAAAGAATGACTTGGTATACCTATACTTAAGGATGCGTTTGAATTAGCATTAAAGGGTTTAAAAAATGGTAAGGCACCAAGGATAGATAAGGTGCAAGCAGAAACTCTAAAAGCCGCTGGACAAGCAGTAACAGAATGTCTCTTCCAACTTACAAGCTATATGTATAAGACAGGCGAGATACCCAAAGAATTCAAATGTAACATCATAATCACTATACCAAAAAAGAGAGGCGCGGAAGATGTGAAAATTTTCGAACAATTAGTTTGACGGCATACGCATTAAAAATATTAACTAGGATTGTACAAAAACGGATGGAAAAATGAGTTGAAGAGACACTAGGAGAAGATCAATTTGGGATTAGTCTAAACAGCGGAACACAGGAGACTATTTTTGCCACGAGGATGATATTAGAGAAGACAATAGACAAAGGAGAAAGTGTGAATATAGGATTTGTAGATATGCAAAAAGCATTCGACAATGTAAAATTGACAAAAACTTTGGGAATACTAAAAGAGGTTGGAATATTAGGAAAGGGGTGGGACAGGGATGTGCCGTATCCACGTAAATTTTTAACTTGTACATCGAAGAGGCAATGAATATTGTCATATGTAGGAGGACGTTTAGAATTATTATGCAGTGACAAAAGATTGATATGCTTAGATTTGCAGATGAAAAAGTTGTATTAGCATCTAGCAAGAGAGAGTTATAATCAGCTGTTAATAAAATATAAATAGTTCTAACAAAGAAGTAAGATACAAAAATAAAACTACAGTACTGGAACGTAAAGAAGAGGAAAATAAAACAAAACTAGGATACAAATAGGTAGCGAGAACTTACAAGAGGTTAAAGAATTCTGCTGTCAAGGAAACCAAATAACGTAATATGAGGAATGCGCAAAAGATATAAGACAAAGAATGGTACAAGGTCATGCTGCATTTCACAAATACTATGACATTAAACATAGAAACAAGGAAACGATTACTGTGAACCTTGAACGGTAGAAGAGATGGGCAGGAAAAAGATAGAAGCCTTTGAAATGTTGTCCTACAGACGTGTGATGAAGATATCATGGATAAGGTTAGTTAAGAACAAAGAAGTTCTAGAAATGGTAAGGGAAAACAGTATGGAAAACAGTAAAAAAAGTAGAGATAAGATGATAGACCACATACTAAGGCATGAAGGTGTAACATGTCAATTCACTGTTCCCTCGCCATGTTACATTGAGGTCCCACTTCCTTCCTTATAAAAGCATTTCTTCATCTTAATTTTATATTATTACCGTGCACAATCACAAGTTAGTTTTGATTTGTGTAACATTTCCCTTTAGTATTATTAAATAATACTTTATATACATCCATCTTTAGTTTTAATTTAATATTTTTTCCTTTGTATAAATAATATAAATAATTATAATCAGATGTAATTTTCTAATTAGTAAACCTTTGAATAATGTCCATAAATACACAACCGGTGTATATTTGAATCTGTCATTTAGGATAGTTTTCTTGTTTTATCCCTCTCTCAAAAAGTGCGGTTATCTTCAAAACCAGAATAAATTCTTGTGCTTTTTAAATTTGACTTCCTTTTGTGCACATGCCGTTTCCTGATAAAGATGTCCTTTCTAAGGCCATGATGTTGTACCTGAATTCTAGCAAAATGCGTATGCACAAAGTCTACCTAAATAACCCGTTCAAAATATTAATGAATGGTAAGCTGATTACAGATAAATTTTTAGACTGTTCCTCATGGCGTATTACAATATTTCGTTTTTGTAACACGTTAATTTTCTACGGTCTTCCCGTAGCAAATTCTCTGGTGACATATCCTCCGATGGCATATCTTCCCGTTGTATATTCTCTGGTAAAATATTCTCTGATGGAGTATTTACTTATGCATGCTAGGCTATCTAAGCCTATGTATTAATTTTACTACCTACAAATATTATCTTTTATCGTGCAAGAATTCATGTTGCCGCTATTTACCTTCTAAAATAAATTGAATGCTCCGTTGACAAAACATATGGTTGTGGAACAGATAGATTGACTCATACAAATTAGAAGTTTGAGGTTAACAACCAAAATAACCAACGATGGTGTTCGTCTCAACAAACCGTAAGAAGAGCCTATAGTTCTGAACAAACCGTAAGCTTAATGCTTAAGTATACGTTTTCTTTTGTATATCCTGAATACAGGTATGAGTTTATTTTATTTACTTTTGTCATGGAACGATAGTGCATGCGTTACATTTTAAATCTCAATTATCTAGAAAAATAATGCATGCAAAATATAGTCATAACTTTATTTACCGATTACCTTAACTAATTTAATATTATCTTTGCTTTCCTATATAACCTTATGAGTTGTAAACAGAAAAACTTTCATGAAACCTTTTTTTGTAGATTTTGAGGTTATATTCAACTTAAATGTTTAATTCTAATTCTCTTAACTAATGTTAAATACAACAAAACGTATTTATGATTTCTCTTTAGTTAGAACGTTAATTTGAAATTGCGTCTAAACACAATAATAATTTTAGATTTTCTAATATCTTATCTGGTAGAGTTTAATACATGAAAATTTGGTTGTGAGAAAATAACGGTATATATTTAATCTTTTTTATTAATGTTATTAACTAAACGTCAATATATAAGTTATATTAAGGTATTTTCCTTTGTCATGTTCTAAATTGCATCCCTATAACTTCTGGGTAAAATTTAACTTTGTTCTCTAAACCCCTGAGGTATAGTATTTTGCAATCTACCGCCGCCACAAACGGTCGATGTTAGTCTCGCCAGAGTTTTATTTAGATTCTGTTGTACAACCATTCCTACCTGTAAAAAGGAAGGGTGCAAAGGAATATATTGGAGGCAGAGATAGGAAAAAAGATACGTAGATGTATACCTAGGTTGGACACACAGATAGTCAAAGGTGTAGGCTATGGAAATTTCAGGGAAATGTGTAGACCACCTCAGAAAAGAAATCAATGCAGGTACGTGTCCAACCAGCTCCAATATTTAAACCTTAAGACAAAAAAAATAATTGTACTTGAACCTGATGGTTATTATTAGCAACTACAGGTGTTGGTTGTGAAATATTTTCAACTAATGTTGATTGTGCGAAAGGATTAATTGGAAAACTATTAATTCAGCAAACGGTTCAGTGATGGGCGATCCTAGTAGTTGCAGGTTGCTAAACTGTATGCAACAAGCAAAGAGCAGCGGGTATGTTCGAAGACAACAAACAGAGAAACAACGAAAGAATTGTTGAAAGCATGTGGAGCACAGTACGGTGTGGCTATGAAACAAAAAGAAACGGGCAGTAGAAGAAGCAGAGAAGAAAATGATAGAAGCCTTTTGGAATGTGGTTTTTTAGATGTATGATGATGATTGCATGGACAGACAAAGTTAATAACAAAGTAGTTTTAGAAAGAGTATATCGGTAGGATATCAAAAACTAGGATATATAGAAGGACAGGACACGTTCTGAGGCAATTGGGGAATAGTTCGAGTTATATTACAAGCAGAGGTGGAAGATAAAAGGCAAAAGTAGACCTAGATCAGACAAATACACGTAGATAGTGAAAGATGTGGGCTGTGGGAATTTTAGGAAAACGTGTAGATTAGCTCAGAATAACAAACAACGAAGGTATGCGTCTAACCACTTCTAGGATTGAAGACCTAATGATGACTAATAAAGAAAGCAATTCAAGCGAGTACCAGAATATTGAATTAAATGTGAAATACGCATCTACATACGAGTATGATCACAAACAACGCATTGATTTTTATCAATTTCAAACTAAAAAATGTATAGAACCCTTGTTGTGTAAACCACGAGATTACTGCATTGAAATATCTACACTTAATTGAATACAGTGGATTCTGGGGTGTGATTTTGAAATCACTTATAACTACCCACGGTTATTCTGTATTCTTAATTCAGTTTTGTGACTATACCAAATGTAGATTGTTGATAAAATATTACACTTTTACCTCTGGAGGGTGCTCCAAAGATAACATCAATAGATATACTTGAAATACTTCAAGTACTGTTCATTGTACTTAAACCTGATGATTATTATAAGCAACTACTGATATAGGTTCTGCAATAATCTCAAGTAATGTTGATTGTGCGAGAGGATTTATTGGAAAACAGTTAATTCGGCAAAAGTTACAGTGTTAGGGGATCTTGGTAACCGCATGTTGCCTAACCCCCTCACATACCATTGAACATCGTTGAAATAGGATATATATTTAGAAAACAATAGAAGGGGAACCGCGCTGTATTTAGGCTCTAGGAATTTTAGGGAAATATGTAGGTTGGATCAGAATAGGAAACAATGAAGGTACGCGTCTAACTAGTTCTAGGACTGAAGACCTCGTGATGATGAACCTAATAGGATACTTGACTAAATTAAGCTAGAATACGATTTTAATTCTATAAAAGTTATTTGACAACGGGATAATTACCAGCAATTTTAAAGTCAGTGTTCCAAAGACTCTGCCTCTTACTAAATTATCTATCCGGCGTCGTTGGTCAATTACACTGACAACCGAGGCAATTAAAGGATAAGTAAGTTAACCCGAGAATTTTAAAGAGAATTTTTGTATCTTACATAGGAGATGTTTGGGTACTGTAATTGTTAACAAGGATTAGGCGAGGATTATTTTACTAACCATTTGGAAAAATTTTCTGTTATTTATTTCGGTTGAATGTAAGAGATTCTTTAAATAAGAAAGATGTTTCTGAATAGAAGACTGCATTGATGTTTCTTGAAATCATTTGGTAAAATTCACAACATATTTTCCGCTGAACTAGCCAGTCAAGGAAAAGTACAGGACAAGATAGTAATTTCATATCTTTTATTACATCCTCATTAATACAATTCGGCTGTACCCTGTTATATTACCGGCGCACGCGTTATACTATCGGCCCAACTGTTATAATGCCGCGCCCGCGAGTTCAGAGTCACTTCCACAATATTGCGAAATAAAGCTATTACGTCATAATTGCGTCTCAAATTGTATCACATACCAAAAATGTTTACAGTGATACAAGATGCACTTTAAATAAAAAGATAAAATGTACTCACTTAAACATGTGGAACGTTTCACGACTTTGCGGTCATTCTTGCGCAGAAGCCGTGCTGATTTCCATGGATCTCGTTGGCGATGTTTGGGCGGGGTTTTGTTAGGCCATCGTTGAATCCAGATTTGATTTGTCTTCCCTCTTCGTCGTTCGTAGCGGTACGGTAGGGAACGATATAAGACAGAGATAAGGAAACCTACATCCTAAAAGAGAAAAGACAAGAAAAAACGACACAGATAAACGCCACTGTTCGACGTCTCGTTGGCTAATAATGATCTCATGTCCTGTCCAAACCGCGCACTTACCCACTCCGCGCCTGCGCATTTATTTGCGCCGACGCAAGTGTCCGGGATGGCGGAAATGCACAAGTCTATTTGAAATAATGGCGGTAATTCAGTCACATATTTAAAATGGTAAAATGCCAATTTTGGCATGTAACAATCGCGACAAAGCCATAAAAGGAAAAAATCTTAAAAAAGAAAATGACTGTTAGCACGGTAAAAGCTTAAAATCTAAATCCTAACTAACCTAACCTAACTTAAATTCTAGAAAATATTTATTTTAGGCGCCTAACATATGTACTACAACTAAAGCTAACATTGCAGTTTTTACTGCACACGCACATAAGCATTGCGTCTAAACCTTTGGCAAGAAAATGTCCAAAAGAGCAAGTTACTCTGCACTTTAGCAAATTTTTATGTACTGGTACTTTGGCTTAATAAACATTACACATCAAAACTTGTTCATGACATGGTTGCGAATTAACAAATTTACCAACAGTACCATCTTACTAAATCCTTACATTACTAACCTAACAAATTACACTGCTACCATCGGGTTAGTTTGTTCACTCAATATTCAAAAAATAGCTCCTACGTCTGATCATAAATACCAAATGTTAGGAAAACAAAAAAAGATAAAGCAAAATCTTAAGTTATTATCAAAGATAATTGGTAAGATAACGATATTAAGCTCAAGTTATTATCAAAGATAATAGACAGATATTAAGACAAAACTAGATAACAATAGATGGATCCGAAACGTCCTAGCACGCTAAGGCACGCTACGACTACATACATTTAAGATATAGCGTGGAATTCCCCAGCTCACCAAGCCATTCCGGCATCCATCCCAAAGATACAAAATAGAGTGGCTCCTTGAAACCGTTATATAGGTAATTAAGACATAAGAGTTAAAAAATATTACTAGACTCTAACGAGTGCATCCACTGCAATAAGAAAATTAGACAAAAGTTGAAACAACAACTAAAAAGTATTACTACAGATACCTTCACAGAAAAAACCAACTGTTTCAAGGTAATTTTTAAAAACGGTAACGCCATAAACACACAAGAATGCCTAACTGTATGCAGTTAAATACAAGCACACTGTCCCAATATGCTAAAACAACCGAGAATTCGATAAGATATCAATAAAGAGCGATAGTAGCTCACCACGAAGTTCAATAAAAACAAAAAGAAAAAGTTTATATGTTATGATGACTTAGTAGGAGAAGAAAACAAGTAATGGTAAAAGATAAAGTGGGCGACTGTAATAATTCAGAAGAAAAACGCGTGGAATAGAATTTCCTAGTTTTTTGCAACTGCGAATATGGACTATTTCTTACAATGGCATAGGCCGCGTCTCCTATGTGAGTCCAAAGAAAAAAGCATCAGCTAAAACCAATCATAAAAATTCACTGAATTATTGCAACCAAAGTTACGACAATTACCACGAAATAAAACGTCAGATAAATGCGAAGAGCAAAATTATATGGTGCAAAAAAGGTGCTAGGATTGATTAGGTAAAGCGACAGAGCTATATTAGAAAATCTAGATAACGAAGAGACATGTGGCTAGCAATAAATTCAAGGAAAAGTTAACGGGCAGTAAAAAATAGCTAGTATAAGGTAAATAAGCCAAACGTGTAGAAGGTAAGTGCTGTATAAGAAAGGGTATGGCTAAATAAAGTTAACTAATTCATAGCAAGGACAGAATCCTTAAGTAAATTGTTAAAAAAATGAAACGTGAAAAATTTTGGATGTACACAAAGCATACGCGATTTTAAAGATTTTTATTCCACCTAGTGTGGTCTGAATTAATATATGAAGAGATAGCAGTGATTAAGACTCGATTTACTGATAAAATTGTTGGCGAACAAAAAAAATATATCTTACAAAGCATATAATTGCTAGGGTGACAAGCCCTTCTTTCAGCTTCACCTAGACTAATAAAGAAAAACTTCAACATCATCCTCAAAAAATGATTCGAAAATTGGTAGAGCGACAAACTTACCACGAGTCTCGTCTAGACTTATGTAATGCTGAGCGACCAACCCTTTATGAGTCTCGTCTAGACTAACATACTGCTTAGCGACCAACTTCGAGGACAAGTCTAGTCTAGACCAAATAGATCTTAAAATGCTGCGTTGCAATATCAATATATCTAAAAAAATATGCTATCAAAACAAAATCATGCTCGCTACACAAAACAATATTTTAGCGATACATGTATAGAAAAAATCAGTATTCTAAATTATTAAAATATTTCTTTTATATCGAGGAATTTAGCAACAACCGTGTAACTAAAGGGGATTGTAAATGAGCTTAAATACAAAACGTTATTAACAACCTTATTATTGTAATGTTTAAGGAAGCAGATATAATGAAATCGAGTTTACTATGGTGTTTTAGAAGGTATAGATATACCAAGATAAAATTTCAATTAGTTAGGACAGTTGTGTCAAAAACAGAATCTACAATTAGAAATAATCATAACCTATAGCTAATTATTTAGATTGTAAGGGAACACTTTAGAATTATGGTAAAGTAAGATGATATATGAGTTATCTAAACAACGGTTTTAATAAGTTAACCCAAAAAACTAAAGAAATTTGAGGTTTAGAATAATTGTTTAACTAAACTTTGTTTTATTTAATCCTAAATAGTGGCAAATAAAAGTTTTTATCTATAACTAGAATACTTACATAAAGAATTATTTAATCTAAACATATGTTAAAGTTAGGTTATGTAATTTGCTAAACACATTTGAAAGGTACATGCTTTAGTTTCATCCCAAATTAGATCAAGTAATTATTTAGGAGAATTTAAAATATAAATACACTGTTTTTATAAGAGAAAATGTCAATTAACTAGATTTAGAAATAACATATATTAAGTAAACAATCACTGTTTCAACATGGCCGACTAAAATGCTTCAAATTGACATTTCAGATGCATTCTATGTCATTTCAACATAAAATAGATGTCGCCAAATGCAATGTTGCCAGCTTATATTTCTTCTATTTAAAAGCCATTAAAAATTTTAAAAAATTATTTTTTATTATTATTTGAGTGAACAAAAGCCCAATTTCTACAAATATATTTAAAACTAACCCTAATAAGATAAATCAGAAATGAAGACAAATTTCAACACAACGTTGGGCGGCACTGTTATATTACCGGCGCACGCGTTATACTATCCGCGCAGTTGTTATAATATCGCGCCCGCGAGTTCAGAGCTACTTCCACAATATTGCGCAATAAAGCTATTACGTCATAATTGCGTCTCAAATTGTATCACATACCAAAAATGTTTACAGTGATACAAAATGCACCTTAAAGAAAAAGATAAAATGTACTCACTTAAAAATGAGGAACGCTTAACGACTTTGCGATCATCTTTGCGTTGGAACCGTGCCGATTTCCATGGATCTCGTTGGCGTTGTTTGAGCGTGGGTTTCGTTAGGCCATCGTTGAATCCAGATTTGATTTGTCTTCCCTCTTCGTCGTTCGTAGCGTTAAGGTAGGATACAGGTAGGGAACGATATAAGGCAGAGATAGGTAAACCTACATCCTAAAAGAAAAAAGACAAGAAAAAACGACACAGATAAACGCCACTGTTCGATGTCTCGTTGGCTAATAATGATCTCATGACGTGTCCAAACCGCGCACTTACCCACTCCGCGACTGCACATTCTTTTGCGCCGACGCAACTGTCCGGGATGGCGGAAATGCACAGGTCTATTTGAAATAATGGCGGCATGTCAGTCACATATTTTAAACTGTAAAATGCCAATTTTAGCATGTAACAACCCACGTCAAATCATATTTTTCAGTACCTAAAATTTCTTCACAAATCTGATTTTTATAATGTAGAAATTTTAGGTACTAAAATAAAAGACAGTAAAAGAGGATTTTTAGAAACTATCCAATTCCAAAAAAATTCACAAGCAATAAATTCAAAAACGATCAAGAAAATTTCATACAGTTCTACCAAAATTTAATAGCATAATTGCACTTTGTTTTAAATATCCTATTTGCACATATTTCATACATATACCACCACTATTAAACAGGCTTTACTTATCACCACACACTACATTTTATATTGTTTAACAGTTCAGAATAAATAATTAATATTATTACATTCGTATACTTTTTAAAGTGTTCTTCGTTCTTGTATTTTAAACGAAAACATCATTTTAATTTTATTTTATGAAATAATAATTATCAGAGAATTTTATAATTGTGACAAATGTTTAAATGTTTTACTTTAGTTTAAATACGCAATCTACAATTAAGTTTTAGGTATGTAATTATTAAAAATATTTTTCATATTCTATAGGTAATATTTTGTAGAACGTAACTGATAATGGTCCTGAAGACCGAAACGCGTCTTAAAAATAATAAACGCAATTACAAATTGTTATAGTTATTCTACCTACTCTTAGAAATAACTATAGGTATACATTGACCAACGTCCAAGAAATTTCAATATTTTTTATATATATTGCTGTGATACCTCCAAAACCGTGAACTACGCTTTTCGCCTCGGCTGCTCACCTAATTTTATAAATCTCCTCATTCATAAAAATTAAACACATTCCTACCACAAACATCAACGTTAACTCTATTTACATCAATATTCAGAATACATTAAATTTTCAAATTAAATTTCAGCATAAAATTCAGTTTTAAAAAGAATTTCAAGATTAATTTTATTATCATTTTAATGTGCATCCAGAATTCAAGTCCTTGTTGGATGCCTACTAATTAATATAACAATATAAACAGACCGGAGTCTGAGTACAAAGGGAGCATCTACCACCCCTTTACGTTAATTAACCAGGTTTGTCTAATTGAGCTCAAAGACATACCCAAAGTTTCATCATATTCCCGAACATCAAAACAAAATACCCCTTTTTACTTAAACAAGCAAATTTCATCTTAAAATTAAACTTTTATGGTTAGAACGATTTCACTAATGTCCATTTAAAGTAAATCAATTATAAAGTCATTCAATACACACAAAAATGTCAAACAAAATAGTATAATTTACCTGAAGGTTACTGTCCTCGTCGTTTCAAGGTATCGTTTCTTTAGTTAATCACACCATTCAACAGGATTATAATTACGGCTTCTGATTCTCTACGCTTTTAAAATTTTCTCCATCACCAGTTGTTTCTGGGCTTTTCCGGAACTCATCTATGTATATCTGACCCTTGTTTCGTGGATCCAGACACGTATTTGAACCATTTGATTATTAACACCCCCGAAAAATAGCAAATAACTTCATGCTTCTGTCACCAATATACGCCAAAACTGCCTACTTTTGTGTATACATTCGTCGTTGTAAATTTTGCTAATTGGTACAGTGAAACTAAATTTTATTACCTTGTATCTAAGTGCACTGAAGTACATTCATGTTAACACGTAAATAACAAGCTATTTTGAATCACTAAAATATACTAGCAAACTTTAAATTATTTAATCAAACTAAAATGCACGGTTTAACATTTTCAATCAAGTCGCGTATGTACGAGCTTTTAACGCATCGAATCGTCAAAAGTCTAAGAGTCTAAGAGAGCTTGTTTATATTCATCTCGGTATATATAGCAAAAAGTCTGTCTATCGGTCTGTTCCCCAAAACGGGTAATTCTAAAGAATTCCTCATTTTATGTTCCCAGTCTGTTGCTCGCACGTCGATTTTACGAATTTCACTCGCCCCATTCAAATCTCAGAAAATTTCCACACGGCACGCAAGCATGTCCGAGAAAAACTAATTGATTTTGTACAGAAATTGTTGTTCTACCTCTGATATTTGCATCCTATTTTTAACCAATTGTGACCCCGTGACGTTGCTTAAATCCCGCCTTCTACAATATGTGTCTTTGCTTGACGCATTTTCTTTCCTTCTCTACCGTGTTCTTATTGGTGCAACTTGATATTCTTTATTATCGATTATTTTAGTCCACATGGAGTGTGAAATAACCAGCTTTAGCAATTCTCGTAACTATTATGCGACGTTTTCCCAAGATTCTTTGAAACATTAATTATCTGCAAACTTTACGCCGAATGTGACATTTAAACTACGCAGGTGTTCATAATAATATTAATTCTCAGAGCCTTATTCCTGGTATTTTAATCTTGGGTTTTACAAGTTTCTATAGGTATTATATGTTATTAACGGTTTAATTAACTCCAATTGATTTCTATCCTTTTCATTTTTAGCGAATACAACTTAAATATTAATTATTATAGGTACACTTTGTTTTACTACCGGTTACTTAAATAGAGTTAATTAATATAAACTTTGCACGTAATTTCTCTTTGTTTAGGAATAATTACATTACACGCAGAGCTTTTCAATACTGCTTCTTTTGATATAAAGCGTCTTATAAATAATTTAAATTTCTTATTTTACTGAAACAACCGAGTTTATTTATGCTTCATGGTTTTAATAACGCGTATTATTTAATGAAATTCCTTATACACGGTGATTAAAATCATTTGATGTGATTATTTAATTTTCTACCCTGGTCTAAATATGAGTATTTTCCCCCTATTTGAATACAAATAATCCCACTTATTTGACTTCAAATATAAAACATTTAGACAAAAAAAAATTACAAAAAAAATTGCCTATCACTCTCTACCCTTATCTATCTAACTTACCTACTTTGTTTCCAATCAAAAAAAATATTTACACCTATCCTATATCCCTATCCTATTCCTAACTCTCACCTCATTCTATAAACTGAAATTATCCCTAACTTCATCCTACTTATCCATCTAATCCTATATACATCCTATCTACCTATCCTATTCCTAACTTTTAACTAATCTTCACTATACTTCACTTCCCCCTACCTAATCCTATATACCTATCCTACTCTTACTCTATTCCTAACTCTCCACTAATCTTATAAGAAATATCTATATTTAACCTATCTTATTTTCTTCCTACATTTACTCTTTATTCTCATCCTACACCTATTTCTAATTATCTCCCATATTTATCCTATATCTAGCTCTATTTTCTATCAACACCTACTTCTACTCTTCTATATACACCTATTCTCTATTCTTATCCTATTTAAATCTAACTCTCTTCTTGACCCTCCAAGTCTTTCTTCTCACCACCCTAATACTCTTCATCCCTATTTCTCCCCCTTCTATATCTATACTTAACATTCCTATTATCTCACATACAATAACCTTATCATCCCTATTATCCTTACTCTTAAATATTACTTCTTCTTCAGTCCCTACACTTGTCTGTTTCTCATTTATTATTGTTTCCCTTTTTGCCGACAAACCAAACGATACTACTTTACAATTATCGATTTTTCCCTCTATGGAAAATCCTATGTACCTCCTAGAATCTTTGTGTAATGGAATCAGCCAGAATGAATTCCTTAAATCTAATTTACTAAAAATAAATTTGCCACTTAATCTCGTCAAAAGTGTGTCCATGGATGGTGGACAATGGAATTGCGGTTTGGTCCGTTGGTTAATTTTTCGTGCATCTAAACATAAACGAATGCTATCATCCTTTTCTTTACTACCACCAACGGATTTATGAAATGAGTGTTTGATACCTCTATTATGCCATCTTCCAACATTTTATTTAATTCTGCCTTCACCTGCTCCCGATATGCTGCTGGAATTGGATAAACCTTTGCGTTGAACGGTTCTGAATTATCGACTTCAATCTGTGCTCATAGCCTAACGCTGTGCTTGCTTCTACCCCCACTAATTCTGCATGTTTTTGTAATAAAGCTTGAACCTCTACTCTCCTATCCTCTGGACATCTTATTGTGTTGATGTGTTTAACCTCATCATCCTCTACCTCTACTACATTAATACTTAACCCCGTGTCATCCTCTGTGACTTCATAACTGCCCTTCCATGGCACTACCCTATCTTTAATCCTTACTACCTTCCTTTCCATATCTATCAAAACCCTAACTTCATCATACAGTCAACACCTAAAATGCTCTGAAACTTCAGTCCAGGTACAATTACAAACTCCTGTTCACAGCTTAAATCTCCTATATCTATCCTAAGCACCACAACACTATTTACTACAGCAAACTTCTTTTTATTTGGAGCTACTAAATGGCTACGTTTTATAGGCATAATTCTATCACAAACCTTATCCCTAATTTTGCTGACGAATTCCTCCGATATTAAACTCGCCTCTGCCCCTGTATCAAGTAATACTTCTACATTATTCTCAAAAATTTCTAAATTAATAATTGGCAAAATAATTTTTCTACAGTTTCTGGCTCTACTTCCTCCTCAATTTTGAAAAATTCACGTGGATGTTCGTATACATTTACACAGAAATCTAGTGGTCTGTCACGTTCTAAAAATCCTGTCTCATCCTGTTTTCCGTGCTTGGTCCTGGTTGTCCTTCTACAACCTGTGCGTACGTCCTCCTCGTGTTAATATCCGTGTCCCTGTCTCTATTCGGCGTGCTGGTCACAGTCCTGTTTACTTCCGGTAAACTGTTCTGTCGCGTGTAACTAGGTCTTGGCGTCGGTCCCCTAGTCGCACTATTGCTCCTGTATTCCTGTCCTCGTCGTTCCCAATTCGGTCGAAAATTTCTGCTGTAGTCAGGCCGTCTCGGATAATTCGGTGTCCTGTTGTCAAACCTAACTGTGTTAACGTTTCGTTCTCGTATCTCTCTTGTCCGTCCTACACATACATCGTCATATCTCTGCAAATACTCTAAAAATGTCTCCCGTTCTGTGATGTTTTGTAAGGCCATGTGTTGTCTAATTTCCAGTTCAAAATGTCGTGATAGGTACTTGATAATCTGTCTGTCCGTCAATGGTGGATTCAGTTGTTTGGCCACACTGTACTTGCGGATGGCATATTGCTCCCTAGAACCTGCAAACTCTCCCTTAAATTTTCCTGTAATCAAGTCGTCCCTAATCTGATCCTGTTTGTGATCACTCCAGTAATGTTGTAAAAATTTGTCTTCAAAGTCCTGATACGTGTCTATGTCCTGTCCTACTAAATTGTACCACGCTTCCGCATTGTCCTTTAATAAAGCCTTTATCGTATTTAGTTTAGTCTGTTCGTCAAATAAATTTCCCACTAGATTTCTTACACTATTAATAAAAATTTGTGGATTTACCCTGTTATCGCCATAAAACTTCATGTGTTGGTCCAATGATACTCCACCTGTATAAAATCTGGGACCATCCCCCGTTAAATTTGACATGTTGTATTTAATACTACTAACTTCACGTTCTACCCTGCCTAACTGATCCCTACATGAGTCCGTTACTTCAGTCATTTTACGTTTATTTCTTCTTCACAGAAAATGCGTACTTCGGACCTTAAATGTCCCATTTCCTGTCGAAGACCTGTAATATCACGTTCATTTTTTCAACCCTATTTTCAACTTCCCCATCTTTACGGTAAGACTATTTTTAAATTCTGAAACTTCTTGATTCGTCTTATCTATTTTCTGACTAATTTGTTCAAACTTACGATTCGATTCCTCACTCATTTCTCTAATCTCTTCTAACTTCCTGCTCGATTCTTCTAGCTCTATTAGATTCATCGCTTAGCTGTTCTAATTTTCTATTGGACTCCTCCATCGCTCTATTCGATTCTTCCCTAGCTCTATTGATTCTTCACTCATCCTCTCTAACATTCTCAATATCATCTCGTTTCCTTGATCCCTGATTCCGTCCTCGACTGATCTCTACTGCCTCCAGCATCTTCCATTTTAGAAATTTTCTCACACAATGCACTATCGTCACTTCCAATTTCCACTCCTTGACTCCTTAACCACTCTTTTCTCTGCATACGTTCTAATCACTCACACACTCTAAAATACTCTTAAATTTATACACACACAAAACTCTCTCTCTCAGATCGCCAGTTTCCTGGAATAAAATCACAAAAATTTTATTTGGAACTCGAGCCTCACTTTTGGGTCCCAAAATTATGCTGTGAAACCTCCAAAACCGTGAACTACGCTTTTCGCCTCGGCTGCTCACCTAATTTTATAAATCTCCTCATTCATAAAAATTAAACACATTCCTACCACAAACATCAACGTTAACTCTATTTACATCAATATTCAGAATACATTAAATTTTCAAATTAAATTTCAGCATAAAATTCAGTTTTAAAAGAATTTCAAAATTAGTTTTATTATCACTTTAACGTGCATCCAGAATTCAAGTCCTTGTTGGATGCCTACTAATTAATATAACAATATAAACAGACCGGAGTCTGAGTACAAAGGGAGCATCTACCACCCCTTTACGTTAATTAACCAGGTTTGTCTAATTGAGCTCAAAGACATACCCAAAGTTTCATCATATTCCCGAACATCAAAACAAAATACCCCTTTTTACTTAAACAAGCAAATTTCATCTTAAAATTAAACTTTTATGGTTAGAACGATTTCACTAATGTCCATTTAAAGTAAATCAATTATAAAGTCATTCAATACACACAAAAATGTCAAACAAAATAGTATAATTTACCTGAAGGTTACTGTCCTCGTCGTTTCAAGGTATCGTTTCTTTAGTTAATCACACCATTCAACAGGATTATAATTACGGCTTCTGATTCTCTACGCTTTTAAAATTTTCTCCATCACCAGTTGTTTCTGGGCTTTTCCGGAACTCATCTATGTATATCTGACCCTTGTTTCGTGGATCCAGACACGTATTTGAACCATTTGATTATTAAAACCCCCGAAAAATAGCAAATAACTTCATGCTTCTGTCACCAATATACGCCAAAACTGCCTACTTTTGTGTATACATTCGTCGTTGTAAATTTTGCTAATTGGTACAGTGAAACTAAATTTTATTACCTTGTATCTAAGTGCACTGAAGTACATTCATGTTAACACGTAAATAACAAGCTATTTTGAATCACTAAAATATACTAGCAAACTTTAAATTATTTAATCAAACTAAAATGCACGGTTTAACATTTTCAATCAAGTCGCGTATGTACGAGCTTTTAACGCATCGAATCGTCAAAAGTCTAAGAGTCTAAGAGAGCTTGTTTATATTCATCTCGGTATATATAGCAAAAAGCCTGTCTATCGGTATGTTCCCCAAAACGGGTAATTCTAAAGAATTCCTCATTCTATGTTCCCAGTCTGTTGCTCGCACGTCGATTTTTACGAATTTTCACTCGCCCCATTCAAATATCAGAAAATTTCCACACGGCACGCAAGCATGTCCGAGAAAAACTAATTGATTTTGTACAGAAATTGTTGTTCTACCTCTGATATTTGCATCCTATTTTTAACCAATTGTGACCCCCGTGACGTTGCTTAAATCCCGCCTTCTACAATATGTGTCTTTGCTTGACGCATTTTCTCTTTCCTTCTCTACCGTGTTCTTATTGGTGCAACTTGATATTCTTTATTATCGATTATTTTAGTCCACATGGAGTGTGAAATAACCAGCTTTAGCAATTCTCGTAACTATTATGCGACGTTTTCCCCAAGATTCTTTGAAACATTAATTATCTGCAAACTTTACGCCGAATGTGACATTTAAACTACGCAGGTGTTCAAAATAATATTAATTCTCAGAGCCTTATTCCGTGGTATTTTAATCTTGGGTTTTTACAAGTTTCTATAGGTATTATATGTTATTAACGGTTTAATTAACTCCAATTGATTTCTATCCTTTTCATTTTTAGCGAATACAACTTAAATATTAATTATTATAGGTACACTTTGTTTTACTACCGGTTACTTAAATAGAGTTAATTAATATAAACTTTGCACGTAATTTCTCTTTGTTTAGGAATAATTACATTACACGCAGAGCTTTTCAATACTGCTTCTTTTGATATAAAGCGTCTTATAAATAATTTAAATTTCTTATTTTACTGAAACAACCGAGTTTATTTATGCTTCATGGTTTTAATAACGCGTATTATTTAATGAAATTCCTTATACACGGTGATTAAAATCATTTGATGTGATTATTTAATTTTCTACCCTGGTCTAAATATGAGTAATATATATATATATATATATATATATATATATATATATATATATATTTGATTAAAAATGTTTGTTTGCAACCTTTCAATCATTAGCGGTCGAAAATAGATATACGCAATGTCGGAAACTATGGCTTAGCTTGGTCAGGAACAAGCAAATTCAAGATGTATGTTAAAAATACTTTTTATTTTAGACACATGTGGAAACTGTGAATAATGTAGAGTAACACCAAATGAATAAATGAATTTTTAAAATGAATATAATACATTTTGTTCACCTATCAGACTATACCAAAATAAACAGACGTTTGAAAGTCAGCATACATGGTCCGCTACTAGCGAGTTCACCCTACTCAACTTTACTTTAGAGCAATTTCATATGTATTGCGGGTCCGTCATTTATGTTCTTGGAAATATAAGTATCCCACTTTATAAGATTCGATCCCAACATTTCCTTCATTGCACAAACTAAATACCGAAAGGCGAAGGGTATATTATAGACAAGCAGGAGTTTTATAGGTTATTAGCATTTTTATATGTTAGATTAATAAGAAACATCTAACTTGAAACAGTTAAAACAAAAGTACTGGAGACACGCGTATAAATACACCATTTTTAGTCATATCATTCATTATCTGCAGCGTTGATTATTATTGATTAAATAGTTAGTAGATTCTAGTCCGAGATAATTCTGTTGCAAACAAATGCTTCTTATTTACATAACTACTCAAACAAGAAGGTCATATCAGCAAAAGTTTATAGTGAGTTCATCAATTAGCGATATTTCCAAACGTTTGGTTGGTAGAAACGTTTTCAGTAACTACGAAATGGTTAATAAAGTTTTTGATTCTTGTATACATTGCGCATTTGCGCCTATATTAAGTTTTGGGGCATGCATTGGAACACCTTGGGTACAATGTGTACAGGCAAGAAATTACAACAACCACCGGTTATTTTATTTTAAGTTTTCAAAATACTTAATAGGGACTGTACTAGTTTCATTACTGGTGCTTGGAATATGGTATATATTTATTATTGCGACCGTTTCTTGGAATAGTGACGATATTGTGAATAACGCTGTACTACTTTCAAATTCTTTGTTTATAATCAGAACGTTCTCTTCCATTGTACACTGTTGTACAAAATCTAGAATTGGGGTAACTGTGTTTAGAGGTATCCAGAGCTGTATGGATTCCTGGAAAATTCGAACAGATATAAGACTGCTCGAAATAGCCGATATAAAGAAGATGCGTAGACGAAATATATTACTTTGCAGCTATACAGCGCTTTTTATATTAACGTATGCCCTTTATTTGATTGTCTTAAGAAATGAAATTCATTTCCTTGTTAAATTTGGAACACTTGCATGTTATTACTCAGATGCGATTGTGGTTATACTTTACAAAGGTATCTGCGAAACACTAGCAACTATTATTAATAACTTACAAAGCCAACTAATACTTATTATGAATAAACGATATCAAAGGAAAATACAGCGTAGCGAAGTTGTATGTTTAACAGAAAGCAGGGAAGACTATTTTGTTAAGCCTGAAAATTCCCCGACAAGTTTTACAAGATTATATTCCTCTATTATATGGTGTATAAGAGTTACAAATTTATATACAGATCCCGGTTCTATTTTTTGGTTAATTGTTGCTGTCATGATGCTTATTATTAATTGGTACACGACTATTATCTTGTACCTGAATGGTGCCGAAGAATTATTCTCTTTGAATTACTTTGAGCTTGTGCTACAACTGTACGCATCCAATCTCATGATGATAAATGTCATGGCGGTTGTCGAAATGCTCAGTAAAGTGGTAAGATAGTAGTTTAAGCTATTGGTACAATGCATACCTAAAATTCTTTAATAACCAACGTGCAATAATCCAAACAAAAAAGATCCAACCATGCTATGTTTTATTTTTCTTGTAAATGACACAAAACCCAAAGTGATAGTTCTATGTCTATGTGGTAGGCGAGCTCTCGTCAGTTTATAAACAAAACTAAGATAGCGCAGACATGTTGTTGAGGGGTAAACGCGTTTATCAGATTGATTATTCGGTTGAAAATGTAATAGAATACACGGAGGTGCTGAAGTGATTTGTAGCATAGAGTGTACCTTAAGATTACTTGTCACATTATAAAAATACAAGAGCACCATGTTAACCTTTTTTATTTCGTTTTCATTGGACGTCATTTACCTTGCATCATTATTTTTGGGACGCTTACCACAAAATAATAATAGCAAAAGAAGCTCAAGTTTCCTGTTTAAAATAAGGCCAGGGGTTAATAGTATTAGTTAAACGGCCTGTGCAAATAAGAAAGCCTAACTTGACAAAACGACTAACTGACTTTCTAGGTCTACGGAGAGTATATGCCATGTGTCACTACAAAGTCCAACGTCCCGGGTTTGATTTCCGACACGGACCGCTTGAAAAATGTTAGGCGGGCATTTTCACAAAAATACGCCCTTGCTCGAATGAGAGGTAAAATGTAGGTGCCGTGTGAGTGTCGTCCCTACTTTGCTTGAAGTAATAGCAAGGGTTCGGCCACTGTACACAGACAACGTATGCCGATACGCATCAGATAAACTTTAGTTTAACTCCGATGACGTGACTGTGATGCAAATTCAAACGTCTCTGTGTGGAGAAGTTCGTAAATCTGTATATAAATAATTAAATTTTATTATTGAGGCAAGTTATTGGAAAAATATTTACTTTTTTCTTCATAGTGGTAAAAGATTTTATATCCGCTGTGTGGGACTCTTCCGTGGCGGAGCTAAGACGTACCCACTAAAAATCTACTTTCGTGTCGAACTCGAGATCCCTGGTCATTGACGTTATAAGGATCCCGTGACTAGCGTACCCGGACTAGGTCCTTCACGACGTCTGATGAAATTGCAGCAAAGATCATTGCCAAAGCATCGCCCTGGGGTCTCTATGTCGTTGCCATAGGACATCTTCATAGATACCCAGGGCTTGAAGGAGGTGGTTTTTGGGATCTTCTGGAGATCCGTAAAACGTCTCTGCGTTCGACCAAAGCCATTTTTGACGATCTGCAGGTTTGCCTCTCTGTAAAGCTTAGCGTTTCCAACGAACGGGGGGGATTCCTAAGACTCTCCTTGGGGCCTTGTTTTGATCACCTGGAGCTTACACGTGTGCGTTTCTGCTGCGTTGCTCCACACAGCAGATGGGTATTCAAACGTTGGCCTGGTTATCGCCTTGTAGAGCCTTGAAGCGTTTAGCCTACTTCGGCGATTGGTCAAGGGGTATAGAACAGCCATAACTCCCTTGGCCTTGTTTGCCGCATACTCGATGTGAGCGTTCCAAGCGAGCTTCGAATCAAGGACCACCCCTAGATACTTGACCTCTGAACACCAAGGTATCGGTTTGTTAAATGTTCTAACGTCGTTTCCAGGCCGTTGACGTCGCTTCGCAAACAAAATTGCCGTGCTTTTTTCTGGATTAAACTCGACTCGCTAGAGTCTTAGCCGCTTCTCGAGAGCGTCCATCGTCGCTTGCAGTCTCTGCATAACGAGGTGCGGAGCACGGGACCTGGATAGAATGGCTGTATTGTCGGCGTATAGTGCCATGGTGGTGCCTGCCGTTTTCGGTTGCTCGCTCACGAAGATGCCGAAAAGTGGCGGCGACAGGAAAGAGCCTTAGAGAACCCTGGCCATGATTCTCCGCCTCGTCGACCGCACTGTGTCCATCCTGATGCAAAACCATCTATCGTGTAGATAGGATTTCGTCAGTTAAACGAGAGCACGTAGTAACCCCCTCTCCAGAATCTTGTAGAGTAGGCCATAATGCCAAACCTTGTCGAAAGCTTTAGACGCGCCCAGGAACACTGGGCCCGTTGACGGTCGCCGTTGAAGCCTTCCGCGATGTGATTCACCCCTCGCAGTATCTGGTGGACTCTGGAATGCTCTTTACGGAACCCAAACTGCTCGTCCTGGATCACGCGGTGTTCCTGCATCACCGCGTAGAGCCTCCTTAGAAAAACGGCTTCCGCTATCTTCCCCGCCCCCGACAGCAAGCTAATTAGCCGGTAGTTCTGTGGAAATGTTGCAGATTTACCTGCTTTCCGGAGCACTACGACGTCCGTCTCCTTTCACGGGGATGGGAAGTTACGAAGTCTAAACATGGCATTTATGATTCCGGTTAACACCCAAAGGGCGTTTTCCGGCAACGCTTTCAGAGCCGAGTTGGATATTCCGTCCGGTCCAGGAGCCTTTCTAAGTCATAAAACTTTGATAAGATACTTCACTTCTTCAACTGTGGTGAGATCGATTTCCTGAGGGTCGTCGTCCTTTAGCCTCCATTGGACGTCGCGGTGAACCTATGCGATGCGCCGAAGGTCTGCGTATGCATAGTTCGGCTCGTACTGACGTTCCACGCTGTCTGCGCCAGTTGAAGCCTTCCGCGTTGTGCTCCACCACTCGCAGTATCTGGTGGACGCTGAAATGTCCCTTGCGAAACCCAAACTGCTCGTCCTGGATCATGCGGTGTTCCTGCATCACTGCCTGGAGCTTCTTTAGAAAAACGCCTTCAGCTATCTTCCCCGCCAACGACAGCAAGCTAATTGGCCGCTAGTTCTGTGGGAATGTCGCAGATTTGCCTGCTTTCCGGAGCACTACGACGTCCGCCGTCTTCCACGGAGATGGGAAGTGACGAAGTCTCAACATGGCACTTATGATTCCGGTTAACACCTGAAGGGCGGTTTCCGGCAGCGCTTTCAGAGCCCGGTTGGAGATTTCGTCCGGTACAGGAGCCTTTCTGACCCTTAAGACCTTGCTAAGGTCCTTGACCTTCTCAACTGTAGTGAGGTCGATTTCCTGAGGGTCGTCGTCCCTTAGCCTCCATTGGACGTCGCGGTGAACCTATGCAATACGCCGAAGGCCTGCGTAAGCATAGTTCGGCTCGTACTGACGTTCCATGCTGTCTGCGCCAGTTAAAGCCTTCCACGATGTGGTCCACCCCTCGCAGTATCTGGTGGACGCTGGAATGCCCCTGACGGAACCCAAACTGCTCGTCCTAGATCACGCGGTGTTCCTGCATCACTGCCTGGAGTCTCCTTAGAAAAACGCCTTCAGATATCTTCCCCGCCACCGACAGCAAGCTAATTGGCCGCTAGTTCTGTGGGAATGTCGCAGATTTGCCTACTTTCCGGAGCACTACGACGTCCGCCGTTTTCCACGGGGATGGGAAGTGACGAAGTCTCAACATGGCACTTATGATTCCGGTTAACACCCGAAGGGCGTTTTCCGGCAGCGCTTTCAGAGCCCGGTTGGAGCCTTTCTGGCCCTTAAGACCTTGATAAGGTCCTTGACTTTCTCAACTGTGGTGAGGTCGATTTCTTGAGGGTGGTCGTTCCTTAGCCTGCATTGGACGTAGCGTAGAGAGACAAACACACCTCGAACTAAAATCTAGCACTTTCTTCCTTTGTATAATAAATAACTATTACATGATTACTGTCAACACTTGAAAAATCTCGTCCACGCCTCCTCAGGAGAATCGATTGCAGCAATGATATAGACGCGTATCTTTCGCATAAATTTATATAATATTAAAGTTATGACTGTGTAAGATAAGCAAAGCGGAAATTTTAATGGATCGAAGTTGATAATGAATTCTCAAATGGCCGTAAAAGAAATAAGAACTGTAAGATTGATTAAGCAAGAATAAAAATATTCGCGTGTTGGCCCTAAACTTAACACACTTAATAAGCTAAACTTCCGTATCTGATATATGTCTATATTAATATACCTTTTATTTCCAGAACGAAAAACTTTTGTCGTTTCTACTTAGTTATCCAATTAGTAAACTAACGCCTAACGAAGCATCCCAGGTAATTTCTAAAATTTATAACAGACATGAACTTAAATAGGTTTCCAATTTCAGATTGAAAGCCTAATCAGAGTTCTAACACTACAAAGACCAGAACTAAGAGCTTCGGATATATTCGTCATTGGTATACGATTACTTGCATCGGTAAGTATATATACGTTGGCAGATCGTTGCTCGATATTGTTTTCTCTGCTTGTGTGAAGTTGGCACCTCATTTTTTAGTACCGCAAGTTTTAGCGATAGTTCTATTTGCACCCCCAATAGTTCTACAGTTCGTGATAGGTTATATCGATAGTTCCGACAAATTAGTTTAAAAAAATGACAAACAGAATATAAGATGCTAACTTTACGTGGCACCACAAATTATCAAAAACGCCGTTTTAAGCACAAGTTTTTATAGCTCCGGAATAGTTCTACAGTTCCTGATACGTTTTAGCAAAGGTTCTGAATTCTAAATATTTTCAAACAACTTTTGAAACTTTGTGACAGCCTACATCACACCACGAGGGCGAGGTATCAGTTTGCAAACTTTTTCAACTTATAGTTCTACAATATTTATAACGACATAGGTATGTTTCATCGGTAGTTTCAGTTTTGACCCATTTTTTAAATATTTTTGGAACTTAATGTCAGCATCGCACCACAAGAGTAAACAACCAGTTTGGCACATTTTACAACCTACTTTTTTGTATATTACTATAGTTCTACATTAATTCTGTTGCTATAGATGGATTTCGTTGATAGTTTCGGTCTTCCTCTATTTGTTTAACTTTTTTCAATCCTAACTTCAACACCACACTACAAGACTTATGTATCACTTTGCAGACTTTTTAACCTACCTTTGGTGTATTCCTATAGTTCTACACCAGTTCTGACGATATAGATGGATATCACCGATGGTTCTGGCCTTTTTCTATTATTTGTACATTTCCTAAGCTTTCCTTCAACGCCGCACCACAGGAGTAAAGTATCAAATTGTAACTTAAATAAATTTTTAAGATATGTAATTTAATATCATCCGGCATTTAATTTAGAATAGCAAGTTATATCACCGAAAATTGTAGAATTTACGTCCTTGTACCTATAAATAGAATACTCTTTATAGATATCAATTTTTAGTGATAATCTTACATGCTTTCAAATAAAATGTGCTGGCTTTATCCAAGTCCTAAGCCTAAAATACAGGTATACCTATGAATCTGAGTAGCTTCAGAATGCATTTTTTTCGTTGGTTTCCAACTTAATCACAATTACTCTGCTGAAATGAACAAGCTAGAGTCATTTGACAAGATGCAGGTTCAAATCCTGTACGGACCTTATGTTTTTCTATCTTTCAATTAAAATAAATTTGAACCACCCTGTATATATATATATGCATTATATATATTATATATATATATATATATATATATATATATATATATATATATATATATATACAGTGTGTCTACTTAAGTTGACGGCATATGAAAATTTTTTTTATTTTTAGTTTTAGGAAAAAAAGTTACTCTTTATAAAAAGTTCTGCTTGTTCTGAAACCTAAAATAAAACCTTCACATTTCATAATTTATTAGTCATATACGAAGTGTTTCAATAAAAATAAATTTGGCGCAAGAGTAAAGTACCGTTATTTTTAACAATTTCGAAAATTGTTATTATGAAATGTTGTTCAGAATCAAAAACCACGTTCAAATATGCAAAATATCCATCGATAATAAATTTTTTTTTAACTTTTCTAAAATAAAAATTTATTTAAGCCTACGTGTTATTTCATTTAATCTAAGATGCACGGACAAGAACTGTCCATGAAATGTAATTTCTCAGCATTTCGAAAGACTTTCTTTAATAATAACAATAGTTTAATAATAATGTAATAGTTTTTTTACACATACAGATCTTATTATTCCGTCCCTCAATTAACTACCGCTTCAACATATCCGCCTTCTCTATAAATACAGGTAATCGTTCTTTCTCGAAACTCTGTCAACACTCTTCTAATCATAGTCGGCGTTATACTCTGAACGGTTTCTTTAATGGTTCGTTCTAAATGGACAACATCTTGTGAATGACCTTTGGAGGTACACGTCTTTCAAGAAGCCCCACAAAAAAAGTCGAGTGGGATCAAAGCTGGAATGTGAGGTGGCCAACTAATTTTCAAAAACCGATGCACAACTCTTCCATTAAAACAATTTTCAGGATATTGCCTTACATCTAACCTGCTATGGCATGGGGCACCATCCTGCTGGAACCACATCTGTTGACGTTCAAGTAGGGGTAGATCATCAAGAAAATCATCTAGTTCTTTTTGTAGAAAGAGTAAATAACGGTCTGCATTAAAAGATTCTCGAAAAAAGGAAGGTAGTTAATTGAGGGACAGAATAATAAGATCCGTATGTGTAACAAAAACTATTACATTATTATTAAACTACTGTTATTATTAAAGAAAGTCTTTTGAAATGCTGAGAAAGTACATTTCATAGACAGTTCTTGTCAGTGCATCTTAGATTAAAAGAAATAACGCGTAAGCTTAAATAAATTTTTATTTTAAAAGTTTAAAAAAATTTTGTTATAATCGATGGATCTTTTACATATTTGAATGTGGTTTTTGATTCTGAACAACATTTCATAATAACAATTTTCGATTTTTCTTACATTTAAAACGGTAGTTACATTTAAAAATTCGTTCATAGAGTGCATCACTCTACACTCTAGCAAATTTTGTTACTGGTACTTTGGTTTTCTAACGATGCACATTTAAAACTTGTCCATGACATAGTTGTGAATCAACAAATTTACCAAAAGTACCACCCTACTAAATCCTTATATGGCTAACCTAACAAATTACATTTCTATATCGGGTTAGCTTTTTCACTTAAATTTCAAGAAAAATAATTCCCACGTCTGGTCATAGATACCACACGTTAGGAAGATAAAAAGATAAGACAAGATCTCAAATTATTGTTAAAGATAATAGATAAGATAATGGTATTAAGCTTAAATTGTTATCCTCAAAGGTAATGAATAAGAAAACGGTATTAAGCTTTAGATATTATTTGAGATACTAGATAAGATAACGCGAAATTAAACTAAAGTTATTATTAGAGATAGTAGGTAAGGTAACTAGATATTAAAGAAAAGTTATTACTAAAGATAACAGGTAAGATAACGTGAAATTATCTCGAAGTTATTACTAACGGTAGTCGGTAAGATAACGAGACTAAACTAAGGCTATTATTATAGGTAATCGGTAAGATAACGATATTAAAACTAAGGGTATTATCAAAGATAATAAACAAGACAAAGGTATTGGCCTAGTTATTACCCAAGACAATGAATAAAGTAAAGATAGAGTGACTCCGTGGAGCCGTTAAATGAGCATTTCTCGTACCCTCTAAAAAGAGCAACCTGTGAAGCAGGTCCGTTTGCAATAAACGGCACGAGAGACCGGCAAAGGCATTTGGGTGCATCCCTGCACCCGGCGTTGATCGATATCGGTGATATAATCACCCGATACCCACACGGTATATACGATATACAGATATATACACATTCACTCACACATTCACACACTCATACATACCTTCACTGCCAGAGCCCATGCGCTGACAGCGGCACCGCATGACCTCACGAAAGATTCCCAGAGACGGGGTCCAGGTGTCTGTGAAAACCTCCCGCGCAACCACACGGTGACTAACAGAAATGAAAAGGCAGTAGAGAAACAGGAACGGTAAAAAGAAGGAGGTGGGTTATTTGGAATGCATAAGAGGGACTTCCAGGTAGAAGAAAGTAGAGGAAGGGCTTGCATTGAGCAAAAGAGACAGAGAAAGGTGGATAGAAAAGCGCTACTCAACCAGCCAATGTGGCCAGTAGCTCGGAGTGAGGTAACATCACTCTTATGTGGCAGACGGGTGTTCCGGGACAAGAACAGGTCCACTGAAAGAAGAATAAGGCATAGCGGAGACAGCGGGATAAGAAAAAGTATAGTTTTTGGACAAGCGTCCGAGATAAGGTAGAGAATTGTCCCAGTTAAACACAGCACAGTCTGAAGGACCACCTGCGATATTAATCCGACAAGATAAGAATAGACATAAATTTAAAATTCACTAGACTCTTAAGAGAACTAGTACGATCATTTTCCTAACGAGTACACTACGATAAGAAAATCAGACAAAAGTTGACACAACAACTTAAAAGTATCATTACAGATACATTCACACAAAAACAAACTGTTTTAAGGTAGTTTTTCAAAACGGTAGCACCCGAAACACACAAAAATGCCCAATTATAAGCAGTTAAATACAGATACACTGTCCCAATATACTAAAACAACCAAGAGTTTAATAAGATGACAATAAGAAACAATAGCACCTCACCACAAAGTTCAACAAAAACAATGAAAAAAAAAATGTTTATAAGTTATGTTGATTTAATAGAAAAAGAAAGAAATAATGATGTAGTATAATGTGGGCGACTGCAATAATTCAGAGGAAAAACACATGGAATAGACAATCCTAGTTTTTTGCAACTGCGAATATGAACTATTTCTTACACTGGCATAGGTCATGACTCCTATGTTGGCCCAAAGAAAAAATCATCCACTCAACATCAGCTAAAACCAATCATAAAAATTCAATGAGTCATTACAACCAAAGTTACGACAATTACCACACAAAATTAAATGACGTAAGAAAAAACACTAAAAACCGAATAATATGCAGTCGGAAAAGTTCGAAGGTTAATTAAATGAAACGACAGAGTTATATTGGGGGTGTAGAGAATGAAGTGGTATATAAGTAACGGTATCGTCAAGAAAAAGTCAACCAAAAGAAAAAGATAGCTAATCTAAGGGTAGTAAAGTTAAACGTGTAAGAGATTATATACTGTATGAGAGAGGGAATAAGTAATTAAAGTTAACTAATTGATGGTGAGAAGAAAAAATATTAGGTAAATAGTGAGGAGAATAGAACGTGAAAACTTAACTAGCATTTGGGTCAGCAGAGAATGGCTTAAGGTCTTTAATATGCCACCTGCCTTGGCGTTTTCCTTCAGCATCCTGAAGTTCGTAGATGAGGGGACTAATGACACGAGTGACCTTACAAAGAATGAATTTAGGGGCCAATTTTGAAGAGAATTTCTTAGATGCATCCGATAAGACATAATTCTTTTTCCAAACTTGTTCGCCCAAGGCGAAGGAAATATTTCGTTTACGTAGATTATAATGGTCCTTACTCTTTTCGTAAGCTTTTAACAAATTTTTTCTAACGTCGTTAAAGATAGAAGGTAATGACTGTTGGTCTTTGTGCCAGCGTACTTTATCGTCAAATTCAATTACGTTAGTATCGTCAGGCACTAAACCATAGTAACTCCCATCGATTGGGGTATATCTTCCAAAAACAGGAAATGACGGAGTGAATTGGGTTGCTTCGTGTTTAGATGTACGCAAAGCTTGAGCAATTTTAAAAATATGTTTATCCCATGTAGTATGATCTGAATCAATATAGGAAGAGATAGCGGTAATTAAGACTCTATTTACTCTTTCGGTAGGGTTTACTTGGGGATGGTATTTTGCGTTAAACCAAATTTTTTGTACTTTGTAACTTTTAACGAAATTCTGAAAATCTTTAGAGATAAATTGTGCCCCATTGTCGCAAAGGATAATCTGTGGGACACCAAAGATAAGAAATATATTTTGTTCTAGGAATTTAATTATAGCTGCAGATGTAACTTTACGTAAGGGTTGCACCATAACAGATTTAGAAAACCAATCGGTGACAACTAAAAGATATTGGTTACCTCTTTTCGATCGGGGGAGAGGTCCTAATAAGTCAAGCGAAATTAATTGAAAGGGATAAGATACACGTTTAAAGTTACCCATTAAACCAGGGCGTCTTGTGAACTCTTATGGGAACCACAAATTTTACAGTTCTTAATATAACGACAAACAGATTGTTTTAGTGTGGGCCAGTAATATAATTCAGATATTTTAGCGAGAGTTTTTGTAACACCAAGGTGTGCAGCTATGGGATGATCGTGACATAATTTGAGCACCTCACTGCGGTTAGCAGTAGGCACGACCAGTTTCCATTCAGGAATATTCGATATTTTATGCGGAGAAAAAGATACAAATTTATATAGTCTGTTATTAGTTACACGAAAGGTAGGAAATTTATCGAGACTATCGGAAACTTTTTTAATCATATTGAGATACCAGGTATCAGGAATAAATTTGGAAGGTTAAGAGAAACAACATCACGAGATAAGGCATCAGGTACGATATTTAATTTGCCAGGCCTGTGTCTAACGTCAAAAGTAAATTGAGGTATACGCAAGTTCCATCTTGCCAAATGACCTGCTGGTTGTTTGAAGTTATTAAGCCAAGTGAGGGCTGCACAATCAGTGATTACGGTAAAGTGTGTACCTTCAACATATCCTCTAAATTTCTCGATGCCAAAGATAACGCCCAATAATTCTCGTTCGGTAGCAGAATATTTTTGTTCGGCAGAAGCTAAGGCACGACTTGCATAAGCGATTGGATGTTCTAAACCATTTCTTACCTGGAACAACATTGCACCTAAACCAGTAAGCAAGGCATCGGTTTGTATATAAAGCTTTTCATCGAAATTGGGCGAAATTAAGATAGGTGCTGAAGTGATTAATGTTTTAATTTGTTCGAAAGCCTGTTGAGATTCTAAATTCCACTTGATAGTTTGGTATATCTTTTTATTTTTACTTAAAGCGGTAATGGGTGCAGATATAGTTGAAAGATTGGGTAGAAAGATGCGATAGTAGCTAATCATTCCAATTAAACGTTTGTTTTCGGTAACAGTTTTAGGTGTTTTAAATTTAGTAATAGCGTCGACTTTAGCAGGATCTGCTCGTAGGCCAGTTCCATCGATAATAAAACCAAGAAATGTAAGGGACGAACAACAAAATTGACACTTTTCCCAGTTTATCTTAAAACCTGCTGCGTTTAAGCATTCTGCAACCTCATTTAATGTAGCGATATGTTCATCAAAAGAACTTGAGATAACTAAGATATCATCCAAAAATACAAAGGCACGTTCCTGGTGTAAGATAGGACCTAACGTTTGATCCATAGTACGTTGTAGGGTTTGTAGAGCGTTACAGAGACCAAATGGAAAAAACTTATATTCGAAAATACCTCGGCCTAGAACACAAAAAGCAGTTTTTGGACGAGAAGATAGGTCGAGAGGTATCTGGTAAAAAGCTTGTCTAAGGTCGATAGATGAGATAAATTTTGCGTTTCGAAGCCGGCTTAAAATAGAGTCAGTTCTAGGTAAGGGGTAAGCATCAGAAACAGTCACGGAATTCAACTTTCTGCCATCGAAACAGACACGCCAATCGTCATTCTTCTTACGCACTAGTAATACGGAAGATGTCCAGTGTGAATTTGAGGAGAGATAACACCAGATTCTAACATTTTATCTATTTCAGTATGCAAATGCTTTTGTAATGCAGGCGATAACGGATATTGACGTTGCTTAAAAGGGAGAGCACCACCGATAGAGATAACGTGTGTTGCAGTAGTAACACAACCAAGTTCGGAGGTATTAAGTTTGCGAAATTTGTCAATTGTAGCGTTAAGAATTTCATTTTGGGAATCAGTAAGAGAAATTTTGTTAGATATTCCTGTAGATGCACAGGGATTTGTTTTAAGAGAGGTTTGCCATGAAAAATCTTGGAAATAAAGTGACAGATTAAAAAGTTTACAGAAATCCACACCTAGTAGAAAAGGATAAGCTAATGCAGGGACAATTAAAAATGAAACATCACGTTCAAGTGATTCTACTCAAATTTTTAACTTAAGGGAACCCGTTACATATATTTCATTATCGTCAGCTAAATTTATGGAAGTTATTTTGGGAACAATTTGAATTTTAATATTTTGTTTTGATAATTGATGTAAACCTTCGTTATTTATAAGGGAGCATGAGAAACCTGTGTCCAATAAAGCAATTACATTTAAGGAACCAATCGAAATGGGCAAGTGTGGACGGTTATCAAAGGGTTTCTTAACAAGTTGTAAAGCGGCAGACTTTTTATGATAAAAGGAATTGACGGTTTGTAACCACTTAGACCACTCAGATGGAGTAGTATAACATAATTCTTCTAATGAAGGTAAGGCATTTTGTACATTAACAGTAGCGGTATTATTGTTAGATAAATTTAATGACGGTACGGTATTGGAGGTAGTTTTATGATTTAAATTTATTGACGTCTGGGTCCGTTGAATGATTGGTGTTGAGGACGATTTTGATTTCTTGAGATATTCACGCCCTGATTTAAAATATCTCGACGGGAGTTTCCCGATACATTAGGATTACATTTTGTGCAGTTAGATTTGTAGATATTTGAGCGGCCACAACCATAACAAAAAATATTTCTAGGGTATGTGCAGACATTATAGTTGTGTCCACTTCTCTTACAGTTCCAACAGGTAAGCGAGTTATTAGTTACGGTAGAAGGAACATTAAGAGTAGATACTTTATTGGAATCTCGAACTTGGCAAGACTGTTTTTCTGGAGGCGGTCGGTATTTATCAATTCTTAACTTCACTTCCTGAAGAGAACGACATAAATCTTTAAAGTGCGCTAAAGAAGAGATGTGTTGTAAGGCCAGACGTTCACAGAAATACGGGTTTAAATTTCTAAGTAACTGATCGATAATTTCAGATTCTGAAGGTTTTTTATCGAGTCTACTATATAAGGCTTCTAATGAGGTAAGGAAAGAAACAACATTTTCGTCAGGACCTTGGGTTCGATTTCGTATCTCGTTCCAAAGGTCGGTAATATAACCATGAGGTAGGAAGTCTCGTTTTAGGCACGCAACTAACTCCTCCCAGGTAGAAATTTGGTCTCGGATGTTCCTGTACCAGATCAACGCGGAGTCTGAAAACAAGTCACCAGCTGAAACAAATAAATCTTGATCTGTACACTGGCGAGAGATTTTGAAATCATTAATACGGTCAAGGAAGGACGATAGAGCGGCTTGCGCGTCAAACCCTTGAAAAGTGAGACCCCATTTGTATACAGGTATGGATTTTCCTACTGGTTGAGGTGAAGTAAGTACGAGATTTGAAAAGGGTAACGATATATCTACGTCTGCATTTGGATTAAGTCTTTCAAGAACAATTCCTTCCAGTAATAATCTCTCCGACAATACATTTTGTTTAGATTGGTTTGCTTGCTCGTCGTCATATAAGGATAATAATTCGATACGCTGTTTAACATGCATTATTCTGGAAACTAAACGCCCTAGCTCAATATCACTGGGACGAGGATCTATTCTATTTATTATTCCAGATATGTCGTCCAAAGACAGTTTAATTTCTGATACATTGTGAGGGCAATCGGAAACGGGTTTCTTTAAGATAGGAGTGCCTTTCATTTCCTGGACTAAAATTGCTCTAAGTTAAGATTTCCGATCATTTTGATTAGATGCTGGGGTAATATTTCTGCACTCAATCTCGTAAATTAACTCGAGAGATTTTAAATGTGAAATATTCATTTTGAATTTATGTTTGAGACACGATATATATATATATATATATATATATATATATAAGGTATACAATATCAGAAGGTAAAAAGGTTACAGCTACTTCAAGTCAGTACGATAAAGATATTTAACGGTGAAAACTTCCTATGAAAGCATTCGTAAGGAATAATATTCAAATTTTATCACGCTAAGTAACCAAAAAAAACTAAAGAACACGTTTAGAGTATATGCGGGCAAGGTTAATATTTAATAAAGGGATATATCATTGATAAACTACAAAAAGACACTCCAAATTATAAAAACACGCAGGTAATATGTTATTTAAGAAATAAAACAAGAACTGTAATCTAGCATTTTCAAAAGATATTCACTACATTAAGCGTTTTTTAAACATAAGGTTTCTTTAAAAGCGTTCGAATATCACAATCAAAGAGGTAAATGACTTCTTTTTTTTAAAAGTGTAAACACACAAAGTAAATTATGTACGGTTTTTTAAAAAAACTGGAAAGGTTATGTTGAAATTTAATAAAAATAAATAATTTTCGTGATAAACCGTGTTTAAAGGCATGCAAATTAGTTAAATGATTGTTTATTTATCCATAAATAATTCGCCTACTCGTATAATACAAAAGTAAAGTTAACGTATAAATCTTTTTAAAACTTGAAGTTAAAGTTTAGAACCACTAAACACATATTTCAGATAATTTCAGTTATCACTTCATTTAAAGTTACAGTAAATTAATTAATGTAGCATTTATAAGACAAAAGGTATATATTACAATAACCTCAAAATGACGGTTTTCATTACAACCGCTAACATGTCAATTCAGGAAAATCTCTGGGGAATTCACAAGATACCAACCTGAAATTTAAGATCCACAGATATCTTACAACATAGATAATGACGTTTATTAATTTAATTTAGATGAAAAAGCTATTTAAAACATTAATTAATACATTCCATAGGCATACAGGAATTATACCACCTGAAAAAAACAACACGTTGGACGGCAAATTCTTATATTTAAAACGGTAGTTACATTTAAAAGTTCGATAAATACAACACCGGAAGCGGGGTTTACTAGACACCATCGGTCGTTGGTAGCGCTAATCTTATACAGATTTTGGCGCGCTCATCTACCAATGACGTCACCAATGCACAATTTATACTGCGCAATAATCTGGAATTTATATGAATTTAAACAATATATTCTAATGCAATTACTCACATGAATATGTCTCTGGGTTAAAGTTGGCTTCTATTCCAAGTCCATCAGGCTACGAAGGCCCCGTTGAGGTAGTTAAAGGTGATACGCCGACGCTCTACCAACGCGTTCGGACCAGCAATCAGGGTTCCGCTCCGGGTTGGTTAAAGATGGTACTTGCTCCGGTGCTGTCTGCAGAACATGGTCTTCCGGCTCATTCTCGGGTCGTGCAGTACGGTTCGCCCTAGGTGGCTTCAGATTTCTTCCTACCTATGCAGGGAATGACGGGAACATGGTATAAGGCAACAAACAAAGACAATTAGGCAAAGGAAATCTACATAGGTAAAGATAAGCACGATACGATACCTCAAAGCGTCCACTCCACTCGAAGGTTCTGGCGAAAAAGCCACGTTCAAGCGTCTAAAGGAAACTTCTCCCCACCTCTTGTCTTTTACACGTCGGCGGGAGGTTATTCGTCCAACCTCTCGCGTCGCGCGATCTGGCGCAAACGCACTGGGACATAACGGAAATGCGCGCCCCGAGTCTTTTGAAATTATGGCGCGAACCTCCGCACATCAAACTTAACCTAAACACAATGTTTAAGGACCAATTTGATTGGCACGTAACAAATTTTCAAAATAAAGGTACTTTACTCTTGCGCCAAATCCATATTTATTGATATACCTCGTATATGACAAATAAATTTTGAAATGTAAAGGTTTTATTTTAGGTTTCGGAACAAGCAGAACTTTTTATAAGGAGTAACTTTTTTTCTTAAAACTAAAAATAAAAAAGTTTTCCATATGCCGCCAACTTAAGTAGACACACTGTATATATTAAGATATAAATTTTCTTGACCATATATAAATAGTAGTGAATGTTCCTGGAAAATGGTCAGGTATAAGTAAAAAAACTCAATTTGCTTTCATTGGTTTTCATGTGTTTTCATGCTTTACGCGTTTCGGTTCCAAATAACCATTTTCAAAATAGCAGCTAAAAATTACATTGTTATAAATACTATAAAATTATACACTATAAACATATACTTGCACTAAAACGTTTTTAAATAGGTAACAGATACAATATGACTATTGTACGTCGTAAAGGTTTACAAATGTTATGCTGAATGACTAGATTAAGTTAACTGGTTAGAACAAATAATCTGTTATTGCTGATAATTTAAAATATGTATACTATTGGAGCAAATTGTAGTATGAGAAATGTGAATTAATTAAAAGCGTATTCTTATTGAGGCGCCACAGGTACTATTTATTTTGTATTAGTCTGTAGTAAATGTTAGTGAATTGATCATGGTCCGATTGAATTTTACGAGTTTTACGCGTTCGTATGATGAATGTTTCTAAAATATTTCATTTCATTATCTATAATTGTTTCAGACCAAAACTTTTATACATAATCTTGAAAATTAAAATTGTGAATGATAGTTTCTATTGAGGTTAGACAAATGCTGTGCATATTTTATTATTAGTTTGGAATTGAGTATTATGTGATTGATATATTCTTTTATGAAGATATTTATTTTGAATTGTCTATATAACATCTTACAGCCAAGATCATTGATGTCGTATGTGTTTCATGTTCTGTATTTTCATTTGTGGTTTGGTTGGTAAAATGTTTTCAGTAAATATTTGTTTAGTGGAATATGGAACTTAACATTCTTAAACATCATTTTATTCTTTGACAAGTACCAGTGTTGTTCTTATTCACTATTGTATTGCGCATTGGTGAGTTGGTTCGTATTATCTGTATTATTGATATGTTGTGAATTTTATTTTAACATATGGCTTCAGACAATTGATTTTGATGGCGTATTGTTTATACTGTTACTTTATTTGTGGTTTATTTACACGTTGATAATTATTGGTCTGTTGACAGGTTGTGACGTTTCATTTTGTATTGTTGTAGACACAGAGTTATAATACATCTTCACTCCATGTATTGACCATTGTTGAAATAGTTCTGCAGCATTATATTTATTGAAGGTCCAAAATGATATTGTTCTTTGCTTTTTTTCTACGGTGAATTGTTTAGGGTGGAAAGAGTTGAATTTATTTAGGGTTTTAAATTTTGTCAATTGGTGACACTGTCGACGATTGTATCATATGCTTACCAATTGACAAAATTAATAAAACTCTAAATAAATTCAACTCCTTCCACCCTAAACTACAATTCACCGTAGAAAAAGAAAGCAATAGAACAATATCATTTTTGGACCTTCAAATTAAATATAATGCTGCAGGTACTATTTCAACTAATTGGTACAATAAAAAAACATGGAGTGGAAGATATTTAAATTATAACTCTAGTGTCCCTAAACAATACAAAAGAAACGTACACAACCTTGTCGAACACGCCATCCAATTATCACACGGTAAATATAGACCAAAAAATTTGAAAAAAGTAAAAACAGTATTAAAAAATAACGCCTACCCAAAACAATTCCTTAAGCTGTTAATTAAAAATAAAATCCACAACATATGCAATAATACAGATAATACGAACAAACTCAGCCAATGTGAATCAATAGTTGGAATAGAGTACATACCTGGTTTGTCCGAAAGAATTAAAAAATGTTTAAGAAGTCATAATATCCATATTGCCCACAAACCAAATAATTTTACTAAAACATTTTTTACCAACCTAAAACCACAAATAGAAAATAAGAACAAAACACATACGATCTATAAAATAAAATGTCTTGGCTGTGGGGATTTTATATAGGAAATTCAAAACAATATCTTCATAAAAGAATATACGAACACAAATACTCAATCCAAACAAAGAATAAAAAATGCACAGCACTTGCTAACGATGCAATAGAAACATCACACAATTTTGATTTTAAGAATGTTAAGGTTTTAGGTACTGAAACAAACGATAATAAAAAAAATATTTTAGAAACCATTCACATACAACGCGACAGACACTCCGTAAATTCCAAGTCGGACCATGAACAATTCATTAACACTAGTTAGTCTAATTAGTCTACAGACTAATACAAAATAAATAGTAATCTGTGGCGCCTCAATAAGAATACGCTTTTAAGTAATTCACATTTCTCATACTACAATTTGCTCCAATAGTATACATATTTTATATTATGAACATTAACAGATTATTTGTTCTAACCAGTTAACTTAATCTAGTCATTCAGTATAACATTTCTAAACCTCTACGACGTACAATAGTCATAATGTATCTGTTATTTAATTAAAAATGTTTTAGTGCAAGTATATGTTTATAGTGTATAATTTTATAGTATTTATAACAATGTAATTTTCAGCTGCTATTTTGAAAATGGTTATTTGGAACCGAAACGCGTAAAGCATGAAAATACATGAAAACCAATGAAAACAAATTGAGTTGTTTTACTTATACCTGACCATTTTCCAGGAACATTTATTACTATATATATATATATATATATATATATTACTCAAATTTAGACAAGGGTAGAAAATTAATTAACGACATCAAATAATTTTAATCACCGTGTATAAGGAAGCTTTGGGAAAAGATACATGGAATTAAAGGCCTACTGTGAAGATTTAAATCATTCAATTAGAATGTAGGGTTTGTATAGAATTTCATTAGATAATACGCGTTATTAAAACCGTGGAGCATAAAAATTTATTCGTTTCATTAAAAATAAGGAATTTAAATTATTCACTAGACGCTTTCTATAAAAAGAAGCAGAATTAAAATGCTCAATTTGTATGTAATTTAATTGTTCCAAGTATTAAAACAAATAGAAATTACGTGCAAAATTTATATTAATTAATTCAATTTTTAAGTAACCGGTATTAAATAAAGTGTACAAATAATAATTAATATTTAAAATGTTACGATTGAACACCTGCGTATTTTAAAATGTCGAATTCTGTTAATTTATTTGGATAAACATGAAAACTCTGCGTATATTGCAAACGGTCGGATAAACTATAGCTTATATTAACGAAAAAGGCTAGTTGAGGGGTTATTTAACTCAAATAGGAATACACGTGGATTGAAATAATCGATAGTAAAGAATATCGATTTGTACCACTCAGGCCAGGGTAGAAAGAGACGGAAAAAACAGATAAAACAGAGACACAGATAATAAAAGGCCGGATTTGAGAAGCGTCACTAGCTTTACGATTGGTTGTAATAAGATGCAGATATGAGAGGGGGAACAACAATTTCTAAATAAAATTAATTAGTTATTCTTAGATTTCCAACTGGCGTGAGTGCAAATTTAGTAGAATCGCTGTGCCGGACGGTCGAAAGAGAACAGAGAATGCGAAATCCTAAAAATTGTCCGTTGAGCTTCAAACTACGCCACTAGTGAAGTCCGAAATTAATATTACAGGTGTTTTAAATGCACAAGTTGGTGCAATTTTTATAAACGGGGTGGTCCGTATAAAATCATTTTTATTAATTGAATTATCTGCAAATTAAATGAGGGTTCTTGTTGCACATTGCGTGTAAAAAGAGATTATGTATGAATCTGTAGCGGCAGCCTTGAGAGATTTTTGAGTATAGTGATTTGGATGCCCAGCGGGTTTGAGATTTAATTTCTGTTCCCATTGGAAAGCAGCAATGTGGAATGATCTTGGTACGTGCAGTCGATAGGGGAAAGCATCTTTAGGGGTGGTGATCTAGATGAAAATTACTCTCTAGGTAATGGATTTTTTCTTAAAACTGTTGTGCTGGTGCTTATTTGTTTAAACTATTAGTGATTATGAGTTTTATTTGGTGATAAATTTATGAACCGAAAATTAATTTATTTGTCTTTGTATAGGACATATTTGTAATCTGAGGGTGTAAATACATGTATATAATAATTATGAATATTTCACAGATGTAAGAGGTAAACGGGTCTTTTGTAAAAAAATTTCAGTGCTAAAATTTTGCACGCAAATATAAAAAAGGTTTATACTGAACTCAGGATAGACCAGGGGAAAATAAAGTAAGGTTCTGGGATAGGCTCATCTACTTTACAATAACATAATGTAATATAGACAAACAGGAAGTCGTTGGTGTATTAAGTTGATGATTTTTACTATCGAGTAGGAGCATGAAATATTTAAGATGGATCAAATCTGTAGATATTGAAACTGTGTGAGTTTAATATTAATCTGTCCGAATAAAAGAGTTGTATGTTTTGTTGGTCGAATTATTTTTTTAATTTTTTTTTATTAGAAAGGTAGTTATGGGTAGTAGAGCAGATAAGCAGCCGTGATGAGTATCCCTAAAGAAACATGCGCAGAGCTAGCCGTGTGGTGTCATTTTTGAGCGCATCCTCAGAGGGTACTCAACTAGAACGTCTCATAATCCAAAGCTTGGGCTCAAAATTGGGAAACCAATAGAGGCAAGCCTCACAACATTTATGAAGCCCAATTTGTGGGGCTTGATTTTATACAAGTATAGACCACAACAATTATGGCGACCCGAACGTGAGGGGCTCGAATTCCAGGTAAAATTAAAATTTAATTTCAGACAACTGGTGAGCTGAGAATAAAGAGTTGAGTGTATTGTAGATTTTGTAAATATTTTGAGTGTGTGTACGTGTGATTTAAACTTATGCAGAGGAAAGAGTGGTTAAAGAACCAAGTCGTTGAAATGAAAAGTAGCGACAGTGCCCTATTTGAGAAAACCAGGACAAGAAATGGAGGAAGCAGGAGGTAGTAAGGATCAGTCGAAAACAGAATCAGGGGAACAAGGAAATGAATCAATTTTGAGGATGTTAGAGAGAATGAGCGAGGAATCCAATTAGTAATTTGAAAAAATAAATGAAACCTTGAGTGGAGTCAGGGAAGACACAAATCGAAGATTTGAACGACTGAGCCAAGACTCAAGAAGGAATTTAGAACTGACAAAAACTTTAACTAAAAAAATAGACAGATCTACCCAAGAATTTAATGAGTTTAAGAACAGTTTGACGTTAAAAATGAAGGAGGTTGAAAACAGGGTAGAACAAACTGAAGAAATATAATAGGTTTGAGACATGAAATGGGACAATTGAAGACCTAAGTAAGAATCTTCTGTGAAGAAAAAATAAATGTGAAAATGACTGAAGTAAGAGATTAGTGTAGAGATCAACTTGGAAGGGTTGAAAGAGAGGTAAGCGGCATTAAACAGAATGTGTCGGCTTTGATGGGAGATGGGGGGGCCCAGATTTTATACAGGACACATATCATTAAACCAGCAAATAAAATTTTACGGGGATAATAGGTGAACCCCCAAATATTTATAAATAGCGTTCGAAATTTGGTGGAAATTTATATGATGAACAGGCAAAACTGAACACGGTAAAGGCGTTTTAAAAGACAATGTTGAAGCCTGGTATAATTTAATTGGTCAAGAAATAGAGTCGTATATTGAGTTCGAAGCAGTGTTTTGAAACATTACTGGAGTGACCATGCAAGACCAGGTACGCGATGATTTAATTACCGAAAATATAAGAGTGAATATGCTGGAAATAGGGAGGAATATGCAATTCGCAAATACAACATAGCCAAACAGTTGAGTCCACCTTTCACGGACCGACAAATTATTATCTTTTGCGACATTTTGAAATTGAGATTAGGCAACATGTGGCGTTGCAAAATATTGTCGAAAGGGAAACATTCTTAGAATACCTGCAGAGGTATGACGATGTGAGTACCGGACGACCAAGAGAAAGTAGGGATAGAAACGTTAATTTGATTAGATTCGAGAACACGGAGGACAATTTTCAGAGACGGGGAACTAACTTTAACAGAAATTCGGGACACAACTAGGAACCTAGGAGGTCGTTTTCAGAAGTAATAGTGCAAACAGGTGACCGACGCCGAGACCTAGGGTACAAGGACAGAACAGCTCACCAGACACGGATAGCACTCTGTCGACGACAGCTGTAAGGGACAGCGAGAGGAGTACTATAGTAGAGACGACGCCACGTACATATGCAGAGGTAGTTGGAGGACAACAAGGGCCCAGTAGAGAAAATCGAAATGGACAGGGTTTTTAGACAGTGACACACCACTAGATTTACTTGTGTATAAATACGAACATCCGCGGAAAATTTTAAAAATCGATGAAGAAGTTGAATCCATAAATAAGAAAAAATGTTGTTTGCCAATAATTGATGTAAAAATTTTTGATCATAGTGTAGGATCGTTGCTCGATTCCGAAGCAGAGGCGAGTTTGATATCGGAGGAATTCGTCAGCAAAATTAGGGAAAAGGTGTGTGATAGGATTATGCCAATAAAAAGGAGTTATTTGGTAGCTCCGAATAAAAAGCGATTTGCTGTGGTGAATAACGTTGTGGTGCTAAAAGTAGAGATAGGTTCAGTAAGCTGTGAGCAGGAGTTTGTAATTGTACCCGGACTGAAATTTAAGGGAATTTTAGGTGTTGATTGTATGGTGAAGTTGGGATTAATAATAGATATGGAGAGGAGGATGTTTAGAATCAGAGACAGGATATTGCCCTGGAAGGCAAGTTATGAAGTCACACAGGATGACACGGATTTGAGTATTAATGTTATGGGATTAGATGGAGTGGTTAAAGTGATCAACACAATTAAATGATCAGAAGAAAGACTAGAAGAGGTACAAACGTTAATGAATAAAGATTCTGAATTAGTAACTGTAGAGGCGAGCACAGCGTTAGGTTACGAGCATGTTTTAGAAGTAGATAATTCTGAACCGTTCAATACAAAAATTTATCCAATACCTGCAGCATATAGAGAACAAGTGAATCAAGAGCTAACTAAGATGTTGAACGTTGGCATAATTGACCTCCCAAACACAAATTTTCTAAATCCATTGGTTGTGGTGGAGAAAAAAGATAATAGTATTCGTTTATGTTTGGATGCAAGGAAGATTAATCAGCGGACGAAACCACAATTTTATTGTCCACCGTCCATGGAGGCACTTTTAACGAGGCTAAGTGGAAAATTTTGCTTTTAGTAAACTAGACTTAAGAAATTCTTTCTGGTTAATTCCATTACACAAAAATTCTAGAAGGTATACGGGGTTTTCCGTTAAGGGAAAAAGGTTATAATTTCAAGGTAATGCCGTATGGTTTTCTACATCAAATGCAGTATTAAGTAAGGAAAAGCAGACAAAGGAAAGGAGCAGATGAACGATTTGAGAATGTGGATGTTAAGGATAGTTTAATTTTCTATGAGGTAGTCATGATAATAGTGATAGAAATAGGAGTGAAGACAAGGGTGCACTCTATCAAATATGTGCGGAGCATGACTTGGAGAATCAAGAAAAGAGTTAGGTTTAAATAGATAGTGATAGGTGTAAATAGACAGTTAAAAGTAGAGATAGGTTAATAGATAGAGATAGGTGTGAATAGATAATTGTAAATAAAGATAGGTCAAATAAATTGAGATAGGTGTGAATAGATATTGTAAGTAGAGATAGGTTAAGTAGATAGAGATAGGTGTGAATAGATAGTTGTAAGTAGGGATAGGTGGATGGATAGTTGGGTCTAAATATTATATAGGGATGGTTAGTAGGTAGAATACTTCTTATTTGAATGTAAATAAAACCAAGATATTTGTATGTCTTTGTATTCAAATATTGGGAATATACTGTGGAGTAGTAAGCTTAGATAGCTGTAGATACGCCAAACATTTATTTGTTTGTAAGTACACTGTACATAGAAATCGCTATACAATATAAAACGCTTCAATATAATTAGATAGGGATAAGATTAGATAAGATAATGTAGATTTAATTTTTATACGTTAATTTAGAACTAGGACAACAATTAATTAAGAATAAGATCGATGACAAGGTCAGAAATCATTTACAAATATTATTATTATAAAAGCTTTTTGTTAGCGAATTCAACTTTCAGTAGAAGAAAAACAAAAGTGGAAATTAACGTCAATTTACTGATAATGAATAAACGCAATACAAACATACATCAACTGAATGTAAATACATAAATATTACATTAGAATTAATTATAAATTGGTATCAGATAGCATATTTGAAATGACTATAGGTACATCGCGTGAACGTCGGTTTCATACTGCATATGTTGTCGATTTCTTAACGTTGTCGCATAGATATCGGACAAGTATAACGTCGACCTCCACAATTATCTACACTTTGAGTATCGCACGTAACATTCACGTCGCACAGGGTGCTAACACTTTTAAGATTGGATGTAGTGTAAAAATCAATAATTTAAGCACGGTACATTTCTTAAACGTAGCACAAGCTAAACATCCGTTGAACTTTACAAGGTCTACTATTCGAAAACATGCCATAACGGTTAAAAAATTCAAAGAACAGACATGCAATAGATAAACAATTCCTATAAAAGCTTTTATACGTTGAGAATATAGTTCCAGGTAAAATTTGTTAATTAAAAACACGAGGCTAAAAGCAACGATCGTTTACTTGTTGAAAACAAATCGATAAAATCAGGCGAGAGACGATATTTAGCATGTAACAGAAACAGATGGAAGATATCATATGGTTAAGTGGTAATGACTTTTAAACGTCTGTACGACGAGTATATTTCAAAAGCCAATAAGCGGAACGAAGATGCAACATGTTTGCAGAAGATATCGATTTTTGAAGGCACACATAAAGTAAGGCAGAAACAACTCTGAACAAAGTGATAATATAGGGACTATAATAAAGATAGAAAACAGGGCAGACAAGGATACTAGAAATGTAGAAATAACGTAGACAATTTAGTTAGGGTATAAAGACAAGGCTAGAGGATGTTATTATGAAAGCAAAAGTGAAATAGTAGTGTGTACGCGCACATGGGAGGCGAGATTGTAGTTGTTTAGGGATAACAAGAGAGTGTGGATTTCAAAGAAAATTAAAACGGGTGGCAAGTTTAAGGGGTTTTTCGCGGTAAAGCAGTGTTTGCACACAAAATCTCCAAGTTTTCGAAGACGGTTGTATTTTCGTGCATGTGTATTTCTGAAATTGAGTGGTCGTTGAAAAGTTTTCGAAGAATATTTAGGAAAGATACGTGCTACTTGAGAGGGGTTGTGCTTATATAAACGTGTTAGGAGGCGGCATTGGATTTCTTAGTTTTCGATTCTACTGAAGATACTCATTCTAGCTTCAAACTAGGCGACTAGTGAAATTCAAAATTAACTATACAAGTGTTTTAAATGCACAAGCTGGTGCAATTTTTCTAAACGGAGTGTCCCGTATAAAATCATTTTTATTAATTGAAGCAGGATGACCTGTAAATTGAAAATTATTTTGAAATTGAATGAGGGTGCTTGTTGCGCATTGCGTGTAAGAAGAGATTAAGTATGGATTTGTAGCGGCAGTCCTGAGGGATTTTTGAGAATGGTGATTTGGATGCCCAGCGGGTTCTAGATTTAATTGCTGTTCCCATTTGAAGGCAGCAATGTGGAGTGATCCTGGTACGTGCAGTCGATAGGAGAAAAGCATCTTTAGAGGTGGTGACCTGGATGAAAAATGCTCTCCAGGTAATAAATTTTTTCTTAAAACTGTTGTGCTGGTGCTTATTTGTTTAAACTACTAGTGATTTTGAGTTTTATTTGGTGATGAATTTATGAACCGAAAATTAATTTATTTGCCTCTGTTTAGAACATATTTGTAATCTGAGGGTGTAAATACATGTATATAATAATTATGAATATTTCACAGATGTAAGAGGTAAACGGGTCTTCTGTAAAAATTTTCAGTGCTAATATTTTGCACGCAAATATAAAAAGGGTTTACACTGAGCTCACAAAAGACCAGAGGAAAATAAAGTAAGGTTCTGAGATACACCGTTCTACTTTAAAATACCACAATGAAATGTAGACGAACAGGAAATCGTTGGTGTATTAAGTTGATGATTTTTACTATCGAGTATTCTTACAATTTAAAAGTTAAAGTTACAATTCCGCAAGCGCGAGATTACGTAACGCACCGGCAGATGGTAACCCTTATCTTGGTTACAGATTTTAGCGCATCCATCTGTCAATGACGTCACACAATAAGCATATTTAATTGCGCAATTATGGAATAAATATAAATGTTCGAAATGCAGTATAAACAAATAAGGTACTTACATAAATAGGTACGGCTTCCTGCGAGGTTAAATTAAAGTTGGCGTGTGCTGACGTCCATCAGGGCTGCTGATGGCCCCCATCAAGACAATTAACGGAGGGTACGCCCAGCGTCCTTCCAAAGCGCTCCGACCAGCTACGGCAGTCATGGACTCGTTCGTCTAGGTTCGTGGACTCCGGTTCGCCCTAGACTGCTTACAAATTATCTCTACCTATGCAGGGAACAAATAAGGAAACAGGTATAAGGGGCGACAATCAGATAAGGCAAGGAAATCTACATAAATAAAGATAAAGGCACGATACGATACTTTACCAAACCACTCCTCTTGATGTTCAGAGGCAAACCGCCACGTTACAGAGTCCCCCGCAAACTTCTCCCATTTTTTCTCCTCCACTCGCGTCGCGCGATCTGGCGCAAACGCACTCTGACGTGACGGAAATACACGCCAAGTCTTTTGAATTTGTGACGCGAAATTCCCGCACATCAAGACTAAACTAAAAAATGTTTAGTGCCAATTTGGCACGTAACAGTAGTTTTGTTGGTCGAATTATTTTTAAAATTTTTTTTCTAATTAGAAGAGTTTCATTAATACGTAGGGTTAATTGTTCAATATGTTCTACATGTGCAGCATAAACCTGATCTTATAAATAACCCCAAATAAAAAAAAGCTTTACATAGACACATGAGGTCTATGCGATCAGTAAAAGACTTCCTAATGTAGTTTTGTTTCTGATTTAGTGCTCAGGTTACCTCTGCATATCCAGCAAGAACTATTCTCCAAAAAGTCCAAAACTCATTAACATTAACTGGCGCTCAACAAAATTACCAAGCTTAGACAGGTGTTGCTCGACAATAGTACTTCAGCGCTCTTCAAGTACGTACTTTCTCCTTGCACTGAGTTAGTTGGCGAACAATACTTTGTTGATTACAGTTGAGGTTAACGATAATATTCAAGTGCAGAGAATATGGGTGAGGTACCTACTTCTCTGTGAAATATCTATTTATTTCTTTGAACATAAACTATACGAAATATGTAGTTATTTAATTTGGTGTAGCCTTTCTTACTAATATTTTAATTGTTGTAGATAACGGGAACTGTGGTGACTTATGTACTTGTAGCACTCCAGTTTCGTGCATCCTGGGCAAAGCAGCAATCCTCACGCGAATAACAAACGAAACTCTGTAAAATAGGTTAAAGAATATTCGATAACACACCATACTAGTATTTAAAAAAAAGTTGTAGTATTAAATAAAGGTAGTTTGCGTGGACGGCATCTTCTTTATTTTTTTCAGAAAAGTATTTAATTTTTAGTGGTTCTCAAAGGTCTACATAAGAAACTTTGAAAACTAGGGTGCGATTACTATATAAGATATCTAAAACAAGAAGTAACCGCATGAGAATGAAGCTCTTACATTACAGCATACCTACCACGGTACATTGTTAATTTAGGTAAGTAGGATAAAAAAGCCAAAACTACGCCAAAAAAGCAGCAACGAGGATTTTATATATAAAACAAAACTAGAGGCAGATTGAGTTTTCAGTGTAATTTTCTCTATATGAAGTTTATATCAGTGGAAGAGATAAAAATACATCATTCTATTCACCTCATTTCTTTGTCTCTGCTCCTTCCACATTCTAACTCCCACCTTCCACTTCTACCTTCCCTATTCTACCTTTCAATTCAACCTTCTACATCCTACCCATAGTCTACCGTCCACCTTCCACATTCCACCTGCCACCTTGCAAATCATAAAATCTCTGTTACTATAGTTTTTATATTTATAATCATTTTCTTAGTGTGTGAAGCATCAGATGGGTTTAAATTATCTAGATCCGTCCCCTAACACATTTACAATCCACAAATCCCTATTTTCCAAACTCTTTATTTATAAGCATTTTCTTAGCGTGTAAAAAACTAGATAGGTTGAAATTTCCTTAAAGCTGGAATCCGCCATTAATTCAACCTTGTACAAATCCATTGCCAAGGTATAAAATTTAAAAAGGCGGCATGTACTCACCTCCCTCCTCCACTCCACAGACCACGCTAATTACTTGCAGTTATTTGAAATATGACACATCAAAAACCATGTTCAGCAGGACCACTCGCAAAATTAAAAAAAAATCGAAAATAGCGGCAGTAGTAGTAAACTATGCGGTACGTCAATAGGCGCGGCTTCGTGGCTTAGTAGGTTCGAGTGTGACTACTAAAACTAAGTTCTCGGGTTTGATTCACGACGCAGACCACTTGTGTGTGTGTGTGTTGTGTGTGTGTGTGCGTGCGTGCGTGCGTGCGTGCGGGCGTGCATGAGTGCGTGTGTGCGTGCGTGCGTACGTGCGAGTGTGTGTGCGCGTGTGTGTGTTATTATTATTATTTATGAAAACTGAAAAGTTACATATTTACAATTTACAGAAATTCAAATAATGTATATAACGTTGTAAAATGATTTGAGCTTATTAAGTACTTATACCGTTACTAAAGTTTAACCTTTTGTTTTCAATCCAGCTTAATGTTCGTCTGATGCACCATATTTCTTTAAATTTTCGCAGCGTTCCATTTCTTAAGTAACAAACGAATTCTTTAGTAGCTCTTGACTTAATCCGCTCTAAGTAGCGCTTAATATAGGGTTTTTCTTCAATGTTGTCTTTAATTTTGTCGAGCGTTGTCCAATAGATGGTGCTTTTGGCAATGTTGAGCAAATAATTTCCTAGATTATTAATTTCAGATTTTCCTTTGAATTTGCAGTATAGTTCCCTTAATTAGATGTGCTTTCTGTGCCTTACCTTTTTCAATAGTGTATTAACGAGTTTCCATAACACCATTGCTGCTGGACATGTTATAATTATGTGCCATGGATCGCCTGTTTCGTTGTACCAAGGACATCCTCCAGAATTGGATAAACCTGCATAGTATAGAAATTTTGGGTCTGCTATCTATTTTTTGCATACCGCCATGCAACTATCGAATCGTTTCCCAAGGTTGGTGTGGAAAAATACGAGGTCCATATAACCTCATCATCACTCCAGTTTTCTTTCAAGTTTTGTGTAATTTCGTAATGCTGCAGAACTAAACACTTTTGTAACTGGTTACGACAGTTATTTGTAATCACCATGTCATTTTCTTTGAATCTTACTGTAATTTGTTTTTCTTTTGTGATTCGCCACATTCTCAAAATTGTATGTTATTGTCAAAAATATTTTAATTCTATTATAATGGTTTAAAAGTATATTTTTTATATAATCCGAAACTTTAGTAAGCTTGTAGTCTATTTCCTGTTTTGTCACCCAATTTTCACCTAACATAAAGTCGCATATTTTTTTGAAGCCGTGTTGTGCCCATAATGAACTAAACAAAGGAGACTTGATGTCCTGTGCTATCAACCGACTTGTCGAAATTTCTCCCAAGTCTTGTTTATTCCTAGGGAAACTTTTAATATTTAATGTTAGATTCGACCAAGCCCTATACAGTGTATGCGAAAATGGCTCTAGGGAACAAGACAACATTTTATTTTTAGAACAACACAGCAATTGTCAAGTTACGTTGTAGCGGTTGCTTTCTGCAATCAAGAATCTTATCATTCCTGCCCACTTATGTTTATCTGGACATGTAATTATTCGGTGTCCAAGATATATTCGAAAAGAATTTTCTTTAGTACCTACGTGAATTATTCCAATTCCTCCATATTCTGTAGGTAAGTGAAGGTGCATTTCTTTAGTCCAATGTATACATTTCCCAATGTAATCAATGAATTTCTTTTGAAATGCCGCTAGTTGTTTCATCGAATGGGAGTACTTGTAAATAGTGCCATAGTTTTGGAGCTATATGCTGGTTAACAAGAATCTTTCTACCTCCAATAGACAGTGAAGGCATTTTTAAATTCCACTTTTCTAATGCATTATTAGTTCTTTCACATAAAATTCTATAAGCTTTAGTCGTATCATCTACTAAATTTTCTGATAGTTCAACACCGAGTACCTTTATACTGTCTGAAGACCATGTAAAATTGAATATTGTGTCAGTCCTGCCTCTCCAAGCACCTGTGCAAAAGCCCATAGTTTTACCATTATTTAATTCAGTCCCCGATTGACCACTATAAATGTCGTGTGCTTCCATGAATTGCGCAAATTCGTTTTCTTTTGAAATAAATATGGAAACGTCGTCTGCATAAGCACTTACTATTAAGTTATCATTTGTACCAAAAGGAAGTGAAAATCTAACTAACGTGTTACGGCAATAATTCAAAAATGGTTCCAAAGATGAAACAAAAAAACGTTTGTGTGTGTGTGTGTGTGTGTGTATGTTGTCACACCCGTTAAAAATCCCTACTTTGCTTGAAATAGCAAAAGTTCGTCAAATTCAAAATTCTCAGGTAAAAAAAAACTCACTTCCTGACCAATGTAGTAACCTTAGGATGGAGCACTGGAAAATCAAATGTAAGGTATTCCAATAGGATCGCAAGGATTTTAAAGATTTGAAAACAATAAGAGATTGACTGGAGGCATATAAGGTGACAGTAAAGTTGTGGTATTTTTAAGCGGTGCCATGGACACCGGAACATACCTCTTCAATCAAACAGTTCACGAACTCACGCCCATTATCTGATTGCAGTATACATGGTGCGCCAAAAATACAAAATACGTATATCAGGTTTTTTCTAACTTCTGTGGCTTTTTTTATTGTAAAGCACGTATTTGAACTAACTTGGTCAAGTGGTCTTTATGAACCAAAATAAATTTGTAATCTCCATCGGGATGGGATTGCACGTCAATCATGTCCATTTGACTACAACTGGTTCATTTCTGAAAAAAACATTTTTGACCAATTTAATTTTTTTGGCGCTCTTCACACAATCGCAGATATAATTTAGTAACATCATGAGTTATATTTTTGCTCTTTTTATTACATTCACTTTCCATACGATGATTACCACCATGTCCAAAGCCAAATGCGTATCATGCAAAACATCAAAAATTTTGTCGTTTGTAACGTTGTATTTTATACTAGACTCACTTGATAGTACACGATCAATCGGCTTCTCGACGCCACTAACAGAACAAATCAAATCTCTTCAGATGTCGATATTGTAAACTGGTATTGATTTTAGGATTTTTTGGCAATTTGACTAATTGTAGCCTCTCTTTGTATTGTTCGTTATTAAAGTAAAAACTCTTTGAGCTTTTTGAAGATACTAACGCATTAAAAACTTCATGAAAACGCTGTTTTAAACGCGCACGCCCGGTCTCTTCGGATGCCATTTTTGAATGACGATGCAATAATAACTACAATTAACCCATGAGATAGAGGATAGAACGTGGTTTGCCAGAGTAAAGCCCAAAACGCACATTACTTAAACCATATTTTGCACTTCACCATGTCTCGTGGATTGTAAATAGTTTACCCGGGTAACCCTAGGTTTATCCGTTAATCTAACTATACCCGTAACATATACACTATCTGTTTGCAGTCCTCCCATACTAGAAACTAAGTCCTTTTGTATATACCAAGTTCGTAACTGTAGTGCATTTGTTTTGTAAAATCCATGTCAGTAGAAGTATGACAGGGAATCAGCGCCACATTTCCACATACATTCTGGACCAAATAGTTTTCTCCGACTAACCATTTCATCTTTCGCGATAAATATATCATGTTTAGTGTCATTTAATATTAGATTTTCCTCTGCTATCTGAATTTCTAGGAATTTTTTAGATAGCATCATCCCCCAGGGAGCTACGCCCCAATTTTAAGATTTTTTTCCAGGCAGCGATTTCTGACCGTCCTTGTAAATCTTTTAGCCACACCATACATCAAATTAGTCTAGAATTTTACGCAGAATTCGAATCTGCAAACAGATTTGAAAACCGACCAACCCTTACCGTTTTACACACATACCTACTAGCGAACATATAAAAAATTATTTTTATTTCTTTTAAGATAAATATATCTTGTTTGATATCAACCAATATTAGATTTTTCTAGGGAGACCGAATCTGCAAACAGATTTAAAATCCGATCACCCCTTACCGTTTTACACACAAACCCTCTAGCAGACATATAGAGGATTATTTTTGTTTCTTTTAATATAAATATACCTTGTTTGGTATCAACTAATATTAGATTTTTCTCAACTACCTGAATTTCTAGAAATTTTTTAGATAACATCACTCCCTAAAGCGGTACCCCAGTTTTCAGATTTTTTACCAGCAGCGATTTCTAATCACCTCTCCGTTTTAACATCTAGAATCCTTTAACCAAACACTTAGAGGTATTAACACAAAGAAATTAAGCACACAAAAGTTTAATAATTTATTTTATCCGATTTATAGTTTAATAAACTAATAGAATACAATTTTTACATTGTAAAGTATACCTTTATTTTATTTTTTTCGTGTAGCCGAATCCAAGCAGCTGAAAGGTACCATGTAACAAAAAAAGAGATTAATGTGTTTTTTAAAAAGAGAGGAAACGTGTTTTCGGTCAATAAGACGTATTGTCGTTAATCTAGAAATATGTTTTACCGTCCTGCGACACCGCGTGGAGGTAAACACATGTCGCCGGGAGCGAAGGGACTACTAAGGATAGGGATGGTGGGTATGTTTTATAACTAACTTACATGCCACTATATGCATACGTAATAAAATATATACATACATAAGTAACTATCCTATATCTTTATGCCCCCCTGCGTAGGTTAATATGCTTCCGGGGATAACGTAACGCTTGTCATCTTCGACCGAAAGACTAATTTTATTAATCAACTGTGTATAAAGCTGGTGTGTAATAATTACAACAGGTACGCATGGTTAGTCAACGAACATTTTGCAGATTACAAAGACAACAAGATATTGGTTGTCCAGCGAATACCACGTAAAGATAACACGTATACTCCGTCCACCAGGATAGAAGCAGGAAGGATTTGGAAAAAGGGAAGGTGGGAGAAGAACTTAAAAATTATAGAATCTTAAAACTAATATATACAATAGATTTACAAATTTTATACAAATATAAACAACTATTTTAGACCTATACCTTTATGCCTCCATGCATAGGTTAATACACATTCAGAGATAATGTAACGCTTGTCATCTTCACTCGATAAACTAATTTTATTAATAAGCGTGTACAAATCGTGTTTTTTACTACGGATGCATACGTCGGCAAGTATTCGATACCACCCAAATAAAGGATTAGATGTTTGGTGACTGTTAACTTCCGCTTCACTCGTGTACACCCAGGCACATCTCTACCCATGCGCACCCCTGCCCATGCGTACCCCTTTCCATGCGCACCCCTCTCTGTGTGACAGCTATTTTGTGGTGGCGTTATAGCCTTTTGTAAATAAAGAGCAATGTAATATTTCTCTTAACTTTTCTTCTGACATGACAAATAACAAAATTTAAACATATCTCATACCACGCATGGAGCCATTTAAACTTATTTTCAATACAAAGTTATACACAGAAGAAGGTCCTCTCTTTATATTTGTTTGGAGTGGTTTTAATTTTATCTAATTTTATTCGCACCTTATAATTTGAATCAACACTGAAGTCCTCTATTTCCTTTTCTAACCAATAGTTTGATAAATAGAGATCGTCTAGGTTTTCGAATTGTAAAATGTACCGTAGTTTGTCTCTATATATAAAATCTTTGATTCTACCGACAACCAGATCCATTACTTTGTGTAATTCTTACAGCTTGTGACAATCTTTTAATCGCGGCTCTCCCACTATATCCTGCACACGTATCTTGTTAGCTTGATCGACTACTTCTTGTCGGTATTGGAAGGAATCCTTATTCTCCCACTTACTGTTGCATAGTTGCTCCTCCACCACTTTTAGGGACATATGATCGTTATAGGTTGTAAGACCTTCGGTTTTAAATGATCCGAAAAGTTCTTTTCTAAGCAAATATACAATGTTAGGCAGAACTCCTTTGCATGTGGTGTACGCCAAGGATACGAAACCCATTTTGATAAATACGTTTCTAGAATAACTTTTAGAAAGTATACGGATTTAGTACCATCCTTTTCCGCAAGAACGCCTACATAACCAAAAGAGTCCTTCTTACTAACCACAAATGCATACAGCTTGTATTTAAGTCACTCCATCGGCACATAAAATAATCTTTTAGTTCTTCCTCATTTTCTCTAATAAGATGTCTTTTCTCTAACACTTCATTGTATTGTTCGCGTATTTGCCGCATTGTTTTCCATGTAGTCCAACTTTCGCCTTTTTGCATCCATTTCCTCTAATTCCAGTAGTTTTTTCTCCCACTTACAGCGTATGGCGCGCATAATAGGGAAATTTCTTTAGCGCAAACGGATAGAGTTTACTGTCAATATTTACGCGTTGTCGTACAACCTCTGAGCGAATGTTAGGCGTATTTATCAACCCCAATTCCGAAATGACTATTTCTTTTGGAATTGTAGAATATGGTGTTGCAGATTGTGTAAAATATGTACTACCTGCTTCAAAGTAGCACTTGTGTAAGATTTTTATTTTATGTTGGCTGTATTCCTCCTCTACTATCTCCAAATAATTTACAGGTAAATAGTTACAACTAAAAGCCGAAAGCATATACTTTATCAATTTTTCCCGTTCCCCTGGTTTTTCGGACAACTTAATTTGCAAGTCAGTCAATTTCTTTGTGTTGCTACTCCCCTAATACACGTACTGTAGTAGGTTATTATACACTAAACAGCAGCTATTTTGTAGCTTGTCCGATAGCTTACGCTACATTTTGGCAAGTGGTTCCGAGTACATTGGCGCCTTTAGGAAGTACAACTTACTATCTTCCAATAAGGTTAAACAGTCTTAAGGGATTATACACCCTTTCCGCACTGACATAGTTTCCAATTGTACTATTGTATATTGTCGCCTCCAATTACGTAATACCATGTTCTTTGTCTAAAGTAGACGCGAATGTTTCCCTTAAACGTACATCTGGACAACGTAAAAAATCCAGTATATGATTGCCAAGTTGTTTATTAACACCGGGACTTGTTATCTGACACACAAATTTGTTGTTTATCTTAATTCTTGCATTGGTTGTTAGTCATGTTAAACAATCGATTCCCACAGTTTTATCGTTGTCAACTATAATATTGCATTTTCTTTCGTATTCGCCTTGTAGCAAAAGTTATGGTTTGTAGTTAAATAATTACACATCTCCATCTTGCTAAATGTGCCAGCAAAATCTTGGGTTACATCCGTGTCATAGTAATAATCTTTTTTGAGTCCGTTAAATATATCTGATAGTTCCTCTAATAAAGTTTCCAATTTAACATCTGCTAGTTCCACATTCTACGGAACACATAGGATTTTGGAATTTTTTATTAATGTTTTCAAGGCCTTTCTTTCCGATAATTTCATTTACTCCCTGGCCCATCTTGTTAGTGCTTTCCAGAGAAAACGGAAGCTTAGCTTTAACACCATGCCCAGCGGAAACAAATTTGTCAAACTTTCTTCGTAGATGGCTATTAAAATTCTTTTTTTAGGATTAACATCCTTTTGTTTGCAGATGTTTGGTCGGCGTCAGAAAGGTCGCAAATTTTAGCCAACAATATATTATCACAAAATGGTTCTGTAATTGGTGTGTGTAGTCCACTAGTCAGCATCTGTTCGCCTTCGACATAACAAATATTACCAATATCTGTCACCAGATTATTGTTGCACATGTTTTCTGCCAACAGCCACAATCCAAATCGCTTATTTGTCGGTTTCACTTTATTCCCAAGATGTTGAGGAACGTTAATCACCTTGGAGACGCTCATGTTTACCGTTCTAGCTACTGCCGAATACTAAATTGAATACGAAAAATTGCCCCTTATGTACCCTACAGAGTGGGGGCGTATATTGCCAAAGATACCCGGATATATCGGACACCGTCATATTGCTTACATTCTCTTGTTTAGGAACAGTTTAGGAAAAATTAATAGGTTAGGTCAGCGCCGCGGCGCTGACCTAAGCTATCAATTTTTCTGTCTATCTAACCTTAGTCCACACAAGTTCAACTAACCTAACCTAATCTGCCATCTATATCGTTGTCACCTTTGCGCTTCGTTTATATTAACCTTCAGAATTACAGGTTATTGCCGTGTACTCAAATTTACGTTATTTATCTGCATTTAAAATTACAAATATGATAATAAACCGTACTTTGCTGTTGTCCTTGTGAATAAGAGGTATTCTTATTACCATCGTTGTTGGTAAAGGTTGGATTTCTACCGATATCATCGTATTAATTACGGATTTAGGTAGAACCGACAAATTAATATTGGAGTTTGGCAATTTTGGTGTTATGGTTCGAGAATGCTCTTTGCAAGCTTCGATTTTCACTTGTAGTGGATTTAAGTTCATCATCATAGTTAATAATTGGTGCAGATGTTCGTTATTGAAATTTCAGCATTGTAACGTCCTGTTACCTCTAAATCAGTTAGCATTTAATTGGCCCACTTACGTGGGTTTTTCTTCGTACGCCTTGTCATTGTTCTTGTTATTCGTATGCATTTCATTCTGTTTATGCTTCTGCTTCCTTTATCTTAAGAACGTTTTTGCACTACCAACTGTATTATTTCCCATTTATTGGCGTTGCCGATCAGCTGTCGTTACTCTGGGTTACCATTCCAGCAGCCTAGGGTTTCGACGATCTTTGATGTGAGATAATTACGTACAGAAGCTAATCTTTGAGTAAGATTATTCCATGTATTATTATTCGTTAGTATTTGTGCTTATTTTGTGCTATTGCGGTATTATTATTTTCCCATACTAGTACTTAATATTAATAATGGAAGCTATTGCTGTTCATCAGAAGTACATCTACTTCAGTCAAAATTTAGCAATTCTGATGTACAACATTTAATATTTAAAACCAACTTTTAGTATATTTCTAGGCACCCCTCTTTACTTCCTAGGGTCATTTATTAAGATTATTAGTGAAATATTTCAACAGTACATTAAGGTAGCTAATATTTACACTATTGTCAGAGATTGCTACCACGAAGTGCTTATTTGAAATTTAGGTTAGACCACCGAGCACTTAATTTATTATGCATTTTACGTACTACTACATGCTTTCTTGGCCAATGGAAAATGGGAACGTGAGTAATTAGTAACATTAAAGTGAGTAGGAAATTAAAAGTTATTCTTCCCTCATATGCACTCGTACGGGGTTACTTACGGTAATATTTACAAATTTTGTATTTTCTATGCTTGTTTTAATAATTGATGTAGTATTGAAATTTAACTGGTATTTAGAATTTTTGTCGCTAATTATTTTTGTGTTCCGATACGGTATTAAACATAGTTATTTCGTGAAGTTGCGTGTTTGATATTAATGATCCGGAAGGGGGTTCCTTTGAAGTCTGTTGGAACTAGCACTTTAGGTTTCATGCGCTCCATTATCTTTATCAGTTCCTTGACATTCCCTGTCCAGATTCTGATTCAATACTGACCTTTATTAATATAATGGGTGCACAACATTCTCTACCCTGAATTAGAGTTTCGCCCTGACTAAGCTGGAGCAAAAGTTGTCACCGCCCCTAACCTAAAACCCGCTACCTAAGCACTTTTCTAGTGGCCGTTAACTTGAGTGAAATTTTCCGTGACATAGTTTTCACAAAACTTAATACGATTTCCATTTTTTTGTATATTTGCATATTTGGAGACCGCGTACACAGTAAATAGATGATTTCACGCGGAAAATGAATAGGACGTTTTTCGATGCATTTTCTATAGGAAATAAAAAGATCTTAATAGTTGTAGTTAATGCTGCGATCCACCATAAACGATATTTCCAGAGAAAGCATTTTAGGTCGCTGTTTTGCCAAGATGGGTGAGACGTACCACGCGAAAGGTACAAAACTAATATATTTCTAATGGCAAATGTATGGGCTATTATCGAAATTGCAAAACTATGACAATTAACTCCGTCAAACTCCATTTAGAAGTACCGAGTGACTGGTCTACTATGGATATACATGATAATAATAAATTGACATATAATTTTTTTGATGCAACCTAAAATATTGAGGTATTTTCACATCTTTAACACGTAGGAATGGCATAAACTGCATATCTTTAATGATTGTTTGATTTTATTATAATTAAAAAAGCATAATTTCTGAAGTCAATTTAAATAGATTGAAATCAAGGATTAAAAGATTCATGGGCATTATATAAGGGCAGGCTGACCTAAGTACTTAAGTCTAAAATGGCATGACTTAAACGATTTGTATCATCGCAAAAAATTGACTTAAGTAATATAAACATCTATACCTAATGAACAGAAAAACTAAATAAATCAATATTAAAACTACGTGTCAACATTATACTCATCGTCAGAGTCTGCAGTGTCTTGGTCAGAGTTACGAATGAGTTCAGAAGTTGTCATATTTAAATAAAAGCATGAAAAACACCAGGAATTAACGAAAGCAAAGATATTATTAAATCTTTTTTTTTCTTTTGATATTGGAAGGCAACTGTAGGTAATGAGATTGACAGAATTTATGCTTTCAAATGCAGCACCCCTATGCAAGTTGTTTTTGAAACGAGCCAAACCAAATTGGTTGTCATACCTGTAGCCATCTTGTTTCCAGCTATTTAAATGGTTTGCCGTTCGATTCTTTGTTTCTTAGTACCAACGGACCTTTCAAAAGCGAAGAAAACAAAAAAATCAGATACTGTCATGTCTACAACTTTAAATTGCTTGGTACTTGACTGTTTTAGCTGATTCCAATCATGGGGATGATAAGACTTGAATGTTGGTTTTCTTCTTTCTTTACAATGATACCATGAACAGTATCCACCTCCATGCGACTGTTTTCTGGTACCATAAACTTATGGTCTATTACTTCAATAGGCGTACTTTGTAAAACCCATGTAAACATTGTGCTTACATGACAATTTTTAATTTGATCAGCACATGTGTCGAAATAGACTATAACTTGTTTGGTATTTGCAGGGACGAATGTTTTGAGGGGCTTGAAAAGACACTAAGCAATCTGGTTTGCACCTCTTGCAGCAACTGATTAATACCATATGCAGTAAACGGCTTCCCCTGTTTTATCGTTAGTATTGTCATATTGTAGGTCCAAAGTTGACGGTTATAGAATGCAACAGAAGAAGTTAATGTTGGTGTTGGTAAGCATTGCTGCAGATCGCTATCATCACTTTGACAAGCTCGAGTGTATTCTTTTTCTGAATACGCTTGGTCGCCTAATATTTGATGCTGTACATGTTGACTTCAGATCTTGTTTGACTTGCAGATCGGTACAAAATCTTATTTGCATATCAAATTTGTCACATGTAAAGCATGTATCACCACAAGGTTTCTTAACAGCTAGATTTATTTTGCGAAATTCTTGACTATATTTATATCGTTGCTGGTTGTTGATAAGATTCTTTATAGAGTTGGTACATTTTTTTAAAATCGTTTTGATAAAATTATCACTTTTACCTAATACTTTTAATAAGCAACCATAACACTCATTTTGCTTTTTACCATGTATTGTTAAAAAGTATCTATAGGTTTTTGTTCTAAATTTTTGTTTGGTCTTGTCATGGGTACGTATCCTTGTCCTTAGTGAAGCAATATAAGATGCTCTTTTGGAATAGGATCCTAAACACCAGTACTCGTCAAACACTGCTTTTTTATCGCTGCTACACAGTCTTTCTAGACCCTTCATTCCATATGTGCCTAACCCTTTCATTGCTGTCACAGACAGTCTTTTCTTTCAATGTTCTGTATAACTGCCCTAGTTTCGCTGTAACTTTTCCTTTTTTTAAGTATCGCAAACTTCGTTGTTATTTACCTGCGTTTGTGCCATTTGCCGCTACAGGTAATTCGTAAGTGTCTTCTTCCATAGTTGAGCTTGTAATCGGACAAGCTGAACATTTAGGAGAGAGGTAATAAGGATCTTGAGTGGAATCATCACTAGAAAAATCATCAGAAATATTATCATCTATTTCCTCTACTAAAGGCAATAAACACGTGTCACTTGAAGTAGAAGAAGTAGCCCCAGTCTCTAGTGGAACTGATTCTATTTATTCCACTTGGTAGGCATGTTGAAGTTCTATGATCTGTGAATAATATTATGAGCTGCTTAATATTAAACTAAAATCATTAAAGAATAAACATGTAACTTCATTATAATACTAAACCTCTGTCTTTACTTCCGCTTCTTCCATTTGCATGAGAATTACTGAAAATAGGTTCAATTTCCATTGGTTTTATTTGTACGCTATCTGCCAATCTTTCTGAACCGTTTCCATCTATCAAAATAATAATATTGTGATGGTACTGCACAAAAGTAAAATTAAGGCAATGATAAAGTGTATTTATTCTCAACAAGTTGAAACTGTTACGTAATAATATCTTTCTCCCACGTTTCATACTCATTTCAGTTGGAAACAATTGGAAAATGAAATATTATTTTTCGTTCATTATTATTGGTATAAGTATTGGTATAAGTATACGAAAATAATATAATAATATAATAAAGCACACCTTAAATATTGTTGGTAATTACAGTTGCTGTCAATAGGCGTTCCTAAAGCAGCACAAATCCTCATGTACTTTAAAACTCTAGGATCTCCAACAGATGCAAAATCCAATATTAGTAGAGGATAGGGCCGGTCCTGAGACGCTCCTCCTCACTCCTCCTCATTCCTCACTTCTTCTCACTCCTACTCACTCCTACCCACTGCTCACTCCTCACTCCTCTTCATTCTTCATTCCTTACCCATCACTCCTCCTCCGATCCACCTGATTCACGCTCTAACCTAGGTAAGAGTTTTCTTCGACTAGCCATATTCAGATCCACCTAATGGTATCCACCCATTGGATCCACTCGATTCATATCTAACCTAGGTAAGAGTTTTCTTCGATTAACCACTATAGCCTGATCTAGAATTTACCGAGCAATCTAACCCTGTTTAAATTTTTAAAATTGGACTATCCCTTACAAAGTTACACTCTGTTAAAGTTTCGCACCTTTAAATTTTTTGTTAATCTAATTTTAACTCGATCTTTATATCCTCTTTGGTCACCCGAGATATACGCTTTAACCCGGAATTTTCCGACTATTCCTTACCTTAACAAAAACCTTCCATACAAATTTATAGCTAATGTTTTTATAGAAATATTATAACGTGGTCTAAAATTTACAGCAATATGCAAACCATTGGATTATTTTAAGAATAATTCCAAAACTTGCAGTAGAATTTTAAGAAACCTAATGAATTTTCAAAATAAAATCAACTCTAAAAAGCTCTATAGACAACCAATTATACATATTTTTTTTTCAATACCTTAAAAATACATTTAGGTTTTTGTAAATCAATTTAAACGTTTCGAAGGGAAACTTAATAAAACACTTTAAACGTTTATTGAGGGAATACCGAACTTGTAGTCTACAGGATAGTTACTACCAAAGCAATTTCATTTTAAGTAAATTCTACGTCATATTTTTGGAATTTTTGATTTGCGTAGTTTCCAAATAAATCACCAAGCGAAAGTACATGCCTAACGGTATTAAAATTAACCAATAGTTTCCCATTTTAAGAGCGCGGTTAATTATAGATTAAAATCTAATTTGTTTTAAATAAAGAAACAAAATACTTGACTAGATTCAATGATTCACTCATTGCCGACTCATTAGTTTGAACAATCTATTTATCATGTGTTAAACGCACTTGAAAACCTTCTAACGTTGTTCACTAACCTAGGAATATTTATTCATATGAGGTCAGTTTTGTAAATAGTTTGGAAGTGAATCTTTGTTTTCTCTAATGGAAGTAATGTTTAGTTGTATTTACCGAAATTAAGAATTGCCGTACAACTTTTCATAGACACTATTAACCGCGTAATCGCTCCAGGCAGCAATTATCGGTTACAGTTTCAGTATATATTCAAAAGGAACACGTTGTATGCCAATAGTGTTTTGCATAGTTTGTGCGGTAAGTGCTTACGTGTGTGAGTTGTAATTTCCAACCGTTTTTTATTCTAATAAGGGTAAGTTTTTCAATAACTTCTATATTTTAGCGACATTTTCTACCTGCTTGTTTATTAGCAATATTTATGCTTTTGTTGAATTTTATATAAAAAAACCTAGTAGCCAAATAAAAAATTTCTTAAACTTAAACATATTACAATGCATTCTGAATAAGTAAAACATTTTGTTTGGCACAGTTTAAATGGTTATCCATATGCATAAGACAATGACCAAATCCATGATCTATCCTTAACGTTTTCAAATTCGGAACGTTAAATTCTTCAATATGTTTAATATGGTTGTGCTGTAAATATCTTGATACGATATTTCGTTTTTGTAAGTCCTTTACGTACACTGTGGCACTTGGCGGGATTATCTTATCTAAATATAAAGCTAAGTGGAATGGCGACAGCCCACTGGTTGACTGGTTTTCCCAACTAAGTCCATGCAGTTTTTTCAGAAGCCATGCGTTATGTTTCTTGAAATTTTCGTTCAAGTGGGTGGACTACAAAGGCAGAGCCAATATTTCGTGCCACAATTTATTATTTTTCACATTTTAAATAGCTATTTCCTTTATAAAGAACTAACTGCTTTTGAATTGGAAACCTTGAATATCCAGGATGTAATAATGCTACGTTCTCGTCGATAGTTGATTTTCAGATAATCAAACTTGCGGTAACTCCATCAATATATATTAATGCAAGTCTGTTTTCTTAATCCAACTTTTACCACCCCCTAACCACGACACTAATAGTTCACGTCCATGCTTCCGTTTCCGTAAAACTCTTTCCACCAGGTACGTGTCGGGTGCCGCTGTGAGCATGAAAAAGATAGGAATGCCAAAACCGGACCATAACACTAGAGCTTGCGGAATCACGCCAGAAATAAAAGATGGCATCATTAAAAATTTATTTCCTGTTATCTCAGAGAATAGAAGATATTTTGACTCAACCTTGAGATTTCAGAGGATAACCAGAGCAATTTATAATTATGCTGCAAAAACCTTAAAATTTAGTAATTCAGTTGTAATGTTGTGAAACAATATGTTCTTTAATAAAACATTTTGTACTAGTTACTTAATAATTTAGAACCATATTAACATGAGAAGTTTGTACATACTGCCTTTTAACTAAGTATCTGAGACAAACATGGATTGCTAATTCTTAATTTAAGAGCAGTAACTGCATTTTTAGTTAAGAGTATTAAATATTTCATTATTTGGAAGGTATAATATACACAATATAATCTGTAGAAACATAAAATACCCATTGAAATTATTTAAAGTATGAAATACAAAATGGCCAACGGTTAAAAGTTTTGGTCATTTTCCACACAATTGGGTGTTTTGTAGATACCGATTTTTTCAGGGCAGAATGGCTAATACACATGTCACAAATCTACAAAGCTAACCTAACGCATTTTTTGAATTCAATTAATAAAAACTATAGCACCACACTAAACATAAAAGCAAGCACAGAAACAAAAACGATGCCAATCCAAACAAACAGGGTCATATGCCAGGGAGATTCCCTGAGTGTTTGCTGGTGCGTCCTAGCATTAAACCCACTTTCGAGTTTTAGAGTATATTATACAACACAAAATACGGGTATAAAATTACTGGAGTACCAAAAAAATCATAGACCTATATATGGACGGTATCAAACTAAGCTGAACCACTTACCGAAAATAGCAAATGCATGCAGCAACGACATAAAATGACATTTAGTACAAAAGAATTAAAAAAAAGACAGTATAATGAGAGATTCACCTACAAACAAAAGGATTGCCCATACTTAAAAGGTACAAACATATATACAATGGACGTTACTGATATCTACACGTATTTGGGATACAAACAATAATTGGGAATATTACACATTTAGACCGACATAGAAACACAGCACAAATAACAGCAAACGTTAATGTTTAAGGGCCACTTGCACCGTACATCTTAAACAATGTTTAATGCTAAACTCCGATTAAAAGTCAAAAATTGCTTTGCACCGTTCTGTAAACCGAGATTAAATCCATTTAATCCGAGATTAAATTAAACTGTCAATTTTGGGAGCTTAATAATTTAAACCTAGTTTAAAGTCTAGTTTCATATTTAAAAACCGTACTTTTTGTTTATTTACTTTAATAATTGCTATTGATAAATTGATATAATCTTGTTCAGCAGCAGCGATTTTCTGTACTCCATTTTTTTATTTTTAAAAAAACGTTTTAAATATTCAGCTCCTCTGTAAATGCCGTTTGATGCAGGTGCATTAAAATTGTTTGTCATATTTAACCATCCTGCAACTTTTTCTCTTGAGGAAACCTAATCGAATTTTTTATTTTCCAGATGTCTTTGTATTTGACGCAAGTAGAGATAATAAACATTTTTTCATCGTTTGTAAAATTTAAAGTTCTGGTTCAATTTTTAATAACGTATTCCTTCACTTCAATTGCTCTGTATATAAAGTAATATATAAAATCTAACTGAACCTCAAAATCGTATTTGATAATTTAATGCAGTTGCCTAGCAACCATAGGTGACTTTTACAATGTTGTCAAATATTGCTGGTGTCTTAAACTTCGTTTAGTTAACTGGCGATAAATCTAGTACCTTGCAAATCAACTACACCTTAATCGTAGGTTAAAATTAAACCTAGATTAGTTAAACGTCGTTTAAAGTAAATACGGTGCAATTCGCCCTAACTCAAACTAATTAACCGGAATTTCTCCGCATCTGTGTAATAGGGATAAATGATCAGACCCAATATCAGGCATGATATAATAAACTACGGAAGATATGATAATGCGCATGCACCCCCACCAAGCTCGTCCTCCAAAAACGTCACGCCGAGAGTTAACATCACTTAAACGTAGTGCGGCACATAAGCCTGTATGTAATATTCGCTTGCTCTTTGCAAATTTCACAGTTTTAGTTCACATGATTGTTATTATAGAATAATAGGCATACGTTGTGCTGTTACCGGATGTAATTCTGACTATCAGTCGATGCACTTTGCTAAAGACAATGTTTTTTTGCTTTCCTAGTGATGCAAAAATAGCAGAAATTTGGAAAAATGCATGCAAGCGGGTGGATTGTTTTAATATTAACACCGCTCGAGTTTGCTCAAAGCATTTCACTAGGGAAGATTATGAAAGAAATTTGAAGGAAGAGTTATTGGGTTATTCTAACAAAAATCACCGGCAACTTAAACTTGAAGCTATTCCGTCTCAGAATTTGCCTCGTTCGAAGCCTAGTACTGCTTAATGCACATAGAGAAGAACGCTTTGTGAAAAGAAATTCTGTAAAACTGGTTAATGAAATTCTTAGACTATATAAGAACTCTCAGCATATGAGTAAGTACACACATCTCATAATAACCTGTATGTTCATTATAAGGTGAGTTATTAATTTCATAATTTCTTATGCATAGAATTTCTATTTTAACTGGAAATGTTCATGAAATAATTTTTGACGGGTTGGAAAATAATAACAATATGTACGGTAAAGCTTCATCCAGTACAAGAGAGTGTGGGTATGATATACATTATATTATGTAAATGTAAATAATACTGTACCAAACATAGTTTTGTAAAGTTAATACTGATGGAGAAAATCCTTATAAGATTTTTGATGAGTTAAAAAGCAAAATGATTTATTGCAAGAAGGTCAGAAAGCTTTACAAAGACTTTTCTCTCCAGGTTAAATTAAAAATTCAACGACCCTAATAGACGCCACCAATGGTCCTTTGAAGATGTATCAAGCAATTGTGCATTATTCTGAGGGACCTCGAGCCTACCGGTTGCTGCTGAAAAAGGGCTACCTTTTCCACCTGCATCCAGTCTTCGATCATGGCTAAAGAAGATAAAGATTGCACCAGCCATTTTAAAACAAGTTTTTAACATTGTTAAGTTTATGATTTTAAGCATGCCTGAAAAGGTTCCCGTTCTAATTTTCGATGAAATAAAAAACAGAAAAGCATTCCTTTATGACAAATTCAATGACGAAGTTATGAAACCATATTCATATGCCCAAGTGTTGATTCTCAGAGGCGTTTTTGATAACTGGAAGCAACCTGTATTCTTTAATTATGATTGCAAATTAACTAAACACACACTATTTGAAATAATAAATTTTGTTGAAAGTTGTGGTAAGCTCAAAATGTTGTTTTAGATTTTAAGCATAGAAAGGGTTATTATGTTACAAGTTTTTAGGTGGTGGCAATGGTGAATGATCTTGGAGGAGGAAATATGAGGCTGCGTAAGAAACTGGACATTACTTGCGATATAACATGGTTTCAGAAACCAGCTAATACGCCAGAAAAAATTTACGTTTTTGTTGATGCCCCACATCTCCTTAAATTGATTAGAAATAACTTTCTTGTTCATGGATTCATAATCGATAGACAGGAAATATACAAATCAATTGTTGAAGAACTTTTAAAAAGTACAAGTGTGTCGGACTTAAATATTGCACACAGAATTTCAGAGCAAAATACCACTTGTCCATGGACCACAGAAGCAGAAAATAAAACTCGCTGCCCAATTGTTTTCTCACACTGTATCTAGAGCTATAACTCGATGTGGTATGCTTGGAAATTTATTGAATAAGAACTGGACTGAATACGCTGAGTTTTTTAAACTGGTTATAGTAATACTGCTTTTTATACAAAATTCTTACCTTGATAAATATATGTTTTAGGTTTGATTGTTTTAATTCTCAAGTGCCTGAAGCTGTTAGTCGAGATCGAAAGAAGGCTTATAGACTATCGCTACCAACTCAAATTGAAATAATTGATAGAATAACTGAAAGAATGCAGCAACTACGAGTTAAAGGCAGCAAATCCCTTTATCTTTTCCAGAAAGGTATGTAATTCGATTATAAAAAATTCCATTATACAAATTTCTTCTTTTTATTATAGAAGTTGTAATCTCAAATACTTCCTTTAAATTACTATATGAGGACTTTAAGAAACGGTTTAACATTAAATACTTTCTGACTTAAGGCTCAACCAAGATGTGCTAGAAAACTTTTTTGGAATCTTAAGAGCTAAAGGTGGTTTGCATGACTGTTCGGATCCTTTAGAGTTGAGATATCGTTTGCGGGCATACATTTTGTGAAAAAACGAAGGCTGTTATTCTGTATGTAGTAATGTTGAAGTAGATGATACGCCTGATTTGCTTACTAAAGAAGAGAATCTAAATAGTAAATGCTTTGCACCATTGAAAATTTCACCTGAAGTGGAGCCTGACACTGAGGACAATTTAAAAGAATTAAATAGCATTGCGTACGACGGATTAGAAAATTTTGTAGGCTATATTTCTTATAAACTGTAGGAACCCACTAATTGTGCAAGTAATTCGCAGACATTTTCGTTTACTTGGGTTGATCACATAAGCGAGGGAGGTATATCTAAACCGTCTGACGAATTAATGAACCACTTAGAAAAACTGGAAACAATTTTCAATGGTTTCAATGGCGATAAAATTAGAATTTCAAAACATTATTTTAAAAGTCTACTTGAGGCTAGGAACACAGCAAACTGCCCTGATAATGTAAAAAAAACTCTTTTTTAGATCTAGAAAGCATTTTTGAATAAAAAAATTGAACAAAGATCTACTAGAATCAACTCTTCCAAAAAAATGAAAAATAAAAAAATTATTTATGGATTTCAAATGCATTTTATTTGATTATACGTACTATTTTTTCAATATATAGTTTTGGAACTATTGTCATAACCAACGAATTAGAAATGTACGGAAGGAGCATAACATGACTTTCTGTGTCCAAATGAAAAAGGCCTACTAAAATGGCACCTTGTAATATCTTGTAAGGAATAGCGTCTATTCTTTTCGGTGATACACGTCAGTAGTCGTTAACGTCAATATGTTTGTTTACATAATTTTAACCTTTTTCATTATTGTCGTCGGCGTCCTCTAATTTTTGCAATTACATATAATTTAATGAATCAATCAATCAATCAAAAAAGGCCGACTTGATCGCGGTTTCCTTCACAGTTTTTTGTATTGTATGATATGTACCATGTTCCTTCCATATATTTCTAATTCGTTGGTTACAACATTTTTTCAAATTACTAATATTATTATGCTTATAATTTATCGTTCGGTTTCGAGATCAATGAATTTTCTTATGTGAAATAAATACAATTACTTAGGTACTTATCAGATTATAATTTGTTTTATTAACTTTTTCGAATAAAGACATTTACTTCTCACTAACGTTTTTTTAATATTTTTACCCATTTCTCCCTAGTTATTAATACTAGTTTATTATAATTATAAGTAGGGGTGGGCGATACGGGATTTTGCGTATCGAATATCGATACATATTCTATATCGATATGTATGGATATATCGAATATCGATGTATATCGATACGTATCGATACGTATCGATGCGTATCGGTACGTATCGATGCGTATCGGTGCGTATCGATACGTATCGGTACGTATCGAGAAGTATAGATATATGTAGCGATTCGTATCGGAACGTTTAGATGTGTAGATTAAGTATCGGTACGAATCGATTAGGCATCGATAATTTATCTACTCTTTCTTTGGGAATAAAATCACAAGATCGTTGTAAAATAATGCATTTACTGACAATTCCATCTTTCACTTAAGATTTTTTGTTATCAAAATAATTGAAGTTATAAGTTTAATATTTGTGAAATAAGTATATATATATATATATATATATATATATATATATAAAAAGTAAGATGTATCTGTAAACAACTCTTATGAAAATAATAAGAGCCATTGACAAATACACATCGGGCTGGTAGTTATATAGCCATTAACAAAACATAAGCTTTATTACTTCATAGGGGAGGAAACATCCACTGACCAATGGTTTCGGCTAGTTAGCCTCATCAGAGTGGAATAGTTCCCAAGAACCCTATGAAGTAATCGAAGCTATTATAATGATATAATTTCGAAACAATCACTGTACTATGGCAAAAGTAAATAAAACCGCCATCAGGTGATAAAAACCAACACTACTAAAGTGTGGAAGTACAGAATTGAACCGAAACTACATAATAAATTTTATAAATGACTATAAAAGTACGTCAGGCCTTTGAGATTTGCGGAATGTTACAGCAAAATTTATTTGCATACGTAACAAACCTTCTCGTGGCGACACCCGGGTTCATGCCCCAAAGGCAATTCAAATGAACAAAGACAAGTTATTTGCAGTCCGCAATAAGAAAATTGTATAAAAAGTAAGATGTATCCGTAAACAAACTCTTATGAAAATAATAAAAGCCATTGACAAATACAAATCGGGCTGGTAGTTATATAGCCATTAACAAAACATTAGCTTTATTACTTCATAGGGGAGGAAACATCCACTGACCAATGGTTTCGACTAGTTAGCCTCATCAGAGTGGACTGTTCCCAAGAACCCTATGAAGTAATCGAAGCTATTATAATGATATAATTTCGAAACAATCACTGTACTATGGCAAAAGTAAATAAAACCGCCATCAGGTGATAAAAACCAACACTACTAAAGTGTGGAAGTACAGAATTGAACCGAAACTACATAATAAATTGTTCATTTGAATTGCCTTTGGGGCATGAACCCGGGTGTCGCCACGAGAAGGTTTGTTACGTATGCAAATAAATTTTGCTGTAACATTCCGCAAATCTCAAAGGCCTGACGTACTTTTATAGTCATTTATAAAATTTATTATGTAGTTTCGGTTCAATTCTGTACTTCCACACTTTAGTAGTGTTGGTTTTATCACCTGATGGCGGTTTTATTTACTTTTGCCATAGTACAGTGATTGTTTCGAAATTATATCATTATATAGTTGATTACTTCATAGGGTTCTTGGGAACTATTCCACTCTGATGAGGCTAACTAGCCGAAACCATTGGTCAGTGGATGTTTCCTCCCCTATGAAGTAATAAAGCTTATGTTTTGTTAATGGCTATATAACTACCAGCCCGATTTGTATTTGTCAATGGCTCTTATTATTTTCATAAGAGTTGTTTACAGATACATCTTACTTTTTATACAATTTTCTTATTGCGGACTGCAAATAACTTGTCTTTGTATATATATATATATATATATATATATATATATATATATATTGTAACGGGCTAATACTACCGCGTTTCTTTAATTTAAAACAAGTAATAACAAACGTCTTTATTACTTACTGTTCACAAGTCTAATTAACAGTATATGCCTTATTTATAGATGTTTTCAGTCCACTTAACAATGAAGCAATACTACACTAATGAATTGACAAGCACTAATATCTTCTTAAACTAACTCCTCTACCATAAGTCCATTAACCACTAACACAACTATTTATTTATACACTTCTATTTATTTATGTATATTACAAGCTGCATGTACATTAGACACAGCATATCATTTATGTATATATTCTAAAAGCTCAACTACGCTTACTGTACACGATATAATTTATATTAGACATTCAAGAATAGACTAACTCTTGCATTCATTAGCGGTCTTATATATACTCTGGATTACAAGGATGACTCATGCTCCCGTAATTTCTAGAACAACTCTGGAATCCTTGAGAATACGCCGTGCCCCGAGCGTTTTGTGTGTAATTGATTGCTAGAAGAATTCTCGTATCCTGAAAAGTATGCAGAGTCTACAGCGCTTGTGTGTTTGATGGGTTGCCTAGTAGTAGCTCGCAACACTGCCCCCTCTTTAAAACCGTTACGTCTCGTAACTGTAGATACATTTTGGCGCCAATTGGATGACTGATGACGGTATCGGCAGCTATCTCCTCTGGTGCATCCACCACGTCGTTGGAAATAACAGTCAACACTCTTTTCTTGGTCTTGGTAGGCAACCGGTTGAAAACAACAAACAAGGACCTGGATGTTGGTTCCTGGAAAACTACTTCTAGCATATTTCGGACTATCCCCAATCCAAGCGATCCAGTCCGCAGCCCAGCTTGGGCACCGCTAGTCTCGTTACTCCATTTTCCATCATCTGCGCCTTAAGATTTAGCAAAGCCTCCCATAGATGTCCATAACTAGGTCTCTGCCATGAAGAATTTTGGTGACCAGATAGTAAACATAACGATTTTTATCTTGAAGAACCAAAGCTTTTCCTACAGTTGGCCGCTGTTGTACTAATTCATCCACACATCCAAACTTTTTCTTGAAAACAACAGCTATTCCCCTTGACATTTCCAGATCTTGAGCTACGCAATGTGCAATGGAATACTCTTCTGGTGCTCTAAACAGGTCCTGCTGTTTTTCAACAACAACGCCAAATCTCGCCTTAGCGGAACCACCATACGCCGCCATAAAACCCTCAAAATCTACATTTGGCTCATGATTAATAACTTGCTGAACACCATTATCATTATTCGAGTCTTCCTGGTTGTTGCCAGCGTAGGATATTAAACGGTCAAAGTGTACCACTTTCGGTTTACCACGAGGGGATCTTCTGATCCGGTACACTACATCATTAATCCTTTTTAACACTTCGTACGGCCCTTCCCATTGTCTTTGTAGTTTTGGCGACAATCCACGTTTTCTTTGTGGATTGTACAACCACACTAAATCTCCAGGTTGATAACCACCTTCTTGCGCTCTCGTGTCATATTGTGATTTCATTCGATCGCTTGCTGCCTGTATATTCTTTCGGACGCTTTCGTGAATACTATTTGATCTTTCACGAAGCTTACTAACGTAATCTTCACCGGCGATCTCTTCTCCAGGTTTAAATCCAAACTGAAGATCGCATGGTAGCCGCAGTTCACGTCCTAGCATTACGCAAGCGGGCGAGTATCCTGTGCTGTCGTGTACCGAAGATCGGTACGCCAGTAGGAACAAATGCAGATATTGGTCCCAGTCTCGTTGATGTTCAGAGACAACTTTGGCCAGGTACTTCCCTAACGTCCTGTTCATTCTTTCAACCATTCCATCTGATTGGGGATGAAGTGGCGTGGTTCTAGTCTTCCTGATTCCAAGATGCTTGCAGACATTTTGAAACAATGCTGATTCGAAGTTTCGACCTTGATCGGAGTGTAATTCCAACGGACTTCCAAAACGACAAAACAACTCCTGACTAGTACATCTGCAACCGTCTCGGCTTCTTAAATAGGTATAGCATATGCCTCCGGCCATTTGGTAAAATAATCCATTGCAACCAAGATGTATTTATTTCCTTTCTCTGATTCAGGAAACGGACCAGCTATATCAATGGCTACCCTCTCAAAAGGATTCCCCACGTTATACTGTCTCATTGGGGCTTTCCGTTTTGAGACCGGGCCATTTGCAGAGGCACACAATTCACATTTCCGGCACCACTCCTTCACATCTTCTTTGCAGTTCACCCAATAGAATCTTTCTCTCACTCTTTCGAGAGTTCTTTTCACGCCAAAGTGCCCTCCGGAAATACCGTCGTGCAAGTGCTGCAACACTTCCGGCACTCTGCTTCTCGGCACAATCACTTGAAGTCTCTCAGTGCCATCTTCAAATTCCAGGCGTCGTTTCAACATTCTATTTTCCATCATCAAGGAGTCCCACTGTGCCCAGTATGCCTTCAGGCTCCTACTTAAAATACTAATTTCTTCTCAAGCTGGTCGTTGTCCTCTATTTTTCCACTCAATAATACGTCCCAATTCGGCGTCATTCTCCTGGTCTTCTCGCATTCTTTCGGGTTGCCAAGTATCATCGGTTACCGTCATTCTATGGATGACACTTATTTTCTCTTCCATCTTGGAGCAATGATTGCAGTCCACCGGACAAGGTCTCCTTGATAGAGCGTCTGCATTCCGATGGCTAGTTCCTACACGATGTTCTGTATCAAAGTCATATTCCTGCAGTCGCTCTATCCACCTTGCCACTTGCCCTTCAGGATTTCGAAACTGCAATAACCATTTTAATGCAGCATGGTCTGTTCTCAACAGGAATTTACGGCCTTATAAGTACTTATAAAAGTGCTCTACGGATTTGACGACGGCCAACAGCTCCCTTCTTGTCACACAATAGTTTCTTTCCGGCCGCGACAAGACTTTGCTAAAATACCTAATAACTTTTTCTTGTCCGTCCTGCACTTGAGAAAGAACGCCTCCTATAGCTGTGTTACTGGCATCGGTATCCAACACAAATTTTCCCTCCATCCGTGGATAACTCAAAATTGGTGCTGTAACTAGTAGCCGTTTCAGTTGTTCAAATGCTCTGTGGCAGTCGTCATTCCAATCATATTCTTGTCTATCTTCGGTTAATTTTGTTAACGGTTTGGCAATGTTTGCAAACCCAAGTATAAAACGTCGGTAATATGTGCACAATCCTAGAAAACTGCGTAGTTGGTGTATATCTGTTGGTGTAGGCCACTCTTGTACCGTTTTTATTTTGTCAGGGTCAGCTCTTATTCCGGTCTCTGAAACAACATGTCCTAGGTATTTCACCTCTTTTCCAAATAGGTGACACTTCTTGGGGCTCAATGTAAGGTTTGCCCCGCGTAATCTTTGGAATATCTCCTCTAGGTTCTTAAGGTGTTCTTCAAAAGACCAGCCTAGAACTATCACGTCGTCCAGGTACACCAGACAAGTCTTCCAAGACAGTCCACGCAGTATCGACTCCATCAATCGTTCAAAAGTAGCAGGGGCATTGCATAATCCAAATGGCATGACCTTGAACTGCCATAATCCAGTTCCAATTGTAAAGGCAGTCTTTTCTTTATCGTTTGGCTCCAAGCCTACCTGCCAGTAACCGCTTTTCAAGTCCAAGGTCGAAAACCATTTAGATCCGGATAGAGTATCCAAGGTGTCATCAATTCTGGGCAAAGGATAGCTGTCTTTCTTTGTCACATTGTTAAGCCGCTGGTAGTCTACACAAAACCTTGTCGACCCGTCCTTTTTCTTGACAAGCACTACCGGGGATGTCCATGGACTATTCGAGGGTTCAATCACTCCCTGTTCTTCCATATCGGTGATAATTTGCTCAGCTTCCTTACGTTTTGCCAAAGGAAGTCGCCTGGGGTGTTGTCTTATCGGTTGCGCATCTCCAGTATTGATCTTGTGTTGCACAACATTCGTCCTTCCCTTCTCACTATCATCCAGTGCAAACACACCTCGATATCGTCCGACCAGCTCTTTTACCTTGCCCAGTTGGTCGCCGTTTAATCCTTGACACGAAGGTATTAACATATCCAGCAATTTCTGTGAGCAACCGTTGGCTGGTTTATCTCTCGTATCGTCCACACAACGTTTAATATGGCATACTGGAATGCAACTTCCCACAATTGTGTCTTTCTTCAGGGTCACCGTATGCGGATTAATGTTCAGCACCCTTACTGGTACCATATTACGAGACTTTACCAGCGTTCTTCCAATCAGTAGTCCCTCCTGACCCATTCCCGATTCAGTTGCTTCCATCATGCATACTTGTCCTTCCCGGAGCGTACCATCCGGGCGTCCCATTACTATCATTTCCGCCTTCTCGGGTATTTTCATATCACAAATCATTCGAACTTGCATAGTCTGGTTACTCCTACCTTGAAATGGAATCTCATCATCATCTATCCTAAGCACATTTTCTTTCATGTTTACATGAAACCCATATTCTCTCATGAGATCCATTCCCAAGATCACTTCCTCTGTAATTTCAGCTACCAACACTCGATGATTAATTAATTTGTCCCCAATTGTCAACATAACGGCAGTCTCTCCGTGAGTACCAATCTTCTCACCACTTGCCGTTCGGAGACACACCGATACAGGTAGCACTTTTCCACGAACAACCAAATCTGGTCTCACAATAGTTCTTGTCGCTCCTGTATCCACAAGTAATCGGACAACCCTACCATTAATTCTACCATCGATATAAATGCTGTCCAGACTTCCCATTGACGATGCAGCACGGATGATAATCTCCGGGCACTACGTTGTGCTGTCGACGTTCGCCCCTTACGTCGACTTGCTTTAGTTTTCCTGCTGCTCAACCGGTTGTTTTTTTGGTTGAGTACAGCGTCTCTGTATGTGACCAACTTCACCGCAGTTCCAGCATCGCAGACGCAATCGCCGCGGTCGTTGCAGTTCCAGCCTTTCTGCCACACGGTTGACTATTTCATCTATGCTGTTCTGAACTTGACCAGGTTCCTCTAAGGCAGACCGAGCTTTGTGACTTACCCTATGTGATGTCTGCTTAGCTGCTTCAAATTCAAGCGCATGGGCCAGTGCATCATCTAACATTTTTGGCCGTGCTAGTCTTAGCGCTTGCTGTATTTCGCCATCCTTAACGCCATCCACAAATGTTTGGACAGCAAGTTGTTCGAGGAAGCTATCTGGTGCCGTTGGGTATGCCAATCTAACTAACCTGGCAATGTCAGCTTCGAATTCTTGCAGGCTTTCACTTGTCTTTTGCGAGCGGTTCTTAACTTGTGCGTGGTAAACTTGCTGAAGGTGAGCATCTCCATATCTCATCTCAAGCTTTGATGTTAAGAGGCCGTAATCATTCTGCTGGTGATCGGGAATCGTTTGTAAGATGTTAAGAGCCTCCCCCCGTAGGGCCACTATTAAGGAGATAGCCTTCTCTTTGTTGCACCAACCGTTGGCTATTGCAGCAGCTTCAAATTGTTTCAAATATGTGGGCCAAAGTGTTTTACCATCGAATGTAGGTGGTTTTACTTTAAATTTAGACGGAATTGACTCGCTTCTTTCCATGGTTTTTATTTCTGGAATGTTCTGATTAACAACTTGGCTTGGTAATTCAAGTGGTCGCGTTGTTAGTGAAATCATTTGTTCTTGAAGCCTCATCACATCTTCTTCCATTTTTACCAATTTATTATCCAACTTTTGCTCAACTGTTTTACCTGTTCAGTGAAATCCTCTTTAAATGCAATGGAACTTTCCATTAATCTTTGTTCTAACGTGGCTGTACTTTCATTCAACTTTTCTTCCACTTTGGCAGCATTTTCACTTAACCTTTCCATTTTCTCAGCGTTTTCAGTAAACCTTTCATCTATTTTTGCAGCATTTTCAGTAAACTTTTCATCTATTTTTGCAGCATTTTCAGTAAACTTTTCATTTAGTGTCACTTCCAGTTTAGCCGACCTCTCCTCCATTTTCTCAGCATTTTCACTAAGTGTCAATTCTAGTTTAGCCGACCTTTCCTCTATACCGGATTTAAAATCCTTGAGGAAATTCATTAAAGCTTCTGCCTCCATCTTACTTTGACTTCTTGTAGCTGGCATATACAAATTACTTAAATGTTGTCTTTAGACTTGTGTTTTAAATTAATCACTATATACCCCACAAATGCCTGACACCAGTGTAACGGGCTAATACTACCGCGTTTCTTTAATTTAAAACAAGTAATAACAAACGTCTTTATTACTTACTGTTCACAAGTCTAATTAACAGTATATGCCTTATTTATAGATGTTTTCAGTCCACTTAACAATGAAGCACTACTACACTAATGAATTGACAAGCACTAATATCTTCTTAAACTAACTCCTCTACCATAAGTCCATTAACCACTAACACAACTATTTATTTATACACTTCTATTTATTTATGTATATTACAAGCTGCATGTACATTAGACACAGCATATCATTTATGTATATATTCTAAAAGCTCAACTACGCTTACTGTACACGATATAATTTATATTAGACATTCAAGAATAGACTAACTCTTGCATTCATTAGCGGTCTTATATATACTCTGGATTACAAGGATGACTCCTGCTCCCGTAATTTCTAGAACAATTCTGGAATCCTTGAGAATACGCCGTGCCCCGAGCGTTTTGTGTGTAATTGATTGCTAGAAGAATTCTCGTATCCTGAAAAGTATGCAGAGTCTACAGCGCTTGTGTGTTTGATGGGTTGCCTAGTAGTAGCTCGCAACAATATATATATATATATATATATATATATATATATATATTGCTGTGATACCACCAAAATTCTGGTACTCTGCTTTTCGAATCGAGCCCCACGTTGGGCGCCAAGAATGCTGTGAAACCTCCTTTGAATGCGGGAACTGGCCCTTAAAAAAAACATTCGAGCCCCACAGATTGGGCGTCAAGAATGCTGTGAAACTTCTTGAATTACCTGGTCTGTTGATTTTCTTCTGTTAATCGCCTCGGCTGCTCCTCTAGATAGCTTTCATCCTCATACATAAAAAACAAACACATTCCTACCACAAACATCAACGTCAACTCTATTTACATCAATATTCACAATACATTAAAATTTCAAAATTAATATTCAGCATAAATTTTAATATCGGAAAATTTCAAAATTAAATTTATTATTATTTTAATGTGCATCCAGAATTAAAGTCCTTGTAGGATGCCTACTAATTACTATAACAATATATGCAGAGTACAAAGGAGCATCTACCACCCTTTACGTTAATTAACCAGGTTCGTCTAATTGAGCTCAAAGACATACCCTAAATTTTCATCATAATCCAGAACATCAATACTAAATACCCCTTTCTACTTAAACAAGCAAATTTCACCTTAAAATTAAAATATTATTGTTAGTACCATTTCACTACTGTCCATTTTGAGTAAATCAATTATAAAGTTATTCAACACACACAAAAATCTCAAAGTTCAAACAAAATAGTATAATTTACCTGAAGGTTACTTGCACTCGTAGCTTCAATGTACATCGTCCCTTTTGTTAATCACACCATTCCAACAGGATTATATTTACGGCTTCTGATTCTCAACGCTTTAAAAATTTTCTCCATCACCATTTATTTAAAGTTGTTTCAGGGCTTTTCCGGAACTCCTCTGTGTATATCTGACCCTTGTTTCGTGGATCCAGACACGTTTATGCACCATTTAAGTATTAATACCCCCGAAAAATAACAAAGAAATTCATACTTCTTTCACCAAGATACGCCAAAACTGCCTACTTTTGTGTATTTATTTGTCATAGTAAATTTTACCAATTGGTACAGTGATACTAAATTTTATTACCTTGTATCTAAGTGCACTCAAGTACATTCATGTTAGCACGTAAATAACAAACTGTTTTAAATCACATAATATTCGATCAAACTGTTTAAATTATTTAATATTAAAACCGGAAAACTAAAAAGCACTGTATAACGCGTTCAATCAAGTCGAAGATCTAAGAAAGCTTGTTTATATTCACCTCGGTATATATAGCGGTTAGCCTGTCTGTCGGTCTGTTCCCCAAAACGGCCAGTTTCTAGAATTTCGCATGCTCTGTTCCCAGTCCGTAGCCCGCGCGTCGGTTTTTACGAATTTTGCTCTCGCCCCAGTTAAATCTCAGAAAATTTCCACACGGCACGCAACGTCTGAGAATACCTAACTAAATTTTATACAGAAATCGTTGTTTCTACCTCTGATATTTGCATCCTACTTTCAACCAATCGTGACCCTCGTGACGTTGCTTAAATCACGCCTTTTACTATATGTGTCTCGGTCTTGTGCATATTATCTGTCTCTATCTAACCTGTTCTTATTAGTGCAAATTGATATTCCTTATTATCGATTATTTCAGTCCATGTGGACTATCTGGGTTAAATAACCACGTATCGCACCTTCTCGTGAATATTAAGCCACGGTTTCTCCAAGATTCTTTGAAACCATTTGTTATCTACAAAATTTTCGCCGTACATGACATTTAAACTACGCAGGTGTTCAAACATAATATTAATTCTCAGAGCTTTATTTTCTGGTATTATAATCTTGGATTTTCACAGACTTTTATGCTTATTATTAATAATGGTTTAATTAACTCCAACTAAAATTGACTTCTATCCTTTCATTTTTAGCGAATACAAATTAAATATTAATTATTATGTGTACACTTTGTTTAATACCGGTTACTTAAAATAGGGTTAATTAATATAAATCTTGCCCGTAATTTCCATTTGTTTCTTTCTTAGGAATAATTAAATTACACGCAGAGCTTTTTAATACTGTTTCTTTTGATATAAAGCGTCTTGTACATGATTTAAATCTCTGATTTTTACTGAAACGACCGAATTTATTTATGCTTCATGGTTTTAATGAAGCGTACCTTTTCCCAAAGCTTCTACACGGTGATTAAAATTATTTGATGTGATTATTTAATTTTCTACCCTGGTCTAAATATGAGTAATATATATATATATATATATATATATATATATATATATAGGGAGGGCGATACGGCATTTGGCGTAACGAATATCGATACGTATCGCTATGTATCGATGCGTATCGATGCGTATCGATACATATCGATACGTATCGATACATATCGATACGTATCGATACGTATCGATTCGTATTGAGTGTCGATATATCGATATTTATTTTTCGCTGTATCGGGGGGGTTGATACGGGGGTCGTATCGATACGTATCGATATATCGATACGCCGACCCAGCCCTAATTATAAGTTATAACACTCAGAAATAATACCATAAGTATATCTAATCTATAACGCAGGTGGTATTACAACTCTCTATATGACGTCATGCGCACGACTGTTCGAAAGCAGGCAACGAGAATATCATAACTTCTGTATTATTGTATCATGAATATCAGGTACCCATGTAAATATAAAGAGCTAAAACTAAATTGCAGTTTTGAGCAGGATTGTTGAATAAGGCTAGAAATATCTGGCTTAGTGCATATGAATTTCAAAATGGAAGGCCATGAAGCAGCGCAGAACGAAAATATGAAATAGAAATCCACGTGATACCCAGTAATAATAATTGCATAATTTGATACTTAACGATAAGAATCGCAATTGCTTAATACAAGTCTGCTTTTATATGTAACAATACTTGCTAAAAGCTTTCTGTTTGTTTTATGGCTTCGTTTCGATGTTACGCTAATTAATTGTTTAGAAATTCCTCAATATCGATTTTGTTTATAACGTAGACGGTCGTAAGACATAGTGTATGTTAAAAGTGTAACATAAAAATTGATCATGAGGTCTAATAAGTTTGCCGATAATTGCGTACATTGTACATTCACGCCATTTGTGCGATTTTTTAAAATATTTGGTCTCGAGAATTTAACGTGTGTACAAGGTGAAAGCTGCAAATACCCTAAACTGACTGCGATTATTCAAATTTTTACAAGAACGATTTGGTTTATTGCCAATATTCTAGGATGCGTTGGTGTCATATGTCAAATGGTGACGACTAATAACAATGAAAAGAAATTTTTTTATGCATTGTCCAATGTAATTTTTTGTTTGTATTGCATAAAAGCTCTCATTCACTTTATGGCGCACATACTAAGAAGAAAAGCTCGAACTAAATTAGCAGATATACAAAAAACTCTTCAAGAATTCTCGGTGGATGTAGTTTTGCTTGATAAAAGAGATGTGCGAAAGTTACGTCTGGAAAATTTCTGGCGGGAATGTCTAACTGTTGTGGTGTTTCTTTTGTGTCTATCACTATATTTGATAGATCTATACGGAAAATGGTTGGTTTTAACACTGTTTACAGTTTGCATGACGTCATATATAGACCTTAGTCTAATTTCAATATATTATACATACTGCATAATAAGTACAACGGCTTTTAAAACGTACCATCATTTTTTAATTAAAAAACTAGAAATTTATGAGTTAGAATTGCGGACTCCAACGGCACATGAAGAAAATATTATAGAGCATTTAAAAATATATCAAAACTTCCACCATACATTAATAAAAAATATAAAGAGCTGGAATAGGTACTTTGATCCATCAACCTTGGTTTTCGTGACCATTGGCGGGTTGTTGCTCGTTATTGAGTTCTTTATATTAGCGTGCTATATTATTTACGATAAAGATAGAGATTTGTCAAATAGTGCAATAATCGCTTTGCAGTTTCAGTGCTGTATTATTCTGGCTGCAATGATTTATAGTGGCAGAGCGGTAGATGCGATGTCTTCAGTGGTAAGTAATTTACAGACAGTCTATACATACTAAATGATCATCCATAGCTTTCTTTAATTATATTGGTTCCAGAGGGACGTTTAAATTACAACAATTGCAGTTAATTTCTTGTATTCAACATAAATGTAGTTATAAAAGACATGTCAGAACCGTATTTTTTTAAACGGTACACCAGTTAAGGATCGGGCCTTGGGAGACGCGTTTTTAAAAAACGTTTCCAAAACTTAACAAATTTATTTTTATTTGATACAGAAATTAATGTGAAATTTTAACAAACTGATTTTAACTTTAAATCAAAATGAAGGTCTTGAGTAGTGATTTAAGGACATTAAAAAAAATAGAATTATTATATTTCATTTTTACAGTCTGCTGCATATTTCAAATACATTTTGTTTTACAAAAACAGTTTTTAAAAGCACAGCCCTAAATTCAATTATTCATCAAATTACACTAGAATGACAGTAACCTGTTTAAGGATTTATTCAAACAAATATTATTCAGAGTTTTTTACCGAGCACTTTTTTTTTAATCAAAAACGTCCTTAATGAACAGGATGTCGGCACTTTTGTTTTTGACAGTGAAAATATACCGAAATTATGTAATACTATGGGTGAATGTTCTCATGAAAGTTAATATGAATGTTTTAAGGAATATTTCAAAATAAATTAGACCAACGGTAATATTCGTTTTAGGAAATGAATATTCAGTAATGCAGGTAATTTTCACTAATATTACCTTGGTAATATTTGTTTTATGCATTGGTAGGTACAACTGTGCTTATAATGTTCATATAATGCACCATTTAAAAATAGGAAATTGTTAAGTAGAATGGATTTTCTAGCTATTTTCTATTATTTTAGAAGAAAACGTTTTATGGTTGAATCAGTCCATGTGTAGTGATGAAAGCAAATAGTATCATATGACATATGATACAATGTTTTTTTTATACAATTGTGGTGACATTTGTCACTTCCAATGGTTTTAATGTAGAGAAAAATTACATTACTAAAAGCACATACTCATGTATGGCATTAAATGTGCATGGTATGCCGATCTTAACTGGCAATAAACCATAATTATTTTTCCATAGTAGTTTTAAGGTCAGCCTTATTAAAAACATTTCAACAAGCAAGATTGCTACCACAATCTACTGTTGTAAATTTTTCTATTCACGATATTTTACACAGGCTCCACAGAATCCAAATCATATCCGATATAGCTGGATTTGGGTAAAATACATACATTCAAAACACAGAGATCAATATTTCTTTATTAGTATGTTTGGTAGAGAGGTAGTACAATCAGGAAATATTTTTGAGATAACAGTTTCTTGGACAGACTGTTAAATTTCATGTTGATGATGATTTTCATGTATACCAAATTTAATGTTTTATTGCAGGTGATTGTTAACCATTTTCCTTATTGTTTCTTTATTTCTCTTTGTTTCCTTAAATCTAAAACTGCTTCCTTTATGATACATTTTGTAAAATACATAAATAATTAGAAAATTTTTTAGAACGATTAACACAATTGTCCAAACGCTTAATATTGTCATAGTGTAACTTTGGCGTTTTGAGTTCACTTAATGTTCTTTGTAACTTTCCATTAATTTCATGGCGTGGTTGAGGTCGTCTAAGTCTAGATGCTCTAGCTGCATGGGTTTCTTGACTATTTCTTCGTCTTCTTGTTGTTCTATCTTGAACTGTAGTTCCGGTAGGTTTGCAAGTTTCTTTGTTGCTATGGGGTCTTGATAAACTCTGATTACTTTATTTTTCAATTTTACATAACAGTCTTCTTTAAGGGTGATTAATTTACTTCCGGTTAATGCTAGGTTATTTTCATCTTGATTGCAGTGTATGGTTGCTATTACTTCTGTTGGAAAATGGCTATCCATTTGTTTTCTGTAACCTTTTGAATTTTCATGTTGGTTATTTGTACAGTTTTCGTAATGATTTGAAAATTTTAATAGTTGTACTTCACAAGGGCTGTCTTCTTGAATGGTTGTTGTCGTCAACGATTGGCATAAGTATCGGATTTGGTATTACTTGGGTACATTTTTCGTTTGTATAACCATATCTTAGTTCATTTAAGGATAGGAATTTGGTTTTGGGTATGATAACTTGGTATGTGCTAGTAACTTTCGTTGGAAAAGCAAATAAATGATAATAATTATAATTGTTGCTCTCTACTATTGGGATCTCTATTAAAAATATTATTTCGTTGTTCTTAATGTAGCCTTTAACTATAGCTATTTTTTCAAATATTAGAATGTTTGATTCTGTTACATCAAAAGGTAGTTTGCTGTTAGTTATAAATGATCTAATTCTTAATAATTCTTTTAATAAATCTATTGGTTCAATGATACTAGAATGTAGGGTATTCAATTTTGCAAATGTTACTGCGTTTTCTAACGTTGCTAAAATTTGTCGAATTAAAGTAAGGGTTGATAATATTTGAGTAAACATTGTATTAAATATAATTAAATCACGCATGCCTAACATGGTAGTCTGCATGTTGGTTTCAAGGGTTTGTATTCGGTTGGCTATACTGTCCTGGTTTCTTACTAACTTTCTTAGTGTTTCGTTGTATTTTATAATTGTTGATTTGGTTATGGATATTGGGTTGCTGATTATGGTCTTTATGTCGTTTTGGTTCTCAATTAATTGCTGTATTGCGTTGTCATAACGTTCTGTGTCTTGATTGTCTAAATTGCCGGTGATAGCTGTTATTATATTACCTAATACGTTGATTAGTCTTCTTTTTCGTCTCGTAGTTTGTTCGATGGGTATTAATCTATTAAATTTATAATCTATGTTTCTCAAAATGCTTTCTATTATAATGTTGAAATTTATGATTTCTATTGCGTATTCCTTTCCGAATTTTGCTGTGTCCATAGATTGTTTTAATCGGTAATAATTTTCTGCGATTGTTTGGAATTCTTGTTTTAATTCTGTTATGTCGAATTTTTGTGCGAATGTCCAATAGTCGATTGTGTTTTGCATACTGCCTAATTTTATTGGTAGTATACCGGGGTTGTTTTTTATATCTTCTATTATTATTTGGTTATCCGTTATACCTGGGCGGAGGTTGACGGTGAGGGTGATGATTGTCCATCTGAAATTACAGGGCGTCTTAAGTTTTTCAAGTGAATGTACTTCGTTATTTTGCCGTTGTCTACTACGGCTGTATTTTTGTCTGATATTCTCTTAATTTTAAATGGGCCTAAATTTCTGGGTCCCGTTTTATGTCGTTTACTTTGGAAATTTTTCTCATACACGGTTTGTCCTATTGAAAATTTATAAGTGTTGGTATTTTTATTACGGGTTGTAGTGATACGTTCTTTGTCATTATCTAATTTATCTTTTACTTTAACATAGGTTATTTTTGTTTTTCTTTGTGATCTTTAGCGTATTGTTAATATACTTTTTTGTTGTAGTGTATGTCATTGGGATTGCGTAAAATTTAAATGTCCTAGAGTTCATTCTAAACGTGTAAAATTTGTCGATGAATGAATTGTATTACTATAGGCGATTAATGCATATGACATTAAATTGGTTATGTGTTCCTTCTTATAAGTTATTCTTAAAAATCGGATTTGTTCTAATAGGGTTGAATATAGTCGTTCAATTAGTCCATTTGATTCAGGGTGGTTTTCAGTTATGAAATAAATTTTTATTTTGTGGAGTTTTAAAGTGTTTTGTATTGTCTAGTTTCTAAATTCGCCGCCGTTATCTAACGTTATTGTTTCGGGTGTTCCATAAAAGGTAAAGTACTGTAAAAATCCTTGGGTTACTTCCATGTTATTTAGAAGTGATGGGTATTGCTTGCCCTATTTTTGTGAATGCGTCTACTAGAGTGTGGGCATGTAATTTTTGAAATGGTTTGTCGAGTGTTTTGATTAACATTAGGGGTATCTTTGAGGGTTTTCTGTCGTATCTCGCTTTGTCGCATAGTTCACATTGGATAATGAAATCTGTGGTCAATTCTTTCATGTCTTCAAAATAATATCGTCTTACAAGTTGCTTTATGGTTTCATTAATTCCACTATGGTTGGTTTTTCCTCCGTGTTGATTTCTAATTACATCATTTATTTCATCAGTGTCGTCTAGTGTTATTAACTTTCTCGTACATCTGGGCCTGAGTTATTGAATAATTTAACATATAATTCTGAAAGTCTTTTGTATAAATGTTCGGTGTTGAAATAAAGATAAAATCGTTTTTTCTCGGGGGTGTATTCTTTTAGAATTTTAATTATTAGCTCCTCGTTGTCATCTTTGGTTATTTAGATTTGGTATATCTTTCTGTTATCTATTTTCGTATATTTTACGGGATTGGGGTTATTTAAAACTTTGGTAATTATAAATTGATTGGGTTTCATATCGATTGATTCGTTTAAAATTTTAATCGCGGTTTTAGGTTCTTCATTTTGTGTCGAATGTATTGTGTCGATCTCTCCTGGGTCTTCCCTTATCTCCGATTCGTCTACGTTTCCTACAATGGATCTGTTTCTAATGCATTGTGTTGTATTCTACTTAAAGCATCTGCGTTGTTGTTATAAATTCCCTTTTTATATATAATTTTGTAATCGTATTCATCTAGTCTTATTCTCCATTGTTGTAATTTCAAATTTGGTTCTTTGAGTTTGCATAGCCATACTAATGGTCTATGATCGGTGTATATGTAAAATAGGTAAGGTCTAATGTTGAAAAATATTGGCACTTGCCTAATTTGTCTAAAATTTCGGTTATATTATGTAGTGGATATTTGTCATCTACCGTTTTTCATTTAACTTTCTGTAGTCTATTACCATTCTGTACTTTCTCTTTCCGGTTGCGTCTAACTCCTTAGGTACTATTAATACGGGGTTGCTCCATGGTGAGTTGGAGTGCTGGATTATGTCTTGTTGTAATAAGTCTGCTACTTGTCTGTCAGCTTCTTCTTGGCTCGCATGAGGTAGTCTATATGCTTTTGTAAAGATTGGCTTGTTGTCTGTTAGTTTGATATTATGTTTAACTGTGTTGGTGAATGTTAGGGGTATTCCTTCACAGTGGGATATGTCGCGGTATTCAAAACATAAGTTTTTAATTGCTTTTTGTTCTTCTCGAATGATGTCGGCGTTAAAGCGAATGCTGCTTAAATTTTCTCTTAACATTTTGTCATGTTCTATTGGGTCGCAATTGTTTTCTAAATTTTTGTCTATTTCCATTTTGTTAAAATTTAATTCCTCTATGTTAATTGGGTCTGTTAGTGACAACTCTACGGGATAGTCATTTGAAATTAATATCGTTGTAGTGGCATAATTATCTTTTATTTGTACTAAGGCAGTTGGGGTTTCTACTACTTGTTGTAATCTTATATGATTTATTATTCCTACTTTGTTGTTAGAATTTACGGGAGTTTTTATTTTTCTCTCTGTTCGGGGTTTTACGTGTATTTTTGTTAGGTTTGAGTGTTTTGAAATTTAATGGGAATCTTTCCATATTTCGTTCTTAATAAACGGTTCTTTATGTCAATGTTGTCTCCTAATTCTCTTAGAAGGTCCATTCCGATTAATCCGCCATATTTGTCGTTGAATTCGAAGATACAAAATTTATGCTCCATTAGCTATGAATTGTTGTAATGTTGTTTGATGTGCTGTTTTAATTTTAAATGGTTTTCTTTCTACATAATCTAAATAATGTTTCTTTACGGTTCTGGAGCTAATTAATGTTTTCTTGGATCCGGTATCGATTAGTAGTTTAAATTTCTATGTATGGTAGTACTAGGTGATTTATGTTATTTAAGTTTGTTAAGTTTGGTCGTTTATGAATCGGTCTATCTGAAAATTTGAGCACGAGTTTTCTTCATCGTCCTCCTCGTAAGTTTCGTATTGTTCGTCGCGTTCATAAGTTTCTACATGGTTTGATTCATCATTTGTACTGGGCTGAATGTAATTATTCTGGTCATTGTCAAATTTTTCTACTTCTTAGTGAAATAGTTCTTCCGATATAAAATTGCGTTTTTGATGAGAATTTGGTCGTATGAGTTATTTTTGTATTTTGTCTGGTGTTACCAGATGAGGTATCAATTGGAGTTGGCTTATAATAATTATTAGGGTTGTCATTATTATTATTCATTGGAGTATTTCTAATTGGGTTCGCGCTGAATGCTGGTCTGTGTTGATTTGCGTTTTGGTTTAATCTTGGTTGAAATGCGGGTTTCGTAAAATTTGGGTTAATCGTTGTTTTTGAAAAACGTGTATATTTATTATTAAAATTCGTATTATTGAAATTTGGGTTATTAATTCGGGGTTGATTTGTTTGTGAGTTGAAGGGTATGAATTTTTGTTGAGGGATAGTTTGTCTCGCGGCTTGTATAGTTTTTATTGGTGAATAACTTTTATCTGCATTTTACGCTATACGCAATTCATAAATACATTGCTACAAATTACTAGTTCTATATTTTATATTTATTAACTCGTGTGTAGTAATTTAAAGATAGATAAATTGAAAATTATAAACCGCTTGTAATTGATTATAAATTGCATCGTCCTTGTCTTGCGGTTCGTATAAATTTTGTTGCTTATGTGAATATACGGGTCTAGATAAGAGACGATAAGAAGTTGTAATGGAACGAGTTGAATAAACAGATGAGGAGTCGTAGTTCGTTCTTGGTTCCTATACATTAATTACGCGAAAATACTGTTTCTGTTGCTTTGAAAATAGTGAGAATTAATGCGGTAACAATTCTCGTATTGTTCCTGAACAAGCACGGCACGATTTTAGTGGTTTTCTTGTGAAATAGAAGTTGTCTTTTAACTGTATAAAGTGTAGTTCTGATTACTTTTGAAGGCAGTATGCTTTTAGATGTAACGTGTTTGATTGACGGACGTGTTTTAGCGATGCGCGTTACTCTACTAATTGTTTTTGTTGCTTTTCTGTTGTAAATAAAAGTGATAGAACTTGTCGTGCGTTTTACGGAACATTGACTTACTTTAGTGATACGCGTACTTTACTAATTTGTTGTTTTAGTTGTTTGTCTAGTGAAATAGGAGTCGTAGAACTTTCTAAACTGACCGATTCTTTCTTTAGGATTAATGTGTGTGCGATCTAGTCTAGTGGTCCTTTTGTTATCAGAGTAGTGCATACTTTAGATTATCCAAATACAGTTTTAAGGTTGAGTGCTTCAAAAACAAATGATGATAAAGTTGTAGCAGGTTTAGTAGAAAAAGGTAGCTTCTTATAAACAGGTATCTCATTCACTTGCAAAGACAGTTGATACTGTAGTTTCTGAATTTTCTAACCCCAACGAATCTATAATAGATCGTTGTTTGCGCAAATTTTTCGTTATTCAAAAGCATTAGATTTTTCTTTGTTACCATAGGTAGCAAATAAAACACCTCGCGTTACTGTTAGTTTAATGCATTACATTGTGCCTTGAAAGCGTGATTCTAAATTGTTATTACCATTCTTTTTTTCGATTTGTGTTACAAAAGATTTCGAAATTATTGTCTCAGGAAATAGAGTTAACAAGAATTTATCAATGCTACATAGTTCCATCAGCATGATAATGTATGCTGCTAACGTCAGTGAAATACATAGGTGTGATTAGTGTAAAGTGTAAGAAATTCCATCAACACCCTCACAGTCAAGGGTGAAATGCTTCGTTAGTGCAGGACATCGTGAATTTCACACTTCCGTTGCAAGGAAGCGTTGCTGAAGGACTTTTGTAAGTTGAACTATTTCCTACTTGTTATTACTTTAAATATCTATCCGTTGCTTTACCATATCTTTGTCGTTCTGATACCTTTTACAATAGACGTGCTTGCTATTAAGAAGAAAAAAAAAAGAAAGAAAAAAAAAAGAAATCAATCCTACTGAACTACTCATATCTATTGTGTCTTACCTATTTATCTTTTGTTAACATTTTGTCTGATTTATGTTTAATTGGTGTGTGAGGAAACGTTTCTGCTACTCCCCAATATTACCTCACTTTGTAATAAAAAATTTTATAATGCTTTTATCGTGATTATATTATATAGATTATCTAAACAGTTTTTTTCTTACCTTCTACAAAGTACTGAATAATTTAGACTTATCATTGCTGCTATGCTTATTCTTTTCTTTATTTCAGGTTTGCTTAACTATTTGTTTTTCTTGCAGGTTTTATCACTAACTCCTTACAGCCGCGTACATTGTATGTTGGTCTGCTTTCTACAACCCCCCCTAATATCCGATTGAGCCCGGTCATTTCTTTGATTTTCTTTTTGTTACGCACGGCTACGAGTCAACGTAGCATAACTTTGGCGCCCGAACAGGGACTGCCACGAATTACGTAACAGGTTGTATAGTCTGTTGCGGTAATACATTACATTTTCTTTTTCTATTACTAGGTTCATGGCTTCTTCTAGGTTTTGGGAACGTTGGAATCTGATCTTATCTGATAGTCGTTCTGGTAAAGCGTTTATAAATGTGTCCAGTGCCATTTCGTCATATATTTTTGTTTTTAAATGTCGAATATGTTGATCGGACTCTTCGATTTTTAATTTCGTTAGAATTAGACTTCTCACGTCTTGGCATTTCATTCCGAATTGATACGGGGATTGGTTGTTTTTTATTCTGAGGTTTATCAGCTCTCGTACCAGGCATTTTATGTTACGTTGGTCTCCGAAATATGCGATTAGTATTTGTTTAAAGTCTTGCCATACCTGTGGATCGTCCCTACTGGCAATTAAGGTTAGTGCCCTTCCGGTCAGTTTGCTTATTATCAGGCGTAGAAGTAATGAATTCCTTTCGTTATCTCCGGGTTTGTAGAAGGTTTTCAAAAACATTTCGCATGCTCCGATGAAATTATCGTTGTGAGCTTGCACGCCATTAAAAAATAAAATTGTTTCCAAATAAAATTTTATATCTGCACTCATTTTAGATAAGGGTTGCTTTCGCTTTTGAGTAATTTCAAATTTTGCAAAAGTTGAGATTTATTTCACTGTATATATCGTTACTTCTTGTAGGATTTGTTAATTTTCAGTTCAAATTGCGTCGGGTTATTTATAAAATCGTAATTGCTATTATTTGTACTTGGTTACAAAGTACGGTGCGGTGATTAATTTGTGGGATTTATATTCGATAATGTTGGGTTAATTGCTGTATCATTGAATTCGCTTGCTTTTATCTCGCGAACGTTAATTTGCAGTAAATTCTACTAAGGTTTTGCCTTTTGAAAAATTCCGATATTAATAAATAATTTCTCGAAGTACCTACTTTACTTTGTATGTTTTGCGTTAGTTATGATTTTATCTTCGTTTAGTTCTGCCGAATTTATCAGGTCTATTGTAATTATATCTCATCCGTGGGTGTTAATTAAATTGCATAAACGTGTAGCTCGTCAATCTCGTCACATTGAGTTATAAATGTAAGGTTTGCAGGTTTTCAGTTAATTACTTTTTACAATATTGCCCTTGTAATTCAATCACAAAGTTATGTCTACTTGAAGATGTTGTTTCAGTCTCGGGGTTATTTTAAATAAGTTGCGCAATGCTTTTGCTTAACTTAATATGCAATTTGTTAATACTTTTCTGAAAGATGTTGCTTTCTGTCGGTGTGAGAATTAAATAAGTCGCTTCTTTACTTTCTTAATTACTGCATAAATGTTGAGTCGGTTAATTATTTTTAGATATTTCCGTATAAAAAATATTCAATTATAATGCACGTTTTTGTAATTATAGCTTTCAGAAATGTAGTTATAAAGTTTGCGATACGCGTTTTTTTATATGGGTTAATTATATCTTTTTTATGATAAACGTTTACTTATCTTGGGTGAAGATTGCGTTGTAAATTTGCACTCTAGTTTTTTAATTAACAATGGTTCAATGGCTTAGGTTAATAATAGATTTGTAAAGTACGTTGCTGTCATTTATAAAGGTATGATAGAAGGTCAAGTTTTTAATAGTCTTTTCTGTAATTGATTGTTTGTAAGAATTGCGTTTAAGCTTTTGGTATTAAATAATGGAGTTATGTTGCGTTTGTTTTTTATTTACTGGATTAAACCGTTGCTTTTTCGTATTAGTTTAATACTATTGCGCCCATTAATTTTGTATTAATAATTATTCGTACTTTGTTTACGTTTGATATTAATTTAATAAATGTGCGTCAGTTATTTTGTTTTTTTTTTTCGGTTTGTTTTAATAATTGTAAAAAAAATCTCTAAAAAAATGAAGTCTGTTTTGCTTTAAAAATCTCTTTAAAATTCAAGTCTTATAAAATAGTTCCCGTTTGCTTTAAATATAAACTTTCTCGAAATAAATTTTTGTTTGAAAATAATTTCTCTTCGTATGCTATTTTCAAAAAAATATTGGCTTAAAATAAAATTCTGTACATAAAATATTAAAAAAATTGTCTTGTACTAGCAAATATCAATTATAGTTTATAAAATCAATTTGGTTTTAAGGAAATGAACTTACATTAATTTCTTCGATGGTTCCATAGACTCGTCGATGCTTGTAAGTTTTCCACGTTGGTTTGGTTTGTTGAAGTCGAACGATTTGTGTATTTTGTCCAACTTCTGTTTGGGTTCTGCCAAAATTGCTTCTTCTGATTTTTGGATTCTTAGTGCCCTTTTGACATCCTACCGGCTGCGCCAGTTAAGGTTCGGGCCTTGAGAGCTGCGTTTTTAAAAAACGTTTCAAAAACTTAACAAATTTATTTTTAATTGATACAGAAATTAATGTGGAATCTTGACAAACTGATTTTAACTTTAAATCAAAATAAATTAATTAATTGAACTAATATGGTGAGTCGCCTAAGCAAACTGCTATGCTAAAGCTGAATACTTTGACTGACTCACTTGAGTAGCTTGAACAACGAAGTATGGAGTTCGAAGACTGACTGCCGGGTCCTTGAGCTCCCGGGCTTTTTATAATAATTGTATAATAATCACATGGCTGTGGGAACTTGCAGATCTCATGCCTGCTTTACCCTTAATTCTACACTTTGTTACATTGTTTCAATCTTATTTCTAGGTAATTGCGACATCTTAACCGGCTGTGACCTGCCACCTGCAGTATCACTGTCGCCTCGGATACAAAGTTGCAGATCCGTTCTCTTGCACTGTTAATAACCTGTCTGGTTTATCCTTGTATTACATAGTTGCAATAGACTTATGATTTATTTAACAATTTCTAACAATTCCTATTAGATTCTATTATTTAATATATATATATATATATATATATATATATATATATATATATATTACTGTGATTCCACCAAAATCCGGGAACTACGCTTTTCGAATCGAGCCCCACAGATTGGGCGTTAAGAATGCTGTGAAACCTACAAAAAGCTATTAATTTAACTGGTCCGTTGACTTTCTTCTGTTACTCGCCTCTTTACTCTTTTCCGCCTCGGCTGCTCACCTAGTTAAACCTTCATCCTCATTCATAAAAAAAAACAAACACATTCCTACCACAAACATCAACGTTAACTCTATTTACATCAATATTCACAATACATTAAAATTTCAAAATTAAAATTCAGCATAAATTTTAATATCAGAAAATTTCAAGATTAAATTTGTTATCATTTTAATGTGCATCCAGAATTAAAGTCCTTGTAGGATGCCTACTAATTAATATAACAATATATACAGACCTGAGTCTGAGTACAAAGGGAGCATCTACCACCCCTTTACGTTAATTAACCAGGTTCGTTTAATTGAGCTCAAAGACATACCCAAATTTTCATCATAATCCAGAACATAAATACTAAATACCCCTTTCTACTTAAACAAGAAAATGTCACCTTAAAATTAAAAATTTGTTCTTAGTACAATTTCACTACTGTCCATTTTAAGTAAATAAACTATAAAGTTATTCAACACACACCAAACATCAAAAATCGAACAACAAAGCATAAGTTAGAATCATGTTTATCTAAACAAATTAAACTGAAATTGCCTTTTAAAAATACGCAGGTGTGTTCAAACGTAACATTTTAAATAACCCTTCTACGATTTGACTATTATTGGGTTTTCACAAGCTTTTATGCTTATCATATTATTAATAATGGTTCCATTAACTCCAATTAAAATAATACCCTTTAATTTTTTAGTGACTCCTAATCAAATATTAATTATTATCTGTACGTTTTGTTTAATACGGGTTACTTAAAATTGAGTTAATTAATATAAATTTTAAACATAATTTCCATTTGTTTCTTTACTCGGAATAATTATATTACACGTGGAGCATTTTAATACTGATTCTTTTTATATAAAGCGTCTTGTAAATAATTTAAATCTCTTATTTTTAATGAAACGAATGAATTTTTATTCTCCACGGTTTTTTAATAACGCGTATTATCTAATAAAATTCCTTATACACGGTGATTAAAATTATTTGATGTAATTCATTAATTTTCTACCCTGGTCTAAATATGAGTAATATATATATATATATATATATATATATATATATATAATATATATATATATATATATAGGGATACATAACTCACCTTGAATATTAATTGATGGAACGATAACATTATTGCACTAATTCCTAATGCGTATTATAAAAGAAGTTTGCCCCAAATGCCCTAACAGTGATTTGATGTGGTATTAAAATGCTTGCGTAGACTATCGCTTGGAAATATAACCAAACTTAAAATTGTGATGTCCGTTGAGATTGCATAATTCCTTAGCGCGTTCTATAGTAAAGAAAATTAAAATAAATCTGACATATATTTGAAATTTCTAAATAACCTAATACAATATTTATTTATCATCCAGTCATTTTAGCTGGAAAATAACCAATCTGTGAAAAAACTTTCATCTAACCAAACTTTTGTACACTTCGTATAGGTGTTATAATAAACGGGTAAAAAGTTCCCATCAATTTCGTGCCGACATCGGTAGCGGCATTGCGAAATATCGAAGATCAAAAGTAACGACGAACGATTTTTGTAAAAATCTCGCTTCCTGTGACGTGGAGGTAAATGAGGTTTATTATAAAAATTGTAGGCAATCAAATGCTCTATAAAAAAGGTAATATTAATTTCTTTATTTTAATCAACCGTTTTAGTGACATATTGCGGCAAAGGTGACCGTGTATTCGCATACTGTATAACAATCTACGACTATGAATAATGACCGCTTATTGAAGGTGTCCGCGTATCAGAGGTGTCTGATAAGAGAAAGCATACTGTATAACTATTAATGAATCGTTCAGAAATCGCAAATTGAAGTTTAATTTTATCGATTTGTTCTAAATACCAGCGATGTAACTAGGTACTCGCAGTATCCACAACCGTGGGGGGTCCCGACCACCAAAAGGGCCCCGGGTGATATTTCATGCAAGGTCCTATCTGACAAAATTTAATAATAACGTAATAAAAAAAATAAGTGTTTAGTGTTCATCTTCTTAATGTTGAATTAGTAAAATGTGCTTTCAATTTTATAAGTTTCTAAAAGAAAAAGTTTAGTATAAAATTAGAACTAGAATGGAGAATACAAATTGAAGCACAATGCCACACAATATAGCACTGAATAATTACCTATCAAAATTTTACATTATACCTACAATTCAAAAGAAAATCATAGACCAGGGTCGAAATTTTTTGAGATGAAAAAAAACAATAGTAGGATGAAACTCATTAAAAAAGGAAGAGAATATAACAAAAATAAAAGGAAAATTGTTAAGGAAAAATGTTATTATACATCGTACAGCAACGTACAGCATCAAAATTTAAAATAGTTTTAACCTTTTGCTGATTATATTTCAATATAAAAATAGACTTAACGAGTTTTTATTTTGCTTGGGTGACCAACATTATGGGACTTACGTGGTTTTATAACTTATCATTAAATAATTATTAAAATTTTGTTTAAAAAAACTATTTTTATTGGCATTTCATACAAAATTACAAATGGGATATAAAAGTACATGATAATAACTAGTAAATTACAACAAATTACAAATTTAAGAATGAGGTAAATTATCATAAAAGTGGTGATAGTCCTTGGGCAATACTTTTTTTAGATCCTGCAAATCTTTAAATTTTTATTTTTGTTTCATGAAGTTTTGTTTATCAGTGTAACATGGAATCTTCCGTTTTTCGAGTAATTAAAGTATAAATTTTAATAAATAGCTCAAAATTGTGCATAATGATAAAAAAAAAATTCGGATTCGAGTTTTTTTCGTTTCTTTGCATTTTTTGCGAACATATACCGCAGTAATGTATATTTTTTTACACCATCAGAAAGTAGAGAATTCAACGAACAAAAAACCCACCGACTTTTTTAAAAAAGCAGATATTTTGACGTGAGAAATTTCGATTGAAGATTAGGGTAGTTTTTCGATATTAAGTCAAAATAAGGTGGAAAAATAAATATTTTAAATCAAAAACATTACAGTGTGTTTGGGATATAAAAAGGTACGTTTTCACTAAATTTCGCGAAAAAAGAAATTTTTTTTAAAAGATAAAAATAAAATACCAAAAACTTGGTTATTTCAATTTGTCACATAAATTTTGAGGTCATGTGAAAAAAGTGTAAATACAAAAGTTGTACATCGTTTTATTACCTACAACTTTGCTATTTAACTTTTTTCTATACCACTTGTAGTTTTGCCGAAAATCGAAATAAACCGTTTTCTACCCTTAAAAACCCACTCCATTTCACTTCCCGACCTCAGATCGCCCGTAAATTATTTTTCCTTTTATTTTTGTTATATTCTCTTCCTTTTCCAATAAGTTTCATCTTTCTACTATTTTTGTTACTTTTTACCATTTTCAAAAGCTTCAGTCTATCAGCAGAACATCATTCTTTCAAATGGTTAACCCACGCACTAGAGTCCTGTCTATAATGTTTGTAATTTAATATGTATATACTGACGGCTCGCCAAACACCGCTGAAATTTTATATCAAGTAGGTATACGTACGCGTTAAGGTGCCGCCTCAGCGTCAACGCGCTAGCGTTATCCTAACCCTGATTGTAGATGCATGCAGGTTTTGTATGTTTATATTATTATTTTAGTCCGTTGCATGTTGCTGTCGGTGTTAGGTGTCGTGTCGCATTGCAAAATAGTGTAACTGTACGAAAATAATACCTTTGTTATTGTTCATTTTCGAATTTAGATTACCGCAAATATATAAATCACTGAGACTAAACACACAATGAAAAGACACAATGAAAGTGGTTCTGCTAAGCGTAAGAGAAGGGAAGAAGAAAATGTGAGCAAGAAAAAGGTTGTAAAGCAAATGCCAAAACTTATAGCATTTTTCAAACAAACGACTACCTCCGAATTTGAATTTACTCCGAGTGAAAGTGATGCAAGTGCCTCATGTTCATTCAGTACAGAAACAATTCCCATCAGAACTTCTTTTCTGCGTTCGTCAGAAGTTGTCATTGATAACGATGTTTTATTAAGTAGTTCTTCACTCTCGAAAGCGACGATACCTGATACTGAACCGGAGTTTTCCAAAAGTCTGAATTATCCAAAAATAAGTATTTTTATAGAGCAATTAAGTAAGCTCAGCAAGCGTCACCAGAAAAAACAAGTATACTGACTTGAAGCAAAATGAAATTCCTTCAAAGAAATTTCTTTGAAGGAAAAAACAAATATCCTGACTTAAAGGAAAACGAAATTCTCTCAAAGAAATTTCTTTAAAAAAAAAATTAACATATTTGCTTTTCTGTGAAGAAACGCAGGCAAGTTTTACCGCGAGATCGTGTGGCGTCATGTACGAAACCTACTTTGAAAAACATTTTGTTCCGTGAATTTGTACTACAACCTACAATTGATTTATTGGAAACCAAGATTCCGAAATCGAAATAAAATTCTTTGTCGAGAAGAAGTATCCTACTGACATGGCTCTATATTCTAGCATACAATTAACAACAGATACTAATAGATTTATTTTGAAATTTGGACCCTGTCGTCCGAAAGGACCCTTTCCCAGAAATGCTAAAAACAGATCTTTTTCTGAAAATTATTACGTTTGTAAATCGACATCTAATATAGAAATTAATTTAACTTGACTATGTTACTCCCCCAAATACGACAAAGTTTATTGTGAACCGTGCTAGCTGTTTTCTACAATTAAGTCTGGGTAACAAGAAGGCATTAATGACTGGCAAGGTTTATCTAAGGGAATTAAAAGTCGCAAAGTTAGTGTGGCGAATGTAGATAGAAGTTATGATAAGGAAACTTGGAAAAGACTGGACTGTGTAGATAACGTAAATGAAGAGATCATTTTGAAACAACAACATTTTTGGCGACAAGTGTTAAAAAGACTTTTTAAAATCACTTTGATATTAGCAAAAAACCTTAATTCATTCAGAGGAAGTAAAGGCCAAGAAACTATCGATGACCTTTATAACGGCAATTTCTTATCCGATGTGAAGCTGCTTGCTAAATACGACGATGTCATGCGAGAACTGGTTAACAAACTCAAAAATACCATCAAATATTTATCTCCACAAATTCAAAATGAGTTAATTGACTGTCTAGCAATAACTTTGAGAAAAAAATTATTAGGGGATTTCGTGGAAGCCCCTTACTTTTCAGTCATTACTAACACAACTCAAGATATTAGTAAAATTGATCAACTAAGCATTGCTTACCGGTATGTTAAAATTATAAAAACTGACATGGGCGTGCCTACAGGAATCTGTATTCAAGAGACACTTTAGGTAAATCATTTTTATGTAATTACATGTAGATTATATTTATTATACTTTCAGGGTTTTTTCAAGCACATTCTCAAACTGCTAAAGGTATTAGTAACCAGATAATGAGTATTCTACAGAATGATGGTGTAAATTTTAATAGGTGTCGCGGCCAAGAGTATGACAGTGAAAATAACATGAGCGGCGCTTGCATTGGCGTTCAATCTAGAATTAAAGCCATTGAACCTAAAGCGATTTACGTGCATTGTGCAGCACATAATTTAAACCTAGTTATTAATGATGCAATCAATGCAATCCCCGAAATTCAAAATTATTTTGCATACATACAACACATTTATAACTTTTTCGGAAATAGTATTAATAGGTGGGATATATTAAGTTCTATAACAAATGATTCGCAAATCACATTAAAAAAACTAAATCCAACTCGCTGGGTTGGAAGACTAATTTCAATATTAGCAGTTAAAGTAAAATATATGAATATAATGAAGAGTTTATCCAAAATATTTCTTGAAAGCAAACAACGCGAAGAAATTCAGGAAGCAAACAGAATAAAGATTAACATGGCAAAATTTGAATTTGTTTTTATTACGGTTGTACTGACAAATCTGTTTGGAGAAATAAATTTTTGTTCAAAAATACTCCAAAGAAAGGATTTGAATGTAGTAAAGGCGTCCGAAACTTTATAGGAAATATTTGAAAAATTGACTGCAATAAGAAACAAGTTTGAAGCTTTGAAAACAGAGGCTACACATATTGCTAGAAATTGGGGAGTTTCGTTAAATTTTTCTAAAAGGAGAACTAAAATTAAGAATGTAACCCCTGGCTAGCTTCGGTTTTATGGGATCACCGCTTTTAGCTCTATGAATAATATAATGTTACGTGAAATTAAATCGATTTTATTTCCTTAAAATATAGGTAAATCAGAACTACTTAAAATGCAACATCGAACATTATTGCAACACATAAACGAATTAAAGTCATCTTACATCGATAATAACGATTTTCGACTCGTTGACACGTCTTACTTTCGCGACGGTCTGCATTTCACTGCCTTTCCCCGCCTGGACCTGTCTACGATTTGAATGCGAGCGGAACGTCTGACCGAGCCAGGGTTGCCACTTGCACTACTCCTGGGTTTGGCGCTACACACTCCACCTTTAAACTGAACTAAGGTTTCCGGGTGAAGTTTAGGATTAACGTGTGATACAATCTTCTTGGGTCTTCTCCGCGAGCGTTTTGTCACAACCGGCACTGGCACTGTTTCACTTCCTACAGGAAGTGTTACGTCACTATCATAATATTATCCAATCGATTTCGTCGGCTCATCCGAGATGATAAAAGGTAAGTAGTAGGATTTCTAAAATGATATAAGGACCATCTCTTCTAAGGGCAACCTTTGACGAAAACCCTTTTCCAAATTACTTAGGACATGAAGCTTCAGTAAGACTTTATTGCATAAAGAAAAGTTTTTCCGACCTTCAATATTGATCACTGAATTTTGTCCTACGATCTTGCTGTCGCAAGAGAGGTTGTTTAGATCTACGAGAACACAGCCTAGTTTCTTAAGATATGACGATAAGCATGGCACAAAATTTTCAGCTTGAACTATCTTTCTAAAATCATGGGTTGCGTCCATGGGTGCTCGTAATTCTCTTGCAAACGTGAGATAAGCAGGACTGTAGTCAGTTGCTTCTGTGTACGTTGAATTTAACGCAAAACGTATACTTGGAATATGTTCATCTCATGTAATATGTTCATTTTGAACCAGTATGGATAATTGGGTCTTCAGATCGCGATTTTTTCGTTCGCTGGGTCTACTTTCTGTATGACACATAGGTATAAATGGAGTCTGTATATCAAAGGAATAAGTGACCTTTTGTAATACCTCACTTATGAACTGCACCCCATTGTCGCTAATTAATTTTCAAGCAGTTCCATAACGTAAGAATATGTCTTCTATTAAAATTCTTGCACAAACGTCTGCAGATGGAGTTTTTAATGTAAACATTTCTACCCATTTGCTTGTTACGTCTTCACAAATTAAAATCCATCTGTTACTATTTTTTGTTTCCGGCAGTGTTTCGAACAAATCTACTGATAATGTTTTGAAATGTTGAGCTGAGACAGGAGTTTGTAACAATCCAGCTGGTTTAAGGGTTGACACTTTGTACCTCTGGCAATGTATACAAGTGCTCAACATAGGTTTCAATAAATCTGCGCATTCCAGAAAAATAAAATTTTGTTGCAATCTTTGGGTAAGTACGGTCAACTCCGTAATATCCAACAGTAGCAGCGTCGTGATAGTTTTAATATTTCTGTACGGTAATTGCAAGGTATGACCAATTGTGGATCTTCTGAATTTGAATCCGCTTCAAAATGGAATAAAATTCCGTTGGATACGATAAAACTTCGTTCCGTCCATTTAATAAGTTCCAATGAATATTTATCTTTAAGAGCATCGACAATTCTTTTAGTTTCGGTATCCTCTAATTGCGGAAATTTCCGGCACCAAGATTCGGTAATCGAAAAGATTAAACAGAACACTGTCAACGTTACGTATAGGCATAAACTTTGCTTTTCAAAACAACGATAAATTACGGCAGTTACAAACATATACAATTTCAAATGGTTCAACTTCACATGCAATAAACGAGTAAACCTGTTATTCCTGCTGTGATGGTTTGTCCCTTGCATCCAGACTGCAACTCTGCGATAAAACTGGTGTATCCGCTTCAAGATTAACCACAACTGGGCACTTGTTGAACATTAAACTTACACGTGCAACGCACAGTTTCACTTTTATCGATATTGTTTGTTACTTAAAATTTTGTTTTATTTGAATTTCGTGCGTAAACATTATTAATCCAGGCATCACGTTGGGAAAGTCACTTGTGTAACCACAGGCTGGCTCGGGTTTATGGAATCTACACCTTTAGCTTTATGAATAATATAATGTTAGGTGAAATTAAAACAATTTTATTTCCTTAAAATATAGGTAAATCAGAACTACTTAAAATGCAACATCGAACATTATTGTAACACATAAACGAAATAAAAGTCATCTTAAATCGATAATAACGATTCTCGACGCGTTGGAACGTCTTATTCTCGCGACGGTCTGCATTTCATTGCTTTACCCCGCCTGGACCTGTCTTTGATTTGAATGTGAGCGGAACGTCTAACGAAGCTAGGGTTGCCACTTGCACTACTTTTGGGTTTGGCGCTACAAGAAAATTTTTTTTGATGAATTAGCGGAAGATCATCGATTTATAGATGAGGAAATGTATTTTAAAATTATTATTTTTCTTCGAATAGTTGATATTGCAATTATTCAAATTCGTACACGCTTTAGAGGATTTCACGAAGTAGCAGATATGTTTTAATTTCTTATTCCTCAAAATTTACTTCAAATGGCAGATGACGAAATTATTAGAAAAGCTGAATCTCTTTGTTCATTTTATTCAAATGACTTATCCGATGGTTTAGGTTTGCAAATATTATTATTTACCAAAACTTTTAAAAATGAACTGAATAAAATCAACACAATAAAAGATATTGGATTTCTGCTAATAATTAACCACTACGATATGTGTTTCACATTTGAAGATTTAGTTTCAGTAATTCTTTTATTTTTGACAATACCAATAACTGTTGTTTCAGCGGAAAGATCATTTTCAAAATTGAAAATTATAAAGAATTATCTGCGTAATACAATGGGCCAAGATAGGTTGTGCATGTTTGCTTTGCTTAACATAGAGGCAGAAACAGCCGTTAAAATGGAGCTCCAGGATGTTATTGACAACTTCGCTGCTATTAAAGCCCGCAAAAAATTAAATTTATAGTTTTGTGTTAGATACTAAATAAAGTTTATCGTTAATTTTATGTTTCTTAAACATTTTTATTAAATCGGGCCCGTTATATTCTTTGCGGGAAGGCCACCAAATTGTAGTTACGTCACTGCAGGAGACTTGGTACAGTTTGCAATTTGTTTTTGTAAAATTGTTAAACTACTCTTTAAATATGAGTGTTTGTTTTTAAGGCATTTGAGAATTTCACTAATCGAGCCTGTTATCACAGATATGATTGATTTTTAATTGAAGTGATTATGAAGGAATAATTAAAAGAGAATCACCTTGCTGAACTGTTGTCGAAGAATGCTCGCTGGAGGTGTCGCTGGGCACGGTCGATGAGCTCTCGCTATGAAGGGTGTTCTTATCTTGGTGCTTCGTTTACAGGCTTTTAATATCGCTGCTGTTAAGACACCTGTAGCACGGCTTTCTTGGATGACCTCGAGCTTTGTATTAACTGCAATGCGTTTCGAATAATTCCGTGAACACACCAGGTTACTATAAAAATGACCGCGTGTTGACTCCGAAGAGTTACGAAAACGACCGAAGTGTCTGTGTTTTTAAATCTGTAAATTGTTACAGGCGGAAAAGCTACTACGTATGCAAAATTATAAAATGGGGGCGGCCTGTAAAACAAAAATTAAAGGGGGGTCACCGGCACTAGCTAGCGGAAGGTCGTGGATCATATAGAGGGTTAAAATTTTGAAAAAAGGGTTAAATTAATTTATAATATACTACAAAAATGTGGCACTTACCTTTCATAAAATATTGTGACTTAATGACAATTGCCAAGGGCGCCAGACAAGTCGAGAATGTCCAAATGTTCGTACAAAACCTTGAGAAACTTGTCATCCCAAGGAGGACAATTGTTTCTTTTAATCAATTCCTCACTTTTTTTTACTACTTATATAAAAAAAATAAGAAAAACTATTGACTTAATCAACGGCAAACAAAACTATTTAATTCACAGAGCAATAAACGTGAACCTCTTACATTCATTGATTTAGAAATTTAAGTGAATAGGTGACTATGGAATTTATGAAAATTTTGAGTACATAAGTAGTTATCAAACACTTGTATATGAAAGAAACTTATATTATAAATCGTACACTAATTTAATCCTACGGTTTATGGCTAAAACGTCCTAACAAATAAACTAACTAAAAATTGGTCATGCTACTTAACTATAAAAACTTACTTACTAAAGATTGTCCATTATTTGAGGGTTTGTTTTCCAACGTAGAGCAGTTCTTAAATTTGGGAAGAGAATCTCGCTTGTTGCTTCTGTTTGTAATGTTTAAGAAAATTGACTGGCACACGAACTCGGCAGAATTTTTGACAATATCACTTAATTGTGCGTCACACGCCTACAAGTTCTTAATATTTATCTTGCATCACTATATATCCGCGAACATATGGGCATAACCCTCGCGAAACTGGAAGAGTAACACTTCTTTCCAATTTTTTACTAACGTGATACGAAGTGGAATATTCTATGTCATGCCAGAGAACGCTACCCGCAAAACTACGTTTTTCTCTACTTCTTGACCACGGACGGCCCCATTGGAAAAACTCCCTGTCTTTTGGCTAAGCCTTGAGTTATATAGATTAAATTCCTACCCTAATAAATACGTACGTCATTTTCTGTTATCCAATGACTGAACTGAACCTCCCACAAAACAAGATTTCAGAAACCAAATCCAACCCCTTTTTAGATGAGAATCACGGAAGCAATTATTCTCCCACGGGTTTAAATTATCTTTTACTTTCTACGAATTACTTAAATATGGCAATGTGGAATCTACCTATGGCGGCCGTAGTCTGGAATTAACAAAGACCGGCTAACCTACTTGAGCCGAAATGGATTTTAAATACAATGGATGTCTCCAGACTACTTAAGATTACTTGTAATATTTGAACAAATCAAATTGGAAATAGTTTCCGCTATTTATAAAAGGTTTCGTTTTGTATAACCCGCTGTCAATCAACGAAAGGTTAAGCTTTTCAAACTGAAATTGGTTTCCTTTATTTACGCTAAAAGGTACTATACATTTTAATTTTATCCGATTTGTCAGGCTTTAACCGACCTAACTTTAAGAGGTTTATTGTTACTTGGTTTATGAGGGTAGAGCTTTAAATTATTATGACCTGCCGCTGGAATTTAGTAGCCTGGAGCTATCGGTATAAATGTGGTCTTTTATTACAAAGAATCCTAAATAAAATGAGGTGATTTATTGGTGTAAATTTTTGTTTATACTTTATTCAAGTTACTGAATTTTTAATTAATTAATTTGTTTAATCGTTAACATTACAAAATGATGTTACAAAATATTTTATAACCATCGCTGTTCAAGGTCTTACTGGACCTCACAAATAAATTCTGAAACCTTCCGAAGAGTTCTGAAGACCACCGAATACTTCTGAACCCTTTATACTTGTATATATTGTCAATTAGCAGTTTTTAATTTCATATCATAATTATTTGCAACTTAACGATTTTCCACAAGTAAAACACGAAGCTTTCCGAAGAATTCCAATAACCAACGAAGACGTCTGGACCTCTTCAAACTGTAGATATTTTCTAACTACCGTTATTCAAGTTCCTACTCGGCCTCACAAGCAAACTCCAAAACCTTCCAAAGAGATCCGAAGACTACCAAAACCTTTACCACCGCCTTCAAACTGTATATACATTCATTTAATAAGCGTTTAAGTTTATTTTGGTTCCACAAACAACCACGAAGCCTTCCGATAATTCCTAAGTTATCGAAGACTTTCGAACTGTTTCAAACTGTTAAAATCATTCAATTGCAACTATTTTACTTTTATTTTTATGTATTTACGAAACATATAATTATTTTTCCTTATACTTCTTAAACAAATAATCAAGCCAAACCTACATGTTTTCAGACGCCGTCCACTCGAACGATAACACGCGTTACTGTTAGAACTGGCAAACCGTATGCACTTTGCAATCACGGATTGCTAGGTAAAACTTTAATGAAAATTCGTGCATTTATGCTGGACTGAGGATGTTATGCAACCCAATTTTCTGGAATATTCTCTCGTTTAGGACCGACACGTGGTCTAATTATCTGGAACATTCGCTCGTCTGGACTAAAAAATGGTGCGTGCAGGAGAGAATGAGAATTCCCCACCTGCAGCTACTATTAGCAATAAATACATACAATGTTACAAGCCAAAATTGGCATTGGTCATTTGTAAATATGTGACTAAATTCCCGCCAGTATTTCAAATAAACTTGTTAAATTTCCGTCATTTCGGACAGTCGCGTTTGCGCAAAAGAATGAGTAGACGCGGAGTGATGGCGCAAGTGCGCGGTGTGCGACACGATATTATTAGCCAACGAGACGTCGAACGGTGTCGTTTACCTGTGTCTTTTTTGTCTTTTCTCTTTCAGAAGGTAGGTTTCCTCCTTATCGTGCGTTATCGTTCCTTACCTGGTTGTTCCTTCGTCCTGCCTTCAAACAGAAGAAGGGGGAAGACGTTAAATTTGGTTTCAACGAGGGCATAACGTAGCCCACACCAAACAACTCCCAACAGACGAGATACTCCGAGATTATCATGGCCTCTGCGCAAGGATGTCCCGCAAAATCGTGAAGAGTTCCACATTTATAAGTGAGTACTTTTTATCTTTTTAAGGTGCAACTTGTATCATTGTAAACGTATTTGGTACGTGATGCATTTTGACACGCAATTACGTCATAATATCTTTGTTGTGCATTAATGTGAACGTGGGTAGTGTCAGTGTTGCCAACTGTGGTAGTGGCACTGAACACACGACGCGGGAGTATAACAATGCCGCCTAAACTTGTGTTGAAAATTTGTCTTCACCTCTCCTTTATCTTATAAGGTGTTAGTTTTTAATATTTTTGTAGAAATTGGGGTTTTTTCACTCAACTATAATAAAAAATAATAATTTTTAAAATTTTTCATGGCTTTTCGATAACAGAAGTACAATCTGGCAACATTGCATTTGGTAATTTTTATCTTATGTTGGCGTGACATTGAATGAAGTTAAAATGTTAATCTGAAGCATTTAGTCGGCCTTATTTGAACAGTGTTTATTTACCTTTTATATAACTTAGTTTAAACTAAGTTAATTGCCATGTTCCGTTATAAAAACAGTGTATTTATTTTTAAATTCTTTCAAATAATTACCTAACCTAATTTAGGATGAAACTAAAGCATATACCTTTCAAATGTATTTAGCAAATTACTTTAACCTCACTTCTACGTGAAAACATGTGCTTTTGAATTAAATAACTCGTTTCGTAAGTACCTTTATATAAATAATTAATTAACTTCAAGGTTTATTCGTTATCCCGTATAGTAAATTTTTTTGATATTACATTGAATTTGATTACATACCTGTTTTTCGGGTTAACTTTAAAGCAATAAATTTTTTTTCTTTTCTTTACTTTTTACTAATGCACGCTCCACGTTGTTTGGGCGTCAGTAAAGCGTAACTTTTTTTTTAGCTTCCTTGTTGATGGATAAAGTGAAGCCTTAATTATTCGCGGCTAAGTCTGGGAATTACCCCAAGGGTGAGCAATGAGAAAAGGGTGTGGTGATGGTCTAAACTAACAAAAGGAAAATGGGTTGAGCGCCACTGTATCTGTATGAACGGTTACACTAAAGATTCAATACTCCTATGAAAAGATACAGAAACTCACGGGGTATAAACGCAATAAAAACTTACAACTTACTAAACTAATGTATCTGGAAACCTCTGGAAAATACTTACGACCTCTCCGATCTCGATGAACCTGGAACAAAATCACAACAAATTCTCTATTAGAAAGACACAGTTTGTGCTTTCCAATAAAAATACATGCCAATAATTACAGGTGGTTAATATTGAGATTACCACACCAAAGATATTTAAATCAAAAATAAATACCTAGAACAAACCAGTTGTAGCATATCTGGGCTTTTTAAATTACTTCAGCCTCGTATAATTTCATAGATCAACAAACTTATTTACTTTAAAAATTTAGTAAATTTAATTATGCATGGAATAAAAAAACTTGAGTCTAAAAATGAAATTTAATATAGTTTCTCTTTCTTGAATTTTTTCTTTAAATATGTTTACAAAATGAACAAATAAAATCGAGTTTTCAATACATCTGTCTTTGACATAACAGAACCTTAAGTTAATAATAATATATCAAAACAAGTTTTGGCACCAAGTCTTCAGATCTGAGTATTGGTTCACATATGTGTCTCAAACGTTATTTCAAAAAAAATCGAATCACATGTAGTTAACTTAGACAAACAACTTTTCATTTATATCTGGTTTTAGAGGCTTATTAAAATTTTAATATGAGTAAATAAATATTTTAAAAGTAAGAAATGGACTTTGAAATATCATAATGTTAGCAAGTGAATTTATGCAAATTTTACAAAACTATTACTGTAGTAATTCGTGGCTATTTTCTCACACGCTGTTCTATACATACAAAATTTAACTTAACCAAACGGTCCTTGAAAATTATTTAAGTAAGCATTCACGAATACTCACAAATAAAGCAAAAAAGAAGATTTGATACCTGTAGGTGTTGATGTTTTCAAATCTAATTATTAAACGTCGACGTACATGCTACGAAATGTTTTCATCAAATTGTTGTGACGAAACTTTAAATCACGGCTGTACTTGCACTGATAAATGAACAGCTTTCCAACTTTGGGTTCAACTATAATACCTTCATTCTAGTCCATCATTTTAATTCTCCGTAATGTCATACGCTAAAGGGATGAAAATAATTTATAAGTTATTTAGTTAAAGCGAGCTTACCCATAACAAATCCTAGCACAATAATAATAAGGGGCGACGCGTTTCATTGCCTTGCCGGTGTCACAGGAGTCTGGCGCTTCGTACCGTGTCCCAAGGCAACTCGTCCCCCTATTATATCCACCCCACGCCAATTCGCAAGCCCCACTTCTCCAAAGAATGGAGATTCATCCTTCTTAAGAAAATACACTGCCAACTCGACTACATTTAGAAGAAGCAATGGCCGTCCTCGTTAGTACGACACACCTTATTTGCCTGGCGCAATACCTCGTGACTAGTACACGCACGCGCTATCCTAATTCTACCGAATGAAGAGGACGAATCTGCCTGTAAGGTAGACAACACAAACTACTAGACCCCATATAAATACGTTCCTTGAAAATTATAATATTATTAAATATCTCCGTGCAAAGCATTTAAGTTATTTAAGCGAACATGGTTTCCCGTTTTCAGATAGGATTGTTTCTTTTAGACATTATAGCATCAAATACGAGAATTAAATACCACAGAATAAATCTATGCTGAAGCGATTCTTACAAACATGGTGCTATAGAATATATATTCGTTACAACTTATTAAAACCGTTGTTTAGATAATTCATATATTATCTTAGTTTGCCATGATTTTAAAGTGTTCCCTTACTATCTAAATAATTAACTATAGGTTACGAAATCTTTCTCATTGAAAATTTTGCTTTTAATACAGCTAACGTAACTAACTTAAATCTTACCTTGGCATATCTATACCTTCTAAAATATTATAGTAAACTTGATTTCGCTATATCTCTTTCTTAAACACTATACTACAATGAATCCCGCCTACCTTAAAGCGATTGAAACTTTCTACGAATTACAGTCGCGGAGTATTCAAGCGGCTACGAAATAAAATGATAGACAATTGCAGCTAAAAGCTATATTAGCTGTAGAAGCTAAAACCTACCTATTCGGCGTGTAGTGGTCCCTGATTTACCTCAAAATATCTTTGAAATTAAACAATCTCTTGACGATATTAGTAATATACTGCATAAAACTGATCCCGAACCTATCGAAACTGAGCTTAAACGTATTGTGTCCTGTGTAGCGCACGTAAAGCAACGAATAGACTTATTATGTTTATTTATCGATGAACAAGCTAACGAAAGCAAACAAGCCCTCCTATCTGATATTCTCTTACTCGAAGGAATCGTCTTCAAAATTTCTCCAAATTGGGGGTTAATAACACCCCCAAAAACACCCTTTTTCTACCCAAAAACGTTTTTTTTAGCTATAATTCGTTATTTATACAAGATGTCGAAAAAATAGTATGTAAATAAAAAATCAGAAATCTCTTGCTCTACAATTTTACTTTCTTGTATTTTTTCCATAGAGTGCGTATTTTTCGAGAAAAAATCGTTAAAAAACAGCAAAAAGAAATATGTATATATAGCTTCAACGCACTCTAGCGGAATGAGTTTAAACTAACATTGAAAACAATAGCCATACAAATATTGGAAATTTTCCGCTCTATAAATTTACGCTCTTGTGTTTTTCCTATAGAGTGCGTATTTTTCGAAAAAAAACGGGGAAATTGGAACATATATATATATATATATATATATATATATATATATATATATATATATATAAATATTTAACGCGCTCTAGCGGCAGTAGTTTATATTAAAATTTAGAACAAATACCAAGCAAAAGTAGGAAATTTTTCGCTCTACAAATTTACTCCCTTGTATTTTTCCTCTAGAGTGTGTATTTTCCGAGAAAACGCGGAAAATTTAGAAACATATATATATATATATATATATATATATATATATATATACGATAACAAGCTTGTAGGTCTGCTGGTTAATTAAGTGCACTCTTTATTATAAATCTAAGCTTTCGGTTTTATTTTAAACCATTATCAAAGATACTAAAAATTTAGAAACGTTAATATGGGTTAAATAGTTAAAAACTTACTTATTAATGCGAGGTTTTACACTGAAATCGTCGATATAGATAAATTTTTGAATACAAACTGAAAGTAATGTTGAAAGCTTTTAAGAAGAGCACAGTTTTGTGGTTTGCTAATCAAATTTGGATGTTATAATGACAATTCCTTTATAATTTTGACAGTGTTTGAGATAATTTTCTAGATTGTAATTAATTTATTTTATGGTTTGACTGAAATTTAGATATTTTTTGTATGTATGTATGTTTATATATGTATGTTGATATATGTATATTTGTTGTCCAAATTAATTATACATCTTTCGTAATTATTTAATTTGATCCACGTTACTTAACGTCACTACACGAGCTTGTTAAAAAAAATGTATGTGATACCTCGATAAAAATGTAAACTCGGCACACACCTCGAACAAATTATGAGGTTAACACCATGTTATATAATTTAAAATAATTTTCTATACTTACAAGCTCGTGGTAGCTTTGGTACGTAATCTGACGCGTTCAAAATACTAAGGGCTTTTATTATATTTTGAAAAGGTATTTATACAATTTCCGATGCCACCTATGGTCGCATTTCACGCGAAGTTCTTCATTTACAACAACACGTTCTTAAAATTTTGGTTTAACCGATTTGTAAATCCTCGAATTCAGCGCGTCGTTACGATCTTTTCTGAAAATTGATATTCAATATTCCCGTGTCTTGTCTGATGTGCGACTAACGATATCGAACAATAGTCCTATACTAACGCTGTCCCTTGCTTATGCATATTTTACGTCTCTTTCTCACCTTGTTTGAGTGGTAAAATCGATATTCCTGACCGCGTTTTACCACTCCATGTGGACTCCAAAATTGCGTGCTTTAACTAACCGCTCATTAGCGTTTAATGGGAAAACATTCGACCGTTTATTCGATATTTTTTGAACACTTGTTTGTTATCTACAAAAATACATGGAACTTGACATTTAAAAACTTGTAGGTGCTTAATCTTAACGAACGTTTTAAATAACATTTCTACGAGTTAGATTTTCAGCGTATTTCAACCCCACCGATATATTTGTTTGTTAACAACGCGTTTCACCTTGGTATTATTGATTTTTACACGCTTTTATGCATATTATACGTATATAACCCTTCAATTAAACTTAATTAAATTAATAAATTAATTGCATTGGCTTCTAACATTTTTTTCTTTACGAACCTAACTAAATTTTATTCATTATTTGTCAAATTTTGTTAATACCTGTTACTTAAAAATGAACTAACTGGAATAAATTTCGCACGTAAATTCTGGTTGTTTCCTTTATACAGGGTGTTTTGAAATTACTTTGTTTATACGTAGATTTAGCCCTTTAAAACCACTTTAATATATATATATATATATATATATATATTATATATATTTACTTTACTTACATTGACTTGACCGAAAACTAATTAAAAATAGTTATTTGTATGATGTGCATTCATCCTGTGTAGTACAATTTGAATAAACACATTTAAGAACTAAACAATTTTAATCATCTCCAAATATGTAAACTCCTTACTCTAATTTTAGAACTAAGTCTAAGGGAACATATTTCCCGAAACGTCAGTTATTTACAAATGACATTATTGTAAACTTCAAATTTGGACGAAATAAAACCCAAAAAAGATTATTTGGTCTTAATTTATACATTACAACGTCCAGAAATATATAACAATATATATATATATATATATATATATATATATATATATATATTAATACAGAAGAATAATCCACATTTGGAATGCAAATGAATGCTTGATATATATTAATAGTTATTAAGATGAAATGAAAACTCATTAACAAGAGCCAAGCTTCAGTAGTATTAAGTATAACATCATCTAAACAATTAGGCTAGATAGCTCAATTGGTTAGAGCACTGATCCGGAGAATCAGAGATTGCAGGTTCAAATCCTGCTGTAGCCGTTCTTTTAGTGGTTTTCAATTACTAGTTCGATATGAAATGGTAATTAAACTTTAAATACAAAGTTGGGTTTTCATTTCATCTTAATAACTATTAATATATATATATATATATATATATATATATATATATATATCAATATTAAACGCGCTCTAGCGGCAGTAGTTTAAATTAAAATTTTGGACAAAAGCCACCTGAAAATCGGAAATTTTTCGCTCTACAAATTTACTCTTTTGTGTTTTTCCCCTAGTGTGCATTTTTCGAGAAAAACGCAAAAAAATTAAAAATATATACATATGAAACTTTAACGCGCTCTAGTGAGTGGAGTTCAAAGTATAATTGAAAAAAACCGCAAACAAAGTAGAATATTTTCCTCTCTACAACTTGATTATTAACTTGTTCGCTAAAATGCGTTGTTTTAAAAAGGATGCTAAAAAACGTGAGAAACGCTTTTGTTTGTACATTGTATACAACTACTACAAAATACCACTGTATTGTTTGTACTGGTGCTGGTGGCTTTATCATCATAACTGGAGTTAAAATGTCTTCCTTCTTCAAACCAATCGTACTCTTCTGATAGTAAATCATTTGACAACCAGTTTTGTACTTGTAAATACACTCTATAGCAATGTTGTGTGGCTGCATCTGCGGTGGGAGGTAATGATGATAAGTTGACGGCATTATTTTTTAATTTTTTTCCAAAAAGTTGTATGTCTAAATTTATTTAGACAATTGTTTTTTACCCCTGGGCTGTAAATTTTTAGAATACAAAGAAATTCCATTTTCTGAAATAGAGTCTTCGGGTTGATCCTTTTTTTTAATATTTGCGCTGCGTCTTTGATCTGTCGACTTATTTTTTCATTTTCAATTAGTTTAAAAACAGCATTCTTCCCTCTGAAGTGGAAGGTGGATGTCGTATCACAGCCAGTCATGGCATGTAAGAATAGAATGTTTTCTTTACAAAATTGCATTTGATCCAGACTTTTAGATGAGACAACTTTCCTATTTTCTTTACCTTTTCCCAATTTTAGAAAATACACTTCTCTGTCCGCTGGTGCCAAAGCCGTTAAAATTAGGAGTACGTCAATGTCTTCATATACAATCACAGGAATTTTCCCTTTGTCGTTGATTGCAGTTTTACGATATTACCAGTATACAGTTGGAATAAACAACGATTTTCAACACGATTTTCTACAACTATAGTACTTTTTGAAATTTGGTTATGCTTTTCTGCCGCCAATAACAATAAAAAAAACGATCAGCTGTGCATAAAGTTCCATATATAATATACAGGGATGCGCACGCAACTATATAACATATATACACAGGTACACTAACACAGAGAACTCGGCCGGCTGCCCGTCGCTTGTAAATGCTATATAAAATATTCTTTCTACCTTCTACCTTTCTACCTGGACAGGTATTAATACATATGAATAGCAGCAACGTATAGTTTAGAGTATACCTTCATTTTTTAGTCGTATAAAATTCAAAAATATTTGTTTAAAGTGACGTAATATTAATTTAAAAAAGAAAGACAGGAAAGACACATTCATAGAATTTTCTCCGAAATTTTCCATACCATTCTGATTTTGGATATCACAATCATAGGAAATTAATTATTAATAGTTCAATGAATTATATACACAAAGCAGACATGAAACCTTAATTCCTTCATTATTTTTCTTCATCTTGAAGAAAATATTAAAAATAAGGCGAAATTGCAAAATTTTTAATATGTTGGTATTTTCTCCCAGTGGAATATAATTTATCACTAAGCGTACATTTGAGATAAACCTCCAAGTTTCAGCGTACATCAATTAAATCGAAAATAATTAAATTTGCTTCGGAGGTGAGTAAAGAAAATGAAAAATTCAACAAATCTTGAATTTTTGATGTAAAATTTATTACTAGGCAAAAATTGGAAAACAGAAAAATACAAAAAAACAGTGTATATATTGACTTTTAATACCATATTATAATTTTTAAAAATATATTATATAAATGTTAAAAATTTCACTTTTTATAAGAAAGTAGCCTACTGAAATTATGCGCGCAAAAATTTCGCACGCGAAATTTCACGTTTACTGGGGAAAGCGATTGCGGCTACAATATTGCACATATGAAAAATCTCTAAAGAATTTTTTTTCGAAATTATGTAAGCTTTCTAGTTCATAATAGTGTTTTTTCGAATTTCTTTAATCCTGGATGTGAGAGAGCGACGAACATTTTTTTACGGAAAAGGGGTGTTTTTAAGGGGGATTGCTAGACCCCAATTTGGAAAAATTTAAACTTTTAGAGAAGTTTAGTACCCAATCTAACACTTTGTGAAGAAATTTTAAGCTGGGTAATTATTTTGACCAAAATAGCTACCACAGCTGGGCTAAATTTGAATAGCAAAAAGAAACCTTTGTTGCGACTTGCAAGCTTATGCAAATCTGACACTACTGAGTAAATGAAATTATTTCTCCAGTACAGACTTTTATGAAAAAATGAAAGCTTAAAGTATCTTTGTTTACTTTACGTAAAAGTTTTAAGGTGTATTACTTTTCAGTTGTTTCAAATAAAATCTTTGCAGTGTTTAGTTTTCGGACATTTTTAATGATCTTCTTATAATGACTTCAAAACGAATCTGGCTAAAGGGTTGCAACGAGAAAACAATAAATTACCTTATAATATTATATTATCAACATTTATTTCAATATGACTAATTTCCATTAACAAATTGCTTTCGAACCCAATGGCTCTTGAAAGCAAGAATACGCAAAGGTTACAATATAATGACATATTTATCATTCGTATAATAAATAACTGATAATCTAAAAATATATTTGTTTATTAAGATAAGTTATGTAATGAAATATTAATAATTAATTTTTTTAGAACGAAGAATTTCTTACGTTTCTCTATAAATACCCCATTAGCAAATTAACTTCTTCAGAAGCACTGCAGGTAAGTTTTACTTCTATGAAAATACTTCTTCCACATGGTATTACCCTTTAGGTCGAAATGCTAATCGTTACATTAACAAGACAAAAACCAGAACTACAAGCTGCAGACTTATTTATGATCGGCACAAGTCTAGTTGCATCTGTAAGTAATTAAGTTTGGTAAATAAAGCTTTTGAAAACTAATTAGCATGATTGTTGCATGTTATAAAATTCCCTCAAAAATTTGCCATGTAAGTCGTATCACAGTTTATTAGCCCAGTAAAATGACTCGAAATTTGTCGATTTGGGGAAATAATACTGACTGGCTTGTTTTAGGGTACTCTTCAACATATTAAAGGTCCTCACGTGTAGGCGCTACGTTGCGGGCAGGGAAAGGTCCAAAGGGTCCAAAAAATTAGTTTTTCGCTAATAACTCGGAAAATATCAACTTTACGGAAATTTATGTAGATATCAAACTTGTAGCCTCTCAAATTGGGCACCAGGATTTGCTGTGATTCTCGCCCTGTTGAATCTCTTCTGATAATCGCCTCTTTACTCTTTCCGCCTCGACTGCTCACCTAGTTAAAACTTTCATCCTCATTCATAAAAAAACAAACACATTCCCACCACAAACATCAACGTTAACTCTATTTACATCAATATTCATAATACATTAAAATTTCAAAATCAAATTTCAGCATAAATATCAGTATCATAAAATTTCAAGTTTAAATTTGTCATCATTTTAATATGCATCCAGAATTAAAGTCCTGGTAGGATGCATACTAATTAAGTTACAATATGTGCACACCTAAGTCTGAATAAAAGGGAGCATCTCCCACCCCTTTACGTTAATTAAACAGGTTAGTCTAATTGAGCTCAAAGACAGACCCAAATTTTCATCATAATCAAAACATAAACTGCTAAATACTCCTTTCTACTTGAACAAGAAAATTTTACCTTAAAATTCAAATTTGTTGTTTATAAAAATTCACTACTGTCCATTTTTTATCAAACAAATTATAAAGATATTCAACACACACCAAAACATCTAAAATCGAACAAAATGCATAATTTACCTGAAGGTTAATGCACTCGGGGCTCCATTGTACATCGTCCTTGCTAAACCCCACCATTCCAGCTGGGTTATGTTTACGTCTTAGGATACCTGGTCGCCTTTTAAAATTCATCTACAACACCATTCGTTTAAAAAGTTTCAGGGCTTTTCAGGAACGCATCTATGTATATCTAAATCTTGTTTGTAGATCCAATCACGTTTACTAATAACATTTGATTACTCACTCCCGAACAAAATAGCAAAGAAATTCATAATTCGTTCACGCTATACTAAAAACTGCATACTTCAATGTATTTATTTATCGCTACTAATTGGGATAATTGGTACAGTAATACCCGCAAATATAACTAGACTTTATTACTTTATCTATCTTCTGTAAGTGCACTAAAGCATAATAACTTGTATCGTAGCACGTATTCTGCTTGAAGAATGGTATAACAGCAAAAAATAAAGAGCAAAACTGTTTAAAGTATTCAATAAAATCAATAATCTAAGAGCCAAACTATTGAATAAAAATCGAAAATCTAAGAGAGCAAAACTCCTATAAACACGGGTTTATATAATAGCGCGCTTGCACGTTGGATTTGTCCCTCAACGGACAATTTTTAGAATTTCGCATTCTCTGTTCCCTTTCGACCGTCCGGCACAGCAATTCTATTAAATTTGCACACGCGCCAGTTGAAAATCTAAGAAATTTTCACACGTCGTGCAACGCGTCAGCGAACAATTAATTAATTTTGTATAGAAATTGTTGTTTTATTATCCGTGTAAATATTAATTATTATTTGTACACTTTGTTTAATACTCGTTACTTAAAAATTGAATTAATTAATATAAATTTCGCACGTAATTTCTATTTGTTTCTTTATACAAGGTGATTAAAATTGTTTGATGCCGTTAATTAATTTTCTACCCTGGTCTAAATTTGAGTAATATATATATATATATATATATATATATATATATATATAATATATATATATATATATATATATATAGTAATGAAAGCAAGGAAAATAAATTTTTTAAAAATTATTATCTACATTTTTCTTAAATATTTAAACGCCTGTAACTCGTCAACGTTTCAATGAAAAACGCTCTACGACATCTCATTTTAAAGATAATTAAAATATCTTTAAGAAAAATACATAACATTACTGCCTTCAAACAATCAGAAAAAGTTATTTTCCAAAATGCACTCAAAAATGACATTTTTTCATGTTTTTTGCTCTTAACTTCAAAATGAATTCATGCACACATCATGTTCAAAATTTTATTCTCTTCTACTTTGGTTATACTTACTATAAGTGTACGACCTATACTTTCAGAGTTAATACTGATTTTTATATGCAAAACATCCACTATCAACATAAAAAAAAATTGTCTTTTAATTAATAACTCCGCGAATTTGGGCAATACAGAAATGAATAAAATGAAATTGTTTGTAATTAGATTCTCTACAACTTTTTTTTAAAACATTTTTTGATTCGAGAGTCCATTTCCGAGATATTAGTGAAAAATGCACAACACGCGTACGCGTTTTCGTTGCGTCGCAAAACTACCGATCCGATGCTTAAAAAAATTATATCTCTGCTCCGTTTGATCGTACAGACTTGAGTAAAGAACAAAATTGTGCAGAATTTTGTAAGCTACAATTTTGGTATTAACATAAATTTCCGCAAAGTTGATACTTTTCAAGTTATTTGCTTATAACTAATTTTTTGGACATTTTGGACCCTTCCCTGCCCGCAACGTAGTGTCTACACGTGTGTACTTTTAGTATGTTATACAGTACCCTAAAGCAAGCCTGTTTACAAAGTTTCAGCCCAGTCAGTATTATTTCCTCTAAATTTTGTCATTTTACTGGGCTATATGGAGTTACTGAAATTTTAAGAATGCGTACGCGACTTCTGGCTTATATCGTTTACTAAAATGAGATACTGATGATGAAATGCATGCGACCTAAGTACTTTAAATCCGGATTAGTTGTGGTAGTGAGAAACGCTTGTAATATTGTTAAATATATGTGAAACTTTCTCCAATTTTTTCAATTTTAAGCCGTTTCAGGTTGTATTTGTATCCAACCTTCTAGTCGTAGCTATCCAGGTGCTAATACAAAATGGAAAGTAGTTGTTGCAACCAACAGATTTCATTAATTGACCTTTTTTACAAACATATAGCCGTTTTTTTTGTTTGTAAGGTTACTGAAACACCTTCTAGCTTCATTTAACATTAATTGTTAAAGAATACTTTCCATTACAAATAACAGTATCCCAATGGATTACTAGAATGGATGGCATGTTAGTTATAGACCAAAAACATAATGATTAAACGATATTATTGTTTGAAACCTTATCTTCGTTTTCTCATGATCACAACTAATAATATTTTTTTTTTGTTATAGATTTCGGGCACCGTAGTAACATATGTGCTTGCGGCTTTGCAATTTTATATATCATGGATAAAATAATGGCTTCTATTGAGATGATATAGAAATACTAAGGGTGCAGTTCACGGCTTGAAATGTATCTAATATTATGCATTATTATTAAATCATATCTTGTAATTTTAACAAACTTTTGTGTAGGCATAGCAAATGATTCTAAAATAAAGAGAAATAGTACTTTGAATGGTTAAATGAATTTTTTATATTATTTTTTATAGAAAAACCTTAAAACAGACTTCATCGAAACAACAGAATAGGAAGCTGCTTAGTTTCAAAATCAATTTCTGAGAAAATAACTTTAAAGATTCTTATGAAAAATGGAAGAGGGTTGAGGGTATTTGAATTTACCATAATCGTATCGCAACCGCACATCGCTACTCTCTACAATTAATCATTACACATTTTCCCAGAATTTTCTCCACTTTTTATTTATCTCATTTAACCAATACCGTTTAGGTTCTAAATAAATAACCTACTTTCGTTCTGAATAAAAATGGCAATTAACATGGGAAGTTTTAAAGTCCTAAAAGACCATTTTTGACCGATACAAACGTCATTCACTCCAGCTGACCCTACATATATTTTATGTTTTTAATAACCCTACCTTTTAACTCCTTTAATTTATACCCTCTTAATTCATTTTTTTTGCTCAACTGTTCCCTTATCTGGATATTCCTGGAAAGTTCTTATTCTATAGATTTCGTATATTCTTACCATTAAAAGTTTCACAAATCCCAGAGTATTCAAATTTGAAATCTTGAAAACTAAGTTAGATAGGGCCATTCGGATTGCAAAATGAGCACGAATTAGGCCATTTTAAACCGTATATTTCTACTTATAAAAATTTCATAAAAAAATAGTAAGCTTCGGACTTAACAAATTTTTAACATAAAATTGGAAATTCTATATTATAGTCTCTAACTCGGAAACGGTTAGAGATATGGAAAAAATAAATTGAAAAACACCACTTCCCTTCACCAACCGTTGTCGTTTCTTAACGTCATTGATGTATATACAGAGTTTCAAAACCTAATGTCGAAAAATAAAAAAGCTAATGTGCCTTAAGCTTTTGAACCGTTTTAACGAAATTTCTAAAATTTGATTCCAAACAGTCTGGTTCGTGCTCAATTGCAATCCAAATGACTATCTAACTTAATTTTCGAAATTTCGAATTTTAAATTCTTTGGGACTTGCAAAGTTTTTAGTTGAAAATTATACAGTTCGATATATGGTATAGAATACTAAGATTGGTGGATAGCCTCATTCAAAATCGTAATCAAGACGGAATTTGTATAATATGCTGCACATTTGTTAAAGTTAAATATTTAGGATGTGAGTATAAAGTATGCTAAACTTTACTAGTTAGGATTTTGAATTTATATGATGAGCTGTTAAGCATTAACTGAAGAGATATGTACATAAACTTCATAAATTTTCTTTGAGGTGCTATTGAGAGTTATGATAAGTTACGAGAGATACATTTGTAGTTTATATAACGCTTTAATTTATTCGTTGTTTTATGTGGAAATCAACAGTTTTAGTTCCATCTTACTACTCCACGTTAATGTGTTTGATTGTTAAGTATCGAAAGCGACAATATTTAAAACCGAACACGCTTCTATTCAGTTAGATTGCATTTTGGATTAACCCGGGTAAGTAAAATTTTGAGTAAAAGGAATGAAATGGGTGTATTGGAAGACTTTCTATGCAATACGTGGGTTTGATGGCTCGAGGATAAACCGACCTAGTTGGGTTACTTTCTACGAATTGGCTTACTACGACGACTATGCGGTCAGAGGCCCAACCCCACTTGCTGCGAGTCAGAGCTATACCATTTCACATCGATTTTGTTGTCGGTGTTGCCTTAGTTGCACTATTTCTCGATTCAACCAAACATACTGCCGTTGTAATGATAAAACTTAGTCATAACGCCTATTTAACTTCCGACGGTTTACTAAAGCTGCAATTGAGTTAGCTTTGGGAGTATTTACTTTTAAAATTAAGCTATTCTTTGATTTGCGCTGTCAGATGTATATCTGGGAGTGGGCGCTCTAATGGCAAAGTTCCCCTGACGCCAGATATCCTGTGGGTGGTGTATATGAATTGGGAATAGATTATTATTATATAAAATCATTCGCAAAGCTACGTTAAACTATATGTTTTGCTAATGTTAATCTAATAGCTATAATTCGTCTATAATATCTTCAAAAGATGTTTACTATACACTTCTCACGCTTCTTGGCATCATATTCCCTCCAACGAAAATCCTGCCGATGTCGGGTCACGTGGTTTACTATCTAGCGACTTCTGCCAGTGTTCTTTATAGTGGGCGGCACCCCCTGCTTTGTACCGTTTGTTCGAAAGATACAGTCCGCATATACCACATTTTAATTCTCCTAAAGTGCTTATTGAAGAACGTTCTATTGTTCTGACCGCCGTTGCGTCCTTTTCTTGGATTGAAATAGTTTTGGAAAATAATTCTTCTTTTCAATTCATTATTCGCATTGTCGCTTGGATTCTTCGCTTAGTCCATAACCTACAACATCCGTTGTCAAAATACACCGGACCTTTGTCCTCTTTCGAGCTACATAATGCTTTGATCCCTTTGATTAAGTACACTCTCAACAAACTCATTTTTTAATTGAACTGAACGCCCTCCAGTCTGGATCAGTTCTAAAAAAGCATTTTCGCAAATTGTCCCCGTTTTTAGAGCAGGCATCGTACGGGTTGGTCTCACGCATCCTTATCCTATGAGAAGAAATTTCCCGTCCATTTGCCTAGTAAAAGTCGCTTTACGGATTTGTATATCAGTTTTGTCATTTGAAATACTTCCACTCGGGTGTTCAACCGGTTGATTTTATCGTCCGTTAACTATTCTGGATTATTTATAGTAAACAGTCAATTCGTCGTCTTCTGAGTCGGTGTACGGCTTGTTGGAAGACTGCGCCTATCGCATCGCAGCCTCCTATGGGCAACCTTCCTGCATGTCGAGTCACTCAAGTCAAGTCCTTTTTGCGTTCGGGCGTCGAGTTTGCTGGTCCCTTTTTTATTACCATGTCCCGAGTAAGGGGTGCTAAAGTGTTAAGAGCGTATTTATGTCTCTTTATTTGCATGGTTACTAAGGCGCTACATCTTGAATTAGTTTGTGATCTGTCAACCGACGCATTTCTCGCGGTTTTACGCCGATTTATTGCCAGGCGTGGCCCTTGTGATCATTTCTACAGAAACTACGGCACGAATTTTGGTGGTGCCCACCGACAGTTAACTTCCCTCACAAAGTCCGTTATCTCTAAATAACATATTTCTTGGCATTTTATACCGCCCGTTGCGCCTCATCTTGATGGTGTGTGGGTGGCGGGTATAAAATCCGTTAAAACCTTGCTTGTACCATAGGTGAACAAGTATTGACCTACGAGAAACTAGCCACTGTCTTTGTTCAAATTGAGTTTATCTTAAACGCGCGTCCTCTCACACCCATGAGCAGTGACCCCAATGACTTGACTTGCTTATACCAGGTCACTATTTGACTTTGGCATCTTTAACCGCTATTCCGGAATCTGCCCTTTCTCGTTGGACAATTGCTTCAACGAATTCATCAAGATTTTTGGTCGCGTTGGTCTAAGGAGTATTTGCATGCGCTCCAGCAACGGTCCAAATGAAACAAAACGTCTCCTCCAGTTCTTTTGGATACCTTCTGTTGTAACGGTTCAATAAAATTAACTATTTAGACATTGTTTAGACAAAATACCCTAATACATTTTCCATAACAGTTATATCATACTCAGTATTGTTAACTGAGAATACTAACTTACCGACATTGCACGCATCAATCTGTTGAGCGTGTCTCACTTACTTTAACAATATTACATTACACTACACCTTAGTACTAATTTAAGCCGAGAACGTTCCGCCTCTTTGTTGGTCCCTTGGACGTGTCGTGGCGATACATCCGGGAACTGATGGTGTCGTTCGCGTTGTCACCATCAAGACCGCTCAAGGGGAGCTGAAGCGCCCTGTCGCTAAGTCCTGTCCTTTACCTTGTTTGTAATTTGTATTCTGTTTGCATTAATTTTTTTTTTACTTTGCGAGTTATGGAATCCCCCATTTGATATATACATAAAAGAAACTAATACTTAAGAAGTTATTAGAAATATTATGAAATGTGCAACAATGTAATTGAAGGACATTTTATTCAGTTTATTAACGTTTATGGGAACGGAAGCGCTACTTTGTAGCACAAGGATAAGTGACACTGCAGATATCAGGTCACAGGTGGTTGTAGACATTATAATTTGAATTAGGGCCGCTATACTTGCGGCCACGTCCCCAATGCTCCACCCGGAGGTACTACATTGGGTTTAAACGCGAAAAATAGTCGTGCTCCTAATTTATTCTTACTTCATAGTTGATTCACCCTAAATAAAAACTAAATAAAAATCTAACAAACCTAAAAATCTAACAAACCTAACAAACTCCAACAATCTAACAAACCTAAAAATCTGACAATAACTGGAACAAAAACAAAACAAAAACTAAAAACAGGGTTGTAAATAATGGTATCCCTAGCGCTGACTTTCGAGTGTACCCGATCAACAAGCACAAATGAGAGGAGGAGAGATCCCTAATACCGGATAGCAGACGCCGGTTCTGCTTACCAGTGCGACCAGAAGGGTCGTCTTAAAACTATCCAAATCTAGCTAACTAATTTAAATCCATCCCTAGCTTTCCCTAGCGTTCCCTAACTGATTTACATTATGATTACAATCTTTGCAATTCTGCTCGTCCTTCCCAAATATATACTGCAACCAAAATGGCGACAGAACGTCAAACAAAACAAATAAGCCACATAATACATGCTATATATAAATAAATATAAAGTGTAAATATAAAATATAAATAAATATAATTATGTAAATATATAAATAAATGTTTAAGCATATAGCAGTGCACAAAATAGCGAAAGCATCACCCTATTTATCAGGTGCACTCGCACAAGCATTATATCGGCTAGCGCCTTTACACATCAAACGTGCTTCTTAAATTATTTCAAAAACTACTAATTAATGTAAATCAATGCTTGTGCGAGTACAGCCGCCACAATTTAAGTCTTACCTCGATAATAAAATTCTCCGGCATCCGAAGATCTGGTCGTTGTAACTTACTTCTAAAGGTGGGACGGGGTGCACTGCTAAAGTCCTGGTGGGTATGCACTAAATGTTCTTGGGGGGATCACAATCACTATCACTATCACTTCACTTTCAAGTCCTGGGGGGATGCGCGGTTGCGCTCTGTTTTATTATCCTTGTTTACTTTATTGATTTAATTTAATGAGGGTTTATGATTTATTTGTTATTGTTTATTTGGTATTATTTATTCCCGATTTTCCGCACATAATTATGAAGATAGGCAGTGATTGTATTAATGGAGTGGGGGTTTCTCGTGCATATTGGACATTTTGGTATAATTATCTCTTTTTTTTTTTTTTTTATTTAATATCAGGTTTTGGTTATGCTCGTATCCTTACTCACGCCAAGTCAATCTAAAATTTTCAATCCTCCCACCAACCCCACCGAATTTTTACACGCGGTCGTCATTGATTGTCTAATCTCGCGACCCTTCCGCGAATTCTTTTAAGGCTGTCCAGAACGCCTTCTGGTTAACCACTTCCCCGACTTCCTCTAGGCTCTTTGGCCATGCCAGACCTAGAATAGCTAGTTTGCTATCAGCCAACCCTCGATTTCCCGCCTCAAGCGGGCAGTCGAAGAGCACGTGCTCTGCGCTTTCCGCGCCCTCACCGCATTCGCAGCGGTCGCTGTTGGTTAGACCAAACCTTTGTAAATACGCCTTCAGGGCGCCGTGCCCTGTTATCAACTGCACCATTTTGTGATCGAGCTTAACCTCGATCTTACCTCTGGCTTCTATGCTCGGTATGAATTTGTGGGTCAATCTGCCCGTGGCAGCGTTATTCCACCTCTCTTCCCATTGTCGAATTGATTTTTCGCGCAGCTTTCTTTTGATTAAAGACCTCGGTATCGAGGAATGTGATATTCGAAAGTCGCCCGTCGCGGCCTCTTTAGCTAATTCGTCAGCCCTATCGTTTCCTACGTTACCATTGTGCGACCTGACCCAACAGAACTTTAAACGTCGAAACTCTAGCGCCGTACGCGCTATCCTCCAGACGTCCGCTTGGAGATCTGTCGAGGTGTTCATGTTTGTTAAAGCCGTTAGCGCCAATTTACTATCACTGATTATATAATACTCGTCTCTGCCCGTATGGTTTATTACGTAATCGATAGCCTCTCGTATGGCTACCAATTCGCACTGGAAGATAGGGTGGTTGTAGACAGTCACGTACCGAGATTACTGAGAAGTAAGCTCGCAACAAAGTATTATGAATAGATTAAAGATAGCTACAATGTATTATGAATAAGAATCAAGAGTAAGCAGACATTAGGTCTGCAAGTTCCCACCGAACTGTGAGGGGGTAGGGAGATTATAAAAGGCCCGGGAGCTCTGCTTGCAGTCAGTTCATTAAACGTTCAGCTTTTACATTGCAGTTCGTAGATAACTCACTTTGTACAATTAGTAATTAATTTCGACTTAGAATAATAATTCAAGATTGTCAAAATTCAACATTCATTTCTGTTTAATAAATAAATGTGTTAATAGTTCAAGAATTCTTTCTAAAAAGGACCGCTCGCAGCCACGAACCTTAACTGGCGCAGTCGTATCGGATGTTAAAAGGGCACTAGCAAATCCAAAATCGAGGAACTGGTGGTCTGGAATTTCAATTTCGAATTTGGCAGAAGAAAACAGAAGTTGGAGGCGAAACAAGAATCGTTCAATCCCAGCAAACAAAAGAAGTTGAAGGCGAAACAAGAATAGTTCAAATTCAACAAAAGAAAAATTGGAGGCGATACAAGAACAGATCAAATCCAAAAGAAATCCGAAACAAAGAAAGATATCGATGAAAGCAACTAGTGTAAGTTCATTTTTTAAACCAGTTGATTTTTATTTTTATTATTAACAAAAACATTTGATATTTGCTAGTTTATGATTTATATATTAACTATTGTTACCATTATTTTATGCAATTTCTTGAAAATAATCTACTTAGCAATTGCTAGAGATTATCTTCAAGCTGTTATTGAAATTTTATCATTATTTTATATTGTATATAAGAAAGATATATAGGAACTTGAGAAAAATTTATTTCTGAGACATAAAAACCTGAGACAATTAAAAAGTCCCAAATTTTAAGCGCACAAGAGACTGTATTACGTTTTAACTAACGCAAGAAAATCTTTAGAAACAAAATCAAACATCTAATTCAACAACCTTAACCGGCGCAAGAAAATTTTTAGAATTTCTAATTCAACAAACCCGGCATTTAACTAACGCAATACTCCGAAGGTAGAGGCGAAAATAAAATCACGAATTTTAAAACTCAAATCTTGTAATAACGCAACTATCCAGACGTAAACTCAGCGTAGTCCATAAATAGACAACGTACAAATTTATTATTAAAAACCACATCTTCAATACGAAAACAATAAAGCGCGAATTGAACGCAAATATTTCATCTTTAAACGTGAATAAAACCACGCATAAATCTAATTATAAATTACTGAACAAAAGCTATTTAAAACATCGCGAAATCCATTCAGAATTCAAACAGTATAAATTAAATAAAATATCGACCGGAAACTTTATAAAGTATCAATTTAAATTACTCAGGAAAAATATAAATAATTGCTACTGAGAAACGCATATTACAACCTTATTCAAACTTGACAATTTTAATTAAATATTTCAACGCACAAATTGTATTATTCTCAAACACGACATTGTGTAAAATCACAACGATTACTGAATAACACCTACAGTATATTTAAAAATAACTTGTAATAGAGACGCTAACGCAACTAATTAACTGACAACATTGTAAGCATTGCAGACACCTTACAATCGCATAAACCCACGGGAAGAGATAATTATTACGCACATAACTAAAATCGACATAATTAAAAATAGAGAAGTTTTAACTGATGCAACTGACGTAAAGCATTCAAGCAAGATAAAATTCTACAAAAATCACTCAATCCTATCGAAACTTCAGAAATTAAAATTAACATCGGCAAATTAAAAATAAACGTAACCAAACCAATACTAAGTGTAAAACCCATTAAATAACTACACAACCGTGCAAGTAAACGCAAGTTAAGCAAATCAATTTTAAATAATTCGAAACGACCCAAATTAAAAACAGCAAGTAAACCCAACGCAATCTATACGTAAAAGTAATAAATCTAAGTAAGGAATAACACCACAAACTACAAAATAAACCCAAATTTTTCAAAAATAACCAACAAAAAAAAATAATTTTTTTTAAAAATTATCAAAACATTTCCCCAGCCAAAATCAGTAATGAAATGAAGCTGTATATGTACATGATACCAAACTTTAACGGTGATCAATGTATATTAAGTAACTATATTTCAGCCTGTAAAATATTCCTAAAAACCTTTTTATAAGCCCGGTGATAACGAAAGGAACACTTTGCTTATCCGCCTTATAATAAGTAAGCTGACCGGATGGGCACTAACATTAATCGCAAGTCGAGACGACGTAGACCAGTGGGATGAATACAAACGCATATTAAAAGCATACTTTGGAGACCAAAGGAACCTAAAATGTCTAGTGAGAGATTTGATAAACCTTAGAATGGAACACAACCAATCCCCCTATCAATTTGGAATGAAATACCAAGATGTAAGGAGCTTATTCCTGACAGAACTCAAAATTAAAGAAACCGACCCAAATGTAAGACTTTTAAAAACAAAAATGTACGACGAAATGGCATTAAACACCTATCTAAATGCACTACCCGAACGACTGTCAGATAAAATTAGATTTCAACATCCCCAAGACTTAGAAGAAGCAATGAACATGATAATCGAAGAAGAAAATGTAATGTATTACAGAAACCGACAATATAACCCCAACGCGAATAAAAGCTACACGCCAATGAAAACCATACAACCCGCGAGACAAATAAACCCACAACAAAAATTTAACCCGTTCAATGCAAAAATCAACCAAATGCGAACTAATATTCCACATTTCAATAACTCAAACTTTAACAACCAATATAGACAATTACCAAAACCAATATTTTACCGAACTTTTCAAAACCCGCATTTCAACCAACATTCAACTCGAACTTTTCAAAACCCGCATTTCAACCGAGATTCAATCAAAATGTAAATCAGCAAAGACCCGCATTCAACGCGAATCCTATTAGAAACTCAACAATGATAAACAATAATAATCCCAATAACTATTATAAACCCATACCAATGGATACCTCCTCTGGTAACACTAGACCCAACACAAAAATAACGCACATAAGACCAAACCCTAATCAAAAACGCACCTTCACCTCAGAAGAGCTATTTCATCAAGAAGTAAAAGAATATGAAGATGATCAGAATAATTGCAATCGACCGTGTACAAATAACGAACAAAACCAATCAAACCATTATGAACGCGAAGAACCATACGAAGCTTACGAAGAGGACGACGAAGAAAACGCGTGCTCAACTTTTCAAATGGACCACTTTATAAACGACCAAACGTGATAAACCTAAATAATATAAATCACCTTGTACTACCCTACATCGAAATACCCCACGCTGAATTTAAATTACTAATCGATACCGGATCTTCAAAAACATTAATAAGCCCGCGAACAGTAAAGAAACATTATTTCAACTATGTAGAGAGAGAACCCTTTAAAATTAAAACCGCCTATCAAACAACCCTGCACCAATTCGTAGCAAACATACCCTTACCAAAAACATTCAACGTAAAAATGAAACACAAATTTTGCATATTCGAATTAAATGACAAATATGACGGACTATTAGGAATGGACCTTCTAAGAAAGTTAGGAGCCAACATAGATATTAAAAACCGTCTACTAAGAACAAAATATGGACGAATCCCCATTAAATTTCAAAACACTCAAATTGACGAAAAATATACAATAGAACCCCGAACAGAAAAAAAGATAAAAATCCCCGTAAATTCAAATAATAAATTAGGAATAATAAACCACATAACCTTTCAACAAGGAGTAGAAACCCCAACCGCATTAGTACAAATTAAAGATAAATACGCCACAACAACAATATTAAACTAAAATGACTACCCCGTAGAACTATCTTTAACAAACCCGATTAACGTAGAAGAATTAAGTTTTAACGAGATGGAAATAGACGAAAACTCAAACGAAAATTACAACCCCGTAGAAAACGACGAAATGTAAAGACAAAATTTGAATAATATCCGATTTAACCGCGACATAAATCCAGAGGAATAAAAAGCAATACAAAAATTATGTTTAGAATACCGCGACATATTCCATTGCTAAGGAATACCCCTAACCTCTACAAATACAGTTAAACACAACATTGAGCTAACAGACAACAAACCGATATTCATCAAAGCATACAGATTACCTCAGGCAAGTCAGAAAGAAGCTGACAGACAAGTAGCCGATCTATTAGATCAAGGCATCATACAACACTCCAATTCACCATGGAGCAGCCCCGTACTAATAGTACCAAAGAAACTAGACGCATCAGGAGAACGGAAATACCGAATGGTAATAGATTACCGCAAGTTAAACGAAAAAACGGTAGACGATAAATACCCGTTACCGAATATAACAGAGATTTTAGATAAGTTAGGCAAGTGCCAATATTTTTCGACGCTAGATTTAGCATCAGGATACCATCAAATGGAAATGGAAGAAGGAGATGCACAAAAAACAGCCTTTAGCACACCTAGAGGACACTACGAGTATAAACGGATGCCATTTGGACTGAAGAACGCACCCGCAACTTTCCAACGAGTAATAGATAACATACTACGAGGGATACACAACGGAAAATGTCTTGTGTAAGATGATATAATAGTGTATTCAAGATCATTAGTGGAGCACATAGAAAGATTACGAGAAGTGTTCGAAAGATTAAGAACATCACAATTTAAGGTACAGTTAGATAAGAGCGAATTTCTACAGAAAGAAGTAGCATTTTTAGGACACATAATAACACCCTAAGGAGTGATGCCGAACCCCGACAAAACAAACGCCGTATTAAATTACCCCATACCCAACACGAACAAAGAGATAAAAGGATTTTTAGGCCTTAGCGGTTATTACCGTAAATTTATTAAAGGTTATGCTCAAATAGCAAAGCCCCTAACCAATTGTTTAAAAAAGGGAAGCAAAATTGTACACACCCCAGAATTTATTAAAGCAGTAGATAAAATCAAAAGCATATTAACAAATCACCCCGTATAAGAATACCCCGACTTTTCGAAACCATTCATATTAACAAAGGACACATCAAATGTAGCCTTAGGCGCAGTATTAAGCCAAGGAAAAGTAGGCAATGATAAACCCATCAGTTGCGCTTCCAGAACCCTCAACAAAACAGAATAAAGATACAGTACAATAGAGAAAGAATTGTTAGCCATTATTTAGGCAACAAAGTATTTTAAACCATACCTATACGGATGGAAATTTTATATATACACTGATCATAGACCATTAGTATGGCTATGCAAACTCAAAGAACCCAACTCAAAATTACAAAGATGGAGATTTCGACTAGAAGAATATGACTACGAGGTCATATACAAAAAGGGAATTTACAACAATAATGCAGACGCTTTAAGTAGAATACAACTTAACGCACTAGAGACAGAATCAGTGATAGGAAACGTAGACGAAACAGAAAACCACAAACCGCAATTAAAATTTTAAATGAAGCCATAGATATGAAACCTAATCAATTTATAATCACTGAAGTTTTAAACAACCCCAACCCTGTAAAATATACGAAAGTATATAATAAAAAGATTTGCCAAATTCAGATAACCAAAGACGACAATGAATCACAAATAATTAAAATTCTAAAAGAATACCCCCCCTCCCCCCCAAGAAAAAACGATTTTACTTTTACTTTAACACGGAAAACTTGTATAAACGATTTTCAGAAATATATGTTAAACTATTCAACAATTCTGGCCCTGAACTTATAAGATGCACAAGAAAACTAATAACATTATACGACCCTAACGAAATAAATGACGTGATAAAAAACCAACACGAAGGAAAGATCAACCATCGAGGAATAAATGAAACCTTAAAACAAATCATGAGACGTTACTATTTCAAGGAAGTGAAAGAATTAACTACAGACTTTATCAATCAGTGTAAACTATGTGACAAAGCAAAATATGACAGAAAACCCCCGAAGATGCCCTTAATGTTGACTAAAACACCAGACAAACCTTTTCAAAAATTACATGCAGATACTCTAGTACTAGAAGCACAAAGTTACTTAACAATCGTGGACACATTTACGAAAATAGGCCAACCAATACCAATCACTTCTATAAACAGTATAGACGTAACTCAAGGATTTTTACATTATTTTACATTTTACGGAACGCCCGAAACAATCACGTTAGATAACGGAAGCGAATTCAAAAACGAAACGATACAAAACACTTTGGAATTACACAAAATAAAAATTCACTTTATAACTGAAAACCACCTTGAATCCAATGGACTAATCGAAAGACTACATTCAACCCTATTAGAACAGATCAGATTATTAAGAATAAATTACAAGAAAGAACACACAGCTAACTTAATGTCATACGCATTAATCGCGTATAATAACACAATTCATTCATCGACAAATTTTACACCATTAGAACTAACCCTAGGACACTCAGATTCACGCAACCCTTATGATATACATTATAACAAGGAAATCTATCAGCAATACGCTAAAGATCACAAAGAGAAACTAAAAACAACTTATGACAAAGTAAAGGATAAGTTAGACAACGATAAAGAACGCATTACCGCAACCCGTAATAAATACTCAGACCTAAACAAATTTTCCATAGGACAAACCGTATTCAAGAAAAATTACCAAAGTAAAAGACACAAAACGGCACCGAAAAATTTAGGCCCCTTTAAAATCAAACGAATATCCGACAAAAACGTAGCCGTAGTAGACGAGAGCAAGATAACAAAATATGTTCACCTCAAAAATTTAAGACCCCTATACTTTCAGATGGACAATCATCACCCTTACCGTCAACCTCCACCCAAGTAGAACGAACACAGAAATCATAATTGAAGATATAAAGAATAACTCCGGTATACTACCAATAAAATTAGGCAGTAAGCAGAACACAATAGACTATTGGAAATTTGCACAAAAATTCGATTTAACCGAGCTGAAAAAAGAATTTCAAATAATCAAAAATAATTATTTTGACTAAAACAATCAATGGGCACAACAAAATTTGGAAAAGAATACGCAAAAGAAATGAAGAACTACGACAGTATAACAGAAAGCATTTTGAAAAACATAGAAGACAAATTTAATCGACTAATACCCACAGAACAAACGGCAAGAAGAAAAAGAGGACTAATCAACGGATTAGGAAACATAATCAAAGCAATTACCGGCAATTTAGATAATCAAGATGCAGAACGCTATGACAACGCGATTCAACAATTAATAGAAAATCAAAACGACATCAAAACCATAATTAGTAGCCAAATATCATTAACTCAATCAACGATTGTCAAATTTAATGAAACTCTAAGAAAATTAGTTAGAAATCAAGATAGTATAGCCAATCGAATACAAACCTTAGAAATAACATGCAAACTACCATGTTAGGCATGCGAGATCTAATCAGATTCAACACGATATACAACCAGATAATATCAACCCTGACCCTAATTCAACAAATTCTAGCAACGTTAGAAAACGCAGTAACCTTTGCCAAATTAAATACCCTACATTCAAGTATCATAAAACGAATTGATTTATTAAAAGAATTATTGAGAATAAAATCTTTTATAACTAACTGTAAATTACCGTTCGATGTAATAGAATCAAACATTTTAATATTTAAAAAATAGCTATAGTTAAAGGCTATGTAAAAAATAACGATATAATAACATTTTTAATAGAAATACCAATAGTAAAGATTAACAATTACAATTATTATCACTTATTTGCTTTTCCAATGAAAATGACTAGCACATACCAAGTTATTATTCCAAAAACCAAATTCCTATCCTTAAATGAACTAAGATATGGTTATACGAACGAAAAATGTGATGAAGTCACACCCAATCAATACTTATGCTAATCATTGACAACAACAACGATTGAAGAAGACAGCCCTTGCGAAGTACAACTACTAAAATTTACCAATCACTACGAAAATTGTGAAGCCAAACCTGTACAAATCACCAATATGAAAATTCAGAAAGTAACGGAAAATAAATGGATAGCCATTTTCCCCACCGAAGTAATCGCAACAATGTACTGCAAACAAAACAAAAGTAATTTAGCATTAAGCGGAAGTAAATTAATCACCCTTAAGGAAAATTGTTATTTGAAATTAAAAAATGAAATAATTAGAGTTTACCAAGATCCCGTACAAAGCAAGAAATTAGCAAATCTACCCGATTTACAAATCAAGATTACCCAAGACGAAGACGAGGAAATATTTTAAAAACCAATGCAATTGGAACACCTAGAATTAGACAACCTCAACCACGCCATGAAACTCATGGAAGACTACAAAGAACTTCTGAACGAAATCAAAACCCCCAAAGTGCACTACGATAATATTAATGTATGGACAATTATATTGATTATATTGACTATTTTATTGATCATTTATGTAACTTATAAAATGTGTGTTAGATATAAAAATATTAAAGGAAACAGTTTTGGATTTAAAGCAACCAAAGAAACAAATGTATCCTTAGAAAGTATGAATTTTAAGAAATGAGATTAAACGAATTTATTTAATTAAAAATCAAGAAAGGTAAAAACCCTTAATTTTTAATGTACGTCGGGAGGAGTTATGGAATCCCCCATTTGATATATATATATATATATATATATATATATATAAAAGTAACTAATACTTAAGAAGTTATTAGAAATATTAGGAAATGTGCAACAATGTAATTGAAGAACATTTTATTCAGTTTATTAACGTTCATGGGAACGGAAGCGCTACTTTGTAGCACAAGGATAAGAGACACTGCAGATGTCAGGCCACAGGCGGTCGTAGACAGTCACGTACCGAGATTACTGAGAAGTAAGCTCGCAACAAAGTAATTATGAATAGATTTAAGATAGCTACAATGTATTATGAATAAGAGTCAAGTGTAAGCAGGCATTAAGTCTGCAAGTTCCCACAGAACTGCCAGGGGGTAGGGAGATTATAAAAGGTCCGGGAGCTCCACTCGCAGTTAGTTCATCAGACGTTCAGCTTTCACATTGCAGTTCGTAGATAACTCACTTTGTACAATTAGTAATTAATTTCGACTTAGAATAATAATTCAAGATTGTCAAAATTCAACATTCATTTCTGTTTAATAAATAAATGTGTTAAGAGTTCAAGAAGTCTTTTTAAAAAGGACCGCTCGCAGCCACGAACCTTAACTCGCATTAATATTAATTTTTTCTTTTTTGTTCGCCTTTTCGGCATTTCCGTCAGACCCTTGGTAATTATTTTCATTTCAAAAGTGCCTTGCATTTTGGTGGGCGGTGTGTTCCGTTTGTATATAGTTAATTTACTGTTAGTTTTAACATAATTATAGCAAATGAATAATTGATAAAATGCACAATGTGCTTTGCAATAACCTTCTCTAACCTATGATAATTGATGCTGTTACGTGTTTCAATTATTCCCAATTTGCTCGTACAGGTGAAACTCGCATCCGCCTCGTGGACATTAAATGTCATTAGATTTGTCGCGATTTAGCCTTCAAGCTACTCTGAATTATTGATGTAGCGCAAAAACTTAGTTAAAAGTGTGCTGTGCGTCGCAATGGTTTTTTTTTGTTACATAGATACGACCTCCTGTCAAAAATCGACGTTTTTTACTACTAGTTCTTCGAACACCGCTAAGTCTAATAACTCAGGTACGTACTTGAAGGATTCCGCTATTCTTATTGTTTTAGGTTAGAAGTAGGTGGGAAAAGATTCCGTTTAGGAAAGCTATCACTTACCTCGGAGTTAAAATCGACAAAAAATTAAATTGGAAGGCGCATGTGCAGTACATTAGGGCTAAAGGAAGCCAAATATCCAATAGGATGATGGCGGCTGCAAAAATCAATTGAGGATATAGAGGCGAATCTTTGAAGGCGGTCTATACAGGAGCAATCGAGCCGGCGATATTGTATGCAGCATCGGTTTGAGCGGAAGGTTGTAAAGTTAGGAAAGGTAGACAGTCGGGAAGCGTCTAGAAAATCACGGCGGTTAAGGCGACGCGGGCATACAGGACCACCTCTACGGAGGCGGTGCTGGTTATTAGTAGGATTCTTCCGATCGAATTCGTTATAAAAGAATTTAGAGATCGCAGAATTATAAATACAAGGGGAGGAATGAACATCGTCAAAAGCGTAGGCCTAGGAGACAGAGACATTAAGAGGAAGATAGTAATTTCGGAATTAGGGCATCCGGCGGATATTAAGGGAATTCAGTTTGTTGAAGGGGATGAAAGTGCTAGAGTTAGGATCTATACGGATGGCTCGAGAATGGACGACGAGCAGGCAAGCGCGGTGTTTGTTGTGTACAAGAAGGAGAGGGAAGTGTTTCATTTCCAAACAAAGCTCGAGGATTTTTCAATGCAAAATGGTGGCTCTAAAGGAAGCTATAGAGTATATCGTCAACTATCCCGGCACGAGTGGGTACTCTATCATCAGCGATAGTAAATACGCCTTAGTAGCCCTTTCAAACATGCTCACTTCGATCAATCTTCAGGGTGATGTCTGGAAGACATTACATGTGATTTTCCAATGCTCCACCCGAAGGTACTACATTGGCCAGGAAGCGAGTTTTTTTACCTGGAAAATTTTGAATTTTGCCGAATCCTTGCTGTTCCAAGCAAGGTAGGGATCTTTAACGTGCGTGACAACACTCACACACGGGACCTCCATTTTACCTCTCATCCGAACGAGGGTGTATTTTTGCGAAAAATGCTCGCCTAACATTTTTCAAGCGGACCGTGTCGGGATTCGAACCCGGGACCTGTCTGGAAGACATTACATGTGATTTTCCAATGTTCCACCCGAAGGTACTACATTGGCCAGGAAGCGAGTTTTTTTTTTACCTGGAAAATTTGGAATTTTGCCGAACTCTTGCTGTTCCAAGCAAGGTAGGGATCTTTAACGTGCGTGACAACACTCACACACGGGACCTCCATTTTACTTCTCATCCGAACGAGGGTGTATTTTTGTGAAAAATGCTCACCTAACATTTTTCAAACGGACCGTGTCGGGATTGTCTGGAAGACAGCGCGTATAGCGCTAGGTTTTCGGGATTTGAAGTTCTTTTGGCCAGGGAAACAAGGGAAACGATAAGGCTGACGAGTTGGCTAAGGAGGGCAGTTTCGTTCATCATATTCATTAATACCAAGGTCGTTAATTAAGAGCAAGCTGTGAGAAAGAACGATTAGTCAGTGGGAAAAAGGATGGAATAACGCTACCACAGGTAGTTTGACTCATAGGTTTATTCCAAGTATAAGAGCAAAGAACAGAATCGAGGTTAAATTGGATCATAAAATGGTGCGGCTCGTTACAGGTCATGGGGCGGTAAAGACATACTTGAGAAGATTCGTGCTTGGAAATGACGACGGTTACGAATGCGGCGCGGATCGGGGAGTGCTTTACACGTGCTCTTCGATTGCCCCATCGAGGCTTCAAATAGGGGGTTAGCTGACAGAAAGTTGGCAATCGAAAGTCTAAGATGGCCTAGGAACTTGCAGGAGGTCCAGGAAGTCGCGAACCGGAATGTTCTGGGACGCGCTTAAGGAATTTGCAGGTAGGGTGGTTAGGCTTGAAGCAGATAATAGTGCTTAGGGAAATAGCAGGATGGTTATTAGGTGATGATGAACTTGGTGCGGAAATGGACATGAGCTGAATTTTAATGTAGCGGATAGTAGTATTATTTAAGAAAAAAATCCCAAAAGCTTAATATGCACGATGAACCCCCACTTTCTGCGCGCGCAAAATCGGGAATAAACAAAACAAATTAATAATAATAAAATAAATCAGAAAACCCTCATTAACTTAAATCAGGAAATAAATAAAGGATATAAAATAAAGTGAAACCGCGTATCCCCCCAGGACTTAAAAGTGATAGTGGTTGTGCCACCCCCCCGAACGTTTAGTGCATACCCGCCAGGACTTTAACAGTGCATATTCAACTTCCCTCAGAAGCAAGAAACATAGATGTAAGCAGACAACTAGATCTTCGTTTGCTGGAGAAATTTATATACGAGATAAGAACAAAATAGTGACGGCTGTACTCGCATAAGCATTGATTTGCATTAAAAAAGCAAATTTTGAAATAATGCAACGAGCACGATTTGTGTGTAAAGGCGCTAGCCGACATAATGCTCATGCGAGTGCATCTAATAATTTGGGTGTTGCTTTTGCTAATTTGTGCACTGTTACATGCTTATGCTTTTAGATGTTTATTTCTTAATGTATATATATATATATATATATATATATATAATGCTGTGATAAGGGGTTGTTTAAGGGTGTATTTTATAGCAATGGTCATATAGTAATCAGAAATCACAATAGGAAGCAGAAAACTGCATTTATTTAATAAAAATTGAGTAATTGGGATAGTTTGTAAATATTAAGCATTTAACACCCTGTATATAGAGTATAAGTAGTTTTAAGCGACTCAAATAGAACACATCTTACAATAATAAGACGCATAGTTAGCATAGAAATAGGTAATTCATGCATTAGGTAAATAACAAATATTTAACAACACGGTATATAGAGCTTTAGTAATTTTAAGTACTGCAAACAACGATATTTTTCAGTAGAAGCACGCGTATTTAGAAGTAAGCATGGTTCATGTAATTAAACACGTATTCAAAAAGGATTTGAATTAATCATAACATAATACGGAGATAAGAGATTAAACTTAAAGCAGCTTGTGAGTGCGTAGAAACAATTAACAATTTTTAATAGTAAAGGTAATCAAAGTTGCGTAAATAGATAAACGTACATGAAAATCGAAAGTCAAATTGCATCAGGTATTTTGGTATAATATGGAAAAGCGATTATTTACTCAAAACACCGCATCCTCTGATAACAAGGCATCTGTAGCAAACAACCATTACTCGAAAATCCAAGAATGTTACATCAGAAAACCACTTTAAGTGTAGGAAATACAAATACCTCATTGGTTAAGATTAGCGACGGACTTGTAAGCCAAGCCCACATACAAAGGGGGATCAACCCATAGATTAACAGCGTGCAATGATAACGGAGCTCAGTTTCAACTCAACAAGGTCAAACTGCGTTACTCTGAATCTAAGAGTAACGCGTAATAATATTTTAATAGTAAAATTGTTTAGTGACAGATATTGCTACGAATATGAAATTTTCTATTGCCGATTAACGGCTCCAGAAGGGGACAACAATAATTCGGAGGCGGACGATAATAAATCTAAGTTTGAGAATAATCCAGAGAAAGAAGACAATATTTCTAAGTTTGACGATAATAATTCGGAGGCTGACGGTAAAAAATTTAAGTTTGACGAAAATAATTCGAAGCTGACGATAATTTCGAAATTCCAAAGGGGTGCATAATTTAGTAGATAATATTTCAAATGGGTAAATAATAATTCCGAATTGGTAGAGAATAATTTCGAATACGATGTTAATGATCCAAATGGATGGTATAATAATGCATGGAAAATTCTAATTGATGTTGGTTGAGAATGGATTCGTCAATAATCTTGGTACAATTTTGAATTGCAAGAAAAAAATAAAGAAGCACGAAGTAAACAGACCAGGTTAGATCTTATTAGTTTTAAGACATTATTTTCTATTTGAATCTGAATATTGACATTGTCTAATTAAGATAAACTAGTGTAACAGAGTCAGCAATGAACTTTGCATACGTTGAAAGTACGTAATATAATAGAGGGGTTTTGAACGTTCCAGGCTTTTTTGATAAAAAGAATAGTTTTTGGTGACTTTAGACTGATTGCAAAGCATATGATTTTTGAGATAAATAAGACTTACAATATTGATTGATTGAAAAGTGTATTTTAATAATTTTCAAAACCTGTACATAATATTTCTTTTTATTATATGGAATTAATTAACTTCATTTTATAATTCAAATAAAAGCTAGCCGTGGCAGAATAATAAAATTAGTGGGAGTGAAATTTGATTAGGAAAACACAGAGAGGTGGAGTCAAGTAAGAAAACGCCATTGACACCGAGTACGGCGTTATCATATCAAGTATTTATTGGACAAGACAACGACAGGGTTCGAGAGTTCCAGTTAGTACATAGCAATATATATATATATATATATATATATATATACATACTTATATTTATTTATATTTATATTTTATATTTATTTTGCACTATTTTGGGGCTTGAATTGTTTTTTTTTCTGAAATTCTGCCACCATTTTTGCTGGTAATTACAAATAAATCAGTTAGAGAATGATATGGAAAGTCGGGAACGGATTTAGGCTAAAAACGAATTTGTAAATTTATGAAGCAGGCAAAATAGATGGGTTTACTATTAAAATATTTGGCAAATGCTTAGAAAATTTGAATTCACTTTTAAATTAGCTAGCTAGATTTGGATAGTTTTAAGTCGACCCTTTAGGTCACACCGGTAACCAGAGCTAGCGACTGCTATCCGGTATTACGGATCCCTCCTATTTTACTTTTGCTTGTGTCTTGTTGATCGGACACACTCCAAAATTAACGCTAGGATGCCATTATTTAAACCCTATTTTAGTTTTAGTTAGTTAATTTTTATTTAGCATCGATAAATTTTGAATCAGAATAAATTTAAAGCACGATTATATCTTCGCATTTAAACCCAATGTAGTACCTTCGGGTGGAGCATTGGTGGCGTGGCCGCAAGTATAGAGGCTCTTATTTAAATTATAATATTCTTGTTGTTTTCGTAAACATGTCCACTTATCTTATCATCTGTGGTTATCGAAGTTTACCGCCGCATTATCAATATTCAAATGGATTCTTAATATTACTCTGTCTCGTATTTATATACGCGTAGACGAAGTACAAGTAATTGTCTTAACATCCGCCACTCCATATCAGTTTATTAATTTACAGTATTGAGTTGTATTGTTTGCAAGACAACTTCAAATTGAGCACTGATAATTTTAAAACGTCATTTAGCAAACGTGCGTAATAAACATGAATCGGCCTTGAGATAGGCGAAAACTGTGTAGAGGTGGAGGTGTTGCGTAAAGTAGGAGGTGGAAGTACAGATGTGAGTGTGGAGGTGGCATGTGGGGGGCAGAGGTCGAGGTGTTGCGTGGAGGTGGAGGTGATGTGTAAAGGTGGAGATGATGTGTTGAGTGGAGGTGTGTGAGTGTGTGTGTATGTGTGTGTGGAGGTGGGAGGTGAAGGTATCGAGGCGGAGGTGGGGTGGGAATTACATCTATACAAAAAACAAGTTGAAAATGCAAGGCATTGTCGCAACGAACTTCCAAATGTAGACTTACTTTAAAACAATTTAAAGAAATTAAAATTATTATGTTGTAATAATTATAAGTATTCAGATAAAATACAAAAATTTATAAACAACAAAAGAGACATTTTAATATATTTTATTTTATTGAATAAATATTTTAAAAGCTATATATGTGTGTGTGTATGTATGTATGTATGTATGTGTGTTGTTGTGTGTGTGTGTGTGTGTGTAAATAAGGGGGCATCATATTTCGATTCAGTTTTTTCAGAGGATTTTAAATATGTGTCGCACATTAATTTTGGACCTATTTGAAATTTTTGATAAAAATTAATTCCCCGAGGGGGGGGTCGGGTATCCGTGGTCAGATTTTGTGGGGGGTACCATATTTCGACTCAGCTATGTTAGGGGAGTCCAAATATGTATCGCACATTAATTTTGGACCTATTTGAAATTTTTGATAAAAATTAATTCCGGGAGGGGGGGGTCGGGTATCCGTGGTCAGATTTTGTGGGGGGTACCATATTTCGACGCAGCTATGTTAGGGGAGTCCAAATATGTATCGCACATTAATTTTGGACCTATTTGAAATTTTTTTTTCGCGACGGAATATCGCGGGGGCACGGCGCCCCCGTGGCCCGATTTTAACTGACATCAAAACTTAAGCTCTGGACACCGAGCTGAATCGATTGATGTATCACACATTGATGTCCGACCATTAGAAAGGCCTCGGACGGACGGACAGACGGACGACAAATCGATTTCATAAACGAACGAAGTTCGTTGATAAACCCAACGATAACACAATCTTAAGCATCGCATTTCTTGCCAAGAGTTGTATATTACAATAATTAACAAAAGCAGAAACTGCACACGCTTGACCACCAGCATTTAAACCAAAGGAGCCATTTCAGGAGCATAAGTTGTCGAAGTGTTGTCGAGTTGATCAAATTTACAAGTTGTACATGGATTTTTCTGGTGCTGATGTTCAAGTGATGTAACAGTGCTGCTACTAGATCTCAACAAATTGGTAGGTTAGACCACTTATGTGTTAGGTGACTTTACTTCAAATTTCCACAACCATAACGAGAAAGTTGGGTTTGATTTGTACGGTGGTCTGCACCCAGTTATACAAGCTATATGCAATGGTAAAATGTGTCAAAATTATGCTATCAAAATGGACTACTTTGAATGGAGGGGTGTTGCAATTTTGAATATCTCAGACATTTGCTCAAGTAGCGGGAAACGTAAGATGCAGTGGTTTATCTGGTGGAGCAGATGTTGTAGAATGTCAACGGTATCATGAATTCAAATTAAAACTGGTAGCCGATTCATCTATTAGACATCCATGGGTGGTAAATTAATATAATATGGAAATTGAGTAAGATCGAAAAGTTGTTGTTCTGAAAGAATACGAATGCCTCAAGCTATTAAATATGCGGGAATTAATATGTTATAAAATGGAGAAATTGAAGTATAAAAACTCTCCAGAATTTTACGACAAGTTTGTAGTTATTATAAAAAATGTAAGTGGAAATACGATAGAAAAAGAACGAATTCAAATGCTATTAGAAGGTGAGTCTCACGCGAGCAATTTTTGTTAACCGATAGCAACAATACAAATTACTTATCAGTGTTGGAAATGATTAAATGCCACCTCTACCAATACCTGGAAGACGTGAGTGTGGGGTGATCGCTCACTCAAATGTTTAGAGATTTGGATATCCTCGATTTCAGTTATCACAGCGGGCTCAAGTTAGGAATACGTGCATACAGGGCGTCTCTAAAAGTCTACAAAATATCATCACAAATTTCGGCGACTAAAATGTGAGAATCTAGCCCAATTTACAGTAGTCGAAAAGCTAATAGTTTCCAAGTACAGGGTCTCAAAATTATTGTTTTTCAGATATTTTTAAAATGTATCTTAATAATAGTAGCATTTGCATGAAATTTGGTATCTGAGGGTTTTAAGATGAGAAATTCAGATTTGATAATAGTTTTGGTGTCTTGGCAGAGGTCGCACTAGCAGCCTATTGCCTACATTTAAAGCCCCATAACTTTTTGTGTCTTAGTATATCAAGCTTTTGGTTCAAAATTCTTATACCCTGACATTTTTTTCCAATAAAGGTATACGTTATAGATGCCGCTTCAGGCAACCGTTTATGAGACAATCGAATTTAAATGTTTTATTGTATAATATCATGTACCATAGCAAGGACTAAATAAGTTAAGTGCTGTCATTAATTACAAAAAAGTATTGTCAAACGATTTGTGACGGGCATTTTTATAGTTTAACATTTTACGCTATACTCAATTCTTAAAATACATCGTTTTTGGATCGCTGTTTGTATAAAGTAAATACTTTCGAATAGTTTTCAGATTTGTATGCAATTTAACTCGCGTGTATTAATTTTAAAAGATAGTTTAATTGAAGATTGATTCTCATTAATAAATAAATTCCAAGGAATGGATGTTAAACAGCTTGGAATTAATTCTAAATTGCATCGTTCTTGGCTTGCCGTTAGTATAAATTTTGTTCCTTATGTATTATCGAAGTCGAGATAACAGACGCTCAGATGTTATGGGTAACAACTATTTTATATAAACAGATTAGAGAGTGTAGTTTTGATGACATTGAAGAAAAGATGCTTTTATAGGCGAACGTGTTTAACGTGCTTGTTTACGGAACATTGACTAAGTGATTACGCGTTGCTTTACTGTGTTTTTGTTGATTTTCTGTTGGAAATAAGAGTTGTAGTTTTGTGCTTGGTTCCTATGCATTAATTACGTTGAAAAATACTGTTTTATTTTGCTTTGACAATAGTGAGAATTAATGCGGTATCAATTTTCGAATTGTTCAGGAACAAGCACGACGCGATTTTAGTTGTTTTTCTTGTGAAATAAAAGTTGTATATTAACTGTAGGCAGTGTAGTTCTGATTACATTTGAAGGAAGTATGCTTTATATGTAACGTGGTTTACGGAACATTAACGGACTTACTTAGTGATTACGCGTGCTTTACTAATTGTGTTTTTAGTTGAGTTTCTTTTGAAATAAAAGTTGTAGAACTTGCTTGCTAAACTTGACCGATTCTTTTAGGATTACTGTGTGTGCGATCTAGTTTCGTGGTCCTTTTTTTATCAGAGTAAGTGCAATAAACTTGTACAGAATTTTTAAAAGGAGCCACTTTAGTCAGGTTTTAAACTCCTTTTTTCTAAACGCGTGCCGTATTAATGATACGTTAAATTTACCTTGCATTTAATAATAAGTAAATAAAATATGAACGTACATTTTTTTAAAGACGAGATTGTGAGAGTGACCGTGTTTCTAAATGTTTTACCGTATTCAAACAATGCCTTTACCAACTGAAATTAGCTTCAGAAGTGGACGAAGTTCTTTCTGCTGAAGCAGATCCGCAATACGAAAAATTCTTGACGGATGTTTGGATCGGAATTATACTAACTTTAATTGTTCTTCGTTGCGTGTGTTGCATGTGTTCCTGTCTGTTGTACCACAAATTCCACCCCCGCGAATAGACTGTGAATCTTTGCCAAGCTACACCAGTGCATCCGGCTTACCAAGCTATCAGGAGGCTTTCGATCGGTTACAAAAAGTAAAAGAACAATCTGCAGTTGATAGTAGTGTCAAGTTTCAAGTTGATAATGGGATGGAACCATGGACACCCCACACTCCACCAACTCCAACTGCAAGGCTATCAGTAGCCGAATTTGTCCAATTCTATAGAAACTCTTCCGGTGCTCCTGGTTGTGTAAGTTGAACTATTTCATACTTGTTATTACTTTAAATATCTATACGTTGTTTTGCCATATCTTCGTCGTTCTGATACCTTTTACAATAGACTTGCCTGCTATTAAGAAAAAAAGAGAAAGAAAAAAAAACAATCAATACTGCTGAATTACTCATATCAATTGTGTCTTACCTATTTATCCTTTGTTAACATTTTGTCTGATTTATGTTTAATTGGTGTGTGAGGAAACGTTTCTGCTACTCCCCAATATTGCCTCACTTTGTACTAAAAATTTTTGTACTGCTTTTACCGTTGTTATATTATATAGATTATCCAAACAGTTTTTTTTTACATTCTACAAAGTACTGAATAATTTAGACTTATCATTGCTGCTATGCTTTTTCCTTCTTTTTTTTCAGGTTTGCTTGACTATTTTTCTTGCAGGTGTTATCACTAACTCCTTACAGCCGCGTACATTGTATGTTGGTCTGCTTTCTACACCCCCTAATCTCCGATTGAGCCCGGTCATTTCTTTGATTTTCTTTGTGTTACGCACGGCTACGAGCCAACGTAGCATAACTTTGGCGCCCGAACAAGGACTGCCACGAATTACGTAACATATATTTTTGGCGCCTCAACGTGGGGCCTCGAATAACGTAACAGATTCAGTCTTACAAATTTTTATAGTTATTTTAAAAGCTACCATTTTTTCCTTGAATTTTTTGCTATTGCGGTACCCTATACTAATGCAGAAATGACCGATATGCTAATAGTGTATAGTTATTGCCAAGGAAGTGGTCGACAGACGCTGAAAGTACACTAAGAAAGATTTCCAAATAGAGGCATACCAAATCACCCTTGAATGTGATTTTCCAATGCTCCACCCAAAGGTACTACATTGGCCACGAAGTGAGTTTTTCTATACCTGAAAAATTTTGAATTTTGACGAATCCTTGCTGTTCCTAGCAAGGTATGGATTTTGAACATGCGTGACAACACTCATACACAGGACCTCCATTTTACCTCTCATCCGAAGGAGAGCGTATTTTTGTGCAAAATGCTCGCCTTACATTTTTCAAGCGGACCGTATCGGGATTCGAACCCGGGACCTTGAGCGTAGTAGTCACACACACACACACACCAGTTACGCCATGGAGCCGCCCCATACTAAATCACCGCTGTTGAAAGGCGTTCTCGAGCAACCGGTAGTTTTGCTCCTGTAACTGTTGATTATAGCTCGTACGATTAGAACATCAGAGGTTGAGGAAGAAATTTTAGAACGAGTAGAAGAAGAAACAACCCTGAGCACCAGACAGCTAATTTTGCAAATTGGTGTTTCCAAAGATACGGTTAATAGGTTTTTTAGAGAACAGTCGTTGCATTCATTTCACCTCCAAATAGTACAAGAACTTGTACCTACCGATCTGGAAGTAAGACTAAGCTTATGTCGTTTTATTAATGAACTAAGAGAAAATGATCCATATTTTCATAGAAAAATTTTATTTACGGATGAGTTCTGTTTTACAATAACGGGTATTACTAATTTGCATAATGCACAAATTTATGCTGACAAAAATCCGCATGTAGTGAAGGTTGTGCATTATCAACGTGAATTTAAAATTAAAGTGTGGGTAGGAATTATTAACAATTTTGTGATTGGTACTGTCATCTTACTACCTCATTTAAATCGTGTAAATTACCTAGAACATTTAGTAAGTTTGCCAAATCTATTTGATGACCTTCCGCTGGCTGTTAGAGAAACTATGTAGGTCATGCACAACGGTGCACCACCAGTAGATGGATGACAGGCGAATCACCGCCTCATTTCCTCCAGAATCCCTCATTTCCTCACTCATCTGGACCAAAAAGTTTTCTTCGACTAGCCATTGCATCTTTTGAGATAAACCTATCTTGTTTGGTATCAATTAATATTAGATTTTTCTCAGCTACCCGAATTTCTAGGAATTTTTCAGATAGCATTACCCCCGAGGGAGCTACCCTCATTTTAAGATTTTTTTTACCGTTAACATTCTGAACCAAATACTTTTCTTCGTCTAACCAATGCATATTTTGAGATAAACCTATCTTGTTTGGTATCAATTAATATTAGAATTTTCTCAGCTACCCAAATCTCTTTAGATTTTTCAGATAACATCACCACCCAGGGAGCTACCCTAATTTTAAGATTTCTTACCTGTTGCGATTTCCGACCGGTCGTATAAATTTTTTTAGTCATGCGATACATTAAATTAGTCTAAAATTTTACGCAGAATTCGAATCTGCAAACAGATTTAAAATAGGACCACGCCTTGCAAAGTTATACCCCTTTAAAGCTCTCAAACCTCTTTAAAATTTAATATGTCATCTACATTAATCAGTCTAAGCTATTTTATTTAGTCCACGAAAACTACTATTTTTCTAATTAATATTAGATTTTTCTCAGCTACTCGAATTTCTAGGAATTTTTTTAGATAGCATCACCCCCCAGGGAGCTACCCTCATTTTAAGACTTTAAGACTTTTGAGCGTTCTTATAAATTTTTTTTAGTCATGCGATACATTAAATTAGCTTAGAACTTTACGCAGAATTCGAATCTGCAAACAGATTTGAAATCGAACCACGCCCTGCAAAGTTATACCCCTTTAAAGCTCTCAAACCTCTAAATTTTGCTCTTTGCTCTATAAGCAAAACTAACAAATAGCTTTCTTTGTCTAACCAATGCATGTAATTTGGAGCGATGATTACGCCAAAGTCGACCTCCCCATTTATATATTAAAAACACATTACATTGGAATGTTTTTACATTATTCTCATATTGTTAGATTAACAACAATTAGTCTTATTGACCGAAAACACGTCTCCTTTTTTTTACATTAATTTCTTTTTGTTATAGGTCTTTTTTAAACAACACATTAATTTCTATTTTTTGTTACAGGTTACTTTAACCTGCTTGGATACGGTTAAACGAAGAAGATAAATGTTATACTTTGTAAAAATTGTAATTAGTTTATTAAACTGTAAATCGGATAAAATATATTATTGAATTTTTGCGTGCTTAACTTATTTATGTTAATACTGCTACGTGTTTGGTTAAAGAATTGTAGATATTAAAAAGGATAGCTGATTAGAAATCGACATTGATAAAAAAAATCTTAAAATTCGGGTAGCTCCCTGGGGAATGGAGCAATCTAAAAAATTCCTAGAAATTCGGATAGCTGAGAAAATTCTAATATTAATTGATATCAAACAAGATAGGTTTATCTCAAAAGATGCATTGGTTAGACGAAGAAAACTATTTGGTTCAGATGTGGGAGCAAAGAGCAAAATTTAGAGGTTTGAGAGCTTTAAAGTGTAACTTTGTAAGGGATGGTCCGATTTTAAATCTGTTTGCAGATTCAAATTCTATGTAAAGTTATAGACTAAAAAGATGTATTGCATGACTAAACAAGTTGAAAATGCAAGGCATTGTCGCAACGAACTTCCAAATGTAGACTTACTTTAAAACAATTTAAAGAAATTAAAATTATTATGTTGTAATAATTATAAGTATTCAGATAAAATACAAAAATTTATAAACAACAAAAGAGACATTTTAATATATTTTATTTTATTGAATAAATATTTTAAAAGCTATATAGTGTGTGTGTATGTATGTATGTATGTGTGTTTGTGTGTGTGTGTGTGTGTAAATAAGGGGCATCATATTTCGATTCAGTTTTTTCAGAGGATTCTAAATATGTGTCGCACATTAATTTTGGACCTATTTGAAATTTTAGATAAAAATTAATTCCGGGGGGGGGGGTCGGGTATCCGTGGTCAGATTTTGTGGGGGGTACCATATTTCGACTCAGCTATGTTAGGGGAGTCCAAATATGTATCGCACATTAATTTTGGACCGATTTGAAATTTTAATTTTTCCGACGGAATATCGCGGGGGCACGGCGTCCACGTGGCCCGCTTTCAACTGACATCAACACTTAAGCTCAGAACACCGAGCTGAATCGATTGATGTATCACACATTGATGTCCGACCATTAGAAAGGCCTCGGACGGACAGACAGACCGACGACAAATTGATTTCATAAACGAACGAAGTTCGTTGAAAATTTATCGGCAGAAAATCTTAAAAATGGTGTAGCTCCCTGGGAGGTGATGCAATCTAAAAAGTTCCTAGAAATTCAGGTAGCTGAGAAAATTCTAATATTAATTCATACCAAACAAGATAGGTTTATCTCAAAAGATGAATGGGTTGGAAAAAGAAAACTATTTGTTAGTTTTGCTTATAGAGCAAAGAGCAAAATTTAGAGGTTTGAGAGCTTTAAAGGGGTATAACTTTGCAGGGCGTGGTCCGATTTCAAATCTGTTTGCAGATTCGAATTCTGCGTAAAATTCTAAGCTAATTTAATGTATCGCATGACTAAAAAAAATTTATAAGAACGCTCAAAAGTCGCTACAGGTAAGAAAGCTTAAAATGAGGGTAGTTCCCTGGGGGGTGATGCTATCTTAAAAATTCCTAGAAATTCGAGTAGCTGAGAAAAATCTAATATTAATTAGAAAAATAGTAGTTTTCGTGGACTAAATAAAATAGCTTAGACTGATTAATGTAGATGTCATATTCAATTTTAAAGAGGTTTGAGAGTTTTAAAGGGGTATAACTTTGCAAGGCGTGGTCCTATTTTAAATCTGTTTGCAGATTCGAATTCTGCGTAAAATTTTAGACTAATTTAATGTATCGCATGACTAAAAAAATTTATGCGACCGGTCGGAAATCGCAACAGGTAAGAAATCTTAAAATTAGGGTAGCTCCCTGGGTGGTGATGTTATCTGAAAAATCTAAAGAGATTTGGCTAGCTGAGAAAATTCTAATATTAATTGATACCAAACAAGATAGGTTTATCTCAAAAGATGCATTGGTTAGACGAAGAAAACTATTTGGTTCAGAATGTTAGCGGTAAAACAAATCTTAAAATGACGGTAGCTCCTTCGGGGGTGATGCTATCTGAAAAATTCCTAGAAATTCGGGTAGCTGAGAAAAATCTAATATTAATTGATACCAAACAAGATAGGTTTATCTCAAAAGATGCAATGGCTAGTCGAAGAAAACTTTTTGGTCCAGATGAGTGAGGAAATGAGGGATTCTGGAGGAAATGAGGCGGTGATTCGCCTGTCATCCATCTACTACCACCACAGTTCGCGTTAAACATAAATAATCACTTAAATGAGAATTTTTGGAATCGATGGATCGGCAGAGGAGATAATGCTCCTGAAAATTGGCAACCTCGCTCATCGGATTTGTCGCCAACGGACTATTCTTTATGGGGAACACTTAAAGAGATTGTATACTATAGACCTGTAAACACCGAAGAAGGATTGTGGGCACGAACACAAAATTCAGTAGGTAATTTACGGTTAGGTGCAGAAATTATACAAAGGGCGCAGTCCAATTTTTTTCGGAGAATTAATCTTTGTGTACATGAAAATGGGGGTCATTTTGAACATTTACTTGGAGTTTTATTGAACAATTTATAATTTAATACAAGTTTGCCGTTTGGTTTGTTATTGGTTTGTGTGTTATTTCTCTTGTTCTTTGCCAGTTCATTCTTACATTATTAGCTCATTGTTGTGTAAAATTTTATTGTTGTTGGTCTGTTCGCCCTTAAACACCAGTCCTAAGCTTGGATAAAGTGTTAAAAGGGCGCTTTGATCAATGTTAGTATGCAATAAAACGTTTAAATTCGTTTATCTCAAAAACAGCTGCTTGAAGCGACATCCACAAGGTATACCTTTTTTGGAGAAAGATATCAAGGAATAAGAAGTTTTAACTAGACATTTGATATATCGAGACCCAACAAGGTTATGGGGATTTAAATGTAGACAAAGTACTGCTGGGGCTTGTAACGTGCAATTTTTGTAGTTTTAAACTTTTACGCTGTTTCCCAATTTGTAAATGCATTCCTGCAAATTGCTGTTTCTGTATTTGATATTTATTAACTCGTGTGTGGTAATTTAAAGATAGATAAATTAAAAATTATAAGCCGCTTATAATAAATAGATTACATCGTTCTTGTCTTGCTGTAAATGTAAATTTCGTTCCTTATGTGGATTATTCGTAAATTGCATTCCAACTTATCGGAAATGATAAACCGCTGTAATTAATTATTATATATGATTGCGGCATTCACGTTTTGGATGTTCCTGATGTTATTAACAAGCCTAGATAAGATACGATAAGCGGTTGTAATGGAACGAGTTGAATAAACAGACGGGGAGTCGTGTTTTGTTCTTCATTGCGATATACTAAGTACGTTAAAAATACTGTTTCTTCTTTGCTGTGACTAGTGAGAATCAATGCGGGATTTAATTTTCGTATTGTTCATGTACGAGCACGGCATGATTTTTTTTGTTGTTTCCTTGTGAAATAAAAATTGTATATTAACTGTGCATAATTTTTTACGGAACGTTTTGACGGACGTACTTAAGTGATACACGTGCTTTACCCATTCTGGTTCTTTTTAGTTGTTTTGTCTTTTGAAAAAAAACTGTGTGTGCGATCTAGTTTCGCGGTCCTTTTCTTTTCGGAGTGGCGCATACTTTGGATTGTGTAAATACAGTGATACTGTAGTCTCTGAATTTTCTAACAACAAAGAATCTAAAATAGATCATTGCTTGCGCAAATTTCGTTATTTGTGAAATATAACAGAATACCGGCTTACAAAGGTATTGGTTAAAATTTCTCACTGCTTTTTGGGATGTTTATGAAAATAATATACCTTTGGTCCCAGTTGAAATTAAACTAGTGCTACAAAATATTTCTAAATTATTGTCTTAGGAAATAGAATTAACAAGAAACTTATCAATGCTACATAGTTCCGTCGCGTGATGGTGTCTGCTGCTAACCCCAGTGAAATGCGTAGATGTGATTAGTGTGACGTGTAAGAAATTCCATCAACACCCTCACAGTCAAGGGTGAAGTGCTTCATTAGTGCAGGACATCGTAAATCTCACACTTCCGTTGCAAGGAAGCGTTGCTAAAGGACTTTTGTAAGTTGAACTATTTCCTACTTGTTATTACTTTAAATACCTATCCGTTGCTTTACCATATCTTTGTCGTTTTGATACCTTTTACAAAAGACTTGCATGATATTTTAAAACATAAGAAAAAAAGAAAGAAAGAAAGATCAATACTACTGAATTACTCATATCAATTGTGTCTTACTTATTTATCTTTTGTTAACATTTTATCTGATTTATGTTTAATTGGTGTGTGAGGAAACGTTTCTGCTACTTCCCAATATTACCTCACTTTGTACTAAAAATTGTTATAATGCTTTTATCCTGATTATATTATATAGTTTATCTAAACAGTTTTATTTACATTCTACAAAGTACTGAATAACTGTGACTTTTCATTGCTGATATGCTTTTTCTTTATTTCAGGTTGGCAGGACTAATTATTTTTTATTGCAGGTTTGCTATTCTAACTTTTTTTATTGCAGGTATTGTTACTAATTCCTTACAGCCCCGTACGTTATATGTTGGTCTTCTTTCTATAACCCCCAATCTCCAATTGAGCCCGGTCATTTCTTTGATTTTCTTGGTGATACGCTCGGCTACGAGGCAACGTAGCATAACTTTGGCGCCCGAACAGGGACTGCCAAGAATTACGTAACGTTACATTTTTGGCGCCCAACGTGGCTGCCACAAAAAAAAACCTCTGCGCAGTACATCTAAACTATTATCAAAACTGAATTTCTAATCTCAAAAAATTCTTAGATATTAATGCAAATCCTACTGTTATTAAGATACCTATTTAAAAAATAATAACTTTGATAGCCTGTATCTTGGAAGCTATCTACTTTTGGACTAAAGTAAATTTGGTTAAATTCCCTAATTTTAGTCTTAGGACCTTTTTGTATAATTAATAAAATTATAATATTTCTTGATTAAGTTTGATTTACTTATTTGTAGCGTCAACACCAGCTAAATACTAATAATAGATATTTTAAATTTTATTGTTTTTATTCTTAAGTTTAAGGTGCTAGCCCTATTGGCATAAAATGATGTCAGTAATTAAATCGACGGCGAAAAGGCGGGGCAATTAAAAGAAAGTTAAACCTCAAATTGTTCAGTCTAAAAACTTCTGTTGACCGTTGTAGACATCTAGAGCGCATCTTTTGGGAATCTCTAAATTAAAGTGGAATCGTAGGCTGTTTCTTAAGGATCCTGAAAATTTTAAATATTTAAATGCACTCTTAAATGAATCTTTAAATTAAAATAGAATCTGTATATTTAGCATTATTAATAGATGTACCAGTAAATATATCGATTAATCTAGTGGTCTACTAGATAGGGTACTCGTTTTGAATGTTGGCGGCACGGTTTCGAATCATGCTTCAAATAAATTTCTTTTTCTAAAAACTGTGTGAGGTAGCAACGTAGAAATGTTATATAAGATGGAACAAAAGTGGTTATATACACAGTAAGTTAAAAACCGTGACTTAAAAAAATGACAGACTGTTAAAGTCATGTCAACAAAAAGTTAAAGTGACAGATGTGGAGGTGGAGGTGGCGGGAAATTGGAAACGGAGGTGGTGTAGGACGCAGAGGTGGTAGCGGAGGTAAATGGATGTAGAAGTAGTGGCTAGGGTTGAGGTGTGGATGGAGAGAAAGTGTAGGTAGAGGTGGATGTAGTGGAGGAGGTGGGAGGTGAGAGGTGAGCTGCTCAAAGTGGGGTGGAAGGTGTTGTGGTGTTGATGGAAGATGAGATGTCGAAGGTGAAACGTTGAGTAGGTAGGATACGGTAGATAGCGGTGAAGGTGGTGTGTGGACGGCTCATCCGCCTTGCATCTTACCTACTCTTCTTTAAAAATATTTTTTGCATATATGACTTGCATATACAAACTTTTGCTAGATTATACGAGGCAGTGACTTTTTCCTGAGAAGTATGTATACATTTGCTTTATATTTGGAACTTTACTAATGAACTAATTAAAGTTATCAATTTGTTAAATGAATATATATGCTTTTTCTACCTACGAATTGTAGATTGAAAGGTTGGAGTATAAAAATACAGTGGAAAACAAACCGGGTGTATATATTACAGAGTAAAGAGAAGCAGCGGCTAAAATTAAATAACATGATGGCGGATTCGCCTCTACAACCCAGTGCGTAGTCATAGATAGAGTATAACGAAGAATTAATCATTATATTAATGAACTAATAGTTAGGCTGTTAAACTATGTAAACAAAGAAATGTGATGCAAAAGCCCTTTTTTATACGCTACCCACCTTTTTGTAAAATAAATTCGTCCCGGATTCAACAATAAATAGTGCCCCAAGTAAACAAACGATTATTTAATAATCTAGTGATATTGGCCGCAATGCATTTAATAATAATACGTGTTATATGCGTATACAGTTATATAGGTTTGTATTTACACAATAGATTTTCTTAGCTGCTACACTAATGAATTAGAAATGAATTGCTTAGTGAAGGTAAGCAGCAATGGTGTTTATTAAATAATTGATCGCTGTCGATCAGAGTAAGCTCAAAGCATATGTTGAAAGGACAATGAAACCTGAAAGTTACCCTGATAATTGCGTTCATTGTGCATTTACGCCATTAATGCGTTTTTTTAAAGTTTTTGGTCTTGAATACTTGAAATGTGCCCACTCTGAAAACAACGAACAACGTAAATGGCCAGCAATATTTAAGATCTTGGTAACAACACTTTGGTTTGCTGTTACCGCCTTGACGTGCGTTTGGCTCGTATATCAAATTGTGGCAGATTGTAGCAGAGAAAGAAAGCTCTTCAAGATTTTATGCAACGTGGTTTCTTTTCTATACTGTGCAAAAGCTTTAATTCATTGTATGACACACTTGGTAAGACAAAAACCTGGCAGCGCAATATCAAGTTTACAAACTTCTCTGTATGAGTTATCGTCTGAGGTGGTCCTCTTTGATAAAAATGCTGTGCAAAAGTTCAGACGACATAATTTCTATTTTGAGCTTCTAATGATCTTGCTGTGCTTTTCTTGTATGACGCTATGCGTAATAGAAGTGCAGAGTAGGTGGATTCTTCTGCCTCTGGTATTGATCTTTCTAGCTATGTCTATAGACACTATTCTTGTATTAATATTTTGCACAGTATGTTCAATAAGTATAACAGCATTAAGGAAATATCATTATTTCTTAATAAAGAAACTGCAGATCAGTGATCTCGAATTGTGTGAAGCAACATTAAATACGGAGAGCATCAGAGGTCATATTGTACTATATCAAAGATTTCATTCTATATTTATAAGAAATATAAAGATTTGGAATTTGTACTACAATCCATCTACATTTGCATCAATATTTATTTGTTCGACATTGCTTATTATCATGACATTTGTCGTGGCTTGCTGCATAATCTACAGTGAGGAGAGAATTTTGTCCGACCATCTAGTGATCATATTGGAAATTCAATGCTGCTGTACGGTGATTGTACTGATTGTTGTTGCAAGGGCAGTAGACAACTTGTGTTCTGTGGTAAGTTAACATTAAGTAAGAAATCTTGCGACTAAAGTGTGCCAAATAAAAAATTCAGTTCTACGCTTTTTAAGCATTAAAGTTAACTATGTTAACTATTTTTTGAAAACTAATTCATGGATCTACTATGTAAAACTTAAAAAATTAAACCTAAAGCCTGAAAATGTTTGACTATTAATTTTATTGCGCTTAAAAGTTGTAATGAAATAATAATAGTAAATTATCTTAAAATGGCAACAAAAATGCAGCCACGGTTATTAGAATTAAAACCACACGGTGTCCCCTCACCGCATTTTTTAATAAATTAAACTTGCTTGTAGTCCCAATAAGCGCATGCCCATATTTCAGAATTATTAAAATTTTGCAGAGGTGTTCTTTATTCAACACTTCTACTTCAATGTACAAAAGATTTAAAATAACATATTTTATGCATAGATTTTCCAACTATATCCACTAAATTCGTTTCCTTTTTACAATTCATTCTGTCATTCATGATTTATGTGTGTTTTAGTTCTATAAACATTTGAAGTTCTGGGTATTTAAATAAAATACTCTGCTGAACAAATATAAATGAAAAAATATCCGCTTTTGCGATGCGTCGTACATGTTTCAAAAATATGTTCTAAAAGCATTTTTTGAAATTGTAACGTGCCATATATATTTAAATAGTAAACCAGGAACTGTTAATTACACAAGGTAAGTTGATAAATACTATCGTATTACAGTGAATACGATGAAATAATAACTTAGACTTTTATGCAAAGCCCAAATGATTATTTCAAATCGAGCTAGTAATTGAAAGATGGAAAATATAAGGTCTTTGGGTTAAAAGAGCATTGTGTATTTATTTTTGCAATTTATTTCGTGATTTGGCATGTGAAAATATAAACAAAAAATTTGGAACGCTGTAAAATTTTAGTAAGCTAAAATTAATTTTCATAATTCTGCAAAGGTAAATATTCATAAAGTATAGCATATATAAGATAGCATTTCAAATTTCATAATTATAAACATTTTAACTATTGTATTTAAGCATAGAGTATATGGATGTATATTCTAAAAAGTTTTCTAAGATTTGAAACCGTTTTAGTTTCTGCGTATTGCATATAAAGGCACAGTGGCAGTTATATTTGTTAAAAGTTTGAAGCTGTTTGTCGAAGCTTTCCTAGTAACATTAAATAATAAACGAATATAACCATCTTAATCTTCCCGGTATATCTTTAAGGAGCGTAGATAACGTTGAACAAATAACACGCAAATTATAGGTGGGTTGGTAACCGACGTCAATTATGATATATTTATAGGTGGAATGGGTAAACAGCTGTTATCAGTTATAAATGCGGCTTGCAAACGAGGAAACAAGGAGAGATTATTAGATAGAATAGGTACAAGTGAGATAGGTGTAAGTGAACATTAGCATTCGTTGGCTTAGGTGAGTGAATACAAGGTTTAGTGGAGTGAGAACAAAGTAAAAGATAGGTGAGGGTAGAGCGTATGTGTAGAAGTGAGATAAGTATAGCACGTGTTAACATAGGCAAAGTTTGAACGTTGTTTAGAAGGGGGTAAGCGGGTTATCGTTCTACGACGCAGTTAGAAGACAAGGTAGGAGGATAATTGCTTTAGCATGTAGGTTAGAGTAAAATAAGTGTAACATGGGTTGCCTTAGGGACGTACTTAAACATTAGCTTTTGTCAGTTGGACTGAATACACAAGAGTGATATTGTTGAAATTCGACGAATATCGGTTGGTTTGGCGTACGTGTTTGTTATGTTCAAGTGGTTTTTCAAGGAAGTGAATTTCGGTTGGAGTTGTTTATGTACGTTAGTGAAAAAGTTTTAAAAATTGGATAACCGTTGGAAGTGTACGTAGAATTGAATGTTTGTATTATAGAAAGTTTGAAGTATTCTAACATCTTTTGAAGGGGAAAGAAGAAAATATATATATATATATATATATATATATATATATATTGCTGTGAATCCACCAAAATCCGGAAACTACGGTTTTCGAATCGAGCCCCACAGATTGGGCGTCAAGAATGCTGTGAAACCTGCAAAAAGCTATTAACTTAATTGTTCCGTTGACTTTCTTCTGTTAATCGCCTCTTTACTCTTTTCCGCCTCGGCTGCTCACCTAGTTAAAACTTTCATCCTCATTCATAAAAAAAAATTACATTCCTACCACAAACATCAACGTTAACTCTATTTACATCAATATTCATAATACATTAAAATTTCAAAATTAAATTTCAGCATAAATTTCAGTATCAGAAAACTTCAAGATTAAATTTATTATCATTTTAATGTGCATCCAGAATTAAAGTCCTTGTAGGATGCCTACTAATTAATATAACAATATATGCAGACCTGAGTCTGAGTACAAAGGGAGCATCTCCCACCCCTTTACGTTAATTAACCAGGTTCGTCCCATTGAGCTCAAAGACATACCCAAATTTTCATCATAATCCAGAACATAAATACTAAATACCCCTTTCTACTTAAACAAGAAAATTTCACCTTAAAATTGAAAATTTGTTGTTAGTACAATTTCACTACTGTCCATTTTAAGTAAATAAATTATACAGTTATTCAACACACACCAAAACATCAAAAATCGAACAACATAGCATAAGTTACCTGAAGGTTAATGCACTCGTGGCTCCAATGTACATCGTCCTCTGTTAATCACACCAATCCAACTGGGTTATGTTTAGGTCCTCGGATCACTGGTCGCTTTAAAAATTTTCTCCACCACCATTCATCTAAAGTTGTTTCAGGGCTTTTCCGGAACTCATTTGTGTATATCTGCACCTTGTTTTGTGGATCACTACACGTTTACAAATCATTTAATTATTAACACCCCCGAAAAATAGCAAAGAAATTTATACTTCTTTCACGCTATACGCCAAAACTGCCTACTTTTGTGTATTCATTTGTCGTTGCAAATTTGAATAATTGGTACAGTGATACTAGACTTTATTACCTTGTATCTTCTTTTCTAAGTGCACTAAATTACTTTCATTGTAGCACGTAAAGAACAAACTGTTTTAAATCACCAAAACATACGAGCAAACTGTTTAAATTATTCAATCAAAATCGGAAAACTAAGAGCACTGTTTAACGCATTGAATCAAATCGAAAATCTAAGAGAGAGAAACTCATATTAACCCGGGTATATATAATGGTTAGCCTGTCTGTCGGTTTTGTCCCCAAAACGGCCAGTTTCTAGAATTTCGCATACTATGTTCCCATCTCGACCGCCCGTGCGTCGGTTCTTATTAAATTTGCACTCGCACCAGTTAAATCTCAGAAATTTCGACACGGCTCGCAACGTCTGGGAATAACTAATTAATTTTATACAGAAATGTTATTTTTACCTCTCATGTTTGCCTCTTATTTTCAACCAATCGCAACCCAGTGACGTTGCTCAAATCACGCCTTTTACTATATGTGTCTCTGTCTTGCGCATATTATCCGTCTCTATCTACCCTGTTCCGAGTGGTACAAATCGATATTCTTTAGTATCGGTTATTTTCAACCCACGTGGACTGTGAAATAACCCACCTTATTAGCATTTCCCGTAAATATTAAGCGACGGTTTCTCCAACATTCTCTGTAACCATTTGTTACCTGCAAAATTTACGCAGAATGAGCCTTTTAAAAATACGCAGGTGTTCAATCGTCCTACTTCTAAATAACACTTCTACGATTTGAATATTATTGGGTTTTTACAAGCTTTATGCATATTATATGTTACTAATGGCTCAATTAACTCCAATTAAAATAATACCCTTTAATTTTTGGTGAATCCTAATCAAATATTCAATTATTATCTGTACATTTTGTTTAATACTCGTTACCCAAACTTGAATCAATTAATATAAATTTTGCACGTAATTTCCATTTGTTTCTTTACTCGGAATAATTAAACTACACGTTGAGCATTTTAATACTGCTTCTTTTTATAGAAAGCGTCTTGTAAATAATTTAACTCCCTTATTTTTAATGAAACGAATGAATTTTTATGCTTCACGGTTTTAATAACGCGTACCTTTTCCCAAAGCTTCTACACGGTAATTAAAATTATTTGATGTGATTATTTAATTTTCTACCCTGATCTAAATTTGAGTATTTTATATACAATATATATATATACATATATATATATATATATATATATATATACATACATACATACATATATATATATATATATATATATATATATACAGTGTGTCTACTTAAGTTGGCGGCATATGGAAAACTCTTTTATTTTTGATTTTAGGAAAAAAAGTTACTCTTTATAAAAAGTTTTGCTTGTTCTGAAACCTAAAATAAAACCTTCACATTTCAAAATTTATTAGTCATATACGAGGTTTATCAATAAATATGAATTTGGCGCAAGAGTAAAGTACCTTTATTTTTGATCATTTCGAAAATTGTTATTATAAAATGTTGTTTAGAATGAAAAATTACGTTCAAATATGCAAAATATCCATCGATTATAAATTTTTTTTTTAACTTTTCTAAAATAAAAATTTATTTAAGCTTACATGTTATTTCATTTAATCTAAGATGCACTGACAAGAACTGTCCATGAAATGTAATTTCTCAGCATTTCGAAAGACTTTCTTTAATAATAAGAATAGTTTAATAATAATGTAATAGTTTTTGTTACACATACAGATCGTATCATTCCGTCCCTCAATTAACTACCGCTTCAACATATCCGCCTTCTCTATAAATACAGGTAATCGTTCTATCTCGAAACTCTGTCAACACTCTTCTAATCATAGTCGGCGTTATACTCTGAACGGTTTCTTTAATGGTTTGTTCTAAATGGACAACATCTGTGAATGGCCCTTGGAGGTACACCTCTTTCAAGTAGCCCACACAAAAAAAAGTCGAGTGGGATCAAAGCTGGAATGTGAGGTGGCCAACGAATTTTCAAAAACTGATACACAACTCTTCCATTAAAACAATTTTCAAGATATTTTCTTACTTCTAACCTGCTGTGGCATGGGGCACCATCTTGCTGGAACCATATCTGTTGACGTTCAAGTAGGGGTAGATCATCAAGAAAATCATCTAGTTCTTTTTGTAGAAAGAGTAAATAACGGTCTGCATTAAAAGATTGTCGAAAAAAGAAAGGTAATTAATTGAAGGACGGAATAATAAGATCCGTATGTGTAACATTATTATTAAACTACTGTTATTATTAAACAAAGTCTTTCGAAATGCTGAGAAATTACATTTCATGGACAGTTCTTGTCAGTGCATCTTAGATTAAATGAAATAACATGTAAGCTTAAATAAATTTTTATTTTAGAAAAGATAAAAAAATTTTTTTTATAATCGATGGATATTTTGCATATTTGAACGTCGTTTTTGATTCTGAACAACATTTCATAATAACAATTTTCGAAATTATCAAAAATAAAGGTACTTTACTCTTGCGTTAAATTCATATTTATTGATAAACCTCGTATATGACTAATAAATTTAGCTATTTGAAAGTTTTATTTTAGGTTTCAGAACAAGCAGAACTTTTTATAAAGAGTGACTTTTTCTCCTAAAATTAAAAATAAAAAAGTTTTCCATATGCCGCCAACTTAAGTAGACACACTGTATATATATATATAAGAGATGGTTATGAATGGTTATGAATAAAAGAGTACTCTACGTAAGGAAAGATTGTTTTAATTTTAATTTGCACTAAGTATGCAAAAGCATACAAATGGAAATGTAGTTGATGTCAGTGGTTGCTTAATTTGGTTGTGTACCAACAGTCAATGGTATTAGTGCAGAGTTAGGGGAATTTGGATGCATCTTCAATGTGGTAGATGAGTTGATTTCTGGTCAAATGGTCGCAGCTGGCAGTTATGAGTATTGCAAATCAGGTTTGCGTGCTCCTGTATGTCGCAGTCTGAGGGAATGATAACAGGCCGTATGCAGGGATAGTATCCAGGTAACTGTTGCTTTTTATTGCCTATGTGTATAAATTGGTGTAATGACTTTTGTGCATTGTGGATATAATTTATGAATAAAAAGGACAAACTTAGAAAGAGTTACAGATTGAACTTTTTCTAGTGTATTATTTTACTGTATTTTTATGTGGGAAATTATGTTTTAAAAAAAGGCTTGGGATATTAGTAATATTTGTTGCGTTTGTACAAAGTAAAAGGGACTTTTTGCTGTTTGATGTGCGAAAAGTAGCACCAGAGGTTAAGGTTTTACTAGGAGCTCTTATTATACCAAGGTTAAAGTAAAACATGTGGTAAAGCCATGGTACTTACTCGAATAATTAACTGGAAATAATTAATCTGGAAATTGTTGACCTCGAAATGTATTATTTTAAAAGGGGATGTATATAATGTCTAAATAATGTATGAACGAGGAGTTTACTTGTGATTTGGAGTGTATTTTTCTCAGAGTATGTAATAAATGTATATGATTTACCGTAGCAGTTATTTTTTTAGTAATTAGTTGAATTACAGAAAGCAGTTGAGCAGCCGTGGCAAACCTCATTTCAAAGCAGAAATTCTTAAGCTTTTTAGGTATATTAGTAGCACCGAAGGATAGTAGCATTTGGGACCCATGAACGAGAGACATCATCAGAGCCAGAGTTTGAATCAAGGCAGCTTTCGCAGCATGTTTGTTGCCCAAATCGTGGGACCGTAGCAGTAGTACATTAAGGATTTTTAAAGCAGTATATTTTCTAGTTCTGTAGCTAGCAGCAATACGTATATATATATATATATATATATATATATATATATATATATGTATATGTATATATATATATATATTGCTATGAATTCCGCTCTAAACTCGCGCCGTCATAAATATTGCCATGGTTTCCTGTAGAAAAACCCTTTTTCTTCTCGCTCCACGAATTAGGCACCATAAAAATTGCTATAAATTCTCTGGTTATGCCCCTTTGAAAGTTACCTAAATATTTTCTCTGAAAAATAAAAAAAATCCTCCTATATCTCTGGAACGCCTCCTTATTCCTGCATACCACGGCTAGCTCTAAAATCTACTTTTTCATAAATACTTACCATCCTAAGTTGGCTCTTTCTCACATATCGCTCAATAAAATTACCACTCAAATAATGCAACGAAACATACAACCATTTATTCATATAAATTAAAAATTTTCATTATTAGTAAATATTTACACATTTGAATATACACTTTCATAACATATTACAATCTCAATCATTAATCCTTTTAAAATTTCATGACTTTATTTCGACAGTTTCTGTTTTATATGAGTAGATGGGCCCGTCTTGAAACCCTAAATTGACTTTTACTCTGGTCGATGGTAAGCTCAGTATAAACCCAGTTATTCTAAATGCCTGATTACATCGCATCTTTGTTTAAAACAAGCTTAGAGACCCGTTTACTCCTTACACAAAATGTTATGTCATTTATTTGCACTTTTAAAAAATAAATACAAATTTTCCTTTACACATGCCCTTGAAATGAGCTTTTATGTTCATAAACTACACCCCCAATGTGTCAAATCACTCAAGCACAAATATAACAGCACAAAATGTTCAAACAATAGTAAGATTTCTCCATCATCATCTCCGAAGATGTCGTCCATAAAACCTCGCCGTTGCTTCTATACGCCTCGCTGCTATGTGTAGATCAAACCATTTTCCAATCGCTATCCAAATCTCTGCATACCGCTTCAAAGTTTCTACCAGATAATTGTCCAGAGCAAACAAATCAAAACACCAAGCATCCTCGTTCCAAACATTTCTTAGCACGCTTACCTTAGTAACTTCCTCGTTAGTTCGTTAAATGTAGTTACAGCCTCGTCTATTAAATAGCACTCACTTGTGCAATTCACACATTTATTTTACTTCCGACAGACTGTACTAACACCGTTTTATACAATTTTAAACTAGGATGTTACATTACGAACTAAGCGTAGTCAAACGGATAAGCGAAGTAAGAGAGCTTTACCTCGTCTCCTCGTGTATTTATAATCGTCAATCCACACCTCCTGTAAACATATTTCATATGAAAAGCTCCCCTATCATAACCGATTCTAAAAATTTTGCACATAACGACTTTTAAAACCGAGAATTCTCATTCCATCGTCGCTTTAGCCCGAAAACGGGTCAACAAAATACAACCTTCGCTAGCTTCTTAAAATTTTTAGGATTCGACCAATCAAACACCTTTCTTTGTGTTCAGCCTTCCACTATCTTCCCTTGTTTAACCTATATTCGTTGCCTTTCTTATAATCCCACTCAAGCAACATAAAATCGATGATGTGGTTGAGCTCCAAACTTGCCGCGTACTTTAAACGAGTGTTTTACCCAATGTGTATTGTATGTGCTCTCTGTCTGCTTTACGCTATGGATATTCCATCTCAATTTGCTTTCAAGACATCTGTTGTTTTCGTATCGACCGTTAATTAAATTTCTACAGAATTATATTCCAACGTTCATTTCCGTTCCTCGAACCTGTTTATCTATTTGTTTGGTTTTCTATGAAGCAACAGTCCGTTTAAACTCATATTTTCCAAGTTCTTTAACCTATAGCATTTTTTAGGATTTGTATTTAAGGAACGCTGTGTTTAGTTAAATGGATAATATGCGTTTAGATTATTGATTTTATATACCAAAATCTCTTTTTATTCTTTTATGTACTTGATTTACAACTTTATAGAATATTAAAGCTAATTATGCATATCCCTGAGTTTTCACGTACTTCAAAGCTTCTACCCGTTATGCAAATTTAACATTCCGATTTACAAATACAAAAGTATGCTATTATCCGTCCGTTTTCAATGTCACAACTAATTAATTTGGCGCGTAAATAAATTATCCTTATTTCCAATATACACGGTCGTTACAAATTTATTTTCTTGACTTATTTATGCCTCTTATCCTTAATTTACACCACAATATATATATATATATATGTATTTCTGTGATAAGGGGTTGTTTAATGGTGTACTTTATAGGAAAGGTCATTTAGAAAAGAGAAATTACCATAGGCAGCAGAAAACGGCATTTATTTAGTGAAGAATTGAGAAATATAAATAGTTTGTAAATAGTAAGCAGTCAACACCCTGTATATAAAGTATAAATAGTTTTAAGCGACGCAGATACACATAGGAGGACGCATAGTTGGCGTAGGAATGAGAAATACATTCATTAGGTAAATAGTAAATATTAAATACCCTGTAGATAAAGTTTAGTTAATTTAGGTAAAGCAAGTAATGATATTTTTCAGTGGAAGCACGCGTATATTTATAAATAAACAATAAAGTGTAATTAGACACGCATTCAAAAGGTGTTCCAGACGATTAGATTAATACGGAGATAGAAAGAGACCTTCAGGTAGCTAATATAAATGCGTACAAATATCTAACCATTTTTAATAAGAGAGCAGATTAAAAATTGCGTGAACAATATGTAAATATGAAAATTTAAAGTCGAATTGCATCAGTTGTTTATGGAAAGGCAATTAGATCTATCAAAACACAGCATATTGATAACGAAAGACAGCTGCATGCAGGTTACGATTATGGGGAATCGTGGTGCATTACATCAGAAACTGCTTTAAATGTTATTATTTGATTGGTCACAAATAAGCGACGAGTTCTAGACCATACCCACTGATGGAGTGGGAAATGAAGAATATATTAGCAAGCACCGTGAAAACGAAGTTAGTTTTGAACTCAACGTATGCCAAAGTGCGTCGTTATGAAATAAAATAATAGTAAAGTTTAAAAATGAAAGAGAAAATAAGTGCTAATATGAAGATTATAATTGCCGATTAAACGGCTCTGATGTCCGGGGCAAACAAATTACAATCTGAAGTACGGGAATAAACAAACTACAATTTCAATGTCCAAGGGGAAAATACAGTAATACAATTTTGAAGTCTGGGGCAAGAATAATAAGAAAATTGATAAGAAGTAATAAGTCTAATATGAAAACGACAATAAATTGGGGGTGTATAAAGGAATAATGGGAGTCCATAGTGTAATGGCAATAATTTAAATGTAATCCTAAATTGGGGAAGATAATTTTTATTTCAAATGGAAGCGTCGATGTGAAGAAATAAACCAGGTCAGATTTTTTTAGTTATAAGACATTTTGTTTTTCTACATATTTTTTTATTTTGAATTTGCTTAATATAATATGCTTGTGAAAAAGTTAACAAAAGAAGTTGCATACAATGAGTAATATGATAACAGGTTTAGAATATTCTACACTTCGTTGATAAAGATAATAGGTTTTTCTTTTTGGTGACCTTGGGTTTTGAGTAAATAGTAGATGATTGTTAATAAATAAGATTTATAACGTTAACTAATTGAAAAGTGTATTTCAAATAATTTACAAAAGCTGTATGTACATAGTATATTGGTTTCATTATACATAAAATCGAAATTAAATGAATTTTATAATTCCAAATAAATGCTAGCCGAGGTCATATTTATATAGTTCAAAGAGGAGCTACAAGTTGAATAGGAAATTGATAACACGCAAGGCGGTAACGTATCGAATTTTGCTATTGGCAGACAAGGTTGGTTCAAGATAAAATCCAGTTAAGTTGATAGCAATATTAATAAGACAGCCGGAGGAGGAGATAATTACAATCTTGTTTATTCATAGTAAATATTAAAAATGGTCGTCCGATAATTTAGAGAGTGCATAGCAAATTAATAAGGCGCACAACGAAGGGGATTGAGAATTCCAGTTCATAGCAAATAAATATAACAGCCCAACGTAGGGGCATGAGAATTCCAATACCATAGCAATATATATATATATATATATATATATAATAACGTATAAAAGAGAGGGGGGGGAGATATAGAATACAAAATAAACCCACAAAACACTGATCTACCAGAGGTAGAATAAATATAAAATCAGTACATGTGAACAGGTATGTTGGAAAGATGTAATACTGTAATAGTCAACCGTTGTACCAATCAGACAAACTACAGGGTTTTGGAAGCAATTTTGTGATTTGAGTCAAGTTTTATGTTTGTTTGCTTTATTTGAATTGGTTTATAAGTATTTCTTGTTTATACATTTTCAAAGATAATGTTTAGAATAGTTACGCGAAGAAAAGATAGTCCAATGAGTGTGTACAATGTTTTTAAAGTGTAAAAGAAATGGACCAATAATATTGTGGGTGGTAGATAGGTTGTAAACGCATTCTAATCTAAGGTGAATAACCATAAGAATTTGTTTATAGTTGGCGTCGGGTGACATTATAATTTGTTTATTGATAATAAAATTTTGTAGAACAAAATTAGACGTATAAAAAAGTGGTTCCCGAGTTTCATTCAAACTTTTGTACTGGTTTTAAATAAAAAAAGCCGTTGAATCTTAAGCATTAAAGGTTATAAAATTAGAGCATATCAAATATTATAAGAATGAGCAAGGCAAAGTAAATGATTCGGAATCCAGCAGGGCTTCTATATAAGCAGAGTGTGATTTTGGATACCAGGTGTAGTGAAATTTTATTACCGTATGGATACGAAATTTGCAGTAACAAAAGCATTATAAAGTATCCAGTTTTGTTTATAGTTTAAATTTAAATCACACTTTTACATATACCAAAACTAGTTTTAAAGTAATTTTGTTTAGATTATGGTAGTTGATTGGACAAGGACTCAAAAGAAATCCTGAAGGCAGTCTGAGGAATTTAAGATATTAATATTAAGTATAAACCGTAGGTCTTCATAAAAGGGCTAAGTATTTACAACGACAAAAGTAGCTGTTCACAAATTTTTTATAAATATGTTATTGGCAATTTGATAAGAGCCAATAGCTGTCATTTTGTATCCGATTTGTCGGAGTTCGGGATAGGTCTGTGTCTGTGGGTGTACGCGGTGAAGAAACCGAAACCGTCTGACACTGAACCCTAGTTAGACAGTTTCGGGAATAAATAGATCTTACCTTGAGATTATAAGAATCCATGCTGATTGAGTCGATGACCGGCGCATCTGCAGATATTGTTACAAAAATTTCAGCAACTGATAAATACGTAATGTTTCATACGATATAAACAGTTTAAAGTTGTCTAAAATAAATTTCCAATATTTTCAGGCAAAAATACCAAAAATAGCAATTTGAAGTACAAATAAGGCTCATTATAATTTTGTCTTCAAATAAATATTTTTCGTAAATTAAGCCTACCAACAATAATATAAAGAAAAGGGAAAAATTATAATATTATTTATATATATATATATATATATATATATATATATTTATATATATATATATATATATCTGCAAATTTAGCATGTAAAAGCCTCACCTTTGGGTCGACATAATTCTACAAAGTTAAGGGTCTGTTAAAAATAATACGAACTTCATGCCTCACCTTTGGGTCGACACAAATTGCTACGAATTTAGCCTGTACGAGCCGCACAATTTGGGTGCTATAATTGCTCTGAATTTAAAGCCCCACTTAAAGACTGCTTAATAAAAAAACCTTAAAATAACTTACTTTTCTGGTGCCACTAATTTGCTGCTAACTCAGAACCTGATGAAGCGTTGATATGCTGTGCCTGAAACGCTCAAAAAGAATTGCATGCTACTCAGCTTCTTTCTACCATTCATCTAACACCAACATAAAAATAACAGACCCCTAATAAATTATACACGCCAAATCACAATTAAAAATCATCGTTGACGCATTTTTAATATATTATGTACAATGGTATTTATGAAATAATACATTTCGTAAATTATTTTTGAATCAAAAACTACTCAAATCAATATTTACAGACAATATTACTCTATAAAGTAACAGGGCCTTCCCCCCGTATTAACGTTACCTTAGGTTTAGTACGAGCTCATAATAACCTTAAACCATCGTGCAAAGATAGCACATCAATTCCCAAAAATACCCTTTTACCTTGTACATACCAACAATTGTTAATATCAATCATTTAAATCATAATTTCCCAATAAAAGTACAATACAATAAAACTATATAATATTGATATCAGTCTCGGTTCAAATATGTCCTTTTTTAGTCCTAATTTATATACTCAATGCACCGAAGATCTTTGAACACTAGTTCATACACGTAAAAATAAAGAAAAACCAAAACCAACACTTAAAACAACAGTTACTTGGATACCATTCCCATCTCGACTGCTGTTTACTGGAACACCATCTTGCCTTGCCATAACCATATTCTTTAACAGTAACCATCTAACCATAACAGCACTCATCTACCATTATTAAATGCATCCAGTTTCCCACATGCTCCTCGACAAATACCATTAAATGTTAATGCACATTTGATTTAACAACCACAAATATTTATTTCATCTCCATACGTACGTTCGTTTGAATACTTATTGCAAAATCAAATTAATATTTTGTTGATCTATGAGGGTCAACTACATTAGGTTGGTACTTGTAATTTACCTTATACTTTAAAATTAACTTCGATACTTTTTCCAATACCATAAGTTGTGCAAAATATACGGCATCTACAATCATTTGGTCAACCGCTGTTACCAGTGATTTATAGTTGCGTTTTATATTCACTATAGGATATCTCTTCGTACTCAATACAGCTCGCTTAGTTAGCAATTCTTCGACAAAATATACATCGCTCAAACTATAATTACTCTCTGTTGCGTCTAGAACACCACGCACCTGATGACATTTTAATTCTGTTCTATCGTTGCAAGCGTCAATGAAGTTTGATACCAAGTGATCGCACCTACTTTGTTCATTAAAGATCATGTCCATTACATCTATGGATGTATTATTGGTCAGCGTTAGCCATTTGAAGGCTTTAAAGGGAACATGAACACCTACTCTGAAAAGTATACGTTTGATTTCGTCCACATCATTCAATACTATGGCATGTTTCAGATGTTGGTGTAAAATGCGTTGTTCACCCTCGAACAAATCGTACAGTACATTGTCCATGTAAACTTGAAAACTACACACCACTATCGTCACTATCGTCCTAGTTCCACTCATTGCGAGAACTATCCAAGTACCTAGCTTTTAGGGAAAATTCATCAAAATAAGTAATAATAAAGTGTTGTGACACTGAGCATCAGCTAGTTATTCGTCTGATCCCTCCCCCCTAGTTTTTGTAACAGCATCAACAACCTCGAGATGATCTCTGGCAAGGCAACTCGGTCGAATTTGATGAATATATTTAAGGAAAATCCAATCAGAGATGTGTGTTGGTGGTAATAGATTGTTATTCAAATTATCTATGGGCATGTCCTTCATTTTCAACGAAAGATGTATGCCCGGTAATTTGCAAATTAATCAAAAAAACATAACATTAATCATTATTCTACATACAGTACAAAAGTTGTCATAGCCATACGAGTAATCAGGTCATTAAAAATTCACTATACAAACAATTTAGCCTTAGAGGTACATGCAAATGGTTGAATAAGTTGCCTGATGTCACTAAATCTATATATATATATATATATATATATATATATATATATAAAAGAAATCTTTTAGAATATTGAGCGTAGTTATTTAGATATTAAGTAATGTCTACATTTCATTGATTGAATGATTGCATCATCATAAAAATAACGACGAGTACAATCAATTTGTAAGTATATAACGCTGTTTTTGAAATAATTCAAATATAATAAAAAATTATTAACGGTACAACATTAAGCATGGCTAACATTCAGACAAAAGTTAAATAAAGGTTTGATAAGGGATAAAATAAATAACTACAAATAAAATTAAAGTTAAAATCGTCTAATTACAAAGTAGTGATAGCTAAATATTGAGCATTGATTGTAATGGTGGAATGTAGCAAATGTTTAAGCTGAAGTTGAGGAAAATGTTTTGCATTCTAACTTTAAAAAAAAACAGAACTGTATTTAGTATAATCAAAGCAAGTAAAGACAGTGCTGCTAATGTAATGTAACCAGTATGAAGTAATATTGAGCATGATTTAATAGGACAATAAAAATGTTGAAATTGTTATCTTATGAATTTGATTTTAAAAATGTAGAACATTTATTATAGAGCATTATGTAGTTGAAGTATACAAATAAAATAAATAAACAGTTACAAATTAATTTGATGTTCTCTTTCATGATAATAATATTGGTAATTATTTCTGTTGATTAATGTAGTTGCTTTCAGTGTCTATAATCTCACATCATCATAGTTGATTTTAAGACGTGTGTTATAAATGTGTAAAGAGAGAGCACAAGATGCCTTCCCTAATCAATACTAAAGGAAAGTCCGTTGGAAACTTGTTTACCCAACTAAAAGAAAAAACTAACAAGACTCTACGTAGCAACTTAATATATAAGGTTAATTGTAGCTGTAAAGCCTCGTATGTAGGTCAAACAAAACAATTTCTTCGCAGTCGTCTTACACAACATAAGAGCGATGCAAAATTAGGGAAGGCATCTTGTGCTCTCTCTTTACACATCTATAACATACGTCATAAAATCAACTATGATAATGTAGAGATTATAGACACTGAAAGCAACTACATTAATCAACAGAATAAACCAATAAATCAGAAAGAGAACATCAATAATTTGTATGCTGTTTATTCATATTTGTATACTTCCAACTACAAAGCCAAATAATTGTTCTACATTTTCTTAAAATCCAAATTCTATTCACGATTAACAATTTAAATTTTTATTGTCTTTAAATCTATACTTTATACTGTCATACTGGTTCTTACATTGAGAGTGTCTTTTACTTGCTTTGATTATACTAAATACCGATCTGTTTTTTTTTAAAGTTAGAATGCAAAACCACTTTTCCTCAACTTCAGCTTCTTAAACATTTGCTACATTCCACCATTACAATCAATGCTCAATATTTAGCTATCACTACTTTAGTAATTAGACGATTTACTTTTTGGTTATTACTTTCCCCATTATTACTACCTGTTATTTAATTTTTCTGTGTTAGACCATCTCAATTGTAGTAAAAATTTTTTATGTATTTGAATTACTTTCCTTAAAAACAAGGTTTATACCATAAAAACATTGATTGTCTCGCATTTTTATATACACTCGCTCCATTATTTTGTTCCATCTGTCAATCAATTGAAATGTGACATTACTTGAAGTATGTAATCTAGCCATTTTTTTTAGTTTTAATTTTAAATATTATTTAGCTAATTATATTTTTATACTACACCTTATGTTAAAAACCTTATTATAACTTTTGTCTAGTAATTGTAAGTATTTGCCTGTTATATGTTATTGCTGACCGTTAATAATTTTTTCTTGTAGTTCGATGATTAAGGTGAGAATCATTCACCGAAACGAACGAAATATTATAAATGATTTAACGTTGTATGGTTTTTTATTGTGAGCGAAATAATCCCAAAAATATTAACATCCCTATTCTATATATATATATATATATATATATATATATATATATATGTATGTATATATATATATATATATATTGTTGTGAAATTAAAGGGGTAAATAGGTATATACAATAAAATTTTAGCAACCATGTATATAGCAAAGAACAAATTATTTACGCGCAAAATTAATTTAATTCATTTAGTGAAAACGGACGAGTATTAAGGTAATTTTATATTTAATAATTGGAAGGGTGGGATCACATGAAGGAAAAAAGCTTCAAAGTAAATAGAAGTTCAGGGGTACGCATTATTAACCAAAATTTATTTTAATCAAACACATATAAGCATAAGGGAGCGTGCTTGTATAAGAAAATCAATAATTTCTAAGGCAAATACATTCGTTTTAAAAGTCAACGCTCAGTTTTATCAGATACGTAGAAGCAGAAAATTAAAGAATTGTTATTTTCAAACGGTCAATAATTCACAGAAACACCTGCTTGTTAAATGTTACGTTCAAGGAAGTTGAACATGTGTTAATATAAGGTTTCATAAAAACTGTTTTCAACCGTCAGTTGGTATAAACAACTAGGGTAACAAATATCTTAAGGAGCGAGTGAAATGAACGATTGGCAATATACATTATAATTTGAATTAGGGCCGCTATACTTGCGGCCACGTACCCAATGCTCCACCCGGAGGTACTACATTGGGTTTAAACGCGGAAAATAAACGTGCTTCTTATTAATTCTAACTTAATAATTAATCCACCCTAAATAAAAATCTAACTAAAAATCTAACAAACTAAAATAAAAACTATAAACAGGGTTTAAATAATGGTATCCCTAGCGTTGACTTTGGAGTGTGCCCGATCAACAAGACACAAGCAAAAATGAGAGGGGGAGGGATCCGTAATACCGGATAGCAGACGCCGGCTCTGCTTACCAGTGCGACCTGAAAGGTCGACTTAAAACTATCCAAATCTAGCTAGCTAGTTTAAAATGGATTCAAATTTTCTAAGCAGTTGCCAAAAGTATTAATAGTGAATCCAGCTATTTGCCTGCTCTATAAATTTACAAATTTGTCCTCCCTGATCTAAGTGTTTTATCCTAAATTTGTCCCTAACGTTTCCTATCATTCCCTAACAGACATAATATACATACAATCTTCTTTTCTATATATACTGCGGCCAAAAATTGGCGACAGAACATCAAACGAATTAAATCAAGCCACAAACCAATACAATGCAGGCAAAAATATGTGTAAAAATAAATATAAATATAATATAAATATATAAATAAACATATAATAAATATATAAATAAATTTCTGAATAAGTAAAAGCATGTAACAGTGCATATATCAGCAAAAGCAAATACATTATCAAGTGCACTCGCATGAGCATTATATCGACTAGCGCCATTACACAAAAAACGCGCTTGTTAGATTATTTTAAAATCTGTTTAAAATCACAAATCCATGCTCATGCGATTACAGCCGCCACAACTTTATTCTTACTTACAATATAAATTTCTCCAGCATCCGAAGATCTGCTCGTCTACCTATATCTATTGGTTTTCTATTTTTATGGGGGAGTTGGATATGCACTGTTAAAGTCTTGGTGGATATGCACTAAATATTCGGAGGGGATCACAAACACTATCACTTCACTTTTAAGTCCTGGAGGAATGTGCGGTTTCACTCTATTTTATTATTTCTTTATTTATTACACTTATTTAAATTAATGAGGTTTCCTGATTTAGTTTGTTGTTATTTATTTGTTTCGTTTATTCCCGATTTTCTGCGCGCACAAGGTGGGACAGTGATTGTTTTAGTGTGTGTTCATCGTGCATATTAGAGTTTTGGAAATACTTATTTAATTATTATTATTATTGCTTTTCTTTCTTTTTTTTTCTTTTTCTTTTTTTTTGTTGTTTTTTTGTTTTTTTTGCAGGTTTTGGTTATAATGCTCTTATCAAGTCAAAATCACGCCAGGTCGAAATCTATAATTTTTCAATCCTCCCGCCATCCCCTCCAGATTTACACACGATGATCACCGTCTAATCTCGCAACCCTTCCTGCGAACTCTCTAAAGGCTGTCCAGAACGCATTCTGGATAGCCACTTCCCCGACTTCCTCTAGGCTCTTTGGCCATGCTAGACCTACGATAGCTAATTTCGTATCAGCCAACCCTCGATTTGCCGCTTCAAGCGGGCAGTCAAAGAGCACGTGCTCTGCGCTTTCCGCACCTTCACCGCATTCACAGCGGTCGTTGTTGGTTAACTCGAACCTATGTAAATAAGCTTCCAGGGCGGCGTGCCCTGTTATCAACTAAACCATGTTATGATCGAGTTTTACCTCGATCTTGCCTCTAGCTTCTAAGCTCGATATGAATTTGTGGGTCAACTTGCCTGTGGCGGCGTTGTTCCACCTCTCTTCCCATTGTCGGATTGACCTTTCACGCAGCTTTCTTTTAATCAAAGACTTCGGTATCGACGAATGTGATATTTGAAAGTCTCCCGTTGCGGCCTCTTTAGCTAATTCATCAGCTCCATCGTTTCCTACGTAACCATTGTGCGACCTGACCCAACAGAACTTTAAACGTCGAAACTCATGCGCCGTACGCGCTATCCTCCAGACGTCCGCTTGGAGGTCTGTCGAGGTGTTCATGTTTGTCAAAGCCGTCAGCGCCGATTTAACATCGCTGATTATATAATACTCGTCTCTGCCCGTATGGTTTATTACGTAATCGATAGCCTCTCGTATGGCTACCAATTCGCACTGGAAAATTGTGCTCCAGTTCGCGAGTTTTGTTTGAAACCGAAACACCTCCCTTTCCTGCTTATACACGACAAACGCCGCGCCTGCTTTCCCATCGTCCATGGATGAACCGTCCGTATAAATTCTGATTCCCATCGCGTCCCCATCACCTTCGACAAACTCGATTCCTCTAATATCAGCCGGGTGCCCTAACTCAGATACAACGATCTTTCTTGCAATTTCCCTATTACCAAGATTAAGATCTTCGATAATTTCGCGCCCTTTTCCTATATTTAATAATCGCCTATCTCTAATCTCCCTTACGACATATTCGATAGGGAGAGTCCTACTGATCACCAAGACCGCCTCTGTGGAGGTGCTCCTGTACGCCCTCGCCGCTTTTACTGCGGTTATGCGTTGTACGCTCGTCAATTGATGCACCTCTCTGACTTTACAACCTTCTGCCCATACAGAAGCTGCGTACAGCATTGCCGGCTCAATTGCTCCTGCATAAACCGTCCTCAGCGATTCGCCCCTGAAACCCCACTTGATTTTAGCCGCCGCCATGATTTTATTTGATATTTCGCCGCCCTTACTTTTTACGTATTGTACGTGTGCTTTCCAATTTAATTTATCGTCAATCTTGACGCCGAGGTAGGTAATACAATTTTTAAACGGGATTTTCTTCCCTCCTAGCTCTAGCCTAGGAGGTCTCTGTCCTGGTTTCGTGCCGAAATAAAGCGCCTCTGACTTCGCCGTGTTAAATTTTAATTTTACCGCCTGCGACCGTTCGTGTAATTTATTAAGCGCCTCGTTCGGTTTTGTGCGCATATCCATTAACAATTTCGATCTTACAATTAAAAGCGTGTCATCCGCAAACCCAACGATTGAGCATCCTGCGGGCAACTTGACCATAAGGTGCTCTCATACAACAACTTCCAAAATGTGGGACCAGAACATGACCCCTGCGGGCATCCCCTTTCCACCTCACGCGACACAACTTCACCCGGAATTTCAACCTGTGCCAATCGCCCCGAGAAATAACTCTTGACCAAGGACATCAAGTTTTGCGGACAACCCCTACGATCTAACTCGCAAACGATTAATGGCCACCAGGCAGCATCAAATGCTCCTGAAATGTCCAAAGCAACAACAACACAGTACTCTTTAGCATCTCTCGCCTGCTTTATTTCCCCGACAACGAACTCTAACGCGTCGATAGTCGACTTGCCCTTCACGAAACCAAACTGTCGGTTATTAAAAACGCGGCTGTCTCGCACTAGGTGCTCAATACGCGTAGTCATAACGCGATCTAAAACTTTCCCCAGCACCGGTAGCAAGCTAATTGGACGATAGCTGCCCGGATCTGACGCATCCGCCTTTTTAGGTTTGGGTATAAATTTCACGTTCTGGATTTTTCAGCAACGCGGAAAAACGCCCCTTTCTAAACAAAGATTAAACAACCCGACAAAGACACACGGGGCTAACAGGCACGCCTCCAGAGCTGCGTCTGAAGTGATTCCATCATGCCCCGGTGCCTTTTTAGGATTCATCCTCCTAAGAGCCCTGACGACCTCGTGAACTAGGATGGCCTTATTGGCACCTGTTCCTTGCGCCTCTGCAGCTTCCCGACGTACTAAATCGTGCGACCCTTCATCCCCCTCGGGATTATCCGATGGGAAAAATTTCTTCAGTAAATATTCCGCCGTGGTTTTAAAACCCTCCGTGTATTCGCCATTTGTTTTCTTTATATTACTTAGCGCGATTTTTTGTTGTTTTCCTGTAATTACGCGGTATGCGGTTCCCCAGGGTTCTTTCTCTGAGTTTCTTGTGCAGAATTCTTTAAATTTATTCGTTCGCGTTTTCTTCTATTAATATTTTATATATGCGGTAACTTTGATTGTATTATATTCTCCGTTGTTCTCTTATATCTCCCGAGGCGCGTTGATAGCGGCGCATTAGGTTACGCGTTTCTGTCCGCTTGGTGGTTAGTTCCCGGGTCCACCAGGGTACGCTGTCTTTAAATGTTCTCTTTTGCGGCATGGAATACGACGACGCGTCTACCACCGCATCGTTTAGTTTTTTCGCGAGTGTTTCTACTTCGTCTGCCTCTCGGCAGTTAAATAGCTCATTTTCGAGCACAGAGATACTTTCGCCAAATTTTTGTTTAAATCGCTCCCAATTTGCTTTTTTATTACAGAACCGCGGAAATATAGTTAGCTGCTCGTTTGCGTTTGTTTTTGTTTCGACGTCCCATGTTATTAATTTATGGTCAGAGAGCGTTTCCTCGTCCGACCTTAATTTCCAATTACAAATCGTTTCTAACGTTTCGTGCGAGACTACAGTAATATCTATAAAACTGCTGCCTCTATGCCCCTCAAACGCAGGTGAATCATTAGTGTTTATCACACTAAGGTCCCATTCCGTAAAAAGATCAGCAACCTGCGAACCCCTTTCGTCTTTGATGGGACTGCCCCATAGTGGCGACTTGGCATTAAAATCTCCCCCGATGATTAGATTTTTATTTCTGCCGATTTTACGAATAATATTATCTACTTGATTTATCAAGTCCTCGGTTTGGGGATTTTCCCGCCGGGAATCGACCGGCGGGAGGTACGCGCTTATTACGTAGAACGCATTTCCCCCTGATTTGATTTCGGCCGTCGTTAAAAAATCGTTCGATAAATTATTTAATATAATTCCGGCGCACGTTCCATTATTTATTATTATCCCGCTACATGGTCGTTTACTATTCTTGTTTAAGACGGTAACCCCCCTCCCAAAACCTGTTATTTTGTGGCCATACAGGTGCGGTTCCTGTATAATCCCGATGTCGTTATTATTTTCGTTGAATAACTTTACGAAGTTATTTGTTGCCCCTTTACCTTTCCCGAGATTTAGTTGTGCGAATTTAATCTTCTTGCTTTTTATGGACTTTGTTTTATCTTCACAGTGCATAATCAATGTTTCGTGTGATTGCGTGCTTCAGACGTTGCATCGTGGGGCATCTACTCGACTTGGCGTCGTGGCGCGTATCGACCTTTGCGCCACCGCCAGTTCTGTCGTTTGCCCTAGCGCAAACCACACAGCAGGGGACTGCCTTCCGGCAATTCTTGAATTCATGCCCGACCTCGGCACAGTTACCTCACCACTGTACCTTCTCCCTGCATTCCATCGATCGATGGCCGTACTCGTAGCACCGGTAACACTGGGTCATCGAGAAGTGGTCCTGGGCCCATACTCTTCGCCACCTGAGGTTAATAACATCAGCTAATATACGCCTTAGAAGTGTGGGGGTCACTTTGAAGACTACGTTGGCGAAGGGATCCCTAGGGCCTTTTCCGCCAAACCTGAACTTCTCTCTCAGGTGGTCTTCTAGCCTCAAATCGCCGAAACGGGGATTCTGGCTTGCAATCAACCGCACGAGCTCTTCAGCCTTCATTCCCGCTTCGACCACCGGAAGAACGACCCGTGGACGTTTCTTCTCGATGGTCTTCACCACGAGTTCCTTGCAGTTCCCGCCGACCTTCAACTGCAGCTTCTTGGCGTCGTCGCGACTCCACAACGACACCGCCCCGGCGCGTCCTACGAGCTCCGACAACAACAAACCCATCTCGAGCGGGATCGACCTTCTGCTTCAGGGTCGTCATTACGTCGTCCTTCTGGCCACCGACGCACCTTGACTCTGGCCTCCTGAAACGACAGAATTTACCGCTGGACTTCCCCCAACAACACTTGCTCTCCCTGAACCATCTAAACAAAGGCGCAGCGCCCTAACCATACCTATCAGTTGGTTCGTCACGTCGTGGATATCATCCGCGGCGTGCCGAACCATCTTCCTATCCTCCACGACGATAGTGGCGGAGGTCGTCGGCACCTTCCCATAGACGGCAGCGTGCGCCTTCCTCACCATAAACTTCAAGAATTCCAGCTCATCTAGGTCATTAGCATCAACGCTACCGTTGCTGCTAGTCGACATCGTGCGCTGGGCTCTCGAAGTAGAGGGCAATTCTGGCGCCGCAACCACCACGGGAGGCTCCGACTCCCCCGACACAACCGCCGCAGACACAGGCTCCTCTCTACCTCCTGTACCTCCTCCCGAGTCTCTAACATGACGTCCTTAAGCACTACCTTAAGCTGTTTCCCCCCAACAGCGCCCTCAGCCTCCGATTTAGCAGACTGCGACTGATCACCGTTCTTTCTCCTGGGCAACAGCTCCTCATCGCGGCGACCACCATGCTGACAAAACTAACAACAAAGAATGACACCTAAAACGCAGCTCAAAAAAACGACCTGACTGTTATGACGCTAAAAGAACAACGCTAGAAGAACGCAAAACGTTGGTCCAATAAAAATATTTTGGTTAAGGGTGAACCGTAAACAACCCTGTATTTATTTAAACTTCAAACCGTCCAATTAAATTTCAAATTTAACAAAAATACAATAAATACTAAGCGTCAATAACAACTAGAACCAAATAAATTCGCTAACCCAATAAAAATATCTCGATTCAAAAAGTACCGTAAAGAACACTATTTATTTATTTTAAAATTTTTAAACCGCCAAATCAAATTTAAATAAGCTAATTGCTTCAAAATGCCTAATTTATAAATAACACTTTAATTTTAAATGTGAAATTAACAAATAAGGTCAAGCACTATCGGAATGCGGTACCAGAAACGCACTTTCACTTAATCACTCGGTAGCTAGCACGACCTTCAACTGTTACACCACTTAATTAAACCAAAAATCGTTTTAAAGGAGTCTTTAAATACGCGTTTACTTAAATTACGGAAAATTTATATTGAAATTGTTTTAAAATTTATAGTTTTTGAGTTATTTATTTGATTTAAAAGGGCCTAGATATTTGTTTTTGGGTTATTATTTGATTATACGCGCACTATAAAAAAATTCACACACTTTTTGGTTGTTTTACCCGGCTTTACTCGATTTACACGGTTTTTGTTTTAAATTTGTTAAAAACGCATTTTTAAGTTATTTCGAAATGATTTTGAGTATGTGCTTAGTAGATTTTTGTTTTATTATCCCTAAAATTTAGTTAGTTTATTTTAAAACGCGGATTTTAGCTTAAATTACAGAGAAAAACGGGATTTATTTAATATTTATTCCGTTTTAATTTTGTTTAAAAATTTTTTATTTTACTGCCCTGTATTTAAAATTTAATGCCACACAATTATAAAAATAAAACACAATAAAAAGCAAAGTTTCAAATAAAATAATATAACAATAAATAATATAAACCCTAGATAAAAACTTACTTGTTAGCTGCTGAAGCGGAGCTCTGCAAAACACGTCCGCTCGCTTAAAGCGGTAACTAGAAAGTTCGATTGGTAATATACAACAGATAGAGACAAATATAAAAGCGTTGGGATTGAAAGTCACGTAAGAAATACACGTGGAGTTGATGTAAGACGTCGACGATATCGATTTTCTGTAACTCAAGTGGGGTTTAAAATGAGACAACAAACATGCATAGGACTGAGATGCATAGCGCTTAGGAGGAGTTTGGTAACGACAGAAAACTTTGTCATTGGTCGAAAGCCGACAGTTTTAGAAACGAACGCACACGCAAAGGTTGGAGACGAATTCGAGGTATACAGCACGTAGAATGGGAGAAATTTTACGAATTTAGAGACGGTTATGCTCAAAATTTTTAGAAATCGTTTCGAAAATAAGCTTGTTGAATGAAACGCGTCCAGTAGCGGGTTTGAAAAAATAATATAAATACCCAAGCGAAAGTAGTAAAGCTCTTCTCTTTCAGTTCGATCAAGTGATGAATACTCATTCAAACCACGATAATAATAAAGCTTTTTGTTATTATTTTGTGTATGTGTAGTAATGTTATCGTTAATATAGTAGTTGAAAGTATAAAACGGTAGTAGCGGACCTCTAATTATTAACGTGAAGTACGAGTTAGTGCGTATTAAATAAAAAGGTCCGGCTACTACGATATAATTTATTAAATGGATGCATGACATATGGGGGTAAGCAGAACTGATAATCAAGTTTGTATGCATGATATATGGGTATGGAATGGTACTGTGAGACAAGGCAAATAGCTTGCAGCGATAACAGATGGTAGACGCCTGTGGATCCGCCGAGCAGCACAGTAAATGAAAACAACGCCGAGGGGTTTTCTGGTAATTATCTCCGACGGGAATAAAGACTGAAGAATTCTCCAGGTAATTACTTTGAAATTTCTGTTGTTGTATCAAGATTTATGGAATTTTGTGTTGCGTGGGTGACTGTTGATGGCATATTTGTGGTTGTAGAAACGTATTGTAAAAGATACATGTACTGGACAATTTACTGATGTTGAATATTGAAAAGGGGTGTATTTAGAACATATCAAAATTTTAGTCAGGATATAAATTGAGTTGTAAAGGGTAAACGTGTCTGTAAACTTATTTTAATTAATGCGAAGTTTTAAAAAGCATATACAAACAAAACTGGGTTATAATGAGCTCACAATACTCAAGTTTGCAGTCAATTTAGGGTTATATGTGGGGCCCATCTACTCATATTTAATCAAATTTGTTTAAAATCATTATAAAATCAAGGACTTTGAAATATACAACATATTGGATCAAACTGTTTGGAAACATGTGTAAATATATTTTATCTGTTAATAGGTGTAAATAAAAGGTTGTATTATTTTGGTAATCTTATTTAATGGTGTGTGAGCGTGAAAGTGGGATGAATGTAAAATTAGGTTTTCAATAAGAGGCCGGGCCGATTACTGAGTTAGCCAAGGGATGCAGAGGAATTCGAAGGCGTAATAGAAGGGTAAGGAATTTTTTTTGTTAATTTTTTATTGAAAATTTTATGTTGGCCCAAGGAGGGGCACGAATTTGATTGAGCTCCCACGGCAATATATATATATATATATATATATATATATATATATATATATTTAAAACTTAGGTGGATTTCGACTATAAAGATTTGATATTGTAAAGTAAATATCGGGTAGTAGTCAATTTGGGCAATCAGTAAACTCTTTTAATCAATTCAAGCTTTCGAAAAATTTATTTTCTTCATCAGGAAAAGATTGTACAGTATTTTATATTTTGACATTTTCTAAATTAATTCTAAATTAATAACTTTTAAATTGTTTTGTTACTAGTATTTAATCAATTTGTCACTGAATTTAATTACTATTTAAGTTAGTTATTCTGTTTGGAATGTGTTTATCAATTTCGGCAGTGTATTCTAATATCTGTTATGTTCCACTTATTTACTAAATAATCTTTTCCTGATAAAGAAAATAAATTTTTCGAAAGCTTGAATTGATTAAAAGAGTTTACTAATTGCTCAAATTGACTACTACCCGATATTTACTTTACATATATATATATATATATATATATATATATATATTTATAAATGTTTAATACCTTGAAAGTAATAAGGAATATAGAATTTAAAGTTGGCAACCATGTTCGAGTGGTAATGCTGGCAATCATGAATCGATCATTGATACCTACTGCAAGTTAGAACAAGTCGTATATAATGATGAAAAGTTTTTTAAAACTTACTAAACATAAACTTGAATACATGCTTTGTGAAAGCGATATAGTTCAGATTCTGCGAAGATTCTTCAAAGGGTGACAATAATTAAAAATCTGTGCGTATTATTTTTAATAACGACTTAACATTGCGCATGTCTATTAAAATGTTTTTAAATATAGCAGTACAATCCTTATTGTTTAGCATCAATTTAATAACATTTGCTGATATACGATGAAAATTGTGAATTTTGGTAATTGACATTTATGCTGAAATGTTTTGAAGTTACGCAGTTGCCATATGTTTCATTTAACAGAATTAAAACACAGATATATTATAGATTACATAGAACGTTCTTACAATTATTTATCATATGTGTATATATTTCATAATTAACATATATATCGCTGTTATTTTAAATGTAAACTATAGTTAATAAAATCTCCGTACATTTAACTAAGATGCATTTTTCTGAATATGGAAGCTTCTATGCAAAAGAATAAGTAATATTTATCTCAGATGCATATTCGTTTATAAAACATATTTGCTTTTATGAACAAATTTTCCTTTACGTTCGTTACTGAAATTTATTAATGATTACATTAATTATTTATTTAAATTCTTCACATTAATACACGGCATATAACTTTGGTTTTTTCTACATGAACAAATAACGATATAACTTTTAACTTTAAACATTACGTGTTTTGTAACCTCAAAAATTCCCTAACCTTAATTCTCAACTATTCAATTAACAAACAGGACACTGTCCCATTCAGCACCTGCCGAAGAAATGCTACCGTCTCCGCCACACAAGCCGATGACGGGGAATCCTCTCGAATTCACACGAACAAAGAAATAATTCTTTAACAGGAGATCTCGGGAATTAACAACATACCTGTTTTTGCGCAATTTGCATATATATATATATATATATATATATATATATATATATATATATATATATCTATATTTATTCAAAATGCAGTTAGAAAAGCCGAGGTTACATTCAGCATTCAGCTGTGTTGTAAATATTTTACTGGTATTATATTGAAATGTACGGCACACAGTATTTCCAGCTGTGTAAAAAGTGTTTTGTTTCTGCAGTGAATCAATTAAACTTCATGAAAATATGAACTCATTATCATGTAATTAGAATATACTGGTAAGTGAGAATAATATATAATATTTAGTACTAAAAATTTTTTTAAATTAATAGGACTCTAGCGGCGATGACAACGTTAAAACAAGAAAACTGAATAAATAAGAATCTGCTACCGTTACTTCATAAAAAAGATAAAAACAATTAAAGAATGTAATTTTCTGTAAAGAAAACATTAAACGTTTATGTGTTTCTTTTTAAACATTATATGATATATAATACAAAAATAATTATCATCCGCGACTATGAACAAAATATACGACATACATGTTTTAATATGTTTTTTGCATACACACCTTATTTTAAATTAAAACCATTATATTGCAAGTCGAATAACGACGTGATTTGCAGATATTACCAGGCAACTATAATTACGATAAAAGAGACGAGGTTATATATTCTAGACTTCCGGATGCGAATTCTTGTAAAATTATGTTAGTGATGCAATCATGAACAACTTGTCTTTACAAGATTTTTCGGGCACACTTTGCTTTAAAAAACCATTATATTACTTTTCGTATTTTTCTGCTGTTCTTTTCATATTTAATACAAAAATAAAGATTTTAAGGACCTCTAAAAATTCGTCAACCACATGCACGTTTTTGCTTAACCTAAAAATTCCTCACCACGTTTATTTTCCGCATAATTTAAAACCTTTTAAATAGTCAAGTACCTAAGGGTCAAGCCTCGTTCAGAATATGTTAGGGAGCCTCATTCTGCATTCATCATTTTGAGAATGTTTCACATCTTCTACCCCGTTTCTTATTTCTTTGCTTAACCTAAAAAAGAATCTCTCATAGGGCACAGTCTGGTTCAGAACATTCTAGGAAGCCCCATTTTGCATTCATCATTTTGAGAATGTTAAACGTTATCCACCACGTTTCTTGATTAACCTAAAAATCTCTCTCTTCAATTAACTAATACAACGAGGATATAAACGAGGGCGAAACTCTAAGAAGCCCCGATCCTCATCAAGCAAAAGATTCGAGCGCCCCCACGAGGGCAAAGCCCACAACAAAGACACCCAGTGCTGCACCCCCGAGGGTAAAGGCCTAACAAACCCCATTACACATTCATTATTAAACAAACTATAAACCAACAAAGACACTGGAGCCCCAGCGCTTTGCCCGCATTGGATATGCCTGGAATTCGATGCTGATTTTCTGCTAAACCGGCGTATACATATGTCGCTGTGCGGTTTTCTTGCCAAACCGGCGTAGCATAACTACTTACGTTGTAGAGGATATCTATCAAGGATTGTGACGGAATTTAAATTTTGACAGTCAAAACATGCACAGTAATCTCGGTTCTATTTTCCAACCAATAAAGTAGGGTTACTCCAAGGAAGAGAACTGGTGTAATAACACGAGATTGAATCATTTTTTAAAATCACTCACTGATCACAATAAAACTAACACATTAACTAGAATGTATTTATAATTCAAAAATATAAATTAATTCAGACCAAGAAATGACGTATCGGCGACATTTAATATTATGCTTGCAGTATTATCAACCATAAAATTGTAAATTACCGACAATATTACCAGGGATAAAATTTTAATCTCGATAATTAAGGTTTTTGTCAAATATGTTCAAATGTTTGCAGGTTTAGACATAAAATTTTTTTGCTTTAAGTTAGATATTAGGTATAAGGAAAAATAAAGTTAAATAGATATTATAATACAAGTAAATCAATTTAAACATGCAAAGGACAACTCTTTTATTATAAACTCTCAAATTTATAAAGGATGCCCTACGTTGTTAGGAGCTACTGAACCCTTAATTGTTTAACCGTTAATTTCTATAATATATTTTACAATAAAATCAAGTATTCACAAATTTACACGAAATTAAATTCACCAAGGCATCAAATGCGTACTTAATGTTAAAACTACAACTAACTCATGGTTGTTATGATCTCGGTGCGTCGGTAATCTCGGCGTGGGTAGCGTTCAGAAGTTCTTTTATTTGGTTAGCGGTAGTTTCTATCCACTAAAGGCCGATACTTTGCCTAACGGTAGAAGGAAAGATAAAAGGAAAATGGACCACTTTGCCGATTTTCTGAACTCCAGCACATACGTCTACACTAGGAAGGTCGGAGTAAAGCTCCTTTGTTTCGACGCCTCAGATCCACAAACACTCGCCCCTCCAAGATAGGCTATCTATGATGCACATTGGTGGGCATAACTGCCTTGTTAGGCGTGCGAAATACGATCTTGCAGTTTCCCAAACCATAAATCTTAAGTCAATATCCAGACTTACGCGAGACCAAAACTTTGTGCGGTTTTCACGCAACGCTTATAGTAAACATAATACTATTGGCTAATTTCCTGTGCGAGAGTTAAAATCCCCTGAACCTAAGTAATACAATAAAAGATAAAGCTTTTCTAAAAGACGCAACCATCTTAAAACTTTATACACTGTTAAACGTCTTGAAAGACTAAACTTTCGTGTTTTACACAAATAAATTTAAATGGACTCTTGATATTACCTTCTTTCATAATTAGCTGTTTACTTATTGTACAAAATGTATATTAGATATAATATCAAAAAAACAAAAGCAAACAAAGAAACCACAAACGAAACTTAAAGAACAATGAGTTTTAAAAATTAAGTATCAATCCTTAATTTTCATCTAGGTCGGGAGGAGTTACATATCCCTCATATTAAAAATACATATAAGAATAAATGTAATTATTATGTCTTTGCAATAGCATATTACATTGTATTGAATGAAGGTTATAATTAAAAGTTAATTAGAAATCATATCAGAAATAAGAAAGGAAACGACTACTTTGTATTCCAGACACAACCTGATACTGCAGGTGCAGAAACAATTAACTGCAATAAAGCAGTCTTAATTAAAATTACTTAGAATAAGACATTGAACGAGTATCAAGAAACAGCAGACTGCAAGATCTGCACTTTCCCGCAAATGAAGTGAGACCAGAGGCTTTATAAATACTGGGAGGAGCTCCTGTTGGTCAGTCTGTCTTCCAACTTCACAACTTTAACATTGTTGGTAGTTCAAGCTTCTCATTGGAGTGTTTTGGGAAATAAATGTTTTTTAAAAGAAGCTCCCAACGGCCCAAAACCTATCTCGTGCTATGCATAATTTGATTTATGACAAATGTAAGCATTATATAATAGAACGTTCCACTATAAAAAGACAAATACTTTCGACTGGAGGGTAATAAAAAAAATAATTCTGTTAGCAGATTTGTAATCAGTGGGACAAATTCCATAAGAAAAAAAAATACAATATCTTGTTCAGTGTTATTTGTGTACACAAACATGCTTATTCAAGAATTATAGATGCCATAAGAAAATTATTTTTCACAAATGTAGGCAGTTATAGAATAATTTTAACAAGATTTAATTTCAATTTAGACAATCGTAAGTTTAAAATAAGTTTAAAATTGTGTATAAAAAAACATGGTTTCCTGTTAGATACCGCATCTGTTGAGCGAAAACCAGAAAGCATCTAGGGCGAATTGGTGTCAAAAACTCTAGACCTCTTCAACGCAGGAAACTCTAAAAACGTGTACAACATTGTCAGTGGTGATGAATCTTGAATTTAGTCATACGAGTCAGAAAATAAATGTCAGTCGTCTGTTTAGATGTTCTGAAAAAAATTTAACAAAAGTCATCCGTTTTCGAAGTGACTCCAAAAAGATGGTTGCAACAATTGTCTTGAAAGCAGGTCATGTAGTAACAATTCCTCTACAAGATCAAAGAGCTATTACTGCCGAATGGTAAACAATCATTTGTTTGCCGAAGTGAAGTTATCGCATAGCTTCGAAAAGCTCATCCCTAACGACGAATCATTCTCTACCTAGACAATGAAAGTTCACACACAGTTCGCAAGACAACTGAATTTTTTATGCAACAAAACGTCGAATCGTCAGACCTTCCTCCGTACAGTGCTGACACAAATCCCAACGGTTTCCATCCCTATCCGAAGATCAAGCACAGCCTTTGAAAATGCATTCCGACGGACCAACAAGTGGAATAACTGCTTCCAGAGTTGGTTTAACGCATGTAAAAGTGCATTAGTCTTCGTGGAGAATACTTCAAAAAACAATAAAGTGTTTAAAAATTATCTACTGTTTTATTCCAACTCTATATGCAAAACTTAAAAGACATCTCTCGTATATGTGTTTTTAACATGTGACATTAATTAATTTCTACAAGTATTTAATTGAATACTTTAGCAGATTATTTTTAATGATAAAAACTAAAAAAGTTTTAAAACTAAAAACAAAACTTGATTCGTTATCAAATTAAGTAACGATGTGTTATATGGCTCGTTCCGTCCCTTCCCTGCCCTCACCTACCAGTGCACTAAAATCCTCCGTAATTATTAAATTTTCACAGCTTTTTACGCATCTTAGTATGTTTTTGATATCTTTGTAAATTGTAAATTCCTCAATGTAGTTAGAGATGAGCATGCATACCAGTATTATTGCTGTATTCACATGTTTAGATTCTAATCTAGCCATGACTACTCTTTCATTCTTTTGTAAGTAGTTTTATACACAGTTTCTATCTTTTTTCTCATAACTATCGACACGCCCGAATTTTTCTTCCTCTAACACTATATGAATTACCCTAAAGTATTTGCTTCAAAAATCCCCTGCATCTAGTCACCGAACTTCGCTAATCTCTAGTGCTAATCTATCCATTTCAATTTTTAACTTCTCGAGTTTATTTATTTGCTTCATACTTCTGACATTCCACGCTCCGATTCGCAAAATGTTCCTAGCTCTTCTTTCCGATCAGATCTTCCAAAGTAGTTCCCTTCCAAGGATACGAATGGGAGACTATTTTAACTCCGGAATATTTTACCCCAGAGGATGCCATCATCTAAATTACAATTTAAGTACGGTGTGTATTTAGGAAGTAATGTAGCGGTCTTTCGTTGCCTGCCACATCGCAGTAGTGTGTCTTAGAATGCCATGACGACCCCTATGATCTCTGCCACTCTAAGTACCGAAAGAGCTGCTGCCCTCTTTCTGGGATGTCTTAGTTTGGTTCCTCACGTCATTTGATAAACGTGAGTAGTAAACATGGATCAAGCTTTTGAATGGCGAAAGCTGTGTGAAGATGGAGGTGCTGCGTAAAGGTAGAGGTGATGTATGGGGCGGAGGCGTGTATATGTGTGTACAGACTGGAGGTGGATGTCACGTTTGGAGGCAGAAGAAGAGGTGTGTGTTTGGAGGTGGGAGGTGGAGGTTATGTGCGGAGGCAAGGTGGTGGGCGGAATTAAATCTATATAAACAGACAGCACAATTTTAGACGTCACTTTTCCTGTCAAGACTTGCATATAACAACAATTAACACAATGGGTAACTGTGAACGCTTGACCACCAACAGATAAAACAAGGAAGCTACTTTAGGAGCAATAGTTGTTGAGTTTTGTCAAGTTGATAAGAATTGCAAGTTAAACATGGATTTTTCTATGGTTGACGTTAGAAGTGATGTAACAGTGCCGCAACTAGATCTCAACAAACTAGTAGGTAAGACTACATACGCCTTGGGTGATTTTACATCAGATTTTCACAACCATAACGTGTAAGTTGGGTTTGATTTGAAGGGTGGTCTACAGCCAGCCATACAAACTATTTGCAATAGTAGAATGTGTCAAAATTATGCTATCAAAATGGACTACTTTGAATAAATGGTTACTGCAATTTTCAATTTCCAATTTAGGATCAGACAATTTGACCAAGAAGTGCAAATGTGAGATGGAGTGATTTAACTGGTGGAGTTGAAGTTATAGAATTAAGAATTCAAATTGAATCTGATAACCGATTCATGTATTAGAAATATATGAGTGGTAAGTAAGTTTCAAGAAGAAAATTTATATAATATAGAAATTGCGTAAGATCGAAATGTTATTGTTTTGTATAAGTACAAGTGCTTCAACGTATTAAACATGCGGGAATTAGAATGTTATAAAATTGAGGAGTTGAAGTGAAGAAACTCTCCATAGCTTTAGGAAAAGTGTGTGAACGGGTTCAAATGTTATTCGAAGCCGAGGTTCATACAAGCAATCCTTTGTTTATCGATAAGAGCAATTGAAATTACTAGACGGTGTTGGAATGGATTAAGTGCCACCTCTACCAATACTTAGAAGATGTGAGTGTGGGGGTTCACTTACTCAAATGTTTAGAGATTTTGATATTCTCCATTTAACCGATAGTAGTTATTGCAGTAGACTCTAGTTAAGAATACATGTGTATATTTAATAAAATTATAATATTTCTTGTTAAAGTTTGTTGTACTTATTTGTAACGTCAACACCAGCAAAAATATTATGAATAGATTTTTAAAATTTTATTGTGTTTTTTTCTGAGATTTAAGGTGGTAGTCTTATTGACAGGAAATGATGTCGGTAATTAAATCGGCGGGGAAAGTTTGGGTGATTAACAGAAAGTTAAACCTGAAATTGCTCAGGCTAAAAGCGCTCCCTTTGGGAATCATGTAATTTAGTGGTGCTCGTTCATAAAATAGAAAAATAAAATATAAAATAATAAAATAATCAGGGTCAGTCTATATAACATTTTGGGTTAGATGCTTATAAGTTAATCTTTAAATTAAAATGGAAATTGTAGACCATTTCTTAATTATCCTGAAATGTTTTCATATTTAAATGCACTTTTAAGTTGGTCTTTAAATTGAAATAGAATTTGTATATTAATCAATACCAAGAGATGTACAAGTGCCATAAATCGATTGATCAGGTGGTCTAGTGGATAAAATATTCTCGAATCCCGTTTCAAATAAAATTTTTCCCTAAAAACTGTGTGCGGTAGGAACGTAGAAATGTATATACAATATGGAACAAAATTAGGTATATACAGAGTAAGTCAAAAAAATTACGACGTAAAAAAAGATGGCGGATTGCTAACGCGAGGTAAAGAAACAGTGTTAAAGTGACAGATGTGGAAGTGCATGTGGAAATGGCGTGTGGTAGTAGAGGTGGAGGTGGATGGATGTGGAAATGGCTGGAAATTTGTGACGGGGTGGTGGCGGACGTCGAGGTGGTGGTAGTGGCAAAGGGATGTGGAAGTGGTGGTTGGGGTGGAGGTGTATGTGTAGGTTTAAGGAAAGTGGAAGTAGAGGTGAATGTAGGAGGATGTGAGAGGTGGGTGGTGAGCGGTTCAAGGTGAGGATGCAAGATGTTGTGGTGTTGGTGGTTGATGAGATGTCGCAGATGGGACGTGGAGTTGGAGGTGGAAGGTTAGAGTTGGGAGGTAGCAGGTGGGCGGTGAAGGTTGTGTGTGGTGGGTTCATCCGCTCTCTTCTTTAAAAATATTTTTCGTATATGTAACGTACCTATACAAACTTTTGCTAGATTATAGAAGTCAAGGTTTTTTTCCCGAGAAGTCTATGCATTCGCTTTATATTCGGAAATTTACTAATGAATGAATTAAAGTTATCAATTTGTTAAATAAATATATCAGGTTTTTCTACCTAGGAAGAAATGTTCTTTGATGTTTTAGATTAAAAAGATTGGAGTATAAATACAGTGGAAAACAAACCGGGTGCATATATTACGGAGTAAAGAGAGGCGGCGGTTAAATTAAATGGCGGTTTCGCCTCTAGACCGAATCCGTTGCTCTAGATATAACGAAGAATTAGTAATTGTATTAATGTACTAATAGTAAGGCGGTTAAACTATGTACACAAAGAAATGTGAAGCAACAGCCGTTTTTTACATGCTGCCCACCTTTTGTAGACTAAACTTCTCCCGAATTCAACGATTATTTAATAATCTAGCGCTAATGGTCGCAATGCTTTTAATAATAATACGTGTTGTATGTTAACACATTTATATAGGTTTGTATTTGCCCAATAGATTTTCTTAGCTGCTACACTAATGAATTAAGAAATGAATTACTTAGTGCAGGTAAGCAGAATTGTGTTTATTATAAAAGTGATCGCTGTTGATCATAGCAAGCTAGTCGCATATGTTAAAAAGACAATGAAACCTAAACGCTACCCTGATAATTGCGTTCATTGTGCATTTACGCCTTTAATGCGGTTTTTTAAAGTTTTTGGTCTTGAATACTTGAAATGTTTTCACTATGAAAATAACGTACAACGTAAATGGGCAGCAAAAACTCAGATCTTGGTAACAACACTTTGGTTTGTGGTCACTACCTTGACGTGCGTTTGGATCGTATATCAAATAGTGACAGGTGGTAGCAAAAAAAAAAAGTTCTTCGAGATTTTATGTTACATGGTTTCTTTTCTATACTGCGCAAAAGCATTAATTCATTGGATGACACACTTAATAAGACAAAAACCTGGAAGCGCAATAGCAAGTTTACAAACGACCTTGTTTGAGTTATCGTCTGAGGTCGTCCTCTTTGATAAAATTGCTGTGCAAAAGTACAGGCGACATAATTTCTATTTTGAAATTCTAGTGATATTGCTGTGCGTTTCTTGTATGACGCTATGCGTAATAGAAGTGCAAGAAAGGTGGATTCTTCTGCCTCTGGTATTGATCTGCGTAGCTATGTATATAGACACTACTATTGTATTAATATTTTGGACAGTATGTTCCATAAGTATAACAGCATTAAGAAAATATCACTATTTCTTAATAAAGAAACTGCAGATCAGCGATTTCGAATTGTGTGAAATAACATTAAATACGCAGAGCATCAGAGGTCATATTGTACTATATCAAAGGTTTCATTCTATATTTATAAGAAATATAAAGATTTGGAATTTGTACTACAATCCATCTACTTTTGCGTCAATATTTATTTGTTCGACATTGCTTATTATCATGGCATTTGTTGTGGCCTGCTGCATAATCTACAGTCAGGAGACATTTTTGTCCGACCATCTAGTGATCGTATTAGAAATTCAATGCTGCTGTACGGTGATTGTACTGATTGTTGTTGCAAGGACAATGGACAACTTGTTTTCTGTGGTAAGTTAAAATATATATATATATATATATATATATATATATATATATATATATATATATAATAGAAGAATAATCATTTGAATTCAAATGAATGTTATATATATTAATAGTTATTAAGATGAAATGAAAACCCAATTTTGTATTTAAAGTTGAATTACCATTTCAAATCGAACTAGTAATTGAAAACCACTAAAAGGACGGCTACAGCAGAACTTGAACCTGCAACCTCAATTACTAGTTCGATTTGAAATGGTAATTCAACTTTAAATACAAAATTGGGTTTTTATTTCATCTTAATAACTATTAATATATATTAAGCATTCATTTGCATTCCAAATGTGGATTATTCTTCTCTATTAATAATAATATAATTACATGTTTGTATTATTCCGAACGTTGCAAAAATGGGATGATCAAGTTATTAGTACATGAATTATGTATATAACTAGATTCAATTTCCTTAAATGCAAGGCGTAATTGAAAATCGTTAACAAGAGTCAAGCTTCAGTAGTATTAAGTATAACATCATCTAAACAATTGGGCTAGATAGCTCAATTGGTTAGAGCGCTGATCCGGAAAATCAGAGGTTGCAGGTTCAAGTCCTGCTGTAGCCGTCCTTTTAGTGGTTTTCAATTACTAGTTCGATTTGAAATGGTAATTCAACTTTAAATACAAAATTGGGTTTTCATTTCATCTTAATAACTATATATATATATATATATATATATATATATATATATATATATATATATAGTCCTTTTTCTTTGTAGGTTTTTTTAGGTCTACTGGATTTAAATAAATACTCTTTTCTATGGTCTAAATTTTCGCATATATTTTTTGTATGCTTGATCACAGGCTACAACTGTATTAACGCTTTATAAAGGATGAATAAAGATAAGAAAAACTTACAGTGAGGATAGTTGAAATTGATATCAGTGTTTGGAATAAAATAATGTTTTTTATAGAATAAATATTAATGTAAATAGTGAAAGTAAAATGACAGTGTCATTTTTGATAAAAATTTATTATTTGTTTATAACGACAGTGTTAGTTTGTCAGTGTATGTGCATGTAGGTGTGTGTGTGCATGTGAGGGTGAATGTGATTGTGTAATTTTGTATGTTTGTGTGTGTGTCTGTCTGTGTGTGTGCGCGTGTGTGTGTGTTGTAATAGTGATTTAATTGGAATCTGTGTTATCAACAATTGAGTATATATAAATGTAAAATAAACAGAAAAAAAGAAGAAAAGAAAAAAAAAAGAAAAATAAAAAGTGGTTGAGGGTAAGGGGTTTGAGTATTATTGAAGGCATTTAATGTTTACATTTTAATAAATATGAATATATGACGCTTAGGTTGTCAATGTCCGTTTTTTTGTTGAAGTTGTTTGGGCTTTTATAGATGTAGCACATCTCCAAGAAAGTCCTTTTGAAAAGATTTTGTTCCACTTTTATTAGTTTGGGATTTGAAAAGTCCATTTTGTGATTTTGGTTGAGGGTGTGAGTTGCTAAAGCACAAGCTTTTGGTTTTACTCGAATGTCACTTTTGTGTTGGGTAATTCTTTGACCAATATTTTGTGACGTTTGGCCTATGTAACACTGATCACAATCTAAACAGTTAATTTTGTAGATGGCATTTCTTTGAAGTTTGACTGGTGTTGCATCTTTAAGTTTGGAGTGTAGATTTCTTGTTAGTAAATTCCTTTTGGCAATTTTGACATTTAAGTTTTTGAACACTTTGTTTAATTTAGTAGTTAAGTTTTGAATAAATGGTATGGGTGTATAGATTTGAGGTGTACTGGATTTTGGTGTATTATGATTATTTTTTGTTGGTGTGGTTTTGTGATTATATAGAAGTTTCTTGATCAATGTTTTTGGATAATTGTTATCTAATAATATGTTTTCCAAAAGTAATAAGTTTTTTGTATGTAGAGAAGTGTGTGATAGCCTTTTGACCCTGTTTTTGAATTCTAATATAAAGCGAAGCTCGGACAGCACCGCTTTTAATAGAGTTCGAATATTTTCAGTGGATCCTAGGATATTAACAAAAAATTATTAAAAAGTAATTAGAAACCTAAAACTATCTCAAAAAACTAAGCCGAGTTTTACGAAAAATCGAATTAAATATGTAATTCATATATAAAATCGCGTCCGTCTATGTCAATATCTGGAACCATACTAAACTGTACTAGAAAATTAAATAGATAGTGTCACAACGAGACGTATATTTTCTTCAGCGCTCCGATTAATGTTGATTTTATAAAAAATTTGTTGATACCATCTGGTTCCTCGAATCTTGCTCTATTTTTAAGCCCAAACACTAATAAAGTTAAACAGGATTCTTAGTTTTTCTTAGCAGAATATTTGTATTTCAACCATATGTAAACTTTGAGAAGATAGCGCTTCGTTAAATTTTATTATATTATAAAATGGATTTTTGTATGATATTTTTTAAACCTTAAGCTGAAATCACAAATTTGTATAACAAGTATAAGAGCGTAAAAATTTATACACTGAATCGATTTATGAATTTTAAAAAAAAAATAATAATCTATTTCTTTCTTATCTCCGGAGAACGATTCGGGCAGCTCAACAGCCCACTTAAAGGTGTTTATGTCTGCATGAATGTGCGTGCCGTAATAAATATCATAGCTCGTAGATATTTCTAGGTTTCGCTTTCTGTTAATTGTAGAAATGACTGCATTTCACACGATTTATAAGAAGATGAATACATCTGTCTATATATAACTTGAAAATACGAGTGCTGGTTTGATATATAGAAATTTTTTTAAATAATTATTAATTCGATAACAATAAGAATGTTTAGTTTGAATCCAAAATTTATTAGTAAAATTTTATGTCACATTACGGTTAAATTCCGGGATTACAAAACTGAGTAATACAGTTCTTGAAAAAACAAATGCAGTTTAATTTAGGAAATAAGTTGTTTCTCCAATAACGCGGTTTCAAATAGGGCAGGCTGATAGTTTAAATACAGGTTTTGTAATATAGTTCATTCATAAAATCGATTTCTTATGAAAATTATTTATTGTACTAACTATTTATAATAATGTATAGTTTTGCTCTCTGCAAATTGCAGAATGACTGCATTCCATACGATACGATGACACATCTGTCTATAATTAACTACAAAATACTAAATTATAAAATGAGGTCTATATCAAACTAGCACTCGTATTTCCAAGAAAATTACTTTTACCTGACGTTGAGATATTCAAAGTAGTTAAAGACTGATCAATTTATAAAACTGAATACCCTTTAAATCGGTCCATTTACATATATTTTAAATTCAGGCAATTAATTATTTTATAACGCAACTATGTTATTACGTCTTGACTCATCTAAAATCTTCGACACGTTTATTTAATATATTCGCAAAGCGAAATCCGGTAAATTTAAGGTCGGCACAGCTTTTATTAGCGCTCAAATATTTTCAGTGGATCCTAAGATATTAACAAAAAATCATTAAAAATCTATTAGAAACCAAAATTATCTCGAAACTACGCCGAATTTACGCCAAATTAAATTAAATATGTAATTCATTATATGCAACATTAAAAGCTCATCAAAACGTGTAAACGATCATATTAATATACACGTTTATCTAAAAAGCGAATGCTATACATATAATTAAGTTACAATGGGTCTTTTAATACTGTAAAACTTGCGGCATGATCTGAAAATATACTGTTATATATGTATACAAAGTTTAATACTCACCTTAACTGCATTGATTAACAAACCGTAAACCGGAAAACAAACTGAGCCGACCACATTTTACATTATTATATCAGAATATGTCGTAACAATATGCGCCGGGAGTAAACACCTGAAGACTATCTATATTCAAATTACACAAACTACACCTTTATGTGCTATTCTTTAGCAGAAATCTGCCTTAACATATCGAGCCAAGCATCCAAACAGAAATCGATGTAGATATCTGCTAAAGAATAGCACATATAGACATAGTTTGTGTAATTTGAATATAGATGGACATTTGTCTGCATGTATTAAACTGAGTAATAAACATCGTTTTATTGTGCAGATCACATGGAAATCCTGGGACAATGTTATATCGGCTGCCTGTGACTATGCGCTCAAATTTTCCTATTTTCGGTCATCTGGCTATAAATATAAGGCATTTCAGCCCATTTTCCTCTTCCGCGATTGCGAAAACATTTGTCTGCACGTATTAAACTGAGTAATAAAGATTGTTTTATTGTGCAGGTTACATTGGAATCCTAGGGCGATGTTATATTAGTTGCCTGTGAGAATGCGCTCTAATTTACCTGTTTACGATCATCTGACTACAAATATAAGGGGTTCATTCAATTTTCCTCAGTTGTGTTTCTTCTACGACTACAAAACATCGTGGTTTACGCATTTTAAACTGAGTAATAAACATCGTTTTATTGTACAGATCACATTGGAATCCTTGGACAATGTTATATTGGATGCCTGTGAACATGCGCTCTAATTTACCTGTGTACGATCATCTGGCTGTTTATAATGAGTCTCAACCCACTTTCCTCAGTTGTGTTTCTTCTACGACTTCAAAACCTCATGGTTTAAGTGTTTTAAACTATAAATAAACATCGTTTTATTGTGCAAAATACATTGGAATCCTGGGGCAATGTTATATTGGATGCATGTGAGCATGTGCTCTAATTTACCTGTTTACGATCATCTGGCTATAAATATAAGGGGTCTCATTCCACTTTTCTCAGTTGTGTTTCTTTTACGATTGCATAACTTCGTGGTTTACGTGTTTTAAACTGAGCAACAAACATCGTTTTATTATGCAAATTACATTGGAATCCTGGGACGATGTTATATTGGTTGCCTGTGAGCATGCGCTCTAATTTACATGTTTACGATCATCTGGTTATAAATATAAGGGGTCTCATCCCATTTTCTTCAGTAGTGTTTCTTTTACGACTGCAAAACATTGTTACTTACGTGTTTTAAACTGAGTAATAAATATCGTTTTATTGTGCAGATTACAATGGAATCCATCAGAGTATTCGCCTGCGAAGTGTGCCAGAAAAACTTCTCGATCCAGAGCAACCTTAACCGACAGAAAAAGGAGGTCCATAATATCGTTAGACTACCACGTCAGGTTACAGCTCCAGCTCCACCGACTGGATTACCAGCGCCAACATCATTTGTGTGCGACATTTTGGGGTTTGAGCGTCAAACTAATGTAACCCGGCATCAGCATGCCCTCCACGGAATCCGAATCCGGAAGCTCTAAACAAGAAGCGATACAACTGTTATCGTCTACCCACCGGTCCCGGATCGTAACCTACCGCATCAATAATCTGTCGGGTTGTAGAGACATAGGAGACTTTACTTGAACAAAAGCAGCATTTTGTAAAATTGATCCGGAACACTTTACAGGCCCTCACGACCCTTAAAATTAATGTGGAAGTGTTTGGCATGCACACAAAGATGGACCTGGATGAAACCGAAACAACAAAATCTTTCAACACCAGGAATCAAATTATAACCCGATCGAGCGACTTGAACAAAGTGTATACTGCGTTTTCTCGGGAGATGTTCGATAAATCCCAAGAATTTGAACATCACCAGTCCGGTCGGGCCTTACAACATGTCCTGCATTCAGAACTAAACATCAACAAATACCAGCCACCTAGAGGATCCTCCTACATTACCCTCCCACGCTGAATACGATGTAAAAAAACGGTGTTGAATGTGAAAAACCGAGACGCAGCCTGTTTTGCCTACTCCATTGTATCAGCGCTATATCCTGCCGAGAATCACCCCCAACGTCTTAGCAAGCACCCTCATTACTCGACTTGCTTAAATATGGGCGGTATAGAGTTCCCTATGGCCTTTGACAAGATTACCAAGTTCGAGACATTAAACGACCTGAGTATCAACGTATTCGGAGTGAAAGGAAGGTCTATTGTTGATCCTCTACATTTTACTAAACGCAGGAGAGCCCGGCACGTTAACTTGTCCTACATCCAGGATGAAGAAAAAGGTCAGTTCTGTTGGATCAAGGATTTGGGACGTCTGGTCGGTAACAGTTATCAAAAGATCGCTTACATAAATGGATTTGTGATGGATGTTCAATCTTTTTTCCGACTGAGACTGCCTTGACCAGGCATACTGAGCGGGACTGTAACCATGTCGTAACCAAAATGCCCACCGTCTTCAACTACGTTTTGGAATTTTTTAGCATCAAGAAACAAATGCAGGTCCCATTCGTTATTTATGCTGACTTTGAGTCGCTTCTACAGCCGTACAGTTTTGCAACGCCTGACCCCTCCACGTCATTTACAATACCGTTCCAACTGCATACCCCTTATAGCTGGGCATATTACATCAAATGCAACTAGGACGACTCCCTCAACAAATTTCAGATCTACTGGGGCCCAGACGCTGCACGTGAATTTCTCACCAAACTTAGAGAGGAAGCTAGACGTCTGGGTAAGATATTGACTACGAATGTGCCCATGATTCCTTTGGTCACTAATCCTATTCCCAAGAACTTTGCGAAAGGATTCATTCTGGAGGTCGACTTAGAGTACCCTCCACATTTACACGATCTTCACAACGACCTGCCATTTTGCCCCGAAATGAAGACGCCGCCTTACATCTCATCTAAGACTTCGAAGCTCCTTGCCACCTTAGAAGACGAACGCCGCTACATTATCCACTACAGGAATCTACCGCAGTGTGTGCGGAACGGATTAGTGTTGACCTCCATCCACTGGGTTCTCGAGTTCGACCAATCTCCATGGTTGAAACCTTATATCGAATTGAACACAGACATTCGCATTCGTGCTACCAACGCTTTTGAGAAGGACTTTTTCAAACTCATGAAAATGCCATCTTTGGTAAAACTATGGAAAACATAGACAAGCGCGTCAACGTTAAGCTCGTGACTCGGTGGGAGTGTGACCGGAAGACCTTGTGCGCGAGTACCCTGATTGCCCGCCCAAACTTTAATTGTAATCTGGTACTAGACAAAAATTTAGCACTGATACAGGTGGACCGCGTTAGAGTCACCTATAACAAACCTATATATGCTGGCTTTTCGATTTTAGATCTATCAAAAACCTTAATTTACGACTTTCACTATGAGAAACTGATGCCTCCGTATGGGTTTAAGCTTTCGCTTTTGTATACAGATACCGATTCGCTCGTGTTTAACATCGAAACAGAAGATTTGTACAGTGATATTCATGCCCGCTTGGACCTATTCGACACCAGTGACTACCACCCAGATAATAAATATAAGATCTCACTTGTAAACAAGAAAGTGCCCGGAAAGTTCAAGGACGAGTTTGGTGGTGAGTTAGTTTTAGAGTTTGTGGGTACTCGCGCCAAGAGTTATTAGGAGCAAAAAACATTATTTGTTTATGCTGTTACTTAGCAAGGTTAGTTTAGCGGGCGCATATGACAAGCGTTTCGTCATCCCTAACACGACCTTAACGTATGCATAGGGGCATAGGGAAATAGATGATAGATTTTATTTTACCTAATTTATAAGTTGTATATATTGCTTAGATTTAAGTTGTATGCATTATACGCCTGTTTTAGGGGTTACAATGTATATACATGCCTAGAAACATGTACAATGATAATATTATTGTAAATGTAGATACATACAAAGAATTTATTACTACTATGTATAGATTGTCTAATAAATTTTTATTTCCATATATATTGCAGTTTATTTTTGTTTCTGTGCTCAATCACCGATCCCAGAGAACTGAAACAATTACCCTTTACAATTCTGATTCCCTATACTAATGTTATGTAATTTTAAGTTGTTTTTTAATAACCCCAGGGCATATGTTAACTCGATTTAAAATTTTTTAAAAATTTTTCTAGTCCGCAAAATGCTGAATGGGGCACCCGCAAGGCTAATAAACTTAATGAAGAATTCAAATGAGTAATGATGATCGTTATAAGCCCCCCCCCCTCAACAACCGCCAACTAGTAGGCAGGGTGGGGGGATCGATCGAGTGAGGATCGAAGTGTTCTAGAAGGAGCAGGGTGGGGGAATCGATCAAGTGAGGATCTAAGTGTGCTAGAAGGAAAGGCTAATAAACGTAATGAAGAATTTAAATGAGTCATGAGGATTGTCATAAAGCCCCCCTCAACAACCGACAACTAGTAGGCAGAGTGGGGTGGGATCGATCGAGTGAGGATCGAAGTGTGCTAGAAGCAGCAGGGTGGGGGGATCGATCAAGTGAGGATCGAAGTGTGCTAAAAGTAAAGGCTAATAAACGTAATGAAGGATTCAAATAAGTCAAGAAGATCGTCATAAGCCCCTCTGCTCTTCAACAACCGGGAACTAGTAGGCAGGGAGGAGGGGCTGGGAGGGAGACGGCGTTGGCGATCCAGTGAGAAACGAAATGCGCCAGAAGCGTAATGAGGATTGTCATAAGGTCCCCCTCCCCCTCAACAACCGACAACTAGTAGGCAGGGAGGAGGGGTAGGATGTCGGGGGGCGGCGATCCAGTGAGAAACTAAGTGCGCCAGAAGCGTCATGAGGATTGTCAGAATATACAATGCACGCCCCCTCAACAACCGCCAACTAGTACGCAGGGTGGGGGAATCGATCGGTGAGGATCGAAGTGGCCCAGAACGCAGGAATACCCTCTACTCTTAAGTATTTGCAAATTAGCGAGAATAAATTGACTTTCATTTGATGGTTTCTAGTGAGTACAACCAATAAGATAAAATAAGGATGCCTACATAATTAACTTTACAATTATTGACTATTTATTTTTGAAATTATTTTATTTTTCTACATATTAAAGGTCGCGTAGGTGGCGCAGTACTCATAGCGGTTTATCCTAGCACCACAAATCCTTACAAAAATAAAGATTTGGGAGCGCTATAATAAACTAAGTGATACTGAATATTGTCCTAGGGATAATTAAGGATCATTTAAATTTATTTAAAAAGATAGAACCCCGATCATCAACTAACCGTGATTGAATTTGTTATATTTGTGGTATTATTTACGCAACAAAATACAGGAACTAGAAATGCAGTTAATCTGTATTACATTATAACTTCAGGATAATTTTATGAAAATTTTCTGAGTGAAAATTTTAAAGACGATTTTTTTTAATTATCAATAGTATTTTCTGTCGCTTTAAAGCGTCCTAGCGCAATTTAAATTTTCTCATATTTATTTAACATGGCTTGGATCAATTGTTTCAACACACAAGAGTTACCTTGGGAATTAGCGATTAGAGGTAAATCTGGTGAGGACATGCTAGCAGAAAATAAAAGGAAACTTTTACGAACTTTCATTTAAAAAAAATAGATTCAAAATTAGTTTATAAATATTCGGAATGCAAATTTAATGCGCGTGAGCAGTTAGATGTCTGTGATGAAGTTTTGGAAGCCTTACGTCAACCTTTGCTGGAGTTTTTAGACAAACCTTCCAAATTAGCTAATAAACCCCAAAATGTCAAACTTCTGCATATGAGTCGACGATTGGAGTACATGGATACAGCAGAGAATATTCAGGATAGATATAATATTTTAAGCAGTAGATGTTTAGAATTTTTGGATACGATAGAAGAGGTTGATTAGAAAATAAAGTTTCAAAATGATTTAGAGCTTATATAAATGCTCGGTTAAAATCACAGATGCAAGAAGATACAGACAATATTCCTGCAGTTAATACAGAAGTTAATCCAGAACAATCGAGTGCAATTGCGACTACCTCAAGAGTATTGGAGTCCCAAATCTCGATAATTCCAACTATACATAGAGAAACTATTCATCATTTAAAAAAAGATTAACTAATTTAGAATCCTCGATGATGAGAGAACTACTAATGCATACCGAGTCGTTTACACCTCAAACTAGACGATCAAGTGTTGTTGCACCCATTACTAACTGGAATATTTGTTGAAGTATTGTCAAGTTGATAAGAATTGCAAGTTAAACATGGATTTTTCTAAAGTTGGCGTTAGAAGTGATGTAACAGTGCCGCAACTAGATCACAACAAACTAGTAGGTAAGACTACTTACGCCTTAGGTGAATGTACAGCAGATTTTCACAACCATAACGTGGAAGTTGAGTTTGATTTGAACGGTGGTCTGCAGCCAACCATACAAGCTATTTGCAATAGCAGAAAGTGTCAAAATTATGCTTTCAAAATGGACTACTTTGAATAAAGTGTTGCTGCAATTTTCAATTTAGGATCAGACAATTTGACCAAGAAGTGCAAATGTGAAATGGAGTGATTTAATTGGTGGAGTAGATGTTATAGAATGACAGCTGTATTATGAATTCAAATTGAATCTGATAACCGATTCATGTATTAGAAATATATGAGTGGTAAGTAAGTTTCAAGAAGAAAATTTATATAACATAGAAATTGCTTAAGATCAAAATGTTATGGTTTTGAATAAGTACAAGTGCTTCAAGGTGTTAAACATGCGGGAATTAGAATGTTATAACATGGAGGAGTTGAAGTGAAGAAACTCTCCATAGTTTTAGGAAAAGTATGCGAACGAGTTCAAATGTTATTAGAAGCCAAGGTTCATGCGAGTAATCTTTTGTTTAACGATAAGAGCAATCGAATTTACTTGACGGTGTTGGAATGGATTAAGTGCCACCTCTACCAATACCGAGAAAATGTGAGTGTAGGGGTTCGCTTACTCAAGTGTTTAGAGATTTGGATTTCCTCCATTTAACTGATACTGGTTATTGCAGCGGACTCTCGTTAAGAATACATGTGTATGTTTAATAAAATTATAATATTTCTTGTTAAAGTTTGTTGTACTTATTTGTAACGCCAACACCAGCAAAAATACTATTAATAGATTTTTTAAATTTTATTGTGCCCTTTCTGAGATTTAAGGTGGTACTTTTATTGACAGAAAATGAGATCGGTAATTAAATCGACAGGGAAAAGGTGGGGCAATCAAAAGAAAATAAATCTGAAATTATTCAGCCTAAAAGCGTCTGTTGACCGTTGCAGACGTCCAGGGCGCACCTTTTGGGAATCATGTGATTTCGTGGCGCTCGTTGATTAAACTAATCAGGGTAAGTTTATATAACATTTTGGGTTAGGTGCTTATAAGTTAATCTTTAAAATAAAATGGAAATTGTAGACCGTTTCTTAAGTATCCTGAAATTTTTTCATATTTAAATGCACTTTTAAGTTAATCTTTAAATTAAAATAGAATTTGTATATTAATCAATACTAAGTGATGCATAAGTGCATATATCAATTGATCAGTTGGTTTAGTGAATAGGATATTCGCTTGTTTTGCACGTCGGCGGCCCGCGTTCGAATCCCGCTTCAAATAAAATTTTTCCCTGAAAACTGTGTGAGGTAGCAACGTAGAAATGTATATACAATATGGAACAAAACTGAGTATATACAGAGTAAGTCAAAAAAGTACGACGTAGGAAAAGATGGCGGATTACTAAAGTGACGTAAGAAAAAATGTTAAAGTGACAGATGTGAAGGTGCATGTGGAAATGGCGTGTGGTAGTAGAGGTGGAGATGGATGGATGTGGAGATGGCTGGAAATTTGTGACGGAGGTGATGGCGGACGTAAAGGTGGTGGTAGAGGTAAAGGGATGTGGAGGTGGTGGTTGGGGTGGAGGTGTAGGTGGAAAGAAAGTAGAAGTAGTGGTGGTTGTAGTGGAGGAGGTGGGAGGTGGGTGGTGAGCGGTTCACGGTGGGGTCGGGAGGGGTTGTTGGGATATGGCAGATGGTGGTGAAGGTTGTGTGTGGCGGGCTCATCCGCCCTCTTCTTTAAAAATATTTCTCGTATATGTGATGTGGCTATACAAACTTTTGCTAGATTACATAAGCCGAGGTTTTTTTCCCGAGACGTATGTATACATTCAATTTGTTAAATAAATATATCAGGTTTTTCTTCCTAGAAAGAAATGTTTTATAATTTTTTAGGTTAAAAAGATTGGAATTTAAATACAGTGGAAAACAAACCGGGTGCATATATTACGGAGTAAAGAGAGGGGACGGCTAAAACTAAATAACATGATGGCAGTTTCACCTCTATGGCTCAGTCCGTTGCTCTAGATATAACAAAGAATTAGTAATTATATTAATGTACTAAAAGTGAGGCGGTTAAACTATGTACACAAAGAAATGTGAAGCAAAAGTCGTTTTTTATATGCTGCCCACCTTTTTGTAGAGTAAACTTGTCCGGAATTCAACAATAAATGGTTCCCCAAATTAAACAAACGATTATTTAATAATCTAGCGATAATGGTCGCTATACTTTTAATAATGATACGTGTTGTATGCTTACACAGTTATATAGGTTTGTATTTGCCCAATAGATTTGCTTAGCTGCTACATTAATCAATTAAGAAATGAATTACTTAGTGAAGGTAAGTAGTAATGGTGTTTATTGTACAAGTGATCGCTGCTGATCATAGCAAGCTAGTCGCATATGTTTAAAAGACAATGAAACCTAAACGCTACCCTGATAATTGCGTTCATTGTGCATTTACGCCTTTAATGCGGTTTTTTAAAGTTTTTGGTCTTGAATACTTGAAATGTGTTCACTCTGAAAATAACGTACAACGCAAATGGGCAGCAAAATCTCAGATTTTGGTAACAACACTTTGGTTTGTGGTCACTACCTTGACGTGCATTTGGATCGTATATCAAATAGTGACAGGTGGTAGCAAAAAAAAAAAGTTCTTCGAGATTTTATGTTACATGGTTTCTTTTCTATACTGCGCAAAAGCATTAATTCATTGGATGACACACTTAATAAGACAAAACCTAGAAGCGCAATAGCAAGTTTACAAACGACCTTGTTTGAGTTATCGTCTGAGGTCGTACTCTTTGATAAAATTGCTCTGCAAAAGTACAGGCGACATAATTTCTATTTTGAAATTCTAGTGATATTGCTGTGCGTTTCTTGTATGACGCTATGCGTAATAGAAGTGCAGGAAAGGTGGATTCTTCTACCTCTGGTATTGATCTGCGTAGCTATGTATATAGACACTACTATTGTATTAATATTTTGGACAGTATGTTCCATAAGTATAACAGCATTAAGAAAATATCACTATTTCTTAATAAAGAAACTGCAGATCAGCGATTTCGAATTGTGTGAAATAACATTAAATACGCAGAGCATCAGAGGTCATATTGTACTATATCAAAGGTTTCATTCTATATTTATAAGAAATATAAAGATTTGGAATTTGTACTACAATCCATCTACTTTTGCGTCAATATTTATTTGTTCGACATTGCTTATTATCATGGCATTTGTTGTGGCCTGCTGCATAATCTACAGTCAGAAGACATTTTTGTCCCACCATCTAGTGATCGTATTAGAAATTCAATGCTGCTGTACGGTGATTGTACTGATTGTTGTTGCAAGGACAATAGACAACTTGTTTTACGTGGTAAGTTAAAATTAGGTACGAAATCTTGTGGCTAAAGTGTACGGAGTCAAAAATTTAGTTACGCCTTTTAAACTTTAAAGTTAACTATGTTGACTATTTTTTGAAAACTAATTCATGGATCTATTGTATAACTCCAAAAATTATACCTATATTTTGAAAATGTTTGGCTAATAATTTTATCGCGTTTAAAAATTGTTATGAAATAACAATGGTAAATTATCTTAAAATGGTAACAAAAAATCAGCCACGGTTACCCGAAAAGTCCACAGAATAACAACACCACAATTTTAAATAAACTAACCTTGCTAGTAGTTTCCAATAAGCTCATGCTCATATTTCAGAATTATAAAAATTTTGTAAAGGTGTTCTTTATTCAACGCTTCTACTTCAATTTACAAGGCTTTGAACTAACATTTTTTATGCATAGATTTTCCGACTACGTTCAAAAACTTATTATTCGATTCGAAGGACAAAAGAAATTAGTTTTAGTTTAGTAGTAGGTTTACATCTACAATCCTTGTGTCATTTATGAATTATGTGCGTTTTAGTTCTATAAACATTTTAGGGTCTAGGTATTTAGGTAAAATACTCAGCTGAAGCTGTTTTTACTAAATTACTAAGAAACTGTTTATTAATTCAGATGTCCCAAAGTGTAAAATAGTTCCCCCACTTTGTAAAAGCTCATCGAAACAATATAAAGGTTGTTTATTAATCCAGCTAATGTAATTTAGAGTGCCAGAATTGTTGTTCCTGTCTCGTATATAGTAGAGAAGTCTGGCTTTTGCTCACAGAACCCAGCGACAGACTTACAGTAACGTTATAACTATTTTAAGACAACAGGGCGCAATCTAGAATCCATATTTCAGAAAAAGGTCTAAGTGGCATTGTAATGTATCGTATATATTTTGAATAAGTTTAAAACATTAATGAAACATACATAAATGCAAAAATATCTGCTTTTGTGATGTGCTTTACATGTTTCGAAAATATGTTCCAGAAAATATATATATATATATATATATATATATGTATATATATATATATATATATATATATATTGCTGTGTTAATAAGGTCATTTAAGGGTAGTTAAAACCAACAGTATAATGCACTTCATAAAAATTACACGAGGACTCAGAAAACGAGACAGTTTTCTGAAGAAAACAAGAAATACGACGATTAGGCTAGAAAGTAAATGACAAAAATATTTTAGAAGATTTAATTAAATAAACAAATTCGCAAGTCGTAAAACAACATGAACGGCAGTTAAAACATGACCCGCATGAATAATACATTATAATTACGCCAAGAATCCCAATTAAAACAAGCACGTTTAAAAATGCGTAAGATAGAAAACGCATACAATTTAATACATAAATTGTATTAAGTCTACGTGACTAGAAAGCTAAAATCAAACACCTGAGAAATTGGAAACAAACACGGTGTGGTGTTAAAACCAAAGTTCATTAAATTTATTGTACTAACAATGGTCAACTTGATTTAAAAAAGAGAATAAATGCAATAACTCAAAATGCTACGTGCCGAAACTAGCGCGTCAATTTCAATAAACAGCAAAATTCCATAAGAATATCCAAAACTTTGTATGTAAGAATCACGTACAACGAAGCGTTGAACTATGAGCTTGTCAACAAATAGGTGACGCTTTCATATACGACCGGTGTTAAGATTATTTTGAATTAATGTCAAGGCACACATCTTTTAATTCAAAGCTTCGTTTTACCCTTGACATTCCAAGCTCCAACCGAGAGATATTCACCCTGTAAGAAGCAGTTGCGTAACGGTTATGTCAAGGTTAACCGCTTTCTAGTTAAAGACGCTGAATGCACGTGTAAAATATGGGGTGTGTGTGGTTGCTAGACCAGTCGTGAAGTAGATTTATGCGCTGCAACACGAACTAACGTTATCGTAAGATGAAATGTTATTCAGTTAATTAACGTACAATATTACCTTACTTATTCAAATACATGTTTGCAAGTAAACGTTCAGTCGCTGTGTAGTTGTATTTTATTCTTTTAACTGAGTGAGCCACAACAGGTCAACGTTTCTAAAATATAACGGTTGATTTCTATACAGTCATGATTGGGTTTATATTCTACGGTAGCAACAAAAATAACTAATTGTAGCACAGTGGTATAACATAAAAATTGGTCCTACGAGAAGGGTTCTATTATTTTACGAACTAGCAGGTTTATAAATACGTTAGCAATAATTAATGCAATTATTGGCCGGTTCGTCTTTCACTACATAAAAAGTGTTCCGGTGTTTTCAAGCAAAAAGTATTGTTTCCTACGGCAGCAATAATTAATACAGTTATTGGCCTGCACATTTCTTGCTATGCGAAAAGAATTCTAGTGCTTTTTAAAATTCAACTGTAGGTTTTCATAAGTGTAATCAGTAGTGCAATACTGAGTGATCTAGGCTATTTACTCCTCATCTGTTGGAAGGTTGGCTATAAAGCTTAAGAACCATCAACAGGCATAAAGTTATTGTGGAAATTCAAGATTGGACACCGCCGTGGGCTGAAAACTACAGTTGGGTGAGATAAAACCATTACATTATATTCCTTTGTTATATAATTGTTGCTTCCTAATGCATTTCTGTCCAGCCTTTAATTTCAATCCGCAACAGTGCCTAGTAATTACTAAAATGTCAGAACAATTAGAAGCTTTAATGAGGCAGCGTGCCGTCCTAAAGGCTAAATGTACTAACTTAAAGAAATTCTTAGGTGATGCTGAGGAAAGGTTTAACTCCCCCGGTAATTTGCATTTAGAAATTTCTATTGAAATACAAACGCGTATTGATAAATTTGAACACATTATTGATGATTTCGAAACAGTTCAATCAGAAATCGAGGTATTGGACTTAGATTTTGATACTCAACTTTTGGAAAGGGAATCGTTTGAAAATAATTATTATAAAATTATGGCTATTGCAAAGGGAATGATACGAGAAGAGGTAGGCAAGGTTGGTAGCGAGGTTGATAAGGAAGGCAATGGGGTGGGGTCTGTAGCTGGATCCATTTCAGGACAGCCTGATAATAATGCTACCCAAAATCAATCTAGTGCCATAAAGCTTCCACAAATAAATCTACCAGTCTTTAACGGTTTGTATGACCTCTGGTTAGAGTTCAAAGACATGTTCAAGTCGTTAATTCATGACAGCGACCTTCCTCCAATCTAAAAATATCATTCCTTGGGGCGTCCCTTCAGGGTCCAGCCATACAGATTATACAATCGCTCGAGTTTTCTGCAGCCACGTTTGAGATCGCATGGAACGCTCTGTGCGAAAGATACAACAACAATGCTCTTTTAATACAAAATCACGTGAAGACAATTTTTACCTACAATGTCCAAGGAATCTGCTGCAATATTGCGTACCTTTGTAGACAGTCTTTTCAAACATTTGAGGGCTCTGAAAAGCTTGCAACAGCCTGTAGATTCTTGGGGTACTCTTATCATTTTTATTGTCAGTAGAAAGTTGGATAGGGTTACCCTCAGGGACTGGGAAAAACAAAAACCAACAGATAAACTCGCGACGTTAGAGGATCTACATAGTTTTCTAAAATCAAAGGCCGATCTTCTGGAATCATTAGACCCAGAATCCACAACAAAGGCTCCAAGTAAGCATTCTCGGTGCGGCTACAATCCTTTTCTTGTCAATGCGACAGTAGAAAATTCATGTGGCTTTTGACGGGCAAATCATGCAATCTATACGTATACTAAATTCCTAGCTCTTTCTTCAAAAAATCGCTACGATGAAATTAAACAACGCCAACTATGCGTAAATTGCTTGCGCCTTGGTCATACTCTTAAAAAATGTAAGAATTCTGGCAAATGTAAAAAATGCAACCTTCGGCATAATACCTTATTACATTTCGAGCAATCATCTTCCAGCTCTGCTTCATGTCCTAGCGGGCCCGCAGCGCCAATTTCTGGCGAGAGTGGTCCAGTAGTGCCATCTACACCTGCTCAAAATCAAGGAGTAGCCCTATCGAGCAGTGTACCGTTGGCAGCCACCGGGGTTTTACTTTCAACTGTCACGGTACAAATATATGATTCCTGCGGAACACCTCGTGTTTGTAGAGCTGTTCTTGACTAAGGGTCACAGTCAAATTTCGTGACAAGTGAACTTTGCAAAAGGTTAAACTTATCTCTCAATAACATTGCAACATCAATTGTGGGTATCAATCAAGTTGCATCGAATCTTCAGTATAGATGTGATATTAAAATAGAGAGCATTTATTGTAAATTCTAAGCATCCTTGCCTTTTTTGGTTATTGACAAGATTGGTGCTAATCTTCCAACTATGGAAATCGAGGCCAACATTTATTGGGGCCTATTGGCCCAAGTTTGCAAAAAACCAAGTTGGGTTGGGTTGTGTGTGGCTCCATGCCTCTCAACTCTCAGAAACATGCCTATATGTGCAATTTTGTTGAAAACCTAGATGCACAAAATCAACTGGAAAGGTTTTGGGCTATAGAAGAAATTAATGACGATAAGTGTTCCCTGTCTATAGAGGAAACACAGTGTGAGTCAATATTTACTAAAACTACAACTACTACTCCCGAAGGGCGTCTGGTAGTTACAATTCCTCTCAAAAGATCGCCTCTGGAGTTAGGGGATTAAAAAAATATAGCTATAAAATGCCTGCTTGCCCTCGAACGCAGATTTGAGCGCAAGCCAGAGACAAAGGTATTATACGTTCAATTTATGGCTGAATACGAAGCTTTGGGGTATATGACCAAGGTCGTTGATAACTCATTTCAACCAAATTATTTTCTCCCACACCATGGGGTACACAACGAAAAGAGTGCAACTACGCGCCTCCGCGTTGTTTTTGATGGGTCTTCAACCTCCGAATCAGGCGTATCGCTGAATGACGTACAAATGACTGGGCCTACGGTACCAAATGACATCTTTTCACATTTACTACGTTTCCGTCAAGACCCCTTTGTAATAGGGGCAGATATTTCTAAAATGTATCGACAAATACTTGTCCATCACAGTCAAAGGCAACTCCAACAAATCGTTTGGCAAAATAACACCCTTGAACCCATAGCCCCGTATCAGTTGAATACCGTAACATACGGCACCACCTCGGCCAGCTATTTGGCTACTCGTTGTTTGCAATTTCTAGGCGAACAGAATAAACCGAAATATACAGATGCTTCGCAGGTCATCTTGAACAATTTTTACATGAACGATATGTTTGTTAGTGGTTCATGTGCTTCTAAGTTAGCTTCTACCGTCAGTCAAGTCAAGGAAATACTCCAAGCCGTGCATTTATATTTCCAATGCTCCACCAGAAGGTACTACATTGGCCAGGAGGCGAGTTTTTTGTTGCCTGGAAATTTAGAATTTTGCCGAACCCTTGCCGTTCCAGGCAAGGTAGGGATGTTTAACGTGCGTGACAACACTCACACACGGGACTTCCATTTAACCTCTCATCCGAACGAAGGCGTAATTTTTGTGAAAAATGCTCACCTGTCATTTTTCAAGCAGTCGGCCGTGTCGGGATCTTGGGATACGTAGTCTTACGCTTACTACATTGATCCACGGCGACACCTAAAATACTCCAAGCCGCTGGATTTCCGCTTAGTAAATGGATTTCAAATTGTCCTTTCGTGTGGCAAGATCAGGAATTTGGCGATAACAATATTAAACCTTGTTTTGGAAAAAACGAAAGTATTTCTGCGCTTGGACTTTTTTGGGACTGCAAAAGGGATTACTTGCAATTTCTAATTAAAGCTCCTTCGGACAATAAATTCGTATCTAAGAGAACTATACTATCCGACATAACTTCGATATTTAACCTTTAGGCCTCATAAACCCTTGCATTGTAACGGCAAAAATATTGTTGCAACAACTATGGCTTGAGAAGCTATCTTGGGACGAATCGATCCCTTTTTGTATCTATACTAAGTGGCACGAGTTCAGAAGCTAATTGTTCATTTTAAATGAACTTGTCATTCCGCGCTACGTTTGTCTAAATAAACCAATAAGGATAGAGTTACACGGTTTGCTGATGCATTCCAAGAAGCGCATAGTGCTTGCGTCTACGTAGGTAGCATTGATGCGTTCAACAACATAACCACGCACCTATTATGTGCTAAAAGTCGCGCTGCTCCTATAAAAACTCTAACTATCTCTAGGTTAGAGTTATGCGCGGCTCTCATGCTAGCCCAGCTGATCAATAAGGTGCGTCAATCACTAACCATATCCATTGACACTTACAAATTGTGGTTGGATTCCTCTGTAGTGTTACATTGGTTGAATACTAGCCCTAGGCTCTTACAGATTTTTGTTGCTAATCGGGTGTTTTCTATTCAATCGCTCACTGACATTTCCGCTTGGCGATACGTTAGAAGCGAAGACAACCCTGCTGATATTTTATCCAGGGGAGAGTCGCCTAAATTATTACAAAAAAAATTGCTCTGGTGGAACGGCCCCCTCATGGCTGCAACAGCCAGAAGACCAATGGCCCGAGTCACAAATGGGAATTATAAGTCCTCTACCTGAACTGAAAGTCGAAATGAATTCTGTTCTATTTGCACCAAATAATGTAACTTCAAGTTTTATGGAAGGCTATTCTTCTTTAATCAGACTAAAACGTGTCATCGCATATTGTTTACGATTCTCTTTTAATGCTTCCCAGAAGGATCCTCAAAACAGGCTAGGCGGGGAGTTTTTAAGAGGGGAATTAGAATCTTCCATTAAACAGTTAGTCAAAATAGTACAAAAGGAGCACTATTTAGATGAAATAAAATCTTTAAACAAGCTTCAGGTTGTTCCTAAAGATAGCAAAATCCTAAAATTTAATCCTTTTCTAGATAACGAAGGTTTATTAAGGGTAGGTGGTCGTCTCCAGTATTATGAATTCTCGGAAGATAAGAAACATCCTTTAGTATTACTCAATCAGCATCATCTAACAAAACTCGTTTTCCGACACGAACATTAAGCTCTTTGTCATGCCGGACCACAATCACTTTTAGCCTCTGTGAGAGTCACTTTCTGAGCAATTGCCGGCAGTAATCTTGCTCGTAAAACTGTACGTGAATGCGTCGTTTGCTTCCGCACAAACCCACAACCATTAAATCCTAGGATGGCACCCTTGCCTAAGTCTAGGGTCAGTCCGACCCCACCTTTCGCAGTTGTGGACGTGGACTATGCAGGTTCTTTTTTATATAGGGGCAACTTTGGCCGATATCAGAAACTTATGCAGTGTTATATTGCTCTCTTTGTGTGTTTTGTAGTTAAGGCTGTGCACATTGAGCTAGTTACGGATATCACCTCCGAAGCTTTCCTAGCCGCCTTGCGCAGGTTTTCCTCCCGTCGTGGTAAACCCGTGTTGTTTATTCTGATAATGGGCGCACCCTTGTAGGTACCCGGTCCGAATTAAAGGCAATCACTAATTTTTTCTCTAAAAATGAATCGGAAATTTACCGTACCTTGGCCTCCGAAGGCATCAACTGGCAGTTTATCCCTGCTTATGCACCTCACTTTGAGGGACTTTGGGAGACGGGAGTTAAGTCGACCAAGGCTCACCTAAAGCGAATCATCGGTAATCAATCTTTTACGTTTGAACAGTACGCTACATTGCTGTCGCAGATCGAGAGTATCCTTAACTCACGTCCTCTGACTCCGCTCTCATCCGACCCCGGCGATCGTAGAAGCACTAACACCGTCGTATTTTTTAATTGGTCGAAAACACACTGCAATAATAGACTACGACTTAGACCAACTACTTGTAAATCGCTTATCCCACTTTCAACACGTTCAACAAGTCTACCAGCGATTTTGGTCACGATGGTCGAAAGAATATATCGGCGAATTACAAGTGCGAGTAAAATGGCACCATCAAGCCAATAAACTTCAGATTGGTGATCTCGTGTTAATTAAAGACGATCACCTTCCATCCCTAAAATGGTAACTTGACCGCGTTCTTCACTTAATACCAGGCAAGGACAAGATTATCAGAGTAGCAACCCTCCGTACTGTAAACGGGGATATTACAAGGGCATTGGTTTAAATTTGCCCGTTGCCTAAAGAATCTTCTTCCTAGGCATAGTTATGTATTTGAAAGGCTTGTCCTTTCAAGAGGGGGTTATGTTAACATTATTTTGAATTAATATCAAGGCACACATCTTTAATTCAGAGTTTCGTTTTACCCTTGACATTCCAAGCTCCAACCGAAAGACATTCGCCCTGTAAGAAGCAGCCGCGTAACGGTTATGTCAAGGTTAACCGCTTTCTAGTTAAAGACGCTGAATGCACGTGTAAAATATGGGGTGTGTGGAGTTGCTAGACCAGTCGTGAAGTAGATTTACGCGCTGCAACACGAACTAATGTTATCGTAAGAGGAAATGTTATTCAGGTAATTAATGTATAATATTACCTTACTTATTCAAATACATGTTTGCAAGTAAACGTTCAGTCGCTGTGTAGTTGTATTTTATTCCTTTAACTAAGTGAGCCACAACAGGTCAACGTTTCTAAAATATAACGGTTGATTTCTATACAGTCATGATTGGGTTTACATTCTACGGTAACAACAAAAATAACTAATTGTAGCACAGTGCTATAACAACCGGATTTGTAAACAAATCAGTTTACCATAGATTGTAGTTCAGTGCACATCGCCCAGAACAAAGTATTTACGTGAATAAATTTGAATTAATTTAATTGTCAAGTAATAAATTATATGATAGTGCAACATTAAAAGAGGTTTTGTCGTTTTGATCCTGTAAAAACGTAAGTAATAAAAGGTTGTTTATAAATTAAATTCTAATTTCTACATTAACAAAAGGACCCTAATTAATTACAGGATTCGATGCGGCAATCCTAATTAATTACTGGATCCGATTTGGGAGTTCTAAATAATTACTGGATTCGATGTGGAAATTGGACAAAACGGACTCTGAGTAATTACTAGATTCGATTTGGAAATTTAGCAAAGATTTTACTCTATTATGCAGACGTTGGGACTATATAAAAATCATTAATACAGAAGCGGTTGGAGCAGGAACGGGTGCAAACTGGAGATAGCAGGTTACCGAAATAAATATTTTGTAATTTGTTTGGGAATATTTCCATGTATTTTTATTTATTTTAATATTTTTGCTTTTATGAATCTTTGTGTTAGGGTCAACAAAGATCATTACTAATACACGTTATAAATTACATAAATATTGAAATAAGTTTACTGAACGTAGCTCTAAATTAATTTATGGTATAAACCATCCAAAAGCTATTTTTTCTAAATCAATTAAATAAAATTTTATACTACTTGATAACCTGCTGACCGCATTGAATTTGTTTTCTAATGTGTTTTATACAAGCGTCAGAAATTTTTCTACATCTTAGGTCCGATAATTATAAACTTGACCGAATGGTGGCACCGGCATGTTCAAGAAGATAAATTCATTCTCGGCTTTGCCTTTTGGTGACATTAGAACTGTATGTAAATACCATACCGTTTTATAAATTTGTCCGAATGAGACGCACTCGAGATTTAAATTGTTTTTGTTATCATCCGAAACCCCTCAAAATAAATGACGATTCAGATTTAAATATCTATAGTTTAATATTAGTAGCTCTAAATTAATTTATTATGTAACCCCCATCTGAAGCTTTTTTTTCTAAATAATTTAAATTAAATTTTATACGAATGGGTAAAAGTAACTTCAACATCAAAATATAGACATGGTACTTTTATGTTTTCAGTAACGCAACAATTGTGTGACGATTTTTAAATAACATTAGTGCAAGTGTCGCATAATTACTCTCGAGACGTCCTTCGTTCTAATTGCATCCCCGTATAACGTGGTCGGCATTCACTAAGGTTTTCCTGCATTACAATTTGCTGACTGACGGGTGGAGCATGATTTATTAAGGAGTGCTTTGTAGGTAAAGTAGCGGGAGGAGGTAATCCGAGATTTCTTCAGCGTGCTTATGAGAAACAACGGAACCTATTTCAATGGGTCCTTATGGAAAAAAGTGGTGGAAGGATGTAATTGTGCGTCAGAATGCAAATTCTCACCTCTATCTGTGGCGAGGGTTCTGTGCGATTATTACAATCGTAGTACACCTGCGATAATGTTACTTGATTTAAATGGTAGTTACAGAGATAGTTAAATAAGTAGACTCGAGACGACAGATATCCTATTAGTTCGCCGTAAAAAATATGTACGACACACACCGACAAAATGCCCCGACCTATCAACGCAGTTCAATGGTCTCTATTGCCGGATTTATTAAGTATGTATTTAAGTGCGAGATTGACACCAAGTATATTAGGTGATGGTGGTAGTGTTCCAGTCCCGCTCAAATATGATGGTTTTCCTGGTTGAAGTAAATTGTAACTGGTTGCGTTTTGCATTCTTTAATAATTTTATTAACAGTCGTTGAACTAACACTAGTTGCTTCCGACACAATTTTGCTTAAACTGTTTAGACAAGTGACGTCTTAAATAGCATCCTTCCGATTTTTCATATATTGGTAAAGATTATTTATGATCTCCCTACGTAGGATATGACCAATTTTTGAAAAATTGCTCATAACGCACCTCAAACAAAACAATATATATGTGTATATATATATATATATATATATATATATATATATATATATATATATTAAAAAAATATGAAATTCAAAAAGGTTTATTTACAGTTTCAAGATAAATAACAATTACTTACCCACTGCTTCATAATTTTATGCAACACATATAAAACTTAACAATAGTTAAATTATTAGATCAAGCAAATAGTAGATCGCATAAATATTTTAACGAAGCCCCTACAACGTTAATATTAAAGGGGTGTGCAGCTCATCATAATTAGGTCTTCAGTCCTGGAACTGGTTGGACGCGTACCTCCATTATTTCCATTTCTGAGCTAATTTCCTTGAAATTTCCACAGCCTGCATCTTTTACTATTTGCATCCAACAGTCTGATCTAGGTCTACCTCTATCTATTTTTTTCCTATCTCTGCAGCTAATATATCCCGCACTATTCCCCAAGTGCCTTAGAACGTGCACTGTCCTTCTACTTCTCATATTCTTTTTTGTTTCCTACGAATATATTTCTTCCCCTACTATCTCTAGAACCTCTTCGTTATTAATTTTGTCTGTCCATGCCACAATCAACATACTACTGAAGCACCACATTCCAAAAACGTACAGTGCTGTGCTTCACGAACATGCTTGCAAGAGTTCTTTCTTTGTTTCTATGTTTGTTGCCTTCGAACATAGTAGCTACTCTTCCTGATTAGATACAGGTCGGTTCCCCTTCTATTGTTTTCTAAATATACACTGTGTCCCAGATAAGGAGGGCCACTATGGGGATCTTGAAAACGGTATGAGATACAGATTTGGTTTAATGGGAGAAAGGTTGTGTAATCAAAGGCCTAAAAAAATGGCGTTTAGAAATCCCCAAAACAGTTTTTGGTTTTTGAGGTATTTCGAAAAAAATGGATTTTCTTATTTTACATATTATTTTGTTCTGGCGTTAGTATGGCACCTAGACTAAAACCGAAGGCACTTTTCCACAGCAACTTTTAATGTCTCTTAACAAAGCATTGTCAGTTTTTTCACCAGACGTTTCGTCTTTGCGGAACCATTTTCAACTTTTTTTTTTAATTACCGTCCTGGTGATCTGGTATCAGATTCTGAAAGCTCTTTTTATGCCGAATTCAACGATGTATTACACTTTATAGTTTAATTTCGTTTTCGTTTTTTTTTCGGCCTTAATCAAGAAAATTTCTATTACGGACCTGTAGTGCATAGTTTTTAATTTTAAGGAATAAACAATTAGTTATACCAATTAATAGTTTAGTCATTTAAGTGTTTAGTAATAGTCTACTGGATGAGTTTATGCACTAATTTAATAGAATAAACAACGAACAAATAAAATTAAATTAACGAACACGAACAAAACAACCCCCAGCACTCGGGCATTTGCCGCATAAATAGTTTTTCAATAAATCCTTTCCCACAATCAACATTAGTTGAAAGTATTATTACCATATTTCCTGGTACTTGAGGGTATCTAGGATTTTGATCCCCTTATGATGAATGGAAATCGATAGTCTTCTGACTAAGCTAGGGGTCTAACAAATGAAGGACGAAAGAGATGCACTCTTACTACCTTATACCGTAAAGAGAAAATTGGTTACTATTAACTTCTGAGTTTTAAACAGAAATATTAAAAGGAAATTTAAATATCACACTTCTTACGAGCGCCACTTTAGTACTTCATAACTGAGTCGCTACCAATAACCTTACTCTTTAAATAAGAAGATCTATACTCTTTTAGCCTATTTTCTTTAGATTTGGACGCACTTGTCTAAAATAACACAGTTTTTCTACTAACTCAAATGATTGTTCTTTAATTGAAATGATCTTTTTTTGTTCTGTTCTAAAATTCATATACAAAGATGCATTATAATGACACGGTCTAATCATTTAGACTCCAATACGTAAATATAAAAATATTTAATAATGTGAATAGTGATTCAAACATAATCTCTAAAATTTCTACCCAAAATGTGCAAATCTGTTAATTTTGGTTTAAAGTTTGTCTGTATTTATCGACCAACGGTATTTAAAACAGTTAATCAATTAAAAATACACTAACCTGTAATGGTTGCCAATTGCGCTGGTATGAAAAATGTAGTGGACTGTAATCTGCATCTGCACGACCGCCGTAAACTGCAAAAACGAAAGTTCACTATTCTTGAGGAGTTTTCACAATAGAAAACCCATGGTCAAGCACACCGAACTGATTGTTACAGTCACTTCCGTCGCCAAGTTAATAATACTCTGTCCGATGTGCGTCTTGAACTGTGTACACGAACACAAAAAGACACTTGCACGCACACCTTCCAATATCCAAAGTTGTATGTATTTGTTATAGGATAGGCGATAACATGAAAGGAACTTTGATAATGTAAATGTCAAACCAGAATAATATAAAGTCATCATATATCACCAAAAATGCTATAAAATGCATAACAAAGGTTTTCATTATAAAATCAGTGCAAAGTAAGAATAATTTTCATGACTAATTTAGTTGTATTACTTTACTCGAATAAACATGCCTTATTTTAAATTTACCTAATGAAATTAGCAATTGTAAAAATAAGACTTAGCAGCTTTTGACACAATAATAATTTAAATATTATTATGATGTTCAAACAGCAAAAATTCTCTCAACTATACGTAATACAATTTTTAAGTCCAAGGTTACCATATTAAATTCAAACATTATCTTCGTAGCAAGGTTTGGAAAAAGTTGTTGACAGATAGTCGCTTACCTTGCTCAAAATTAATACATGAAAACGACGTTACAAACAAAAGATTGATGTTACTAGGTGTTCCAATTTTCTTTTTGAGAACAAATAACTTACGTCACCGGACTTTTCATTGCTGCGTACCACAAAAGTGCAAGTATCTTCATATGAAATTTCTTCCTAATAAAGCTACGTAAAACGTTGCAAATTTACAGTTGAAGTTCTAACCATGATTTCTTGACGAAGTAAAATTCAGCAAAGCTATTGAAGGGAGCTATTAAACTGAACTACATTTTCATCATTCGATAACTAAAACCAAATGGAATAGATTTATCCATAAAATTGAATTATTCTACAAAACTATAGAGTGGGCTATTAAATTGACATCTAGAAGTTTCCTCGCCAATTTAACTATGATAAAATTGTGAATTATATTATAAACTATATTGTGGGGTATATCATAAATTAGATCTTGAAATATATTTTATAATTAGATCTTGAGCGCTACAATAAATTATTTAGTTTATTTTATAATTACTTTTAATTGCTTACCGTTAGCAGAAACAATAACCCAAGTGCTATTAGCACTTTCAAACACTGCCACATTTTATTCTTGCTATTCTCAAATCGCTGGCCTGGACCCTTCTAAAACCCATTTCTGCGTGTTATTGCAACTAAAAACCGACAGCGAATGCCACTCGTTTGACGAATTTAAATCGACGAACGAAAGTCGTCTGTTTTCGTAAGTACTATTCAAATAATCATCGTTTAAAGAGTATGCCTATAATATCGATTTTAAATATTATACGACTCGTGATTGGGCAATATGATGCCTCTCAGAATACTCACTAATATCGCGAAATAAATTATTTGTCTGAATAGACGTAGCGTATAAAGTAACTAAACAATATATGTTTCTATGGGCGTCAAAAAAAATTGTTACAGTATTGCAAAACAAACATGTGTAGTTGTTTATAATAATCATCAGGTTAAAGTACAACTATTTTTCGTCATTAGGTTTACCGTCTTGGAACTGGTTGGACGCATACCTCCATTGATTTCTATTCTGAGTTAGCCTACATATTTGCCTGAAATTTACACTGTTTAGAATCCAGCTTGGTTTTCCTTCTATTATTTCCAAGTATACACCCTATTTCACCGATATTCAGCGGTAGGTAAAAGAGGGTAAGCACTGCGGCTACCAAGATTCTCCAACACTTAGATATTTATCAAACTAATAGTTTTCCAATAAATCCTATCGCACAGTCAACATTGGTTGATGATATTGAAAAACGAAAGCCTATAAATGTATATAATAATCATCAGATTGAAATACAATGATTTTTTTGTCATTAGCTTTTCCGTCTTGGAAATGGTGGGACGTGTACCTCCATTGAGTTCTATTCTGAGCTAGCCTACACATTTCCCTTGAAATTTCCACAGCCTACATATTTAACTATCTGCGTGCAATAGTGTAACCTAGGTCTACATCTAGGTCTACTTTTCCTATATCCGTCCTAATATATTTCGCACTCTTCCCTCACGCCTTAGTATGTGACCTATCACCCTATTTTTCCAACTTTTTCTGTTTTCTACATATTTCTTCCTTATCCTACCATTTCTAGAACCTTTTTGTCCTTAACTTTGTCTTTCCATTATATCTTCATCATACGTCTGTAGTGACACATATCAAAGGCCTCTATGTTTTTCCTGGCCTCTTTTCCTATTGTCCAAGTTTTACTGTGGTACATTGCTATGCTCCACACATATGCTTTCAGCAACCCTCTCTTTGTTCCTATGTTTGTTGTCTTTGAACAGTGCAGTGACTTTTTCAATATTAAATGTAGCAGGACCTTGTTTTATATCTTTTGCAAGTTACCCATCTTGCGTTGTTTGGCTTCCTAGTTAGCACAAATCCTTAATCTCTTGTAAGTTTTTGTTCCCTATTTTTACTCTAGTGCTTGATTTATTTTCCTTCCTCTACATACTAGTACTTTAGTTCGATTTTTAATAATTTTCATACCATATTTCTCTGCTAAAACTGTTCTCTCTTCATTAAAAGCTGCTTCTAGCTCTCTTTTGCTAGATCCTAATACCTCTATATCATTTGCAAATCTAAGCATATCAAGCTTTTGTCCCTGCATAATATTATAAAATGTCTTACTACATTTGACAGTATTCATTGCCTCTTCGATGTTCAAGTTAAAAGTTAACGGGGATTGAGAATATTTCTGTGTTACCCCTTCCCTAATATTTATTTCTCTAGTTTCCTGCTCTAATTTTATTCCTGTTGATTGCTCTTTGTATAGGCTATGTACTATCTGTCCAATCTTCAAACTCATTCCAATCAATTTCAGCATTTCGAACACCTTATCCATTTTACATTGTCTAATGCTTTTTCCAGATCTACAAACCCTATATACATCATGTTTCCTTTTTCTATTGTCTTCCCCATTATTATACTCGGAACCGAAATAGCTTCCCGTGTTCCCTTGTTTCGCCTAAACCCAAATTGATCTTTTCCTGGTATTTCTTGAGTCCCTTTTTCCATCCGTCTTTGTACAATACTAACTATTATTTTTGTCACGTGTGCTGGCAAGCTCATTGTTCGAACGTTTTCACATCTATCAGCGCCTTCCTTTTTTGGTACAGTGACTAAGATGTTACGTTTGAAATTTTGAGTATCTTGTCCGTCTCATACATATAGCTTACAAGTTGGAAGAGAAAGTTCTGCTACTGCTTGTCCAGCGGCTTTTAAAGTATCTGCTTGCACCTTATTTATACCCAGTGCATTGCCATTTCTCAGACCCTTTAAAGCTAACTCATCTCTAAGTATAGGATATCCCAAGTCATCCTCTTCAATGTCTTATTGCTGTTCTAGTGCTTCTACTTCCTGTTTTGTATATAAATTCCATATATATTCTTGCCACCTAACCACGTTCTCTACATTTTCTGTAATGTTATCTCCTCCCGCGTTCCTTATATTTTTGCTATACGGTTTTATATGCCTAAAGGTACTTCTAATCAATCTTTGTGCTTCGTCTGTCTTTGCTATTTCCACCTTAGTTTGTACTTCTTTGCACTTTTCATCAGTCCATTGTTCTTTAGTTTTCCTGCACTTGCGAATAATCTCATTTTACGATTTTGTATCTCTTTTTTGCTTCGTCTGGTCTGTTTTATTTTCATCTTTCTTCTATTAAATTCAGAATATGCTTTGTTATCCGTGGTTTGTTATTTTCTTTTTGTGTATACTCAAGAACATCTCTTGTCACTATGTCTAAGCTGGATTTAATACTATTCCATTCTGCTTCTACTTTCTTAATACCAGAAATTTTCCTGTTGTCTTTCATCAACCTCTTCCTCACTGTAATTAGAGGTGGGCATGTACAAATGTATTATTACTGTTGTTACATACTAAATTCCTCAAAAGGTAAATAGTATGTCTACTCTACCTTATAGGCGGCAGAGCCTCGATAGCTTATGAGGGGTTCCTGTTTAACGTTTAAGCCCAGGGTATAAATGATGTTAAATGGTTTTGAGAGAAAAAGGTCCCCCTAAAGAGATATTCCAGCCAGCTAAGCTTCTTCAACTTAGGGCAGAGCTATGAGCTAGGGTCGTAGGATGGTATACGATAAAAAAAGAAGTTATATTGGACGCCACCGTATCTTTATGGATGTTATAATAAGAATCTATCCGAAGTTCAGATACGGAAATCTTTGAAGACAAAAGAACTTAAGACGAGCAACATATAAAAAAATACTTACTTTTATCTCTGCAATCTGGAATGGGAACGACGATCTCGTAGTATCTGAAAATTTAACTACTTCTATCTAAACATTTTAAAACTAGGGCTACATTAGAGCCTAGTCACTTTATCACCAAAAAAAAATAGATTATAAATTGATCCACTAGTCCAACTTATACTTCAAAAAAAACTTTTAAATTCAACACCAATAATATCTTTCTTCAATACGAAAATTTCATAAGAGTGATTGTTTGCTTCTATAGAACAATTACTGCTGACTTCAATGAAAGACAGCTTTACGACAACTTATTATTCTTTCTATTAATTTAAAAAAAAATATATACATTGTTTATACAAAATTATCTGCACGGAGACTTTCAAAACAATTTCTTTATTACGATTTAACATTAATCTCTGAATATTCATGGGACATTTTTAATTACATAGTTTACATTAATTCTCTATAAGAAATATATGATTTTCATTTTTATGTTACAGTTTAATCATGATACTTGAATAGGATCCTGTTCAGTTTACAAGAATTAAGTTAAAAGCTCAAAATTTTTTTTGTAGATTATAGAACTATATTTTTAACAGATATATTTGATGGAATCAAAGGTCAAAAAACACTTATTGTCGGTATTAAGCTGTACTTCAAGGGTACTGTCAAAATATGTTATACACTATAATTTGGCAAACAATTCTTATCGTATCACATGCTTAGTTATGCAAACATTTTAATATAACCTTGTAACTTCAAAATTATCTTATAGAAATGCCTTGAAAATAATAAGGACATTTATGCATTATTCAAATATTAAATTTTGAACTAAATTTTAAGTGTATCACTTTAAATGATCATAAAATTTTCACAAAAATTTCGAGTATCAACTTTAAGTAAGCATATATAGAATTTTCTAAAATTATTTGTACATTGTAAATGATTGTTCCTTGAAATGAATATAGGTATAAAATTGAATATGACTCACCGCTGAATATCTGCTTGGCGGCCAAATTCTTTAAACATCTACGTACTTACAAGGGTAGGTGCGCGCAGTTGATACAGGTGTCCGAGTTTGACCTCTATGCTAACCAAACATATGTGGAAATTTCCACCCTCTCGCCTATCAACAATTAAAACTGCATCTACAGCACAACCAATATCCAAAAGGGCTGATTACGTGTCTTTACTTTACTTTAGTCTCGTACTTGTCATACAATTAACAACTAAAAGGGCTTCTGCGTTCCATAATAGTCATACACGAAAGTTCCATCGTTCCACGATTCGATAAATTACATGTTAATGCTTTAATCTTCAGTTATTACTTCAATACTTGAATTAATACTTTAATTAATGCTTTAAAACTTAATACGTTAATTAATACTTGAAACTTGCACTGAAAAGAAACGGAGAAAAATAATTTTAAAGGTAAGTTTGAGAATTATTCACCTACCGTAGAAATGTATTCATCTTGATTATATCTAGGTCGATGCTACAACTAAAGATGAAGCCATGGTATCCGTTGACACCACCTTACTTCTCTCTGGGACGGCATGTTTTATTCAAAAAACCTGCAGGCCCACGCTAACACTTGTTATACTGATTACATCCAGATCGAATATGGTGGAGCTTGTCCACGAGGCAATTTCAATTATCCAAGCATGCGCCGGGAAAGGGGATATTGTATCAAGATACATACAAATCGAAGAGTTCTTAAAGTTTACTTTGAGTATTCAAATGTAGATGGGGCTCTATGTATGAGTTCGTAATATATTGTTTCTATTAAAATTTAATATTTATTGAATAGATATGTGGAACAAAAGCGTATATTTAAGAAGCGGAAAATCGTATTCGTTACACTGTATATACAGATTTAGATTCTATACCATGGGTTCTTTTGTAAGTAATTTTCTACACAGTTTTCCGCATAAATAACCTCTAACCCGAATTTCTTTCCTCTGACCCTGAATAAAATACCTTAAAGTCTACGCTCCCATAATCCCCGCCTCTAGCCACCGAACTTCGCTAATTCCTACTATGTCTAATACTAACATATCTATTTCAATTTTCAAGTTCTCTAGGTTACCTACTTCTTACATTCTACGTTTCAACTCACAAAATGTTCCCGGCTCTTGTTTTAAACCTTCTCATCACATCGTCCAAAATAGACCGCTCCCCGAGATCTGAATGAGAGACTACTTTAACTCCAGAATTTTTTACCCCGGAGGATGCCATCAGTTCAGGCAACAATGTAAGTACGCCGTGTACTTGGGAGGTAATGTGGTGGTTTTCAGTTGCCTTCCACATCGCAATATTGTGTTTAGGATGCCATACCCCTATAGTCTCTACCATTCTAAGTACCAAAAGAGTTGTTGCGCCCTTTCTGGGACTGTCAGTCTGTTTATTCATTCAAGACCCCACTAATTTGGTTAAACCTGTAGTTCAACTCTCTAGCTCACTGGATTACACGAGCCATTTTACCCGTTCTAAAACTTCTTGAAGTTGCAGGTTCATTCTGAACGGTATTTGCTCCTAAAGTTACAAAAGCTTAAAACTTTATAGATAGCTTTTTTTAATTTCTTTTCCTTTAATTGAATGTAGAATTTGAAGACCTTTGCTTCGATGTATTGCAATATATGGATGATTATTTTGGTATACTAATATGTATTGTAAAATCCACTCAATAAAGTACTTCCGCCCTATTCTATGCCCAACTTCTAGGTTGCCAACGAAAGAGATTGCAAAATATCTTAACCTAGAAAATCCTGAAGAACACACTGCACACAATTCACAAATAGCGGTCTAGTATCTAAATTAGTTTAAGGCGTTAGCGATATACTTAATGCAAAAGGATTTGGAGTATGGTGCTCTTTGACTGCAGCTGAAAATTATATCTAAAAATCTAGGAGCAGAATTGTTGTAGTTTTACGTAAATTCTTCAGTCATTCAGGAATAGAAAACACAATGTTAACAGTAAACATATTGGTTGAACTCGAAGGAAAAACTACTAATGTAATACCTTCGACTGCAAAATGAAGTGATTGATCAAAGGTTGCATATTTCTTGTAAGATAAACTGCATCAATAATATTTCACTTACTAAAAATTAAAGATAAACGTTTTCATTCAACTATGTTTAAAAATGAACTTTTCAAATTTTTTCTTTTGCTTTTGTTTTCAAATGGATATAATTACATATAATTACGCATCCATAAATACTTCTTCCGTGCCTACATAACTGCTCGAATTCGATTATGCCCCACACGCGCACGGTAAAAGTCAATTTTTGTACACCTATTGCACTGTACTATTGCGAAACCTATGTATGTAAGAATAATTTTACCAGACCTTGTTTATGTCATAGTATTTTTACTTTAATGTTTTTTAGAGCGAAGATTTTCTCTCGTTCCTGTTTAAGTATCCCATCACTAAATTAAGTGCAGCTGAAGCATTACAGGTAATTCATTTGTGAACAATATTATAGTTCTCACATTTAAGGTTTTAGGTTGAAGTGCTAATTGCAACGCTAGTATTGCAGAAACCAGAATTTCGGGTTGCAAACATGTTTACTATTGGTTCACGCCTACTGGCATCCGTAAGTAACTGTCGATATTCAAATTATTCAAAGTATCGATACAGAACGCACTTTTCTACAGATAAAGTTAACAAAGAACGTTGATATGTGATAACCTGTTTTGAACAGTCATCCTGCCAAACACAATCAATCAGTTATAAGGGACAGGGCCGTGGAGAGAAATCTAGACCCCCGGGGAGCAGAGAACGTGCCCTTTAAGTCCAGAGTTGGGATGCTCTGAATATCTTATTAGACAACGAAATCAATTTTTAGAGCCTTACCGGGGGTCTTGAAATGCTGCCAGCGGAAGAGGGTCTGGTCTTCCCCCGACAAGTTTTCGGAAAGACAGGGGGAAAAGGTGAAATTTAACCATATTAAAAATATTCAAATAAAAAATAAGTTGGTATTACAAAAAATAATTTATTTCTCAAAATAACATATAGGTACACTTATTACTGAGTATCTATAACTGCGCTTTCCGTGTTTTGGCCGAGGCAAAAGTGTTAATCAGTAAGTCAAAATCTAACTGCCTCGCCAATACCGATTGTAGGCAAAAAGTACCGCATCATGTCATACGCCTTTGAGTAAAACAGGAGTGATGGAAATTTTGATTCTTGATAGCACGTTAAAGGAGCGCTCACCACTAGTAACAGAAACTGGTAGAATATAAAATATTCACATTGTTACACAAATGTTAAGCAAAAGTTCATCTAGATTACTGGAGACGATGGTGTTCAACATGTCAAACAAAGAAAAATCGGTTTCAGGGCGTATTTCATAAATGTGTTTACAATGAATTATTTCATCTATTAATTTTTGGGAAATTTCAGCAAAGTATTTGTGTATAAAATTGGTAGCGGTGACCCAAATTTCCTCTTCACCGAACCTTATAAATTTTCACAGAAAAGAATAAGTGTCATTCAGGTCATTCATCGCGGTAAATCGGTTAAAAATTCCAGCAGTAACAGAATCTACACTTACAGAAAAAGTATTTCTTTTGAAATCTGTTTGCTCATCAATAGTAATGGTACCAGTTGCATCTTCATCTTCACTCACGGAAAATGCTTTTGCTCGTTTCTTTTCCGACTCACAGGTAAAGTTGAAGAAGCACCTTTTATCTCACTCACGACATTTCTACCCTCCCATAAAATGGCAAACCATTGCTTTCATATTAGCTGTAGATATGAAAGCAAACTCTTGAGATTTGCAACTTCGACATCGTTAGTAGCATTTATGACCATCAGCATGGTTTTTCTTACCTTGATTGAATTTAGAGTTTTCGATGAATTAAAAACCAACAAATTACATTCAAACTTATGAATGTACTTTTGAATGTCTTCGAGTTTCCGCGGTCAAATTGAGTGGGTTTAAGTTTTCTAGTGCACCTTACGGTCTTGAAACATAATTAGCTAAAGATTTGGCAGCACCATATCTGGCAGACCATTGCGTATCAAATAAGCTACGAAGTGGATACCCAATCCAATTTTGTAACACCTCCCAACACTGTGCAATGCTGCTCAAGGTTATGTAATACTTTTGAACTACTCCAAAAAAGGTGACGGCTTTGGGACAACACTTAACAGAATCTACTCCACAAAGATTTAAACTGTGAGCAATACAGGGCGAATAAACAGCAAGTGGATTATCTCAAAGAATGTGGTTTTGTGCTCCATCATATTCATCATCCACTTGCTGCCGTTATCGTAACCTGTCCGCGGCAGTTGGTCAAAGGAATGATACTTATATTTAGAGTATCGCGTATTAAATCAGGAATAGTTGCACCAGTCTTCTTATTACAGCCAACAAACACTAAAGAACATTCTTCGATTAAATAATGTTTTTTCTTCGAGATTCAAATGGATGTAACGTAAAATGGACGTGGTTTGTTCAATATAAAAAATCAGCCGTTGCGTCGATTATTAAGGAGTAGTATTTCGTTTTTTCTCGTTCTTTTTAATATGACCGATAATATATCATTAGCAATGTATGTCCGGTGGAAGATAGTGAACTTGTAGATACTCGTGTAACTGTTGGGATTCCTTTACCTTTTCCAAATGCTCGTGTGGTACCGGATCATAGTGGCTATTTAACTCCAAAGTTTCCAAGAAATTTCAGTTGCTACGTCCTCCAACAAGATGACTTTCCCTCCTCAGTGCTAAACCTCTTTCGCCCAAAGACAAAATTGTATCTAAAATACGGGTTAAAAGTTTTAGCCACGGCTGAGCTTCACACTTTATTCGTTCACATATGAGTTTCTCAATTGAAGAGTCATTTCGGAATCGCGCTTGCAGTTCACGCTACTTTACACAACACTGAGTGTGATCTTTACTATTTTCACGTGATTGCGTTCTCTCGTAAAACTTCTTCTATGCTATGCCTTTCGAGCATCCACCAGGAGAACGAAGATGATAACAATTCTCTGTGGTTATACTAAACAAGCGGCACGGAAAACGAAAAAAGCATGCATACTACGGCACCAAACAAACCAATCGCGTTTCACCTTTTTATCAGTTTTTGAACAGCAGCTAAACGGGAAATAATTCATTCAACTGATCACGAGGGACAGCAAACGGCATCTTTGCATGGCGTTCGCGAATCACTACATCAGTTAGTTGCGGACGCAAAAATTCAGTTTCCGCAATAACGGTTGAAACTGGAAGTTGATTTCACTTCTGATTTGCGATCCATAGATAAACCACCACTACCACGGTTAATTACATCGTTAGTTTTACTTTCACAGCTTCCAATTGCTTTAATGACATCTACAGGAGAATCATCTTGCGCCATATCGAATAAAATAATAGAAGTTTTGCTGTTTTCAGTCTGGTTACAGTCTGGTTTAAAAGGAGCTGAGGGAAACGGCTGGCTATCTTGTATATTACTATCAGTTGCATCATGACTTTGACTTCTACTGGTATGAGTAGTATCTGAAGCTTCAACTGTGCGAGAATTGAAATGAATAAGCATCGACTGCCCCCTTTGTAAAATTGAATTTTTCCGCCGGAGATCATCACGCTCGTTTCGCTTTTGCGTGCCAGATTTGTGACGGTACATTTTGAAAGATGGTGTAACTACGAAATGTTAACCATTAACTAATTTCTAACACTACGTTTTATTATTTTTATTTTTAATACAGCACAGAGTGAACTGTACACAACTGAATTAAATATAACTCAATGCAATCTCCGGTTTACTCAAATAATCCGAAGGGTGACTTCCTTGAGCCGGTAATGGTTAGGGGTGAGTAGTATAAAGTGCTGGTTCTGACACTCGGTGGCCGTCATTAACCTTCAGTGACGTTGCATTTCTGATTCATTGACTTTGTGGATGACGTCAGCGGTTGCATGTGTGTTGGGGTCGTTATGTATCTAGAAGTTTATGGAAAGGGGTTATTGATCTGCGATGACGGCATTGTTCGGGTTCATTGACTGCATGCTGCATGAGCGATCGTACTTGAATAAGGGGCGTTGTGGTTTTAGTAGAGGAGGAGGTCATTGTGCTTGGTTTTTTCGCGTTTTTTTCACGTGACTATAGCTGCTGCAAGTCACGGTCAATCACCTGTCGGTGGTGGGTTTGTTGATCTTTAGATTCCTGCGCATATAGCGGATGAGTGGTCGTCGCAGCGGACGTTGCTTGGTTAGGGTCGTTGGCCATCGGATGCTTCTGTCGGGTGATGTAAGCTGGCACTCATAGGTTGGAGGAACGTAGTAATAGAATATTTAATTTAACAGCTATACAAACAAACATGATTTAAAAAGGATTACATCACAACAGAATGCCTACACAGTTAAATCGTTTATCAAAAAAGTGACAGAGATATATAGGTTTAATTATAAAACTATTGGCAACGCTATTCAACAAATCAAACTGCACAGCAAGACGAATAGAGTTAAATTAAGCAAAGAAATACGCCACAATGATGTGTCACTTAAGCTTATTACGTTAGCGTTGAAGACTATAGTAAAGCTTAAAAATGCAAGATGAAAAATTAATCAAACTCAGATTTGAGAACATGATTTAAATAGTAACAGATAAGCAAAAACGAAGGATTATGCTGAAAAATTATAACAATAAACAAGTCAAGTGGTACTAGGAGTAAAGGTGCGAAAAATATAATTATATACCTACCATATCAAAAGGATGGCATGGAAGAGTAAAATAAACGAAGATTATATAGAGAAAGTTAACTCTTATGACTATTTTGGCACAGAAGATACAATCGGAAAACGAAACCAGTTATTATAATATTTAAAGATTAAAACTGAGTTGGCCGGCATATTTACAACTAAAACTTTTACTGAACATTACGCTTCCTCTCCACACACGCACGCTCCTACACATATGTGCACCGCAAGGGCACGCACCTAAAAACTAGAATATAAAACGGATGTGGACTTCATCACTACTAACTGCGATCAACTTGTACTTATCACAAAAAATAATTATAAACTGCCAAATAATCGAGAAAGAAATAGTGAAAATTTTCACATCTATCCGCGCCTTTCTTTTTTGGTATAGTTACTATGATGTTACGTTTGAAATATTTGGGTATTTTGCCTGTCTCATACATATAGCTTACAAGTTGGAAGAGACGTTATGTTACTGCTTGTCTAGCAGCTTTTAGTGTTTCTGCTTGCACCTTATCTGTATCCGGCGCCTTGCCATTTTTCAGACCCTTTAATGCTAATTCAAACTCAACTTGAAGTATAGGAAAGCCCGAGTCATCATTTTCAGTGTCTGATTCCTGTTTTAATGTTGTTAGTTTCTCTCCTGCATATAAATTCACTATACATTCTTGCCATACACCCATTCTCTCTACATTTTCTATAATGATGTTTCTCCCCGCGTTCTTTATATTTTTGCTATATGATTTTATATCCCTAAAATTGATTCTAATTAGTTTGTATGCTTCATCTTTATTGCCTAATTTCATCTTAGTTTGTACCTCTTTGCACTTTTCATCAATTCATTGTTCTATAGCTTTCCTGCATTTGCAAATAATTTCCCATTTTATGGCTTTGTATTTCTTTTTCCTGTTTCGTCCGATTTATTTTTGTATTTTCGTCTTTCTTTTATTAAATTCACTAAATCCTTTGTTATCCATGGTTTCTTATTTTCTTATTGTGTATACCCCTGAATATCTCTAGCTGCCATGTCTAAGCTGGATTTAATGTTATTCCATTCTGTTTCTACTTCCTTAGTATCAGAAATTTTCCTGATATCTTTCAGCAATTTATTTGACTTTTTCGAATTTTTCGTGAATATCTTTATCTTTTAGTTTATCAAAGTCAAAGTGTCTTTTACCGTTTCTCTTTTCAAATTTTTAAATTTAAGTAGGGCTCTCATAATTACGATGTTGTGGTCTATATCTGCTTCTGAGTAGCTTCTACAATCTTTTACTTGATTCCTAAACCGTTGTCTAACAAGAATGTAATCTATATGATATCTTCCTATATACCTTGGCATCTTCCAAGTATATCGTTTTCTAGCTTAAAGTTGAAATAATGTGTTTATGATGATTAAATTGTTCTTGTCACAAAATTCTACGAGCCTATTTCCCGTGTCGTTTCTCGCGCCTAAATCAAATAAACGTACTACCGCTCCTTCCCTACCCTCACCTACCACTATATTAAAATCACCCGTAATTATTAAATTTTCACGTCCTTTTACGTATCTTAGTATGTCTTCGATATCTTTGTAGATCGCTTCTACTTTTTCGTCACTGTAGCTAGAGGTGGACGTGTATACTTGCATTACTACTGTGTTTAGCTGTTTAGATTCTAATCTAACCATGGGCACTCTTTCTTTTTTGTAAGTAGTTTTTTACACGTCGTCCTATCCTTTTTTGCATAACTGTCCCTAAACCCGAATTTCCTTCCTCTGCTCCTGTACGAATTACCCTGAAGTCTCCATTCCAAGAATCTCCCGCCTCTGGCTACCGAATTTCGCTGATTCCTACTATGTCTAGTGCTAACCTATTCATTTCAATTTTCAGGTTCTCTAGCTTACCTACTTGCTCCATACTCTAGCATTCCACGCTCCAACTCGCAAAATGTTCCCAACTCTTACGCTGAACTTTCCGATCGCATCCTCCGAAGTAGTCTCCTGCTGGAGATCCAAAATAGGGAAAATTTTAACTGCGGAATCTTTTACCCCATAGAATGCCATCGTGATTGTTACAATTTAAGTACGCTGTGTACTTGGGAGGTAATGTGGTGGTTTCCCGTTGCCTTCCACATCACGATAGTGTGTCTTAGACTGCCATACCGACCTTTATAGTCTCTGCGAATCTAAGTACCGAAAGAGCCGCTGCTCTCTTTCGGGGACCTATCTTAGTCTGGTTCCTCACTAAAGACCCTACTACTTTGGTTGGACCTGTAGTTGGGCTGTTTAGCTCATTAGAACACGCAAACCATTTCACCCTGCTACGTGCATCGACGTAGCCTAAAAAAAAGAAAAAAGAACTCAAAGAAAGAAGATGGCCCGGCTCAACCGGTAAGTAGGCGGGGTCTTACACATGTAAAATAAAGAGAGGCCTGAATTAAAAATATACTCAGTTATGCACAATTAAACATATAAAAACAAAAAAAAACCCTAATTTAAGAAAAATATGTACAAAAGGACAATAGTACCAAGGAGTGAACAATCCATAAGTACACATTATACATATTTACAAAATTAAACAAAAAAGGATCATTTTTAACATGGCGAGCTGGCGTTTCTAGGTACCTATTTCTTACATTATTTAACACAATGCAACAAAAAAAATCCAACCGCAACACTAAAAACCACAGCTCTTAATAGTTGTTAATATAAAAATTACATATGCCACATTGGCAGTACAATGTCTTAACTAATAAAGAAAATTTATAACTCAAAAAAAAAAGAACGAAGATAAACTAACAGTTGTAAATCATCATCGCGAGCATGTAATTGGCGACATACAAATAAGTGAAGAAAAGAATCCCAATAAGTGCAATATTATTACTTCCGACTATCTCCCATCACAGTACTCAGTTTAAGGCCACCAAGTGTGGCTACCAAATGGTGTCAATTAATACATACACACTCACCCTCGAGTTGCTGCCGCCGTACCAGCTCCTACCGTCTTTACTGACGGTGCGAGGCAGAAGGGCGCGTGATCACGCCTTGGAACTGTCCTCTCATCACAAGGGGCGGCAATTCATCGTGGCTTTAGTACCACCGGAAGAAGCTAGAATAATTATAGACAAATTAATTTATTTTCGCCGAAAAGTATAGTTTTGTAAAAACCATCATTACCTACCACGTTGTATTGCGTGCGCGACCTTTCCACAAGGAAAACGGAACCAACATAAATATGGCAAATGCTTGCGTCTTGTATATCGAAAAAAAAGTGAATATCAATTTTGTTTCACTAAATAACCAGAGCTCTAAGAAAATTTGGTGTTATCAAACGTGATTAGCAAACTCAAACCACGATTTTATCGGATAGCTCAATACCCTATATCAACGAGTTTTCAATTGAAACAATAGAGAAAGTAGTTACACGCTATCGCAAGGTATAACGAGTTCACGGATACCTAAAACAGAGTATTGACCATTTAATTTATAGCATAAACTTTACGTTTTAAGGCAACTAGATTTGAAATTGAAAATTACTAAAAAGCGGGATTATTATAGGAAAGTGTAATATACCGGGTGTTGTTGCAGGATCTGAGCAGGATCTAAATAAATGAATAATGAAGTAAATGGATGTAGGTTTTTAATTCATCGACAGTAAATGAACGTAACAACCTGTTCTAATAATCTAGAACTTCGGCAAAGTGCAAGTCCATTCGAGATTGATAATCAGTTGTATGTAATTTAATTAGTAGATATGCTTTAAATGGAAAATAATACAGTAAGCTTTACTGCTAACGTGCAAGTGACTGTACTTCAATAACATACAATAATATGAGGCACACTTCATTCACGTAATAAATATTACCCTGGCATGTGCCACGACTATCCGCTTGTATAATAAATGAAGGGTACAAAAACAATCAAAATGAACCTTACAGTTTCTGATAAGAAAATTCACCTAAAAACAGGTTTTTTAGGTGGTACTAACATGGCTTATCACACATCACACTTCAATTCTGCGAACCACTCGTAAACAATAGTTTTCGATAGTGTTTCATTCCCAAATAACGAGCAAATGCTAAATCGTTAAACAGTATCGAAAATCATAAAAGCCATCACTGGAAATTTACATTTTTACACGCTAATATTACTATGCTAAATTTGTTAAAACTCAACTGCAATGTTTAACACAATCGAGTTGTCAACTTTCATAGGCGGCTCCGTGGCGTAGTGGTATGTGTGTGACTACTACGTCCAAGGTCCCGGGTTCGAATCCCGACACGGTCCGCTTGAAAAATGTTAGGCGAGCATTTTTCACAAAAATACACCCTCGTTCGGATGAGAGGTAAAATGGAGCTCCCGTGTGTGAGTGTTGTCACGCACGTTAAAGATCCCTACCTTGCTTGGAACAACAAGGGTTCGGCAAAATTCAAAAAAATTTTCCAGGTAACAAAAGCTCGCTTCCTGGCCAATGTAGTACCTTCGGGTGGAGCATTGGAAAATCACATGTAATGTCAACTTTCATAGGTTAAAAATGACAACTATACGAATATGAAAACTGGAAATTCTTGCAAAATTAAAAGTTACAAGATTCCGTGAATTTTTGCTGAGATCTTCGTAAAAATAAATACAGTAATAGCCCTTCACTTATTTGAAATGATTGCTTTTTGTTGTTGCAGGCTTCTGGTGCTATAGTAACTTACGTGCTTGTGGCTCTCCAGTTCTACGTTCCAGAGAGAAAAACGTAGCTGCGTTGTTGATGAAGATAGTATTACATTCAATTAACACATCACTAAGATTAATACTTCTTATTACTATTAAAGTAATGTCATAATTATAAATACATGTGGTTTGTATGCACAAAAATATAAGTAGTATATAAATAAGTGGAAATGGATTAAAATAGTTTAATATTTTTGTAAGGTTTGGTTTTTTAATTAGCAGGACTACGCATTCAGTAAGCATGTCATCGTAATCACTCATTTTCGCTCAGCATACAGTGATAAGGACATTTCAACCAAGCCATTTTCATGAGGAAGGATCAAATCTGCAATCTGCTAACTGAAAATCAAGATCTATTAATATAAGATTTATTTGTGTAAGATGTAGAACCTGTTGCGGTCGCATTTGTTTGGGTAAGTTGTAAAGGCATTTTTCTCTCGTTATGTATAATTTCTGAGATTGTTACGTGCCAAATTGGCCCTTAAACATTTTTTTAGTTTAATTTTGATGTGCGGAAGTTTCGCGCCATAAATTCAAAAGACTCGGTGCGCGTATTTCCGTTACGTCACAGTGCGTTTGCGCCAGATCGCGCGACGCGAGTGGAGTAGGCACAAAGTGGGGAGAAGTTTCCAGGAGACGTTTTAACGTGGCTTTTTTGCCAGAATCTTCGAGTGCAGTGGACGTTTTTCGGTAACATATCGTTATCTTTATCTATGTAGATATCCTAGCCTGATTATCTTTGTTTATCGCCCTTATACCATGTTTCCTTTCCGTTCCCTGCATAGGTAGGTGATGAATTTGTAGCCGTTGGCAGAACCGCCTTCCACGCCGGAGCACCATCTTTAATTACTCCGGAGTGGAGCCCTGAGATCGAGTCCAAGCCATTTGGATGTACATCAGACGTACCCTCTGTTAATTGCCTTTAAGGAGCCAGCAGCCGCCCTTATGGACGTGCTGACGCCATCTTTATCTATCCTGCAGGACGATTGGCGTACTTCGTAGAAATCTGGACCTATTATGTGAGTACCTTGTTGACCTAATTGTTGTAAATTTACTTTATATATTGCGTAATTTAATTTGTGCATTGGTGACGTCATTGATAGATGGGCGCGCCGAAATCTGTACAAGATTAGCGTTACCAACCGCCCGTGGCGTCGCTTATTCCGCGTTTGCGCGATGTATTTATCGACGTTTTAAAACGTAAAAATTTGACGCTTTTTAACCGTAAGAATACGCTTTTTTAATTGTAAGAATTTAGCGCCCTCAACGTGTGAATATGACAATGACGAGTCTTTCTTTTGTTTTTATGACTACACAATGTATTACCTAATGTGATTTATAGCTTTTTCACTAAAAAAATCAATTATCTAATATCTGTTAACCTTGAAATCTTATATTCGTGTTTTGGAACACGCCACAGTAGGTAAATAAGGCCGGTCCTAACTCAAAACGCGACCGACGTATTTTCCATGTGTAAAATACGTCTGTCACGTTTTAAATAGGATCGGCCCTATATAATTTCAATGTAAAATAGTTCTGAAAACATTTCAATGTAAAATAGTTGTGAAAACATGAATTCTTATATACTTTCAATGTAAAATACTTGTGGGCACGTTTTGAATTAGGATCGGCTTTATATTACTTTCAATGGAACATATTTCAAAACACACGTATGTTGAAAAATGTAAGTGCAGAGAAAATGTGTGTAGATGTTTTGAATTTGGTTTTCTAGCGAGAAGTTATAAAGTATGCCAGATGCAAAATATCGCATTCAAGTCAATTGTGTTTAATTAAAGTGGATTCTGATTTATGTTTAGAGGCTGCAAATACACATGGGCAGGTTTCAATTCAAAATTAGTTCACTCTTGTGATAGGTTGAAAAGTGGGTTGGCAAAGTACGCAGATGGTGGTAATCTGCTATATAAGGAGATTGCTCCTAATATTAATTTAATTAGTCAAAGAAAAGCAATATGGATTTTAATACTCTTAATAAAACCACATATCGCAAACCTTATGTAAATTCAAAAGATCTTGTAGTGAATAAGAGGTTTGAAGTTTTAAAAGTGGAAACAATCAAGACAAAATATGGAGAAAGAGTATTAGTGGAAACAGAAGAGTTCAAGAGTATATTGCCATTGAGATATTTTGAATACCTTCAAGCACATGGAGTGAAACAATTAAATGAAAGTATTGGCTCGAACAAACACGTATACATAACTAGTAAGGGATCGATCGGTCTAACTGTCAACATAGAATTTTCAGAATAATATGTCACTAATTTAAGAAATTAGTTTATTATTATAACACATCTAAGTCGATTGTATAAATAATGATGTATCAAATTAAAGTGGGTTCTGATTTATGTGCGTTTTACTTTGAGTTTACTACCTTGTTTAGAGAAAGTCTTGTTTCAAAAGAGAACTTTTATAAAATACTTTTTATTTTACAAATTGTTGAATATTTTGATCTAACTATTTATAAATGAAAAGTATTTATTAACTCCCGTTCTTGAAGTATCTGCTGCTCCCTCGCTGTTAGTTCCTCTCTTTTTTGCTTTATTATTTCTAGTTCCAAATCTATACGACGCAGTAGCTTCTCTCCACGCTTTTTAAATGCGTTAAGCAACTCTACTGTGTCATCTTCGTAGGATTTGTCATCTTCACAGCATCTTTTGTATACTACCTGATGTTTCTGAGAGGATCAGAGTGTGTCAACGATCCTACGATAGCCTCAGAATTTCCAGAATGGTTTTTTGATCTAATGTAACTTATAAATTAGTACTGTTTTAAAAACACATGTATAAATGTGAAAAAAAGCACTTACCGTGATATATCTATTACGTCACTATCAAAAATAGCAGCAGTGTTGAATTGAGGCGAAGAACAACCAAAACTTCTTTAATCACGTCTTCGTCAGAATGTAATATAAATTGCTCTAGAACTTTTACGTTGGTACTATTACAATTTTGATTGATGACAAGTTACTCATTTTTAAAAGTTGCTAGTAATAGTAACTAATAATTATACAAGAGATCTGATTGAATACTGTTGGTAAAATCTACGTGAAGTATTTATATTAAATAATAAACTGATCTGTTAGAAAAATTAAAATTTGCATGGTTTTCTGAAAAATTCAGCTCTGTAATCTATTCTAATGAACAAAACAGTATGTAAGCGAATATAATTATACCTCAGCAGAAATAATGAATTAGTTTCATTGTCTGAAAAAGAAATTGAAATGAATGCACATAATAAAACCCTAAATTAGATTAATTTCGTTTTAGATTACCGCTGACATAATTTATGCTGTATAAGAAACTTTTTTAAAGGTACTGCTCAGCAGAAATAATGAATTAGATTCATTGCTTGAAAAAGAAATTGCAATGAATGCACATAATAAAAACCTAAAAAATTAAATTAATTTCGTTTAGATTACCGCTGACATAATTTATATGCAAATATATAGGTAATTGTGTGTTTATGCGATTTTATGCTGTATAAGAAATTTTTTTAAAGGTACTGCTCAGCAGAAATAATGAATTACATTCATTGACTGAAACAGAAATTGCAAGAAGGCGCATAATAAAACCTAAATTAGATTAATTTCGTTTTATATTACTGCTAGCATAATTTATTTTCCATAAAAAATTAACAAAAATTGACTTTATATGCATATATAGGGATATAGTAATTTGTGCTGAATAAGAAAAATTCTTTAGTACTATCAACGTACTGGAAAATGTTTTTTCTTAATAACGGGTTTTTAAAAAACCATGAGTGCGTGTAAATTATGATATTTTTCTTCAGATTAATTTTTCGTTTAAAAATAATGCAATGCAAATAAATCCTTTTAAGTAGTAATATTTATAGAATAAGTTTTTTTAGATTACCGCTGACACAATTTACATGCATATATATATATATATAATATATATATATATATATATATATATATATATATATATATATATAGGTTGTTTGTGTGAAAATTCTTTAAAGGTACTGTTATATAATAAAACTACAGAAAGTTTTTTTTAATACTGGGTTTTTTAAAAACCATGAGTGCGTGTAAATTATTAAACAAGACGGTTTAATCTGAGACATTTTTTTTTCAAATTTGCTTTGTTTTTATTTAAAAATATTTCAATGTAATCATAAAAAATAGCGCTGTAATGATAATGTATTTTCTGTACACATCTTCTGGACACACAGGTCACGGCAACGAAATAAATTCGATCATTGAAGAATTGCGTGAGGCGAAAGTAATTAGATGATATGACAATTGACAAATTTGGAAGGCACTTACATAACCGTAAAATAGATATAAGTGAACAGGAATATGAAAACAAAAGTGAAGGTTTTGAAACCTTGATTGAGTACAAGTTACATATGCTACATTACACGGTAGTAGCAACGTTTTACTCTAATACATTCCTCGACGGTGACAAGACATTCCTTATTTTCAACATTAAACATAATTATGAATTTCCTTATGAGGAAGCAGTCATTGAGAATATTAAAGGATACCCGCAAGACATTGAAATTCTTATAAACGAAAAAGTTATGTAATTGCACAGTTACAAGGATTTTGCTTAAACGTATGGATGTAATCAGCTTTCGTGACAGCGGTGCTATTATAAACAATACCACAATGTTTCTTGATTTTATATTAAAAGTTCCTTTCAAAGCAAGTGGAGCCCACGACATTCAAACATAGAAGTATTTCATTAATTGTATTTAATAAATCCTGATTATAAAAAGTATTATGATAGTTGCTCAATCAAAAGTGAAAGAGGATATAGTAAATAAACTTCATAAACCAGCAAGAATAAATTTCAAGAGACGCAAAGTGATAGTAAAAAGTTTAAATGACCTTCTCCAAACCGATTTGATTGAAATGCTACCATATTCGCAAACAAACAAAGGATTTAAATACATTTTAGTAGTTATTGATTGTTTCGCCAAATACGTATGGGCTGTACCACTTAAAAGTAAAACGGGTATTGATGTTACTGCTGCAATGAAAACAATTTTAAATAAATTTAAAAATCCGCCAAGAAATTTGCAGTCTGATTTTGGTAAAGAATATCATAACAAACACTTTCAATCCTTAATGCATACATATGGCATAAACCATTATAGTGTTTTTTCTACAAAGAAAGCATGCATTGTAGAACGTGTAATTAGAACTTTAAAGGGAAAAATGTGGCGCTTGTTTAACCTGAACGGTTCTTACAATTGGATAAAAATTTAAGCGATATTGTGAAACAATACAACAATACAGTTCACAATACTATCGCAGTCAAACCTGTAAAAGTTGATAAATCAAATGAAAAAACTATTCTTAAATCATCATTTACCCACATCAAACTTGCAACCAAAATACCAAAATATTCAATAAAAGACAGTGTGAGGATTAGTAAACACAGGGAAGCATTTACGAAAGGTTACACGCCAAACTGGTCAAATGAAATTTTAAGATTAAAAGGTAAACGTAACCAATCCTACAACATATATATTAGAAGATCAAGATGAGAAAGAAATCAAAGGTGCATTTTATGAAACGGAGTTGCAAAAGGTTAAACATCCAGGAATTTACCTGGTAGAAAAAGTCCTAAGAAAGAGTGGAAATAAAGTATTTGTAAAATGGTTAGGCTTCTCTAACGTACACAATAGCTGGATCGATAAAAATAATGTTTGCTAGAAGTTGTTATAATAATAGTTAATAAGGCTAACATTGTAAAATTATATTAAAATAAATAATACAGACAAAATCTTTCTATTGTTTTTTATTATTATTATTATCAAGCCATTCTTTTAATAAAAAGATATTTTGTTTTGCGCATTGCAAATTATTATTGCTGTGTCTACAACAATGGATGTTATATTTTAAACGATTGTTGATTTTTAATTCCAATAGCTTAGGACAACCTAGTGCAAGCATATCAGTTACAAAGTTTTGCATTATATATGTTTCTATCAATTTCTTCTTTTCTAGACCCTTCACAAATACTTCTTCACCGGGTCGGATAATTTGCTTCAAATAAAGCGCTATATATGATGACACCATTTCAGCCGTTGAAGATTTATCCCAAGAAATACCATGAATATTCCTTGTCACCCAGTCGTTATGTTTTATATGATCTTGACTCAAACAACTGGACTGCATTGGCAGTTTAAAATTTGATGCCAAACATCACCTTTCAACAAGTCCAAAACCGCAATTTCTTTACACACAAACTCGTTTTTCTTGTATTTAAATCCCTGAATATCAATTATATACATGTTTGTATGTAAATATATGCAGTAAACTTCGACTAATTAAATTAATATTAGGAGCAATCTCCTTATATAGCAGATTACCACCATCTGCGTACTTTGCCAACCCACTTTTCAACTTATCACAAGAGTGAACTCATTTTGAATTGAAACCGGCCCATGTGTATTTGCAGCCTCTAAACATAAATCAGAATCCACTTTAATTAAAACACAATTGACTTGAATGCGATATTTTGCATCTGTCATACTGTCTCGCTAGAAAACCAAATTAAAAACATCTACACACATTTTCTCTGCACTTACATTTTTCAACATACGTGTGTTTCATTGAAAGTAATATAAAGCCGATCCTAATTCAAAACGTGCCCACAAGTATTTTACATTGAAAGTATATAAGAATTCATGTTTTCACAACTATTTTACATTGAAATGTTTTCAGAACTATTTTACATTGAAATTATATAGGGTCGATTCTAATTCAAAACGTGACAGACGTATTTTACCCATGGAAAATACGTCTGTCGCGTTTTGAATTAGGACCGGCCTTATTTACCTACTCGACACATTCCTTTAGATGTCAAAATCAGTTGCTATGGTGTTCTGAAGGTAGGCGGCCATTTTGACATTGAAATATACAGCTTGTGTATTTAAAATGTTTGGCTGATTTAATGGTTTTCCCAATTTAAATATGGTGTGCTTTTGATAACTGAAATTATCTGAAATATGTGTTTAGTTGTTCTAAACAGAACTGCAAGTTTTTAGGATTTATACCTTCACCCTGATTTTAAATTATACAGATGAGTGTTTAATTAATAATATTTCGAATCACCTTTACAAGAAAACCTTGTGTTTAAAAGCACTGAACGAAATAAATTGGCTTTTTTAAATATCTTTTTAAGAAACGTTAAACTACGGGTTGTTGCTTTTGTTAAATAACACATTACCTACGTGTTTTTTATAATTTGGAGTGTCTTTTTGTAGTTTATCAATGATAAATTCCTTTATTAAACACTAACCTTGCCCTCGTATTGTTCTAAACGTGTTTCTTTAGTGTTTTGGTTACTTAGCATGATTAAATTTGAATATTACTCCTCACGAATGCTTTCATAAGAAATTTTACCTTTAAATATCTTTACCGTACTAACTTAAAGTAGCTCTACCGTTTTTTACCTTCTGAATTACCTCAGTATTGTATATCTCATATATATCGTGTCTCAAATATAAATTTAACATGAATATTTCACACCTTAAGTGTTTTTTATAATTGAAATCATTTAGTATAATTCACAATTACATATATATATATATATATATATATATATATATATATATATAACAAAATTGTTTGTCCAAATATAGATTTCCTACTTACCTGAGTTTTTAGTGTCTTTTAAAGCGTTATTTTGACTTAATCGTGATGTATTTTTTTTATCTTAGATATTATTTTGCTTTGATATAGTTTTAAAAGTTGTTCCCTTGAATGTTTTAAACAGTATAACCTATAAATGCGTTTTATTGAGGTTCTTGCTTTAGATACAGTAACGAAATTACCTAACCATATTTTTACCTTCCAAAATGTTGTAATAAACTGCATCTCTTTATATCTGCTCCTTTAAATACTACAATAAAGGAATTTCCGTTAACGTTTTATTATTTAAACTCATTTACGATAGTTGTTGATAACTCCCGCAATATCGAAAGAACATTCCAATAATTTGGAATACTGTTACTTTATACATGTATCGTGGAATTTTTCTTTCCTGTAGCGAGTATGATTTTGTCTTGATTGCATATTTTTTTTAGATATTGATATTTCAACGTACTTTAACATCCATTAAGCGGAATTTACTGTCAGATTTGGTCGTCTAGCTGTTTATAAGTCTAGAACGAGACCCAAGGACCGGTCGCTCAGCTTTACGTAACTCTAGACGAGAGTTTGGTTAGTAAGTTTGTCGTTTTAGAATTTGTGAATCATTTTTTTAATGATGATGTTGAAATTTTTCCTTATTGGTTTGGGTGAAACTCAAATGAGAGCTTCCCATCTCAGTAAATATATGCTTTATAAAATATCTTTTTGTTTTTCAACAATTTTATTAGTGAATCGAGTTTTAATTACTCTTATCTCTTCACATATTGATTTAAACCTCATTAAATGCCTTAAAATTATCTTTAAAATTGCTTAACCCTACGTATATCTAAGAGCTTTTCACGTTTACTTCTTTGACAATGTACTTAATGTTTTCTGCTCTCACTTGGCTTAATAACTTAAAACAACCCGCAGGTCGTTTGTCAAGATGGAACTTGCGTATCTCTCAATTCACTTTTGATGTTAGGCATAGGCCTGGCAAATTAAATATTGTACCTGATGCCTTATCTCGTGATGATGTCTCTCTTAACATTCCAAATTTAATTCCTGATTCCTGGTATTTTAATATGATTAAACCCTTACGATTTACCTAATATTTTTTTGTTCTCACTAACAATTGGTTAACTTTAATTACCTATTCCCTCTCTCATACAGTGTATAATCTCTTACACGCTTAACTTTACTTACCTTAAATTAGCTATCTTTTTCTTTTCGGTTGACTTTTCTTGATCATACCGTTACATATATCACTTCTTTCTCTACACCTTCAAATATAACTCTGTCGTTTCATGTAATTAACCTTTGAACTTTTCCTACAGCATATTTTTTGGTTTTTAGTGTTTATCTTACGTCATTTAATTTTGTGTGGTAATTGTTGTAACTTTGGTTGTAATAACTCATTGAATTTTTATGATTGGTTTTAGCTGATGTTAGAGTGGATGTTTTTCTTCTTTGGGCTCACATAGGACACGCGCGATCTATGCCATTGAAAAAATAGTTTATATTCGCAGTTGCAAAAAACTAGGATTGTCTATTCCATGTGTTTTTCCTCTGAATTATTGCAGTCGCCCACATTTAACTATAACATTATTTCTTTCTTTTTCTACTAAATCAACATAACTTATAAACATTTTTTTTCATTGTTTTTTGTTGAACTTCGTGGTGAGACGCTATTGCTTCTTATTGATATCTTATTAAATTCCCGGTTGTTTTAGCATATGGGGACAGTGTACCTGTATTTAACTGCTTATAATTAGGTATCGTTGTGTGTTTAGGGTGCTACCGTTTTAAAAAACTACCTTAAAACAGTTTGTTTTTGTGTGAATGTATCTGTAATGATACTTTTAAGTTGTTGTGTCAACTTTTGTCTGATTTTCTTATCGTAGTGGAAGCACTCGTTAAGGAAATGATCGTACTAGTTCTCTTAAGAGTCTAGTGAATTTTAAACGTGTATACCTATCTTGTCGGATTAATATCGCAGGTGGTCCTTCAGACCAATCTGTGTTTCAATAGGGACAACTCTCTACTTTCTCTCGGACGCTTGTCCAAAAACTCTACTTTTTCTTATCCCGCTGTCTCCGTTTATGCCTTATTCTTCTTTCAGTGGACCTGTTCTTGTCCCGGAACACCCGTCTGCCACATAAGAGTGATTTTCCCTCACTCCGAGCTACTGACTACATTGGCTGGTTGAGTAGCGCTTTGCTATCCACCTTTTTCTGTCTTTTTGCTCAATGCGAGCCCTTCCTCTACTTTCTTCTACCTGGAAGTGCCTCTTATGCATTCCAAATAACCACCTCCCTCTTTTTACCGTTCCTGTTTCTCTGCCTTTTCATTTCCGTTAGTCACCGTGTGGTTGCGCGGGAGGTTTTCACAGACACCTGTACCCCGTCTCTGGGAATCTTTCGTGAGGTCATGCGGTGCCGCTGTAACGTATTTTTTTTTCTAGTTACATCTAGCCCAATAAAATAATAATAAAACAGCTATATTTTAAAGCATTTAATTTGTGAATTATCAACCAATAAAGATTAAAGTATAATGTTCGTAATAACACATAGATTCTAGAAAATATATATTCTGAAGTTTGTTACTAAGCGCTGTCAAGCAGATAATCAACACTTTATTCCCAACGTCCAAGAGTGCAAGTCGCTTTTTGTAGACGATATAAAGTCAAGATGGCCCGGCTAAAACACGTGGCGTCTAATAAAGTCAAGAAGAAAACGTAATGAACAATAGATTCTTACGGTCTAGAGGTTGAGCCTAACAGCGGTCGCGTGGGCACGAGTTTTGATAAGCCTCGCTTCACATAAGTTAGTTGATCCCTACAGGCCTGAGAATATGGAACGATTATAGGACATCATTTAAGACAGTTGGTATATATTAACACAATAAATTATACTAATATTTTTACCTTAGTGCAATATCTTACGGACATATCTACAACAACAACAATTTTCGATGTTAAATTATAATAAATCTTTGTCGCAGTAAATTTAAAGCAAGCAGTTATGGTTTCGTTCTATTTAATTAACTACGCAGTATAGCAATTGTTTATTCTACAAAGAATCCTGAACTCCAAAATTACCGATGACTAATATCAACTAGATATTACGCTGGAAAAGTACAACAGCTGGCGTCAAGGTTTTGCACCTGCATTTCATTTGGATACACGTGAGTGTTTGAAACTTTCCATAATTTTGAAACTATAGTAAATTATTATGAAATATCCTACGTTAATTATTAGAGTAACGAAAATATAAAGTAGTTTTTTGAAGTTAGTAACAACAACGAATAAGTATCTAGTTTGTCAGTTGTTTGTACACGCGTTCAATCAATGTGTTTAAGATATCTAGAATGACAACTTATGTCAGATAAAAAATAGTATAGATTCTGTTTTCTAATCTAGACGCCAGATGCAGTCTTGGTTTAATTTTACCTTTTGCTTAAAGACATTCAGGTCATGTAAAAGCTCTTTCATGGGTGTAGAAATTCGCGTGTTTTTTTTGTAGATTACAGTTAAATTTGAGTATTTGCATTTTACAATCACTGTTTTTTGACGATCAATATTTGTTGTAATAGTCAATGAAGTACTTCAATGATTAAAGAAAAATAAAATTATGTGTTATGAACAAATAATATATTACATGTTTATTTAACTAATTCTTATAAAAATGATCCATTTATATATATTTATGTTGAATGTTAAATTTCACTAAAATTTTTTATAAAAAATATGACAAGAACATAATCCTATATATTGCAGTCAACTGTATATAATCAAACATTTATATAAATAGAATTCCTTTTGTTTCTTTTGAAAGACGTTTTATTATTCGACATTTAAATTAGAAAAAAGGAAACTAGAGCAAGTCCTCCTTAAGTAAAAAGGGTGTGTAATGAAACTAAATTCATTTAGTATATTACAGATGTTTAAATTCACCCATGCTCATGATCTACCCAGAGCTAACACTCTACTAGCCGTTTAACCCTTAAGAGTTTTCTTTGACAAAAGCCGTTTTCCATCCGACATTACCTTGGGCTTAAAAATAAAAAGAAGAAATTCTCGACCTAGTGATATCAGATTAAAGTATAGAAAATAGAGAGGTTTGGTATATAGCTGATAGTCACGAGGATAAAGAGTAATAAACTTACATAAAGTTTAATTACCCTTTTTACATTACACTGCTCTCAGCGCATGGGCTCTGGCAGTGAAGGTATGTATGAGTGTGTGGATGTGTGAGTGCATGTGTATATCGCTATATACCGTGTGGGTATCGGGTGATTGTATCACCGATATCAATTAACGCCGGGTGCACGGATGCACCCAAATGCCTTTGCCGGTCCCTCGTGCCGTTTCTTGTAAACGGACCTGCTTCACAGGTTTCTCTTTTTAGAGGGTACGAGAAAGTCCCTATTTAACGGCTCCACGGAGTCACTCTATTACCTTTATCTATTGTCTTTGGGAATGATTAAGTCAATATCTTTGTCTTATTTATTATCTTAGATAATACCCTTAGTTTTAGTATCGTTATCTTACCGACTACACTAGTAATAATTTTGGTTTAATTTCTCGTTGTCTTACCGACTACCGTTAGTAATAGCTTTAGTTAAATTCGCGTTATCTTACCTATGATCTTTAGTAATAACTTTTGTTTAATGTCGCGTTACCTTACCTAGTATCTCAAATAATAACTAAAGCTTGATACCGTTATCTTATCCATTACCTTTGATGATAACAATTTAAGCTCAATATCGTTATCTTATCTATTATCTTTAACAACAATTTGAGATCTTGTTTTATCTTTTTATCTTCCTAACGTTTGGTATTTATGACCAGACGTGAGAATTATTTTTCTTGAAATTTAAGTGAAAAAGCTAACCTGATATAGAAATGTAATTTGTTAGGTTAGCCATGTAAGGATTTAGTAGGGTGGTACTTTTGGTAAATTTGTCGATTCACAACCATGTCATGGACAAGTTTTGATGTGTATCGTTAGTAAACCAAAGTACCAGTAACAAAAAATTGCTAGAGTGTAGACTAACGCACTCTCATGAACATTTTTAAATTTGGGCACTTTTTGCCAACAAAGAACAGTCTTGATGCAACACTCATGTGTGTTTGCACGTAAGAACTTTAATGTTAGCTTTAGTTTAGATAGGTTAGGCGACTTGTCGCATCTGTTTTACTTTAAGTAGTGTTTCATGCTCCCCGACAAATTTGTGCTGTCGATGATTAGTGTAGTCAAAAACAATGGGGCTACATATTCCGTTTCCTGGTACTTCGTTAGACGTGTTATCGGTCGAAAAACCAGGTGGCGCCTTATATAAACATTTTGTAGGTTTTAAGTTAGGTTTTATGTAGGGTAGTTAGGACTTAGATTTTAAGCTGTTACTGTGCTAACAGACTTTTCCTTTTTTAAGTTTTTTCTTTTGTGGCTTTGTCGCGATTGTTACGTGCCAAATTGGACCTTATACTTTTTTTTAGTTTAATTTTGATGTGCGGAAGTTTCGCGCCATAAATTCAAAAGACTCGGTGCGCATATTTCCGTTACGTCACAGTGCGTTTGCGTCAGATCGCGCGACGCGAGTGGAGTAAGGACAAAGTGGGGAGAAGTTTCCAGGAGACGCTTTAACGTGGCTTTTTTGCCAGAACCTTCGAATGCAGTGGACATTTTTCGGTAATGTATCGTTATCTTTATCTATGTAGATATCCTAGCCTGATTATCTTTTTTTGTCGCCCTTATACCATGTTTCCTTTCCGTTCCCTGCATAGGTAGGTGATGAATTTGTAGCCGTTAGCAGAACCGCCTTCCACGCCGGAGCACCATCTTTAATTACTCCGGAGTGGAGCCCTGAGATCGAGTCCAAGCCATTTGGATGTACGTCAGACGTACCCTCTGTTAATTGCCTTCTAGGGGCCAGCAGCCGCCCTTATGGACGTGCTGACGCCATCTTTATCTATCCTGAAGAACGATTGGCGTACTTCGTGGAAATCTGGACCTATTATGTGAGTACCTTATTGACCTAATTGTTGTAAATTTACTTTATATATTGCGTAATTTAATTTGTGCATTGGTGACGTCATTGATAGATCGGCGCGCCAAAATCTGTACAAAATTAGCGTTACCAACCGCCCGTGACGTCGCTTATTCCGCGCTTGCGCGATGTATTTATCGACGTTTTAAAACGTAAGAATTTGACGCTTTTTAACCGTAAGAATACGCTTTTTTAATCGCAAGAAGATTGGCCTTTATTGAGGATGTAGTGGGGCCAAGCTGGTGTAGCTAAAGAAAAATAGCATGCTCTCGGTCTAAGCTCGGGGTCTATTTCTGCGGAGGCATAAGCTATTCGGGGTTCGAGACTAAACCTGACTTTGAATAAACTAGGGCGCCACTGCGTCAATAAAACTAACACAAAAATTCACCTAAGGATAGACGCAGATAAACCTTAAGAGAATAATATCTACCTGAATTTAGAAATGAAAGGACATAGTTTCTGTACTTATTTTTATCTCAATCAAAACGGAGAGGTTACTTATTTCATTTATTGAGCTCTTGTAAATAAAACGATCACGAGTTTTGACTTGTATCTAATAAAAATTTTGTTTCTTTTCAACTATGTACAAAAAAAATTAAAAGGGTTACAGTGTAAAAACTCTATCATGAAAGTGAATGTTAATTAAAATTGTTCATTTGGCAAAAATCATAACTATTAACAGGGTGGACCTGTCCTTAAAAAATATTATTAAAAAACTTAATACATGATTTATATTGCTTGTAATCTAAGATCTTGGATTTAGCTCACAACGATTTACTTTATGTTATACTCTATATCATACATTATTTCAAAGCAAAAAGTTGCTTATTAACATAAATGTCGCCTGTTTTACAAACATATAAAACTTGACTCTTATCATATACACATGTTATTTTTAGGTGTTGTTCTTAACCAACTTGGTATAAAAGAATATAAGGACATAAAAATTTTGCCAAATTATTTAAATTACTCGAAATAGAAATACGATTTGTTTCAACAAGATATCGTTCAAACTTATAAATCAAAAATTCTTAATTTCGTAATTAAGTACTTATCGTTTAGCTAATTTGGCTTTTCAAACAAAAGGTTCATCACTCTCGTGATGATTCGTCCGGATCACAAAAAAAGAATTGTACTCACCAAAGTTTCATGGCATTAAGTAACAACAATAAAATTATAGAACACCTGTTAACCAAGCATCAAAAGTCCTCCATTTTTTTTCTAGGAATCAGAAAAGCTTGTTTTAGCAAAACTACGAATTACATCTTGAGTTACGGTGATTGAAATTAAAATGAAAATCCGTGTCGATTTTCTAATCCATTAATTACATATGAATAGCTGCTTGCTAAAAATTAAAACTTCTGTTAGCAATAATCAAAACGCCATGTTTCAAAATGACAAACCGTTTTATAAATATTATTAGAACCACGTGCTAACAGAGTTTGTTGCTATGGCAGTAACGCCACGTTAAACGTAATTGCCATGACTAAAGTTTCACTTCAGTCATGATGGCCCCAAAATCCACACCACTACTTTTTTAAAAAACGTGTCTAGCGACTACATGTTAAATACAAGAATGAATGTTCCACGTTCTATTTTAACGCGCATGGTCATCTCTAACTACGGCTGCGCTATGCTTAGGCATGTTTGCGGCGACATTTCCTCCTAAATTCAGGCCACTTACACAACACGAAATGCAAAACGTATTTGCCTAAACAAAAGTGTTACAAAGTTTTCCCTCGACAAAGAAATACATGTGATTCTCCACAAATTTGTGCAACAAAAAAACTATTTGAGGTGTAAAACCTATATCCATTTAAGTAGTTTTTAACATACTTTTAAGTTTAAAAACAAACAACACGTTCAAAATTAAAATTTTTTCAAATTATTGAGAATTTAAAAAATATTTGTTACACGGAGATGACTGAGAATAAGAGTGATGACAGTTATTGGTATGGAAATGACACATCGAAACCCTTGTCCACCGTATTTATGGCTAGATATAATAATAATTTACCCACATATACACTCAAATTTACTCGGTGGTTATATTCCCCGAGGCTAAAAAATGTGTTGCTAAGTTTTTAGGGCTAACACTTACCCGTGATATCTGGCTGATTTAGCATGCAATGGCTCCCTAGATATTTCGTGGTGGCTTCCTGTTATACCACTGTTTGCTTGGCTGTGGACAAAACCCTTTTCCGCCTCAATATCATCAAACTGAAAAAAAATATATTTTTCTAGCATGTCACAATAAACAACACCAGTTACTGTCTTTTCGATAAAAATAAAGGGACGTGTAACTCAGTCGTGTATAACGCCGCACTAATATTGAAGCAGAGAAGGGTTTTGTCCACTTTCAGCAAGATGACGCTCCGCCTCACTTTAGTTTGCGTGTGCGAGCAGCACTTAATACTCAATTTTGCAGCAGGTTGTTTGGAAGGAATGGTTAGAATGAAACCGTAATTTGGCAGGACAAATATCGCGTATGATTCCTTTTAAGAAACAGTTAGTTTCGTTTGCGTAAAATTAGAAGTATGCTATTTCATTTAATAGAAAAGAATGCAAATTGTAAAACTTGTTTTTTTTAAACAAATTGTAAAAAAAATTGCAAAACCATTATACCTTTAACTAAGTAATACTAGTACCTAGAATTGAACACCGGACACATTTTGATAGAAGATAAATAAATGCGTGTGATGATATTCACATATTCAGTGACGTGGTACTAAATTGATTTATGTTCCATTTGGAGTTACTACTGAGTAATATATTTATAACGAAAACTTTGTGTGAATTTTGTCGATTTCTAAATTATAGTTAAAATGCACCGAACTAAATAATCCTATATAATCGAATTAGCAGTATGAAGTGCCAGGTGAGCGAGCAAATGCCGACTACGAAAAGTTGTTGAGCCCCAAATGTTAATTTTCAGAACCTTCAAAACCACGTTTTGACAAGTTCAATACAAGAACGTCATACCTAATTATAAGGCTTGTTGCTACCTTTCTGCAGCGTTTTGATCACTTCCCTCATGGAAAACTGAACTTGAATTTTCTAGTTTTAAATTTTTATGGCTACTCATCGCACAATTAAGGATCTTACGGTGTATAAATTGAACTTCCTTCACTCAAACCGTCGGAATATGCTAATGGAGACAGCTGTAATTGATTGGGTATGCATAATTAAATAAGATTAACATTGACTGTCTGTAAAATTTTATGTAAAACAATTAGAGTTACACTATTGATTAGGTGTGACGTAATTACCTAATAATTTTTTTACAGCTTGTTACGTTAATCGAGGCAACCACGTTGGGCGCCAAATTTATGCTACGTTGGCTCGTAGTCGTGCGTAACACAAAGAAAATCAAAGAAATGACCGGGCTCAATCGGAGATTAGGGGGGGTTGTAGAAAGCAAGACTAACATATGATGTATACGGCGGTAAGGAGTTAGTGACAATACCTGCAAGAAAAATAGTTAAGCAAACCTGAAAAAAAAAGAATAAGCATAGCAGCAATGATAAGCCTAAATTATTCAGTACTTTGTAGAATGTAAATAAAACTGTTTGGATAATCTATATAATATAATCACGATAAAAGCATTACAAAATTTTTTATTACAAAGTGAGGTAATATTGGGGAGTAGTAGAAACGTTTCCTCACACACCAATTAAACATAAATCAGACAAAATGTTAACAAAAGATAAATAGGTAAGACACAATTGATATGAGTAATTCAGTAGTATTGATTTTTTTTTTTTCTTTTTTTTTCTTAATAGCAGGCAAGTCTATTGTAAAAGGTATCAGAACGACGAAGATATGGCAAAACAACGGATAGATATTTAAAGTAATAACAAGTAGGAAATAGTTCAACTTACAAAAAGTCCTTCCGTAACTCTTCCTGGCAATTGAAGTGTGGGATTCACGATGTCCTGCACTAACGAAGCACTTCACTCTTGACTGTGAGGGTGTTGATGGAATTTCTTACACTTTACACTAATCACACCTACGTATTTCACTGGTGTTAGCAGCAGACATTATCATGCTGATGGAACTATGTAGCATTGATAAATTTCTTGTTAATTCTATTTCCTGAGACAATAATTTCAAAATATTTTGTAACACAAATCGTAAAAAAAATTGTAATAAAAATTTAGAATCACGGGCTTTCAAGGCACGATGTAATGCATTAAACTAACAGTAACGTGAGGCGTTTTATTTGCTACCTATGGTAACAAAGAAAAATCTAATGCTTTTGAATAACGAAAATTTGCGCAAACAACGATCTATTTTAGATTCGTTGGGGTTAGAAAATTCAGAAACTACAGTATCAACTGTCTTTACATGTGAATGAGATACCTGTTTATAAGAAGCAACCCTTTTTTCTACTAAACCTGCTACAACTGTATCATCATTTTTTTTTAAACACTCAAGCTTAAAACTGTATTTGGATAATCCAAAGTATGCACTACTCTGATAACAAAAGGACCACGAAAACTAGATCGCACACACAGTTCAAATATAAAAAGACAAATCAACTAAAAAAACACAATTAGTAAAAGCAACGCGTATCACTAAGTCAATGACCTTAAAACCCCACGTGTGGTCAACCAAAACGTTCGCCTATAAAGCATACTTCCTTCAAATGGAATTAGTACCACCACTTGCTACCGGTAATATCCAACTTTTATGTCACAGGAAAAACAACTAAAATCGCCGTGCTTGTTCATGAACAATACGAAAATTAATCCCGCATTAATTCTCACTATTGTCAAAAGCAGAAAGAAGCAGTATTTTCAACGTACTTAAAATATCAGAACAAAGAACAAAACTACAACTGCCCATCTGTTTATATCAACTTGTTGTTACCATGAACTCTTGTCGACTATTATCTCGACTTCGTTAATAACTTAAGGCACATACAATAAGTGAATGCACCGTCATATCTAATAACTAATTACAGTTGTCTATCATTTTCGAGTTGGAAAGTAATTTACGAATAAACCAATTTACAATTCATTCCTTGCAATTTATTTATTAATTGAAAATCAATCTTCAATTAATCTACTTTTAAAGTAATATAGAGAGTAATACGAGAAGGTTTGTTACGTTTTGCAAATAAATTTTGCTGTAACATTCCGCAAATCTCAAAGGCCAAACGTACCTTTATAGTCATCTATAAAATTTATTATGTAGTTTCGGTTCAATTCTGTACTTCCACACTTTTGTAGTGTTGGTGTTTTATCACCTGATGAGGGTTTTATTTACTTTTGCCATAGTACACTAATTGTTTCGAAATTAAATCATTATAATAGCTTCGATTACTTCATAGGGTTCTTGGGAACTATTCCACTCTGATGAGGCTAACAAGTCGTAACTATTGGTCAGTGAATGTTTCCTCCCCTGTGAAGTAATAAAGCTAATGTTTTGTTAATGGCTATATAACTACCAGCCCGATTTGTATTTTCAATGGCTCTTATTATTTTCATAAAAGTTTGTTTACAGATACATCTAACTTTATATCAATTTTCTTATTGCGGACTGCAAATAACTTGTCTTTGTTTATTTGAATTGCCTTTGGGGCATGAACCCGGGTGTGGCCACGAGAAGGTTTGTTACGTTTTGCAAATAAATTTTGCTGTAACATTCCGCAAATCTCAAAAGGCCAGACGTACTTTTATAGTCATCTATAAAATTTATTATGTAGTTTTGGTTCAATTCTGTACTTTCACACTTTTGTAGTGTTGGTGTTTTATCACCTGATAGCGGTTTTATTTACTTTTGCCATAGTACAGTAATTGTTTCGAAATTATATCATTATAGTAGCTTCGATTACTTCATAGGGTTTCTTGCAAACTATTCCACTCTGATGAGGCTAACAAGCCGAAACCATTGGTCAGTGGATGTTTCCTCCCCTGTGAAGTAATACAGCTAATGTTTTGTTAATGGCTATATAACTACCAGCCCGATTTGTATTTGTCAATGGCTCTTATTATTTTCATAAGGGTTTGTTTACAGATACATCTTACTTTTTATATATATATATATATATATATATATATTGCTGTGAAACCTATTAAGAGCCTCTCCATTAATCTTAAACTAAGGTTTTCAAATCGAGCCCCACAGATAGGGCGCCAAGAATGCTGTGAATCCTCTCATATCTGCAGGAACTGGCCCTTTAAAAAAACATTCGAGCCCCACAGATTGGGCGTCAAGATTCTGTGAAATGTACTAAAAGCTATTAACTTAACTGGTCCGTTGACTTTCTTCTGTTAATCGCCTCGGCTGCTCCCCTAGATAACTTACATCCTCATTCATAAAAAAAAACAAACACATTCCTACCACAAACACCAACGTTAACTCTATTTACATCAATATTCACAATACATTAAAATTTCAAAATTAAAATTCAGCATAAATTTCAGTATCAGAAAATTTCACGATTAAATTTGTTATCATTTTATTGTGCATCCTGAATTAAAGTCCTTGTAGGATGCCTACTAATTAATTTAACAATATTGGCAGACCTGAGTCTGAGTACAAAGGGAGCATCTCCCACCCCTTTACGTTAATTAACCAGGTTCATCTAATTGAGCTCAAAGACATACCCAAAATATTTATCAAGAACATAAATACTAAATACTCCTTTCGACTTAAACAAGAAAATTTCACATTAAAATTAAAAATTTGTTGTTAGTACAAATTCATTACTGTCCATTTTAAGTAAATAAATTATAAAGTTATTCAACACACACCAAAACCTCAAAAATTGAACACCAAAGCATAAGTTACCTGAAGGTTAATGCACTCGTGGCTCCAATGTACATCGTCCTCTGTTAATCACACCATTCCAACTGTGTTATGTTTAGGTCCTAGGATTACTGGTCGCCTTTAAAATTTTCTACACCACCATTCATCTAAAAGTTGTTTCAGTGCTTTTCCGGAACTCATCTGTGTATATCTGTATCTTGTTTTGTGGATCTAGTCACGTTTACGAATCATTTAATTATTAACACCCCCGAAAATAGCAAAGAAATTCATACTTCTTTCACGCTATACGCCAAAACTGCCTACTTTTGTGTATTCATTTGTCGTTGCAAATTTGAATAATTGGTTCAGTGATACTAGACCTTATTACCTTGCATCTTCTTTTCTAAGTGCACTAAATTACTTTCATTGTAGCACGTAAAGAGCAAACTGTTTTAAAGTATTAAATAATCACCAAAATATACGAGCAAACTGTTTAAATTATTCAATCAAAATCGGAAAACTAAGAGCACTTTTTAAAGCATCGAATCATCAAAATCTAAGAGAGAGCCCCACTCCTATCAACACGGGTTTATATAATCGCTTGCCCGTGCGTCGGTCTAGTCCCGCAAACGGACAATTTCTAGAATTTCGCATACTATGTTCCCATCTCGCCCGCCCGTGCGTCGGTTCTTATTAAATTTGCACTCGCACCAGTTAAATCTCAGAAATTTCCACACGGCTCGCAGCCTCTGAGAACACCTAATTAAATTTTATACAGAAATCCTTGTTTCTACCTCTCATATTTGCATCTTATTTTCAACCAATCGTGACCCTCATGACGTTGCTCAAATCCCGCCTTTTACTAGATGTGTCTCTGTCTTGCGCATATTATCCGTCTCTATCTACCCTGTTCTGAGTGGTACAAATCGATATTACTTTAGTATCGGTTATTTTCAATCCACGTGTATTCTTATCTGGGTTAAATAACCCCGTTTCTAGCCTTCCAGTGAATATTAAGCAACGGTTTTTCTAAGATTCTCTGTAACCATTTGTTATCTGCAAAATTTACGCAGAACGAGCCTTTTAAAAATACGCAGGTGTTCAATCGTCCTACTTCTAACTAACACTTCTACGATTTGGATATTATTGGGTTTTTACAAGCTTTTATGCGTATTATATGTTTCTAACGGTTCAATTAACTCCAATTAAAATAATACCCTTTAATTTTTAGTGAATCCTAATTAAATATTCAATTATTATATGTACATTTTGTTTAATACTTGTTACCCAAACTTGAATCAATTAATATAAATTTTGCACGTAATTTCCATTTGTTTCTTTACTCGGAATAATTATATTACACGTTGAGCATTTTAATACTGCTTCTTTTTATATAAAGCGTCTTGTAAATAATTTAAATCTCTTATTTTTAATGAAACGAATGAATTTTTATTCTCCACGGTTTTTTAATTTATAAAGCGTATTATCTAATAAAATTCCTTATACACAGTGATTAAAATTATTTGATGTAATTCATTAATTTTCTACCCTGGTCTAAATATGAGTAATATATTTATTAGGAGTTGTGAGTTTCAGATCTGCTGTAATTATAGGATTAATTTAGGGTAGGTTAAGTCATAGGGGTCGTAGAATAAACAAAAGAAACTCCCAAGTAACAAAAGCACATAATTACAGATATTAGAAGAGTAAATAGGTCATTATAAATATGGTTAGTTGAGAGCACACTGTATATAACAGTACAAGCGACTAAACGCATATCCAAGAGTAGCTACGAGCAAAGATAAAAATTTAAAAATGTAACGAAATGCATCGAAATTAAATCAATGGAAAACCTGTATGAATTGGTTAGATAAATATTCAACAAGTGCGTTAGTATATCATCACATACGCAGGCAGAAATTATGTATTATTTGAAAAGCGTACGTGCTAGAAAAGTATTACATTTGTTTAAAAATCCAATTTAATTAGGAAATAAACAAACACCAAATTTATTTCTGTTTAGATAAGAATAAAGCAAACAACAATAATACGTGATTTGATGAACGAAGGTTTCCGGGATTTCTGAATTAAATGTGATGGATGTGAATGAATTACGTGACAACTTGCTCGTTCTTCGATGCAATTAAACTACACAATTGGTAAAGTTTCCGAAAATAACACAAGAGATAAAACAATTGGTGTCGCCCAGCACGTGGAATTAACGAATCGCAAACAACGGGGGCTGGCCTATAAATATGATAACAATTGAACAGCGAGTTAGTATACATTTGAAACTGGGCAGTCACTATACTCGAAAGTGCTAAATTATTCACGCAAACAGTTAGTTAAAACTAAAGTGAAAATTATTTTTATAAGAGTATAAAAATTCTATAAGTGATCCGTTCTACTACAGACGTAAGTAAACCAAATTTAGTGAAATTACACAATTTTTAAAAATAAATAAAACAGGGCTCTTGTTACGACTCGTGGGTACGACTCTTGGTTACGGCCCTTAGATACGAGTCTTGGAGTCAGGAAGACTCTGGAGATTACTGCCTGTTAAATTAATTTGGTAATCTCTGACAATGGTAAATATTCTATTACTGTTTCGTTAATTACGGAGATGAAAAACCTTTTATTGGAATAAACTCATTAGTAACGATTTGGATAGTATTGTGGTTGGATGTCAACTTTTAAATTCGACTCAAAACATTCAGGCTGGACACGAAAACTCATGGGGATGCACAGAAGCTACTGAACCACTCCAGGTTAGATATTATGATATGATTTATTTCTGTAAACTGTTTTAATTCAATAATAATTCAAAAATGTAAGAGTCGACAAAACTGGCGTTTCTTTTATAAATTTATGAAAGGCAATAGGCATCTTGAAACGTTCAAAAGGTCACTAAATACAATAAAAAGCTCGTTTTGCTAGCTTCATTTTCTCAAAATCTGACAGATGTAAATAATTTAAAAAGAGAAGATATTTAAAAAGGTTGTAAATGTTTAATCATTATACTGAGTATTGTAGAATTGCTTTATTTAATTGAATCAGCTAGTTGAGTCAAAGTGATGTTTAAATTAACATTTTTACAAGTACTTGATTAATATAAAGAAAATATCATAGCATTTTATGGTCTGCCCAAATCGTGGGCTTAATATAAGGGAATATCACTGCATTATATGACGCTCATCGTAGGGGTTGGTGAAGTATCACAGCATTTTATTGCGCCCAAGCGTAGGGGCGAAAATATAGCATTTTATGTACGCCCAAATCGTGGGGCTCTAGTAATACAGCAATATATATATATATATATATATATATATATATATATATATATAATTGTGAAGCATTCCTTTGGACTGCTTCTAGCACCTCCGTTGTGCGCCATAATTATTGTGTAATTCATCTCCGCTACTCCGCTATGCTTTGTAAATGCTTATGAAAAACTTTTTTAAAGAAGCTTACCTGGACTGCTGAATCTCAGCTCCACCTAACTGTCTCTATGCTGTAGTCTGAAAGAAAATTACTGCCCTACAATCATACCCAAAATACGCTACTAACAAAATACAGCACACTCTATTTACACGAAATATAATATACATTCTCCAAAACTCCTTTTATTACATACAATAATATAACTTTGATCAGAAACAATGCAATTTCAAAAATGTGTGTGTATTAAATATTTTTATCAAACATATACCCTATTAAAGTAAGTGGACTAACCTCATACCTGACTTTAACTCTCGTCTTAATATGAGCTCACAGTAAAACTCCTTAAACCTGTGTGCAACATTATAGCACTGCAATAATAACAGCCTGGTTATCCTTACATTAATTATAAACCTGTTTTCATTTACATATAAAGTTCAATAAAATTTTCAGTTCATCAAAATTCATAGAATTAACCACTCAAAAGCACAAAAGAGTTAAAACACCTCAAATAAACAGCACAATAATGTTTTATAAAAATTTGTTGTCTGGTAACTATTATCCTGCAAGGATCTGCAAACCAACACTCGAAGATGTTGCCGTCTAGAATGACTCTAGTTTCTGGAACCGCTTCCCAAGTTGAATCACCATTTCTTTCGGCACGCTGCTATCCAAATCTCTCCTAATTTACCATAGAAAGTGCATCCAAAGCTCCAAAATCTCCCATTACAATTAAACTTATGATCAACAAATCAATACTCGATGCATCCACCATTAAAATTCCATTTCAAAATGCCTTTGTAAACTCCAACACCTAAAATAGCAGTAGTTTGTACTTACATGCTTGATAAAAGCTTTGCTCTTCACTCTGTATTTACTTTAAAATTTTCACTATGCCAATTCATTACCAAGACGCACCAGCTTGTGTAATTACAATTAACAATACTTGTTAAAAAAATACTATGTGAGATTGACTACTCGAGTTAACCTCGATGGCGAGCAAAGAGGTAAAAGAGCTTCACCCTACCTCTACGGTGTTTATATAGAGCCAAACATACCCCCCTGTTTTCAAGTTTCCGCACAATTCTCCAACGGATAAACAAAAATTCCCGGTATTCTGCCAACCGTCGACTCCTTTCTTAAAACTCCAAGCATAACGGCCACAAAATTCCACGTATTTTCGAAACAAACATCAACAATTTTTTACTCTCCATAAAATTTAACGCACGAACACAGAAAAATACCAAGAAAATCTTTCCTACTCGTCCAACGGTCGATGCATTCACCGAAAAACTAGCGTCAAGCGAAATCAATCCCTGCTAGATCACGCCTCACAATTGAAACGAACCTAGTCCTTCTTTCTTCCTCTCACATACAGCCGTTCTACACCTTGTTTCATGATTACGAACCCCACTCGGATAAGTGCCCTCTCTACCTTTCAAACTGTTACGCGTCCACTTGAAACGTCCAATTATGTTTCTTAATTCCTTTCCCTATTTTCGATCGATACAAACACCTTTCATCTCGCTCTTGCTAATAGCTTCAAAACTAACCTTGTTCCCCTGTTTGTTACGAAGTCTAACTGATATTCGACTTTTGCATCTCCTCTGTTATGTGCTGTAACAAAGTCCGTCCTTGTTTGTGATATCGACCCCTGTCTGCCTTTATCGTTCATTTACATTCGTAGAAATTATCAACTTTGTTCCTATCCATAACAAGCGCGTGTTTTTATTACTATCTTACGCTAAACGGTATTGAAATGTTTGCATATTATTAACAGATGCCCTTAAAATTATCGATTCTACGCTAAAGCAAATTTTAAAAGCTTTTAAACCATTGCACACTGTTTTATATTTAAAGCGGCATTTTTATCTAATTGTTCTTGTTGATAGATGTTTAACCTTTATCGTTTTACTCTATAGGTATTATGATATTGTTTATAAAATACAAAACTGAAACTAAATTCAAATTAACTCTAAAGTCAATTCACTCAGATTTTATTAAAAACATGTTTTCAGGTTTTGGCCCTCCTGTAAAATAAGCGAATACAAATTACTGTCTTTTTCGTTGCGGGTTTCGATTTAGTCGCATGGAATTGCGCACAAATAAAGCGCGCGTTTTTAAAGGTGCTTACTTTAATGTGATCGTAAAGTCGATGATTTGGTTCTCAAATTTTAGTTTTTTTTTAACCTTTTTAAAAAACACCAAATCCATTTGCGTATTATAATCACGATCGCGTCAGGCAGTTATAAATAATTGAGAACAAACTAACATATCTACTTATTTTTGTTAAAACTTTATAAATTCTGCGAGGTTTGTATGGCCTATAAAATACACCTGAATTATTTATATGGGGATTCTATTCAAAACGCAATAGACGCGGCATAATATCTATTAGTAGACTTACATAAAAAATTAGTGAGCAATTAAATATTCAAATAAAAGAACATTTGTTTTCTGCTGAAGCCAATTCGTATGTTACTAATTGAAAATTGAACAAACATTTCGTGGTGTTGCTCTACAAACAATTCTCAGTAACACGCTATTTTTATAGAATTTTATGTTATATTGGAACCGCTAAAGTTAATTCAGAGAGACAACCCTAAAGGTGATGTGCGGAAGCTGCATATTCAATAACTGTGTCCATTGTGCCCTTACGCCTATATTGATCTTAGCGGTTGGTATTCGAGTACCACGCTGTAAGTGTGTAGACGAATCGAGGAGCTACAGATCCAATTGTTTTAAATCAATTTTTTTTAAATGCCTTTCACTTCTTGTCACAGCTCTTATTATTGCGCTGCTGGGATGGCACGTATTGGCCATAAAGACAACAATTAATGCATTCGAAGACATTCTCAACAATATCCAACTATTTGCAAATATATTTTTGATAGCTAGAACACTCTGTTACACAATACAGTTTTATTTTTCTCACAGAGTTGGCACAGTAATGATGAATGGCATCCAAAGCACCTTGAACAAAAATAAATCAAACACAAATATAAGTTTTTTGGAAATTTCTGACGTGAAAAGGATAAGTAGGCGCTGTGCTGTATTTTGCTATTTGACTGCAGGTTTTATGGTACTCTATACTATTTATTTGGTTCTGACAAGTGATCGATCCAAAGTAAATTTTCTAGTCAGGTTTGGAATGCTCGCCTGTTTCTACTCAGAATTGGTTATTGCCATTGTGATACGAGGATTAGTAGATTTATTTGTAACAATTATTAAGAAAGGTCAAAAAGTACTTGCAAAGGATCTAAGTGCCGAGAAGGTAAGACGGGAACCTGGGACGAAAACAACCTTTGTTAGCTTTCTACAAGACGATATAAAACCGAACTTAAATCTGGAAATACCTTTAACAAGTTTCGAACGGTTATATTTATCGATGATGTGGAATATAAGACTTTGTAATAGATATTCGAATCCTAGCACACTTTTATGGCTTATTGTGGCTATCGTAATGTTTACGTTTGACAGTTACATAACGATCATTTTTATGATTGAGGACCCAAATAGGCTAGGCTCACCAGAATATGTTGAACTAGGATTTCAGTTATATGGCGATAGCTTGGTACTGTTGGCTATGACACCTGCTATAGAGGGAATGAACAGAATGGTAAGTATTTAAACAACGATACACCTGCAATAGGTGACAAGTATCAATAATTAGAAACCGATTTTATAGACAGGATTCAGAGTAGCCTGTTCCAAAGATTGATTGTAGTTCTTCAGATTTTTTTTAATCAACAATGGTTACCCAAGATCACTTCTATCAAAACTACTACCTACTAACATAATCATAGTTTTTTCTCAAAATAAACCTACTGATGTCATTTACAATATATTGATGTGATCAGGAAGTCACAAGAGGTCATTGAGCATCACATTCTGTGAGAAAACAGACCAAAGCTCAGAAAATAGAATTTTTCCATATTTAATTTTACCCTGTATAATATTTCATAAGATTTCTGTAGCACATAAGAGAAAATACCATGTAAAATAATACGCTCTATAGTGTTGAAACATACTATTTAGGAACGAAGCCCAATTTTAAAATCGTGAAAATACAAAAGCATTCATTTATCCGTGTGTAAATATTTATTATCCTGAAAAATATCAGTTTTGTTGCATCTATAAATACCGTAAAACGAGTCGTGTTCACCAACTTTAAGAATTCTAAATAACTTCAATATCAAGCTATATTTTTTAAAATATATCATTTGAAACAGGTTCAAGTGGGCGAGAATATAAAAGCCACACTTTATAAAATGCCAATTGGATAATACATTAATTTTTTTTAGAAATATTATTTATTATATGAAAAATATGACATTTATTCCCTTAAATAAACTATTCCTTCAAGAATGTTCTCAAAGCCATAAAACATTTGTAAATAAGCAAACGACACCTAATAATTTCTTATGCATGAATGCACACGATAACATCGGAAAGACTATACCAGATAAGATAACAAGTTTAACAGCTATAATTTTTACAGAAGCACGTATGTGAGCGAGATAACCAACTATTGATTTAATTCATTAATAAAGGATGGGAAATTTTTATGATCACCATAAATTTAAACTGACAGGCTATTAAGCGTAATGAACACAGGAAGCACATCATGACGGTGACTAATATTCGGGAATATTACCGAAATTTGAGAAAAAAAACTGTATTAAGAATGTGTTTATATTACAGGCCCAGTTAATGAGAGCAATATTAATATTTATAGTTCCGGGTTTGGACCGTGGCATTTTATTAACAAAGGTCGACATTTCGCCCACTTTTGTAAGGGGTTTCACCAGGACAAGAAAAGAAAATTAGTAATAGAATAAAAAATAACATTAAAGATAAGAATTATAATATTAAGTAAACAAGTTATAGTATAAAGAGTAGAGTTGCTCCTGAACTAGAAGCCTCACTAGCCCATTCAAAGCCAAAAGATGTCTTGTGAACGATTTAATCAAAACTTGTCATTCAAGATTTAATATTTTAGATTTGAATATAATTACTTCGCCATTAGATTAATAGTTACTTAATGAAGCGCAACAACGATTAAATTATGGTTCCAATATAAATAGGTGAAATGTCACCGGCTATTTAATCTATTAAAAATAAAACTATTCGAAAACTCCTACTTGATGTATGAAGATTAAAATTGGAAGCGGGAATATTTCGATGTTGTTAATTATAATAGAAAGATCATTTAGATAGCGATAGAGATAAGAAGACCATGCAAGAATTTGATAATCCAAAAGGCAAGTATACCTTTGTTTTAACCTAAAGAGACAATTTGTGTATTATTAGGTAGATTAAGCTAGTATCAGCTTTTATTTTTTGTATAGAAGATTATTCATGAATGGCTAGTTTTGCTTTAGCCATTTTGAAGTCAGAGTTAAAGGTTTTGACCCTTTAAAAATGTCTATTCTTGGTCGTTAATGAGTTACACAAAAACGGGGTAATCGAGCATATTTAAATTATCCATAAAATTTTTTAAAAATTGTGGCTCACATATGAGGTTTTCTAATTATAAACAAAAATTAGATGAAGAATGTTATAATATGTAGGTAATGATAAAACGCTTCTTTCTAAACTTAAGCTGTAAATTGTATATATATATATATATATATATATATATAAGCTTTCTTGGTATTTGTATGTTTGTGTAAGAAGATGTGTAGACGATTGATGTTTTGAATGTATCAGGAATGTTCATAAAATTGTGTTGAGATTTCTTTGTTTTGTTTAGTTTTAAAAGGATAAGTAGGCGCTGTGCTGTATTTTGCTATTTGACTGCAGGTTTTATGGTACTCTATACTATTTATTTGGTTCTGACAAGTGATCGATCCAAAGTAAATTTTCTAGTCAGGTTTGGAATGCTCGCCTGTTTCTACTCAGAATTGGTTATTGCCATTGTGATACGAGGATTAGTAGATTTATTTGTAACAATTATTAAGAAAGGTCAAAAAGTACTTGCAAAGGATCTAAGTGCCGAGAAGGTAAGACGGGAACCTGGGACGAAAACAACCTTTGTTAGCTTTCTACAAGACGATATAAAACCGAACTTAAATCTGGAAATACCTTTAACAAGTTTCGAACGGTTATATTTATCGATGATGTGGAATATAAGACTTTGTAATAGATATTCGAATCCTAGCACACTTTTATGGCTTATTGTGGCTATCGTAATGTTTACGTTTGACAGTTACATAACGATCATTTTTATGATTGAGGACCCAAATAGGCTAGGCTCACCAGAATATGTTGAACTAGGATTTCAGTTATATGGCGATAGCTTGGTACTGTTGGCTATGACACCTGCTATAGAGGAATGAACAGAATGGTAAGTATTTAAACAACGATACACCTGCAATAGGTGACAAGTATCAATAATTAGAAACCGATTTTATAGACAGGATTCAGAGTAGCCTGTTCCAAAGATTGATTGTAGTTCTTCAGATTTTTTTTAATCAACAATGGTTACCCAAGATCACTTCTATCAAAACTACTACCTACTAACATAATCATAGTTTTTTCTCAAAATAAACCTACTGATGTCATTTACAATATATTGATGTGATCAGGAAGTCACAAGAGGTCATTGAGCATCACATTCTGTGAGAAAACAGACCAAAGCTCAGAAAATAGAATTTTTCCATATTTAATTTTTACCCTGTATAATATTTCATAAGATTTCTGTAGCACATAAGAGAAAATACCATGTAAAATAATACGCTCTATAGTGTTGAAACATACTATTTAGGAACGAAGCCCAATTTTAAAATCGTGAAAATACAAAAGCATTCATTTATCCGTGTGTAAATATTTATTATCCTGAAAAATATCAGTTTTGTTGCATCTATAAATACCGTAAAACGAGTCGTGTTCACCAACTTTAAGAATTCTAAATAACTTCAATATCAAGCTATATTTTTTAAAATATATTATTTGAAACAGGTTCAAGTGGGCGAGAATATAAAAGCCACACTTTATAAAATGCCAATTGGATAATACATTAATTTTTTTAGAAATATTATTTATTATATGAAAATATGACATTTATTCCCTTAAATAAACTATTCCTTCAAGAATGTTCTCAAAGCCATAAAACATTTGTAAATAAGCAAACGACACCTAATAATTTCTTATGCATGAATGCACACGATAACATCGGAAAGACTATACCAGATAAGATAACAAGTTTAACAGCTATAATTTTTACAGAAGCACGTATGTGAGCGAGATAACCAACTATTGATTTAATTCATTAATAAAGGATGGGAAATTTTTATGATCACCATAAATTTAAACTGACAGGCTATTAAGCGTAATGAACACAGGAAGCACATCATGACGGTGACTAATATTCGGGAATATTACCGAAATTTGAGAAAAAAAACTGTATTAAGAATGTGTTTATATTACAGGCCCAGTTAATGAGAGCAATATTAATATTTATAGTTCCGGGTTTGGACCGTGGCATTTTATTAACAAAGGTCGACATTTCGCCCACTTTTGTAAGGGGTTTCACCAGGACAAGAAAAGAAAATTAGTAATAGAATAAAAAATAACATTAAAGATAAGAATTATAATATTAAGTAAACAAGTTATAGTATAAAGAGTAGAGTTGCTCCTGAACTAGAAGCCTCACTAGCCCATTCAAAGCCAAAAGATGTCTTGTGAACGATTTAATCAAAACTTGTCATTCAAGATTTAATATTTTAGATTTGAATATAATTACTTCGCCATTAGATTAATAGTTACTTAATGAAGCGCAACAACGATTAAATTATGGTTCCAATATAAATAGGTGAAATGTCACCGGCTATTTAATCTATTAAAAATAAAACTATTCGAAAACTCCTACTTGATGTATGAAGATTAAAATTGAAAGCGGGAATATTTCGATGTTGTTAATTATAATAGAAAGGTCATTTAGATAGCGATAGAGATAAGAAGACCATGCAAGAATTTGATAATCCAAAAGGCAAGTATACCTTTGTTTTAACCTAAAGAGACAATTTGTGTATTATTAGGTAGATTAAGCTAGTATCAGCTTTTATTTTTTGTATAGAAGATTATTCATGAATGGCTAGTTTTGCTTTAGCCATTTTGAGGTCAGAGTTAAAGGTTTTGACCCTTTAAAAATGTCTATTCTTGGTCGTTAATGAGTTACACAAAAACGGGGTAATCGAGCATATTTAAATTATCCATAAAAATTTTTAAAAATTGTGGCTCACATATGAGGTTTTCTAATTATAAACAAAAATTAGATGAAGAATGTTATAATATGTAGGTAATGATAAAACGCTTCTTTCTAAACTTAAGCTGTAAATTGTATATATATAAGCTTTCTTGGTATTTGTATGTTTGTGTAAGAAGATGTGTAGACGATTGATGTTTTTGAATGTATCAGGGAATGTTCATAAAATTGTGTTGAGATTTCTTTGTTTTGTTTAGTTTTAATAAAGTCTACAGCATATTTGTCGCTGAGCTAGTAAGAAATAACGGCCAAAATAAGGTAAGAATCTACATCATATCATTTTTATTTTTTCAATTAATAGTTATTGTATCTTTATAATACAATAAAAGGCTGTACCCGAAGTATTCACAGCAACATATCTAATCTTTCACCACTGCTAGACAATTACTAAAACATCCTCTTGTAACTATTGTAACAAATTTATTTTCTAGCAATATCTTCACAAATACTTAATTTATTTAATTTATAAAAAGCCAATTCAAATATAATATCTCTACACAATCTACGTGATAAATATTACATGTTTTTAAATCCAATATAAGCTTTCAAACTGCGAGCATAAATTATAAATTAAGCGGTGACAGAAAATGCCATTTGCTAACGCCACTATAAGGACTCCCTCCTTTAATAATTATAAAACCGTAACTGTTGTCAGGCGGCAGAATACGTCAATAGGACACTTCCACCTGAGCTGTTGTTAGAGAAGGTCAATTGTTCTTTACATAAAAAAACATGGCGTTGCACACCTGGTGTTGGAAGCATCGAAAGATAAAGGTCGATTTTCAAGATGAAATCGTCTTGGTTAAACTCATTATATGTCCACGCTTTGCATGTATTAGTTCGTATAAGACGGGACGTAAATTGTTCTGGTTGGCTTTAGGATAGCAGTAAGTATTACCGAGCTTTAAGGCCTTTATTAATTTAATATTTGCAGTGCAGCTTACTATAACTTAAGAAAATTTATAAAATTTATTAGTAACCTATGGAAAATTTATTGGCAACTATTTGAAATCTTATAGGAATTGTAAAGCATATTTGAAATTTTACTTGATATGGAAATCAATCCAACATGGTTCATTTGTTCAATGTGGACGCACGTAATGTCTGTTAGATATTCAGTATCCAGTTGATTGGATTGTGTGATGTTGGAGATTTCTAACCTGTAATGGCTGAAATAAAAAGATTCCAATTTATTAATTATTATTCCGGGTATGGTCCTAATACATTGCAAGTATTCTTCTGATGGATTAACATCTGGTATGTAATTAGTGTTTTTTTAATACGTCAGCTGTAACTTTTGGCATGACAGACAAATAATTTTTTGTTTGTTCACGTGGAAATTTTTAGTTCATTAGGTGAATGACAAACAAGTTATTTTTAAACCTTGGTAAAGGAATCTATAAAGCTTCACTTTTAATATTTGTATGAATACTAACAAAAATGGTAGATGGCGATATAAAGATAGAAAAGGTTAACTTTCAGAATTAACAAAGATTAAAGCTATTTTTGTGAATTAAATTGTTTCATTTTGCTTTTCATTAATTAACATTTGAAATATTTTATCACTTGATGTGAAGTCTATGTAGTACTACCAAGACCAAATGAAGTATGTAATATAAATTTAATTAATCCCAAAACTCAAATTAAACATTTACAAGAATAAATTCTTGCTATAATCTAATAATGTAAAAACCACATTACTCTAATTTTGTGAGATGAATTGTTGAAATTATTATCAAGTGCATGTGAACATATTATTCATTATCATAATTTAGTCATATTTTTAAAGATGATGTTTTGTAAATAATTTTATACTGCAACTTAAAGGAATAGATATTCATTTTGCCAAAGACTATGATTATTAGTTGGAATGAATGAGGGTTGATTCTAATTAATTATGAATTTTTGAAATTAATGCACAAACGGTGCTAGCCTTGTTTTAATCTGTTTACAGGTGTAGCAGTACGATCAATATCGAGCCATAAGGTAAGAAAACTTTAGGGATTGGGTTTTCGTAATATTTTTTGTATAGCGGTATTTGAGTATAGGTTTCCGCATTCGACTTATACAAAAGACTCAAGTTGGGTCTTCTTAGTATGCAAAACTTCGGTGGCGCCATATTCACTATATTTTGGTCGCAGTCCAACTCCGACCCAAAGCTCATGTTTTACCCAGAGCAAATCGTTCGACTAGCCGCTTAGCCTTTGGAGGTTTCCTCAATTACGAGCCATTTTCCACCGAAACTAACCTTGGGCTCTTTACATCTTCAGGAAATCCTCGTTATATATCCTTGTGCCTTTCAGCTTGTCATATAGGAGTAAAGAGAATAACCCCCTTAGTAAGACAAAACGTTATAAATAGCGCCCAACGTATAGGCCTCGATTGCTTTACCAAATGCGATAGCACATAACGTGCAGGCTTCGATTGATTGTGCATGTTTACACTTGTTGATTCGTGAATCATTTACTCAAGATTAATTTAGTTTATTGTTGTTGTTCGACTGAAGTTTTAGTGCAAATTATTTAACTGAGTTTAAATTATAGTTAGTTAGCTAGTCTATTTCTTGATGGCTGATACCTATTAAGTTGTTTATTTCATAAAGATGAATTGGATTACGAATTGAGAATCCGAGGAGTTATTAGCAGCAGACCGATGCAGGATAAGAGAAAAATGTTGGGCCGATTATTAACTAAAGAAACAACAGTACCTGGTCGTTTAATTGATCCTTCTGCATATGTTATAGAATTTTCAGATGAACGAGATGTGATTGATACATCGATAGAGTTTGTAAAAAATGTTTTATTAGAATTTGAAGGTGAGCTAGCAGACCCTACATTTAAGAGGATACAGTCGAAATTAATACATCTTGATGGTCGAGTTAGGAGGATGAAAATTCCTTTAGATAATTCGGATGAGGCTACTTTATTTAAAAATGAATATCGTTAGCAACTACCCTTACCATGGAGGCCGAACTGCACGATCAACTTATGAAGAATGAATATGTAAGCGGATATAGTGAATTGTCTATGAGAGAAAGCATTCCAGCTGTTGTCAGTGCTCCTATTCACACTGTTTTATACTTAGTTCCCCCTATTCCAATTGGTTCGTGGTCAGTAAAATTTTCTGGAGATCCAAGACAGGTTCATCAATTTTTGGACAGAGTAGCAGAGTTGGCACACTCGCGTAAAGTATCTGAAGAAGATTTATTTAATGCTTCTGTAGAATTATTCACAGGTAACGGAGAGTGGTATCGTTGTGTTAGAAGTTCTTTAACAAACTGCCATTTGCTAACGCCACTATAAGGACTCCCTCCTTTAATAATTATAAAAATCGTAACTGTTGTCAGGCGGCAGAATACGTCAATAGGGCACTTCCGCCTGAGCTGTTGTTAGAGAAGGTCAATTGTTCTTTACATAAAAAACATGGCGTTGCACACCTGGTGTTGGAAGCACCGAAAGATAAAGGTCGATTTTCAAGATGAAATCGTCTTGGTTAAACTCATTATATGTCCACGCTTTGCATGTATTAGTTCGTATAAGACGGGACGTAAATTGTTCTGGTTGGCTTTAGGATAGCAGTAAGTATTACCGAGCTTTAAGGCCTTTATTAATTTAATATTTGCAGTGCAGCTTACTATAACTTAAGAAAATTTATAAAATTTATTAGTAACCTATGGAAAATTTATTGGCAACTATTTGAAATCTTATAGGAATTGTAAAGCATATTTGAAATTTTACTTGATATGGAAATCAATCCAACGTGGTTCATTTGTTCAATGTGGACGCACGTAATGTCTGTTAGATATTCAGTATCCAGTTGATTGGATTGTGTGATGTTGGAGATTTCTAACCTGTAATGGCTGAAATAAAAAGATTCCAATTTATTAATTATTATTCCGGGTATGGTCCTAATACATTGCAAGTATTCTTCTGATGGATTAACATCTGGTATGTAATTAGTGTTTTTTTAATACGTCAGCTGTAACTTTTGGCATGACAGACAAATAATTTTTTGTTTGTTCACGTGGAAATTTTTTAGTTCATTAGGTGAATGACAAACAAGTTATTTTTAAACCTTGGTAAAAGGAATCTATAAAGCTTCACTTTTAATATTTGTATGAATACTAACATAAAATGGTAGATGGCGATATAAAGATAGAAAAGGTTAACTTTCAGAATTAACAAAGATTAAAGCTATTTTTGTGAATTAAATTGTTTCATTTTGCTTTTCATTAAATAACATTTGAAATATTTTATCACTTGATGTGAAGTCTATGTAGTACTACCAAGACCAAATGAAGTTTGTAATATAATTTTAATTAATCCCAAAACTTAAATTTAAACATTTACAAGAATAAATTCTTGCTAGTATCTAATAATGTAAAAACCACATTACTCTAATTTTGTGAGATGAAATGTTGAAATTATTATCAAGTACATATGAACATATTATTCATTATCATAATTTAGTCATATTTTTAAAGATGATGTTTTGTAAATAATTTTAAACTGCAACTTAAAGGAATATATATTCATTTTGCCAAAGACTATGATTATTAGTTGGAATGAATGAGGGTTGATTCTAATTAATTATGAATTTTTGAAATGAATGCACAAACGGTGCTAGCCTTGTTTTAATCTGTTTACAGGTGTAGCAGTACGATCAATATCGAGCCATAAGGTAAGAAAACTTTAGGGATTGGGTTTTCGTAATATTTTTTGTATAGCGGTATTTGAGTATAGGTTTCCGCATTCGACTTATACAAAAGACTCAAGTTGGGTCTTCTTAGTATGCAAAACTTCGGTGGCGCCATATTCACTATATTTTGGTCGCAGTCCAACCCCGACCCAAAGCTCATGTTTTACCCAGAGCAAGTCGTTCGACTAGCCGCTTAGCCTTTGGAGGTTTCCTCAATTACGAGCCATTTTCCACCGAAACTAACCTTGGGCTCTTTACATCTTCAGGAAATCCTCGTTATATATCCTTGTGCCTTTCAGCTTGTCATATAGGAGTAAAGAGAATAACCCCCTTAGTAAGACAAAACGTTATAAATAGCGCCCAACGTATAGGCCTCGATTGCTTTACCAAATGCGATAGCACATAACGTGCAGGCTTCGATTGATTGTGCATGTTTACACTTGTTGATTCGTGAATCATTTACTCAAGATTAATTTAGTTTATTGTTGTTGTTCGACTGAAGTTTTAGTGCAAATTATTTAACTGAGTTTAAATTATAGTTAGTTAGCTAGTCTATTTCTTGATGGCTGATACCTATTAAGTTGTTTATTTCATAAAGATGAATTGGATTACGAATTGAGAATCCGAGGAGTTATTAGCAGCAGACCGATGCAGGATAAGAGAAAAATGTTGGGCCGATTATTAACTAAAGAAACAACAGTACCTGGTCGTTTAATTGATCCTTCTGCATATGTTATAGAATTTTCAGATGAACGAGATGTGATTGATACATCGATAGAGTTTGTAAAAAATGTTTTATTAGAATTTGAAGGTGAGCTAGCAGACCCTACATTTAAGAGGATACAGTCGAAATTAATACATCTTGATGGTCGAGTTAGGAGGATGAAAATTCCTTTAGATAATTCGGATGAGGCTACTTTATTTAAAAATGAATATCGTTAGCAACTACCCTTACCATGGAGGCCGAACTGCACGATCAACTTATGAAGAATGAATATGTAAGCGGATATAGTGAATTGTCTATGAGAGAAAGCATTCCAGCTGTTGTCAGTGCTCCTATTCACACTGTTTTATACTTAGTTCCCCCTATTCCAATTGGTTCGTGGTCAGTAAAATTTTCTGGAGATCCAAGACAGGTTCATCAATTTTTGGACAGAGTAGCAGAGTTGGCACACTCGCGTAAAGTATCTGAAGAAGATTTATTTAATGCTTCTGTAGAATTATTCACAGGTAACGGAGAGTGGTATCGTTGTGTTAGAAGTTCTTTAACAAACTGAAGTTCTTTGGTTATTCGTATAAAGGAAGATTTCTTACCATCACACTCAGAGGACGAGATTTGGGAAAAAAATTAGATCGCTTCATCAACACAAAGGAAAATCTGTAGTTATATACATATAATTATAGCCCATATGGAGAATTTGCAGAATTATACAAGATGATTAAGAGGAATTTGAATACCATTAAATCTAAAATCTAAAAACTCCCACTTAAAACTGATTTAAAATGCGAATTTGTAGAGATTTATCACCGATAGCAACAAAGTTTTACACATATCTGCTATATAGCCGTTGGATTATATTAGATTAAATAAACATCATTAGAGTTACAGTTTTTATGTTGGCTGCCACTAAAATTCATTGCGAAATAGCTAATTGTTAAACACAACTGAAAAAAATATCTTCTCGTTCACTTAGTGAAAGTTGGGCCGGCCCGAAATTTCGCGCCGGGCCGGGTCGTCAGTTTTCATTTCGAGTCGGGCCTCGCTCGGGCCGAGCCGGTCACTTTTCTGCATCGGGCCGGGCCGGGCTAATTAAAATCGCGGCCCGGCCCGAGTCCATCCCTAACGCTAGCCTTCGCATCTGTAAGAAGTGGATAATCTGTGGCCACGTTTCCACACGTACAGCACAATAATAAATTTCGATCATACTTGCAATATAAAGTTGATTTGTTTTTGTGTTTAATCCTCTAATATTTGGGAAATGTATATTAAAAGAATTAGTAACTAAATAACAATTTATTTACTACAGTCTATATTGGATATAGGAGTCGGATTTATATAAAAATAATAATAAGACAGTTGGGTATAAATTGTTTTATTTAGACACATTCATTTAAAAGCACTTGTGTACGTTCTGAAATCAAGTATAAGACTACTAGCTAGAAAAACCATAGTGTTATAAAAACATAAAAGGTAGGGGTAACTACCTGCACCCTACATGGGGCGCAGATTGCTATTTTAGTCAAACATAAATGCCTTAGTGTTGTAAAAACTGAAAGTTAGTAGAAGGAAGTATTGATTTAGTTTTTGCTTAACACCAGAACAGATTCCAACACTCCCACTCAAAAATATAATCAATATTTACAATTTACTTTGCGATTTCATTTGTGTCTATCTAGGGATAAAATATTTTTACAATGGCCCAACATTTGTTGCAAGGATCGGGAAAAACTCTAATAAAAAAAAAACCCGACCAGACCATAACTTATATAGTATCCTAATTACTAAGTTTCTTAATTTCTATTAATAAACTTGAACAAAAAAAATTATTCCATTAGGCCTATCTTGAAACGGATTTCCTGAAATGTTGGTCCTGGTACCTGCTAAGTAAAAGCATCTGCTAACTGCTCACCTGTGGAAATATATTTTAGTACTATTGACTCTTTTTCAATTTGTTCTCGGGTAAAATGGTATTTTATGTCAATATGTTTTGAGCGTTTATGAGCAGTATGATTATTCGCTATTGAAATACAACCATTGTTGTCTTCAATAATAATTATTGGCTGCTTAATTAGGAAATTAACACTATTTAATAAAGATTTTAACCATAAGGCTTCTCTGACCCCTTCATACAGAGCCATGTATTCGGCTTCTGTAGAAGAAACTGCAACTGAACTTTGCCTTTTTGTATTCCAACTAATTAAACAACGTTCAAAAAGCTTAAATAAATAGCCTGTAGTGCTCTTGCGGTCAGTTTCATTGCTTCCCCAGTCAGCATCTACAAAACCAACTAATATTTCGTTAAATGCGCCCTGTCTGTATATTAATTTGATGTCAACAGTACCTTTAATATACCTTAATGCCCTTTTTAAGCATTGCCAGAGTTCTCGATTATTTTTGCTCTGGTATCGACTAAGAATATTTGTAGCTATGCATAAATCGGGCCGCGTACATAGCATGGCATACATTAAGCATCCGATAAGATTGCGACAGGGTAATTTACAATTTTCATCGGAGTTTAATTCAACATTTGGAAGAGGGGTACTCACAGCTTTACAATGGCTCATGTTAAATTTTTTTTAATATTGTTTTCATATAGGTACTTTGACTTAATGAAATTTCGTTTCCGTTTCGTTCGACTTTTATTCCAAGGAATAGTTTTATTTCATTTAAATCAACCATGAAAAAAATTTTCATTAAATAAGTCTTAAAATTTATCATTGTGGTGATGTTTCCTGTAACAATCAAGAGATCATCTACATATCATACAATATAAATATTTTCACTTATAAGACCTTTGTTAAGAAAATATAAACAATGATCAACAGATGAATTTGTGAAATTACACTGTCTTAAAACTTTATCGAAATGTTCAAACCAACATCTAGCTGATTGTTTCAAGCCGTATAACGATTTGTTTAGTTTACAAACCAAATTGTCTTTTTCGACTTTACCTCCATCGGGCACTCGCATATAGATTTCTTCCTTTAGAATACCGTTAAGGAATGCGGTTTTTACATCCATTTGGTGAATTAATAAAGTTAATTGATTTGCAAAAGCTACAAGAAATCTGAATGTGGAAATACGAGTTACCGGCGCAAAGGTTTCATCATAATCCAACAAATATTGTTGGATAAACCCTCTTGCTACTGTAGACATTTTATGTTTTGGTTCCTACTCTATTGATTTTCTAACTTTTAATTTCAACATTAGGAGTAGTGGAGACACTTTATGTTTTAGATAAGAAGGTTATGTTATATTGGATACTGATTATGAATGATTGCTTTAAGTGTGTATAGTTATGCAGAAAATAAAAATAATCTATTTACATCCTGATAGTTACGTGTTTTATTTTAGCTTGGGAGATAATTTCTCCCACAGATTCCAAAAAGCCTATTTATTTTATGCACCATTATTACGAATTGTGAGGTTATGTCACTTGCCTCGTGTTAAGAAATTTTTAAGTTTATGTTAACCAATTACCATGAATCAGCAGAGTAATGGAATTGTACCAAACGAAGCCTACGATTTAAATAATTTCGAACGATTTTACCAGCAAGCTCAACAACCCTGTGTTGGAGTTGAACAAGCACCAGCGATGGATTCACACACTCCGGTACCTGTTGTAGGTGAACCGTTTAATTTTAATGTTATGCTTCAAACAATGAACACGATTATGCAGCAAAATGCTAAACTTATGCAACAAGTTTTCGTTAATCAAGCTAATAATGCACAGGTTAGAAATTTCAATATTATGCCTGACTTTTCGAAAAGCATCTCAACATTCAATGGAGAAGATTTATCTACAAGTAAATTTTGGCTTGAAATCTTACAAAGTACTGCTACTTTACATAACTGGCCGGAAGAGTTTATCCTAGAAACTGTCAGAACACATCTTGTAGGTGCTGCACATCATTGGTATATAGTGAAACAAAGTTCGATCTTAAGCTGGGAAGAATTTAAGAGGGAGTTTCGTAACACTTTTATTCACGAGAAGAATTTAACCATGTTATGGAAAACAATGAGTGCACGAATGCAGAGTCCCCGTGAGGATCTCAGTTTTTATTTCCACGAAAAGTTAGGTTATGTTCCCAGTTAAGTTTAAGTTTCGACGAAACGAAGGAGCAAATAGCAATCGGGTTAATTTCTCGCGAGTTGGCTTCGATGATATTAAGTAAAACACATCTAGACGTGGATGATCTTTTCAGAGATTTGGTGCTTTACGAACGGGTAAATAATGAACGTAGGTCTAGGCATGTAACTAAGCCGTCTTCTCGAGGTGCAATTAGTGGACTTGGTAATGCCTTGAGTACACGCAATAGATCTACCTTTGGTTATACTCGTCCGATTACTAACCTGAAGCAGGAAGTTAAAGGGTTTAAGTGCTTTAATTGCTTCAAGGAAGGGCACACAATCAGCAGATGTCCAGAACCCAAACGTGAACGTGGCTCATGTTTTAGCTGTGGTGGTATGGCTCATCAAAATAAGGATTGTCCAAAAAACCAACTTCCGAAACCTGAGACAAATATTTCTACAAATGTTGTACAAACATCTTTACCAGATCCATTTATGCTAACTATTAACTATGCTGATGATAATTGTAAGTATGTAATTACTACTTTATTGGATTCAAGTAGTCCAATTAGTTTGATAAAATCTTGCTATGTTCCGATAAATTGTTTAGCACAAAATGTTGATAATATTAATTTCATGGTATTAACGGTTCAAAATTAGATATTATTGGTGTGTTTATTAGGGATATTGAGGTATGCAATATTAATGTTTGATTAAATTTTATGTTGTGTCTAACGATACCATGTCATATCCTGCAATCCTTGGCAGAGATTTTATTTCGACATCTGATATTACTGTTGTGTTAGGTGATAAGCTTGAAGTAAAGAAAAGAACTGTGGAATTAAATTATATACCAGCTATTATGAATATTGAAATGGAGGAACCGGTTAGTGTCGCGAGCACCATTAATTTGAATCCAAATTTGTCCTATGATATGAAGCAAAAATTTTCAAAACTTTATTGTAACGAATATGTCAATAAATGGGGCACAGATATTATTAGGCATGACTTTTCGATGTCCATCACTTTAAAACATCAGCAACCCATCAGTTTTCGACCACGTCGATTATCATTTTCAGAAAAAGAGAAATTACAGGTTATTCTAGATGAGTTCTTGAGCAGGGGTATTATTGAACCTAGTTGTTCTCCTTATGCCAGTCCTATTGTCTTAGTGCAAAAAAAGAATGGCGATTTACGATTATGTGTTGATTTTAAAGAAGTTTACAAAATAACAGTGAAAGATAATTACCCTACTCCTTTGATAGATCTGGACCGGCTTAAAAATAAAAATGTCTTTAGTTGCATTGATCTTAAGCACGGATTTTACCATGTAGCAGTGGCAGAGGATTCTGTGAAATATACTAGCTTTGTCACTCCGTTAGGGCAATTTCAATATAGGAAAATGCCCATGGGTCTAACCAATGCACCAAGGGTTTTTGCTCGGTTTACTAATGGGATTTTCAAAACATTAATTAGCCGAGGTAAAGTTTTATTATACCTTGATGATCTGTTAATTGCGACAGAAGCTTATGAGGAACATTTTGATATTTTACGTAAAGTATTTAAGCTAGCAAGGCAGTACGAGTTAGAATTTCGTTTAGATAAGTGTTTATTTATGTATCCAGAAATAATATATTCAGGCTATTTAGTAAATGGGGAAGGTATACGTCCAAGTCCGCAAAATGTAGAATCTGTCTTAAATTATCCTGTTCCGCGTTCTGTAAAGGAGGTTCATCGCTTTGTGTCGTTGACTAGTTATTTTCGAAGGTTTATATCTGATTTTGCTTTAATTGCAAGACCACTTTATGATTTAATAAAGAAGAATGTCGAATTTAAATTTAGTATGGCGGAGAATGAATCATTTGAATGTTTAAAAGAGAAGTTGGCAAGTGGTCTAGTTTTGGCCATATATTTGCCCAAATTAGAAACCGAATTACATTGTGATGCTAGTAGTAGTGGTTTTGGTAGCATCCTCTTGCAGAAACAGACAGATGGTATATTTAAACCAGTCTTTTATTTTAGTCACAAAACTACACCAGCAGAGAGTAAATATCATAGTTTCGAACTTGAGTGTTTATCTGCAATTTATGCTATTAAGCGATTTCATATCTATCTATCTGTTATTGAATTTAAAATCGTTACCGATTGTGACAGTTTTAGGTTGACTTTAAGTAAACAGCATGTTAATCCAAGGATATCTCGTTGGGCTATGTTTTTACAGAATTACGATTATAAGATAGTACATCGACCCAGCAAGAAAATATCTCATGTTGATGCACTGAGTAGGTGTCATAGTGTGTTAATTTTAGAACCCAATAGTTTTGAACAGACTCTTTCTATTAGGCAATGCCAAGAACCTGTTATACAGGATATTGCTAAAAAGTTAGAAACGGGGGAAGATAAACATTTTGAAATGCGGGATGGTCTTGTGTATAGGAAAGACAAAAAGAATAAGTTACTATTTTATGTTTCGAGTTGTTTAGAGAATAATGTAATTCGTACATGTCATGACGATCTGGGTCATGTGGATATTGATAAGGTCATTAATAATATTACTAAAGTATATTGGTTTCCAGAGCTAAAACCAAAAGTTAAGGCATTATCCATAATTGTCTAAAGTGTTTGGAGTTTTTTCCAATGGTAAGACGGAAGGTTATTTGAATAGTTTACCGAAGGGTGAGGTACCATTTCAAACTATTTACGCCGATCATTATGGTCCGTTAGAAAAATGCTCTTCCATGGGCTATAAATTTGTATTGTTGATTATTGATGGTTTCACTAAGCTTGTTAGACTGTACCCTTGTAAAGGTACATCTGCAAATGAAGTAATTAAGAATTTAAAAGATTATTTTAGAAGTTATTCTAAACCAAGACGAATTATTTCTGACCGTGGGTCTTGTTTTACGTCGAATGCATTCAAAGATTTTATGGAGCAGGAATTTATTACCCATGTGTTGATAGCGGTAGGTACTCCTCGTTCCAATGGGCAGGCTGAGAGATTTAATCGGGTTTTTACGCCAATGTTAGCTAAGCTATCAGTTACACCTAATAAGTGGGATCTTGTTTTAGGCGATGTTGAATTTGCAATGAACAATACCATTTGCAGGTCCACAAAGGAAACTGCCAGTAAATTGTTGTTTGGTGTTGACCAATTAGGCAAGATTAATGATAGGAGTAGATTTATTCTTGAATTATATGCTCAAGAGGAGAGAGACCTTGTAAAAATTAGGGAATTAGCCGATGAAAATATAAAAAAGACTCAAACATATAATGAAAGTTATTATAATAAAAGACATAAAGATTCTTCTGCATACGACATTGGTCAGTATGTGTTAATTAGGAATGTGGACACCACTCCCGGAGTGAATAAGAAACTCATTCCAAAGTTTAAGGGACCTTATGTCATTGATAAGATTTTGAGTAATGATCGTTATGTAGTGAAGGACATTGATGGGTTTCAACTGACACAAATGCCTTTTAATACTGTTGTTGGTCCCGATCAAATGAAATCGTATTTTACTGACACGATTCCTTCATAATTTGTGTTTGTTTTATGCTCTTTATGAAAATTTTGTGTGTTTATGATAATATTATGTATGACTTGTGATTTTATGATACCTTATGAACTATGAATTATGTAATTTTTATGAATTTTGGGTTTTATGTATTATGTTACGATCGTTCACATCAAAAATAATTATATCGTGTTAAGCCACTTATTGCTTATGTAATATTATGTTATGAATTTATGGCACTTATGATGTTATTTATGAAGTTATGGTTTATGGCCTTATGATGTTACTTATTCATTTTTGATTATGTATTATGCTATGATTTATGTTGAAGTGAGGGAAAAATTGGTCTGTTTAAACTTATGTTATGCTTTGACCGCGGACGGTCAAAATGTCAAGATGGCGAGTTGTAGACATTTTATGTTTTAGTTCCTACTCTATTGATTTTCTAACTTTTAATTTCAACATTAGGAGTAGTGGAGACACTTTATGTTTTAGATAAGAAGGTTATGTTATATTGGATACTGATTATGAATGATTGCTTTAAGTGTGTATAGTTATGCAGAAAATAAAAATAATCTATTTACATCCTGATAGTTACGTGTTTTATTTTAGCTTGGGAGATAATTTCTCCCACACTACTAACCGTGCCTTATATTGCGTTGGTTTTCAAACGTATCATTCTTTATGGTAAATACCCATTTGCAATCTATAATATTTTTACCTGGTGGTTTAGGAACAAGAGTCCACGTTTCATTTTGCAAAAGTGACTTAATTTCTTCGTTGATTGCTTGCATCCACTTGATTTTATTATTGCTTGTATTTATTTCCTCATAGCTTGACAGATGTTATAATTTAGTGATTGTGCACACATGAAATAATTTTGTATATTTTCAATATCATTGTCTTTATATGAGACAGTGGGTCGATTTTTAATTCTCTCACTTGGTCTGGCCTCAGTAGTTTTAGATAGGGTGTGACTATTTCCTACTACTTTCAAGGTCGACGGACCGTATTCACTACCTGTTTTAATAACAGATTAAGTGTTATCCGTTTTTAAATAATCCTTTTCAGGACTTACGGATTTTAGACATTTCAATATCATAATTATGGTTTTCGATTGAAACTTTACTATCAAGCTTTAAAATTGGTCTTGATGCATTAAAATTTACTTCATCAAAAATGACATCACGTGCTTTAAAGAATTTACACGTTTCAGTATCCATAATTTTATAGCCATTTGGTTCGTACTCAACTAATATGCCTTTGAACGATTTTTCATCAAACTTGCCCTTTCTCGTTTTTTTTGTGTACAAATGCGGTCAAATCAAACACCTTTAAATAGTCTAATCTGGGATTTTGTTATGCCACAGTTCATATGGTGTTTTATTTAGTGGAATCGCCTTAGTGGGTGTTAAATTTATAAAATATATTGCAGTTAAAATTGCTTCATCCCAAAAACATTTATGTAAATTAGCACCATTTATCATTGCACGACCTTTTTCTGTTAATGACCTGCTCATACGTTCCGCTATAGAATTTTGTTGCGGGGTGTATGGTACCGTTAGACGGTATGTAATGCCCCTTTGAATACAGAATTCCTTTTGTTCAAATGAGAGATATTCACAACCATTGTCACAATATAAATTAACAATGTTATAATTAAAATGTCCTTCACTTTTGGCGACATAATCTTTAAAAACTGTAAAGACCTCAGATTTATGCGTTAATAAATAAGTGACTGTATAATGAGTGTAATCATCGATAAAGGTAATAAAATAATTTTTATCATCTAGCGTTGGTGGGGTAATTGGACCACATACGTCACTATGAACATTAAATAAAGGCTTTCAAATGTGTGTTTTAATTTTTAATTTAGCAAAAGGTTTTCTCGCTTGTTTCCCATTAATACATGGTTCGCATAACTCGTTTGTGGGGTTAATTGTGTGCAAGCAAGTACTATCGGATGCCAAATCTCTGGTTTAAATTTGTAAAAAATTTTCCTTACCAATATGACCTAAACGTTCGTGCCAAATTCTATAATTATTTTGTTTACACTTATTAGCTACACTTTGTTTATTATTGTTTTATTGTATTATTTATATTATTATTGTTTATTAGGATGTTTTGTTAAGTCTACAGGTTATTCCAATTAAATCGTTTAACGGCTTACCTTTTATTATTACCTTACCACCATCGGTTACAGAAACTCCACCATCCTTATTGAAAATAGCCGTTAGACCTGAACTTTGCATCCGGCGGACAGATCATAAGTTGAACGGAACATCAGCTGCATGCAGGACATTTTCTAAAGTACCATTGACCCCCATGTTGCTAGTAACCTATGTAGTTCCTTTCGCTGTTGTCATTATGTTTGTATCGTTTTTCGCCACAGAAACGTTTATTGGATTTACTAGTTTTCTAAAAAGTAAATTGCATTTACTAAATGGTCTGTTGCACCTGAATCCAAGATAAATGTTACTTCGTTTTCGAAATTATTAGTGTCTCTACCACTGTTTCTGGCACGTACCATAAAGGCGAAGCTTCTTTCTTGTTCATTAGCATCAACAGTTTGAACTGTTTGCAGAGTTCGATGATAGCTATTATTATTCTGATTGATCTGTTGTTTGTTGTAGTAACAATCACGTTTTATGTGGTTTGATCGTCCACATTGTTCGCACTTTTGCCGGTGCTTATTAATTTATTATTTACTCACATTTTTTGATTGATTATTTCTAGCTTTATACTGATTATACTTATTTCTTCCACGGAAGTTATTCCAGCCCTTTTTGTTTTTATTGTTATTATATCTTGAATTAATAGCAGTAGTATGCAAAGCTTTCGAGCTTAAGTCGGCGGTTTGGCTTCTTATTTTAATTTTATGGTCTAATAATCTGGTTTTTACGAAAGCAAGCCTTAAATTGTCTTCAGATAAAGTTTGGGTGGCTGTGACAATACTGTCGTATGATGAGGGCAAAGTTAGAAGCAAAGGAGCAACTTTTCCTATTTCATTAATGCCCGCTCCAGCTGCAGTTAATTCAATCATCATTTTATCGAATTTAATAAAATAGGCAATTAACGGTACGTTCGGTTGTAGTTTAAAACTAAGCAGTCTCTTCAGAATATCTAATTGAGTAGCTAAGCTCTTCCTTTGGTAAATCGCATCCAACTTTAAGATATCACGGGCACTATTTTCTTCTGTAACAACGCCGATCATTGTGTCGTTTAAATGCTCAATGAAGCAACCTTTTGCGGCCCTTTCCCATTTTCGCCATTTATCGGTAATTATTTCCGGTGGTTCCTGATCAAGTACTCGCAAAGCACCTTCTTTCTCAATTAACGCACGCAAGCGGAATTTCCATATACTATATTGCTCACCATTAAAAGGTTTAATATTTCTTTTTATTTTCTTAGTATTATCCATTGTCTTTAGTATATAATACTCAATCTTTTTCACTGAATTAAACTATTCACTAGCACCAATTAAATATGTTCGTAAACTGGGACCATAACCTATTGGATATAGGAGTCGGATTTATATAAAAACAAGTTGAAAATGCAAGGCATTGTCGCAACGAACTTCCAAATGTAGACTTACTTTAAAACAATTTAAAGAAATTAAAATTATTATGTTGTAATAATTATAAGTATTCAGATAAAATACAAAAATTTATAAACAACAAAAGAGACATTTTAATATATTTTATTTTATTGAATAAATATTTTAAACGCTATATATTAGTTCTCATCAATAAGATAAGAATTTATTTTTTTTTATATGAATCTAATTATTTTCGGTAATCAAAATTTAAGTTTAAACAATGTCTATAATATTGGAATAATTGGCATGAAATGCCATAAATTGTTGAAATATGTGTCGCATATTGATTTTAAACTTATTTAAAATTTTAATTATCCTGTGGATTTTCCCGGGGCTCGGCGTTCCCGTGGCCCGATTTTAACTGACATCAAAACTTAAGCTCTGGACACCGAGCTGAATCGATTGATGTATCACACATTGATGTCCGACCATTAAAAAGGCCTCGGACACACAGACAGACAGACACACAGACAAATAGATTTCATAAACGAACGAAGTTCGTTGATAATAATAAGACAGTTTGGTATAAATTGTTTTATTTAGACACATTTATTTAAAAGCACTGCAGAACGTTCTGAAATCAAGTATAAGACTACTAGCTAGAAAACCAGTGTTATAAAAACATAAAATGTAAGGGTATCTACCTGCACCCTACATGGGGCGTAGATTGCTATTTTAGTCAAACATAAATTCCTTAGTGTTGTAAAACTGAAAGTTAGTAGAAGGAAGTATTGAATTAGTTTTTGCTTAACACCAGAACAGATTCCAACAGTCTAAATAATTCGAAGTAGATGTTAAGTTTCTATTTGAGTATAGGAACACCCGTGAAAATAACGAGTGACATAAGTACTGGACGACAACATTTGTGGTTGCATTGCAATTTCAATATCCTGTAGGTCAATCATCACCTTAAATGATGCATAATACTGCGGGAATTTCAAGTTAAGCGATTCAATGTTGCTTATGGAAATCTAGTGTGCATATATCTTTCTAAAGCTTCCATGTGTTGTTTGGTTGTAGCTTACTCACAAACAAAAAATATGTAAACGTTCAGTTGTAGTGTCAAACAGTACTTATATACATATCGATTAATAAACAAACACCTCAAAGCAAACATCAGAACGATTTTTTAATAATACCTAAAAAGCAATAGACTATTTGTTCAAGGCACGTTCACACTACTAAAATTGCGAGTTATGTTAATTTAATTTAACAGCGCAATAGTAGAGGACAAGCCCCAATAGTTTTATTCACAATGTTTCACTTTTAAAAACTAGCATGCATTGGTGAAGGAATTCCTTACAGTTTTCTACATCAAGTTAAGTATTTAGTTGCGTAAATCAGTCTCGGGTTTAAGCAAATAGAGGTCCGATGTTCTTTGAATTTTATTATTAGGTCAATTTTAGTTTAACAGGTGTATTTGCATGTCATTTTATAGTTCTACATATTTTATGAAACAACAGTCAGCTTCAGTTACTTTATTAAAGCAAGAATTATTTTAATTAAGAGAATGCTTAATAAAAAATGCGACGGTTGCGTACACTGCGCATTTGTTCTTCTGTTCTACTTTGGAGCACCAACAGGGATGCCTTTGATAGAATGTTTACGCACATCAAATATTAAGAAAAACCGCACACCTTGTTTTAGACATTTAAACAAAATAGCAGCACTATTGGGCACTGCTTTTGTAGCGGCTTTAGTTCTGTCATTACTGGCCATTGTAAACTTAATTACAATACAAAGCCGTATCGTTCCCAGTGTCATGCTGGCTGTGAGTTTTCTACTCATCATCAGAGCAATATTTTTTATCTACAATAGCTTTGCAAAACTTGCAGTTATTGTAAGCATGCTTAACGCTTTACAGACTGTCATAGTTCGTTACAGAGCTTTGTTCAAAACAAGTTTTTTGAAAAAGTCTGACATAAGAGAAATACGGACACGTATTATAAGGTTTTGGATTCTGAATGTTATTTTAATCCTTTTTAACATTCTATATCCTGCGATTCAGCAAGACGATTGCGAAAAAAACGTCCTGGTGGTATTTGCAACTTCTTTTTGCATCTATTTAGATGCAGTTGTCGTCACACTTTATAAAAGCGCTTCATATGTATTTAAAACCGTTATTATCAGAAATCAAAACTCATTAATAAGCATTATGAGCTTGAGAAGAAAACGAACTACTGAATGTAAACCGGTGGTGATGCTCCGTGCGGTTGACTTTGAAGAAAGATACGTTAACTTATATACTGCATTGTTAAATTGCACAAGATTATATCTGTCCGTAGTAGGGTGTATCAGGTACTGGAACATGTACACAAACCGTGTATCAATCTTTTGGTTACTTGTTGCAGTTGTAGTACTGATTACTAATACCTACACATTTCTGGTATTTCTTCTACTAAGCGGGGCTAACAACATTGTAGCAGCCGAACTCCCTTCTCTTGGACTGCAGTTGTATGGAGCCGCTTTAACGACAGCTACATGCAGCACCATAGAAGAGCTACGTTCAGTGGTACGTACTAATTTGAAGATCATAGCAATTAATAAAACAAATGAGAGAAATTTTGATAATGGTTTGTCCCCACTTGTCTTGCAAAACAGCTAATTTTCATTGTATTGACAAAATATCGTTTACAAGAAATTGTAGCAATCGCATTTAATCAAGGTATCCCATACTTCTTTAATTTGTAAAACTGGTAGTAAATCAACCTATAAAAAATATAACTTAGAATGTTTTCAGAACGGACGCTGTAACTTTTTTGTGTATAGTTTATTGTCCTTTTGAAATTTTTTGTAAATGCTTTCCTCTGAGAGGAACTCTATTGTAACTGACAAAGAGGTATCTTCAAAAATAGTCTGTCCATTTTTATCCACACACAACCAGGAATACGATACCAAATTAAATAGAACGAAAAACAAGACACAGAAAAGGTTATTACAACGCCCGCAAAGGAGAAAACATTTTCTGTAAGACTGATTTCTTCCGTGCGGGCTGCTGTACTTTTTTTATATACTGCTCTTTGTTCGTATAGGTACTTTTCGTATTGTGTTTCTGGGCGAAGGTAGATAAAAATGGACAGGTTAAATCTTGAAATATGTTTTATTTTGACGTCTGTATGTATTTTACATGCTGGAATAGCTTTTGGTAGATATTTTCTTCTGTGCGACAGGTGAAACCTTTTTTGTGTATTGTTCATTGTACCAATTCTTTCTGTATCGTATTCCTGTGCGAGTGGAGATGAGAATTGACTATTTGAATCTTTTAAAAATAAACTTAGCAGAAAATATTGACTTTTGTTATTTTTTAAGAATGCTTTTTTTCTGTGCAGAACGAACGATATTGTGGCTTTCAATGAGGGCGTTTTTAAAAATTCAGCCTGTTCATTTTCATCCACATACAACCAGTATTACAATACGGAGATGATTAGAACAAAAAACAAAGCACAGAAAGTTACTTGTGCAACTTTTATAAAATAAAAGTAAGCAAAAGTAAGCAACGGCAAAAAAATTGTCTAAGCGTACTATAATGAGGTGTGAGAAATTTTCGTCACAGGTTACCTTTCTATAACTACATGCCACTGTAGAGACTTGAATATCCACAGAAATTATACATCCCAAAAATAACCAAATGTAGTCCATGATGCTTTTGCGACTTTCTGACTTTTATGTTGCTCGAAAAGGAAAGTAAGTAATAATGACGTCGGTAGTAGAGCGCATTTCTGCAACTTGCAGCGATATTTTAAAACCTCTTTTTTACAAGGGCGGTGTGAGACTCACGCTATTAGATGCGACTACCCACTAAACTCCTTACCCCTTCCTTCTTGTGACAAATGTACCCAGGAACCACCGTTAGGTATTAATCAGGGTGCTTAAGGGGCACAGACGATGCACTCGGGACTTACTTTACACTCTTCCTTGTTGATCATGCTCGATTTTTTCCTTTGTGCCAAGTACAAACGTTGCGTAACTCTCAATTTTTACCCAAACTTCTTGCGAGGTCAACATCAATCTAATCATGTTTTCTGGTGTTAGCTGCTCGTTTATGTCTATCTCTGACAAAATGTTCTTTCTTTGCTACCTCTGACGGTGGAAAAGTGTATGTACAGGATCATCGTAATCACCATACATAATACAATTTTCGTCACTATACTTCCCCATCGCTGCTAGGTACTTTGCGTAGCAGCAATGACCGCTAAGCGCATGGGTTAGGTAATACCCCCACTTTCCCATGTTTTCTCTGGAGCCATGCTGCAATTTGAGTGATCAGCCAATTTGTCAATTGGCCCTTAGATGTTTCGTTCCACTTCTCCTGCCAGATCCGTATAGTATCTTCCTAGCGAGTAAATTCCCCAAGACCATTCTATACGCACTTGTAATCTTGATTGCCGCCTTTCTCTGTACTTTAAAGATTACATTTCTCTTATTTGCGACTGGCAGACAATCTGCCCAGATCGGGGCTCCGTATAACATAATTGAATCTGTTACGCAGGCTATTGAGTCTCCATTGGGTTGCCCTTAGAACTCCTAGGTTAGTCATCAGTCTACTAATGGCCGTTACCGGCGCCTAAGCTCTATTGGCCTGATTTTGCAAAGTATTAAAGAAGAGGCAGCAGTCTATAGTTACACCAAAGTACTTAATATACTTTCCCGGAGTTAGCACTTGATTTCCTACTCTAATAGTCATAGGCCTAACCTTCCTCCTACCCGACATGCAGATGATCTCAGTTTTTTCAAACGCGAGGCTAAGACCGTTCTCCAACATCCATCCCTCAACCTTCTCAATTGTTTAGGTCGCCATTTCACAGAGCTCTTCTTCGTGTTTCGCTGCAATGACCAGTGCAATGTCATCAGCGAAACCTACTATTTTGCTCTCTTTCCAAGGAAGTTCAAGTTTAAGTACACGATCATACATCACTTTCCAGAGAACGGGTCCTAACACAGATCCCTGTAGCTCTCCACATGTCAGAGTCCTGCTGTATACAGTCCTGTCCCTCCCAAAGTATGTTATGGATCTGTCCCGTAAGTAGGAACCAACCAACCTCTGCATATAAGAAGATATACCTAGGTTCTTAATAGCCTTCATTATGCTTTTTCAGTTAGCGCTATTAAATGCATTACGTACATCTAGCGCTATTATCAGACATAGCTGCCTCGTGCTCCAGGTACCCTCCATGGCATATCTTGCAAAACCCACCACCTCCCGCGATTGTATCAACTGTCGAGCGACCTTCCATAAAACCGAACTGCATCGGTGAAATACCACCTTTTCCTGTGATTTCTCTCTTTAGTCTTTCATTGACTAGCTGTACAATCAATTTTCCGGTCGTATCAATCAAGCAGATTCGCCAATATGAAGATGGATTGCCTTGCGGCTTCCCAGGTTTCCTAACCAACACCACCCTAGCATTCTTGCCCTCTACTGGATATATACCGTCGAAAAGGGTTCCAACCGGAAGTATAACGTCAGGTACAGTGTCCGCTGCTATACGGACCACCTCTGGCGGTATTCCATCCCTTCCAGGGGCTTTATTAAGTTTAAGCTTACCTACCGCTTTCTCTAACTCTTCTCTCGAGAAGACTGGAACTTGCGCTATTTCTCTCTCCACATCGTGCCCTTCTACATTCGCATCATCCTTTGGGAACAGCGATGCAAGAATCTTCTTCACTTCTTCCGCGGGTAGTATTTTCGCTTGTTTAATCTTTGAGGTCACGATGTTGAAGCCTAACCCCCCATACGTCATTATTCACCTCATCGCATAGGGCTCTCCAGCAACGTTTTCGGCTCTCCTTTATTAAGATCTAAATTTCTAATTCTCTAAAATATTGATTTCAAATTTTCAAGACGTTTTGCGTGTAAAGTCAAAATGAAGAATAGATTATTAAGGTAATTCTATTCTTGGTAGAATTATTAATCAGAAAGAACCCTGTGCCCAAGACAGAACTTAAGACTTTTGACGGAATAGCCTTTTTTATTGTAAAGGATTTTGTACTCTCGAAAAACAAACAAAGTGAGGTCACAATATGAGTTATAAGTTTTTAAGAATTTTTCAACTTGGAAACAAGTTTTTAACGCCGAAATGATCAGACATTCTAGTTCTAACAATGAATAAAATAATGAAAAGCTTTGCTAGTACTCAAGGACACTTATGCAAGCCCATTTCTTCGAGACACTGTTGGAAGTCATTAGATAATATATGGTTCTTCATTTAAATATAATTTTAGAGTTATCTATCTATATATATATATATATATATATATATATATATATATATATATATATATTGCCGTGGAACCTACAAAAATTCGGGAACTAAGGTTTTCAAATCGAGCCCTATCGTTGGGCCGACATAAAAGTTGCCGTGGAACCTTCTACTAAAATTTCAAGCCTCACGAATTTTCCAAATATCCAAATTTTCTCAAAAAAAATCTTTAAATTTTAAAAATTCCTTACCCTTTTATTAAGCTTTCTATCTCCTCTGCATCCCTGGTTAGCTCTGCTGGGCCTCTTCTCGAATACCTAAATTTACAGACATACCTCTTTCACACCATTCAATAAAATCACCAAATAATACAACAACCATACAACTTTTTATTTACAACTATTAACATATAAATTATATTTACATATGTGTTAAAACAGTTTGATACAATAATTATAAAACTCAATTTATAGTATGTTTTTAAAGTCTTTGCTTTTACTAATTATTTTTAAACACATTCAATTAGATCTAAGTAGATGGGCCCCACATGTTACCCTAAACTGACTGCACACTGGAATATGGTGAGCTCATTATAACCCAGTTTTGTTTGTATATGCCTTTTAAACCTTGAATAAATTAACACAAAATTTACAGACTCGTTTACCCTTTACAACACAATTTTTATCCTAAATAAATTTTTAATATATTCGAAATACACCCTTTTTCAATACTCAAATTTAGTAAATTGTCCTGTACATGTATCTTTTTAAAACAAGATTCTAAAACCATAAGTATACCCCAAGAAGTCAACCACACAATCACAAAAATTCCACAAATGTTTATACAATAACAGAAATTTCAAATAAATTCCTGGAGAATTCTTTAGTCTTTATTCCCGTCGGCGATGGTAACCATAAAACCCCTCGGCGTTGTTTCCATTAACTAAGCTGCTTGTCGAATCCACAGGCCCCTACCATCTGCTATTTCGCTTTGTCTCACAGTACCATTCCATACCCATATCATGCACACAAAGTTGATTACCAGCTCTGCTTACCCCCACATATCAGGCATCCATTTCATAAATTTAGTGGTAGTAGCCGGACCTTTTATTTTAATCATGCGCTAACTCGTGCATCACATTAATAAATTGGAAGTCCACTACTACAGTTTTATACTTGTGAATACGATATCAAATGTAACCTTGTACACACAAACGACTCACCAAAAGCTTTATTGTTATGTCTGAATCGGTATTCAGCACTATATCGACGTAAAGGAAAAGAAAGAGTCCCTTAATAACCTAGGTTGGGTATTTATAGTATCTTTCAAACCCCCTACTAGACGCGAGTTAAGGTTCGGGCCTTTGGAGCTGTGTTTTTAAAAAACAACTTCAAACACTTAACAAATTTATTTGAGCTTGAAACAGAAATTACAGTGAAATTTGGAATAACTTGTTCATAATTACTTTAATAAAAAATAATTAATTGTACTGGGCGAGTAGTCTAGGTAGACAACAATGCAAAAGCTGTAATACTCAGACTGACTCGGTTGAGTAGCTTGAACAACGAAGTATAGAGTTCGAAAACTGACTGCCGGGCCTTGAGCTCCCGGGCTTTTTATAATAACCTGCCCCTCACACGACTGTGGGAACTTGCAGATCTCATGTCTGCTTTACACTTTGTTACAATGTATCAATCTTAATTCTAAGTAATTGCGGTATGTTAACCACAGGCGTCGCCGTGGATCAATGTAGTAAGCGTAAGACTACGGATCCCAAGGTCCCGGGTTCAAATCCCGACACGGCCGACTGCTTGAAAAATGGCAGGTGAGCATTTTTTACAAAAATTACGCCCTCGTTCGGATAAGAGGTTAAATGGAGGTCCCGTGTGTGAGTGTTGTCACGCACGTTAAAGATCCCTACCTTGCCTGGAACGGCAAGGGTTCGGCAAAATTCTAAATTTTCAGGCAACAAAAAACTTGCCTCCTGGCCAATGTAGTACCTTCTGGTGGAGCATTGGAAATATAAATGCACGGTATGTTAACCGCCTGTGACCTGCCACCTGCAGTATCACTGCCCTCACGGATGCAAAGTTGCATGTCCGTTCACATGAACTGTCGATAACCTCTCTGGGTTATCCTTGTATTACAATGTTGCAATGAACTTATACTTTATTTAACAATTTCTAATAATTCCTATTGAATTCAATATATTCAATACATATATATAATTGGGGAATACATAACTCCTCCCACCGTAAATGAAGAATTAAGGTTTTACTTAATTTTTAAATACATAAAATTCATTATTCAATTTCATTTAAAATTCATTGTTTCTAAGGGTATACTTATCGTTTCTTTATTTCTCTTAAATCTAGAACCGTTTCCTTCATTCTTATATCTAAGGTACATTTTGTAAAATACATATATAATTACAAAAATTATTACAATGATTAATACAATTGTCCAAACACATATTATTATAGTGTAATTTGGCGTTTTGAGTTCACTTAAATGTTCTTTGTAACTTTCCACTAATTTCATGGCGTGGTTTAAGTCGTCTAAGTCTAGATGCTCTAGCTTCATAGGTTTCTTGATTATTTCTTCGTCTTCTTGTTCTATCTTGAACTGTAGTTCCGGTAGGTTTGCAAGTTTCTTTGTTGCTATGGGATCTTGATAAACTCTGATTAGTTCGTCTTTCAATTTCACATAACAGTCTTCTTTGAGGGTAATTAGTTTGCTTCCGATTAATGCTTGGTTATTTTCATCTTGATTGCAGTGGATGGTTGCTACTACTTCTGCTGGGAAAATGGCTATCCATTTGTTTTCTGTAACTTTTTGAATTTTCATATTAGTTATTTTCATTTGTGTGGCTTCACAGTTTTTGTAATGATTTGAGAATTTTAATAGTTGCACTTCACAAGGGCTGTCTTCTTGAATGGTTGTTGTCGTCATTGATTGGCATAAGTATTGGTTTGGTGTTACTTCAGTACATTTTTCGTTTGTATAACCATATCTCAGTTCATTTAGGGATAGGAATTTGGTTTTCGGTATGATTACTCGGTATGTGCTAGTAACTTTTGTTGGAAAAGCAAATAAATGATAATAATTATAATTGTTACTTTCTACTATCGGGATTTCTATTAAAAATATTATTTCGTTATTCTTAATGTAGCCTTCTACTATAGCTATTTTTTCAAATATTAGAATGTTCGATTCTGTTACATCAAAAGGTAATTTACTTTTAATTATAAGTGATCTAATTCTTATTAATTCGTTTAATAAATCAGTTGGTACAATAATGCTTGAGTGTAGGGTATTTAATTTTGCAAATGTTAATTGGGTTTTGTATACTGCCTAATTTATTTGGTAGTATACCGGGGTTGTTTTTATATGTTATATTATTACTTGGTTGTCCGTTCTACCTGGGTGGAGGTTGACGGTAAGGGTGATGATTGTCCATCTGAAATGACAGGGTGTCTTAGGTTTTTCAAATGAATGTACTTTGTTATTTTACCGTTGTCTACTACTGCTATGTTTTTATCTGATATTTTCTTAATTTTAAAAGGTTCTAAATTTCTGGGTGCCGTTTTATGTCGCTTGCTTTAAAAGTTCTTCTCATACACGGTTTGTCCTATTGAAAATTTATTTGCGTCGGTATTTTTGTTTCGGGTTGTGGTGATACGTTCCTTATCGTTATCTAATTTATCTTTTACCTTGTCATAAGTTATTTTTAGTTTTTCTATGTGGTCTTTTGCGTATTGTTGATATACTTTCTTGTTGTAGTGTATGTCATAGGGATTTCGTGAATCTGAATGTCCTAAGATTAATTCTAAGGGTGTAAAATTTGTTGATGAGTGAATTGTGTTACTATAGGCGATTAGTGCGTATGGCATTAAATTGGTTATATGTTCCTTTTTATAATTTATTCTTAATAATCGAATTTGTTCTAACAGGGTTAAATGTAGTAGTTCAATTAGTCCGTTTGATTCAGGGTGGTTTTCAGTTATGAAATGAATTTTTATTTTGTGAAGTTCTAAAGTGTTTTGTATTGTCTCATTTTTAAATTCGCTACCATTGTCTAGAGTTATTGATTCGGGTGTTCCATAAAATGTGAAATATTGTAAAAATCCTTGGGTCACGTCAATGCTATTTTTGGATGTGATTGGTATTGCTTGTCCTATTTTGGTGAATGCGTCTACAATTGTTAGATAGTTTTGCGCTTCTACTACTAGAGTATCGGCATGTAGTTTTTGAAATAGTTTGTCGGGTGTTTTTGTTAACATTAAGGGTATCTTTGGGGGTTTTCTGTCGTATTTCGCTTTGTCACATAATTCACATTGGTTAATGAAATCTGTGGTTAAGTCCTTCATTTCCTTAAAATAATAACGTCTTACAAGTTGCTTTATTGTTTCGTTAATTCCACGATGGTTGGTTTTTCCTTCGTGTTGATTCCTAATTACATCGTTTATTTCGTCAGGGTTGTCTAATGTTGTTAATTTTCTCGTACATCTGATGAGTTCAGGGCCAGAGTTATTGAATAGTTTAATGTATAATTCTGAAAATCTTTGGTATAAATGTTCGGTGTTGAAATAAAAATAAAATCTTTTTTTCTCGGGGGTGTATTCTTTTAGAATTTTAATTATTTGTTCCTCGTTGTCATCTTTAGTTATTTGAATTTGGTATATCTTTTTGTTATCTACTTTTGTATATTTTACGGGATTGGGGTTATTTAAAACTTCGGTTATTATAAATTGGTTGGGTTTCATATCGATTGCTTCGTTTAAAATTTTAATCGCGTTTTTAGGTTCTTCGTTTTGGGTCGAATGTATCGTGTCGATCTCGTCTGGATCTTCCCTTATTTCTGCTTCGTCTACGTTTCCTATAATGGATTCCGTTTCTAATGCATTGAGTTGGATTCTACTTAAAGCGTCTGCGTTGTTATTATAAATTCCTTTTTTATATATAATTTCGTAATCGTACTCTTCGAGTCTGATTCTCCATCGTTGTAATTTTGAATTCGGTTCTTTCAGTTTGCATAGCCATACTAGTGGTCTATGATCGGTGTATATGTAAAATTTTCTTCCGTATAAATAAGGTCTAAAATATTTTGTTGCCCAAATTATGGCTGATAATTCTTTTTCTATGGTGCTATATTTCTGTTCGGTTTCGTTTAGGGTTCTGGATGCGTAGCTGATGGGTTTATCGCTACCTACTTTTCCTTGGCTCAATACTGCGCCTAATGTTACATTCGATGCGTCTGTCGTCAGTATAAATGGTTTTGAAAAGTCTGGGTATTCTAATACAGGGTGATTCGTTAATATGTTTTTAATTTTGTCTACGGCTTTAATAAATTCCGGGGTGTGTTCAATTTTGTTTCCCTTTTTTAAACAGTTTGTCAGGGGTTTGGTTATCTGAGCGTAGCCTTTAATGAATCTGCGGTAGTAACCACTAAGTCCTAGAAATCCTTTAATTTCTTTGGTTGTTTTTGGTAATGGGTAATTTAGAACTGCATTTGTTTTGTCGGGATTCGGAATTACTCCTTGGGGTGTTATTACATGTCCTAAAAATGATACTTCTTTTTGTAAAAATTCACTTTTGTCTAACTGTACTTTGAAATGTGCTTGTCTTAGTCTTTCAAATACTTTTTTCAATCTTTCTATGTGTTCTACCAATGATGTGGAATAAACTATGATGTCGTCAAGGTATACAAGGCATTTTTCATTGTGTATTCCTCGTAGTATATTGTCCATGACTCTCTGGAAAGTAGCGGGTGCGTTCTTTAATCCGAATGGCATTCGTTTGTACTCATAATGTCCTCTAGGTGTGCTGAAGGCTGTTTTTGATATGTCTTTTTCTTCCATCTCTACCTGATGGTATCCTGATGCTAGGTCTAATGTTGAAAAATATTGGCATTTGCCTAATTTGTCTAAAATTTCGGTTATATTTGGTAGTGGATATTTGTCATCTACCGTTTTTTCATTTAACTTTCTATAGTCTATTACCATTTTGTACTTTCACTTTCCGGTTGCGTCTAATTTCTTAGGTACTATTAACATAGTGAGTTGGAGTGCTGGATTATGTCTTGTTCTAATAGGTCTGCTACTTGTCTGTCAGCTTCTTCTTGGCTTGCATGAGGTAGTCTATATGCTTTTGTAAAGATTGGTTTATCGTCTGTTAGCCCGATATTATGTTTTACTGTGTTGATGAATGTTAATGGTATTCCTTCGCAATGGAATATGTCGCGGTATTCAAAACATAAGTTTTTAATTGCTCTTTCTTCTTCTTGATTGATATCGGTATTAAAGCGGATGTTAGTCAAATTTTCTCTTAACATTTTGTCATGTTCTATTGGGTTGTAATCGTTTTCTAAATTTTCGTCTATTTCCATTTCGTTAAAATTTAGTTCTTCTACGTTAATTGGGTCTGTCAATGATAATTCTACGGGATAGTCGTTTGAATTTAATATTGTTGTGGTTGCATAGTTATCTTTTATTTGTACTAAAGCGGTTGGGGTTTCTACTCCTTGTTGAAATGTCATATGATTTATTATTCCTAAATTTTTGTTAAATTTTACTGGGATTTTTATTTTTCTTTCCGTTCGGGGTTCTATTGTGTATTTTTGTTCTGTTTGTGTGTTTTGAAATTTAATGGGGATTTTTCCGTATTTCGACTTTAATAAGCGATTTTTAATGTCAATGTTGGCTCCTAATTTTCTTAGAAGGTCCATTCCGATTAATCCGTCATATTTGTCGTTAAATTCGAATACACAAAATTTAGGTTTCATTTCAACATTAAATGTTCTCGGTAAGGGTATATTAGCTACGAATTGATGTAGTGTTGTATGATGGGCTGTTTTAATTTTAAATGGTTCTCTTTCTACATAAGCTAAATAATGTTTTTTCACGGTTCTGGGGCTAATTAATGTTTTTGATGATCCGGTGTCGATTAATAGTTTGAATTCGGCGTGGGGTATTTCTATGTATGGTAGTACTAAGTGATTTATGTTATTTAAGTTTATTAAGTTTGGTTGTCTATGAATTGGTCCATTTGAAAATTTGAGTTCGAGTTTTCTTCGTCGTACTCCTCGTAAGTTTCGTATTGTTCGTCGCGTTCATAAGTTTCTGCATGGTTTGATTCATTGTTCGTACTTGTATCAATGTAATTATTCTGGTCAGTGTCAAATTTTTCTACGTCTTGGTGAAATAGTTTTTCCGATGTAAAATTGCGTTTCTGATGAGGGTTTGGTCGGATATGTGTTATTTTTGTATTTTGCCTGGTGTTACCAGATGAGGTATCCATTGGTGTTGGTTTATAATAATTATTAGGGTTGTTATGATTATTAGTCATTGGTGTATTTCTATTGGGGTTTGCGTTGAATGCTGGTCTTTGTTGGTTTAGGTTTTGATTAAATCTTGGTTGGAATGCGGGTTTCGTAAAAGTTGGGTTAAATGTTGGTTTTGAAAAATGTTTAAATTGATTATTAAAATTTGTATTGTTGAAGCTTGGGTTATTAATTCGCGGTTGATTTGTTTGTGCGTTGAAGGGTGTGAATTTTTGTTGAGTGATTGCTTGTCTTGTGGCTTGTATCAGTTTTTATTGGTGAATAACTTTTATTTGAGTTGGGGTTGTATAGCCTGTTGCGGTAATACATTACATTTTCTTCTTCTATTACTAGGTTCATAGCTTCTTCTAGATTTTGGGGTCGTTGGAATCTGATTTTATCCGATAGTCGTTCTGGTAAAGCGTTTATATACGTGTCCAGTGCCATTTCGTCATACATTTTTGTTTTTAAATGTCTAACGTTTTGATCGGGTTCTTCGATTTTTAATTTTGTTAGGATTAAACTTCTCACGTCTTGGCATTTCATTCCGAATTGGTAGGGGGATTGATTGTGTTCTATTCTAAGGTTTATTAGGTCTCGTACCAGGCATTTTATGTTACGTTGGTCTCCAAAATATGCAATTAGTAGTTGTTTAAATTCTTGCCATTCTTGTAAATCTTCCCTACTGGCGATTAAGGTTAGTGCCCTTCCGGTTAGTTTACTAATTATCAAGCGTATAAGCAATGAATTTCTTTCGTTATCTCCGGGTTTGTAGAAGGTTTTTAGGAACATTTCGGCTGCTCCAATGAAATTTGAAAGATGTGCTTCCGTGCCATCAAATAGCTGTATTGTCTTTAAATAGAGTCGCATGTCTGTGCTACTCATGTTGGTTAAGGGTTGTTTTCGATTTTGGGTAACTTCAAAAAAATTTTTTTTTTTGAATTGAGGTATATTTTGCTATGTATATCGTTATTTTCGCTTCGGATTTATTAATTTTCTGTTTGGGTTGTGAAATTTTAAATTTTGTAAAAATTGGGGTTGGTTTTGCTATTTGTAGCGTTATTTTTGCTTTGGTTTTATTAATTTTCCGTTTGGATAGGATAATTTCGAATTTTGTAATAATTGGGGTTGATTTTGCTATTTGTGATGTTAGTTATGCTTTGAATGTATTAATTCTCCGTTTGGATTGGATAATTTCGAATCTTGCATAAATTGAGGTTGATTTAGCTATTTGAAACGTTAATTTTGTTTTAGGTTTATTAATTTTTCATTTAGGTTAAGTAAATTCAAATTTTGTAAAGATTGAGATTTATTTTGCTATTTTCAGCGTTATTTTTGGTTTGGATTTGTTAATGTTCAGTTTAGATTGGGTAAATACAAATTTGGTAAAAATTGAGATTAATTTTTCTATTTGTAGAATTAATTTTGGTTTGGATTTGTTAATTTTAAGTTTAGACTGCGTCAGGTTATTTTTAGAATTGTAGTCGCTGTTATTTGTACTTAGTTACACAGTGCGGTAATGTACTTGTGAGATTTATACTCGATAATGTTGATTTAATGTTGATTTGCCTGTTTCTGCCTTCTGAAGAATAGTTTTTCGCGGTATTTACTTTGCTTTGTGTTAGTTCAGTTCTGTTAATTTAAATTATATCGGTTTTAATTGAATTGCATAACATTTAGTTCGTCGGTCTCCTATTCTAATTATAACTTGCAGGTTAATTACTTTTGCACTTTATCGTTGTAATTAAATACTTAAGTTATGTCTCTTAAAGGTGTAATCACGTTTCTTTGTAATTGTGTGCGTGCTGAAAAGCATACACTTATAAACGTTGAGGTAATTAACACTTACAGGTGTTAATAGGAATTAAATACTACACTTCCGTACTCGCTGAATGTTTTACATAAATAATACGTCTAATTATTTTTAGATATCTTCGTGATGCGCGACTTGTAACAATTATAAGCGTTTTAATTAAAGCTTCTTACGATGACCGTTTACTTTACTCAGTATTTGTACTGGGATAATTAAAAACGTTCAGTTTTTATACCGTGTTTGTACTAAGATAGTTGCAATTCTATTTGCTGTGGTGAATGCTGGGTGTAATTTCATGCGCTTTTATGGATTAATTACTTGTGGGTATTAATGCAAAACTGCGTTGCTTTAGTTCTGAAAGCGATTTCTCTGAGGTAATAATAATGTTCGCAGACTTCGCTTATCTGTAGATGGCGTTTTAGATTACAGTGGTTTTAGGTTACCGTAGCAGAGTGTTTTGCTATAATTTATAAGGTCAATGTTTTAAATAATCGTTCCATAATTGCGTGTTTGAAGAATTGGAATTAATTTGCGTTCTGTGTTTTTAGTTTACCGGATTAAACGTGGTTTATTTTTGAGTTTGTTTTAATAATTGTGGTAAGAATCTCTTAAATATCAAGTCTCATTTGCTTTTTTAAAAGAAAATCTCTTTTACTTTCTCACAAAATGTTGTACAGTCTCGTTTTTTGAAAATAATTTCTCTTTGTAACTATTTTCAAAACAATATTGGCATAAAATAAAATTCATAACATAATAAATGGTAATCAATAATAAAATAATAATACTAGCATATATCAATTATAGTTTATGGTTTAAATTGGTACAAAAGGAAATGAACTTACATTAATTTCATCTGTTTCTTTTGTGGGCTCGATCGATGCTGTATCTTGTCCACCTTGGTTTGTTTGTTGCTGGATTCAGACTATTTTTGTTCTTCCTCCAACCTGGTTTGCGAATTAAAATTCTTGGTCACCAATCTTCCGATTTTTGGATTTTTAGTGCCCTTTTGACATCCGTTACGCTGCGCCAGTTAAGCTTCGGGCCTTTGGAGCTGTGTTTTTAAAAAACAACTTCAAACACTTAACAAATTTATTTGAGCTTGAAACAGAAATTACAGTGAAATTTGGAATAACTTGTTCATAATAACTTTAAGAAAAAATAATTAATTGTACTGGGCGAGTAGTCTAGGTAGACAACAATGCAAAAGCTGTAATACTCAGACTGACTCGGTTGAGTAGCTTGAACAACGAAGTATGGAGTTCGAAGACTGACTGCCGGGCCTTGAGCTCCCGGGCTTTTTATAATAACCTGCCCCTCACACGGCTGTGGGAACTTGCAGATCTCATGTCTGCTTTACACTTTGTTACAATGTATCAATCTTAATTCTAAGTAATTGCGGTATGTTAACCGCCTGTGACCTGCCACATGCAGTATCACTGCCCTCACGGATGCAAAGTTGCATGTCCGTTCACAGGAACTGTCGATAACCTCTCTGGGTTATCCTTGTTTTACAATGTTGTAATGAACTTATACTTTATTTAACAATTTCTAATAATTCCTATTAGATTCAATATATTCAATACATATATATATATATATATATATATATATATATAATTGGGGGATACATAACTCGCGTTTCCTTCAAAAAGCTTATTTTCGAAACGAATTCTAAAAATTTTGAACGCAACCGTTTCTAAATTCGTAAAATTTCTCCCGTTCTATTTGCAGTATACATCGAATTTGCTTTCAACCTTCGCGTGTGCGTTCGTTTTCTAACACTGTTGGCTTTCGACCAATGACAGAGTTTTTTGTCGTCACTAAAGTCCTCCTAAGCGCTATGCATCTCAGTCTTATACATGTTCATTGTCTCGTTTCAACCTACTTGAGTTTCAGAAAATCGATATTGTTGACATCCTATCTCAACTCCACGTGCATAGTGTACGTGCATTTTAATTCCTTGCTTGCTTTATATCTGTCTCTATCCGTTGCATATTACCGATTGTTCATTTCCATCGCGTTTTAAGATATTTGTTACCCTAGCTGTTTATCCAAACTGACGGTTGAACATAATTTCTATGAACTCTTATCATAATATAGCTCGAGTTCTTTGAACGTAATCTTTTAACAAGCAGGTGTTTTTGTAAATTATCGACCGTTTGAATATAACAATTCCTGGACTTTCTGGTTCTTTGTATCAGATAAAACTGACGTTGGCTTTTACAACGAATACATTTGCCTTGGAATTATTGATTTTCTTACCCAAGCACGCTCCCTTATGCTTATATGTGCCTGCTTAAAATAAATTATGGTTAATTATACGTATCGTTGAACTTCTATTTGCTTTGAAGCATTCTTCCTTCATGTAATTTTAACATTCTAATTATTAATTATAAAAATACGTTAAGACTCGTCCGTTTTCACTAAATGGATTAAATTAATTTTGCTCGTAAATAATTTACCTTTTTCTATATACATGGTTGATGAAATTTTATTGTTTCGTACTGATTTACCCCTTTGAATCCACAACAATATATATATATATATATATATATATATATATATATATATATCAATATACACGTAACTAAAGAAACGTACAATATTCTTATTTAAAATTGATCTAGCTTTTGATGTATTCAATTCAGTAATACACAGCGTGAATTTTAAAAACCCAAACAAGTAACGTCACCAGAGTTGTAGAGGCACCAACTCCGTCTCTTTGAGGTCAATGGATTCAATTTTCGGGTAGAATTTGATCATAAAAGCCTTTCATTGTCTGTAAAATGCGCTTACCAGTTGCACTAATACAACGATAACGTAATTAATTGCTTAACTGTATGATGAGCTTGCTACCCAATACGCGTCTTTGGTCTACATCGTCGATCACTTCAATGCGTTTTATAATCATATTTGTTGAACGAGCTTTGTTCTTTTGGAAAGATTGTTATGTTTCGATTGCTGTATGATAAGGACCAGGTGTAAGATGACACCACGAGATCGTTGAGCAATGAGACTGTATTATTTGATTTTATAGTAATGGACGTAATGTCCCTTACAAATGTCTTTTCGAGGACACACGGTGCCCTATAAGTTGAACCACTAAAATAATGTTCAACTTCACACACTAATAAATTCGTTATTAGCACATATTGAAAACGGTTACATCTATTTCACGCTTCTACGACATCAATAGACCGACTGGTCTTTTCAATACTCATATAGAGAAAGTGGGGGTGCAAACCCATCAGGACGCAGGCTGATTCATACTTAAGTAAGAAACCATTAATAAGTAATTGTAACAATTTTAATTAAGACTATTAATATATCGTATCGTAACATTTGTCACTTGGATTATTTCGCAAAAGTGTCATAAGTTGAGGCGTAATACAATTTGCTCTCGTGGGTAGCAACAATCCATAATATAATAAAAATAAATATAGTTATAGGCCTTTCAAATCTTATGGGCTGTGAGATGCGCAATGAAGGAAGCGAAAGGAATCGAATGAAAAGAAAGAATAATACAATATAGGTGAAATCTAAAAATATTGATTTTTCGGATGCGTATTCTGAATTAACTCAATCTGTAAGCTATGTAAATTGCATAACCAGTAATTTATCAACTTATAAAATAAAAATTATATTTTGTGTGCGGAACCTGTAACTTTTTTGTGTACTATTTATTGTTCTTTTTTTGGGTAAGGTTTCTGTGCGTGTGTAGATGTAAATAGACAGGCTAAATTTTTATAAACTCTTGCCAGCCAAAATACTGCCCTCTTATTATTTTTTATGAATGCATGTTTCATAGAAATTTAATCTGAAAAATTAAAAAATCAATATCACTGCCAAAGTCCCTATGTCCAACATTAATAATTAGAAAATTAACGATTTTGCCAATTATGCCATCTGTTGCAAACTTTATTATTACGGCGGGAGTAAGGAGTAAACCAAATTTTGAGCATTTTAACTTTTATTGATACTCACGCTAAAATTTACCTAAAAGGTTACCATAGAGCGTGGTCAAATTTAACATTCAACAAGCAACTTACAAATGTTTATCATAACCGCAATATAAGTTTTTCAACGATTCAAGCAATATTATATAAATTAAGAATTTAGTTCTGTTTTCCAAGAAGATCTAGGAGTACGTTCTGTTGTCACATTATGGTATGCTGCGTTATCCATTACTAAAAATGAATTCATTTCACAATTTGGAAGGAATGTCTCTTGTAGCCACTTTACAAAATTACGGTTGTTCATATCATCATGATAATCCCCCTTTTAAGCCATGACATAAACATTAACAAAGCGTTCGGAGTAAATTCCTTATTACCACCAACATAAAGAATAATCAGATGTTGACCCTTGGTTACAGGTGCTTTTATACATTTACTGCTGCCATCATCCCAAGCTAAAGGAACCGTATATGAGCTATGTAAATATGTTTCGTCACAGTATTCAATGTTTCTTCCTTCTTTCTTGTATTGCTGTAATTGCCATAAAAACTCAACTCGCTTTTTACGAATGTCAGATTTTTCAATTAACAGTTTTCGATTATGTTGCGTTTTCTTCCACCGGAAAACTAACTTATGTATAAGGCTCTTAAATGATGACAATTTTCCAGTAAAATTAACACGATCATAATGTTTTATTTCTTCAAATATGGCTTTCATGGTTAGTCTTCGCTTATGAATGCTTGCATAATTATATACATTCGTTCAAACAACTTCCTCCTCAAATTGGTCCACACTAGATTTAGGACTACTCTTGTTAATGTTCTTTCTTGGAGATGCTAATTGTCATCCTCCGGTTTATTCATAGGAATGACAGGTATTCCATTCCATTTTCTTCAGTCATAAACTTATACACACTATAAATAGTTTCTCGCCCTTGACTGTGAAATGTTTTCTTGCGATTACTCATTGTAAAGTAAAAAGTTCAGGAATAACAAAATAATCTGCAAAAACCAAACATTATTCTTCTAATTGAATTAAAAACTAGATGATACTTACAAAAAAACCTATACCGAGTTGCAGTAGTTTTGAAAAAAACTGTTTGAAGTTGAATAAAGGCAAAAATCTAATAAATAATAATCAAAAACGATAATAACCAACCACAATCTTAAATATGTAAATAAATGATAGAAACATTAAAAATCGACAGCTGGTTGTCGATGTTTTTAGGCTGCACTTTAACGTAAATAACTTAAATTGGTGTTCTGCGCAACGGCCCATAAGATTTTGAAAGACCTCTAACTACAGCAGTAAGATGGCACTAAGCACTCTCGATAATTTAAACTAGTGCGCTAAAAGCGTTCCGCTTCCTTCACAGAAACTCGAAGAAAGGGACATCTTCCGACATATCTAGGGGTCTATTCCTGGGTAGGGCAAAGAGAAATGCGGGTAAGTCGATTTTTGTTTCTAAACAAAAACTGAACAAAATTAAATACGCGCCATCAAGTCCTAAGATAAACAAGTTAAGGGCAAAGCAATATTGTAGAGGCGGACGTGGAAACCCAAAGAAAAAAAGGATCACCTTCGTTAACAAAAACTTGCCTTATAGAAATAAGACGCAGCTCCTGAAAGAAATTACAAAGGTTAAACAAAAAAATGCAGAACACAGTTTATGTCCTTTAAAATAAATGAAAATATATGTAAACAATTAGTTATTGCTTTTTGACACAAAAATTGTCAGTCAGAAGTTCTACTTTTAGATTATCCGATTTGATTGCGTTTGACAAAAATAAAAGTCTAAATGTTTTATCTAATTGTATTGTTACGTTAATTCGTGGCAGCCACGTTGGGCGCCAAATTTACGCTACGTTGACTCGTAGCCGTGCGTAACACAAAGATATCAAGGAATGACCGGGCTCAATCGGAGATTAGGGGGGGTTGTAGAAAGCAGACTGACATATAATGTATGCGGCGGTAAGGAATTAGTGACAATACCTGCAAGAAAATTAGTTAAGCAAACCTGAAAAAAAAAAATAAGCATAGCAGCAATGAAAAGTCTAAGTTATTCAGTACTTTGTAGAATGTAAATAAAACTGTTTAGATAAACTATATAATATAATCACGATAAAAGCATTACAAAAATTTTTATCACAAAGTAAGGTAATATTGGGGAGTAGCAGAAACGTTTCCTCACACACCAATTAAACATAAATCAGACAAAATGTTAACAAAAGATAAATAGATAAGACACAATTGATATGAGTAATCCAGTAGTATTGATTTTGTTTTCTTTCTTTTTTTCTTAGTAGCATGCACTTCTATTGTAAAAGGTATCAGAACGACAAAGATATTGCAAAACAACGGATAGATATTTAAAGTCATATCAAGTACGAAATAGTTCAACTTACAAAAAGTCCTTCAGTAACGCTTCCTTGCAATTGAAGTGTGGGATTCACGATGTCCTGCACTAACGAAGCACTTCACCGTTGACTGTGAGGGTGTTGATGGAATTTCTTACACTTTACACTAATCACACCTACGTATTTCACTGGTGTTAGCAGCAGACATTATCAGGCTGATGGAACTATGTAGCATTGATAAATTTTTGTTAATTCTATTTCCTGAAACAATAATGTCGAAATATTTTGTAACACAAATCGAAAAAAAAATGGTAATAAAAATTTAGAATCACGGGCTTTCAAGGCACGATGTAATGCATTAAACTAACAGTAACGTGAGGTGTTTTATTTGCTACCTATGGTAACAAAGAAAAATCTAATGCTTTTGAATAACGAAATTTGCGCAAACAATGATCTATTTTAGATTCTTTGGGGTTAGAAAATTTAGAAACTACAGTATCAACTGTCTTTACATGTGAATGAGATACATGTTTATAAGAAGTAACCTTTTTTGTTTAGAAACACTCGAGCTTAAAACTGTATTTGGATAATCCAAAGTAGGCACTACTCTGATAAAAAAAGGGACCACGAAGACTAGATCGCACACACAGTTCAAATATAAAAAGATAAATCAACAAAAAAACACAATTAGTAAAGCAACGCGTAGCACTAAGTCAATGTTCCGTAAAACACACGTCAAGTTCTACTACTTCTATTTCCAACAGCAAAGCAACAAAAAAAAAATTAGAAAAGCTACGCGTATCACTAAAACCGTCAGTCAATGACCTTAAAACCGCGCTTGTGGTCCATCAAACACGTTACATATAAAGCATACTTCCTTCAAATGCCATCAGAACTACACTGCAATCTGTTTATATAAACTAGTTGTTACCATAAACTCTTGTCGACTATTATCTCCTTCGCTAATAACATAAGGAACATCCAAAACGTGAATGCCGCAATCATATCTAATAATTAATTACAGCGGTTTATCATTTCCGATAAGTTGGAAAGTAATTTACGAATAATCCAATTTACAATTCATTTCTTGCAATTTATTTATTAATGAAAATCAATCTTCAAATTATCTACTTTTAAAGTAATACCCACTAGTTAAATTGCATACAAATCTGAATTATTCTGAAGTATTTCCTTTATACAAACAGCGATCCCAAAGAAACGATGTATTTACTAACTGGGAAAAAGCGTAAAATGTTCAACTACAAAAATGCACGTTACAGTATAATGTAACAAAAACTTTTTTTTCAATAATCATAGCTTTTACATGTAAATTAACAACAATGATATTTATAACGAAATCAAAATTGTCTTTTTAAAGCAAAAGACGGCTCTCTAAACATAAGTCTATTTACATCTGGTTAAGTGCTTGTATGAATAAATCCCACATGATTACAGAAGTGTTATTTACAGAAACAATATATACAGCTGGTAGTTTTGGGACATGTGCATCCTTAATGCAATCTTGAACTTGAATAATATTATCCCCTAACCTGAACACCTAGAACAAGCATTACAAAATAAATACTCGTGTTCTACACAAAATGTAGTTACTAAATTTAAAACATCTACACACATTTTCTCTGCACTTACATTTTTCAACATACGTGTGTTTTGAAATATGTTCCATTCAAAGTAATATAAAGCCGATCCTAATTCAAAACGTGCCCACAAGTATTTTACATTTAAAATGTAATTACTAAATTAACATAAATGTTTTACCTTGAAGGTGATGAATATAATTTATTGTTTATGGACATAGAATAATAACTTTTGGGAATTACGAATAAGAATAATAAATTTATTCCTAACATTACACACCTGCTTATCTTTAATAGATAATAACATTTGAAGTGTCTCCAAACTCTTAACTAATATGTACATTTATGATTTACTAAACAAACTCTTAGAATATATTTGTATATATATATATATATATATATATATATATATATATTGCTGTTTTTGATAAATGAAGTCCCGAATTAAGGCGTCATTATGCTTAAACCTTACCAAATGCTATTAATTTAACTGGTCCGTTGACTTTCTTCTGTTACTCGCCTTATACTCTTTTCCGCCTCGGCTGCTCACCTAGTTAAACCTTCATTCTCATTCATTAAAACAAACACATTCCTACCACAAACATCAACGTTAACTCTAGCTACATCAATATTCACAATACATTAAAATTTCAAAATTAAAATTCAGCATAAATTTTAATATCAGAAAATTTCAAGATTAAATTTGTTATCATTTTAATGTGCATCCAGAATTAAAGTCCTTGTAGGATGCCTACTAATTAATATAACAATATATGCAGACCTGAGTCTGAGTACAAAGGGAGCATCTTCCACCCCTTTACGTTAATTAACCAGGTTCGTCTAATTGAGCTCAAAGACATACCCAAATTTTCATCATAATCCAGAACATAAATACTAAATACCCCTTTCTACTTAAACAAGAAATCTCACCTTAAAATTAAAAATTTGCTGTTACTACAATTTCACTACTGTCCATTTTAAGTAAATCAATTATAAAGTTATTCAACACACACCAACACATCAAAAATCGATCAACAAAGCATAAGTTACCTGAAGGTTAATGCACTCGTGGCGTCAATGTACATCGTCCTCTGTTAATCTCACCATTCCAACTGGGTTATGTTTACGTCCTCGGATTACTGGTCGCTTTTAAACATTTTCTACACCACCATTCCTCTAAAGTTGTTTCAGTGCTTTTCCGGAACTCATTTGTGCATATCTGAAGCTTGTTTTGTGGATCCAGACACGTTTACGAATCATTTAATTATTAATACCCCCGAAAAATAACAAAGAAATTCATACTTCTTTCACCAATATACGCCAAAACTGCCTACTTTTGTGTATTCATTTGTCGTTGCAAATTTGACTAATTGGTACAGTGATACTAAACTTTATTACCTTGTATCTTTTTTTCTAAGTGCACTAAATTACATTCATTGTAGCACGTAAAGAACAAACTGTTTTAAATCACCAAAATATACGAGCAAACTGTTTAAATTATTTAATCAAAATCGGAAAACTAAAAAGCACTGTTTAACGCATTGAATCAAGTCGAAAATCTAAGAGAGCTTGTTCATATTAACCTGGGTATATATAGCGGTTAGCCTGTCTGTCGGTCTTGTCCCCAAAACGGACAATTCTTCAGAATTTCGCATGCTAGGTTCCCATTCCGCAGCCCGGCATGCGATTTTTACGAAATTTGCACTCGCACCAGTTAAATCTCAGAAATTTCGACACGGCTCGCAACGTCTGGAAATAACTAATTAAATTTTATACAGAAATGTTATTTTTACCTCTCAATTTTGACTTTTATTTTCAACCAATCGCAACCCAGTGACGTTGCTCCACTCACGCCTTTTACTATATGTGTCTCTGTCTTGCGCATATTATCTGCCTCTATCTACCCTGTTCTTATTGGTGCAAATTGATATTCTTTATTATCGATTATTTCAGTCCATGTGGACTGTGAAATAACCCACCTTATTAGCATTTCCCGTAACTATTATGCGACGGTTTCTCCAAGATTCTCTGTAACCATTTGTTATCTGCCAAATTTACGCAGAATGAGCCTTTTAAAAATACGCAGGTGTTCAAACATAATACCTCTAAATAACACTTCTACGATGTTGCATTTTATTGGGTTTTACAAGTTTTATAGATATTATATGTTACTAATGGTTCAATTAACTCCAATTAAAATAATACCCTTTAATTTTTAGTGACTCCTAATCAAATATTAATTATTATCTGTACATTTTGTTTAATACCGGTTACTTAAAATTGAGTTAATTAATATAAATTTTGCACGTAATTTCTATTTGTTTCTTTACTAGGAATAATTAAATTACACGTAGAGCTTTTTAATACTGCTTCCTTTTTTTTTATAGCAAGCGTCTTGTACATAATTTAACTCCCTTATTTTTAATGAAACGAATGAATTTTTATGCTTCACGGTTTTTTAATAACGCGTACCTTTTCCCAAAGCTTCTACACGGTGATTAAAATTATTTGATGTGATTATTTAATTTTCTACCCTGGTCTAAATACGAGTAATTTATATATATATATATATATATATATATATATATATAGTTTAGAGATAATGACCTTGTATGAATATGATAATATATTATTAATGGGTTTGAGGTCAGCTGTAGGAAAGTAAACTCTTTTTTAAAATTTTCGAATTTAATTCAAATTCTTGATCACAGGCTTCCTAAAATTTTGCGATTAACTAGGCTAACATATACATGAATTGACAGTAACTTACAAGACGAGGTTAAACATTAAATTAACATGAAAATTAAATCGAAATCTATTTTAACTAATTTTTGCTTCAGTTTGTTATAAGAAAATTGTATAACTTGTATAAAAATAAAAATAAAAATTTCAAATTTTGAAACCTTCCAGTTTCACTTTTTTTATTATTTGAAGCTTTAAATACGGAATGCCTATGTGTGCATGTATGCATGTCTGTATGTGTTTGTGTGTGTATGAGTGTGGGTGCGTGTACATGTTATATTTATGTGAGTGACTATGAATATTTGTGATTATGTACGTTATCTGTTTGTTTGTTAGTACGTGTACGTATGAATGTGACAGGATGTGTATGTATATAATGTTAATCACTACAATATCAATTATTGCATTAGGTATATGTTACTTCTGAAGACTAAGTATGTATGTGTAAATCGAACTTAGACCACCAATATCTGTTTTTTTATTTATAAAATTTTTTTGACGAAAAATATGATACATTTCCAGAAATAGTCTTTTTTGTATATCTCTTTCTAGTTCTAAAATTTTAGGATGTTTAAAATCAATTTTATGATCTAAATCAATTGAGTGTCTTGATAAAGCACAAGAATTTGATTTGATTCTAATGTTACTTTTGTGTTGGATTATGCGTTGTCTTAAAGTGTGTGACGATTGTCCAATGTAAGGATTACCACAATCTATACAATTAATTTGGTATACAAGGTTTCTTTGAAATAAATCTAGTGTCTTATCTTTAAATTTTGAAAAAATGCTTCTTAATGTTAAAATGTTTTTTTAGCGTATTTGAAATTGGTATTTTTAAATACTTTAATTAATTTATGAGTTAGGTGGCCATCTATATTTGGTAGTGTTTTATATAGCTGTATAGTTCTGTTATTTTTGTTAGTTGTATTATTATTATCTATATTACCATCGTTATTGTTTATATTATTGTATTTTTTTGAGTTATAATAATTTTGTTATCAGGTGTATAGGTTCATTATTATTTTTTAGAATATTTGAAAGCTTTTTCATGTTTTTATTATGAAAAGAGGGATGGGATATCTTTTTTATTCAATCTTTTAATCCCAAAATAAAATTTAATTTTGTTTTAAATGGATGATAAGGATAATAATTTAAATATCTGTTTGAATGTGTAGGCTTCTGATAACAATCTAAAATAATTTCATTTTTATTATTTCTAATTAATAAAGTGTCTAGGAATGGTACAGAGATATTTGATTCCGCTTCTATTGTAAATTGAATGTGGGTATTGTATTTATTAAAAATGTTAAGAGTTTTATCTATCTTTCTCCTTCGGAATAGCTGTCACTATATCATCAACAAATTTTTTAATAAATGGAGGATTAAATGGAGGTTGCGGAATAAACTGAATTCAACAGTTATGGACGAACTGTTGAATTCAGTTGTTCCGCAACTTCCATTTACTTCTCCATTTATTAAAAAATTTGTTGATGATATAGTGACAGCTATTCCGAAAGATAAGATAGATGAAACTCTTAACATTTTTAATAAATACAATACCCACATTCAATTTACACTAGAAACAGAATCAAATAACTCTGTACCATTCCTAGAGTTTCATGGTGCCAATGCCGCCGACCTTATTATATAGCACTGGCCATAGCCTTGAGATTGCTAGATTTCAGCCGTGTTTCAGCTTATTGTAACCCCTGAATGTTTTCATTATAGTGTAAAGCTTATAGAGGTAAACGAAAGTGTTAGACATTCCGTGGAGTTTTCTTTGGGGCTATCTGAAAGAACTTGTTTACCATGAACCTATTGATACGGTGATACAACTAATAAAGGAATACAGCATGAATGAAATAGATAGGAGCATTCCATACTTGCCGAAAATTTTAGTTAGAATATAGATTAGATCAAGTACCTAGAAGTGATATCAGGCAGCGACCTCCTGAGCTTTAAATTCGTGCAGTTGGTGGTAATTTTGAAAGCATCTTGTGAAAAAATTCATGCGCGTGATGTGATTCAGGGTAACACTAGTCGGTGGGTAAATACGCAGCTGCGTACAATTTTTAGTTAAGTGACCTACGTCATGTATTCAAAAAGCGGTCCAAGTGCAAAACGTTTTATAAAATTTTTAATTAGTAGCTAACGGCAATCAATGTCAATCCCCTCCTAAATTGAATGACAAAATTAAAGCCGCCGTTTTAGTGGGTTGCCTAAGCATCTCCAACATTCCTGAAGCCTTTCTGAAGCCTTCTGTTATCATCCTAGTACCCTGGGTTTACTGTATTCACAGAAAGACCTCACAAAATTTTAAGAATTAATTTTCTAGCTATTTCACCTTATTTTTCATTTTAGACAACTTTTTATATTTAACATTAGTACTTTGGGGGGACTTTGATTTCCTTATTATGCTGTCTACCTTTCAACGTTGCTTGCTTCTTCGCTCTAGTCAAGAGTATATATGTCCAGTAAAACATTATCACTTCAGTTATAATATAAAATCAGGTATACTGCAATTTCTAAAACCTATAAACACTTGACATTGTCTTTGTCTTCTGAATCTGACCAATAACAATTATTACATAACACAATGAACATACCACATGCCGTAACAGAAAATCTAATACTTTACGTAATAGGTAAATGTTCACTGGACGTAGGAAATAATGGCCACCTTGAGTAATTTAAACAAAACTATTATAAAATATTATTACGATATATGTGCATATGTTGTTTTTTGCTATAACTAGAACTATTGCAAGTTCCGCTCTACCTTTGAAGATTAAAAGCAAATCTGTTTGGTATTGATTACCGTAGGTTGCGAATTCAAAGGTTAAGGTAGATACCAATGCACGCAGAACATCCTTTTAGATATTGGACAACTAATTTAATGACAAGAGATGTAGGACTTTATAATCCGTAGGCGTTCCGTTTTATAGATACCGCATAAAATAGGAGAGAATTAATCTTAAGCTAACAAAATTAATATTTGTTTACCCCGTATATTTTGATTTCATGAGTAGTAGGGTTCATTAAACATGATATTTCAATACATTTTTAATTTTATTAAAGATAATTCGTCATAAACTTAGAACCATAAAAGCGTAGTTTTTCTGTGGAATAGCTATTCGGACGCAACGTGGGTCTACAAACTATTTTAATGCGATGAAGAGGGTAAACAGAATATTCGGAACAGTAAATTTTCATAGCATTGTCATTTCATTTTAAGTAAGCTTTTAAAATAAAGCAGTATATAACCGTAAAATTTTTTTTTCCATTTTACAACGTACATTTATTTATATTCTTATTCTCACCGATCGCTATAGGTCGGAAAATATGCCATATGTTATGAATCTATCTTCACAAATTCAACGAGTCGTGTTAATATGCAACGTAAAAATCCAATAGCGGGCCGGATGTAACTTATTCAACGTCACGTGTCACCTTAATATTTGGTTTTTCAACTCTCCACCCAAAGTTACTATAGTGGCCAGGAATCACGTTTTTGTACCTAGAAATTTTGAATGTTGCTAAACCCTTGCTATTCCTAGGTTGCTAGGTATCTTTCACAACACTCAAACACGGAACCTACAATTAACTTTCATACGAACGAGGACGTATTTTTGTGAAAAATGCTCGTCTAGCATTGTTCAAGCGGTCCGTGTCGGGAATCGAACCTGCGACCTACGGAACGTTGGTTGTCCATGCCAGGTTCAACATATAACTGAACCTTGCGCTTATTTAGGGAAATATAGAGAAGAATGCCCACTTGGGTTTGAACTTTTACATCGTATTTCAAGCGTACTCAGAAAAAATGTTTTAGATACGTCTTAATACACAAACGTTTCAGTTGTAACGTATTAGTAAACATAACCGATATAAATATCGATTGACAAACAAAGAAGCCATTATGCAAATACGTCATACCTATAGGAAAGTTCAAATAAAGTAGTGAGTGTATTTATTCAAGGCACGTTTACATTACTAACCATATAGGCTATGTTATTTTAACGCAAACAATTTGCTAGTAGAAGACACGCACGAAAGGTTACATTCAAAGGTACTTTACTTTTATAAATTAAACTGTCCGATAAAAAAAATGTCAGAGTTAGTTTTTTATTTGCGTAAACAGTTTTTGGTTAAAACAATTAGCAGGGAGGTCAGACTCTTCCCCCAACTTCTTCCTTGGTAAATTTTATTTTAATGGCTTTATGTTCGCGAGCGCTTTCGTAGTTCCACATATTACTTGAAAATGATATACGACTTCAGTTAGTTTAATAAAATCAAAAGTACGATATCAAAAATGTTTAATAACATAAACAGTAATTGCATACACTGTGCATTTGCTTTTCTATTCTACTTTGGGGCACCAACAGGAATGCCTTTGATGGAATGTTTACACCAATCAACTAATAGAAAAAACAGAAAGCGTTATTTTACTAAAATAAGGTATATTGCAGCGGTACTGGGAGTAGCTCTAGCTGTGACTTTGGTACTGTCATTATTTATTATTGGAAAGTTAATCACAATGCAAAGCAATATGTTCCTCAGTGTTACACTATCCATGAGTTTCTTACTCATTATTAGAATATTATTTTTCATGTGTCAGTGTTTTGCAAAAATAGAAATTATTGAAAGCATGCTTAAAGCTTTTCAAACTATCATTGTACATCATAGAACCCGGTTCAACACAAGTATTTTGGAAAAGTCAGATATAAGCAGGATACGAAAACGTACTATAAAGTATTTAATCCTAAGTATCCTATTAATCATTTTCAACATTATATATTCAGTGACTCAACAGGATGTGGCCGAAAAAAGAGTTTTGATGGCATTTGCAACTTCGTTTTGCGTCTATGTAGATGCAATTGCTGCCACACTTTATCATAGCTTTTCAGATATATTTAGAACCGTTATCCATAGAAGTGAAATGTTACTAATAAAGAATATGACCTCGAAAAAGAATTTCATTATTGTAAATAACCCAATAATGATGCACTTTGCCGATGAATTTGAAGAAAGAAATTTCAGTTTACATAGATGCACAAGATTATATTTATCCATAGTAGTGTGTATCAAGTACTGGAACATGTACACTAATCGTTTATCAATTGTTTTTCTGCTTATTACTGTGGTAATACTAACTACTAATAGCTGTATATTTCTGCTGCTAATTCTATTAAATGAGCCTAAAAATATTCTATCACCAAAACTTTTCACGTTTGGACTTCAGTTGTATGGAGCAGCTCTAGCAACATGTACCTGCTGGGCTGCAGAAGAACTACGTATAGTGGTACGTTTTATTTTAAGGGTCAAAGGCTTTAATAAAAAGAATGGTAGGAATTTTGAGAATTGTTTATTCTCTACACAAATGTTATTGCATCATGACTACATTCTTCATTACTAAAACATCACAATTAACCACTATAGGTGTATATTTTATTCAGAAATTATATACATCATACGGTCTATTTTTCATATACTTAAATATCTACAGTAGCTTTTACATGCCTTTGGGATAAAATACCTGCAAGTTGTCTATAATTTTTTCATGATTTATTTATCTTTAAAAGTAACATTTTATGTTACCTGCGAAAAGAGAAAAATAACGAATCTGTAGTTGTGTGCATATCCTCATATCCTCTAACCCGTAACGAAACCTTTAGTTAATATCTTTAATAGAATAAAATCTCTAGTTATCATTTTAGAAACCTTCGGCGTGTAAATCAAAAAAAATAATTTAATTTTTCTAAAATTTTAGATCTGGGAGTGATCTTGCACCAAATGCAGAGTCCAGAGCATATGCTTCTCTAACAGTTTTATTGTAAAAATTTCCATACCGACAAAACTATCAAAGTTTGACTGCAAAAATATGAGTTTTAAGTTTTTGGAAATTCTTTAACTTGGAAACAAAATAATTGTGTTAGACTTGTTAGACTTGGTACTAGACGAATCATATCTTGTAGACGAGAATGTGAACAGTTTTCTCTAAGAGATGTGTTTAAAAGAGGTGTATCAACTTTAATCAGTAGTCTGTGGTTGTAATTTAATGTAGTAACATATATTTATATTCTTGTATTTCCGATAGAATTTTAAATTGTTTTTAAAAAATTTTTATAAGGACCAAAATATAAGTAGCGCAGTTCCGACCGATAATTCCGAATAAATTTTATGGAAAAATTTTCGTCAGTTTTAACTGTTTACGCAATATTGAATTAACAATTTAGAAACAATCGCAATCTTTGGAGCGTCACTTCAGCAACTGAATAAGTCATTTACTGTGGATAAACATTCTAGTAACCAAATTACGGTCTACACCGCGAGTTATGTATCCCCCAATTACCTATATATATATATTGATATATTGAATCTAATAGGAATTATTAGAAATTATTAAGTAAAAGTATAAGTTCAATGGAACATTGTAACACAAGGATAACCCAGAGAGGTTATCGACAGTTCATGTGAACGGACATGCAACTTTGCACCCGTGAGGGCAGTGATACTGCAGGTGGCAGGTCACAGGCGGTCAACAGACCGCAATTACTTAGAATTAAGTTGTTACATTGTAATAAAGTGTACAATTAAGAGAAACGCAGACATGAGATCTGCAAGTTCCCACAGCCGTATGGAGGGCAGGTTATTATAAAAGGCCCGGGAGCTCAATGCCCGGCAGTCAGTCTTCAAACTCCATACTTCGTTGTTTGAGCTACTCAACCGAGTCAGTCTTCGAACTCCATACTTCGTTGTTCAAGCTACTCACTAGTACAATAATTATTTTTAGTATTATGTACAAGTTATCTAAATTTTAACTTATTAAATAAATTTGTTAAAGTCAAAGTGTTTTTAAAAAACCAGCTCCAAAGACCCGAACTTTAACTGGCGCAGTCGTAACGGATGTCAAAAGGGCACTGAGAATCCAAAAATCGGAAGAATGGTGACCAAGAATTTTAATTCGAAATTTTGGCAGAACCCAAAGCAAGTTGGACAAAAAACAAGAATCGTCTAAGGCCAACAAACAAACCAAGGTGGACAAGATGCAGAATCGATCGAACCCACCAAAGAAACAGATGAAATTAATGTAAGTTCATTTCCATACCTTTTTTTTTTAAACCAAAAACTATAATTGATATATGCTAGTATTATTATTATTTTATTTATCATTGTTTATGAATTTATTTTATAAATATTGTTTTGAAAATAATTACAAAGTGAATTATTTCCAAAAAAAAACGAGACTATATAACATATTATGAGACAAATGTTAAAGAGATATTTTTTCTTTAAAAAACAAATGAAACTTGAATTTTAAAAAGAAACTTTCTTTTAAAAAGCAAATGAAACTTGATATTTAAGAGATTCTTACCACAATTAAATAGAACGAACTCAAAAATAATCCAAAAATAAACAGGCGCACATTCACTAACACCAAAATAAGAAACATCAACTAGCGCGATTCAAACCCACGTTTTCAATCCGATAAAATAAAAACACAGAACGCAAACTAAAGTTCAAAGCTAATTCGAACAAGCAGTACAGAACGTTTAATTAAACCATTGACCTCTATAATACTGAATAATTCACAGCAAAAAACACTCTGCAATAATTGAAACTACGGTAACTTAAAACCAACCTAAGATAAGCAAAATACGCGACAAAAGCATCCTTTATTATACAATTAAAAACTCAGATAAATCGCTTTCAGAATCCTTGCACAGTACTAAAGTTTAACTTTCAACAATGCAAGTCGCATCATCACGGAATAATAAAAGCGACGCAGTTTTTGCATTTAATACCTACAAGTAATTAATCCATAAAAGCGTGTACAATTGCAACAAACACGGAATAAAAAGCTAAAACGTTTTTCCATTAAAAATTAATCAGCATTATAAAGTGCAGTAAAACGCTCATAATTGTAAACCTGAAAACGCACATAACGAAGAGTTCAATTACAAGTCAAGCAGTACCGAGAGATCTAAAAATAAAACAGACATAACACTTTACGCAAAGCATTGGCGAATACGGAAAGTAAATTATCTAATCCCTATAAACTAACACTTGTAAGTGCAATTACCTCAACGTACGTGACAAAGTAACAAAGATTACATCCTTAAGTATTCAATTTCAACAATAAGTGCAGAAATAATTAACCTCAAGTCATAATTACGCAACTCAGTAAAACCAACGGAAGATTATTAGTTACGAGTTAACAGAACTAAAACAACGCTAAACGAGAATAAATCCATCCATTTAAGATTCCTTAAGAAACAGGAACTCAAGACAAATTAAAAGCTGCATAAAAACAATTAATCCAAGACTACGGTAATAAATTCAACATTATTGAATACAAATCTCGTGAATACGTCACCGCACTGTATAATTAAAAATAAATAACAGCAACTACGATTTAAAAAAATAACCAGACCAGTCTGAACTTAAAATTAATAAATCAAAACCGAAAATTAACAAATCCTAACTAAAAAATAACGCCGAAAAATAACGAAATAAACCTCAACCTTTACCAAATTTTATCCACCCAATCCAAACTGAAAATTAACCATTCCAAACTAAAAATAACGCCGAAAATAGTAAAATAAACCTCAATCTTTACAGAATTCAAAATTACCCAACCTAAAGGAAAAATTAACAAACCAAAACCAAAGTTAACGTCACAAAAAGCAAAACCAACCCTAATTTTTACAAAATTCAAAATTATTTAATCCAAAAGAAAAATTAATACATCCAAAGCATAATTAACGTTACAAGTAGAAAATCAACCCCAATTTTACAAAATTCGAAATTATTTAACCCAAAAGAAAAATTAATACAACTCAAACGGAAAGTTAATAAATCCGAAGCAAAAGTAACAATACAAATAGCGAAATATTCAAAAAAAAAAATAATAATAAAATTTTTTTGAAATTTCCCAAAATCGAAAACAACCCTTAACCAACATGAGTAACACAGACTTGCGTCTCTATTTAGAGACAATACAGACATTTAATGGCACGCAGGCCCATCTCTCAAATTTCATTGGAGCATGCGAAATGTTCCTAAAAACCTTCTACAAACCCGGAGATGACCAAAGAAATTCATTGCTTATACGCTTGATAATAAGTAAACTAACCGGAAGGGCACTAACCTTAATCGCCAATAGGGACGAATTACAGGAATGGGAACAGTTTAAACAACTACTAATTGCATATTTTGGGGACCAACGTAATATAAAATGCCTGGTACGAGACCTAATAAACCTTAGAATGGAACACAATCAATCCCCCTACCAATTCGGAATGAAATGCCAAGACGTGAGAAGTTTAATTTTAACAAAATTAAAAATCGAAGAACCCGATCAAAACGTTAGACATTTAAAAACAAAAATGTATGACGAAATGGCACTAGACACATATATAAACGCTTTACCAGAACGACTATCGGATAAAATCAGATTCCAACGACCCCAAAATCTAGAAGAAGCTATGAGCCTAGTAATAGAAGAAGAAAATGTAATGTATTACCGCAACAGACTATACAACCCCAACGCGAATAAAAGCTATTCACCAACAAAAACTATACAAGCTACAAGACAAACAACCCCTCAACAAAAATCCACACCCTTTAACGCACAAACAAATCAACCGCGAAGTAACAACCCAAGTTTTAACAATACCAATTTTAATAATCAATTTAAACATTTTTCAAAACCAAAATTTAACCCAACTTTTACGAAACCAGCATTCCAACCAAGATTTAATCAAAACCTAAACCAACAAAGACCAGCATTCAACGCAAACCCTAATAGAAATACACCAATGACTAATAATAATAACAACCCTAATAATTATTACAAACCAACACCAATGGATACCTCATCTGGTATCACCAGACAAAACACAAAAATAACACATATCCGACCAAACCCTCATCAGTAACGTAATTTTACATCGGAAGAATTATTTCATCAAGAAATAGAAAAATTTGACACTGACCAGAATAATTACATTGAGACACCTACGAACAATGAATCAAACCATGCAGAAACTTATGAACGTGACGAACAATACGAAACTTACGAGGAGTACGACGACGAAAACTCGAATTCAAATTTTCAAATGGACCAATTCATAACCGACCAAACTTAATAAACTTAAATAATATAAATTACTTAGTATTACCATACATAGAAATACCCCACGCCAAATTCAAACTATTAATCGACACTGGATCCTCTAAAACATTAATTAGCCCCAGAACCGTACAAAAACATTATTTAGATTATGTAGAAAGAGAACCATTCAAAATCAAAACAGCTCATCAAACGACACTACACCAATTCGTAGCAAACATACCCTAACCGAGAACATTTAATGTTAAAATGAAACATAAATTTTGTGTATTCGAATTTAACGATAAATATGGACCTTCTAAGAAAATTAGGAGCCAACATTGACATTAAAAATCGCTTATTAAGGACAAAATACGGAAAAATCCCAATTAAATTTCAAAACACACAAGTTGAACAAAAATACACTATAGAACCCCGAACGGAAAGAAAAATAAAAATCCCAGTAAAATCTAACAAAAATTTAGGAATAATAAACCATATGACATTTCAGCAAGGAGTAGAAACCCCAACTCCCTTAGTGCAAATAAAAGATAATTATACAACCACAACAATATTAAATTCAAACGACTACCCCGTAGAATTATCATTGACAGACCCAATTAACGTAGAAGAACTAAATTTTAACGAAATGGAAATAGACGAAAATTTAGAAAACAATTAGAACCCAATAGAACATGACGAAATGTTAAGAGAAAATTTAACTAACATCCGCTTTAACACCGATATCAATCAAGAAGAAGAAAGAGCAATTAAGAACTTATGTTTTGAATACCGAGACATATTCCATTGCGAAGGAATACCGTTAACATTCACCAACACAGTAAAACATAATATCGAGTTAACAGACGATAAGCCAATTTTTACAAAAGCATATAGACTACCTCATGCAAGCCAAGAAGAAGTTGACAGACAAGTAGCAGACTTATTAGACCAAGACATAATCCAGCACTCCAATTCACCATGGAGCAGCCCCGTGTTAATAGTACCTAAGAAATTAGACGCAACCGGAAAGAGAAAGTACAGAATGGTAATAGATTATAGAAAGTTAAATGAAAAAACGGTAGATGACAAATATCCACTACCAAATATAACCGAAATTTTAGACAAATTAGGCAAATGCCAATATTTTACAACATTAGACCTAGCATCAGGATACCATCAGGTAGAGATGGAAGAAAAAGACATATCAAAAACAGCCTTCAGCACACCTGGAGGACATTACGAATGCCATTTGGACTAAAGAACGCACCCGCTACTTTCCAGAGAGTCATGGACAATATACTACGAGGAATAAACAATGAGAAATGCCTTGTATACCTTGACGACATCATAGTTTATTCCACATCATTGGTAGAACACATAGAAAGATTGAAAGAAGTATTTGAAAGACTTAGACAAGCACATTTTAAAGTACAATTAGACAAAAGTGAATTTTTACAAAAAGAAGTATCATTTTTAGGACATGTAATAACACCCCAAGGAGTAATGCCAAATCCAGACAAAACAAATGCAGTTCTAAATTACCCATTACCAAAAACAACCAAAGAAATTAAAGGATTTCTAGGACTTAGTGGTCACTACCGCAAATTCATTAAAGGTTACGCTCAGATAACCAAACCCCTGACAAATTGTTTAAAAAAGGGAAACAAAATTGAACACACCCCAGAATTTATTAAAGCTGTAGACAAAATTAAAAACATATTAACTAATCACCCTGTATTAGAATACCCAGACTTTACAAAACCATTTATACTGACGACAGACGCATCGAATGTAGCATTAGGCGCAGCATTGAGCCAAGGAAAAGTAGGTAGCGATAAACCCATCAGCTACGCATCCAGAACCCTAAATAAAACCGAACAAAAATATAGCACTATAGAAAAAGAATTATTAGCCATAATTTGGGCAACAAAATATTTTAGACCCTACTTATACGGAAGAAAATTTTACATATATACCGATCATAGACCACTAGTATGGTTATGTAAACTGAAAGAACCAAATTCAAAATTACAAAGATGGAGAATCAGACTCGAAGAGTATGATTACGAAATTATATATAAAAAGGGAATTTATAACAACAACGCATACGCTTTAAGCCGAATCCAACTCAATGCACTAGAAACGGAATCCATTATAGGAAACGTAGACGAAGCAGAAATAAGGGAAGATCCAGACGAGATCGACACAATACATTCGACACAAAACGAAGAACCAAAAAACGCGATTAAAATTTTTAACGAAGCAATCGATATGAAACCTAACCAATTTATAATAACAGAAGTTTTAAATAACCCCAATCAAAAAAAAAATATACAAAAGTAGATAACAAAAAAATATATCAAATTCAAATAACTAAAGATGACAACGAAGAACAAATAGTTAAAATTTTAAAAGAATACACCCCCGAGAAAAAACGATTTTATTTTTATTTCAATACCGAACATTTATACCAAAGATTTTCAGAATTATACATTAAACTATTTAATAACTCTGGACCTGAACTCATCAGATGTACTAGAAAATTAATAACACTAGACGACCCTGACGAAATAAACGATGTAATTAGAAATCAACACGAAGGAAAAACCAACCATCGTGGAATTAACGAAACTATAAAGCAACTTGTAAGACGTTATTATTTTAAAGACATGAAGGACTTGACCACAGATTTCATTAACCAATGCGAATTATGTGACAAAGCGAAATACGATAGGAAACCCCCAAAGACACCCTTAATGTTAACCAAAACACCCGACAAACCATTTCAAAAACTACATGCTGATACTCTAGTAGTAGAAGCGCAAAACTATCTAACAATTATAGACGCATTCACAAAAATAGGCCAAGCAATACCAATCACATCCAAAAATAGCATCGACGTGACCCAAGGATTTTTACAATATTTCACATTTTACGGAACACCCGAATCAATCACTTTAGACAATGGTAGCGAATTTAAAAATGAGACAATACAAAACACTTTAGAACTACACAAAATAAAAATTCATTTCATAACGGAAAACCACCCTGAATCAAACGGACTAATTGAACGATTACATTTAACCCTGTTAGAACAAATTCGATTATTAAGAATAAATTATAAAAAGGAACATATAACCAATTTAATGTCATACGCACTAATCGCCTATAATAACACTATTCACTCATCAACAAATTTTACACCCTTAGAATTAACCTTAGGACATTCAGATTCACGAAATCCCTATGACATACACTACAACAAGGAAGTATATCAACAATATGCAAAAGACCACAAGGAAAAATTAAAAATAACTTATGACAAAGTAAAAGATAAATTAGAAAACGATAAGGAACGTATCACCACAACCCGAAACAAAAATACCGACTCAAATAAATTTTCAATAGGACAAACCGTGTATGAGAAAAACTTTCAAAGCAAGCGACATAAAACAGCACCCAGAAATTTAGGACCATTTAAAATTAAGAAAATATCAGATAAAAACATAGCAGTAGTAGACAACGGTAAAATAACTAAATACATTCATTTGAAAAACCTAAGACACCCTGTAATTTCAGATGGACAATCATCACCCTTACCGTCAACCTCCACCCAGGTAGAACGGACAACCAAATAATAACAATAAATAAAGAACAACCCCGGTATACTACCAATAAACTAGGCAGTGTACAAAATACAACATTTACTCAAATAATATCCACCCTTACTTTAATGTAACAAATTTTAGCAACATTAAGAATAACGAAATAATATTTTTGATAGAAATCTAGATAGAAGAAAGTAACAATTATCATTATTATCATTTATTTGCTTTTCCAACAAAAGTTACTAGCACATACCAAGTAATCATACCCAAAACCAAATTCCTATCCCTAAATGAACTGAGATATGGTTATACAAACGAAAAATGTACTGAAGTAACACCAAACCAATATTTATGTCAATCGATGACGACAACAACCATTCAAGAAGACAGTCCTTGTGAAGTACAACTATTAAAATTCTCAAATCATTACGAAAACTGTGAAACCAAACAAGTGCAAATAACTAATATGAAAATTCAAAAAGTTACTGATAACAAATGGATAGCCATTTTCCCAACAGAAGTAATAGCAACCATCCACTGCAACCAAGATGAAAATAATCAAGCATTAATCGGAAGCAAACTAATTGCCCTCAAAGAAGATTGTTATGTGAAATTGAAAGATGAAGTTATCAGAGTTTATCAAGATCCCATAGCAACAAAGAAACTTGCAAACCTACCGGAACTACAATTCAAGATGCAACAAGAAGACGAAGAAATAATTAAGAAACCTATGAAGCTAGAGCATCTAGACTTAGACGACCTCAACCACGCCGTGAAATTAGTGGAAAGTTATAAAGAACAATTAAGTGAACTCAAAACGCCAAAGTTACATTATAATAATATAAGTGTTTGGACAATTGTATTGATCATTTTAATAACTTTGTAATCATGTATGTATTATACAAAATGTACCTTAGATATAAGAATGAAGGAAACAGTTCTAGATTTAAAGAAACAAAGAAAAATAAAGAAACAACAAGTATACCTTTAGAAATAATGAATTTTAAATGAATTTATATAATGTATTTTATGTATTTAAAAATTAAGAAAAACCTTAATTTTTCATTTACGGTGGGAGGAGTTATGTATCCCCCAATTACCTATATATATTGATATATTGAATCTAATAGGAATTATTAGAAATTATTAAGTAAAAGTATAAGTTCAATGCAACATTGTAACACAAGGATAACCCAGAGAGGTTATCGACAGTTCATGTGAACGGACATGCAACTTTGCATCCGTGAGGGCAGTGATACTGCAGGTGGCAGGTCACAGGCGGTCAACAGACCGCAATTACTTAGAATTAAGTTGTTACATTGTAATAAAGTGTACAATTAAGAGAAACGCAGACATGAGATCTGCAAGTTCCCACAGCCGTATGGAGGGCAGGTTATTATAAAAGGCCCGGGAGCTCAATGCCCGGCAGTCAGTCTTCAAACTCCATACTTCGTTGTTTGAGCTACTCAACCGAGTCAGTCTTCGAACTCCATACTTTGTTGTTCAAGCTACTCACTAGTACAATAATTATTTTTAGTATTATGTACAAGTTATCTAAATTTTAACTTATTAAATAAATTTGTTAAAGTCAAAGTGTTTTTAAAAAACCAGCTCCAAAGGCCCGAACTTTAACTCGCGTAGCAATCCCAAGAACTGCTTGAAGAAATGTTATACAAAAGCGAAGGCTATGATGAAAGGATTAGTTACAATCTCATATAGCTACGTTTTTGAAACTTATAATCTGTTGATTTGCGCAAAAATTATTTTATCTCGATTGAAACATTAATTGGAAACGGAAGAAACCTCCGACTATAAGACTCAAATACTAAAACACAATTACAATAAATATAGAAATAACAATGGAACAATTTAAAGCAGAATATTTAAAATGCGTGTCAAATATCAATGGTAACAACCCAAATGACCTAAACAAATTTATTTCTTCCACAGAAAGTGTACCAAACTTACTCATGGATCCATCAAAAGCAAATATTTTTCAAAACTCATTCACTTTTAAATCTATTTTAAATAAATTAACAGGTCAAGCCAATGCCGACATCGGGAAAGAATTAAAAAAATGTTCTCCTTAGAAATCTTAGTAATCAAATAAAACAATGATTCACACAAGGCCGTGCTGTATTTAACAAGGAAAAACAACTACTGTATTCAAAGACAACAAATATAGAAGTAAAGAAAAAATTACTGAAAACGAATTTCTGGAGCACAGCACTGTACGGCGGCGGAACGTGGACAGTGGGTGGAACGGACAGGAAAAAGGTAGAAGTCTTTGAAGTGTGGTGCCACAGATATCATGAACAGACAAAATTTAGAACAAAGACATCTTGAAAAGATAAGGTAAGTAAGAAATATGTGGAAAACAGTAAAAAGTAGGAGATATTGGATGATAGAACACATGCAAGTCATAAGGGGATAGTGAGTAATATAATAGAAGCAGAGAAAAGAAAAAGAGAGGTAGAGGTGGACCTAAATTGCACACAGATAGTGAAAGATATATGCTCTGCGAATTTCAAAGAAATGTGTGGGTTAGCTCAAAATCGAAAACAATGGAGGTATGCGTCAAATAGTTTTAGGACTGAAGACCTAATGAGGATGATGAAATGATTCAGGCTTGCAATTGCTTTGCATCTTTATAAAAGCATGGATTTCAACAATTTAGGTCAAAATATTGTCAATTACTAACGTACCTCCTCTACAATAAAACTAGTTTTACTAAGTAATACACGGAAAGGTTGATCGCAATTCCTTTTTAAAAGTTTGCAAATGCAATAAGGTTGTTATGATTTTTATACTGATCTATTAAATGGCTTTGTATCCAGAATGAAAACTCGTTTTTATTAAGTATAAAAGACTGTTAACCCGGTGCCCCTTTTTAATGAAATAAAAAGGTTTAAAATTATTTTTTTCAATTTTAATTTTTAATTTTAACCACGCTTGCGACAATACGACAACAAAAAATTTTTAATTTTCCTTTTACCTCTATTCCCTATTTCTTTAAGTCAAAACGCCATTAAGCACAACTACTAAAACATTTTCAAAATATTTACAATGTACAAAACGTTTAAGAATTCTTTGAATAGAACCTCCTTTTAATAATTTAAATTAAATTTAAATTAAAGTTGTTTTTTTCAGTTTTAATTTTTAATTTTAATTTTAATTTTTAATTCCTCGGCTAGCTCAGTTTTAACCACGCACGGAGCTTGCGACAATACGACAACAAAGAACTTTTAATTTTCCTTTTACCTCTACTTCCTATTCCTTTAAGTCAAAACACCATTACCCACAACTACTATAATATTCCCAAATATTTAAAATGTACAAAACGTTTAAGAATTCTTTGAATACAACCTCCTTTTAATAATTGAATTAAATTCTTTCAATAATTATCATTCCCGTTAATTAAACAAAATCCAGCAAAAATCACCCTTATTATTAGTATATGAAACCCTATGAACGTTTATTAAACTTCCTTCAATCTTTACGTTATTTATAAAACGATCTTTGTTGACTCTCTCATAGGGTTCTCATTAAAGCAATGTTTAAAATATTCATAAATACAAATACAACAAAATATTCAGATTGGCTAACTTGTTGTCTCCAGTTCGAACCAGTTTCTGCTCCAACTGCTCCCGTTTCAGTTTAGTGATTTAAATAGTCCCACGTTGAATCCAGATCTAGTTTAGATATTGTTTGCATTTTTCTACGTATAGCTTCTCCTAATTAATTCATAAATCATTTTAGCGTCTTAGTTAATCTTCCTGGTCGGATCCAGTAATTGGTTAGATGCCTGTTATGTTTCCTCGTTAATTGTTTAAATACTTATTGAATTTCCACATCGGATTCAGTAATTATTCAGAGTTCCTTTGTTAATGTGAAACTTAGAATCTGATTTAAAAACAACCTTCTGTTACTTACGTTTTTTAAGGATTAAAACGACAAACCCCATTTAATTATGCACTATCACCATTATATAATTTATTAACTATCAAACCACTTCTAATGCTTTCAGGTAAATATTTTCTTTCAGGTGATGTGAACCATGCCTTAATTCAAGTTAAACTGATTTGTTTACAAATCCTGACGTATCTAAAAAAAACGCCTATCAGTTGACAAGCGTAAAGTTCAACGACTAAAAGCTTTGTACGTGATTCTTACAAGCAAGATTTTGGGCATTTCTACTAATTTTTGGTGTATACACGAAACTGATGCGCTATTTCCTGCACGTAGAACTTCAACTTATTTGTATTGCTTCTCTTGGATTTTCACTTTCCTTGGTCACGTACTTCTTGTTTGTACAGTAAATTTGATGAACTTTGCTTTTGTCACCACGCCGTAATTATCTCTAATCTATAAAGGTGTTGGATTGTACCTTTCTGATCGCGTAGTCTTAGTTTAATTTATGTATTAAATTATATGCGTTTTCTATCTTACGCATTTTCAAACCTGTTTGTTTAACTGGGATTCTTAGTGTAATCATGATGCATTACTCACGCGTATTGTGTTGCAGCTTCCGTCCACGTCGTTTTATGACTTGCCAAGTAGTTTATTAATTAAATCTTCTAGAGTACTTTTCATTTCTTACAAATAATTATACCTATAGTTTATATACAGGGCGTTGTCACTTGCTTGCCTCACTAATCATTGCATTTCTCAATTTCTTCGTAAAAATGTCTAGTTATCTGAATCCTCATGGTGTTTTCATGAAGCGCACTATACTAGTGATCCTATCTACCCCTAAATGACTCTATTAAGATAGAGTTTTCCCCCAAATCAGAACAAAAATTTCTGAGTTATGTTATATTTTGGCGCCCAACGTGAAACAAAATTCACATTGGTCCAAAATTATTTTGTTTTTATTTTTGCTATATACACACACTCCTAAATTACTTCTACACCTCTATCCCTATTCTAATCTAACCTATTTTACAACTACTCTCCTATATACACACGTATCTGTTCTGAACATTCTATAATATTTCCATAATGATTATACATTACACACATATCCAAAATATTTATTATCACAAATGTTCTTATCATATGACCCTTATGCTATTTTCATTTATTTCCGTTTATTTACATTTTTACTAATTGCTATTTGCCTATACTTCTTCCTGTTTGCATAAATCTGTACTAAGTATTATTATCTCCTAATATTTCCAGTGAACTATTTCTTATTTACCTATCTCTTCCCATTTACATAAACCTATATTAAATATTATTCTCTTCCAATATTTACAGTAAGCTATTTCTTATTTACATATCTCTTCCAATTTACATGAACCTATACTAAGTCTTATTTCTCAGCAAGCTATTTCCTATCTACCTATACTTCTTCCATTGCATCTATCCCTATGTATTATTTTCGAATGTTTCCAGTAAACCCTAAGGAATTCACCCTTTCTCAAATATTAACCTATGTATTTCTATCAATGTCAATTCTGACCCAATGTTCCTATAATAATTTTTCATAACCCTATGATTCTGAATCTTTTTTCAATAATGTACTAACTTTACGTTTTATTTCACCTGGACATTAATATCTTTATTTTGATTTTTCCCATTACCTAAGTTTTTTCAAATTGATTTATATTCACACATTCACTATCTACTCTTAATTCTTCATCCCATTTGATGCATTTTCCTTTGCATATTAGTTCCCTGCTTTCCACATTTATCTTTATCCCCAACTTATCTATAATATCCATTCCCCACATAGCGTCCATTTTTAATCCAGGTACAATAATGTATTCATTTTCGAATTTCTCTTTTCCTATCTCACTTAAGAATCACAATTTTGCCTATGCTTGCAAACGTTCTATTGCTTGGGGCTATTAAATTACACTTCCTCATCGGCATTATTTTCTTGATTAACTTTCCCCTTTTAATAAAATCTTCTGAGACGAGCGACGCTTCCGCTCCGGTATCAATGAGTATCTTAATTACGTTGTTCTCTACATCTAAATTAATTATAAGCAATAAATTTCTACTAAAGTTATTTTCCATTTCAAGCTTTATGAATTCCCGCTGATGTTCGTACTAAGGGCTTAATTGGTTTGTCTTATTTTAAAAATTTGTGTTTGTTGTAGATAGGCCTGGCTGATTCTTAACCTCAGCATAGGTACCATTAATCCTTCTTGATTCCGTCGTTCCTTCCTCGTGTCCTTCGTTAATTTGATTTCGATTATCATTCCTATTTCGGTCTCTCCTGTTTGACTTTTACCAAGGTCAGTTTCTCACATTCCAATTACGAATTGAATTACCGTTGGAATTGTTCTTAAAATTTCCTCTACAGTTGTGATTTGTTCTTTCATAATACACTCGATTAATTGGCATCCTTCTCGGTATTCTCTCTAGTTTTACAGGTTGAGTATTCGCTCGACCTTCCTCTATATGACTCAATCCCATTTCATCGTATCGCTGCAAGTATTCTAAAAATACATCACCATCCATGAAATTCGGTAGCGCGATATAGTTCCTCACCTCTACTTCAAAATGTCCTGCTGGATATTTAATAATCTGCTTCTCTTCCAACGGAGGCTCCAATTGTTTGGTTATACTAAATTTCTTAATCGCGTACTGTTCCCTGGTTATACCTAAATTTCTATTGTATCTCCCCATGATTAAATCATCTCTCACCTTATATTGTTGAGTATCCCCCCAAAAATGTCTTAAGAATTTATTTTCAAAATCCTGAAATGTTGTTAAATCGTCCTTGATTAAATCAAACTATGTTTCTGCATTTCCTATTATCATAGCCTTTACTAAATTCAACTTCTACTGCTCATCCGTTATGCTCTGTGTTAGTGTTTTAATGTCCTTTTAGAATAATTTCGGATTAACTTTATTGCCCCCTGAAAATTTCGAATATTGCTCCAATGTTAGATTTGGGTGATTTAATCTTAAGGGTTCCTGGTTATATATTATCCTGTTTCTACTAATATTCATTACGTTAGTTTTTATATCCTCTATTTTTTATCTACTCTGCGAAGTTACGTTTCACAATTTCTCCCAATGTCCTGCACTTTTTCCCCTAAGTTCAGGATTCCTTTACTTGTTTCTCTCTCATTGGTCTCTTGTATTGATCTTACCTTAATGACCTCGTCTCTTACGCAGTCGATATCTTCTATAAGATTTGTAACTTTATTTTGAGTTTGGAATCGCATCTCTTCCATTTTCTGATTCGTTTCCCTTAGATCATCACTTGACTTTTCTATCTGGAGCAATTTATCCAAATTTTTCCCAAATTCTTGCATAGCTTTGTCTTTTGGTGCCATCAAAATTTCCATCATTTTTGAGTCTTGGGTGGACCGGTGTTCATCTCTGTGATTCCTCTCAAACATTCTTTCTGCAGCTTCCATTGATGTCTCATACAAGATTACACTTTCCTGTAAACCTATTTCTACTCCTTCATTCCTCAATGCCTCTCTTGCTTCCTTCATTCTTGTATTCATTTTTTTATTACTCTACAATTATTTTTAAATTATAAATCCTCAATTTCGTTGCCGTTAATTTCTATTCTTGTGCTACACCGAAGCAATAATTTTTCTCTCTTTTAGTGTGATTTTCTAGCCCCACTTTGAAGCGACAGATTTCTTTATCTAGAATTTCGAGTCCCTACGATTGGGTCGTCAGTTTTTCTTTGGTATGATATGCTAGTCTAGCGTTCAGGTCGCCAAATTACTTTTTAGTATAATTATTTTTTTCAAATGTAATTTTAATTTTAAATACCTCCGCTAGCTCAGTTTTAACCACACACGGAGCTCGCGACAACACGACAACAAAGAATTTTAATTTTCCTTTTATCTCTACTTCCTATTCGTTTAAGTCAGAACACCATTAAGCACAACTACTATAATTTCAAAATATTTACAATGTACAAAAACGTTTAGGAATTCTTTGAATAGAACCTCCTTTTGGTAATTGAATTAAATTCTTTCAACAATTCTCATTCCTGTTAATTATACAAAAACCAGCAAAAATCACCCTTATTATTAGTATTTGAAGTCCTATAAACGTTCATCAACCTTCCTTCAATCTTTACCTAATTTATAACGTGTACTAAAACAATCTCTGTTGACCCTCACATAAAGTTTTCATTAAAGCAATGTTTAGAATATTCATAAATTCAAATACAACAAGATATTCAGATTGGCTAATCTGTTGTCTCCAGTTCGAACCAGTTCCTGCTCCAACTGCTCCCGTTTCAGCATAATGATTTAAATAGTCCAACGTTGAATCCAGATCTACTTTAGATATGGTTTGCATTTTTCTACGTATAACTTCTCCTAATTAATTCATAAATTATTTTAGCGTCCTTGTTAAACTTCCTGGTCGGATCCAGTAATTGGTTAAATGCCTATTATGTGTCCTTATAAAATTCAGTAATTGTTTAAATACTTGTTGAATTTCCACATTGGATTCAGTAATTATTTAGAGTCTTATTGTTAATGTAGAACTTAGAATTAGATTTAAAAACAACCTTTTGTTACTTACGTTTTTTAAGGGTTAAAACGACGAACCTCATTTAAATAAGCACTATTATCATTATATAATTTATTAACTATCAAACCACTTCTAATTCTTTTAGGTAATTATGATGTAAACCACGCTTTAAATCAAGTTAAACTGATTTGTTTAAAATCCTGTCGTATATTAAAAGAACGCATATCAGTTGACAAGCGCAGAGTTCAACGATTAAAAGCTTTGTACGTGATTCTTACATGCAAGATTTTGGTATTTCTACTAATTTTTGATATATAAAAGAAATTGATGCGCTATTTTCTGCACGTAGAACTTCAAGTTATTAGCATTGGTTTCACTTTCCTTGGTCACGTATTTTTTGTTTGTACAGTAAATTTGATCAACTTTGCTTTTATCACCATGCCGTAGTTATTTATAATCTATCAAGGTGTTGGATGTTACCTTTTTGATCAGGTAGTCGTACTTTAATTTATGTATTAAATTATATGCGTTTTCTATCTTACGCATTTTCAAACCTGTTTGTTTAACTGGGATTCTTAGTGTAATGATGATGCGTTACTCACGCGTATTGTGTTGCAGCTTCCGTCCACGTCGTTTATGACCTGCCAAGTTGTTTATTAATTAAATCTTTTAGAGTACTTTTATTTCTTAAAAATAATTATACCTATAGTTTATATATAGGGCGCTGTCACTTGCTTTTCTGCCTAATCGTTGAATTTCTCATTTTCTTCGTAAAAATGTCTAGTTATTTGAATCCTCAAGATGTTTTCATGAAGCGCACTATACTAGTGATCCTATATATCCCTAAATGACCCTATTAACATAGCATATATATATATATATTGCTGTGATAAGGGGTTGTTTAGGGGTGAATTGAGTAGCGAGGGTCGTGTAGTAACCATAAATTGCGATAGAAAGCAGAAAACTGCATTTATTTAGCAGAAAATTAAGTAATTCGTATGTTATGTAAATAGCAAGCATTTAACACCCTGTAGATAGACTATAATTAGCTTTAAGCGATGCAAGGAAGCATATCTTACAACAATAGAACGCATATTTAGCAGAAAATTAGGTAATGCATACATTATGTAAATAGCAAGCAGTCAACACTGTATATAGACCTTTATTAACTTTAAGTAATGCAAGTGAGTAATCTTTCAACAAAAAAACGCGTATTCAGAAGAAGTGATAGTACATGTAATTAAACACGCATTGAGAAGTGTTCTAATTAGTTATAAAACAAATACGAAGATAAGAGATAAAACCTAACAAAGCTTTATGTAAGTACGCGGAAACAATAAACATTTTTAATAAGAAAACGCAGTTCAAACACGCACATAATAAACGAAAGTAAAATTAAAGTAACATGATCTATTTTGTTCAATTATCCAAAAAGGCCATATCTATACAAAACAACGTATGGTCAAGATAACGTTGTATCAATAGCAAATAGATATTGCGCGGAAAGCCAAATAAATAACATCAGAAACAACGTTAAAATGCAGGAAAAACAAAGACCTGTTGGTTGAGATATCTACAAGACTTGTTGAAAACCTAGCCCACATGTAAGTGAAAACAGCCTATATTAACACCGAGCAATGATAAGACGGGTCAGTTTAAAACTCGGGCAGGGCGAAGCTGCGTCACTGTGAATCAAAAAATCACGCGTAATTTTAAATATTTAATAAAATATCAAGTGATAATAGTGCTACAATTATGAAGTCTTCTTTTGCTGTTTAACGTGAGTAGAATTTGTGGACATTTTTTTAAACTAAATATTAATAATAATAGGACCTCGACTGATGGTATATTTCTGTATATTTCGAATCTATGGCACATTTTTTTATAATTCGAATGGATAGATATAATAATCCGAATGGTGGTACATTTCATAATAATACAAATGTGTGGATAGATATAATAATTCGAATGTTGAGGATAATAATTCAAATTGGTGGTGTATTTCTGAATAATTCAAGTAGGCGTCGATAAGAACAATTCAAATCTGGGTCAATTTAATATTACAATTCAAATCAGCGTCGACAATTATATTTTGGTACAATTTTGGTACAATTTGGAGTTGCGAGATTCAATGCAAATAAAATAAAGAAGCACGAAGTAATTTTTGGAAAACGAGGGGTGACTGTACTCAAACACTGGTTCAACGAAAGTGGACAACAAGGGGTGTTGATCCACAACCCGAACAAGCCGTAGCAGGTCAGATTTATTTAATTTTAAGATATTTTTCTATTTAAATTTCAATACTGAATTTACTCAATTTATATAAAAAGTGTAACGAAGTCAGCAACAAACATTGCAAACGTTAAACTTACGTAATATATTATAAATGGATCTAGAACGTTCCAGGTATCTTTGAAAAAAAAGGTAGTTTTTGGTGACTTTAGATTGAATTCAAGGTATATAAATTTTGGTATAAATAATACATATGATATTGATTGATTGAAGGGTGTATTTTAATATTTTTCAAAAATTGTAGATAATATTTCTGTTCATTATATGGAATTAATTGACTTTGTTTTATAAATTGAAACAAATAGGTAATCAGAAAGGGGTGGAGAAGAGGAAAATTAATCATCGTAACGTTGTGAACTCTGTGTAGATTAAAGAGGGCTAGCCGTGGTATAATAATAAAATTAGTAAAATTAAATTTGATTTCAGAACACAGAGCGGTGGAGTTATAGAATACGTCATAACACCGAGTACGGCGTTATCATATCAATATATATATATATATATATATATATATATATATACTCATATTTAGACCAGGGTAAAAAATTAAATAATCACATCAAATAATTTTAATCACCGTGTATAATGAATATTATTAAAACCGTGAAGCATAAAAATTTATTAGTTTCATTAAACATAAGAGATTTAAATCATGTACAAGACGCTTTATATCAAAAGAAGCAGTATTAAAAAGCTTTGCGTGTAATGTAATTATTCCTAAACAAATGGAAATTACGTGCAAAATTTATCTTAATTAACTTTATTTCAAGTAACCTGTATTGAACAAAACGTACAGATAATATCTATAGAAACTTGTAAAAACCCAATAAAATGCAAATCCTAGAAGTGTTAGTTAGAAGTAGGATGTTTGAACACACCTGCGTATTTTAAAAGGCAATTTCGGTTTAATTTGTTTAGATAAACATGTCGATTCTAAGGATATTGGAAACGGTCAGATGCTTTAGCACGAAATACAAAACAGGGTTTGTTTAAAAAGCTCTGAGAATTAATATTATTTTGAACACCTGCGTAGTTTAGATATCACGTACGGCGAAAATTGTGTAGATAACAAATGGTTTCAAAGAATCTTGGAGAAACCGGGGCTTAATATTCACGAGAATGTGCGATACGGGGTTATTAAACCCAGATAGTCCACATGGACTAAAATATAATCGATAATAAAGAATAACAATTTGCACCAATACGAACAGGTTAGAAAAGGAAAGAGAAAATGCGTCAAGCAAAGACACATATAGTAAAAGGCGTGATTTAAGCAACGTCACGAGGGTCACAATTGGTTGAAAATAGGATGCAAATATCAGAGGTAGAAACAACAATTTCTGTACAAAATCCAATTAGTTATTTCCAGACTTTGCGTGCCGTGTTGAAATTTCTGAGATTTAAATGGGGCGAGTGAAAATTTCGTAAAAACCGACGCGCGAGCGACGGACTGGGAACATAGAATGAGAAATTCTTAAGAATTGTCTGTTTTGGGGAACAGACCGACAGACAGGCTTTTTGCTATATATACCGGTAGTAATATGAATTTCGGCCTCTTAGACTTTTGACTATTCGATGCGTTAAAAGCTCTTACATCCGCGACTTGATTGAAGATGTTAAACAGTGCATTTTAGTTTGATAAAATAATTTAAAATTTTGCTCGTATATTTTAGTGATTCAAAATAGTTTGTTATTTACGTGCTAACATGAATGTACTTCAGTGCACTTAGATACAAGGTAATAAAATTTAGTATCACTGTAACAATTAGCAAAATTTACAACGACAAATGTATAAACAAAAGTAGTCAGTTTTGGCGTATATTGGTGAAAGACGCATGAATTTCTCTGCTATTTTTCGGGGTGTTAATAATTAAATGGTTCAAATACGTGTCTGGATCCACAAAACAAGGGTCAGATATACACAGATGAGTTCCGGAAAAGCCCAGAAACAACTTTAAATAAATGGTGATGGAGAAAATTTTAAAAGCGTTGAGAATTAGAAGCCGTAAATATAATCCTGTTGGAATGGTGTGATTAACTAAAGGGACGATGTACATTGAAGCTTCGAGGACAGTAACCTTCAGGTAAATTATACTATTTTGTTTGACATTTTGTGTGTGTTGAATAACTTTATAATTGATTTACTTTAAATGGACATTAGTGAAATTGTACTAACCATAAAATTTTAATTTTAAGATGAAATTTGCTTGTTTAAGTAGAAAGGGTATTTAGTATTGATGTTCGAATATGATGAAACTTTGGGTATGTCTTTGAGCTCAATTAGACGAACCTGGTTAATTAACGTAAAGGGTGGTAGATGCTCCCTTTATACTCAGACTCCGGTCTGCTTATATTGTTATATTAATTAGTAGGCATCCAACAAGGACTTTAATTCTGGATGCACGTTAAAGTGATAATAAAATTAATCTTGAAATTCTTTTAAAACTGAATTTTATGCTGAAATTTAATTTGAAAATTTAATGTATTCTGAATATTGATGTAAATAGAGTTAATGTTGATGTTTGTGGTAGGAATGTGTTGTTTTTGTGAATGAGGAGGTTTATAAAATTAGGTGAGCAGCCGAGGCGAAAAGAGGATCACAGCAGCTTATGACGCCCAATCGGTGGGACTAGAATTTTTGTTGAAAGGACCCAGTTCCCGCATTCAAGGGTATATCACAGCAATAATATATATATATATATATATATGCTGTGATATACCTTGAATATATATATATATATATATATTGCTGTGATATACTCCTTTGAATGCGGAACTGGGTCCTTTCAACAAAAAATTCTAGTCCCACCGATTGGGCGTCATAAGCTGCTGTGATCCTCTTTCGCCTCGGCTGCTCACCTAATTTTATAAACCTCCTCATTCACAAAAAAACACATTCCTACCACAAACATCAACATTAACTCTATTTACATCAATATTCAGAATACATTAAATTTTCAAATTAAATTTCAGCATAAAATTCAGTTTTAAAAGAATTTCAAGATTAATTTTATTATCACTTTAACGTGCATCCAGAATTAAAGTCCTTGTTGGATGCCTACTAATTAATATAACAATATAAGCAGACGGAGTCTGAGTATAAAGGGAGCATCTACCACCCTTTACGTTAATTAACCAGGTTCGTCTAATTGAGCTCAAAGACATACCCAAAGTTTCATCATATTCCCGAACATCAATACTAAATACCCCTTTCTACTTAAACAAGCAAATTTCATCTTAAAATTAAAATTTTATGGTTAGTACAATTTCACTTTATTATATGTTCTAAATGTGCACCTCCTCGTTCGAGACAGACTTCATAACGATGTTCTAAGTTTCTGGTCATGTTATTGAATAAGGGTTGTCTCAGGGCTGCGAAGAAGACTCTAACGGCATCCTTTAATTCATCGATGGTTTGTGGTGCCCGTTTGAAAACGGCATTTTTAGCCATGCCCCAAATGTATGCGTCTGGAGGTGTGAGGTCTGGAGAATGTGAAGGATAAGGGAAGTCAGTAAATCGTGATATGAATTTGCTTGGAAAATGTTCTTGAAGAAATTGACGAATTGCGGCAGCAGTATGGCAAGTTGCCCCGTCCTGCTGAAAAAATTGGTTTCGAAATGCCAAGTTACGTGCACGACAGAATTGACGTAGATCAGGGATAAATCGTGTTAAAATTTGTCTGTACCTCTGTTGATTAAGTGTGACTTGCCTACCATTCTCTTCGATAAAGTACGGACCAATGATTCCGTGTCCGGAAACAGCACACCAGACACTCACTTTTTCACTATGTAAAGGAACCTCTTGAACCTCATCGGGTCTGGCAAAGCCCAGAAATCGATTTGTGCGACGATTCACATAGCCTGACAAGTGAAAATGTGCTTCGTCTGAAAACCAAACATTTTCAAAAATTCAGGATTTTCATACTGTAACGCGAGAATTCTGGCGCAATATTCCACTCTACTGCGATAATCGCGTGGATGTAGTTGTTGATGTACCTGAATCACATACGAAAATGTACCCAGCTCCTTCAGGATTCTTTGAAAGGAAGTTCTTTTTAAATCAAGTTGTAACGCTGTCCTTGCCTGGCTGACTTTCGGATTTTCTAAGATTTGCTCAAAACACGTTCATGGTTATTGTTGTTGTTAACTGTCCTGGGACGCCCTGAGTTTCCTTTTCGTTGGCACAATACACTACTTGTATTTCTAAACTTTTCAATAACCTTCAAAATTACAGCATTACTTGGAGAACGTTTATTAAACCTTTGTGTGAATTGATCAGACACGTATAGCAAACTTGCACCATTACGTCGGCCGATTCCGTATGAACAAAAATAATGCTCTACCAGAAACACTTTCTCCTCTGTACTTAACACCATTTTTAACAATTAGGCCCTACTAATTACTTGTTTGAGGTTTACTTGACAGGTCTATACTAGCTAACTTGAGTGTGACAGCGCACGCATAAAAACACCGCCAACTTAGTTTCAGTACTGTTTATTTCGGGCAATACTGTATAAGGTCTTGGACAGGATTTGAACCTTCATCTCAGTTTTGCCGGAACTGTGCGTTTACCAATTACGCTACCGCAACCGATAGCTATAATTGGGAAATATATATATATTATATATATTGCCGTGGACTTAGGATTAAGGTTTTTATGCTTTACCAGTGTCATTAAATAATTTTCAAAAATGCACAAATTTCAAAAAAATTGCTTACCCGTTTATTTCTGCTTCAAAAATCTTCAGCAGCTTCCCTGGTTAGCTCAGCTGTGCCTTTTCTCAGATACCTAAATATACAACCATTCTTCCTTCACACTCGCACACCATTCAATAAAATCACCAAATAATACAACAATCATACTATCTTTTATTTACCGCTATTTACAGACAAATTATCCACATGTATAAAAACTGTTTGATACTCTAATTACAAACTCAAATGTGATATGTTTTAAAGTCCTTGATTTTAATTATCATTTGCAAAAAAATTCAGTAAAATATAAGTAGATGGGACCCACATATTACCCTAAATTGACTGTACACTGGAATATGGTGAGCTCATAATAACCCAGTTTATTTAGTATATGCTTTTTACCTTGCATAAATTAATACAAAAGTTATAGACCCGTTTACTCGTTACAATCCAATTTATATTCAGAATAAAAATTTAGTAAGTTTTAAATACACGCCTTTTCAATCTTTAAACCCCAATAAATTGTCCAGTACATGTATCTTTTCCAATAAGTTTATATAACCATAAATAAACCCCAAAATTCACTCACACAGCACCAAAATTTCACAAAAGTTTATCAGACAACAGAAATTTCAAATAAATTACCTGGAGAATGCTTCAAGCTTCTATTCCTCCGACGACGATCACCAGATCACCTTGACCTCGAGACCATGCGCTTTGATACTCAGCGAATTATACAGACGATAACCCCAATTGCGAGCCAATAGTACCATGCCATATCAGCATACAATCCTGGTTGTTTGTGGTGCTTACCCCACATATATTATGCTTCCATTTATTGATTTTCTAGCTTAGTATAGTAGTAGCCAGACCTTTTTTAATTTATTATACACTACACGTATTTTGCGTTAGTAAATGGAAGGTCACTACTAATACGTTACACGTGCTAGTACTATATTTACTGTATTATTAATACTCACAAAAAACTCTACTATAATGTAGGTCAGCATTCATTACTTTATCGAGGTTAGTAATATAGAAGCGATGAGAAAACAAGAGACCCTCATAATTTCCATTCGGTATTTATATTAGTTCAAAATCCTACCCCCGGACACACTTCCCTTGAAAAGCTTATTTTTAAATTTAAATTTTAAAAATTTTGATACAACCGTCTTGAAAATTTTTGTAATTTACTCGGTCTATGTGCCGTACGTATCCGAAAGTGCTCCCACCTGTCGCGTTTGTCTACGTTTGGAAAATTGTCGGTTCTTAACCAATGATAATATTCTTTGTCGTCATAAAACCCCGCCTGTACTATCTTTATTTCTGACTGATGCATGTCTGTTGTCGCGTTCAAAACCTCACTTGCGTTATAGAAAATTAATATTGCTGACAGCTCATCTTCACTCCACATGGATATGGTACGTGCGTTTTCAATATCAACACATTTATATCTGTCTCTATCTGTAGTATATAACCGATCGTGCATTTCCTTTGCTCTTTAAGAACTTTGTTAGCTTGTTGTTTAAACCAAACTGAAGGTTGAAAATATTTTCTATGAAGTCCTGTCTTAATATGCTCATAAATTCGACGAATGTAAGCTTTTAAAAATGTAAGTGTTCGTTAATTATCGACCGCTTAGCACAACAATTCTTGGAGTTTATATTTTGTCGTATCAAATAAAACTGACGTTTGCTTGTTACAACGAAGTTTTGCGTTGGATTTATTGATTTTCTTGCCCTAGTGGGTTTTCTTATGCTTTTACATGTTGGATTAAAATAAATTAACATTAATTATATGTATTCTATTTGCTTTAAAACTGTTTTTCTTTATGTACTTTCTCACATACCATTATTAATTATAAAAATACGTCAATACTTGTTCGATCTCCCTAAATGAATTAAATAAATTTTGCGCGTAAAGAATTTGTCCTTTTCTCTATACAGGGTGGTTGAAATTTTATTGTTTAACACTGATTTAACTCTTTGAATCCATAACAAATATATATATATATATATATATATATATATATATATATATATATGAATATATATACGTTATAGTACGAAGTAAATATATGCACTTAGATGCTACTAAAATCAGTTGAAATATTTTTTAAACTTACCGAATTCTGATCATAATTACAACTTAAATTAGAGTTTTATGGTGCCAATGCCGACCTTATTAAATAGCAAATGGCCCATAGCCTTGAGGTTGCTAAATTTCAGCTGTTTTTCAGCTTATTGTAACATCTTTTAAGTGTGCATAGAGTAATACTTGCCGAATATTTTAGTTAGAATGTAGATTTAAATCAAGTACCTAGAAGTGATATCAGGCAGCGACCTCCTGAGCTCTAAATTCGTGCAGTTGGTGGTAATTTTGAAAGCACCTTGTGAAAAAAACTCATGCGCGTGATGTGATTCAGGGTAGCATTAGTAGGTGGGTAAATACGCAGCTGTCGTACAATTTTTAGTTAAGTGACCTACGTCAGGTATTCAAAAAGCGGTCCCAGTGAAAAACGTTTTATAAAATTTTTATTTAGTAGCTAACGACAATCAATGTCAATCGCCTCCTAAATTGAATGACAAAATTAATTACGCCCTTTTAGCGGGTGGTTTGAGCATCTCCAACATTCTTGAATTTATTAACGCCTTCTCTCTGATTGCTATGACTCGGGAAATATGCCATATGTTATGATTCTATCTTCACAAATTCAGGGAGTCGTGTTAATGTGCAACGTAAAAAGCCAATAGCGGGCCGGATGTAACTTACTCAACATCACATGTGACCTTAATATTTGGTTTTTCAACGCTCCACCCGAAGTTACTATAATGTCCAGGAAGCACGTTTTTGTACCTAGAAATTTTGAATATTGCCAAACCATGCTATTCCTAGCGAGGTAGGTATCTTTAACGTGCGAGGCAACACACACCTGACCTCCATTTTATCTCTCAAGAGTGTTCACACACGGAATCTACAATTAACTTTCATCCGAACAAGGGTATATTTTTGTGAAAAATGCTCGTCTAACGTTTTTCAAGCAGTCTGCGTGGGGAATCGAACCTGTGACCCACGGAACGTTGGTTGTCCATGCCAGATATAGCATATAACTGAACCTTGCGCTTATTTAAGGAAATATAGAGAAGAATGCCCACTTGGGTTTGAACTCTTACATCGTATTTCAAGCGTACTCAGAAAAAATGTTTTTAGATACGTCTTAAAACACAAACGTTTCAGTTGTAAGGTAGTAGTAAACATTACCGATATAAATATCGATTGACAAACCTAGACGCCATTGAGCTGATGCGTCATACCTATAGGAAAAACAAATAAAGTTGTGAGTGTATTTATTCAAGGCACGTTCACATTACTAAACATGTACACAATGTTATTTTAATGCAAACAACTTGCTAGTACAAGACAAGCACGAAAGGCTACATGCAAAGGTACTTCACTTTTATAAATTAAAGTGTTCGATAAAAAAAGTCATACAATTGTGTATAAGAGTTAGTTTTTTATTCGCGTAAACAGTTTTGGATTAAAGCAATTAGAAGGAGGTCAAACGCTTCCCCTACCTTCTTCCTTGGTAAATTTTATTATAATGGCTTTATGTTCGCAAGCGCTTCTGTAGTTCCACATATTACTTGAAAATGACACGACTTCAGTTAGTTTAATAAAATTAAAGGTATTTCTGCGATTTCAAAAATGTTTAATAACATACGGAGTAATTGTGTACACTGCGCATTTGCTTTTTTCTTCTACTTTGGGGCACCAACAGGAATGCCTTTGATGGAATGTTTACACCAATCAACTAATAAAACAGAAAACTTTATTTTACTTATATAAAGCATATTGCAGCGGTACTGGGCGTTGCTCTAGCTGCACCTTTAGTACTGTCATTATTTATTATTGGAAACTTAATAACAATGCAAAGCAATATGTTTCTCAGTGTTACACTAGCCACGAGTTTCTTACTCATTATCAGAATCTTATTTTTCATTGGTCAGTGTTTTGCAAAAATTGAAATTATTGAAAGCATGCTTAAAGCTTTTCAAGCTATCATTGTACATCACAGAACCCGGTTCAACGTAAGTCTTTTGGAAAAGTCAGACATAACAAGGATACGAAAACGTATTATAAAGTTTTTGATCCTAACTATTCTATTAATAATTTTCAACCTGCTATATTCAATGACTCAACAGGAAGTGACAGAAAAAAGCGTTCTGATGGCATTTGCAACTTCCTTATGCATCTATATAGATGCAATTGCGGCTACACTTTATCAAGGCGTTTCAGATATATTTAGAAACGTTATCCATAAAAGCGAAAAGCTACTAATAAAGAGTATGACCTCGAAGAAAAATTTAATTAATCTAAGTAACCCAATAGTGATGCACTTTACTGATGAATTTGAAGAAAGAAATTTCAGTTTACATAGATGCACAAGATTGTATTTATCCATAATAGTGTGTATCAAGTACTGGAACATGTACACTAATCGTTTATCAATTGTTTTTCTGCTTATTACTGTGGTAATACTGACTACTAATACGTGTATATTTCTGCTGCTAATTCTATTAAATGAGCCTAAAAATATTCTAACATCAGAACTTTTCACGCTTGGACTGCAGTTGTATGGAGCAGCTGTAGCAACAAGTACCTGCTGGGTTGCAGAAAAACTACGTTTAGTGGTACGTTTTATTTTAAGGGCCAAAGGCGTAAATAAAAAGAATAGTACAAATTTTGAGAATTGTTTAATCTCTACACAAATGTTATGGCATCATGACTATATTCTTCATTACTAAAACATCACGGTTACCCACTATAGGTGTCTATTTTATTCAGAAATCATATACATCATATATTACAACGGATTATGTTTCATATACTTAAATATCCACAGCAATTTTTACACACCTTTAAGATAAAATACCTGCTAGTTGTCTATAATTCTTTTATGATTTTTTATCTTTAAAAGTAATATTTTATGTTACCTGTTAAAGAAATGATAACGAATCTGTAGTAGTGTGCATATCCTTATATCCTCTAACCCGTAACGAAACCTTTAGTTAGTTTCTTTAATAGAATATAATCTCTAGTTATCATTTTAGAGACCTTGGTAGTAGGATGGGGGGATCCGAACGCAACGTCGCCGCCGCAGCGCCGCCGCCACCGCCATCTAACCTAGGTTTTACATGTAAATTCCCATAAGGAGGATCTGCTGGGAGGGATTTCCTCCTTGCTCCCTTCTTGCTCCCTCCTTAATCGGTCACCCCCACATCAGCCATTTCGATTACGTCACACCCGCCTTCTTTGAATACGTTACAGCGCCACCGACTCAAATTGCTTCACGTTTTTGGGGAGTCTGGCACAGATCCACCTTATGGGATCCACCTATTGGATTCACCCGATCCACCTAATCTACTGGATCCACCACTCGGAGCGTTTTTTCTTAGGGTATGATACATAAGTTTCCCAACCCGTAAATTTTTATAACTAAACTGCAGAAACGCCAATACTAACTACATCTTGCGCGACAACTCTAAACTTTTTCTTAACGCCTTAAGATTTCCATGACCTTTTAATATAACTTTTTCCACACTTCATTTATTTTTTTTTCTATTCGCCTGTCTTATATCTAGATCCACGCTAAATTAATACTTTCCTGTAGCTCATACCTAAAAGAAAATCCAAAAACTATTCTTAAAACTTTTTATTACAGACAATTTTTTACTAATACAATTTAAATTTTGTAAACCACATTTCTAAATACATATTCACAATTTTTATTCTTAACCTAGAACTCTTCACATCGGCTTATACTTATTAATATTTATTTCTAATTAGAGCACTTTTTCAAAGACCAAGCGGACTCCCTTGTTTCAAATTCCTCTAGTTTTGTTATCATGGTTTCTCTTAACACCTCGTACATATTATCCAGATTACTAGAAGATGTTATAACCACATTTTTGTGTTAAAGGATTTCACATCGGAGAGTCTCTTCTCCCATTTTTGTGTAGACGCCGTAGAGTTCGCAATTAACTTTTATTGCTGTATGTTGTGTTTTTTTTTTCATTAATTAATCGAATAAGCCGCTCTTTCTGCTTCCAAACAAACTCGGACACTCCATCGTCGACACTGGCGTTCTTTATGCGATAGCTAGCCATACGGTTGTTAAACGCTGTGCTAATCATTTATACACCATCTTCGCCAGTAGCGGAAACTGTTGCATTTTTATGTCTGTTGCTCCTCAAGTGTGCGGCATACGTAGTCTTTTCCACTTTCAAATTGCAATTGCATTCGTAGATGTTTCGTACAAGACCCTCCAACAGCTAGCGGAGCTGAACGTTTACGGCTTAATGACATACCGTGCTGTTTTTCCTTGTGTCGCAGTAAGTTGTCCAGTCTCGTAAATATGATATCGCAAGACCCACAGTTTAAGTACTTTGCTACTGACGGATGTATAAGCTTAACCCTAGACGATTTACAACACGACATTTGTTCTGGTGCCGTTCTAGAGCATTTTTCCAGGTATAGGAAGCACCACAAGAGTTGCAATTAAAAACATTTTCGGTCGGCATTTTTCTTCGACCAGCGTCCATGGAGTATGAAATATAACTAAAGTTTTACATGTAGCGCCATGGTTTATATACATTTTGGAAACAACCGAAGATTGGCGAAGACACTCGAAGAGTGCACAAGCGCGCTCACTATACCAATTAGCACTGAGTATTCCGTACTTTCCTAGGTTGCTCACTTTCTAGAACCAAATCTTCCGCATAGCGGTCGGTAGCACGTAACTGTTTCTAGAGCCGGCAAGTACTCGATACCACCCAAATAGAGAATTAAATGCTTGGTCATTGTTAACCTCCGCTTCCCTCGTAAAAAGTAGGAAAATCTCGGTCAATCATCCGTCTAACTTATACTTCGACCCGCTCCCATTCTGGTAATTTCCAAACATTTTTCAAACGACAATGGTCTCAGAAATTTTAAACCTTTGAGGGACCTTTAAGTCGTGATCAATTACACGTTCGAGCTATCCGTAAACTAACATATGTTATAGTAACAGTGCGCTGTATAATACATGCGTACCCTTCTCTGCGCTACTGCTATTCTTGTAGTTGATTGAAAAAGTCAGTCGTCAATTTTACTGCGAAGACCGCTGCAATGCATCATTCTATACTTTCTTTATAAGTATAGCACATCGCGCACATTTTTGTCTGATAATTAAATTTTGTTCATGTAGGCATTTACACTTTTCACATATTCAAACATCTTATACGTTTGATTAGCCACTTTTAATTATTCTAACGGGAACCGCCATGCATTCCGCCGCACCGTTCTTTTTGAATCTAACGATCCGATTAGCCTCCACACACTAACACCTTACGTATCTTTCCTGCTAGTTGTTAAACAAAAAAGCTACCGGCATTACCATGTCCGTATGTGGGCGTAAGCAGATGTTTGTGGATGTGTACGGCAATATGTGACCATATACATTAATCATATACATTAATAAACATTAATTAACCATATACATTAATAATTTTATTTTGTCCAAGGAAACTACTATTTCTCTAAACCACTATTATTAATCGCCCTTATAGGTTTTAACATTCTTACCATTTCCAAATGGCAGGTGTTATGTACATGAAAACTTTAAAAAAGATCTTAACCTTTATATTTCTCGATCCGAGAAGTTCCGTACATCTATCATTTCTCAAAAACTAATGATGAACTCTGCAATACTAGGTAGAACTACCGTCATTAAACTTTTTTTAATTTTTGCAAGTCTTAGTAACCATAATCGTAACCACATTTCAAAAGCCCATTGCCGACACAAACCTCTGCATTAAAAAACTAAAGAATTGCATTCATATTATAAAATAATTCTTGGTCCATTATATTCTTTTCGTATTACCATAGCCTCCCACCATTTTTCGGTGTTCATTTACTTTAACTCCATAACAACCCTCTCGTCTCATTACTAGTTGCTAGGTTTTTATCAAAGTACACCCGCCTTCTTTGAATACGTTACAGCGCCACCGACTCAAATTGCTTCACGTTTTTGGGGAGTCTGGCACAGATCCACCTTATGGGATCCACCTATTGGATTCACCCGATCCACCTAATCTACTGGATCCACCACTCGGAGCGTTTTTTCTTAGGGTATGATACATAAGTTTCCCAACCCGTAAATTTTTATAACTAAACTGCAGAAACGCCAATACTAACTACATCTTGCGCGACAACTCTAAACTTTTTCTTAACGCCTTAAGATTTCCATGACCTTTTAATATAACTTTTTTCCACACTTCATTTATTTTTTTTTCTATTCGCCTGTCTTATATCTAGATCCACGCTAAATTAATACTTTCCTGTAGCTCATACCTAAAAGAAAATCCAAAAACTATTCTTAAAACTTTTTATTACAGACAATTTTTTACTAATACAATTTAAATTTTGTAAACCACATTTCTAAATACATATTCACAATTTTTATTCTTAACCTAGAACTCTTCACATCGGCTTATACTTATTAATATTTATTTCTAATTAGAGCACTTTTTTCAAAGACCAAGCGGACTCCCTTGTTTCAAATTCCTCTAGTTTTGTTATCATGGTTTCTCTTAACACCTCGTACATATTATCCAGATTACTAGAAGATGTTATAACCACATTTTTGTGTTAAAGGATTTCACATCGGAGAGTCTCTTCTCCCATTTTTGTGTAGACGCCGTAGAGTTCGCAATTAACTTTTATTGCTGTATGTTGTGTTTTTTTTTTCATTAATTAATCGAATAAGCCGCTCTTTCTGCTTCCAAACAAACTCGGACACTCCATCGTCGACACTGGCGTTCTTTATGCGATAGCTAGCCATACGGTTGTTAAACGCTGTGCTAATCATTTATACACCATCTTCGCCAGTAGCGGAAACTGTTGCATTTTTTATGTCTGTTGCTCCTCAAGTGTGCGGCATACGTAGTCTTTTCCACTTTCAAATTGCAATTGCATTCGTAGATGTTTCGTACAAGACCCTCCAACAGCTAGCGGAGCTGAACGTTTACGGCTTAATGACATACCGTGCTGTTTTTCCTTGTGTCGCAGTAAGTTGTCCAGTCTCGTAAATATGATATCGCAAGACCCACAGTTTAAGTACTTTGCTACTGACGGATGTATAAGCTTAACCCTAGACGATTTACAACACGACATTTGTTCTGGTGCCGTTCTAGAGCATTTTTCCAGGTATAGGAAGCACCACAAGAGTTGCAATTAAAAACATTTTCGGTCGGCATTTTTCTTCGACCAGCGTCCATGGAGTATGAAATATAACTAAAGTTTTACATGTAGCGCCATGGTTTATATACATTTTGGAAACAACCGAAGATTGGCGAAGACACTCGAAGAGTGCACAAGCGCGCTCACTATACCAATTAGCACTGAGTATTCCGTACTTTCCTAGGTTGCTCACTTTCTAGAACCAAATCTTCCGCATAGCGGTCGGTAGCACGTAACTGTTTCTAGAGCCGGCAAGTACTGATACCACCCAAATAGAGAATTAAATGCTTGGTCATTGTTAACCTCCGCTTCCCTCGTAAAAGTAGGAAAATCTCGGTCAATCATCCGTCTAACTTATACTTCGACCCGCTCCCATTCTGGTAATTTCCAAACATTTTCAAACGACAATGGTCTCAGAAATTTTAAACCTTTGAGGGACCTTTAAGTCGTGATCAATTACACGTTCGAGCTATCCGTAAACTAACATATGTTATAGTAACAGTGCGCTGTATAATACATGCGTACCCTTCTCTGCGCTACTGCTATTCTTGTAGTTGATTGAAAAAGTCAGTCGTCAATTTTACTGCGAAGACCGCTGCAATGCATCATTCTATACTTTCTTTATAAGTATAGCACATCGCGCACATTTTTTGTCTGATAATTAAATTTTGTTCATGTAGGCATTTACACTTTTCACATATTCAAACATCTTATACGTTTGATTAGCCACTTTTAATTATTCTAACGGGAACCGCCATGCATTCCGCCGCACCGTTCTTTTTGAATCTAACGATCCGATTAGCCTCCACACACTAACACCTTACGTATCTTTCCTGCTAGTTGTTAAACAAAAAAGCTACCGGCATTACCATGTCCGTATGTGGGCGTAAGCAGATGTTTGTGGATGTGTACGGCAATATGTGACCATATACATTAATCATATACATTAATAAACATTAATTAACCATATACATTAATAATTTTATTTTGTCCAAGGAAACTACTATTTCTCTAAACCACTATTATTAATCGCCCTTATAGGTTTTAACATTCTTACCATTTCCAAATGGCAGGTGTTATGTACATGAAAACTTTAAAAAGATCTTAACCTTTATATTTCTCGATCCGAGAAGTTCCGTACATCTATCATTTCTCAAAAACTAATGATGAACTCTGCAATACTAGGTAGAACTACCGTCATTAAACTTTTTTTAATTTTTGCAAGTCTTAGTAACCATAATCGTAACCACATTTCAAAACCCATTGCCGACACAAACCTCTGCATTAAAAAACTAAAGAATTGCATTCATATTATAAAATAATTCTTGGTCCATTATATTCTTTTCGTATTACCATAGCCTCCCACCATTTTTCGGTGTTCATTTACTTTAACTCCATAACAACCCTCTCGTCTCATTACTAGTTGCTAGGTTTTTATCAAAGTACACCACACGTTATTTCCATACTAGTAATTTTTTCCCTTGGAAATTATCGAGCAGCATTCCCTGTTTTACAATATAAATGTTTGCGAACAAGCCGGGGGCCGGGAAAATCTAGAGATAAAATAATTGTAAACTCAGACTTTGAACCAGTCATCACTTCTATAGTAACTTCTAGAATGTTTACCAAATAAGATCAGAGAATAATCAACTAGGACCTTGAACCTGTTTTCATGCAGGCACATGCATAGATTAACTTACTCGTACTTTCAACCCATGCATGTTTTCTTATATACTTGCATGGAAACGTCTAGAATATCTACATCAAATTCATACGACGACGACACACCCTCACATTGTATTGCCCATCAAATCAGTCATGACACATCATCATCATCATCATATTGTTTTCGACCTTACTTAAGGTCGGTTTGACGCAGCTCTAACTTCTTTTCTAATCTGTGCTAATCTAAAAAGTTCTACATACCCTTCACAACCACAATTTCTAATAATTTGACTAATATAGTTTGGTCTAGGTCTTCCTATATCCTTTTATCTTTTTCCTATCCATCTGACTTTACATAGATATTAGCAACATGATGGTTGTTAAAGAACTCTAACATGTTTACATGTTTACCATTTATAAGGAAATGAAATATAACCTTCAAAAAGGAAAAGTGTTAAAATATATGTTATGGTAAGGCTTAAGCAACGAAACGCTACCCACATGCCAGACCGCTACCTAATTGTGAGTTATGTCATGGTGACGTTTATTAAATTATATGTTATGGTAAGGCTTAAGCAACGAATCGCTACCAACATGCCAGACCGCTAACTAATTATGAGTTATGTCCTGGCGACATTTAGTTAACTGATTTTTATTTTTTTTGTTTTGTTTTCGAACTTACTTAAAGTCGGTTTGACGCAGCTCTAAATTCTTTTCTATTCTGAGCTAGTCTAAAAAGGTCTACATACCCTTCACAACCTAAATCTCTAATAATTTGACTAATATAGCTTTGTCTAGGCCTTCCTACTCAATTTTTATTTGGTAGTCTATAATCTAAGACTTTACTAAATAGTCCCTCATGTCTTAACTGGTGCCCTATCATTCTATCTCTCCTGACCTTCAATTGTTTCCACATACAGGGATCCTCACCTATCCTTCTATAAACTTTCTCGTTTGTTACTCTATCTGTCCAACTAATCTTTAACATTCTCCTATAACACCAAGTTTCAAAAGCTTCTATCTTTTTCTTATCTACTTCTTTAATTGTCCAAGCCTCACTACCGTATAGTAGAACGCTCCATACGTACGACTTTAAGAAACTTTTTCTATTATCTAAACTAATACTATTAGCTATTAGTAAGTCTTTCTTTTTTAAAAACATTTTTCTAGCTTGAGCTATTCTAGCTACTATATCCCTTCTGCTACGTCCATCCTTTGTAATTATACTACCTAAATAGCAAAATTCATCTACCTCCTCTAACTCGGTATTACCTATTTTTAATTTTGGTTTAGAACTAGGCTGTAACTCACTTGTCATTATCTTTGTCTTTACTGAGTTAATTCTCATACTATAGTTACTCCGTAGTATCTCATCTGAAATATTTAAAACTCTCCTAACTCTTTTCTAGACTCTGCTATAATGGCTATATCATCTGCAAAACGTAACATGTCTATTTTCTGTCCCTGTACACTAATACCTATCTCTTTTCTCTCTCTGGCTAAGTTTAAAGCTTCCTCAATATAAACATTAAAAATCAAGGAGACAGTATACAACCCTGTCTAACACCATTTCTAATCTTAGCTTCCTTTTCTATTTCATCAAATCTAATTACTACGCTTTGGTTTTATATAGACTGTAAATAATTTTCTATCCCTATGAGAGATTCCTATTTTTGCAAAACCCTGAACATAACAATCCAATTAACCCTATCAAATGCTTTTTCTAAATCTACAAACGCGAAATGAGTCTTTTATTTTTTGTAACCTTTTTCGATAATTACCCTAATCATTAGTATCGGTTCTCTAGTCCCTCTGTCTTTACGAAAACCATATTGGTCTTCGCCTAAATAATTCTCAGTCAAAGCTTCTACTCTATTTTTAATTATTATTGCTAGTATTTTGGAAGCATGAGAAGTTAAACTAACTGTTCTAAAATTCTCACACCTATCAGCTCCTGACTTTTTGGGATTGGGATAATAATATTTTTTTCGAAATCTATTGGAACCTCACCTGTGTCATATATTACATTTATTAGTTCATATAATCTGTCTAAAGTTTTCTGACTTGCATATTTTATTAATTCTGCGGGAATATCGTCTATCCCTGGCGCTTTATTTAATTTAAGATTCCGAACAGCTCTATCAAATTCCTCTCTTAATATTGAGAACCCTATTTCTACATCCTCTTCTTGGTCGTTCTCTAACTCATCCATATCGTCTCCCTTATATAAATCTTCTAAATATCTTTTCCATCTATCAGCTACCTCAACTTTATTTATTAGAAGCTCATTATTCTCGTCTCTAATACCATTATATTTTTCCTATCTTCCCAAAAACTTTTTAACTGCTCTGTAAGCCCTGTCTGTCTTACCTACTCTCAAATCATCTTGTATTCCTTACAATTCTCCTCCATCCATTTATTTCTAGCTTTTCTACACTCATGTACTATCTTATTTCTAACTGTATTATATTTTTGCTTATTTTCACTATCCACTTCTCTGAAAGGTTTAAGCTTTCTTCTATTCTCTATTAAATCTAATATCTCCTTTGTTACCCAGGGTTTTCTCGCTTCTATTTTTTCTTACCTATAGTCTGTGTTGCTGTATCATGTACAGTCAGTTTTATTTCTTTCCATCTATTTTCTACGCTCCTCCTACAGCTATCTCTTTGCTCTTAATATCTAATACTTGTTTATATTCCTCTTTACCCTACTATCATTAAGCTTACCTAGATCCCATCCTCTCTTTTAACCTTTCTCAATTTTTGAATTTTAGTTTACACTTCATTTTAACTAAGTTATGATCGCTATCTATGTCAGCCCCTGGATAACTACGACAGTTTTAACTTGGTTTCTAAATCTTTGTTTAACTAAAATATAATCTATTTGGTACCTAGCCCTATCACCTGGGGCTTTCCAGGTATATCTTCTCCTAACATGTTGTTCGAATAGGGTGTTTACAGTTACTAATCTATGTTCCTGGCAAAACTCAACTAATCTTTCTCCTCTATCATTTCGTCTGCCATACCCAAACTTTCCTACCATTTTTCCCTCACTACCTTCTCCCACTGACGCATTAAAATCGCCCATAACTATTAAATTCTCATCTCCTTTTACTTTTCTCACTATACTATTTATATCCTCGTATACCTTTTCTACTTCCTCATCCTCGTACTGAGTTGTTGGCATGTAAGTCATGACACACAGAGCTTAAATTATACTAACAGCGCAACTTATCCACACCTACCTCTACCGGGCTGCATATAAACTAAACAATCCGTTTAAAATGCTTATATATAACTTTATGAAAACAATATATACAATTCTCTACACCACTACCACCAGCACATTACCTTCTCGATCAATGAAAGAGTAAAACGAAATGGGCATTTACTGGTGGGGGTTAATTGTATAATTAATTAAAGTAACCCGTGGGTTCTTTAAAATCCCCAAATGGAACCAGTGAACTTTAAGGAAGGATTTCCTTAAAATAATGGAACGCAAATATCTTCCGACTATGCTAGGGGTCTTTTCCTTGGGTAGAGCTTATGAGGATTGGTCGTGGTTCTTTTTACAAAACATTATTTTCTTACTAGGGCTTGATTCTTATCAAAACAGGGGTTTAGGGAGGGCGCTACCAAGTCATTAAGTTTTAAACACAGGGTTTCCCTAAGGGCGACTTGGAAGTCCTTAGAGAGGAATACCGTATTAACTGCTAACGCAGAAGCTGTAAAGAAAATTTAATTAAATTAAAAAAAGTGGGGACACAAGAGGTATTCCCTTGTTACCTCATATAAAAAAATAGAAAGGATTAATTATGCACATAATATTATGAACATAGATTTTATGCTTCAAATTCTGAAAAGGCTATTAAAGCTTTTTGTTAAATCGGGGTTACCACTATATGCCATTTGTTCATATACCAGGTCACTCTATTTCTAAACTTACTTGTTCAAAGTAAAACAATTAATTAAGAGAATTAAATGTTCATTCTTTAATTAAAAGTTGTTTCTTTATAAAAAATTGTATGTATCAAATTTACGTTTAAAAAGAGATAATACAAATTACATCTACCCTGAGGTAGGAGTATGAATTCAGGAGAAATATCAAAAACTTTAAGTGTTTCTTTTACTACAAAATTTGACTCAAATCTATACCAAAAATACCAGATCTGTTATTCGGTTTACACATATATAAGAAATATCTAAATTGTCTACTAATTCAAAGTTCAAAAGCTGTAATTGAAACTATGCATAAATGAAACTTTAGTCAGAACTCTATGGATTTGCTAATTGCATTAATAATAATAACAGTGATTACACTGCATTTATATTGGCAATAAAAATTTATCAAAGTCCTTTTTAGTTTGTTAAACAAAATTATAGTACTAATAGGTCATCATATAGTTATTTTCTGGTGCAGCCTTGTATCAAAGTTCGCCAAGTGCAGACGTGATGTAAAAATAATACAAATTTCTTACCCACAGATGTTGTTTGTGTGATGGTACTACATCATGTGTAAACAGATGTTTATACATACGGTCCTTGGAAACAATTGACGTCGCCTCCATATGTTGTACAGCAACAATCAGCTGCGTGATCCTTGTACCTGACCATATGGGCTTAAAGCGTGCCTTCTATACCCACCAAAGGGACAAACCAAAATCCATAAGAACGGTTATTGCAAATACGCCAAACTTCGATGTACTACCATATGTAGATCGTTACCAAAATAATTATCCTCGTGTGCTTGTTCACATAGTTATTTGTAAATTTATATTTGCAATTTCAAAAAGACCATTTAGAACGTTAGATTCAAAAAATTTCTATCCACTTTGTAGAACATTTCTTTAAAATTTAAACAAACAGTTTCATCGTATAACTTTTCCATTCAATCCAACTACTCGTTAAGTTGAAGGGCGTTAAGTTGAAGGGCGGTCATCATTGACAAAATTTTTCTTATCGCTACACCGACGCGATTGAACTATCTACTCGATATTCATAAAATGCAAATAAATGATCAATATCATCTTGAAACACAACATTTAAACGGCCTAATTTTTATAAAACCTGATAAAAAGGAATCATTGTAACAAATAAATTTACGAAGGAGTCTTCAAATAGTTATGCAAAACGATTATTTAAATGTTATCCATCTTGTAAAAGAAATATTTAATTGAAAATTTTAAAAGTGTGTAAAATGAATATTTAAGTGAATATTTTATCGTAGTATAAAAAAGAAAAAAGAAGAAGAGCGCTACATCAAAATTATTTAGATTGTCTAGTAAATTGATTTTTAATCGCTTACCATTATTAAAAATCACTAAAACAAGTGTCCATTACACTTGGATTTTTTTACTATGGCTTAAAGCCACACGCAAATTACTTGCTAGAACTCTCAGGTTCCCCATGTTAACTCGTAACAAGTGTTCTAGCTAAAGAGAACTCTGGCACCTTGTGCACGATATAGGAAAGCTGTTTGGCCTTGATATATATTTATACTAATATTTAACGCCTGATGTCGGCAACCAAAAAAAACAACCAAAAAACACTGCAAGATTTAAACGAGTTTCCGACAAATAACAAGAAGTTTAAAAAATATGTGCTAAAACATCCCCCAGATCTTTGAAGAAAGTCTAAAAGAGTGCTCAGGGGTAAAGGTTTGGGTTTCCATGAACGGTTTTACAAAAAATTGAATGCGACTCCTGTTAAGTATGTATATTGGAACAACATTCACGAACTAATCGACCGGTTAAAATTATTGAATTCATCTAATCAGGCTGGAAATGCAAGCGAGGAAAACATAAACGAAATGGTATCTATAATAGAAGAATTAAAAAAGGAGGGTATAATAGAATAAGCGTAATAAAACAATTGCTCAGTTTTAAAATGTCTATGGATCGCTTAAACTAGAGTACAGAACTGTTCAAAATTGTTAAAGTACAACGAACGAGACCGATAATCTATCTATTACAAGATTTAAGCGGACGGCCAATTCAAGGGTGTTTCTACGTTGAAGAAATTCAGACCACAGCGGCATCCGACACGTACCTAGTGGAAAAAGTTTTACGAAAACGTTATCATGCACGTGAACTATTAGTGTCGTTGTTGGGGAATGGTAAAAGTTGGATTAAGAAAACAGACTTGCTGTAGTATATATTGATGGAGTTACCGCAAGTTTGGTTACTTGAGAATCAACCATCGACAAGAACGCAGCACTATGGCTTACATCCTGAATATTCATGGTTTCAAATTCAAAAGCAGCCAGTTCTTTATAAAGGAAATAGCTATTTTGAATGTAAAAAATTATAAATTACGGCACGAAATATTTACTCTGCCTCCACCCACTTGAACGAAAATTTCAAGAAACATTACGCATGGCTCCAGAAAAGTCTGCATGGACTTAGTTGGGAAAACCAGTCGACCAGTGGGCTGTCGTCATTGAACCTAACTTCATATATAGAAAAGATAACCCCGTCAAGTGCCACAGTGTATGTGAAGGGCTTACAAAACGAAATATAGTATCCAGATATTTACAGCACAACCATGTTGAAAATATCGAAGAATTTAACTTTCCGAATTGAAAACGTTAAGGATGGATCATGGACGATTTATTTGGTCATTGTCTTATGCATATGGATAACCAGTTAGCACGCGCCAAACAAAATGTTTTACTTAGGCAGAATGCATTGTAGTATGTATTTAAGTTTAATAAATTTTTTATTTATATGTTGTCTTTCTATTTTATCGCCAAAATTCTAAGGTTAAAAATAGCATCTCTACGAGTTATGTTATCATATGACTTCGGGTCTAGTGGTGATGTGATCCGAATTGCACTCAGAAGTCCCGAGCTTCTTTAAGAATTGCGTGGCGTAATTAAAGATGGTTGCGTGTTAAAGAAGGTCGTTGTGACGTAGTTAGTGTGTAAAGAGTTGAAGACATTCAGGAGGCTTTCAGAAGGCACTGTCCGTGCATTGTAAGTTGCCCTAACTAAGCTATGTGTGTATTGTGGGTTGTTTAACCTAAGTTAGATGTGTATTGTGGGTTGCAAACATTCCGGAGGAGGGCGGTGGTCGGAGGAGGGAAAGGAGCGAGGAGGGAAGAGGAGGAGGAGGTGGTCGTCGGATCGGTCAATCTTATTTCTGACATTCTCAACTATACCTTGGTGGGATTTAAATCTTAATGGATAACTTATCAACATAGCATTTGATTTTATTTTAACCAGTTGTTTTATAAACCATTACGTACATAACTCAAACATCATTTAACCGTTGAAAATAAGAAAAAGCATAATTTTTTTGACAATAGCCTAAAATTCTGTACATACATCAAATTTCTAATTAAACTTGTCATACTACTCAGATGTACCAGATATTGTATTATGTGTAGTTGTGCATTTAGAAATTCTTCAAAAGCAAGATGCCTGTATGCAGTAGTTTGTTCAAGTATAAGACTTCCGTTTCGCATAACGTTTGGAAAAGTATGCACATGACCAAGGTTAGAACAGAGGAAGCAGAAGAACGTGTTTTAAAAATAAATTAAGAAAATCTGAAAAACATTCAGAACTTCTTCATTCTTGTCACATTAGACGTATAGAAACTTTAAGTCCTAACAACTGTCGATTGTCAATGCAATTTTGTCAGTGCTCTATGCAGAAATGAGAGAGGCTTCAAATCCATCGTCTCCTATTTTATATACGGTCGAGGTAAGGTTTTTTAGCGATGGCTACACAAATGTTCATAACGATGAATGGGAATCCGGATATGCATATAGTTTTCAGAAATCATAGGCATCAACGACGATTTTCGATCGGCGTTTGGTCCTCCATTGTTAATAGCCAACCAATTTGGCTATGTGTGCGCCTGGTTAACATTATTATCGATTCTTGAACAGTAATTTACCCGAATTTCTAGAAGATCTTCCGTTCAATGAACGAGTGAATACGTGGTTCATGCACAATCGAGCGAAACCGTATTGCGTCAAAAACGTAAAGTAACATTTAAGTGAAGATGAATAGATTGGTCGAGAAGATCATGGACAGCAGATCTTAATCCTTAAGATTACTTTTTATAAGGTAACTTAAAGAAAAAATTTATATTACACCAACTGATAGATAAGTTACATGAAGGATTCCAAGCTGCATATAATACAGGAAAGTTTAGGAATTTTTGGAAGGGTTTGCGAATCGTTAGAACGTCGGAGTAGAACGTGCACTGAAATAGAAAGACGCCAGTTTAAACATTTTTGTGATTTTGTGGATGACATTGTGATAACTACAATCATTTGTAAGTATCTCTTGGATACAATTATCCCGTCAAATTCCGTCTTAATATTTAATGTTTATACGCGACACCTTTTTTATTAAGTGGCATGGCTATTTTTATTGTTACTGTTTCCGTTTATTTTATAACATTCATTTGTTTATGTTAATAGTTGTAAGCTAAAAAAATTTCTGTAAATTATTGTATCACTATGTGGTTACAGCAGTAAGATCCATTAGGAAAAATTCATTCACATGTGCTTCGAATTGATTCAAACTGGATTTTCAAGAAAATAGTTCTTGATACTGATTTAAATTAAGTGGATTTTTAAACGTAGAAATATTCAAATAGATTTTGAACAAATTTGGAAAAATCTAAAAAGGCGAAATTTAGACGGAAAATGTTCCCCCTCGTTAGAACGCATGAAAAACGCTGATTAGATCTAGTTTTGAAGATGATTTGTTCTAAGATATTTTATTAGTGTATAGAAATTATCTAGAACAAATCAAGACGGATTTACCAAAAGTATGTGTAGAGACACGAGCCCATTGTCTGCATTTCCTTCTAACTGAACAATATAGTTTTAGTACTACGGTACCTTAAAAAAGCTATCATGAACTTGTATCTAAGAATAAAATTTTTAGATGTTGATATTTGTGCAAACTTTAAAAATTTTCAGAGGTTTGTAAAAAAAGATTGCGGGTATTGTGCCACTAACATTAGCGCCCTCTTATTCTTCGTAAGGAATTCAGTGTCAATAACTAATTTAAATAGTTTTAAAAGATATTAATGTGTTACTTTTAAAAATATTCCAATGCATTTAAATACATTCAATTCTTTCGTTAATTCTGCACAATACTTTTCAGAATGAGAATCTCTTGTCGTTCCTGTTTAAATACCCAATAAGCCAATTGACTCCAGCAGAAGCGGCTCAGGTAAATTTTTCTGTTTCAAGCAAAATCATAGATTGACATTGACACTTTGTAGGTGGAGGTATTAATAGCAGCTTTAACTCTACAGAAGCCAGAACTACGAGCATCTGATATATTTACAATAGGCATACGCTTAATGGCATCGGTATGTATTAATTGCGGCAACTAATTTTAATATATTTTTCGCAATTTCTGCTACGTTTTTATCAAAGTAAGTAACGACTACGTTTTTTAATACCTCAAAAGTATAAAAGACATTTATGGTGTTAACTTAACGATTGAGAAAAGATTAGCCTTTGCGTTGTCAGGTTTTCTATAAGATCAAACCTCGACCTTGTTATGTAAAGGTTTAGTCCAAAAAATTAAGTTGATGCTTAAAAATAAATATCTCCGTCTGAAATTCTCGAATATTTCAAATTTCTCTCGACTTCAAGTGTAAACAACAACTTTGGGGTACCGACTAACTCAAAATTGTAAAATTCGTACTTAAAGAGAGTATTATCGGCTTTAAAGAAAACATATTCCCATTAGAGGTGAAGTTGGACGCTACCTGATCTCTTTTAACGTTGAACGTTCCAAAGAGTAGCCGCAGGTAAAGAATGCGAAGTATCCCAAAACAGATGTTATATGCCACAAGGAATTGTAGCGAGAGTTAAAAGAACCATATAAAATAGCCTTAGCAAACTAACCGTAGGTGTGGAGGTGAACCACTTAAATACAAGTTAATACAATATTGGGCCTTTTGAGACCTAAATTAATGAGGAATAACGCTACATAAACCTTCAACTCTCAACTTACGTGAAATCGTTATAGACAATTGCCAAATAACTCTGATAGTACATAACCAACATGTAATATTTCACATTATAATTTGAATAAGGGTCGCTATATTTGCGGCCACGTCCCCAATGTTCCACCCAAAGGTACTACATTGGGATTAAGCGCGAAAATATAAACGTGCTCCAAATTAAATGTAACTTCAAAATTAATCCATCCTAAATAAAAATCTAACAAACTGAAAGAAAAACTAAAAATAGAGTTTGAATAATGGTAACCCTAGCGTTGATTTTGGAGTATGCCCGATCAGCAAGACACGACCAAAAGTAAAAGGGGGAGGGATTCATAATACCGGATAGCAGCTGCCAGCTCTACTTACCGGTACGACCTGAAGGGTCGACTTAAAACTGTCCAAAAATAGCTAACTAACTTTAAAAATGGATTCAAATTTCTAAGCATGCGCCAAATATTTGTAATAGTGGATCCAGCTATTTTGCCTGCTCTATAAATTTAGAAATTCATCCTCCCTGGTCTAAGTGTTTATTCTAATTTCATCCTGAATTTGTCCCTAGGGTTCCCTATCATTCCCTAACTGAAATATTATAAGTACAATCTTCTTTCCTATATATACTGCCACCAAAAATTGTGGGCAAGACGTCAAACAAATAAAATCAAGCCACAGAACAAAAATACAGGCAAAAATATAAATATAAAATAAGTATTAATATACTAATGTAAGTATATAAATAAACATAACATAAGTATATAAAAAAATAAATAAACAACTAAATAAGCAAAAGCATGTAACAGTGCACATATTAGCAAAAGCATTACCCAAATTATCAGTTGTACTCGCATAAGCATTAAGATGGCTAGCGCCATTACGCACAAAAACATGTTTGTTAAATTATTTCAAAATCTCCTTATTAATACAAGTCTATGATCATGCGAGTACAGCCGCCAGAATTTTATTCCTACCTCGTATATAAATTTCTCTAGCATCCAAAGATCTGGTCGTCTTCTTACGTGTATTGATATCTTACTTTTAAGGGGAGTTGAATATGCACTGTTAAAGTCCTGGTGGGTATGCACTAAACGTTCTGGTGGGGTTCGCAATCACTATCACTTAAGAAGTCCTGCGAGGATGCGCGGTTTTACTCTATTTTATTACCTTTATTTATTTTACTGATTTACTTTAATTAGGGTTTCTGATTTAATTTGTTAATGTGTATTTGTTATTATGTATTCCAGGTATTCCGCGCCTTTAAGGTAAGACAGTGATTGTTTCAGTGGTGTGACGGGTTCGTCGTGCGTAATAGATTTTGGTTATTGATTTTTGATTTTGTTTTTGCATTTAACTTTTTTTTTAAACAGGTTTTAAATTGTGCTCATATATCGGGCTAAGTCAAATCCTAGTTTTCCAATCCTCCCTTCACGCTCCGATTTACGCGCGGTTATCACCGTCCAATCTCGCGACCCTTCCCGAAAGTTTTTGAAGGCTGTCCAGAACGACCTCTAGTTAGTCACTTCCCCGATTTACTCTAGGCTTATTGGCCATGCTAACCTTGCGATAGCTAATTTCATATCAGCTAACTCTCGATTTGCCATCTCGAGTGGGCAGTCGAAGACCCTCCGCTTTCTGCGCCCTCACCGTATTCGCAACGGTCGTTATCGGTTAAACCGAATTTTTGTAAATACGTTTTCAGGACGCCGTGCCCTGTTATCAATTGTACCATTTTATGATCGAGTTTCACCTCGATCTTATTTCTAGCTACAATACTCGGAATGAATTTGTGTGTCATCCTGTCCGTGGCAGCGTTGTTCCACCTCTCTTTCCATTGTCGGATGGACTTTCCGCGCAGCTGTCTTTGAATCAGAGACCTCGGTATCGACGAATGTGATATCCGGAAGTCGTCAGTCGCGGCCTCTTTAGCTAACTCATCAGCCCAATCTATGCCTACGTTGCCATCGTGCGACCTAACCCAACAGAACTTTAAACATCGAAACTCGAGCGCCGTATGCGCTACCCTCCAGACGTCCGCTTGGAGGTCGGTCGAGGTGTTCATGTTTATTAAAGCCGTCAGCGCTGATTTACTGTCGCTGATTATATAATACTCGTCTCTGTCCGTGTGGTTTAATACGTAATCGATAGCCTTTCGTGTGGCTACTAATTCGCACTGGAAGATAGTGTTCCAGTTCGTGAGTTTGGTTTGAAACCGAAACACCTCCCTTTCCTGCTTAAACACTACAAACGCCGCGCATATTTGTCCATCGTCCATGCGTGAACCGTCCGTGTAAATTCTAATACCAGTCGCATCGAAATCATCTTCGATAAACTGGATTCCTCTAATATCGGTCGGGTGCCCTAATTCTGATACAACAATCTTTCTCGCAACCTCCCTATTACCAAGATTAATATCTTCGATTATTTCGCGCCCTTTATCTATATCTATATCTCCTCTCTCTAATCTACCTAACGACATAATCGATAGGAAAAGTCCTACTAATCACCAGGACCGCCTCCGTGGAAGTGGGCCTGTACGCCCTCGCTACCTTTACAGCGGTTACTCGTTGTACGCTCGTCAATTGACGCATCTCTCGGACTTTACAACTTTCCGTCCATACAGATGCTGCATACACCATTGCCAGCTCAATTGCTCCGGCATAAACCGTCCTCAGCAATTCGCCCTTGAAACCCCAGTTTATTTTCGCCGTCGCCATATTTTTATTTGATATTTCCCTGCCTTTGCTTTTAACGCACTGCATGTGAGCTTTCCAATTTAACTAATCATCAATCTTTACCCCGAAGTATGTAATTGCTTCCTTAAACAATATTTTCTCCCCTCTTAGCTCTAGCCTAGGGGATCGCTGTCCCAGTCTCTTTCCTAAATAATGCGCCTCCGACTTCACCGTGATAAAATTTAATTTTACCGCCTGCGGCCATTCGTGTAATTTATTAAGCGCATCGTTCAGATTTGTGCGCATATCCATTATCAATCGCGATCTGACAATTAAAAGCGTATCATCCGCAAACCCAACGATTGAGCATCCTGTGGACAACTTGACCCTAAAGATTCTCTCATACAACAGCTTCCAAAATGTGGCACCAGAGCATGACCCCTGCGGGCATCCCCTTTCCACCTCGCGCGACAAAACTTCACCCGGAATTTTAACCTGTGCCAATCGCCCCCAGAAATAACTCTTGACCAAAGACAACAAGTTTCGCGAACAACCCCTATTTTCCAAGTCGCAAACAATCAATGGACACCAGACAGCATCAAATGCTCCTGAAATAACCAAGGCAACAACAACATAATATTCTTTTTCATTTCTCGCCTGCTTAATTTCCACAACAAAATCTAATGTGTTGATAGTCGACTTTCCCTCTATAAAACCGAACTGTCGGTTGTTAAAACCGCTGCTGTCACGCACTAAATGTTTAACTTAGGTAATCATAGAGCGATCCAAAGCCTTCCCCAGCACCGGTAGCAAGCTAATTGGACAATAGCTGCCCGGTTTTAACGCATCCGCCTTTTTAGGTTTAGGTATGAATTTCACATTCTGGACTTTCCAGCAAAGCGGAAAGACGCCCGTTTTTAGACAAATATTAAACAACCCGTCAAAGACACACGGGGCTAACAGGTACGCCTCCGGAGCTGCGTCTGAAGTGATTCCATCATGCCGCGTTGCCTTCTTAGAGTTCATCTTCCTTAGAACCCTGACGACCTCGTGAACTAGGATTGCCTTATCGGTACTTGTTCCTTGCGCCTCTGTAGCTTCCCGACGTACTAAATCGTGTCACCTATCCTCCTCGGAATTATCCGAAAGGAAGAATTTCTCTAATAAATATTTCGCCGTGGTTTTAAAACCTTCCGTATATTCGCCATTTGTCTTTCTTATGTTACCGAGCGCGATTTCCTGTTGTTTACCCATTATTACGCGATATGCGGTTTCCAAAGGTTGTTTCTCTGAGTTTCGCGTGCAGAATTCTTTGAATTTATTTATTCGCGTTTCTTCTATTAATATTTTATATTAGCAGTAACTTTCATTGTATTCTATTCTCCGTTGTTCTCTTATATTTCCCGAGGCGCTTTGATAACGGCGCCCTAGGTTACGTGCTTCTGCCCACTTGGTGGTTAGTGTGCGGGTCTACCTGGGTACGCTGTCTTTAAATGTTTCCTTTCGCGGCACGGAGTACGACGACGCGTCGACAACCGCGTCGTTTAAATTTTCCGCGAGTGTTTTTATTTCGTCTGCCTCTCGGCAGTTAAATACTTCGTTTTCGAGCGCAGGGATACTTTCGCCAAATTTTTGTTTAAACCGCTTCCAATTTGCTTTATTATTACAGAACCGCGAAAATACAGTTAGCTGCTCGTTTGCGCTTGTTTTGGTTTCAACGTCCCATGTTATTAATTTATGGTCAGAGAGCGTTTCCTCGTCCGACCTTAATTTCCAATCACAAATGATTTCTAACATCTCGTACGAGGCTGCAGTAATATCAATAAAGCTACTGCCTCTATGCCCCTCAAACGTAGGTGAATCATTAGTGTTTATCACACTAAGATCTCATTCCGTTAAAAGATCTAACAATTAATTGTGCATGCGTTCGTATGTCACTGCATATTTTTTAGGAGTCCGAGCGTTAGTAAATACAGATTTGTCTCGTGTGCTCTGGAGGAATTAGTATGAATTACTAAATTATTTAGCAAAATTTCGTTATCATGCCAGAGAAGTGGGGCGATAGTAGCTGTACAGCTGCGGGACCTAGGTATTCCATCAATAATCTGAATTTGCTGCAAGAATACTTATCATATCAAATGTTCTGCAGCTCCAAGTGAATGAGCAAAGTTAGTAAATACGTCTAATTTTTCTTGGCGTAGCCAAAGATGCCTGTGCGATTTATCGATTAATACTGATAGTGCACGTATTGTGGGGATGATGGTAATTCAATCGGATATAAAAAAATTAATCTTCAACAAGCAAAGAATTTTACGTTTCGCCAATTCTGCAGCAATAAGGCAGATGAACTTAAACACGAACTCTGCTTTTAAAAATCTATTGCATATGGTAAAAGATATGCAAGCTAAGATTATTCAGCTAAATACTGAAAATAAACACTACATAATTAGTTAGATAATGCGCAGCAATACACAAGTTTAAATAACGTGTAAATTATTGGAGTAAGCAAGCAACCACAAGAAGCCCTGTCACTGTGATTCAGAAACTAAGTCGTTCTACTGAATATCATGTTGGTATCAACTATCTGGATGCCGTTACACCGCGTGCATTCAATTAGTAACAAATCTCGAAAGACCTTTATCGTGAAATTTATATCTAACTTGCAAAGAAGAAAATTCTTGGAAGTTTTCGGTGTTCATTGCAATACTACAAATCAGTTTGAAAGTTGATGGACAGCCAATACCAATCTATGCAACTAAGCACCTTTTAACGACAAATAGACCTTTACAGACCAATATATGGCAATGGTGCAAAATGTATGGTGATGAGTTTTGTTGGGTTCGTGATGGCAAATTTTTATTCGTAAAAGTCGTTAGGTTAATACAGGATGAAAATGACCTGAACCGTAATTAACCGTTTTTAATAAGAACTTTTCTTTTTGTTATCATGATTAATGACAAATATATCAATATCTATTATCAAAGCGTTTGAAACTTAAGATCAAAATTACATGATCCCTTAATGTAGTCTTATGAAATCGTGTACCATTCTGTTTTGGACAGCCAGGCGGTTGCCACCTAATATCAGTAATTTTGAAATTCGTAACTCTAACCAATTTATTTATAGAAAGGGTAGAAGCTTAGAGGTCGTGCTTTAATTGTAACTTCACCATACGAGTAATCTTCACAGATGGATAGCTAGTGCCTTGTTGGTATTCGTGACGATCTGTGGATATTGCTGTTGGAAAATCATAAAAATCTGTATTTTATAGCGTTTGTGTAACCCACCCCCATGCAAGTCCTGGAAAATATGAAGGTTTACATAAACAAACCTTCTGAAATAATAAATTACTATTCAGATGATCCGTTTCTAATAATTGGTGATTACAATTTACCCAATTTGAAATGGGGATTTTCCTATAACACTAAACTACGAACCTCATAATATTAATAGTACTTTTCAAACATTTTGCAGGTGATTTTACTTTTTGTATACTCTCGATTGAATATGTTCCGTTTTTTGGCTTCACAATGTTATAGTTTTGTATTAGTGTGGGAATTACGACCAGTGTTTCAAATAGAAGCCTCCGGCTACAGGCAAGGGCTGACGATCCCATCCGCCGCGCAAGAGAGTGAGAACGTACTAAGTTAGTTACGGGCCGAACCTCTTAAGACAACGACGTTTGCGTCACTCGAACGACGTATTAACCAAATAACGACGCCAACGGTTTTATTCAACTTTGTTTTAACGACGATTGTAATTAATAATATTGCTTAACCTAATTTCTCTCATTAAAATAGTTTGCAGGCATTAAGTTTGTTTTATTTAAGATTCGTCTAGAGGTAACATCCCACATAATTATGGGGGCTCTTCCGGAATGCTCCTCTAAAAGTATTTAATGTAATTAACTCTTTAGTATTTGGTGTCATTTATAATTTATATAAATATAATATTTTTGCGAAAATCAAATACATCGACGAAAACTTTTCCATGAACGATCTTGTAATGATCGCCAGCATTTTATGCATCGACTATAACACCGACGTAAAAAGCGAAATCATTACTGCTATTTGTACTATCTTAATGAATCTACGATGTTTAGCCACAGCATTACAAAAAGCCACCGAAATCGACGATGATGATAATCCTATTCACGATGAATGCGCAGAGGTGCTTCCGAATGATTCCACCGCAATAAACAAACAGCCCGTCCTCATCACACCCCAAAGCAATTATTTGTTACATAAAGCTACAAGTGTTACTGCTGACAGACACAAGCAGGCACAATTATCACCTAGCATACCTTCTATGGAATTTCGATCTTACGGATCGGCCGCATTCGCCTTTAGTTCAGGGATGTAGAAGCATCAATTAAACCGTTCGACAGTACCGGAAGTTACACTGTCGAAAATGGGTTTCAGACTTTGAAAACTTCATTATCTTACTTGGTTGGAGTGATTTATACCCGTTCATATTCACCAAAAAATAATTAACCGGTCTCGCAAAACTTTTTATTGAAAGCGAAGAGAACATAAATTCGTGGGTGTCGTTAAAGACCGCATTAACAAATGAGTTTTTTTCCAAAATTAACAGTGCTGAGCTACATAAGCGCCTAGCGGACCAATAAATGCGACGGGAGGAAAGTGTTCGGTAATATTTTCTTACAATGAAAGAAATCGCCAGTTGAGGTTTTATAGAAAAAGAAGCTTTATCCAATACGTTATTGACGTGATACACGACGAACATTCCAATAAGCTTGTTCTGTACGGTGCACGAGATATTGGCGACTTTATATCGAAATAAAAAATTTACAGTGATATTAAAATACGAAGCCCAAAATCTTCCAACAGCACTGACCGACATCAAAGCCATCAAACATCAAAAAGCCACAACCGGGTCAATTACGATAGTAGTGTATACCATGGCCCAAGTAAAATGCTTCATAGGTGCTACAACTGTGGAGAACGAGGACACAAATCAGCAAACTGCAAAAATAAGGCAGACGGTTTAAAGTGCTTCAAGTGTAACGAATTTGGCCACAAAGGCGGATTGTCCAGAGAATCGTCAATACCCCAAAAATGTTAAACGTGATATGACGAGTAACAGAACCAACGACGTACACGAAATCAACGGACTACGAAGAAATCATCTAGCTAAAATCATGTACAAGTATATCTAATCGGACAAGAATTCTACTAATCTAACACATTCCCAACGCTGACAGGAGAACTATGCTATTCTCCTGGTTCGAGAAATCTTAAGTCGTTATGAAAGGGCGTTTCTTGTGTTCCGTAGAGCTTGACAATCAATTGTTTACTACGATCTTTCACGTGGTACCATCAGATACTATGCGGTATGAAGCTATTACAGGCAACGAATTACTAAATCAAGCAGAACTTATATTAAATAAGGACGGTATAAAAATAATTAAGGCAGACGACGATTGTATCTTGATCAATATCGATATATCTTATAATAACCCTCCGCATTGCGGCTTTACGAATGAAGCAATCCTCTTGCTTGAAAGACACGAATCACATAAGATTAAATCAAGCAACGTAAAATTGAAAATAACCGTAAAAAACGACGAACCAATTTATCATAACCCGCGACGACTACCATATTCGGAACGAAAGATAGTTAGTGGGCAAGTAAAGCAATGGCTTAAGGAAAACCCTGCACCTCTGAGTGGTCAAGTCAAGTAGTGGTAGCCAAAAAGAAAGGACGGGTCGCCACGAGTTTGTATCGATTTCCGCAAAATTCATAAAATCATAGCCGAAGACCGATACCCATTGCCGCTAATAGAAGATCAGCTGGACAAACTACAAAATGCCAAAGTATCTTCGTCGTTGGATTTACGAAATGGATTTATCATGCAAGAGTTTCTCCAGACTCGGGACAATACCAATTTAAAAGAGTCCCCTTTGGACTTTACATATGATTTTCCAATGCTCCACCTGAAAGTACTACATTGGCCAGGAAGCAAGTTTTTTTACCTGAAAAATTTGGAATTTTGCCAAACCCTTGCTGTTCCAAGCAAGGTAGGGACCTTCAACTTGCGTGACAACACTCACACACGGATCTCCATTTTACCTCTCATCCGAACGAGGATGTATTTTTGTGAAAAATGCTCGCCTAACATTTTTCCAGCGGACTGTGTCGGGATTCGAACCCGGGACCTTAGGCGTAGTATTCACACACATACCACTACGCCACGGAGCCGCCCTCCTTTGGACTGTGTAACTCTCCCGCCGTTTCTCAAAAATATATAAACAATGTTTTCCGTCCGCTGATAAATAATGGAACCGTTCTACCTTATATGGACGACCTAATTATTCCAAGTTCTGATAAAAAGGAAGGTATGCAAAAGCTTTAAATAGTGCTAGAAACATGCAAAGATTATGGATTAGAAATGAACAAGTAAAAATGTATCCTTTTAGAAACCGCATTGAATTTTTGGGGCACATTATCGAGAATGGCAAAATGCTCCTATCCTAAACTAAGACGAAAGCTGTTATTAATTTCCCGATTTCAAAATCAACTAAGCACCTTCAAAGCTTTATTGGTCTATCAAATCATTTCATAGAGTATTTCTTTATAACTACTGTCTTATCGCCCGGCCCTTAACAGATCTACTGAAAAAAGTAGTACAATTTAAGTTTAGCGATATAGAAACTTGAAAAATATTATGGCTAACAAACCAGTCTTAGCATATATATATATATATATATATATATATATATATATATATATATATATATATATACCCGGTGCCGAAACAGAAGTGCATACCGACACGTCCAAATTTAGTTATGGCGCCATTTTGTTCCAAAGGTCATACGACGACAACTCCCTACACCCGTTCTATTTCATGAGCCGAAAGACAACTGAAACCGAACAGAAATATTCTAGTTACGAACTGGAGGCTCTCGCCGTAATTCAGGCACTGAAAAAGTTTAGAATATACCTTTTAGGTGCAAAATTTAAAATAGCTACAGATTGTGCTGCTTTCACCAAAACACTCGAGAAAAAGGATATTGTTACAAAGATAGCCAGATGGGCACTATTGTTGGAAGAGCTCGATTACTCCATAGAGCATCGCTCAGGAAACAGGAAGAAACATGTAGATGCTCTAAGTAGATACCCTGTCATGCCTATTATGGTAGATACAGATATCACAGCTCGAAAAAGACATGCTCAAACGTATGATAAAGAAACAGCTGAGATCAAAAGAGTACTAGCCACAAAACCATTCAAAGATTATTTTATGAGAAATGATATTGTTTACAAATTAGTAGATAACGAAGAGCTGCTGGTGGCTCCTAAAACAATGCAAGCAAAAATAACTAAAACTGTTCACGATGATGGTCATTTTTCAATTAAGAAAACGGAAGAGTTACTTAGAACTACCTATTTTGTACCAACACTTAAATCCAAAGTCGAAAAGGTCATTACTAATTGCATACCTTGCATAATGGGAAATAAAAAACGAGGGAAACAGTAAGGGTATTTGCATCCATTGCGAAAGGAAGACGTACCACTACATACCTATTACATAGACCACCTCGGACCGCTGGAAACGACCAACAAAAATTATAAACACGTCCTGTGCATCATGTTCAGCTTCTGTAAATTCCTTTGGCTCTACTCGACTAAGACCTCTACCACGGCGGAAACAATTTCTAAGCTTAATCAATAAAAGACAGTATTTGGAAATGCGGCAATTATCATTAGTGGCAAACGTTCAGCGTTTACTTTCCATGACTTTAAAACATACTGTGTTAACGAGGGAATTAAGCACTTTACAATAACGGCGGGTCTATCTAGTAGCAATGGTCAAGTCGAACGGCTAAATTCAACAATAATCAATATACTTACTAAACTATCGTTAGAAGAACCATCGAAGTGGTACAAACATGATAATAGGATCCAGCAATCAATAAATTCTACATATCAACGCAGCATAAATCAAACACCATTTAAATTACTAACCGGCGTAATGATGCGGAAAAAGGACAATTTAAGAATCACTGACGCCGTCGACGAAGAATTACGATTGTTATTTTAGAATGATAGAAAAAAATTTAGGAAAAGAGCGAGTGAACAAATTGCAACAGTTCAAGAAGACAACAGACGCACATTCAATAAGAAAAGATTATCTGCTAACGACTACAAAATTGGAGATCTTGTTGCTATTGAGCGCATCCAGTTAGGTCTAGGACTTAAATTGAAATCACCATATCTTGGCCCTTACCACATTACAAAAGTAAAGAGAAACAACTCGTATGATGTGGAAAAAATAGGATACCACAAAGGTTCAGTTCATACTTTGACGTGTAACGAATACATGAAACCTTGGATACCGTGCAATGACGACGACTCCGACAATGATTTAGAAACTAGCACTCCAGAGCCAACGGAGACCGATGAGAATCAGAACGGCCGAACTGTGGGAATTGCGACCAATCTTTTAAGAAGAAGCCTCCCGCTACAGGCAAGGGCTGACAACCCCTTTCGCCGTGCAGGAAAGTGAGAGCGTAATAAGTTAGTTACGTGTCGAGTCTCTTAAGACAACAAAGTGTGCGTGACTCGAACTACGTATTAACCAAATCACGACGCCGACGGTTTTATTCAACTTTGTTTTAACGACGATTGTAATTAATAATATTGCTTAACTTAATTACTCTCATTAGAATGGTTTGCAAGCATTAAGTTTGTTTTATTTAAGATTCGTCTAGAGGTAACATCCCACATTAGGAAAAGGAGATTTTATAATGCAAAAAGGGAGAGTTTTTTACACATCATGCGAGTTCATGCGAACTGAAGTCAAGAACTCATAATGTATTAATGTATTTTTTATGCTCGCACTTTCGCACGCCAAAAGAAATGCGCGGTTATCACGCTTAACCAATGAGAGACGCTTTATGGTAGGAACAACGACAAGTTCATGGAAAGGGCCTTTTTTAAAGTGAACCTTTTTTCTAACTACTAGACGATGTAGATGTATTAAACATGAGTGTGCGGTTATTACAGGAAGTATTCCTGTACATTTCTTCATATCTGTCCAAATCTGGATCAAACATAAGAAACAAATATCGCGAAACCATGATCTACCTGAATACGACGGCGGTAATTGTCGGCTGGAAAAAACCAGCGGAGGATGCCTTGACGTCGATTGTTAATCAAGGAAGCCATTTAACGGCAGTAATTTGCGACCAAATTTGGGGCGTAATAAATAACGTCCGTGGTTAAAGTATTAATTTAAGCCCAGTGCAGTAATTTACACACAGCTGATAACGTAATAAATAGCGTTAGTAATATTAAAATTACTAAAATTTTAGATTCATTCAAATCCACAACACTACACATAGTTGTGTGTTTTGCAAAAATGTATGTATCAGATTTTTAAATGCAATTTATTTAACAATGATACACTACAGAATAGGAATCAATTTGTTTTTGAAAATGAAATATGCACTAGTTGCCTAAAGTTCACATGAGTTCAAACAATGTTCAGTAGACATTAAATTTTTTATTTGCCAAACAAGATATTGTTATACATTTTTGCAAGCGATGCTCAAGGTGGAGAGTCGAAACATTTAGTGGTCACTCAAGTGTAGCGGAGTTTCAGACCCTCGGAATTTGTTTTACTGCTAAAGTTACAGTCTTAATAAAAAAATGTGAAGTGCGAACTGGTGTCTGATCGAGATTTATTAGACCCGGAGTCTCGAACAAGTTTAATTACTTCTAATTTAAGCAATAAATCAGGATTATGTTTAAATTTTTCTAATCGACATGTTTAGCAAATCTGTCCATTACATGTTCAAAGTGATTAAACTTGCATATTCGTTGGAGGTGCGCTAACTACAATTTTTCTCATAATTTTAGTGTTATGCAAAATACGACAATTAAATTGCCGCAGGTAAACGATAATGTGAGTAATTTTAAGGCACTAGAGGCTTGTCACTAACAGAAGAACAATTTTGCGAATCCCTAGAAATCGATATATTTCTTGAAACGCAAATTTTTCTTTGATTTTACTACCACAAAACATTAACTTGGGTATAGGTCAATACTTCCTACAGAATTCTTATTTGGAAACATTCCGAGCTTATTACGTATTTATTGACCTTGTGTAATTTGCATATTACATAAATAGGGTTTAGATTAACGTTTTTAATTAAAGTAGTTGCAATTTAGTGCAGAATTGTCTATTTCTATAAGCTACCACAACAACAGTTTCAAACTTTATCTTTGATGGTTTTCTATTCCTAATAGTGTTACGCTCTAAACTGGTAAAATATATCTCAGCAAACCAAAATTACTAATTTTTATAGCGAAATAAAGATCTACTGTTTAGTACACTAGTCACCAGAAGATAACTGTAAGTATATAGGTTTGCAAAGTTAAAGTGCAGTTTAAGTCTTGTCATACGTCAAATACAGGACACTTTTTCAATAAACGTTTTCTTTAATAAAAGCTTTTATTTTATTATTACTTACACAGCCGCTAGACTGTTGCTACTTTTATTTCCCGGTAAGAGAATCTTATCAATTTTAGTAAAAAACCTGTTGAAATGTTTAGCATAATCATGTCAGTCAACGAGCACCGCTTTGACACCGTAACATGATAATAAAAGAACCAACACGAAAATAAGCTAACAACAAGATATTTTTGAACAAAGCTTTATAACTATAATCTTTATCAAAAAATACTTTTCATACATTCTTTTTTGCAGATATCAGGAACAGTGGTAACCTACGTGTTAGTTGCACTACAGTTTCATGCATCGTGGGTTAAAGAACGAGCTCGTTATACAGCGTAATGGTAAAAATAGGAAGAGCTGCGTAGCAAACCAGAAGACTGGAAGTCCATCGTCCTGATATAATCTTATACACTTAGTAAAATGTTGTAAAGTTGACGCACTTTTAAGTGATTTATGCAGGGTGTTTTATTAACAATGGGACAACGGTCAACTGGAGATAGTATGAATCAAATGACCATTGAACTAAACTTTTGAAGGTATTAATTTTATTTCAATTGTTTGGTATTATTCTGAAAACCTTTGGGTAATCCACTTGAAAATTAGTATCGTTATGTTTTTGGGTACAGAGAAAAAGAATATGATGCTCTTTTTGACTTTGGTCTATGATTCATTAGCCATAACTTTTTACCCTCTACATCTAGCGTATAACCGACATCGAAATTCGAAAAAGCAAACTTTTTACATAAAAAACGTGTTCTCGCATTTTTTTGATATTCCAATCTGTTTTCAAGAATAAACCGTTCAATTCAAACTTTATTTTAATCCTTATTAGTTGGATGTCACACCGAAAATAATAACAATATTGAACTATGGTTATTTTACTATCTGACAGTCGTCATTATGATCTGCTATAGTTTTTATTTAACGAGTCAATGAAGGTATTTTTAGTATCAACTTAGTAGGTGATTCTTTTTACCTTCTGCTTGAAATTTCTTCAACTAAAATATTTTAAAAATGCCGCGTCACAATGACATTGCTAATAGTGAAACGAAAGATATGGCGTATGTTTTTGCGCAAAGAAATTTCAATGACCACGCTGTGACCCGAAGGTATACTCAGTTATACCCTCAAAGAGGACAACCTAGTCATAAACTGTTTCGAAACCTGTACAATCGTTTAGGCGATAACGGTTCATTTCGTCCCAAAAATAAAAATAACGCTCTGAAAGCTATCTCGGTTAGGCAAGAAAAAAAGGGTTTAATTAGTGTACGAAAGTCTAGGTATAAATATCCGCCGTCTAAGTACGACAATGGGCATAAGTTACTTGTCGATTTAGAAAATTTTAAACAAAGAGAAGCTTCTTAAATACCACTTTACTTCAGTTCAGAATTCGTTGCTGCAAGAACCTCCTGCTCACCTCCGTTTTACTAAGTTTTTACAGGAGCAGTAAATTGTAGATCTTAATTTTTTAAATAAGATTCTCTTTACTGATGGGCCAACGTTTACTCGCCGTCAACTTTTTATTTTGCGAAACAACCATTGTTGGATTCAGAAAACGAACATGCTGTAAAAGGAAGAGACTTTCTAGATCAATGTTTGGAGTGGTACTATTTCAATTGTTTTATTGGGTCTTTTCACCTACCACCCCCTCTAAACGTCGCACTTTCTTTACAACTTCTTCAAGAAAATTTCAACGACTTTTTGCTTAATTTGAGAGCACATATGCGGTTTATGCAGGACAGAGTCCCAGCACATTTTTCTCGGCCGGCAATCGGTGACAGTGAATTTTCATTGCCACCTAGAAGGTTGACTTTTCGAATGGGTGTCGAATGAGAAACATGGTGAATAAGAAAACTGTTTATTTGCCCGAGGTATTGTGGGGGACAATACAAGCGGCTGCGAATGATATTAAAAGTAATCGCAGCATTGTTTAGACCTCGCCAGTATTTCAGAAAATGTTTAACATGATGTATCCAAGTGAATGGTACACATTTCGAAAATTTATTTTAAAATACTTTCTTGTAAGCTTTATAGATGCCAATTTTCAAGTCAATCGCCAAAAACACTTTCAGAATAATGTTAAAAATTTATAACAAAATTATAATCTTCAAAACCCTGTACTTTTTAAACCATCAACATTCAGATAAAAAAAGTTGGAGTCTACTGTCATTATTTGATGCACAGTACCTCCAGTTAACCGTTGTCCCATTGTCAATGAAACACCCTGTATAAAATAATTGTTGCCGAATAAATTATAGGAGTAATTATTGTTATCTGGTTGGTATTACTAAGTCCAGTTTATAAAATACAACTCACACGAAAAAACTCTAGATCCTCCAATATTTTACAGGTTTAGAAAATGCTTATAGAAAAAACAGTTCTAAATTTTAGACTGAGGGGTTGGAAGTTTGTATGGCATAAATCTATACGAAAATTAATGGTACATTCTTGTTCCGCGGATATTTTAGACCTGTCTTATGTTTTAGACAGTTATAGAGAACATAAGTAATCGAAATAGAGGTAGTTGAAAGCATAGCAAGATCCATTTAATACCTACATAACGGAGATGGGAGGTGGAAAATGGTGAGGTGGAAGGTAAAGGTGTGGGTTGAGAAGTGATGAGGTGGAGGTGTAAGGTGAGAAACGGTGAGCTAGGTATGAGGTTGTAGGCGAAACGTGGTGAAGAGAGAGGTGTAAGGGGAAAATATGATGAGATAGTAGGTGGAAAATGGAGGGTGCTTATGTGAAGGGGTGCGAGGGAAAGTTTTGTGGCGGGAGATGTGAGGGCGTGGAAAGTGGTGAGACGTGAAGCGGTAAATTGGAAGGTGGTGAGGTGGGAGGTGTGAAGTGAAAACGGTGAGGAGGGAGGTGTGAGGTTAGATGCGGTGAGGTGAGCTAATAGGAAAACACCGGGCTGCTACATACTTCCTACGGAAGGAGCAGTAAAGATGGAAACAATTACTAAAGCGCTATCACGTATCCGACGTAACAGAAATCCGTTACTGTCCAATGGTAAAACAGATGGAACACTAGCATTAACGGGCGACGGATTGAAGACACGAAATTTTTATCCCAGCCGGATACATACACATTTCCTAACTGGGCTTGTACTATATCCAACATACAAGTACAGATTTCTATTAACTGACACAGACACGTGTACATGCAGGGAGATGAGGATCCCAGAGCATCTGAATTGCGTGGATCTCTGGGACCCACACGAAAACGCACATCACACAAAGCAACTAACACAAGATACAATTAACAACGGACAAACTATGACAAACTTACTCTGAGACGAAGACCTCTTACCGTATCTAATGACATGAAAAACAAAGACCCTAACTAACAAACAAATAAACAAATAACATACACCAAAACAAAATAAAACTTACACACACAAAACGCTAATAAACACACAAAATGCGCTCGAGCGACTAAATGGCAACATGTAAACTAACAAATGTTGCAACAAAAGCTACTAAAATAACAACACAGAGACATTCCTGAAACTACTCGAAACCCGCCCACTGACAACTTTCCAGGGGTCGGACCGCTAAGGCACCAGGAGCCAAAACATATAATAAAAGACAATGCAATCTAAATTAAGTGAATATGCGCAGCGTCACTACGTGCATGTGTATAAACAACAAGTTTCACCCGGATTGATCAACTTCTGCGTAGAATAAGCTTAGCTTTTAATTTAGTTGTAAGCTAATAGATTAGGATTGTTTGAAGATAACACTTACATTTAATACCTAAGCTGAATAACAAACAACAAGAAGGTAATCATACATGCATTTGTAACTCAAGCCCCGACTAACTCACATTGCAACTAACCTTACTGTAACTTTTTCGGAAAACATCCTGGCAATATCACTTACATCAGCACCACACCTGGGACTGTACCAGCCCCTGGTTTCGGCTGCCAACGGCGAGGACGAGTAAAGCAATATAGACTTTTCGGTTTCCGATTTCTTTCTGCCCATGGTTGGGAACTGGAGGGAGAAGAAGTCCCATGACACCATTTTATGACACCACTACATACAGACAAACACACACACATACAGCTTCGCGCACGCACACAAACGTCATCGGCACAAATACAAACACGCAAACACACTAGGACTGTTCGTGACCATCCTGGTTTCAGACTACCGATGGCCAGGACACGTGCAGAAATGCGTACTTTTTGGGAACCAATCCCATGACACCACTACATACAGACAAACACATACACACAATTCCATACTAGCACACACACACACACACACACACACACACACACACACACACACACACACACACACACACACACACACACACACACACACACACACACTGTCACAAACCAGAGTGATTTCGAACAGCTTAATAACTTAATAAATTTTCACTTCAACTTTCAATAATGGGTTAGTTAGGAAACGGATCAGGTTGAGAGTGGCTAGGTGGAAAATACTAATGCGGTAGGTGTGATGTGTAAGGTTGAAGGTAGTGAGGTGGGAGTTTGGATGCGGAATGTGTAATATGGAATGTGAGGTATGGGATGTGGGATGTGGGATGTGGAATGTAGGTTGTGGAATGTAGAATGCGGTATGTGGGATGCGGAATGCGGGAGTGGGACATGGCATGTTGGATGTAGGTTGTTGGATGTGGGATGTAGGATGTAGGGTGTGGGATGTGGGATGTGGAAAGTGGGAGGTGGAATGTGGTAGATGTGAGGCGACAGATGGAAGGTGGGACGTAAGAACTGGGAGATGGGCGGTAGGAAGTGGCAGGTGCAGGCCAGAGGTGGGAGGTGCGAGTCCAGAGATAGGACGTGTAAGAGATGGCAGGTATGAGGTGGGAGATGAAAGGTGGGAGATGTGATGTGGGAGGCGGGAGATGTGACGTGGGAGGTATGATGTGGGAGGTGGGAAGTGGGAGGTGCGAGTTAGGAGGTTGGTGACAGGTGGGAGGTGGGAGGTGGGAGGTGAGGATAGGAGGTGGGGGTGGGAAGTAGAAGGCGGGAGGTGGGCGGTGGGAGGTGGGAGGCAAATGACGGCGTTCGCGTTATCCAGAAGGAACACAAACCAACTGCTACATTCCATTGTGCTTTGGGGTAGGACATGTTAATACTCTTTTAGCAGTATATGAACAAATTTTGTAAGAGAAATTTAAAAATGAGGCGTCAGAGATTGTGAATATTACTTCTAGTGCGAACAGTAAAGTCAATTTTTTTCCAACTAAAAAGTTACTATTCTAGAGGTCCCTCTTTCTTATTTATGGAATAAGGTACACCGATGGAGACACTTACAAAATTGTAAAGTTTCTATCACACAACTTTTACACACCTTCCACTATTAAATATGACATTTTATTGGTGTAATTGGCTAATCTAATCACTTTAAAATTACGGCTGGCAAAATTGGACAATGAAAATACAAATAGGTACCGATTTGGTTCTAAAAGTTTGGGATACTACTTTAATAAGTACTGTGATGTTCAGATTTCTTACGTTTATTACGAGCAGTTTGTGCATCGTACATTTTCTGATTAATCTTGCATTTCTTATTGTATTCACAATCACAGGAATTTTCATTAACAGGTTTGATTACCTTTCAAATTGAAATGATTACTTATTCAAACATCCTATAAAATCTCATTAAGTGTTTAGTTACAATGTTGAATATTTGGAATCTGTTTTATGCTAATTTGCTTTGGTTAGCAAATGTTAAAAATTCTCGCCTTATGGACTCTTTGAAATAAGCTTAAAACACCTACATCTCTTAAATAAATACGTTTACCGAGTTAGCATGCAACACTATTATCACGTTCCGTTATCACACAGGTGTTCACATACACGCACAGATTGTGAACAATCGAAGATTTTGCACTTGCAATCTTTTCCCGGTAGTGTTATTTGACATATTAAATCTTTATGGTTTATATACTTAACTATAATGCTGCCATGTGGGTTGCAGGTATATCTAACAATATGAGCAGATGTTGTTTGGAAACTACCAGGCAGGAGTCCTCACGGACGTACTTCGTAGAAGTCGTGATTTTGTACAGAGGCCATTTTTTTTTCTTAATTGCGCGTGTTTGCAGCACGTGTTATGAGAATACTTTGCAGTTGTTGTGAGAATGCTTTGCAGGTGGTAACTGTCGATTGGAAGTATTTTTGAAAGCGAAACACGTTACCACCTGGTGCTATCTCTCCCTATATATACATACTGAGCGTCTGAATAGATTCTATACTATACAGCGTCCTTTCACGTGAAGAGACCTTAAAAAGCCGCGGCGATACATAAGATGTTTTTTTTTAAGACGATTTTTTGCTTCAGTTTTTATGTCAAACTTAGTCAATTTTTGTAACTAGTGAAATTGCTTCATAGAAGTATCCGGTCCGTTGGCAATTGTAAGTACACACCCTCAGATCTGCTACAGTAGTACTAAAAGCAGGCTAGCGATGTACGGTAGGGTACATACTTAGCAAATATTCAGCTCGGAATGCAGCTACTCCTCTTTGGTACACAAAGGGGCTTAAGGTAGAATACCCAGTTCTTGAGTCGATGCCTTACATAAAACCTTGATAATTCAATTTTTTATGGTTGATAACTACGCCATTGCTCTAGTAATTTTTCTTACGTGTGGTTATAGAACGACGACTTGCAGACTCCAGTTCTAAAATTTACTATCAAATGTTAATGCACAAAGTGATTACACGATTGTTCCAAGTCACAATTAAGATAAAAATAAGCTCACGTTGAGGCAATTTTAGTTTAACTTATGATTTATGAGATGCCAACGTCAAACAATTGTTACCTATTTATAATCTAAATGAAATATAACATTTGGTTACCTTAAGTTTAGGGTTACGCTATTACTTTTAAGAAGTGTTGTTCGTTAAGGAGCAGGTAAAGAGCTCTGCAGCACTGTATATATTATGTCTAATGTTCTTCTTGTATATATTCAGGGCTGGAAAAATTATGTAAGTATACTTGAACTTGTTATTAATATATGAATAGCAGATGTGACTGGGAAATAATCCTTGATTGATATTTGTATAAATGTATATTTTGGAGTTATGTTGTGTTTTATGTGAGTCGATGTTTTCTTTTGCATCATATATAAATACCTTAAAACCTGTGCCGCCCTGGGCAAGAGAAGTCACACACAAAAGCTAGCGGATACCCAAGAACACGCGCGCTCAGTGTGGTGTCGCTTTCAGGACTCTCGTTCAACTGTCTTCTGTTACCGTCCGAGTACGGCTCATGTTACTTCAAGCACTCGCACTGTGGCATAAGGTTTCACTGAAAACTGTAGGGTACCCGCACTAATGGTATTTATTGTCACCACTGCTAAATTGTTCAATGATGACGTAACAGGTATGAAGCTGGTCTCTTAAAGCGGCATGATGAAATAGTACTTCCAGACAGCCTTTGCATGGCCACCAGCAAACTATTGTGCCTTGAAAAAAAATTGACAAGAAATCCAGAGCTTGCAGCAAATATGAAACAGCAAATGCAAAACTATATCGCCAAAGGATACGCACGCAAGCTGAATCCTGACGAGGTTGGACAAGAGACTCCAAAATGTGGTATCTCCGTATGTTTCCTGTAATGAAAACAATTCTATTCTTGTATAATATGGAATCACATTTATAATTTATTCAAGTTAATTACAAACAACATTTGCTTTCTTGTGGTGTGAATTACGCCTGGAACATCTGTAAATTGAAACGCAGATAATGGAAGCCAAGTGACGTGTTTTTCAGTATGCAGCGCAGCTGTTTGTTTGGAATGGAATTTTCCGTTGTTAATACATACGTCAGCTTTCAAGCAAGTATTTAGGTGCAATTTGGAGTTCTGGTATGTACAAAAATTATGTTCGTATGTTGTAAGAACTGTCGACGTAGAAACGAGATAAATTTTATTTTAACTGACTTGTGTTAACTTTGAACAGGTCAAGGACAGATCTCAATTATATTTTTCGTAGTTATACGATATGAATCTGTAATTTGTTCCTACAAATTCTTTTATTAACTCAATGGAACATCAGAAGATGTCACTACTAATTAGATAAAGTAAATTCTCATAATTTTGAACCTTTAGAAATTAAATTTCTACATTTGATATTTTATGAACAATGATCTGTAATTATCTACTGTGAAATTAAGGTAAATTTACCATAATTAACTCTTTCTATAAATAAGCAATTTTATGCTTTGTCAATTTGTTATATAAACTTCATTAAATAGTAATTGGTACGGATATATTCAGTACCATTGTAATTAACTCTTCCTAATTTAAATTAACTTATAAAGGAAGACATATTTTTGTAAAAATTACTTTATTGGATACCAAAAGAATAGATTCTTATTTTCGGACTAAAGACTATCTTTTATTTAAGAGGAATGAAAGTCGATTCTGATTGTATTTAATTATTTTTGAGTTTGAATGCACAAACAGTGCTTTTCTTTGTTTAAACTGTTCACAGGTGCAGTGCAGGATTGCTAAGGTCAAGGTCGAGCCATAAGGTAAGAAACTTCAAAGATTAGGTGGTCTTTGAAATTATATAGCGGTTATAGGAGAAAGGTTTCCGCATTAGCCTTGTACAAGGGACTTGTATTAGGTCTTCTCAGTATAAAAAAATACGGTGGCGCCTTATTTTTATTATTAGTGGTTGCAATTACACCCCGACCCACAGCTCATTCTCTACCCAGAGCATATAGTTCGACTAGCCGCTTTGCCTTTGAGATTTCCTCAACTTAGAGCCACCTTCCATCATAATTTGCCGTGGGCTCCTTTTTAATTATCGGAAATTCTCGTTAAACTAAATTGGAAGTAAAAAGGCAACAAACTAACCGATGGTACACCGATGGGGATAATTACAAAATTGTAAAGTTTCTATCACACAACTTGTACACACCTTCCACTATTAAATATGACATTTTATTGGTGTAATTGGATAATCTAATCACTTTAAAATTACGGCTGGCAAAATTGAACAATGAAAATACAAATAGGTACCGATTTGGTTCTAAAAGTTTGGGATACTACTTTAATAAGTACTGTGATGTTCAGATTTCTTACGTTTATTACGAGCAGTTTGTGCATCGCACATTTTCTGATTAATCTTGCATTTCTTATTGTATTCACGATCACAGGAATTTTCATTAACAGGTTTGATTACCTTTCAAATTGAAATGATTACTTATTCAAACATCCTATAAAATCTCATTAAGTGTTTAGTTACAATGTTGAATATTTGGAATCTGTTTTATGCTAATTTGCTTTGGTTAGCAAATGTTAAAAATTCTCGCATTATGGACTCTTTGAAATAAGCTTAAAACACCAACATTTCTTAAATAAATACGTTTACCGAGTTAGCATGCAACACTATTATCACGTTCCGTTATCACACAGGTGTTCACATACACGCACAGATTGTGAACAATCGAAGATTTTGCACTTGCAATCTTTTCCCGGTAGTGTTATTTGACATATTAAATCTTTATGGTTTATATACTTAACTATAATGCTGCCATGTGGGTTGCAGGTATATCTAACAATATGAGCAGATGTTGTTTGGAAACTACCAGGCAGGAGTCCTCACGGACGTACTTCGTAGAAGTCGTGATTTTGTACAGAGGCCATTTTTTTTTCTTAATTGCGCGTGTTTGCAGCACGTGTTATGAGAATACTTTGCAGTTGTTGTGAGAATGCTTTGCAGGTGGTAACTGTCGATTGGAAGTATTTTGAAAGCGAAACACGTTACCACCTGGTGCTATCTCTCCTATATATACATACTGAGCGTCTGAATAGATTCTATACTATACAGCGTCCTTTCACGTGAAGAGACCTTAAAAAGCCGCGGCGATACATAAGATGCTTTCTTTTAAGACGATTTTTTGCTTCAGTTTTTATGTCAAACTTAGTCAATTTTTGTAACTAGTGAAATTGCTTCATAGAAGTATCCGGTCCGTTGGCAATTGTAAGTACACACCCTCAGATCTGCTACAGTAGTACTAAAAGCAGGCTAGCGATGTACGGTAGGGTACATACTTAGCAAATATTCAGCTCGGAATGCAGCTACTCCTCTTTGGTACACAAAGGGGCTTAAGGTAGGAATACCCAGTTCTTGAGTCGATGCCTTACATAAAACCTTGATAATTCAATTTTTTATGGTTGATAACTACGCCATTGCTCTAGTAATTTTTCTTACGTGTGGTTATAGAACGACGACTTGCAGACTCCAGTTCTAAAATTTACTATCAAATGTTAATGCACAAAGTGATTACACGATTGTTCCAAGTCACAATTAAGATAAAAATAAGCTCACGTTGAGGCAATTTTAGTTTAACTTATGATTTATGAGATGCCAACGTCAAACAATTGTTACCTATTTATAATCTAGATGAAATATAACATTTGGTTACCTTAAGTTTAGGGTTACGCTATTACTTTTAAGAAGTGTTGTTCGTTAAGGAGCAGGTAAAGAGCTCTGCAGCACTGTATATATTATGTCTAATGTTCTTCTTGTATATATTCAGGGCTGGAAAAATTATGTAAGTATACTTGAACTTGTTATTAATATATGAATAGCAGATGTGACTGGGAAATAATCCTTGATTGATATTTGTATAAATGTATATTTTGGAGTTATGTTGTGTTTTATGTGAGTCGATGTTTTCTTTTGCATCATATATAAATACCTTAAAACCTGTGCCGCCCTGGGCAAGAGAAGTCACACACAAAAGCTAGCGGATACCCAAGAACACGCGCGCTCAGTGTGGTGTCGCTTTCAGGACTCTCGTTCAACTGTCTTCTGTTACCGTCCGAGTACGGCTCATGTTACTTCAAGCACTCGCACTGTGGCATAAGGTTTTACTGAAAACTGTAGGGTACCCGCACTAATGGTATTTATTGTCACCACTGCTAAATTGTTCAATGATGACGTAACAGGTATGAAGCTGGTCTCTTAAAGCGGCATGATGAAATAGTACTTCCAGACAGCCTTTGCATGGCCACCAGCAAACTATTGTGCCTTGAAAAAAAATTGACAAGAAATCCAGAGCTTGCAGCAAATATGAAACAGCAAATGCAAAACTATTTCGCCAAAGGATACGCACGCAAGCTGAATCCTTACGAGGTTGGACAAAGACTCCAAAAATGTGGTATCTCCGTATGTTTCCTGTAATGAATCTAAATAAGCCGGGGAAAGTGCGATTAGTTTAGGACGCTGCAGTGCAGGTGTTTGGAGTATCCTTAAATTCAATGCTTTTAAGGGCCCAATTTGATCTGTTCACTTTTAGAGATTTCGACAAAATAGATTTGCCCTAGCAGGTGACATCAAAGAAATGTACCATCAAGTGAGTATCCGGCGTTGACGACCAACAAAGTCAGTGATTTCTTTGGCGTGAGGAACCACATAAAAAAATTGGCATCTTTGTCATGCAAATGATGACGTTTGGAGCTACATTATATCAAGGACAAAATGCACGATCCTTTATTAACGAAAGTCCACGAGCCGTCTACGCTATTTCTAATAACTATTACGTGGATGACTGGTTAGCAAGCTTTCAGACAGAAGACGAGGCAATTACAGTGACCAAGGAAGTAGCAGGTCGGCTTCATTATTCGTAATTGGGTGTCAAACTCTAAACTCATGTTGTCAGTACTTGATGCTAAAGACAATGAGCATCAAACAAAAATTTAAATCTACAAAGTGAGACTGGTAGTTCAAAGGTATTGGGTATGCAATGGAGCACCGACAACGGTTGCTTTTCTTTCCTCTCACCTTAAGTCGAGTTAAACGTGGCGTTTTGCATGAAATTTGTCGACCAACTAAACGCGAAGTTCTCGAAACAATACGGATAAACAATGATCAAATACAAGTAGTGGTGAAAACCTAACGCGTTACATATACGCGACCGGCATCTAAGGTAGCAGTGTTAGATGTCAAACCAAAGGACGTTAATAGTTAAGCCAAACTTTGTATATAAAGTTATAGGCTTATCAAAGGGGAGGATGTTAGTTCGTTCTACTTTTAAAGTTTGATGTTACAGTTAGTAACAATTAGTCAATTGGTATTTGTTAATTTTATGTGTTTACATTTGCTTAAAAATAGGGATTATATACTCTGGGCAGACAGGATGAGAGGTTGCAATAGAAACAAAAGGGTGACAAGAAAAAAAAAGTCAAAATAGAAAAATCTGAAAGTGAAGAATGGAACTCTGTCTACACTCTATACACACCACTATTGCGACTTAATAAATTTGTAATTTACCTACCTTAAAAAGTCTAAAGTTTTACTTGGAAATCCTTGTTAAAGATCCTTCGAATGATTGTGGGCTTAGTAAAAAAAATGGCAAAGGGTTGGTTTATTTAAAATAAATCCCATTTTGTTTTGGCAAACACGACTAGTGGTTTAGCTATAGACAATACCTATGAATACAAGTGGAATTGAGTTAGCATTTTGTTGATTAATTGACGCGTATTGATTGCCTGACAATATCAAATTAAATATCTTGCAACCAAGCTTGATAAGCTTACCTTCCATAAGGTATCACATGTTTTGTGAGTAAGCACTGATTTTCAGTGATTAGTAGTAGGGCATTAAATGCTCGTTTGATTACCTATTGTTTGGGAATTCAAGAGAGCCATTAATAGGTTCTTAAAATCGTACTTTATTGTTTACATGCATGAATAGGAAATGACACAAACATAGAATGCAGATTATATAAATTGGCTATAGTGATAGCTCTACTTCGTTCATTATAAATAAGTTTTGCAATAGTGATTGAGTCAAGTATGCTTAAAGATGTTTTATGACTTAAAAAAGATTATCTGGGTGTAGTTGATAAAGCTGATGACATAAATTCTATTATATTACTCATATGAAGAAGATCACAATTATTTTTATGAATAATAGACTTTGTAAATTAAATACTTTGCATTAATTTAATACCCACAATGGTAATTAGCAGTTTCACAGATAGGTATTAATTGGCGAACTAAACATTGCTGGCAACGTTTATAGAATTGATAGTTTTAGGAACGGCGCAATTCGTGTAAAGGTATGTGAAAATACAAAAAATGACAAGTACATATGTAACCTCACTGTTGAATTTAGTCTTGAGTGTCTATGATGTCTGTGAACTATATAAATTATATAATATTTTTACCAAGGGTAATATAATACTTATTAAATTAATAAGATGAAATAATAACTTAGACTTTTTAAGTAAAGCCCAAATGATCATTTCAAATCGAGCTAGTAATTGAAAGAAGGAAAATATAAGGCCTTGGACAGGATTTGAACCTGCATCTTAGTTTTGCCGGAACTGTGCGTTATCCAATTACGACTACCGAGGCCGATGGCTATAATTGGAAATATTTACTAAATCTAAATACGTTGTACAAGTACCATATATAAACCTAACTTTCAATTACGTTTAGGCAGTAATTTGTCAATCATATCTGAAATTGTCAAGTTTCTGACTTATAAAGTACAAAGATTTTTATAGACAGGGAAGCACCGCTCTAAAATCACGGCTATGTAGCCAAGTGAGTTAATATTATAAATTTGATTATAATTAGTCTGATTTACACAAGGTAAGTTGATAAATACTTACGTATTGAAATTAATAAGATGAAATAATAACTTAGACTTTTAAGTAAAGCCCAAATGATCATTTCAAATCGAGCTAGTAATTGAAAGAAGGAAAATATAAGGCCTTGGACAGGATTTGAACCTGCATCTCAGTTTTGCCGGAACTGTGCGTTATCCAATTACGCTACCGAGGCCGATGGCTATAATTGGAAAATTTACAAATCTAAATCGTGTACAAGTACCATATATAAACCTAACTTTCAATTACGTTTAGCATTTTGTCAATCATATCTGAAATTGTCAAGTTTCTGACTTATGTCAGATATAGACAGGAAGCACCGCTCAAAATCACGGCTATGAACCAAGTATTAATATATAAATATTATAATTAGTTTTTACACAAGGTAAGTTGATAAATACTTACGTATTGAAATTAATAAGATGAAATAATAACTTAGACTTTTAAGTAAAGCCCAAATGATCATTTCAAATCGAGCTAGTAATTGAAAGAAGGAAAATATAAGGCCTTGGACAGGATTTGAACCTGCATCTCAGTTTTGCCGGAACTGTGCGTTATCCAATTACGCTACCGAGGCCGATGGCTATAATTGGAAAATTTACAAATCTAAATCGTGTACAAGTACCATATATAAACCTAACTTTCAATTACGTTTAGCATTTTTGTCAATCATATCTGAAATTGTCAAGTTTCTGACTTATGTCAGATATAGACAGGAAGCACCGCTCAAAATCACGGCTATGAACCAAGTATTAATATATAAATATTATAATTAGTTTTTTACACAAGGTAAGTTGATAAATACTTACGTATTGAAATTAATAAGATGAAATAATAACTTAGACTTTTTAAGTAAAGCCCAAATGATCATTTCAAATCGAGCTAGTTATTATTTCATCTTATTAATTTCAATACGTAAGTATTTATCAACTTACCTTGTGTAAAAACTAATTATAATATTTATATATATATATATATATATATATATATATATAACATATATATAACATATATATATATATAAATATTGCTATGTATAAACAAGAATTGTAATTATCGTTCTCCGACGTTGGGCTGTCTTATTAATATTGCTATAAATTCCCTCCAGGAACTTGACAGGATTTTATCTTGAACCTATCTTGTCGACCAATAACAAAATTTGGTACGTTACCGCCTTACTCGTTATCAATTACGTATCCAACTTATAGCTCCTCCTTGATTGTTTAAATTATCAAATTACTCCCATTAACTTTATCTTATGACCTCGACTAGCATTTATTTGGAATTATAAAATTCAGTTAATTCGATTCTATATAATGAAACAAATATTATGTACAGTTTTTGTAAATTATTTAAAATACACTTTTCAATTAATTAATGTTGTAAATCTCATTTATCAAAAATCATATACTTTTTATTCAAAACCCAAAGTCACCAAAAAACCTATTATTTTGATAAAAAAAGAAGTGTGGAACGTTCAAAACCTCTTATCATATCACGCACTTTATACGTATGCAAGTCCTCTGTTTTGTTGACTTTTTCACATTTATTTATATTAAGCAAATTCAATATTCAAAATAAAAAAATTGAAAAGAAAATGTCTTATAACTAAAAATTTGACCTGGTCTATTTTCTTCGCATTGACGCATCCATAATCAGCTAGTAATTCCCATGCATTAAGCCATCCATTTGAATAAAATTTATTTTCCCCCAATTCAGGATTATTACATGCCCATTAGAATTATTGTCTATCCACACACTTGAACCATTGCATTTAAATTATTGCCATCACCCTCTGGACTACCATTATTAACTTATACTTATGCACTCCAATTTATTGTCATCTCATTCAGACTTATTACTTCATATCAATTTTCCCAAACTTAGAATTGGATTATCATCCTCCGGACTCGGAAATTGTAGTTTATTTTCCCCGGACTTAGAAATTGTATTATTCTCCCCCAGGACTCGGAAGCGGTTTAATTGGCAATCGTAATTTTCATTTTAGCACTTATACAATTTTTCACTTTAAATTATTACGTATCTCACTTTGTCTCAAAGTGGCGCACTTCGACTTTTGTTGAGTTGAAAACTGACTTCGTTATCACTGTGCCCTTTAATATATCATTGACCTCCTACTCCGTCAGTGGGTATGGTCTACAAACTCGTCGCTCATTTTAACGAATCAAATCTTTGACATTTAAAATAGTTTCTGATGTAATTTTCTATGACTTCCTTAACAATAAATGTGGCCTGCTCGCAGGTCTTCGTTTTCAAACATGTGGTGTTTTGACGAATCTAATCGCTTTTCTCATAAACAACTGAAGCAATTCGACTTGTTAATTTTCATAATCTGCCTGTATAAAGTTTAACGCAATTTTGTATCACCTTCTCTTTAAATCACAGTTACAATTAACTACTTCATACAGCATTCACATTATGCTTCTCGAAGCTCTATTTCTTATCTAACCTTTGTATTAGACCTAACTGTTTGCAAACTCTTTTGAATGCGTGTTTAAATGGGTACACTTTATTACTGTTTACATATAAAATACGCTTGCTATCGTTCACTGAAAAGTATCGATTATTTGCATGATGCCATAAATTAACTATAACTCTATCTACAGGGTAAAATATAAATATTTACTATATTACTTAATGCATAAGCTCTTCCTTGTTTACTGACGCTAACTATGCGTCTTCCTATGTTTATTTGGAACAGTCGCTTGAAACTACTTATACTTTATATCACAGGAAACGATGTTGAACTGTCTTACTATTTACAAACATATCCCCATAATTCTCAATTCTTTACTAAATAAATGCAGTTTTCTGACTGCCTATGGTAATTTCTCATTGTCTAAGACGAACCTTTACTATAAAGTACACCCTTAAACAACCTCCATTATCACATTACATGTGATTTTCGCAATGCTCCACCCGAAGGTACTCACATTGGCCAGGAAGCGAGTTTTTTAACCTGGAAAATTTTAAATTTTGCCGAATCCTGTACTGTTCCAAGCAAGGTAGGGATCTGTTAACGTGCGTGTACAACACTCATACCACAGAAAGACCATCCATTTGTACACTCTCATCCGAACGAGGGTGTATTTTGTGAAAATGCTCGCCTATACACATGTTTCAAGTCGGACCGTTTGTCGGGATTTCTGAACCTTTTGGGACCTTGGAGCGTAGTAGTCACGACTACATACCACTACGCCACGGAGCCGCCTAACACCTTATCACAGCATAATATATATATATATATATATATACATATTGCTGCGATAAGGAGTTGTTTAGGGTGTATTGTGTACCAAGGTATCGTGCAGCATTTAACACCCTGTATATAGATCATAATTAGCTTTAAACAATGCGAATAAGCATATCTTGCAATAACAGTACTCGTATTTGGTAGGAAAATAGGTAATTCATACATTAAGTAAATAACAAGTATTTAACACTATGTATATAGACTTATTTAACATTTATTTAAATTTTAAAGAATAATGCAACAACGGGTTGAGAAGTGTTCTAATTAGTTATAAAACAAATACGAAGATAAAAGATAAAACCTAAGAAAGCTTTATGTAAGCACACGGAAACAATAAACATTCTGATAAGAAAACGCAGTTTCAAACACGCATAAAAATAAACGAAAATTGAAGTAAAGTTACATCATTTATTTTGTTCAATTATCCAAAAAGGCGATATCTAAACAAAACAATGTATGGTCAAGACAGCGAATAATAAGGTTCAAGCAAACACCATTACATGGAAAACCGAATATATTACATCAGAAACCGCTTCAAGATGCATGAAATACAAAGACTTTATTGGTTAAGATATCTACGAGACTTGTTGAAAACCCAGCCCACATCTAAGTGGGAACAGCCTATATTTAACACCGAGCACGATAAGACGAGTCAGTTTAAACTCAGGCAGGGCAAAGCTGCGTCACTGCTAATCAGAAGGTCACGCGTAATTAAAATAAGATATCAAGTACGTTATAGTGACAATAAAGTGCAACAATTATGAAGACTTCTTTTGCCGTTTAACGGCTTCGAATGGATGGTATAATACTTCAAATGTGTGGATATTTCAAATGTTGATGATAAGGATTCATTTCAAATTCAAATGGATAAATATTATAATTCAATTGTGTTGATGATAATTCGAATGTGGGGATATTTTAAATGGATTAATATCATATTTCAAATCAGCGTCGACGATTTTGGTAAAATTCTGGTACAATTTTAAGTTGCGAGAATCAATAAAGAAGCACGAAGTAATTTATGGAAAACTAGGGGTTCAACTAAACACAGCAGGGATAGACGAATGAAGACAACAAAGGGCTGTTAATCCACAACCCGAAAAACCTGTAACAGGTCAGATCTAATTAGTTTTAAGATATTTTTCTATTTAAATTTCAATACTGAATTTACTTAATTTATATAAAAAGTGTAACGAAGTCAGCAACAAACATTGCATACGTTAAAAGTACGTAATACATTATAAAGGGTTCCAGAACGTTCCAGGTAGTTTTTGGTGACTTTAGATTGATTTCAAAGCATATACATTTTGGAATAAATAATACTTAAAATATTGATTGATTGAAGGTTGTATTTTAATATTTTTCAAAACTTGTAAATAACATTTCTTTTCATTATATGAAATTAATTGACTTCGTTTTATATTTCAAACAAATAGGTAATCATAAAGGGGTGGAGAAGAAATATATATATATATATATATATAAAGAGAGAGAGAGAGAGAGAGGGAACTCTTTTGTAACTATACATTTTTTTACTAGTATCCTGGGCAAGTACCTAATAACCTTGTTACGTTTATTTCTACCTAAATTAAATACCTTTTTCCCTGGTTGTTATTACCCGCTCAAATAAATCCCATTTATATTCTTAAATTCTCCAACTATACTCTATATAGTGTACCTGTTCAGAATAAGCTTGTTTTAACATAATTTTAACTTGAATCCATTTTGCTTTTAAAACGAAAATTTATTCGATAAATTAAATAATCAATACCATGTTTTAGGTATCCATTAACTTGTTAAACATACCGATAACGTATAATTGCTTTCTCTTGTGTTTTCCATTTAAAGACTTGTCAGAATAATAGATCCTACTATTATTTGATAGCGTGTTTTCCAGTTTGCTAATCGCGCTTTCGATAACGCTACGGATTGCAGTTAAAACTAGTGTTATTTGTACCCATTTTGAATTTGATTCTGCAGCACGTGCGTTGAAATATTTTCTACATTTTTTGTCACAGTACTTTAAAAGCAATGCACGTTTCTTTGTTTGACAAGTAGGAGGTATCTTGCGTGTATTGAAGAGTTTCCCGCACTTACCCAAATTCTCTGTTTAGTTTTTAGCTGGAGACCAAATAGGTTCTTTCTTTATGTAGGCCCAACTGTCGGTTGACGTAGACCAACTGCTTTTGTCTGCGGATCGCGGCTGCAGATACGGTGGCAGGGCGTATGGATCCTGACTACCGTGGTGTTGCAGTGTTAACTCACCCCCGACGACTAGCAAGGTAAGTATCCAGACACATACAGGTATACAACTTGTTTTCTTTTGTGTATATCAATGGCATATTCCGTATAGGCGTTTGGTGTAGTCACGTGATAAGAAGCGTGACACTGTAGAACTATTGTTTGTTGCTGCGAATCGATATTATCGCTCTACAGGTGTGATGTACCATTGTTAAAAATGTTTGACAGACACACGCTTATTCTTTTCTACTGATTGGTTTATTTTACAAACAGTATTATGTACAATTTAAAAAGAATGTTTGATAAAAACTCTCACACGTAAATTCTTTCCTACTGATTAGTTTATTCTATAAAACGTATTAGGTGTAATTTTAAAAACGCTTGACAAAAGCTCTCGCACGTTTATTTACTACCGATTAATATTATTTTGTGTAAAATACGAGATGCGCGCTTTGTATCTAAAGTACTAAATTGTTCATATCATCTAATTGTTTGCCTTGACGTAGTAATGCTTAATTTATTGCTTTTGCTTGTTTGTGCAAAATCCTTTATTTGTTTTTGTGTGTTAATAGATAATCGTGGGCAACGTACTTTTTTGTTTTCTTGGTATGTAGATGAATCCTTCCACTATCCGCGTTTGATAGTTAGCCTGGTACTTACTCTTCTTCCGGCTACGTCTATGGACCTAGCAACCTACAAACCATAAAACTAGTAACAATAAGTAAAAAAATGTGTTTCCAAATACAATCCAACTGACATAACTGATGTAAACATCTGCACCTTTACCAAATTGGAAGAACACTCCTGACATGTAAGTATTTTCACAAACTATAAAAGCACATCTTGATTCTTAACATGAGGAAGCCTAAGGCAAAACACTTTCACGTTTACTAAATGTTTCAGCAATCAAGTGGGGACTTCTTATATGCTCTATAAACATTTTTCTAATGTTAATACGAACAAGTAGGAGAACTGAGGATTAAAAATGATATAAAGTAATATAGTGACTCATTTGTAACAATGTCAATATCTGAATAAATAAATCAATATAAAAAACACCAATGCTTAATGCTTTTTACTAATAAATTGATATAGAACAATACCAGAGCTTAATGCTTTCACGGAACGTTTCCGCATAGATAAACGTCGATGTTTAATGTTTCTACAAACTTAAGAGTACTACTAACAGAGCTATATAGAAAATATCGATGCCTAACGTCTTTTGTACAAAAATTCAAATTGTAGAAAAGTTAGAAATCTTTAGTTTTTTAAAATCAATCCGAATAAAAAATATTAATACGTAATGCTTTTTACTAACAAATTTATTTGAAGGAGCGTCAAAACTTAATGATCTCTATAAACAAGTTCTTATTGAAAATGTTAATTCTTTAAGTCTTTGTTACGTGCTGAATTGGTGTCGGTTATCCGAATTAAATTTACTCCCAAGGATACGTAACAGTAATAATGCACAAACTAGCTTATAGTGGTGAGGTTGGGTTCTATAAAAGCAAAAGTAAATTTTAAGGGTATACAAACTTCACCACCTTTACTTACACCTACCTGTGAAGGTTTTTGAGCTTTCTGTCTAATAGAAAGCCGTTGAGCGCCAATCTGCCTGATTTCAATCACGCTAGATGATAGATGTTCTAATAGACCATTTAAATAGGCTTTTCCTGTAATCCACGCTGATTGAGCTTTGTGTAAGTTTTTTCCCCTCCAACTACTTTAAAATAAACACAACTAATAAAAAACTGCAAGTCATTCACCTAATCCATATTATCCAAACGTAAATATCCCAGCAGTACTCAACAGACTCGAGAAAACAAATTAACTAAGCTATATCTCCAATTGGCTATATATGCCTGTATCTAAAAGAAAAAGAACATCTTAAATTTATTCGACTATAAACAACCAACCAAATTAACGGTAGATACAAATTAAAGAAAATACAAATGAGGTGCTTTTCTATATTAGAATTTCCTGTTTACAATACGCTTTTAACTTAAGTGCGCATAAATGTAAGCGTCGTTTTAATTCAAATAAATTATATATAGTAAATTTACACACCACAGCGCGCGCGTACGCACGCACTACGCACACGCGCACGCGCGCGCACACACAATATATTTATAGATATATATATATATATATTGCTACGATATCGCCGTACTCGACAGGTACACGACAATCAATTGCCTGCCGATCGCCACCTCTACGTGCCTTTAAAATAATTTAAAATTAACGCAATCAAATTTATGCTTTGACTAGTTCAGTGATGCCACGCACGGAGTGAAACGACGGTATGATCACAAAGAATCTTTACTCACTCTCCAACACTCAATTCATCTAAATAAGACAAACGAAATTCACCAAATTTTGTATAATGAGCTAAATAAAATTTTTATCAATTACAATTTATAAATCTACGCCCTTTTTAAATCATTTCCCTTTTATAGAAATTTTAAGTCAAAATTAAAATAAGTATTCCTATCGAATTAGCTCATTTCAAAGATTATAAATTTTTACCTTTTTAAAGCAATTAAAGCAAGCCAAAAAAGTGAATTTTACCACGAATAGTTCCGTTGAACGTGCAAGGAAATATCCCCTTTTTTAACATAATTCTACCAAATTCTTGTTGACCTTTTACACGCTATATTTTATCACATGCAAATTTTAAGCTTACTTCTGAATACACAAATTATGTAAAATTACAAATGCAACGTGCTATAAATTAAATAAATTGTTCTTTCCAAACTTCCTCCCTTCCTCTACTATTCCATACACCACTAGCAAATCACACCTCGATGCATTCACAATTGCAAATTCATTTTAGGACGCTTTGCAAGCCCCAACAACCAACTTGACTTAAAAAGTTTGACTTTTATTTGTATATGTACTTCAAAATTTTTCAAACGACAAGTGCTACAGCACACCAACGTGTGTGTAACAACAATTTTAAAAAGGCACTGAATAGTATTTACTACTATTAGAATTAACGTCGATGACGAGCGAAGAAAAGAAGAACCTCTATTCGAACCCGGGACCTTGGGCGTAGTAGTCACACACATACCACTACGCCACGGAGCCGCCTAACACCTTATCACAGCATAATATATATATATATATATATATACATATTGCTGCGATAAGGAGTTGTTTAGGGGTGTATTGTGTACCAAGTATCGTGCAGCATTTAACACCCTGTATATAGATCATAATTAGCTTTAAACAATGCGAATAAGCATATCTTGCAATAACAGTACTCGTATTTGGTAGGAAAATAGGTAATTCATACATTAAGTAAATAACAAGTATTTAACACTATGTATATAGACCTTTATTAATTTTAAGTAATGCAACACGGGTTGAGAAGTGTTCTAATTAGTTATAAAACAAATACGAAGATAAAAGATAAAACCTAAGAAAGGTTTATGTAAGTACACGGAAACAATAAACATTCTGATAAGAAAACGCAGTTTCAAACACGCATAAAAATAAACGAAAATTGAAGTAAAGTTACATCATTTATTTTGTTCAATTATCCAAAAAGGCGATATCTAAACAAAACAACGTATGGTCAAGATAGCGAATAATAAGGTATCAAGCAAACACCATTACATGGAAAACCGAATATATTACATCAGAAACCACTTCAAGATGCATGAAATACAAAGATTTTATTGGTTAAGATATCTACGACACTTGTCGAAAACCCAGCCCACATGTAAGTGGGACCAACCTATATTTAACACCGAACAATGATAAAACGAGTCAGTTTAAACTCAGGCAGGGCAAAGCTGCGTCACTGCTAATCAGAAGGTCACGCGTAATTATAATAAGATATCAAGTACGTTATAGTGACAATAAAGTGCAACAATTATGAAAACTTCTTTTGCCGTTTAATGTATTGGATTGGATGGTATAATACTTCAAATGTGTGGATATTTCAAATGTTGATGATAAGGATTCATTTCAAATTCGAGTGGATAAATATTATAATTCAATTGTGTTGATGATAATTCGAATGTGGGGATATTTTAAATGGATTAATATCATATTTCAAATCAGCGTCGACGATTTTGATAAAATTCTGGTACAATTTTGAGTTGCGAGAATCAATAAAGCAGCACGAAGTAATTTATGGAAAACGAGGGGTTCAACTAAACAGAGCAGGGATAGACGAATGAAGACAACAAAGGGCTGTTAATCCACAACCCGAACAACCTGTAACAGGTCAGATCTAATTAGTTTTAAGATACTTTTCTATTTAAATTTCAATACTGAATTTACTTAATTTATATAAAAAGTGTAACGAAGTCAGCAACAAACATTGCATACGTTAAAAGTACGTAATACATTATAAAGGGTTCCAGAACGTTCCCGGTAGTTTTTGGTGACTTTAGATTGATTTCAAAGCATATACATTTTGGAATAAATAATACTTAAAATATTGATTGATTGAAGGTTGTATTTTAATATTTTTCAAAACTTGTAAATAACATTTCTTTTCATTATATGAAATTAATTGACTTCGTTTTATAATTCAAACAAATAGGTAATCATAAAGGGGTGGAGAAGAAATATATATATATATATATATAAAGAGAGAGAGAGAGAGAGAGAGAGAGAGAGAGGGAACTCTTTTGTAACTATACATTTTTTTACTAGTATCCTGGGCAAGTACCTAATAACCTTGTTACGTTTATTTCTCTACCTAAATTAAATACCCTTTTTCCCCTGGTTGTTATTACCCGCTCAAATAAATCCCATATATATTCTTAAATTCTCCAACTATACTCTATATAGTGTACCTGTTCAGAATAAGCTTGTTTTAACATAATTTTAACTTGAATCCATTTTGCTTTTAAAACGAAAATTTATTCAATAAATTAAATAATCAATACCATGTTTTAGGTATCCATTAACTTGTTAAACATACCGATAACGTATAATTGCTTTCTCTTGTGTTTTCCATTTAAAGACTTGTCAGAATAATAGATCCTACTATTATTTGATAGCGTGTTTTCCAGTTTGCTAATCGCGCTTTCGATAACGCTACGGATTGCAGTTAAAACTCGTGTTATTTGTACCCATTTTGAATTTGATTCTGCAGCACGTGGGTTGAAATATTTTCTACATTTTTTGTTACAGTACTTTAAAAGCAATGCACGTTTCTTTGTTTGACAAGTAGGAGGTATCTTGCGTGTATTGAAGAGTTTCCCGCACTTACCCAAATTCTCTGTTTAGTTTTTAGCTGGAGACCAAATAGGTTCTTTCTTTATGTAGGCCCAACTGTCGGTTGACGTAGACCAACTGCTTTTGTCTGCGGATCGCTGCTGCAGATACGGTGGCAGGGCGTATGGATCCTGACTACCGTGGTGTTGCAGTGTTAACTCACCCCCGACGACTAGCAAGGTAAGTATCCAGACACATACAGGTATACAACTTGTTTTCTTTTGTGTATATCAATGGCATATTCCGTATAGGCGTTTGTTGTAGTCACGTGATAAGAAGCGTGACACTGTAGAACTATTGTTTGTTGCTGCGAATCGATATTATCGCTCTACAGGTGTGATGTACCATTGTTAAAAATGTTTGACAGACACACGCTTATTCTTTTCTACTGATTGGTTTATTTTAAAAACAGTATTATGTACAATTTAAAAAGAATGTTTGATAAAAGCTCTCACACGTAAATTCTTTCCTACTGATTAGTTTATTCTATAAAACGTATTAGGTGTAATTTTAAAAACGCTTGACAAAAGCTCTCGCACGTTTATTTACTACCGATTAATTTTATTTTGTGTAAAATACGAGATGCGCGCTTTGTATCTAAAGTACTAAATTGTTCATATCATCTAATTGTTTGCCTTGACGTAGTAATGCTTAATTTATTGCTTTTGCTTGTTTGTGCAAAATCCTTTATTTGTTTTGTGTGTTAATAGATAATCGTGGGCAACGTACTTTTTTGTTTTCTTGGTATGTAGATGAATCCTTCCACTATCCGCGTTTGATAGTTAGCCTGGTACTTACTCTTCTTCCGGCTACGTCTATGGACCTAGCAACCTACAAACCATAAAACTAGTAACAATAAGTAAAAAAATGTGTTTCCAAATACAATCCAACTGACATAACTGATGTAAACATCTGCACCTTTACCAAATTGGAAGAACACTCCTGACATGTAAGTATTTTCACAAACTATAAAAGCACATCTTGATTCTTAACATGAGGAAGCCTAAGGCAAAACACTTTCACGTTTACTCAATGTTTCAGCAATCAAGTGGGGACTTCTTATATGCGCTATAAACATTTTTCTAATGTTAATACGAACAAGTAGGAGAACTGAGGATTAAAAATGATATAAAGTAATATAGTGACTCATTTGTAACAATGTCAATATCTGAATAAATAAATCAATATAAAAAACACCAATGCTTAATGCTTTTTACTAATAAATTGATATAGAACAATACCAGAGCTTAATGCTTTCACGGAACGTTTCCGCATAGATAAACGTCGATGTTTAATGTTTCTACAAACTTAAGATTACTACTAACAGAGCTATATAGAAAATATCGATGCCTAACGTCTTTTGTACAAAAATTCAAATTGTAGAAAAGTTAGAAATCTTTAGTTTTTTAAAATCAATCCGAATAAAAAATATTAATACGTAATGCTTTTTACTAACAAATTTATTTGAAGGAGCGTCAAAACTTAATGATCTCTATAAACAAGTTCTTATTGAAAAATGTTAATTCTTTAAGTCTTTGTTACGTGCTGAATTGGTGTCGGTTATCCGAATTAAATTTACTCCTCCAAGGATACGTAACAGTAATAATGCACAAACTAGCTTATAGTGGTGAGGTTGGGTTCTATAAAAGCAAAAGTAAATCTTTAAGGGTATACAAACTTCACCACCTTTACTTACACCTACCTGTGAAGGTTTTTGAGCTTTCTGTCTAATAGAAAGCCGTTGAGCGCCAATCTGCCTGATTTTCAATCACGCTAGATGATAGATGTTCTAATAGACCATTTAAATAGGCTTTTCCTGTAATCCACGCTGATTGAGCTTTGTGTAAGTTTTTTCCCCTCCAACTACTTTAAAATAAACACAACTAATAAAAAACTGCAAGTCATTCACCTAATCCATATTATCCAAACGTAAATATCCCAGCAGTACTCAACAGACTCGAGAAAACAAATTAACTAAGCTATATCTCCAATTGGCTATATATGCCTGTATCTAAAAGAAAAAGAACATCTTAAATTTATTCGACTATAAACAACCAACCAAATTAACGGTAGATACAAATTAAAGAAAATACAAATGAGGTGCTTTTCTATATTAGAATTTCCTGTTTACAATACGCTTTTAACTTAAGTGCGCATAAATGTAAGCGTCGTTTTAATTCAAATAAATTATATATAGTAAATTTACACACACACGCACGCACGCGCGCGCGCGCGCGTACGCACGCACTACGCACACACGCGCACGCGCGCGCACACACACATATATTTATAGATATATATATATATATATATATATATATTGCTACGATATCGCCGTACTCGACAGGTACACGACAATCAATTGCCTGCCGATCGCCACCTCTACGTGCCTTTAAAATAATTTAAAATTAACGCAATCAAATTTATGCTTTGACTAGTTCAGTGATGCCACGCACGGAGTGAAACGACGGTATGATCACAAAGAATCTTTACTCACTCTCCAACACTCAATTCATCTAAATAAGACAAACGAAATTCACCAAATTTTGTATAATGAGCTAAATAAAATTTTTATCAATTACAATTTATAAATCTACGCCCTTTTAAATCATTTCCTTTTATAGAAATTTTAAGTCAAAATTAAAATAAGTATTCCTATCGAATTAGCTCATTTCAAAGATTATAAATTTTTACCTTTTTAAAGCAATTAAAGCAAGCCAAAAAAGTGAATTTTACCACGAATAGTTCCGTTGAACGTGCAAGGAAATATCCCCTTTTTTAACATAATTCTACCAAATTCTTGTTGACCTTTTACACGCTATATTTTATCACATGCAAATTTTAAGCTTACTTCTGAATACACAAATTATGTAAAATTACAAATGCAACGTGCTATAAATTAAATAAATTGTTCTTTCCAAACTTCCTCCCTTCCTCTACTATTCCATACACCACTAGCAAATCACACCTCGATGCATTCACAATTGCAAATTCATTTTAGGACGCTTTGCAAGCCCCAACAACCAACTTGACTTAAAAAGTTTGGCTTTTATTTGTATATGTACTTCAAAATTTTTCAAACGACAAGTGCTACAGCACACCAACGTGTGTGTAACAACAATTTTTAAAAAGGCACTGAATAGTATTTACTACTATTAGAATTAACGTCGATGACGAGCGAAGAAAAGAAGAGAACCTCTCACCCCCTTATAGCTGGTTATATAAACCAAAAACACCCCATGTTGTTTAATTTTCTCACAATTCCACTCTAGATAAACAAATTTTCTTGGGATCTTTGTAACCGTTGGTACACTTCTCAAAACACAAACTCCAAACCGACACAAAGCTCTACATAATTCTACAAATAAACATCAACTTTTCTAAGTCAAGTAAGTATAGTCTACAGTTATTTTGGTTATTGGGACTTGCAAGGCGTCCTAAGATGGATTTGCAATTGTGAATGCATCGAGGTGTGATTTGTTGGTGGTGTATGGAATAGTAGAAGAGTAGAGGAAGTTTGGATGCACTATAATGGTTAGTTGGTGAGATTTGGATAGCTACGTGCTGACAGGAATGGGTGACCCAACTTGGGAGGAGTAAAGGGGACCTTTGTTATTGCAGAGCTATAAATTTTGCACACAGGTTTAAAAGGGTTTTACTGTGAGTTAATATTAAGACAGGGGTTAAAGTCAGGTATGAGGTAAGCCCACTTGCTTTAAATATGGTATATGTATAATGGAATATATTTGATCCAACCACTTTTTAAAAAATGAATTGTTTTCTTCGCAAAGATATGTAATTTTCTGCATGTGAACTGTTGTAGTGGACAAAGCTTTGGAACGTAATTTTTATTTGTGTAAATAGAGTGCGATGTATTTTGGTAGGTGCGTTTTTTTTGATAGGATTGTAGGGAAGTATTTTTCAGATTACAGTTTAGTGGCAGTTAGGTGAAGTTTGATTTTCAGAAGTCCAGGTCATCTTCTTTGAAAATTTTTTAAGATTTCTATAGATGGAGAGCGGAGCTGCCGAGGTAAACTTTGCAATAATTATGACGCCCAAAGTGCGGGGCATGAATTTACCTACTTGTTATCAGACAACTTCACAATAGTATATATATATATATATATATATATATATATATATATAAACTTTTAATTGTGATGTTATTTCTGGGATGCACTCGTTCGTAAAGCAAAAACTAATCAGTCAATTGTAATTTATTTTCTAACGTTTCGGCATTAAATTTATGCCTTAATCATAGACTAGAAGTGGTAAAATTAGTTAACAAAATATAAAACAGTATAGATATACAACTTACATAATTACTATGACTTAAAATTGCTATTAATTGGAACACTTATTCATGACACAGTTTTGAGTGATTGCAAATATTTTGACAACAGGAATGTAGCAGTTAACAAAAGTAAACTAGATGTAATAAATCATTTGGGAAAATTTAAAAGTTAAAACGTAAGTATTAAGATAAACATAAACTAAATTAACTATAACTAAAATGGAAAGAAGTAATTAAAGATTAAAAAGCAATAAGTAATTGCTATAAAAGTGTTGTGAATGTAAGTATTGTGGTCACTTGAATTTGTAAAGAGTGGAATAAACCGCACTAAGGTTGTTAATATCTTGTTTGGTGTTAAGTGGATTAGGTTGCTGATGAATGTGGAAGGATTCTAGAAATAGTCGTTTATTATAGTTGTTTTCAATGTCTAGTATTTTTACATTATTAAAGTTTGCGATATGTTTTGTTGAACTAATGTGAGACGCAAGTGCACAACATAATTTACCAATTCCTGGCATCACTTTTGTGTTGGGTTAAGCGATTTTTTAACCACTGCTTGGAATGACCTACGTAAGTTTTTTTGCAACTACATTCAATTTTATAGACAATGTTGCTGCACATTGATTTGTCAGTACTATCTTTAAGTCGAGTGAATAAATTTCTTATTGATTTATTGTAGGTATAAGTTATAAGAATATCTGGTTGCTTTAATATTTTGGTAAATTATGTTGTGCACTTGCGTCTCACATTAGTTCAACAAAACATATCGCAAACTTTAATAATGTAAAAATACTAGACATTGAAAACAACTATAACAAACGATTATTTCTAGAATCCTTCCACATTCATCAGCAACCTAATCCACTTAACACCAAACAAGATATTAACAACCTTAGTGCGGTTTATTCCACTCTTTACAAATTCAAGTGACCACAATACTTACATTCACAACACTTTTATAACAATTACTTATTGCTTTTTAATCTTTAATTACTTCTTTCCATTTTAGTTATAGTTAATTTAGTTTATGTTTATCTTAATACTTACGTTTTAACTTTTAAATTTTCCCAAATGATTTATTACATCTAGTTTACTTCTGTTAACTGCTACATTCCTGTTGTCAAAATATTTGCAATCACTCAAAACTGTGTCATGAATAAGTGTTCCAATTAATAGCAATTTTAAGTCATAGTAATTATGTAAGTTGTATATCTATACTGTTTTATATTTTGTTAACTAATTTTACCACTTCTAGTCTATGATTAAGGCATAAATTTAATGCCGAAACGTTAGAAAATAAATTACAATTGACTGATTAGTTTTTGCTTTACGAACGAGTGCATCCCAGAAATAACATCACAATTAAAAGTTTATACCTACTTTCGTTCGAGAAAAATACAATAACTATATATATATATATATATATATATATATATATATATATATATAAATATTTTAAGTAGTATATTGCACAAGGTAAGTTGATAAATACTATCGTATTATAATGAATAAGATGAAATAATAACTTAAACTTTTATGCAAAGCCCAAATGACCATTTCACATCGAGCTAGTAATTAAAAGATGGAAAGTATAAGGTCTTGGACAGGACTGGAACCTGTATCCTGGTTTTGCCGGAACTATGCGTTTACCAATTACGCCCCCGAGACCGATGACGACAATTGGGAAATTTACAAATTTAAATAGTGTACAACTATACTGTCCAAGACCTTATATTTTCCATCTTTCAATTACTAGCTGGATTTAAAATGATCATTTGGGTTTTGCATAAAAATCTAAATTTATTATTTCATCTTATTCACTGTAATACGATAGTATTTATCAACTTACCTGGTGTAATTAACTCACATAGAATCCGATACCTTTGAAAAGAATAAAAAAGCAGATAAGTAATATAAACTACAATTATTTATCGCCCGTTTTTGGCTATAACTTAAATTGAACAGAACAACGCATTTTTAATAAAATCACTTTTTAATCAACAATGTCTATTAACCTAGACTATAACAATATTTACAAACATGAAGTATTTACAAAATGCAAAACGTACATACACACATCATTCAGTCGCGAATTAATACTTTAAGGTCGGATGAGAGAATTTGTACAACGAAGGGTGCGCTCATTTAATAAACAGTTCTTATTTCTTATCATGATGTCCACCACCATGACCTCCACCATATCCACCGCCATAACCTCCTCCAATTCCACCGCCTCCATGCCCACCTCCTAAACCTCCTGTGTATCCACCGCCTCCTAGAGCTACACCACCATGATGGTGATCGTCACTACCTCCATAACCACCACCGCCTCCATATCCACCGCTACCACCGTATCCTCCGCCTATTCCCCCTCCCCCGTGGTGATCACCTTGCCCGCCGAATCCACCTCCTCCATATCCACTCCCTCCGAATCCGCCCCCTCCATACCCCCCGCCTCCGTGATGGTCACCGTGACCACCTCCAATACCACCGCCTAACCCGCCCCCAATGCCACCTCCGAATCCACCACCAAGACCACCTCCGCCGTGATGGTCATCGTGGCCTCCAATTCCACTACCACCTCCATAACCACCGCCAATTCCACCACCCCCTATTCCTCCTCCGCGATGGTCATCGTGCCCTCCAAATCCTCCTCCTAATCCGCTTCCGCCATATCCGCCTCCGCCATATCCGCCTCCGCCGTGTCCACCCCCGCCATATCCCTCTCCGCCAAATCCGCCTCCGCCAAATCCGCCTCCACCATGTCCGCCTCCGCCATAACTACCTCCGCCGTGTTGGCCACTATGTCCTCCACCAAACACCCCACCTCCGATAACCGAGCCGATTAGTCCTCCGGAAAGGCCGCCGCCACTATATCCTCCTCCTCCTCCACCACCACCATGGTGGTGATCATCGTGTCCTCCACCAAAGCCTCCGCCGTATCCTCCAGCAAATCCACCGCCTCCATGTCCTCCTCCATCATGATCACCGTGACCACCTCCAAAGCCTCCGCCAAATCCTCCACCAAATCCACCACCTCCATGTCCTCCTCCACTGTGATCACCATGACCACCTCCAAAGCCTCCTCCAACTCCTCCACCAAATCCGCTGCCTCCATATCCTCCTCCATGGTGGTCACCATGTCCTCCGCCTAGACCACCACCGCCACCAAATCCACTACCTCCAAAACCGCCGCCTCCAAATCCTCCGCCAAATCCTCCACCTCCACCGTGATGATCGTCATGTACTACAATATCACCTCCACCTCCACTAAATCCACCACCGCCGCCATGTCCACCGTGGTGACCGTCTGCAGGTAGGTGAACTTTGATGTGGACACTGAAAAAAGAAAATATGGTTAAGTTTGGTAAATGTAGATCACAATAAACAGTTTTTTGAACAACGGCTGCGTCAATAGAATGTGATAGCTTTGGTACTTGCCAAATACTGCCTACACAGGTATAAATTAATTACACGGATTGGAGAAATATGTTAACTGATGAAAGTTATAAATATAAACGACAGCGAATGCACTCTTGAAATCGTGTTGGAAACTATCCCATCACTCGTGGCAACATAATGACATCGATTGCTCTGGTTACAGCTATGACATTTTGCTATAACTCGTCGATTGTTCGTGCTTTATTTACAAATATTTTAGACTTTAAATAACCCCTTAAAAAATAGTTGGCAGCTGTCAGATGGAGAGATCTCGGAGACCAAGAACTTCATCAAACCGAGAAATTACGCGACTAGGAAATAAATTACGTCATGCATTCATTGATGCTCGCGCAGTGTGTGTGCCGTTGCATCATCCTGCTGAAATCGTATTTTTCCATATCAACATCAACTAGAAGCTCAAGTGTTATAAGCATGCCTTGGTGGTGTTTTACGTTAACATTAACATTTTTTTCAACTCCTATAAAGGAAGACGGATCTACAATTTCAAATACATACATACTATGCCACACTGGAGCTTTTAGCGAATGCTGTGGTTACTTAAACATCTGCATATGTGGTTCGGCACGCCAGTATCTGTAATTTTGTTTATTAACTTACCCGATAGATAAAAATGTGCTTTGTTGGACATTAACAAATGATTTAGGACATGTGGATCAGTATTCAAAATATCGAGAAACTGTCAGGGTATCGCACACCACGAGAACGTCTATCAGTATCTAGAATTTATTGTACAATCCGAATTTTGTAGGATGGAATTTGAGGTCCCGATGTAGTATACGGTAAACAGTTCCAACAGACTGTTGTAATGCTTTCGCTTGACGCCTTGCTGAACGAGCTAGACTACACTGCACCGCTTCTTGCACCCTCTGTGTGTTCTCCGGTGTACTCACTGTTCGAGCTCTGTCACAATACCGTTTCGTGAAGGTATTCTACCGTGTTGTGAAATGTTACGTTTTTGTCTAAATCGCAATTGTACTATTGTAACTGGTTTAGATTCAATGAAAGTTGTTGTTGCAAACACACGCTGTGTAACAGACCAATTCGACGTAATAGCTCGCGGTTCTATAGTGACAACAAACTGCAAGTTTCAATGAACATCTACACAAACCATGTTCTGGTGTTATTTTTATCTTTTCCTCTTAACAAGCTCTACAAAACTATCATATTCTATTGGCGCACCCTCTATAAATGAACTGTATTGGGACTTCGTTGCTTCACCTTAAGCATAAATATCTAAAAAAATGATACACTACCATGCCAAAGTCGTATATGCTTACAAACTTTAAGTAAGTGTGATTCAACAACATAAGGAGGACATGTAAAGTGTGTGTTGTATAGAAGAGTACATGAGCGGTATATAATATACAAAATATGTTATCAATGAGTTTATCTATTTATTGTACTCAGGGAAATAAGATGTTTACGTTGGTGTTACCTATATCTTGATATTTTCAATTTTATAGGTTTCTGTGTCTTCTTTAGAATTCTAGAATACAAAAATATAAAAATATTTCAAATAGATATACAACAAAGCTGAGATTGAAAGACCTACACGAAATGCCAGGTATATTTTTTGTGATGTTCAACATTCTGGATAGGACTACGTAAACTTAACAGTTACCGTATTATTGTGATATTTGATGTGCTGAAACGGGGTTATTTTTCATTTTTAAACCTAAATTTTGGATTTAGCATGTGAAAGTACATCAAACAACTTTAAAAACTCTTTTAAAGTAAATAGTTGAAAATTTAATAATTTTAAAAATTTATAAGGAAGTTAAAATTTATTTTCATAATCCTTCAGATAAATACTCAGGAAATGTGGCGGATGATATATAAGAAACATTCCGTGCATAATACAGTATTTAAAATTTTAGATTTTAAAACACATAGTTCAAACCGCTTATTTTTAGTAAAGTTAGTGGTTATATTTGCTAAAAGCTTTTCGAATATGTTTTGAAGAAGCTAGTTTTCCTTGAAATATAAATAGAGGAGATAAGGACTGAACAAATAACGACGATTCCAGTTACCGACGTCAATTAAATGGTGTGAGCGAAAGATTTATGACTGTTAGAAAGAGCGTAAAACTTAATAATTGGAACTGGAATGGAGCACCAGTTGTCCGTTAAACAACGAATATTGAAAACCATGTAACAGAGAGAGTTGATTTGAGCGAGTATGTAAGAAGGAGATGGAGATTACACGTGTTGGTTAGAGACGTATTTTAAAGGTTAGTTTTGTTAACTTGGGGTGAATACCAAGGTTAGTTTAGAGCATTGAATTTTCCAATACTACGAAACATTTAGTACACGTGCAGTGGTTGTTCGCTTCAAGTTAGTTTACGTGGAAGTGTTTTTAAAATTGTGTAACTAATGAGTGACGGTTGGAAAAAAATTCACGGAATTTGTGTACATGACAGTGTGAGTGTAAGGGCTTTTGCAGAAAGGCCTTGTGAATGTAGAAGTTTTCAGGAATTTAACAGGTTTTTGAAGGTGAAAAATTTGTATATAATCAGCATGGGACTAGTTTGAAACTCTCTTATTCTCTTATTTTTACGAAGCTTTTATTTGTTACGACGTTTCTGAGATTCTTATACTCTGATACTGAGATGATTGCAGGATATTTTGAATTTGAACAACGGTAAATGGCTTATAGTAACAACAGTTTGATTTAATTGCACATCTAGTGTAAGGTATGTAATTAGTTTGGAGTAATTGTCGGCGCTAACCAGATTGGTTTACGATTAAAAATTATGGTAATAAAAGGCGAAGTTTGATGTACAGCAGGAATTGCCGAATGGCAGATGAGAGAAAACTTCTTGGTAGTTTGGTTACAGCTTGCAGTTGGAGAAGGCAATCCAGATTGCAGTTGTTCGTGCATGCAGCAGTCATGGGGAAGATTGATAGCAGGCTCCGTGTGTAAATGTGTACCTCAGATAACTGTACTTTATCAACATATGTTGTAAATATAAAAATGATGACTTTGTGGATCGGGAGTGTGATTCCATATTAACTTAAAGGACAAAAAGGAAAAATTAGGGTAATTTTTAATTTTTTTATTTGAATTTATGTATAGGTTCAGGAATAATTTGGTATATGAAATATTTGATATTTTACTAAAATCAATAATCATTCTGTTCAGAACTCAAACAAAATGTACATTGAACATCTTTGCCCACGCAACAAAAGTACCAAAGGCACAATATGATGTGATGCACATAAAAATTCGTTTCGTGGTGCTTGGATTAACTTATCCAATAACAAAGTTGATGCCTTTGGAACAAATGAAAATGAGCCATCGAACTACAGTAACTGTACTACAAATTCGGATAACAACGGAGAGACTGAAAGAATACTTTGCCCAAGATGCCTTCCCAACGGAACGAAACCATTTAATCAAATTCTCATAAGATGCGACAGAGATCATTTAACCGAACTAATTTCATATGAGACCTTCACTGATAATTTAGCTTTTGTAGCATAATAAGCGCTCCAAAAGAAAATTTAAAAATTATCAAGAGAATTCCTAACGTGACAAAATAGTGCTTGCTAATGGATTTATGTTGTGATGTAATTTCAGGAAAATCATGGAAAACACTTTCAATATTCTGTTACACAGCAAAAAAATTAAAGAGCTTGCCACAGTTCATCAAAAAGAAGGTTTCGCATATATTTGACTTTCCATTGCCCCACCCGAAGGTACTATAGTGGTCAAAAAACGAGCTTTTTATTACTTGAAAATTTTGAATTTTGCCGAACCCTCCTAAAGTAGGGACTTTTAACGTAAATGACTTAGAGATAAGCAGTCATACCATAACCTGTCTGACCCACGGAGCCGCTTCCTGGTTTATCCACACAAGTGTAAGTAAAAGCAAGTAATTTTCTGTCTCCGTTCAAAGGATTTTGAAAGCTGAATTTACAGAAAATAACATGTTAGGAGCAGTTAAATTGCCGTCCCCTTCCGATACCCTAGCCGAAGATAACGAAGAGTCTTCTCGCGATCTGTTATCTAAATACCCGAAACCTACTTGTTTTCTCGATCCTCCCGAATTGCTCAGCAATATCAGTAAACGAGAAAGAAGTTGTGTTCGGAATTTACCAGCTTCGTAACTGTTCTGCCGGTAAAATATATTGCATATGTCTACAACACCTGAAAGATTTGCCTGGTAAACCAACGGAAGTGGCCGATAAAAACTTTTCTGTTGTCGAACTCACATTTGCAATTTGGTTTTCTCTGGTAAAGCGAATTCTGAAGATTTGAAACATCTATGCGGTACTAACTTTTATACCTTATAAAAGAGTGTGGAGTCCAATTGCTGTTGAATCTTTCCTTCACCGCCTACCAGCAGGAATAGCATGTACATTCATCTGTAAGGAAATGTTCAGCTATTTGTATCAAAAGCAATTAGATTTTAGGACCAAGTGAACATATGAAGTAGCTGTCTACGCAACAAGAACATATATACAAAAGAAGCAAAATCTAGAAAGGTTGCTTTGGAGTTGGATTTCAGAAATATTTTCAATCGCATTAAGAGGGGTATGCCCCTAAAACAAGTCAAAGGTAAAAATCACATCGCCAGACCCTTTTTTTTAACAATATAATCACCACTCAACTTTACTGACCTTTGGAGAAAGTAAATTGCATCGTCAGTCGGAATTCAACAAGGAGATTCCACAGGTACATTAGGATTTCCTTTATCAATTCAACGCGTAATTGAGACTTTTCCTTGAAACTTAACATTTGGTATATGGATAACGGAACGGTATTCGGTACACGGTTTTGGAGACCCTTTACTCCATGATTAAGAAATACCGCTTATTAGTGTTAGATCTTTACACATCAAAATGTGAACTTTTTCTGTTGTCCAATAGATCAATCAGTAGCCCCAAATTGCATTACAGTGTGTCCTGAAATTCAGATTACCAATTCCTACGCTTTCTTTTTACTTCTAAATGCACCAAAGAGACGATGGAAACGAAAACCATAAAGCTTCAACACCGCTTTCAACCTATGGGATTTTAAAAATTTTCACATCGAATATTTCTTGTATAACAGTTGACTTGTAATCCAAGAGTTGATGTATTTTCTTAGATGTTATTCTCTATTACAATCACAGGATGTAATTGTTCGAATGAACACTTTGATTAGGTCTACTTAGAAAAACTTATCAAATACCAAAGTGAATGATAAATAATGTACAGTAGCCTCTCTATCTATATGCTATGGTGGAATTGGAGTAGTAACAGTTGTCGATCTTATCCCTTTAACCCTTCTCTTGTCGGCTAACAGCGTTTTTTCCATTGTCCAATTAATGTTTCAAAAAATATCAAGGACAATAACAAAATCGGTTGTTACCCCAAGGCTTCTATTTTATGGATTAACAAGTTTTCTAATCTTTTCACTTCTACCCAACCAAATATTCAGAGAAATTGAGATAGTTTCAAATGCACCTAGTTCATGGATAACCGATCCTATGAACGTGATAAAGAGAAGTCATTTTTCCTGGCAAACCAGACAAAAGAATCTTGTGCGTGGCTGCATGTGCTTCCCTCTCGTTCACTGTGAACTTCAACAATTCTTTAACGACTTCACTCCCATGTCTCGCTTTCCCATAATTTGGTGAATAGCCACATCGTGTCCTCCTGCGGAAGCCATGACCTGTCATCCAAAAGTAGGGTAGGTCTACAGGCAAGACATTTTTGAAGTAAACGACACAGTTAAACGTATTTCTGCACCAGTAAAATTCCAAGCAGTGTTGGAACGTGAAGCAAGTGTTAAAGATGACGGACGCCCCTTTGACGGAATGATTTTAATACCGAGACAGAGCAGAAAGTGCTTAGTTTGGTATGCAATAGTTTCTAACACCGATCCTCGTATTAGCGCTTATTTTCATAACGGGCCGGATTAGTTATGGAACCGGCAGCTTCCAAGGTACGTGGTAAATATTTAAAAATTCTAGAAGGCTAAATAAAAAATTTTCAGATAAAATCTGTTAACAACGCGGGAAATATTTAATAGATAGTTCCCGAGCGTTGTTTTAAGAAAATGTTCTCAGTACTAATATCATTATAAGTAAATAACAGAGTTGCTGATTATCTTGCCTGCGTGGAGTTTTACTTCTACTTAAAATATGGGAAATATCAGATAAATTCCATATTAACTCAAGTCAAATACTCATTGGTTCATACCAATAAGTTGTAGTAGACTTAGTACCATTATAGATATATTGCTGATCTACATGGAAACTCTTTGGAAATGCCATTAGCTTTCTTTGGAGCAACAAACTGTAACTGATCAAAAACGGAATTGAGGAGTTACTGGATATCGTCGAAATACCAGAAAAGTATTGCTATCTAGCTGAGTTACCAAAAATTGGTTACTGTTTTTAATTTGAATGGTCAGGATTAGTACAAGTAATTGGGCAAGAAGTGCTAGAAGGTAAATAGCACTATGCCATAGGCGTTAAAAATGCAGGACGCGTTTTATATTTATACACAAAAAAGAGTGCAAAGATTACAATGATTTTCTACACTAGATTTATTCTTTATATTAGTAAAAAGGTCTTTGTTAATAACATGCAAAATAATTTTAACTGAGTCTTTGGAGCAGTATTCCATGATCCCACTTTGTTTGCCGTCTCTCTAAAGCTTTCAGTACCACAAATAAGGAAAGAATCAAGTTGTTGCTCATCGAGAAACACGTTAGAGCTTTAAAAATTGACCGAGAGCAATCAACAACAGTTGTACTTTTTTAGCACGATTGAATTGGAACAACGTTATGACCTAAAAATCGAAACAACAATTTTCTTAACAATGACCTTTGAAATTGAACTACCGAACGGCTGAATTTAACAGCACGAGTGTGTGGTTAGAGCAATTTATATATTGCGTGTCAAAGTAGAAAGTAGCTTTTCAAATTTAATTTGTTGGTAAAATAACAGGATGGCGTTATTTGATAACAACGCTTGCAGGTTTAGTAAAATCGACAAAGAGAAAGATTCAGGTATTTGGTAGAAAATTGTTTCGAACATTTTGTATTCTGAATTTCGAAATGCAATATAATTGCTGAACATGAAAAAGTTGAAGAACAAAGTAGATGTATTGCCTTTGTTAGTAGACTATTAATTTGCTACTTAGATGTTGGTTTATAAATACGTAGATTCTTTGCTTTACCGCCCTTAGTGTACTAATTATTAATTACTACTCACACGTTTGCAGTACTATTCAGTTAGGAGTCGAGTATTATTTAAAATAAGTAATGGAGGCTCGTGATTGTTTGAACTTTGCTGTATATGACAGCACGAGATTATTTTGTTAGTTCCTACACCGGACGGCATTTGCTCTCGGTTCTTGAAGCAAGTAAGGTGGGTTTTAGAAGGAATCGATTGTGCGGGTATGCGTATCGCTATTTAGATTGGCACCTTCAGATGGGAAGGTCCCATGTAAGCATTGCTTTCTCTGTTAACGTGTTATACGGATGGTTTTAAGAAGATTACTATGCCACAAGGTCAGTTCCTTAGATATAGGTATGGCATTCTGATTTACGTCGTTTCAGTTTATTGGTTTTGAATGACAAAGAATAAATTCCATTAACAAGTTATCTTCAAGAATGAGAGAACAACATAAATATTCAATTCCCTGGTAATTTACAGTTCCGGAAAATTTCTATAAGAAGTTTGCTTGTTTCAATTCGAAACATATGGCCTCCTTGTGTTACCTTGTAAAATTTTAATATTTATTTAACCATTCAAAATAAGCGATTAACTTTACACGTGTTGTCCGGTGACCGCTTCTATATTCCTTAATAGATGAGATATTGATGGTGACCTATTGGTAATAAATTTTATAATAGTCTTATCAGGTTTAGTCAGAAATATTATTTGATTTCTATATTAGTAACAGCTTGAAACTACAAGGTCTGCCGTAGTCCTGTGTTAGGTCTCTTTGTCGCACGCTGTCGTGTTTAATTTTAAGTCGTAAATATGTAGTTATAAATCTAATAGTAAAACTGTCATCTCTTGTTCCCTTATATCCTGCCGTAAAAATTCCTTGTGCATGTGTAAATAAGTTGGACTAAGAGTAGTGAACAAACACTCTCTTATGGACATCGAAGCAGAACAGTCGTCGGTTTTTCGTTCGGTAACGTAAGTTAATCAAGTGCCGCGGACTTTATCGATAAACCCCTTAAAAACACAGTGCAAGTGCAACGTAACACGGACTAAATCCACTTAGTTGAAGGAATAGGAACTGCAGCTTAGAACAACAAAAAACCGCGGAGGTAAGTCGATGTACAAAGTTATAAGACCCCCCGCGCTGAACAGCAATCTTCAAATAGCTCCAACAGTGTGCTTTTATAACAGATATATTTTATTACAGGAAATGAATTTATGTTCTTTCTTTTGCAATAGCAAGGTAATAAAAGCACGCCTTTAATGTCCTTTCTTTGTTCTAACTATAGTGATGTATTACAAGTGCAACACACCTCTTTTTGATAACCGCGTTTATACAAGAAATACGATATTTTCACTTAGGATTTCCAAAGTTCTCTCTTAGAGTACAATTTGATTTTTATAAGACTAGGACTTGGTCGCGCCGTTTTAATGTTGTTCTAATTATAAATTCTATAGTGTTGTATAGAGTTTAGAGGTAAGAATAAAATTGTGGCGGCTGTACTCGCATGAGCATTGATTTGTATTAAATATGAAAATTTTGAAATAATTTAACGAGCACGTTTTTTGTGTGTAATTTATGTGTGTGTGTATTTATTTTGCACGCACTTTATAACTTTGAGGCTTTATATGTATTGTCTGACGTTATGCCGTCATTTTGGTTGCAGCATATTTTTAGGAAGGAAGATTATATTTGTGAAGACTGTAATTGTAATATAAATAAGTTAGGGGTGATAAGGTAAGCTAGAAATGGATTTAGGCTAAATATAAAATAAATTACTTAGACCAGAGAAGAGGAATTTATAGAGCAGGCAAAATAGCCGGATTCACTATTAAAATATTTGGCGAATGCTTAGAAATTTGAATCCATCTTAAAATTAGTTGGCTAGCTTTGGGTAGTTTTAAGTCGACCCTTGAGGTCGCACCGATAAGCAGAGATGACGGCTGCTCTCCGGTATTATGAATCCTTCCCCCTTTCACTTTTGCTTGTGTCTTGTTGATCGGGCACGCTCCAAAATCAACGCTAGAGATACCATTATTTAAACCCTACTTCTGGTTTTTGTTTCAATTTGTTAGACGTTTATTTAGGATGAATTAATTTTGAAGCTACATTTAATTTGAAGCACGTTTATATTTTTCGCGCTTAAACCCAATGTAGTGCCTTCGGGTGGAGCTTTAGGGACGTGGCCGCAAGTATAGCGCCATTATTCACATTATAATGTATAAAGTTTAGCTTTTGAAGACCCACAACCACCTTTGATTGCCCTACGCAGGAATTGAACCTTAGCTAGGTTGAAAGACTGCACTTCTTTTAACTACTTCGTTTAGTAAAGGGTTTTTGTAGTTAGCCACCCACCCACTTCAAAGTGAGATTGCAAAATTTCGTTTCAAGTGCTAAAAGGCGATTCAGCACTTCTTGTTATCTTTGTAAAGTGGGAGAACTTTTACATTCAAAAAATGATATCTTAGAAAACATGTAAGTTATTAAACAGAATGCTTACCCGGGATGGTTAAAATAGTAAAAGATTGGCGTGGTTGCCTCAGTAAACGGGTACTATTAATTATATATTCATGTTTAAATGTATTGTTATACTAAAGGTTTTTAACCGAATTGAAAGGCAATTTTTTGTAATTAATAAAATAAATTGAATGTTGAATGAAGAATAATTTGAAAGTGAAGTATTTTATACATGAAACTCGGAGCTTGCTCTGACTAAAAATAGTTGAAAAAATAGTTAGTGGACAGCTGAAACGTTTTTACAATATAATAGCAATAGTACGAGAGACACTATGTATTGAGAACTGGCAACACTGGTATTGCCAAGTGAAATCTGAAATTGCCATCGTAAAGTTTGACATTTTTGAGGTTATAGGTACTCAAAACGTTTTGGCGTGCGAGCACTATTTGCGTTTTTTGCAGTGTTTAAAATTTCATCTCGGCCAAAATATGGAATTAACTCGTAAAAATTTTCGAGTTATGATTTATTCTGATTTTCGACGCGGTCTAACTCAAGAACAGTGCATCAATTAACTGAATTCAGTTTTTGTCGAAGAAGCGCCATCCACAACTACTGTATATCGTTGGTACACTGAATTCAAACGTGGCCGTAGTTCGCTCACGGACGAAGTTAAAGAAGGTCGTTCAAAATCGGTCGTTGTACCGGAAAATATTGATGCTGTGCGAAAAGTAATTGAAGAAGATCATCATGTGACATATCAAGAAATCGAGAGATGTTTAAGTATTAGTATGACCTGCATACATAAGATTTTGCACAAACTTTTGTGTGTTTAGAAGCTGTATGCGCGTTGCATTCCACATTTGTTGACAGATGCTCAAAAAAATGCTCGTGTCGATTGGTGCCGTAAAATGATTTCAAAATACAACTATGGTGCATCCAAAGCGGTATACAACATCGTCACAGGTGACGAGCCGCCGTGGATTTATGCGTATGAGTAAGAAAAAAAAGGCCAGTCGGCAGTTTGGGTGTTTCAATGTGAAGCAAAGCCTACAAAAGTTGTACGTTCTCGAAGCGTTAAGATACAAATGGTGACGTTTTTCTTTACGATAACCGATCCTGTGGCAACTATGGCTCTCAAGAATCAAAAGACCGTTAGTTCAGCGTGGTATACGACCATTTGTTTACCTGAAGTTTTCGGTAAATTGATAGAAACCAATCCAAAACGACGAATCATTTTGCATCATGACAACGCAACCTCACACACATCACATGCAACAAACGAGTATTTGGATCGATTGATGGGACACCTGTTTTACAGCCCCGACTTGGCACCCAACGACTTCTTGTTTCCAGTAATTAAAGATAAACTACACTGACAACGATTTTCATCTCCCGAAGAACAGGTTAAGGCCTTTAAAACGCATGTTTTAGAGCTACCATCTTCTGACCGTTTATAAAAGACGAAAGCTTTATTTTATTTAATTTACGTACAAATAATCTTACTCTCAAAAAACCTATATGCATTAAAATTTTTAAAATTGGCTAATGCCGCGCAGTAGAACAAAACGTATTTTTATTCCCAGAACCACAAGCTTCTAAGCGGAAAAATCTTTGGCGTTTTTTCATAAATAACCATTGGTGCTGTAATTAAAAAATGCTAACGCCTCATAAAACTTGAGAGACACAGTACTAAGATATGTGTTTTCAAAACTATATACAACCATGAACAGCTCAAATTCTTTAACACGGCATTCCTAATATTGTTTCTTAGTTAATTAAGAAACCGGAAAGTTGCATTTGCTAAAAACAACGATGAGAATTTTTTTCCGCCCTACTATAAGGTTTGATAGCTGACTTCCACTTTGATAGTTGAGATCTTAGTGCGGAGCCTTAACGCGTATCTACTCAGAGAGTATGGGTGGTGGGGCTGGGGAGAGGTGGGTACGACGTGGAATTAAGTTTTACATCTGGTAGGTCAGGTTTCGTGACGGGAACTGGGATATCTTACAAAAAAATGCGTTTTTGCAAGCATTTTTGGTTATACGGGTTACGCGTACATGATTTTCCCCAACGCAGGAGCCAAACGCGCCGTGCGAGAGAGCCCATAGATGTCCTTACCTACGCGTATGAGAAAGAAGGAAGATCGAGTTGGTTCTCGGAATTTGCTACGTGGCTTTATACAATACCTAATATGCATAGGAAGACTCGATAATCGGTTTCAAACCCGAATTTAACGCAGTTTCCACGAAGACTCTATTTTTCTAAAATTTCGCGAGTACAGTTGCTCGAAATTATTCGACCTCTGTCAAAATTCAGTCGCCAACTCCGTCGGTCATGACCGAAGCGTTACCATCAAAATCTGAGAAAATAAAATTAATTTGTAAATTGCAACATACACCGCTATAAAATGCTTTATTGTTATTGTAAGGCTTAAAAATCGATTTAGAATCTAATTTTGTACCGACTGCGAATATGGAAGGCTTATTTTTGAAGAAATAAATATTTGATTCCTTTCACGGTCGCGACTAAATCCGTTCGAGCAATTGATTGGAGCGTTAATTCCTCGGTAAATCGAAGCATTTTCCCGTAGCGTTATAAGTCTCTTTTGACTTTTAAAAGGACACCTGACTCCATCTTGCATCAAACGTTACGATCACTTTGTGAAAGCAATACGACGATACGGGGACATGCTGCGGAAACAATTGGAGCGGTTATATATTTTACAGCGTTTGATTATGATACACAGATTTTTTTTAATCTTGCAAGTGGGAGTAATGTTTTTTATAATTTAAATTAATTATTAAACATAAAACAACTACCTGCGTAAATACAATAATTGAAATTGATAATGTTAGTGTGAATCTATCGCTACTTATTTGATAAAAACCTTTAAATATTTCATGGAACGCAAAACGCGTGAAGGTATTAACGAACCAATACTTAAAAATGGTTGCCTCGACCGCCAACTTTACATGTGATTTTCCAAGTGATTTTCCCGAAGGTACTATATTGGCCAGGAGGCGAGTTTTTTTGTTGCCTGGAAATTTAAAATTTTGCCAAACCCTTGCCGTTCCAGGCAAGGTAGGGATCTTTAACGTGCGTGACAACACTCACACACGGTACCTCCATTTAACCTCTCATTCAAACGAGGGCGTAATTTTTGTGAAAAATGTTTGTTACGCTCCCTTCCTGTCAGCGTGCTTAAATTACCCTTTTCTCTTGTTATTTCATCACCCGTTCGAATAAATTCCGTTACTATTCTTAAACCCTTCATCAACATAGTATCTATTTTACCTGATCATCATAAGCCCGCTTTACCATAATTTGTAACTCGAATCTAGTTGCTTGAAACGTAAAGTTTATGCTATAATTATAGTCAGTACCTTGTTTTAGACATCTGTTAGCGGGTTATACAGTACGACCGCGTATAATTGATTCTAGATTACTTCCATCTAAAGACTCTTTGAAATAATGAATCCTACTTCACCGATAAAGCTTGTTTCGAAGTGCTTATCACCTTCGTATGTTTGATAACACCGGAAGGAATGTAAATTGGTGCTATTAAACAAGTTAATTTTTATTCTTTTCTGCATACGACAAGAGCAATTGTCGATTTCGCTCTGTGAAAAATTTCGAGTGCACGCTCTGTGCTCCTTCCGGGGGATAGAACCGCCTGTTGCTTTGGGCCTTGGTTGATGAGGCGTTTGCCGTTTTCTTTTATGGAGGGAATACCTGGTTTACGGAATCCCCAGTCCATCTACTCCGCCCTGCCTTAGAGAGGGTGCAATCAAACACCTACGCTTTGGACTCACTTGGTGAGTGTTTATTCACTATTTTGTATAGGACATCTGTAGAATTATTCAAACAGTATATTTACCAGTTTTATTAGATGATTAAACTTGGTAGTTTTGGAATGATTGTCGTTGTGCGAGCGGATACTTACTTATTATTAATATTGTAACCTGTCACGACTTCTTTATGGGGGAACAACTTGATGTAGTTAAGTTTATACTTACGACAATTTTGAGTATTGATATTGTATTTACTGTGGCCAATTTGTCTATTTAATTGTATATTTAAGTGTAGATTTATCATGTTTCTTTAGAGCTGTTGGTTTTAGTGTGGTAACGTTGCATTTTTTTTTTTGTTTTGTTTGATCATTGATATTGAGGGAGTAACCTAAAACTACAGCTCGCCATTTAAAAAAAAAGATTTCTCTTGGGTTTTTTTTGCTGATATATGTATTTAGTCTTGATTTGATTTTTTTTGTGTCTGTGGTCATACTGCACTGGTACGTCTATCCAAAATGTCAATTAGGATAATTATATTTATAAATAAGCACTGTTAATTTCTTATTTTTATTTCAGGTTATTGTCCCTAATTCCTTACAGCCGCGTTCATTATATGTTAGTCTGCTTTCTACAACCCCCCCCCTCTCCGATTGAGCCCGGTCATTCCGCTGATTTTCTTGTGTTACGCACGGCCTCGATCAACGTAACATGTTCACCTGCCATTTTTCAAGCAGTCGGCCTTGTTGTGATTCGAACCCAGAACCTTGGGATCCGTAGTCTTACGCTTACTACATTGATCCACGGCGACGCCCTCGACCGTGAACCGCGAGAACTAAAGCGAGACTAGGCAAAAAGGTTCACGAAGAAATAGTTTCTAATCCGATAGGGGTACAAAGGCGAAATAGGTTTAGAGGAGAAAGGGGTTCTCGGTAGAAAGAGCTCTAGGAGCGAAGTAGCTCCCTGAGCAAAAACATATCAGTTTCGTAGGGATGGTAAACCAATTTCAGTGTGAGCTATAAAGGATTATGTGTTTGTGTCTTTTAAGTTAAATAAACTCTAAACATACGAAAAAAATTAGTTTTCAGAATTTGTATATAGATAGATTCTTTATAACATTTCCAAACAGTATTAATTAATTCCGTGTTGTATAAACAGCACACGCCTGAAAAATACTGAGAATTACCGTAATCAAAAGGTAAAGTATGAAACAACACGTGATAGACTTGCTGAAGGATACGATAGAGTACCATGTATTTAACCTACAACTCGCTGCATATAAGGTTGTCGGATAAGTCATGACGTGTTTTTGGAACAATAACGCTTGTTTGTTTTTGGTAAAACTATGGTTGTGTAAATTTATGTAATTGTTTTATTATATAACGAAGAAAAGTTTGAGGTTATATTTGCGAAAAATCGATCCACTTATTTTGTTGTTTAAGTGAATTTTACAAGCTGATGATGGAAGATCGGACTGTGCACTTTAGCAAAATTTTATTGTTTACATCCAAAAAGGAAAAAGCGCACGTCAAGCTTCTCAAAAGACATGCGAAGTTTTAAGTGACAATGTTTTACAAGAACGTCAGTGCCAACATTGTTTCACAAAATTCCGACTGGTGATTTTGATCTTAAATATACACCTCGGTCAGGAATGCCAACGCAAGCTGATGACGATCAAATATAGGCACTAATTGAGTCAAATCAGCGATACATGACATGAAAGATTGCTTGAAAATTTAATATTCATCGTTCAGTCGTTCATGACCATCTGATGAAGCTAGAACACATTAGCAAACTGGATACTTGGGTTCCACATGAACTCAATGAAGTTCGTTTGATGATATGCATCAACATCTCCGGCTTATTAAACGTAAGGAAAATGAACATTTTTGGAAACGTTTAGTAACTACCGATTAGAAATGGATTGGTTATAAGCATGCAAATCGCAAACGATCTTGGTGATCCGCGGTGATCCGTCTCACGCGACATCCGAACCAAACATTAACCCGAGGAAAATTACGCTATCAATATTATGGGATTATAAGGGTGACTTGCATTTCGAGATTTACCAAAAAACAAAGCTATTAAGTCAGCAAATTTCTGTCAACAATTGAATAGGTAGAATAAACGCACCACTCAGAAACGTCCAGAACAGATAAATCCTATAGGAGTTGTGTTTCAACACGACAACGCTCGACCACATATAAGTTTGGTCACTTGCCAAAAAATATTGGTCTTTGCGATTGCCACATCCAGCAAACTCGTCCGACCTCGCTACATTGTAGTTTCAATTTTTCAATCTCTGCAAAAGTCATTGCGTGATATAACGTTTGATTGAGATAAGGTTCTGAATCGGAACATTCTTCAATTTTTCGCTGATAAAGACAGGTATTTCTATGAACGTCCAGAACAGATAAATCGTAAAGGAGTTGTGTTTCAACACGACAACGCTCGACCACATATAAGTTTGGTCACTTGCCAAAAAATATTCGACTTTGGGATTTCCACATCCAGCAGACTCGCCAGACCTCGCTACATTGTAGTTTCAATTTTTCAATCTCTACAAAAGTCATTGCGTGATATAACGTTTAATTCAGATAAGGTTCTGAATCGGAACATTCTTCAATTTTTTGCTGATAAAGTCAGGTATTTCTATGAACGTCCAGAACAGATAAATTGTAAAGGAGTTGTGTTTCAACACGACAACGCTCGACCACATATAAGTTTGATCACTTGCCAAAAAATATTCGACTTTGCGATTTCCACATCCAGCAGACTCGCCAGACCTCGCTACATTGTAGCTTAAATTTTTCAATCTTTACAAAGGTCATAGCGTGATAAACGTTTGATTCAGATGTTTCTGAATCGGAACATTCTTCAAATTTTCGTTGATAAATACAGGTATTTCTATGAACGAGAAATTATAAAACCTACTGAAAGCTAGCAAAAGGTCATCAACCAAAATAAACAATATATCATGATTGATGTAATACCTGTATGTAAATAGATACACCTCTAGAACATAGAAAAAAGGCGTTATGGCTTTTTCGACAACCTGATTTAACAACACGCATAAGATTTAGAATATTTCTAAAGCAATAAAAAATGGGAAAAAGTAGAACGCCATTAAATAATAAAAGTATTATAAAATTCATATCTCATACATACTCGCTCAGCATTTGCGCAGGTACACAAAACTGACAGGAAGGTCACAACGTAAATTTATAGCTGAAGCTGCACATGAACGAAAAACAAAAAATTGTGAGAATCTAAACCTTTAGAAGGATATTACTCGGATAGCGAATAATTAATCATTCTTCAAACATCATAATCTGTAAGACGAAATATTGTGACTGACAAAATTGAAATGTCCATATTTTAGGGGAGCATGGTATAGAAAAAAAAATATTACAATAAGAAGTTTGACAGTTTGAGTATTTTATTGAGCTTGGTATGCAAATTAATTAACTTAAATTAAGTGTATCCAATTTTTGGGCGCATTGTTCTGAAACAAAACCAATTATACCAACGCGTTCCGATACCTGTTTGTGATATTTGTTTTGTTTAAACTTTTTTTTTTGATTAATGGAACACTTGAATTCAGATAAGGTTCTGAATCGGAACATTCTTCAATTTTTTGCTGATAAAGTCAGGTATTTCTATGAACGTCCAGAACAGATAAATTGTAAAGGAGTTGTGTTTCAACACGACAACGCTCGACCACATATAAGTTTGGTCACTTGCCAAAAAATATTCGACTTTGCGATTTCCACATCCAGCATACTCGCCAGACCTCGCTACATTGTAGTTTCAATTTTTCAATCTCTACAAAAGTCATTGCGTGATATAACGTTTAATTCAGATAAGGTTCTGAATCGGAACATTCTTCAATTTTTTGCTGATAAAGTCAGGTATTTCTATGAACGTCCAGAACAGATAAATTGTAAAGGAGTTGTGTTTCAACACGACAACGCTCGACCACATATAAGTTTGATCACTTGCCAAAAAATATTCGACTTTGCGATTTCCACATCCAGCAGACTCGCCAGACCTCGCTACATTGTAGCTTAAATTTTTCAATCTTTACAAAGGTCATAGCGTGATAAACGTTTGATTCAGATGTTTCTGAATCGGAACATTCTTCAAATTTTCGTTGATAAATACAGGTATTTCTATGAACGAGAAATTATAAAACTTACTGAAAGCTAACGAAAAGCCATCAACCATAATAAACAATATATCATGATTGATCTAATACCTGTATGTAAATAGATACACCTCTAGAACATTGAAAAAATGCGTTATGGCTTTTTCGACATCCTGATTTAACAACACGCATAAGATTTAGAATATTTCTAAAGCAATAAAAAAAATGGGAAAAGTAGAACGCCATTAAATAATAAAAGTATTACAAAATTCATATCTCATATACACGAAAGGTTTAATAAATCGTCCAGCATTTGCGTAGGTACACAAAACTGAAGAAGTTCATAACTTAAATTTATAGCAGAAACTGCACAGGAACGAAAAACAAATAGCTGTGAGAATCCAAATCTTTAGAAGGATATTACTCGGATAACGAATAATTAATCATTCATCAAGCAACATAATCTGTAAGACGAAGTATTGTGACTGACAGAATTGAGATGTCCATATTTTAGGGGAGCATCGTATAGAAAAAAAAATATTACGATAAAAAGTTTGACAGTTTGAGTATTTTATCGAGCTTGGTATGCAAATTAATTAACCTAAATTAAGTGTATCCAATTTTTGGGCGCATTGTTCTGAAACAAAACCAATTATACCAACGCGTTCCGATACCTGTTTGTGATATTTGTTTTGTTTAAACTTTTTTTTTTGATTAATGGAACACTTGAATTCAGATAAGGTTCTGAATCGGAACATTCTTCAATTTTTTGCTGATAAAGTCAGGTATTTCTATGAACGTCCAGAACAGATAAATTGTAAAGGAGTTGTGTTTCAACACGACAACGCTCGACCACATATAAGTTTGGTCACTTGCCAAAAAATATTCGACTTTGCGATTTCCACATCCAGCATACTCGCCAGACCTCGCTACATTGTAGTTTCAATTTTTCAATCTCTACAAAAGTCATTGCGTGATATAACGTTTAATTCAGATAAGGTTCTGAATCGGAACATTCTTCAATTTTTTGCCGATAAAGTCAGGTATTTCTATGAACGTCCAGAACAGATAAATTGTAAAGGAGTTGTGTTTCAACACGACAACGCTCGACCACATATAAGTTTGATCACTTGCCAAAAAATATTCGACTTTGCGATTTCCACATCCAGCAGACTCGCCAGACCTCGCTACATTGTAGCTTAAATTTTTCAATTTCTACAAAGGTCATAGCGTGATAAACGTTTGATTCAGATGTTTCTGAATCGGAACATTCTTCAAATTTTCGTTGATAAATACAGGTATTTCTATGAACGAGAAATTATAAAACTTACTGAAAGCTAGCGAAAAGCCATCAACCATAATAAACAATATATCATGATTGATCTAATACCTGTATGTAAATAGATACACCTCTAGAACATTGAAAAAATGCGTTATGGCTTTTTCGACATCCTGATTTAACAACACGCATAAGATTTAGAATATTTCTAAAGCAATAAAAAAAATGGGAAAAAGTAGAACGCCATTAAATAATAAAAGTATTACAAAATTCATATCTCATATACACGAAAGGTTTAATAAATCGTCCAGCATTTGCGTAGGTACACAAAACTGAAGAAGTTCATAACTTAAATTTATAGCTGAAACTGCACAGGAACGAAAAACAAATAGCTGTGAGAATCCAAATCTTTAGAAGGATATTACTCGGATAACGAATAATTAATCATTCATCAAGCAACATAATCTGTAAGACGAAGTATTGTGACTGACAGAATTGAGATGTCCATATTTTAGGGGAGCATCGTATAGAAAAAAAAATATTACGATAAAAAGTTTGACAGTTTGAGTATTTTATCGAGCTTGGTATGCAAATTAATTAACTTAAATTAAGTGTATCCAATTTTTGGGCGCATTGTTCTGAAACAAAACCAATTACACCAACGCGTTCCGATACCTGTTTGTAATATTTGTTTTGTTTAAACTTTTTTTTTTGATTAATGGAACACTTGAATCCATTGGAAGCATTAATGTTATTTTAAAAACTCCAATTGCTATAATTATTATAGCTCAGTATTTTAATGTGTTTGGTAAATTCTCTACAACCATCTGTTTTTGGAGTTCAGGAGTGAAATTTCTAGGCAAATTCTGGAGCATTTAATGCGCAACAAGCAGCAAAAGGATTTGAAATGCTTATATGTAAATTAGGTTGCTTGTTGTACTTGAACTCGGAATCTATCACATTTAATTGAGTACAACTTTTTTGTTGTTGATGTTAATGATTCGAGTTTTTGTGTGTAGTAGAAAGCATTCTGGACGCAACAAAACTGCAATAGAACTTTTAAAAATATAAAACCTTGTGGATTTTGTGCAAACGTGACGTTGGATCCAATCAACTCAACTTGCGTATAACTTTTTGTTTCTAACATTAAAGTTTCATTTAAGGCATGTCTTGGATGAAAAAGTAAATTGATGATAAATTTTTTTTGTTGGTTTGTAATAGCAGCATTTCGTAAACTTAATGGTGTCCAGGTTTTTATAATTTTTATTGTCATATATTGTACCACTGTCTTACATGTCTATGCTCACGCGTGTATGACTATATGTATTTGCTTATTTTATAAACTATTTAGATATTTTTTTTAAATAATCTTTTTTAATTATTCAACCACTTTAATTTTCGTATAGAGAAATTTAATTTAGCACTTGGAAAAAAATCCGAATTATATGTGAGTATTACTATATTTATAATTAAGTGCATTAGATATTTTTTACTGAAAAAGAGTGTCTTTAAGGTCGTAAAATATGTTGTACTAAAATCAAAAGAAAACAGGACTTTTGATCTCAGATTACATAATAACTTGAATTTTTCGAATTAATACATATTGCTAAAGCAGCTTTGTTTAAGATGTATCTGTTCAATTGAGTTAAAAAGACCCAAATGTTATACAAACAATTTGTATGTGCTGGAGAATACATTGCAAATCCGGATGTTACGTTGCACTGTCCATATTTATATATGTGAAACTTATTGCATATGTTGAGAAGTTAGTCAAAATATAAAGTGAAAGTTTAGTTTGTTTAAACAACGAAACAAAAAATACTTACTATTCTTTCCCAATATGTGACGCACAGAGTGTAACGAACGATAGGAGGGTTACCTAAAACAAAACAATATTAAAAACTAATCAATCACATTATCACGTAACGTACAATAACATATTTTAGGACCATTGCTAGTCCTCAAGTACTTGTCTTCGCTGGTGGTTACTGTTCAAGTGCAACAACCATAAACTATGCTTGGTTTTTATAAGAAAGGTAAAACTAAACACTAAACCCCTAAACCACGACTGTTAAGATATTTCCTACTCAGTGGGGTATGAATGTAAATGAAGTAAATGGCGAATCTTCAATGGCCGTGACCTCAAGATTAATCCGCAGCTGTGTGCATGAGTGAAAGGGAAATTTTGCTTTTAGTTGTACTTGAACCTATGTACCGCTTTCTTCCTCATCGGAATCGTGTTATTTTAACGTAACAAGCCCGGCTGCAGATGCTATTATGTATATAAATTCATTACTTATACTATAGTAAAGAAAGTTAAATGCGGCATTTCCTTTCACTTTATCCGGTATCTTTATGGAATAACTTGAGAATTGGGAACTTTCTATACTAAACAATACTGATATCTTACATATTTTATGAATTAGCTTGGCTGTGTTTGAATGTTATAAATAATTCAGAGGTGATGCGAATATACTTACTTTACTAGGTTTTTTAATAAACTTTTATTTTATAAACAGGAAGTAACTGAGAAAGGAATGAATGTAATTAGTGAAGCGGCTTTATTGTTATTCAGGTTAAACATGCTCTTAGCGGTGTATAATATATTATAGTTGCACAATCACAAATCTTCTAAGTACCCTTGAGCATCTAGAAATCATCCATCATAGCAATTCATCTTTTTAGAGCTGTTATAGGAAGTCATTGTGAAGTGCAATATTGAACACAACTATTACGGAATGAGCTGACAGTAAGAAAATATCACCTTTACCAGATGAAACGCATTCCTAAATTATTTCTAAATGATGGTGTGTTTTTCAAAGGATCTAGGTATTATAAATTGAAGCAACAGTTAACTTTGATAGCAAAGTCCAAAAGAGGCCATACGCCGAAAGAATTTTTGCCAGTTGTTAGAACTCACTTAAGGTACCATTCCGATTTCGACGGCAGCAACCAACTGCAGCTACAAGTTTCAGATGCAGACCGCAGTGCAGCTGACTCTGCAGTCGGATTAAACGTCGAACGTGGCGACCAGTAACTCTCAGTCGCTTTAAGGCATTAACGGACATCAAGTCAGATGTGTTTAACGGCTCCGATTCAATTTTGAATCTTTTGTTAGGGGAAAATGAGGACGATAATAACTTTTTGATATTTTATACCAGAGGAAAAGGAAAAGCAACAATGGCTTTATTCTAAAATAGATTGCACGAAGGAAGTTTTTCAGTGTTGATTAACGATCATATAATGGGTGATGACAAAATATTAAGAAGCTACTGTCGTTTAAATAAGAAACAGCTTAATTTTGTACTTTCTTTTATTTACGACAACACTCAATCAAAAATACTAGAGAACGCTGTAAGTGCTGCAGAAAAATTACTTTTAACATTGAGGTAAGTATAGAAATTAAAAATTATGGAATCTGGTGACTCTCTTCATTTGTCTGGAATGATAAATCCGTATGTTCTGGTGAGGTTGACGTGGCAGAACTAGCGCTTGACATGTAATGGATTGGTCTTCGTGAATAAGGTAGGTTCGCGCCATCTGAATCATTACTATTCCGCCCTGGCAATTCATTAACACTTTCTGATGAAGTAGATGCATAGCAGTTTACTAATTCACGGGTGTTTGAAGAAGACCCGTGCAGAGATGATGAACTTTGTGTTGCTGATGCATTACTGGTTGCCATAACCATAATCTCATAATGTGATAGAACTAGATTCTGCCTTTTGAACCAATGACAAATTTGTTATTACTTCAGCAATGTGACCGCAAAACAAATCCACGTCCTCATCTTTCTTTTGCATAATCGTCCTCAGTAACGACTGTCTGTTTTCAACTCCTTCCTGCCACAGCTTTAATAGACTATCTTCATTGTTACGTTTTGAACGTCTTCGTTTTGATTGAAGTTTCATTTGTTTTTAGCGTCATCATTAGGTGTTGCAGACTATATTTTCGGTTTCATCAATAGGTTTAGAGGATAAAACCGCATCAACAGATTCCTTTACAGGAACCTTTGCTTCATGAGGTATTCATTACCAGCATAATGTTCATAATCTGTTAATGGTGAAGTCGGATCTATGCTGGAACACACCGTCAAGAAATTGTAATTGTTGGTGTCTACGATCTTTAGCGTTTTTGGGGCAGCCGAACCAGTACCTAATTTATGTTTTTTTTTTAAATCTGTTGTAGTATATATTGTTGTGTCATGGTCGAACTTTGGTTCGTCGCTAAAAGAGTGCTGTAAAAACGGTACAGCAATGGGAAATTTGAAACGGATGTGTCTTTTTATTTGCATTTTAATGACTTTGTTTTTATCTCTTAGAATGATTGTTTACACACAAGGAAAACTACCTAGCACTTTAAAGGTACATGCAATAAGATTTGTTTCAAACACGAAAAAATATGCTTTTTATTCAGGCGAAGAATTTACTGGCTTTGCACATGCTATAATACGCTTCTTTTTATACAGGTTGGAATAATGACTATTCGGAAATTTTAATTTTTCCGGTCTCCTTCTATTTGGGTCGGTTTTATTTATAGTATTTGGGTCTCCATGACCTCTCGTGACCCGCTTATCACGTATATATATATATATATATATATATATATATATATATATATATATAAGCTTGTATAACTTTTTTTATTGTAACGACCTTCTTTTTGTATGATAATATTGAAAGTAGCAGGTTCTAGGTCGGCTGGTAATAAAGAAGACTCTTTTATGGCCTAAATTTTCGCATATATTTTTATGCTTGATTATAGACAATAACTAAAACGTTTAAACTATTAACAAACTACTAAAGTAAATAAATTAATTACTTAGAGTGAGGTTATTTACATTAGTCTATTCTTAAGAATTTTTAGAACAATTTTTTTTTAATAATTTAAAAGAAATAATGTGTATATATAAAAAAATGATGAAATAAGATATTGATTTGGCAGAAGTAAAAGTTATTAATTTTGATTAAATATTTTTATACATATCATGATCTTTTTGTTTAACTTGCATGTGTATGGTATGTTTTGTATACCTTGATTTTTTATCATGATGTACATAACAGCGTCTTCATGTGTATGTTTATATTAAAAGGTGGGTGAATATTGAATTTTTATCATACTGTTTGGCGTTGTGTGTATTGTGAGTATATTTTGTGTGTATTTGTGCGTGTGCGTGTGTGTGAGAGAGAGAGACAGACAGACAGAGAGATAGAGAAAGAAAGAGAAAAAAGGGAAAGCTAGAGAGTGAGAGTGAAAGAGAGTGTGTGAGTACGTGAGTTGTTTCTAATTGTTAGATATACTAAAGAATATACATGTAAAATCAGTTCTTAAACTTATTGTTCTTTATATTTTTCTTTACCGTTCACACGGTATGAATATATACTGCTCAGATTATCAATGTCACTTTTTCTATTTAAAGCATTTGAATTTCTATAAATATGCCACATTTCTAAATGGTCTTTTAAATTTGTTAATTTCTACTTGTATTATTTGTGGATTACTGAAATTTATCTAATGTTCATTATTAAGAGTGTGTATCGCAAGGGCACACGCTCTAGATTTAACTTTTATATCACTTTTATGTTGTATGATCCTTTGTTTTAAATTTTGAGATGTTTGGCCTATATATGAACGAACACAATCTAAACAATTTAATTTATAGATTACATTTCTTTGTTGTAAGTGATCGGTTTTATCTTTAAGTTTGGAAAATAATTTATTTATTGAATTAAGGTTTTTTTAGCAATATTGATATTAAGGTTTTTAAATATGTTAATAATTTTATGTGTTGTATGTATGAAAGAGATTTATAACTTTGGTTACGGATATTGTTGTTTGTATTATTAAGTTCTTTATTTTTGGTAATTTGTCTATTTCCTCGGTTGTATAATAAATTGTTTATTAAAGAATTGGGGTAGTTGTTATTTTTTAAAAGCTTACTTAGTATTTTTAAATTTTTTGGTATAAAGTAGGATGTGATATATGTTTAATACTATTTTCTAAAATAAAATTAATTTATGTATCAAAGGAGTGATACGAGTGATAATTTATATAGCGTCCAGAGCTAGTGGGTTTGATATACCAATCAGTAACCATTTGCCTGTGATCAAGCATAAAAGTATATGCGAAGATTTAGGCCATAAAAAAGTCTGCTTTATTAAAAAAAAAGTCTTCTTTATTACCAGCCGACCCAGAACCTGCTACCTTCAATATTATCATATATATATATATATATATATATATATATATATATATAGAAGTAATATGATCTTATTTCCTTTAAGCCCCTACGTTGGGTGTCTTTTCATTGCTGCGATAAAGCCCTTACGATTCCTATAATTTCTTTTGCCCCACGATTGGAGCGCTTTTTACCGTGATAATGCCCTTTTATGATTGGCGTATCTATTTTTAATAGTGTGAATAATCAACCTCTTTCAAAATTTTATGATTTCTTGAATTTGTTTTTCCACGGCTAGATCAATCTCTTATACACAGAATGCCCTACTTCACAACAATAAAGATTGTTTAACCCATTTTCTTTCTATCTGTTGAAATAATTTAAATGAAGCAATCCAAAAATTGCACAGTATAATGATTGATAATATGTACGGTTTTATGTCAATTCAAAAATTAGCCCCTAAATAAATTATTCACTTTCACCAAATTTTTTTTCCAAAAAGCCAGCAAAAATATCTTTGTAATTATTCTTACATACATTTCGAACGTTCAAAGATGCTTCCTCTATTTTTCAAATTCTCAATTGACCTTTTTGTTGAACCTTACAGATATATAATGTATAGCAAATATTAAAATTGAAACAGTTTTTAACTAATGAAAAATTTAAGATCTCTAACCTACGTTTTCCTTGCTTGTCATTGGAATTGCCTCAGAGTATCTGTGGTCAGCACCCCTTGATTGTTACAGTTTGACTTGCTTTATTTGTTAGCCAGAATGATGGATTAATCGTTGCTTATAGTTTTCCCCAAGGATTTCTGGAGTAACTTTTAGTATCTTTACGTTTATTTTTTGTAAGTATTTTCGAAATATCTTTGGATTTTCATTTATAGGTACATCTAGAGATACATTTGGTTCTTCAGATATACTTTTTGATCTACATTTAGATCTTTATTCGGAGCCATAATTTTGTTAAATATTAAATTAAAATTCAATTAATAGTTTATCTTACGTTTACGCGTAGAACGGATATTCTTCGTTGCACATATTGGCACTTTCAATTTTAATTATTGACTTTTCACTAATTGTTACTGGTACGTAATTTTCCACTTTAAATCAACGAGGTTCGTGCCTTGTTGAAGATATACTGTTTATCTTTGAGTTTCCTATGGTATTCATAAGCCCCACCTTTCAACGTTTTAATTGGCGTGTTCGTTGATCAAGACTTGTACTTTGTGCCTATCTCTGCAAAACCCGGTATTTCTCAAAATCCCCTGGTTTAATTCTAGATGAAGCGCTCTGCCAATCACGTAAGCGTTCTGTATATCACAGTATATTCTTAGAATTTCCAAATATTTATGGTATTTTGTCACGTATTTTATATTTGTGTCGTTTATAGTCCAAAGCCTATCGTATAGCGAACTGCCTGTTATTTATTGTTTTTTATTTCAAATATGTTGGATTTTCATGTAAATATGGTATTCTAGTGACGTACTCATCTTTCTAATAATACTGTATTTGAATGCGTTTCTTATTTATGCGTTGACATTTTTAATGAAATATTTAAATAGCTAGAATGCCAGATTGTTTATCTTTAACCTATTACGTGTTTATTTTGTTGAAGCTTAATGTATTTAAAACATTATCTTTATTCGTTTCTTTAACTTAAAGCGTATTATAAGACGTAGACATAATTATTTTAGCTAAATATGATCTAATTATTACAAAATGAGCTTCTTTCTTAAGCATTAAGTTAAACACAATTTATATACAGTGTGCCCGCTATTGATCTTTTATAAAATATTCGATTTACTCCTAATTAATGGTGGAATTATTTGGTTTTCTTAACGTTAATTATTTTTACATTTATCTTACGACCCCTATGACTTAATCTACCCTTAAAGTACCCTCCTATCATTTATATATATATACCAAGATGTGTAGTTTATAGTATGTGTGTGATAGATGTGTATGTGTTATATCTGATGTATTTAATAATATTTTACATTTCGATATTGAACCTTGCACCTTTGCCTAAGTTCTAGATTATTAGACAACAGTGTGAATTGGCTTGACGTGTTCTAATGATCTAAAGTTAGCCTAAACTACAGTGTCCATACTCAAAGTAGTAGGAGTCGTTAGCAGGAACCTAGATTAAGACAGTAGTCCCCGAAAGATGGGCAGATCGTTGCTACTATTCGGTATCTTAGATATGGTTCAGAGACCATAGGGTCGAGTATGGCAGTCTAAGATCATCTGTTTTATCTACCGCGATGTGGAAGGCAACAGGGTTAAATTCTCACCAATTTAATCTCTCCAAGTACACAGTCGTACTTAAATTGATACAAATCATGATGTGCATTCTCTGGCGTAAAGATTCCGAGTTGCACATAATAGTCCACTCATTCGGATCTCGATGGGACTACATTCGGAGGTATAGCGTTATCGAAAGTTTGAAGAATATTAGAGTCGGAAACATTTTGCTGAGTCGGAGCGTGGAATGTTAGAACTTTGAAGCAAGTGGGTAAGCTAGAGAACCTAAAAATCGAAATGAATAGGTTATCATTAGACATAGTAGGGATCAGCAGTTTCGGTGAGCCAGAGGCGGGGATTTTGTGAGTGGAGACTTCAGGGTAATTCATACAGGAGCCTTGAGGAAGGAAATTTGGGTGTGGGGATAGTTATCGGAATAAGTATTAGGATAACTGTGTAGAAAATTACTTACATAAAGAATGAAAGAGTACTCATGGTTAGATTAGAATCTAAACCGGTAAACATAGTAATAATACAAGGATACATGCCCACTCTAGCTACAGTGACGAAGAGGTAGAAGGATCTACAAAGATATCGAAGATATATTAAGACACGTAAGGACATGAAAATTTAATAATTACGGGATTTTAATGCAGTGGTAGGTGAGGGTAGGGAAGGGGCGATAGTAGGTTTATTTGGTTTAGGCACTAGAAACGACAGAGGAAATAGGCTGGTAGAATTTTGCGACAAGAACAATTTAATCATTACAAACACATTATTTCAACATCATGCTAGAAGACGATATACGTGGAAGATGCCAGGAGATATAGGAAGATATCAAATAGATTACATTCTTGTTAGACAACGGTTTAGGAATCAAGTAAAAGACTGTAGAAGCTACCCAGAAGCAGATATAGACACTGACCACAACATCGTAATTATGAAGGCCGCACTTAAATTTAAAAATTTGAAAAAAAGAAACGGAAAAAGGCACTTGGACCTACAGAAACTAAAAGAGAAAGATATTCAAGAAAGATTCGAAAAAAGGTCAAATTAATTGCTAAAAGATATCGGGAAAATATCTGATATTAAGGAAGTAGAAACAGATTGGAATAACATTAAATCCAGCTTAGACATGGCGGCCAGAGATATTCTGGGGTATACACAAAAAGTAAATAAGAAACCATGGATAACAAAGGATATCCTGAATTTAATAGAAGAAAGACGAAAATACAAAAATAAATCAGACGAAACAGAAAACAGAGATACAAAGCCATAAAATGGGAAATTATTCGAAAATGCCGGAAAGCTAAAGAACAATGGATTGATGAAAAGTGCAAAAAGGTATAAACTAAGATGGAACTAGGAAAGACAGATGAAGCATACAAACTAATTAGAATCAATTTTAGGGATATAGAACCGTATAGCAAAAATATAAGGGACGCGGGAGGAAATGTCATTATAGAAAATGTAGATAAAGTGGGTAGATGGCAAGAATATATAGGGAATTTATATGCAGGAGAAGAACTAACTGCATTAGAAAAGGAATCAGACATTGAAAATGATGACTTGGGATATCCTATACTTAGAGATGAATTTGAAATAGCATTAAAGGGTCTGAAAAATGGTAAAGGCGTCCGGGTACAGATAGGGTGCAAGCGGAGACTCTAAAAGCCGCTGGTCAAGCAGTAACAGAACGTCTCTTCCAACTTGTAAGCTATATGTATGAGACAGGCGAGATACCCAAAGATTTCAAACATAACATCATAGTAACTATACCAAAAAAGAAAGGCGCAGATAGATGTGAAAATTTTCGAACAATAAGCTTGACAGCACACGTATCAAAAATATTAACTAGAATTGTACAAAGACGAATGGAAAAACGGGCTGAAGAAATACTAGGAGAAAACCAATTTGGGTTTAGGCGAAACAGAAGAGCACGGGAGGCTATCTTAGCTCTGAGGGTGATAATGGAGAAAACAATAGAAAAAGGGGAAAGCGTGTATATAGGGTTTGTAGATCTGGAAAAAGCATTTGACAATGTAAAATGGGAAAAAATGTTCGAAATACTCAAAAAGATTGGAATGAGTTATAGGGATAGACGGATAGTACATAGCTTATACAAAGAACAAACAGGAGTAATAGAATTAGAGCAGGAACGTAGAGAAGTAAACATCAGGAAAGGGGTAAGACAGGGATGTTCCCTATCCCCACTAATTTTTAACTTGTACATTGAAGAGGCAATGAATACTGTCAAATGCAGGAAGACATTTGGAATTACTATGCAGGGACAAAAAATTGATATGCTTTGATTTGCAGATGATATAGCGGTATTAGCATCTAGCAAGGAAGAGTTAGAAGCTGCTCTCAATGAATTGGAAACGGTTCTAACAGAGAGATACGGTATGAAAATTAACAAAAGTAAAACTAAAGTACTAGTATGCAAAGGAGGGAAAAATAAATCAAAAACAAGGATACAAATATGTAACACTAACTTACAAGAGGTTAAGGATTTCTGCTACCTAGGAAGCCAAATAACGCAAGATGGGAAAAGCACAAAAGATATAAAACAAAGATTAGCACAAGGTCGTGCTACATTTAACAAGAAAAAGCAACTACTGTGCTCAAAAACCACAAACATAGAAACAAGAAAAGGATTGCTCAAAACATATGTGTGGAGCACAGCACTGTATGGCTGTGAAGCCTGGACAGTGGGTGAAGCGGACAAGAAAAAAATAGAAGCCTTTGAAATGTGGTGCTACAGACGTATGATGAAGATATCATGGACAGACAAAGTTAAGAACGAAGAGGTACTAAAAATGGTAAAGGAAGAAAGAAATATGTGGAAAACGGTAAAAAATAGGAGAGATAGGATGATAGGCCACATACTACGGCATGAGGGAATAGTGCGGAATATACTAGAAGCAGAGATAGGAAAAAAGAGAAGAAGAGGTAGACCTAGGTTAGACTACTGCACACAGATAGCGAAAGATGTAGGCTGTAGGAGTTTCAGGGAAATGTGTAGGCTAGCTCAGAAGAGAAATCAGTGGAGGTGCGCATCCAACCAGTCCCAAGATGGATAAATTAATGACGAAGAAAGTAACTGCACTTAAACATGATATTTATTATAAGCAACTACAAGCATTGGAGGGGCAATATTCTCGAATAATGGTAATTGCGTGAAAGCATTTACTGGAAAACTATTATTTCGGCAAATGTCTAAGTGTTGGGGGACCTTGGCAGCCACAGGTTGCTTAACCCCCTTCAATAAATCTCAGTGAAATAGGGCATAATATTAGAAAACAATATAAGGGGAAGCTGTATTGCTGTATGAGAATTTCAGGGAACTGTGTCGGTTAGTTTAGAAAATAAATAAGTGCAGGTACATGTCCAACCAGTTTTGAGACGGGAAACCCAATGACGAAAAAATAAGCGCAGATAAATCTGATGATTAGTATAAACAACTAGTTGTTTGTTGTTAAATATCTGCAACTAATGTTGACTGTGCGAAAAGACATATTGGAAAAAACATTAAATCAGTAAATGTTCAAGTGCTGGGGGAACTTGGCAGCCACAGGCTGCTTACCCCGCTTCGCAATCACTGAATGCCGGAGAAATAGTGTTTATAATTGTAAAACAATAGAAGGGGACCAAACTGCATCTAACAAGAAAGAACGGCGCCTATGATGAAAGACAACAAACATAGAACAAAAAGTTGTTGAAAGCGTATGTGTGGAGCACAGCACGAAATACGAGCAGTCTGAAAAGCAGATAGAAGAACAGTAGCGGCCTTTGAAATGCCGTGCTTAAGATGTTTGAAGATGGACAGACAAAGGTAATAACAAATAGGTTATAGAAACAGTAAGGGAACAAGGATATTTTTGGGAAAAAAATATGAGAGATAGAAGGGCAGAATACGTTCTAAGGTATTTTTGAAGAATAGTATGGGATATATGACAAGCAGAGATAGGAAAAAAGAGGTGGATGTATACCTAGATTAGATAGTGATAGATGCAGACTGTACAAATTTCGGGGAAATCTGTAGGCTAGTTCAGAATAGGAAACAATGATGGTACGCGTCTAACCAGTTTCAGGACTGAAGACCCAATGATGATATTATTATTTTTATTAAAACTTTAAATATTATGTACAAAAAACTAAAGTTACAGTTTTTTTTGTTTTAGAGATAGGTTAATAAAAATAAATGTCCTTTGCCGCCTTCCACATTAAAAAAAAAATGTATATATTTTTGGATACTAGTAGTTTGATATATATCACTGCTGTGGCCATTACTTATGGGACAAAAGCGCTCTCCTTTCTAGTTGTCTTGTATTTGTTCTGCAAAATTGAGCGATCGATCTTCCACCCAACATAGGACTCTATTGATTGTCCAGATATCTTCGAAGGTGGTCAAAGTGTTGTTGCTAAGGTGCCATGTAAACTCTTTTAGAATTCTAAACTTCAATCGTGTTTTATATACTTTTACGTAGGAAATATAATGTCTATCATTTTTGTAGGTATCATCACTGCCTGATAAATAACGCTTTTCGTAAGGGTTATTAAGTAATTTGCGAGATTTCCATTTTTAGTTTGTATGTCGATACCATAACACATTTCTGAGATAAGAAGTTTTCTACGCTTTAACAATTTGTTTAATATACCTTCAACGTAGCTCCAGAGACGTGCTGATAGCGGACAGGTAATGATCAAATGCCAATTGTCACCTTTTTCATTGCACTCCGTGCAATTTTCGGAATCCTTAAGTCCGGCCTTATACAGGAATGTTAGATCCGCTAGTCTTTTTTTTGCAAACCGCCATGCAATTGCAGCGTCATAGCCTAGCGTTGGCATTACAAAGAAAGTTGACCAATTTACTTCATCATCCGCCCAATTTCCTGTGAGGGGTTCGTGGCAGTTTAGTAGTGTTGCTGTAATTATTTTTTGTATTTTGGCCCTGTTTTCCTTCTTTATAGGGATACGAATATCTTTCGATTTAGCATTTATGTTTACAAAATATTTATTCGGATCTGTGTTTCCATTAACGTAGGCCTCGTATCGCTTGATGAAAGCTGTAATTCTTTTGTAGTGTAACACCAAATCATTTCGAACTAGTTCTGATAAACACTGTAACCTGTCCCTTACTTGATCTTCTGACATCCAGACGTCGTGGTTGATGAAGTCCGAAATAGTTTTGAAGTTGCATTCCGACCATCTAGGACTGAATATTGGAGGTATCGTTCGTTCTTTTAACAGCTTACTGTATGTGGTTGGGAGGCTCCTGATATCGTTCAAGTTTGTGGGAAAGTTGGAATTTGTTATTTGAACTGTGCTCCATGCACGTACAAGACATTGTAGAAAGGCATTAGGTTTATAGTTCTTAATTATTTTATTCCCATTTTCAAGTGTTAAGAGCTGCCAAGATACTTCATATGGGTTGATTGTTGTCATCAAGTGTTTTATAAAAATGGCCCAGTTTTCTTCTTGAGAGGAATTTATTAGACGGCAACCTAGAAACAGGCGAAAACTAATTCGTTTCGTCTGCAGATGGACTAGGCCAATACCACCTTGATCTACCGACAGAAATAAATCTCTAGACTTTGTCCAATGTTTTCCGCTCCACACGAAATTGATAAATATTTTTTGTAGCGATTCCAACTGTTGATCGCTGAACGGGAGTATTTGCAAAAAATGCCAAAGTTTTGGCGCTACATATTGATTGATCGCCATTTTTCGACCAATAAGAGACAGGTTCGGGAACCGTTTCCCCCATGTTTTCACTCTTTGTTCGAGTTTGGGAAGAATCTCTTGAAATGTGATGTTAACATCTTGCTCGATATTACCCGAAAAGTGTATTCCCAAAATTTGTGTGTATGTGTGTTCATGCGTGCGTGTGTGTATGTGTGTGTGTTAATAAATTAAGTAGAAATGTATTGTTACAGGTTCATTGCCACATGCGAAAGCTACAAATCTTTGTCATTTGTGTACCGTATATCAGATTTCTACATATCCCGAATACAAATATTAATGCCTGTTTTGATACCAACTCTTACCACAAATGATTTCAAACAGATTGAACAATTTTTTTGGGAGAAATGGAATATACCAAATTGTGTTGGAGGAATTGAGTGTAAACCTGTGCGTAACAGGGCACCTAACAATAGCGGGTCGCTATTTTTCAGTTACAAGGAATACTTTTCAATTGTATAGTTGTCTATCATAGATGCAAATTTTAATTTTACAGCCATTGATGTTGATTCTGACGATAAAGAATCTGACAGCGGTATATTTAAAAAATTGAGATGGGAAAGAAAGTCGCAACCAATGGGTTTAATATCCCAGGACCGAAACAATTGCCAGGTACAGATCTGACTATACCACATTTTCTGATAAAAGGCGTCGTATTTGCACTAAGTAGTTTTATGATGAAAACTTATTCTAGAAAAGTGGCAAAATTAGACAGAGACAAAAAAATTTATAACGGTAGATTCTGCCGAGTCGTCGAGTGCTGCCTGGCCTGGAAAGGGTACTTTAACGGCTACGTTTTTTAAAGGTTATAGTCCCTTCGCTTGTGCTTCAACCTCATTTCCTGAGACTTGAAATGCAAGTTTTTGAGTTTCGCTCATATCCTTGTTAGCTTGTATCCAATCTTAAAGAAGTCTGTATTCGTACAATATGCGTGTAATATGAGATGTCAGTTTTCATACATATTTTTTTTTCGAAATTTGATATGTAACCTTGTAACGAATACAATCATCTGCTTCATAAATACACGTTTTTGTTCTAAATATCTATTTAACAAATATCCATTATTAGACAGAAAATATTTAATTCCGATAGTAACAATATATTACCAATTCATACATAGAGCTCCACCTATATTTAAACACTTGAAGTAAAATTTAAGATTTCTTCTATCTGTATGTATATTAATACAATATTCCCGATCTGCGCGTGCTTGGAATAATAAAATTGCCTCGTGGCCAAGGTTCATTATTTACCATCCGAATGTAATCAGCGAAGCAAGTGTTAAAACGTGGGCTAACAGGTTTGAAAAAACATGCCGTCCCAAAGAGAGGTGCAATGGTGTAGACGGATACCATGGCCTCGATTAGTTGTTGTACCGACCTAGAGTGACCAAGAATTTATTTCTACGGTAGGTGAATAATTTTCAAGTTTGCATCCAAATCATTTTTTTCGATTCTTTTCAGCGCAAGTAACAAGTAAAAAGTAGAAGCAAAAATGTTTATATAGTATTGAAACACAAGTAAAAGTTAACAAATAATATCGAAGCAAATTAAAAGTCCAATTTTGAAACGCAAATTTTATGTAAGCACGTAATGTATCAAATTGTGAAGCGATAAATCTTTCGTATATAATTGTTATAGAACACAGAAGCACTATTGGTTGTTAGTTGTGTTGAAAGTGCAAAGTCTTAAATGTTGCTATGCAAGATGGTGGAAGTTTCTGCAGATGTTGTTTTGTATAGAAGTCAAGCCCGAGCATGTGCCAGCCGCGCGCATATGCTTTTGTAAGTACTCGAGATGGTTGTTGAACTCGGCTGCCTAGCAAATTGTTTGTAGTGAGTCATCTCCAATTTTAGATCAATTTTCATTTCATAGAACCATTACTTAAAATGTACAAATAATTTTTGTAAATCCTATATATTTATTTAAATTGGTACACAAAATTTTTGTAAAATTTATGTGGTCAATTAAATTAGTCACGCAATATTTTATTCAGAATTCAATAGTTGGATATTTCATAAATGCTCTTATAAACACAAAGAAATTTCTATAAGATAATTTTTGAATTTACAAGGTTATACTAAAATGTGTTCGTAACTAAACACGTGACACGTTGATATTTGTTTGTCACATTATAAAATATAATTTTTTGGCAGTACACCTGAAGTATAGTTAATTCAAACAACAAGTGTTTTTGACCTTTGATTCCATCCATTAAATCAATTAAAAATGTAGTTCTGTAATCTACGGAAAGTCAGAGCATTTAATCAATTGATTGTAAACCCGAAAAGGATCCTATTCAGGTATCATATATAAATTGTAGAATAATAATGAAAACATTATAAATAAATTTTCAATTATAAAATTCATATAAATAATCAGAGACTAATACTAGACCTTAATTAAAGTAATTATCTCGAAAGTTTCAGCACGTAAAAAACTGTACAAATGATGTATATATTTTTTTGTAAATCAATAGAAAGAATAATAAGTTGTTTTAGAACTTTCTTTCGTTGAAGTCAACAACAATTTTTGTATAGAAGCAAACAACCACATTTATGAAACTTTTGTAGAGAAGAAAGATGTATTATTGGTGGTGAGTTTAAAATTTTTTGAATTATAATTTTACTAGTTGATCTTTCTATAATTTATTTTTTTTGTGATAAAGTGACTAGGCTCTAATGTAGCCCTAGTTCAAAAATGTTTAGAAGTGATTAAATTTTCAGATAGTACGAGATCGTCGGTCCCATTCCAGTTTGCAGAGTCATAAGTAAGTATCATTTTTCTATGTTTTGCTCGTCAAGGACATGTTTTTTTTCTTTTCGAAGATTTCCGTATCTGATCTTCGGGTTGATTCTTATTATAACAATTATTAAGATACGGGGGCAGCCATTAAAAATTCTTTTATTATCGTATACCATCCTACGACCCTAGCTCATAGCTCTACCCTAAGTTGAAGAAGCTTAGCTGACTGGAAGATCGATCTCTTTAGAGGGTTTTTTTTACTCAAAGCCATTTACTATCTTCTTTACCCTGGGCTTAAACCTTAAATAGGAACCCATCGTAATCTATTGAGGCTCTGCCGCCTATAAGGTAGAGTAGACACACTATATAAATCTATCTAGAAAAGGTGTGTAACAACCTTTCCCAGGAATATTCAATAATGAACTTCTTTTACAATTAATTATGGGTCAATAAAAGTACTCATTATTCTGTAGGTGTATATGAATCCATAATTCAACTAAGTCCGGACAAGGTTAACTAACCTAAGTTCAAACACGACTAACTAACCTAAGTCCAGACAGAACCAACTAACTTAAGTTCAGACAAGTACAACTAGCCTAAGTCCAGACAGCCCGAAAATTTTTAAACATTTTAACAGACGATGAACTCGAGCACATTTCTAGATTTTTTAACTTCATTTTTAATCTTCTTTTTTTTTAAAATGTATTTTTCATTGTACCAAAAGGATCTTGGTATTTATTCTTTATAGCTGACCAACAATACCTGTGCACACCAACAGTGCCCCTATGAGCCCCGGCTAGTGCCCCTGTGCGCCCAGCGCGTGCTCCTTTGCGTAAGAAAGAGATATGTTGTTTTTTACTAGCTACCTACGTGGAATGTTCTTGAAATTTGTAGCTGTTAGGCATTGAGTAAAAGCTAAACTTCTATTTCTACTACAAAACGAAAACAAATTAGTGGGAGGATTGAAATATATTACTGGGAAAGAAGATCTAGATAGTATAAACAAGAAGTATACAAGTTCAATATGTATTCTGTATAAAGTGGAATTACCAGATGTTTGGTTAGAAATTTTGTAGGAGGAGCTGCCGTATACATTGGACTAGCTCAAAACGGAAGACTACTATCTACTACAGCTGGGTATAGTCCAAAATCTTAACGGAATATTTAACAAGCCGGAAATATCACCCCGATATGTGACCAAGCCAACCCCGACATGTGGAGGGACAAACCCCGACATGTGACGAAGCCAATCCCGATAAGTGATGATCGACTTAGTAAGCAAGCGTAGTTTTTACACACTTTTATTGTATCAAATATAGATTTTTTAAATATGGTAAGTTACCTTTAGTAGCTATACGAGTTTAAGCAATTAAAGTACTGTAACCCGTTTTAATTAAACATAGATTTTAAAATAGTATATTGGGTATCTAGTAGTAAAAGCAATACGTTCCCGGACGAAATGCAAATTGTTGGCCGATGCGCTAGTCGAAGCCGACAAGCATTGAAAGTCCGGAAATGCGGAAATGTGCTCTTATTGCAAGGTGCACATACTATTTTTTCTGAAATCGCATTCAATACAAGTGTGCAGAAGAATTACTAACAATAGACAGCAGTAGTGCCTTCAACTTTTATGGAAAAGATCAACCACTATTTCATGATTGTATAAATTGTAACACTACTGTAAATATAAATAAATCATAGTTGTTGTGCTATACCTTTAAGTAGTATAGGTGTAATACTTTTTAATAAAAGAATTCACTTGTGTATAGTTTGTGAGATTGTTTGTTTGAGTGTATTATATTATTTAAAAAGAGGATAAAAAACTGTACGGAAAAATACTATCTCGGCCTAGACCGGGAAAGTATCTTTATACTGATATACTGTCCTTTAACACTTGATTTTAAGCTGACAAAGTAAACATCTAGATTAATTACCGGAAAATGTAATTTGTTAAGTTTGCGGTAAATTATATACCAAACACGCAGTCCAAACAATTGCAAGCAGATAAAGTGGATGAAGTTAGTCTCTGAAAATGAGATTTTTTAGAAATTCAAACTGCATTCGAATGACTATCGTTTAACCATAAATGACCAGTATTTATTTTATTTGAGCATCGTTACTTATTAAAATAACGTAAAAACATGATTCGGGGGCTATCTTCACACTTTAACGCCAATTAGAAATATCCAATTTAATTGTTGCATATGATTTACCACTTTCTAACCATCAATGACCAGTATTTATTTTATTTGACCACCTTTGCTTATTGAAAAAGTCACAAAAACAAGAGCCTGAGGTTTCCTCACACTTTTGCGCCAATCAAAAAAAATCTAGTTTAATTCTTGCAGATGTTTCACCACTTTTTGACCATCTATGACAGTATTTATTTTATTTGGCCTGCTTTACCTGTTGAAACAATCGCAAAAAAGAGATCATGAAATTTCTTCACGCCTTTACGCCAATTAAGAAAATTCAATTAAATTGTTACATATGATTGACCACTTTTTAACCACCAATGATCAGTATTTATTTTATTTAATCGTCTTTACTTATTGAAAAACTTGCAAAAAGAAGATCCTGAGGTTTCCTCGCACTTTTACGCCAATTAAAAAAACCTAGTTCAATTATTGTATATGTTTGACCACTTTTTGACCACCAATGACCAGTATTTATTTTACTTGGCCAGCTTTACTTGTTGAAAAAATCGCAAAAAGCTTCTTCGGACTTTTACGCCAATTAGAAAAATTCAAATTAATTGTTGCAAATGATTGACCACTTTTTGACAACCTATTTCTAGTATTTATTTTATTTGGCCGCCTTTACTTATTGAAAAACTCGCAAAAGGAAGATCCTGAGGCTTCCTCACACTTTTACGCCAATTAAAAAAAACCTAGTTTAATTGTTGCATATGTTTGACCACTTTCGACGACCAATGGCCAGTATTTATTTTATTTGACCAGCTTTACCCGTAGAAAAAATCGCAAAAAAAGGAGATCATGGAGTTTCTTCACAACTTTACACCAACTAAAAATATTCAATTTAATTGTTCCATATGATTGACCACTTTTTACCACCAATTACCAGTATTTATTTTATTTGACCACATTTATTAAAAAATCGCAAAAATAAAATCGTGAGGTTTCTTCACACGTTTACGTAAATAAAAAAAATCAAATTTAATTGTTGCATACGATTGACCACTAGTGACCAGTATTCATTTTATTTGACCATCTATACCTATTAAAAAATCCCAAAAAGACGATCCTGAGGTTTCTTCTCACCATCACGCCAAATAAAAGATAAAAAGTAAGCCAAGAGCGAGTCGAGCTCGCACTATTATGGTTCCGTATCAATACGACAGTGAGCAATCAATAAACCAAATTAAGCTGTTTTTATTTTTTACGTATATTTAAATCTTATCCAAATTTGATTGCGATAACTGAAAAATGAATATATTGTACCACATTGTACTTGTACATTATTAGTAAATACGTGGTCTATTACTGTGTTTAAAAAATTTTTCCCAGCAACTATTACACTGCCTTAAAAACCTACAGTTTTCCGATAATCTATGACTCAATATCTACTACTAAAATCAAAATTTTAACTTTGGAAATGTATGAGAACGGGGGGGATTTTTGGCACATTTTGAGCTATTTCATGTAGAATACTGGACCGAAAATTATAAAAAAAAATATTTTTTTAGAAGTCTTTTAGAATCCTCTTTCAAATGATACCACACGATATATTTATTAAAACTTCTCTTATTTTGACTGAATTGACCCACGCCATTTTAATCCCAGTGTAAGTTTTAACAGTTCAAGTAAGATAAGTAAAACCTAGGACAGTATAGATCAAATCCATAATTTCGCTCTATTCACGTGAGTAAACAAAAATTGCGCAAGCATATAGGTTATTGAAAATCTAAAAGACCCTGGGCTGCGCAATAGAAGAAGTGAGATATCTATAAAAAAGGATGTAACACATTGTATTCAATTCAACCTAAAACCATCGCATAGGGTTTTAAGAATGGAGACATTTGAAGGATTTGACAACACAAATTCACTACAATACAAAACACGTTTTACTCAAAAAATACTTAAATTACAACAGTTGGTGAAATTAATGGCTAAATACACCACCTTACGCATCTCTCTGTTATTTGTTAAGCACTGTGTTACGTTTATATTCGGCATAAATTAAAATACACTTTGTTCCTTTTAATTCATTATCTATTCACATAGATTCTGTTTCTACTTTTTAATACTCCAACACATCCTATATATTTCACCTTCTTACACTTAGTGCGTTTATTATATTTTTAATGAAACTCATTTGCTACGAATTTGGAAAGTTTCCGTTCTAAATGAAATAGTCTGTACCTTGTGTCAGATGTCCGCTGGTTTGCTGCATATTCTGATTAAAATTACTTCCTAAATGCTATGACCTAGAAACTCGTCGAAATAAGGTATCGTACTATTTGATAAGTGTTTAGAGTTTCAAATCACCTCTTGGCATGTTGTGATAACGCGAGGTTTGAATGTTGAATTCTGCTTTCAAAAACGAATTGAATCTGATGCTTCAGTTCGTGCTTGGTAGTATTTTCGACTTACTAGTTCTAGTACTTCAAGAGCGATGCACGTTTTTTCTTGTTGACACGGTAAGTTCTACCGCGCTTACTCATACTAATAAGATTATCTTTTAGCTCTTAACTGTGGACCAAATTGTTTTTTATGTAGGCCCGACTATTCGTTGCCAAAGGCCAACTAGTGCTTTTTACTCGTAGATCGCTATTGCCGTTATGGTAATTGGGTGAACGGATCCAACTACCATGGCGATTCTGTGCTGAGTCACGTCCGCTGGCGTGTAAGATAAGGAGCCAGACACGTGCAAGTATATGACTTGTTTGCTTTGTATGTACATCAACAGATTACCCTTTATCAGCGTTTGATGTAGTTATGTGCCAGTACGCTTGAAAACGTAGGACTATTGTTGGTTGCTATACATAAATATTAGAATCGTCCTACAGGTACAAGGTGCAATTTTGAAACAAGAACGAAAACTTTTGTCAAAAGAAACTCATAAGTTCTATGATTAGTTTTACTGATTAGCTTTTGTTTTGTTTTTTTTTTGTCAAATACGAGATTCGCACTTTGTATCCAAACAAATAATTTGTCCGAATAGTATACTTGTGGGTGGTTAAATAGCAACCCTCAGTTCATTTCTTTTGTTGGTCTGTATGGAATAATTTTTTTTTGTATATCCTAGTTAAATATGGGTGTAAATTTTTCTGGATTCATAGACATGGGAGACGATTAGTAGTGGGGAATTTAGGAAGGTATTAACTAATGTTGCCGTCATCCCCTTTATTCTATACTATAGAAATTCCTTTGAAGAGTATGATAAAGAAAATGCGTAGTGTTTTCTTTAAGTGGGTTTTCCTTCTTTTTATGTAACATATTGCCTAATTAGAGGTTTTTCTATTACATGGTTCTTTTGTTCTAAATTATGTATGTTTTTGTTTCAGGCCTATCTTTTACTTTTATATTGGTAATGCCCCGCCCACTCGCCGATTGAACCCGGCCATTGTTGTTTTTATATTTCAGGCTACATCGAAGTACGTAGCAACTGCATTGGTTTTGACAGCACGATTAAGATTATTCATACAATTTATCCAACAATAAATACTACTAAAATAGCTTAAAGTAAATTTAAAAACTTTAAACATATTATTTATCGTTTATTTAGTAAAGTAATAGTTATTAACATTGTTAAGTAATATAAAAATATCGCTTATTTAAATTATTGCATGTTACTGTAACGGTTTACAACCAAGGTCGTCATCATTATCTTCATCAGGCAAACCAAAGTATGAATAATCACTATTGCTATTAACCCATCAGCGCCGTGCGTTGCCATTTGGGTACACTTATCAAACCCTTTCTTAATGCTCTGCCAAGGGCAGAGTTTGCAATTAGTGACATTTTGTGGGGGTAGGTTGACTAATTGAGCATGACTAAATACAGGCCAGAAAGCAACTTTAGTAGTTCTTGGATAGTATAAGAGTATACTTCCTTTATTATTCGTTTTATGTGGAGTACGCAACGGAATTTTATGTTCGGTTTGAGTAATGTGTTTTCTATAAAATTTTAGATATATCTTCCTTTTTTTACTGTAGACACATTGCCATCAGTTCAATAAAGATAACGTAGCACAATTTGAAAAGTTTGTTTTAAAAATGTGTTTTTTATAGCTTCTTGTAGTCGGGCGTTGCCATATGACAACGCTAGGCGCTTACACTACCTAATACTATAAGTAGGGTAAAATCAAGGATCCTGTGACCACATTTCCACCAGCATCCACATTTCCACACACATCTGGACCAAATTTACATGTAAAAACCCACTATAAAGTCTTATTTTAGATGAATCTCCTCCTGACTCCTCCTTGCTCTCCTCCTTGCTCGGACACCCCCACAACCATTTTGATTACATCACACCCGCATTCTTTCCACCCGCGAGATAAATCTTTCTCCACATTTCCACCCACGAGATAAACCTATCTTGTTTGGTATCAATTAATATTAGAATTTTCTTAGCTACCCGAATCTCTAGAATTTTTAGATTGCATCATCCCCAGGAGCTACCCTCATTTAAGATTTCTTACCTGTAGCGACTTTTGAGCGTTCTTATAAATTTTTTATACATGCGATACATTAAATTAGCTTAGAATTTTATGCACATCCCGAATCTGTAAACAGATTTGAAATCGGACCACGCCCTGCAAAGTTATACCCTTTAAAGTCCTGATCTTCTAATTTTGCTATTTGCTCTATAAGCAAACCTAACAAATAGTTTTCTTCGTCTAGCCATTGCATCTTTCGAGATAAACCTATCTTGTTTGGTATTAATCAATATTAGAATTTTCTCAGCTACCCAAATCTCTAGGAATTTTTCAGATTGCACCATCCCCAAGGAGCTACCCTAATTTTAAGATTTCTTACCTGTAGCGACTTTTGAGCGTTCTTATAAATTTTTTATACATGCAATACATTAAATTAGTCTACAATTTTACACAACGAATCTGCAAACAGATTTGAAATCGGACCACGCCCTGCAAAGTTACACATATACCCTCTGCGAGATAAATCTTTCTCCACATTTCCACCCACGAGATAAACCTACCTTGTTTGGTATCAATCAATATTAGAATTTTCTAAGCTATCCAAATCTCTTTAAATTTTCACATAGCACCATCCCCCAGAGAGCTACCCCCATTTTAAGATTTCTTACCTGTAGCGACTTTTGAGCGTTCTTATAAATTTTTTATACATGTAGCACATCTTGTTAGTCTAGAATTTTATGCACAATCCGAATCTCTAAATAGATTTAAAATCGAACGACACCTTACCATTTACACACCCTTTAAATTATAAATTTCCTGCGGCTTATACATAAAAGAAAATCTAAAAACCATTCTTAAAACTTTTTATTACAAACAATTTTTACTAATACAGTTTAAATTTTGTAAAACCACATTTCTAAATACATATTCACAATTTTTTATTTTCAACCTAGAACTTGTCATATCGGGTCATACTTATTAATATTTATTTCTAAATAGAGCACCTTTTCCAAAGACCAACCGGACTCGCATGTTTCAAATTCCTCTGATTTTGTTCGCATGGTTTCGCTTAAGACCTCGTACGTATTTTCCAGATTACTAGAAGACGTTATAACCACATTTTTGTGTTAAAGGATTTCACATCGGTAGCCTCTTCCCCATTTTGATGTAAACGCCGTAGAGTTCGCAATAGACTTTTACTGCTGTATGTTGTATTCTTTTTCATTTATTAATCGAATAAATCGCTCTTTCTGCTTCAAAGAAACTCAGGCACTCCATCGTCGACACTGGCGTTCTTTATGCGATAGCTAGCCATACGGTTGTTAAACGCAGTGCTAACCATTTCTACACCATCGTCGCTAGTAGCGGTAACTGATGCATTTTATGTCTGTTGCTCCTTAAATGTGCGGCATACGTAGTTTTTCCATTTCGAAATCGCATACTTTACACATAATTCGTGGTTGTTTCGTACAAGACCCTTTAACAGCTGGCGGAGCTGAACGTTTACGGCTTAATGACATGCCGTGCTGTTTTCCTTGTGTCGCAGTAAGTTATCCATTCTCGTAAAAGCGAAACCGCAAGTCCCACAGTTTAAGTACTTTGCTGCGGGCGGTTGTATAAAGCAACCGTGGACGATGTTGCACCACGACATTTGTTCTGGTGCCGTTTGAGAGCATTTTCCAGGTATAGGAAGCACCGCAAGAGTTGCACTTAAAAACGTTTGCAGATACCATTTTAGTACAAAACAAAATCCGCACTATAAGACTTGACTTGTAAGCGAACTAACTTATAACTAAAGAGTTTATTCTTGCGTACCTGCTTTATGTACCCTATAGAATGCAAACCGAAGGTTTCGAAGACACCGAACGAAGTCTCGGATTCATCGGGGAACTAAATGACGTCATCTTGAGCCAATCTTCGCTGCTCGTCCAATACATTTAGCACCAATGTATGCGCTCGGTTCGCTTTGTCCATGCTGCGAATGCCGTTAGTAAAAACACCGGAAAACGTCTTCCATGTTATACGGATCGCGTGCATATTAAAAATCCAAAGGGTGATAGCACACGCACACAACTGTGTGCAAGTCGTAGAAGATGCAGTGCTACTATAACCAAAAACACTTTAAACCATTACTAAGGAAATACCAACTTGTTGTCTACAGGATACTTACAACAATTTAATTTTAAATAATTTCTACGTCATATTTTAGGTAGGCTTGAATATTTTCCAAATGAATCACCGAGCGAAAGTATATGTAGCAGTATTAAATTAACCATTAATTTCCCATTTTTACGACCATGGTTAATTATAGATTAAAATTTAATTTGTGCACGTTCGACCTTCTCGTAAACTAACATATTTTATAGCAACTGTATAATACATGCATACCCCTTCTCTGCGCTACTGCTATTCTTGTAGTTGCTTGAAAAAGTCACTCTCCTTTTTACTGTTAAGACTGGGCAAAGCACCATTTTTTTGTATACTTTCTATAGCACATCGCGCACTTTTTCGTCTGATAATTATGCTTCTGTATGCTTTTACACTTTCGCATAGCGGTCGGCCGCATGTAATGATTTCTAGAACCGGTAAGTACTCGATATCGTCCAAATAGAGAATTAGATGCTCGATGTCTGTCAACTTCCAATTCCCTCGTAAAAGGTAGCAAATACTCAGTCAATAATCCATTATACTTCGACCCGCTCCTGTTCTGATAATTTACAAACATTTTTCAAACGACAATAGGCCGAGAATTTTTAAACCTCCGAGGGATCTTTAAGTCGTGATCAATTACACATCCGAGCTACGCGTAAACTAACATATTTTGTAGCAACTGTATAATACATGCATACCCCTTCTCTGCGCTACTGCTATTCTTGTAGTTGCTTGGAAAAGTCAGTCACCCTTTTTACTGCTAGGGCCGCTAAAAAGCACCATTCCATACTTTCTTTATAAGTGTAGCACATCGCGTACTTTTGTCGGATAATTAAATCTTTGTTTATGTAGGCATTTACACTTTCGCTTATTTAAACATCTAATACGATTGATTAACCACTTTCGATTATTCTAACGGAGACCACCATACGCACCGTTCTTTTTGAATCCAACGATCCTATGGGCTTCACGCACTAACACCTGACGTATTTTCTTACTATTTGTTAAACAAAAACTACCGGTATCGCCATTGTGGACGTAAACAGATGTTTGTGGACGTGTACGAGAATATGTAACCATATACATTAACCAGTCTAAGCTATTTTATTTAGTCCACGAAAACTACTATTTTCTAAACCACAATTAATAATCGTCTTTATAGGTTCCACATTTCGACCATTACCCAATGGCTGGTGCTACGTACATGGAAACTTTAATTTCTTATTGGAGAAATTCTTATTCTCCGCGCACTGCTGCGTAGTTGCATGTTCATTCCTTTTGAGTATATGCTCGTTATAGGTTGTAAGACCCTCGGTTTTATTAACTACAATTCGTGAGACCCTTTAATCTTTTAATCGTATCTTTCTCGCCTACAATACAGTAGGACTTAACATTACTACCAACAAATTCTAATACTGGACCCCCATTAAATACGTCTTTAATTTTCCTACAATTTTTATCGACAAGTGTTATATTGTATTTATTATACGCGGGGTAGTCACTCTTTTAAGATAAATATATTTTGCTAGGTATCAACTAATATTAAATTTTCTAGGGACCCCAAATATGTAAACAGATTTTAAATAGGACCACCCATACAAAGTTATGCGTTTTAAAGACTAATTTTTACCCATCTTTATTTAACACCATTTTAAAACCTTTTTCGCTACCCAAGACATATGCCTTAGCCAACCATCTTCCGAGAAATCTAAAACCGCAGTGTTCCGCTAACACAACGTGGAGATAACACGTATACTCTGTCAACCAGGATAGAAGCAGAGGAAGGATTTGGAAGGTGGGCGAGGAACTTAAAAATTATAGAATCTTAAAACTAATATATACAAATATAAACAACTATCTTATATCTTTACGCCCCCATGCGTAGATTGTTGTACTATTAGGAATGATGTACCTTTGTCATCTTCCCTCGATAAACTAATTTTATTAATAAGCTGCGTATGCAAATCGTATTTTTTACTCCGGATACATACGCAGACAAGTACTCGATACCATCCAAATAAAGAATTGGATGCTTGGTGACTGTTAACATCCGCTTCCCTCGTGTACGCCCAGAACATCCCAGCCCATGAGCACCCCTGCGCATGCACACCCCGCCCATGCGCACCCCTGCGCGTGCCCCCCTGCCCATGCGCGCTGCCCATGCGCACCCCTCACTGTGCGACTGCTTTTCGGGGTAACGTCACAGCCTTTTATAAATAAAGAACAATGTTATATACTATTATAAAATGTTTATTCTGACATTATACATAACAAATTTAAAAATATTTAATAAAAGCATGGGGTCATTTAAACTTAATTTTAATACAAAGTTATACACAGAAAACAGTCCTTTCTTTATGTTTTGTTTGGGTGGCTTTAATTTTATCTAATTTTATTCGCAAAAATTTAAATCGATACCCAAGTCCTCTATCTCCTTTTCTAACCAATAGTTTGATACATAAAGACCGTCTAGGTTTTCGAATTGTAAAATGTACCGAAGTTTGCCTCTATATTTAAAGTCTTTGATTCCCCACAACCAGATCCATTCCTTCGTGTAATTCTTGCAGCTTGTGACAATCTTTTAATCGCAGCTTTCCACTATATCCTGCATACGTATCTTGTTAGCTTGATCGACTTCTTCTTGTCGGTATTGGAGAAATCCTTATTCTCCCACAGACTGTTGCGTAGTTGCATGTCCACCACTTTTGGGAAATATTTTATGGTTGTAAGACCCTCGGTTTTAAATGATCCAAAGGTTCTTTACTAGGCAAATATACAATGTTTAGGACCCCTTTGCGTGTGGTGTACGCAAAGTTACGAAACCCATTCCTTAGTTCGTCTTTGTTATCTGCCATTTTGATAAATACGTTTTTAGAATAACCTTTTAAAAATATACGGATTTAGTACCATCCTTTTCCCAAGGACGCCTACATAACTAAAGAGTCTTTTTACTAACCACAAATGCATACAACTTGTAGAAACCAGATGTATCTAAGTCAGTCCATCGGCACATAAAATAATCTTTTAATTCTTCCTCATTTTCTCTAATAAGATGTTCTTTGTCTAACACATCTTTGTATTGATCGCGTATTGTCGCAGTGTTTTCCATGTAGTCCAATTTTCGCCTTTTTGCATCCATTTCCTCTAATTCCAGTTGTCTTTTCCTTCCACTTACAGCGTATGGTATACATAATGGGGCAATTTCCTTTAGCGTAAACGGATAGAGTTTACTACCAATATTTACGCGTTGTCGTACAACCTCTGGACGAATGTTAGGCGTATCTATCAATCCCAATTCCGAAATTACTATTTCTTTTGGAATTGTAGAATATGGTGTTGCAGATTGTGTAAAATATGTACTACCTGCTTTAATGTAGCACTTGTGTAAGATTTTATTTTATCTTGGTTGTCTTCCTCCTCTACTATCTCCAAATAATTTACAGGTAAATAGTTAAAACTAAAAGCCGAAAGCACATACTTTATCAATTTTCCCTTTCCTCTGGTTTTTGGACAACTTAATTTGCAAGCCTGTCAATTTCTTTGTATTGCCATTCCCCAATACACGTACTGTAGCAGGTTATTATACACTAAACAGCAGCTATTTTGTAGCTTGTCCGATAGCTTACTCCACATTTTGGTAAGTGGTACCGAGTACATTGGCGCCTTTAGGAAGTATAACACTATCTTCCAATAAGGTTAAACAGTCTTTTAAGGGTTTATACACCCGTTCCCACTGACATAGCTTCCAATTGCACAGTTGTATATTGTCGCTTCCAATCGCGTAATACCATGTTCTTTGGCCAAAGTAGACGCAAATGTTTCCCTTAAACGTACATCTGGACAACGTAAAAATCTAGTATATGATTGCCAAGTTGTTTATTAACACCAGGACTTGTTATCTGGCACACAAATTTGTTGTAAATCTTAATTCTTGCATTGGTTGTTAGCCATGTTAAACAATCAATCCCCGCAGTTTATCGTTGTCAACTATAATATTACACTTTTCTTCGTATTCTCCCTTATAGCAAAAGTTATGCTTTTAGTTAAATAATTACACATCTCCATCTTGCTAAATATGCCTGCAAAATCTTGGGTTACATCCATGTCAAAAGATAGAAATAATCTTTTTGACTTCGTCTAATATATCTAGTAGTTCCTCCAATAAAGTTTCCAACAACATCTGCTAGTTCCACTTTGTATGGAACACATATAGGATTTTGGAATTTTTTATTAATGCATTCGAGGTCTTCTTTTCCGATAATTTCTTTTACTCTCTGGCCTATCTTGTTACTGCTTTCCAGAGAAAACGGAAGCTTAGCTTTAACACCATGCCTAGCGGAAACAAATCGGTCGAACTTTCTTCGTAGATAGCTGTTAAATGCACCACAAATTTCTTTTTTTAGGATAAACATCCTTTTGTTTGCAGATGCTTGTTCGGTGTCAGAAAGGTCGCAAATTTTAACCAACATTATATTGTCACAAAATGGTTCTGTAATTGGTGTGTGTAGTCCGCCAGTCAGCATCTTTTCGCCTTCGACATAACAAATATTACCAATATCTGTCACCAGATTATTGTTGCACATATTTTCTGCCAACAGCCATAATCCAAATCGCTCATTTGTCGGTTTCACTTTATTCCCAAGAAGTTGAGAAACGTTAATCACCTTGGAGACGCTCATGTTTACCGTTCTAGCTACCGTCAAATACTAAATTGAATACGAAAAATTTGTTCCTTATGTATTCTACAGAGTGGGGCGTATATTACCGAAATAGTCGAATATGTTGTTAAAACTTACAAATCCAACCAAAACTACTTCCTTATATACCAAATTTAATCTCCCTTAATAAACATGACCATATGACCATATGACCACATGACCAATGACCAATGACCACATGACCAATGACCATATGACATGACCACATGACCACATGACCATATGACCACCAATGACCATATGACCACATGAATGACCATATGAGCATGACCATATGACCTAATTGCTTTTGTTTTCCATTAAAAACAAGTGTGGACCTAGGTTAGATAAAGGAAAAATTAATAGGTTGGGTCAGCGCGCGGCCTGGCTAACCTGTAACGCTTTCAACTTTAATACTCGATAAAGCAATTGGTGCTGGGTTTTAATGAAAACTCATTCAATTGGGTCATGTGGTCATGGTCATGGTCATGTGTTATGTCGTGGTCGCGCGTCATGTAGATGTCATGTGTCATGTTCGTGGTCATGGTCGGATGTCATGTGGTCATGTGGCTGGTTGGTGGTGGTTGGTAACATGCGTCTGGCTGACTGTACTTCTGTGGTTGACGGGCTGGGCTCAGGGAGCGTTCTCAAGATGGATGTGAACGACAAAGACGTTTGTGGCGTGCGGCTGTGTTTCGACGCGTGCTGAATTTGTGGTTGGTGCGCCTGAGGTCTGGCTCGCACGTGTTTTCTACTTTGTGCTATCGGTTGACATGTTCGCATAACTGTTTCTGGCGTGCAGGAAATATTCGAAGACCTCGTGCTATAAATCAAAAGGTGTTCGTGGTACACGAATGGATGAAACTGTGATGAACGTCAAGAATGTCTTCTGTTGTGGATGTGACAGATTGCTCATGATGAGATGTGTAACTGCTATGAGGAAGAAATGTGAGTTGACCGATAACTGGAGGATGTTGGCTGTCTGTGAATGCGGGTGTGCTGCAACATCTGGTTACGGCGGCAATCATGACTCGTTATGCGTTTGAGGCGTGCGTCTGCTGACCGTGTTACGGTGCGTACTGTGCGATGAAAGTCGTGCGGTGGTAACGCTGTTTGCTGCGGAAGATATGGTTATGCTAGCACGCCGTTTGCGTGAAATGTGGCTGTCGGACATGGCTCAACTGCTTGGTTAGCAAAGTGAAGATGTGTTAAATACGAGTGTGAGATAGAAAAGAATGATGTATATCGTGTTGCAGATGTGGGACTGAAAAGATAAATAATCTTACAGTCAATAGTCTTAAGATGACCAACCTGTTCTGATTCAATAAATATTCGGAGATGTTGTAGAATCGTCAGGATTGGGCACTGCGTGATGATGAGTGTCCGTTACGCCAAAGAATGTGGCATGGCATACGGTGGAAGGAAAGCTACGAATGAGTGAAAATGGATGCGCTGTACTGACTGCGATAATCATGAGGTGAATCAGGATGATGCTGAGGAGAATAAGAATTTATGAATGTGTGACGACAGGTCATGTCTGGTAATGCGAATTGTGATATGATAAAGACTTTGCGAAAGGTTGATAAATCCGTATTTAGTGATATTCTAAAACGTGTTATCAAGATGAGAATGAACAGAATGCGGACTCATCTGCGTACGTCACGCTAACGGTGTTCTGTTTAAATGTAAAGACCGGTCTTGACCGTGTTCCCAAAGTGTGGACAGAACGGTCTTGGTGGTTAATAATCGAAAGGGTTATTCCGTTGATGAGAAGCTAGGTCATAAAGCAATGTGCAAAGGTGCGTGGTGCTGCTGGAAAGTGACGATGGAATGGATGCGGCGATGTAAAGGCACGTTCAAAACTGATGCAGGCAGCAGGTATGATCGATAAACTCTGCATAATCAGAAGGTTGACGAGGAGATGACAGACGGTAGATCTGTTAAAATCTGCGAAAGTGAAATGTTGTAATTATAGAACCAGGCTCAAATAATGATATGAGGACTGTCTCCGTGGATTTTGCAGTGGTTAATTTCATTTGGACTGCTGTCAGTGTTCGTTAAAATTTATGGAGCATGAAGTGTCGGCGAAATTAATAGCGTTTAATCGAAGTGGTAGAATGTAAGTGGTGCTCATTTGTTATAAAGTGCTACTTACGCGTGTGCAAGAGGCGATGGCGATTAGCAGTGTTGCGGTCGAGTTAGTGTGATGCCGAATGCTGAATAATGTGTAGGCTATAACAGGCGTAAGCGGTCATCAGCATTTACAGTCTTTGTGGTGATCTGTGCATATATCAGATCGCTAAATACGACTAGCGCGTTAAAATTGTTTATCGAAGATAAGTCATTGCTAATTCTAGTAATGGTTAAAGCAGTTGGTTGTTTATGATGTATATCTAGACTAATCAAATTTGTGGTTCTTCCTCTCGATTAATCGCTGTCTGTTATGAATCGGTTATGTCCACATGTAGCGAACAGCTGCTGTTGCGCTAAGATGGACTGGTCAGCAAGAATGAGTTTAAAATCAATGGTTCGTTACACGAAACTGGTTGTCTGTTAAATCTGTTTACGTAGGGTCTAATTATCGCAAAGTCAGTTATGGGATTGTTGACAAAGGACTGATTTAGCAACCTCGGTGCCAAGGAATGCTAAGCCAAAATTCGTGTGAACACGTCCCGGGTTTAAAGCGACAGTCTTAAATGTGGCTGTTTCACGGAGGAATTAGGAACAGACACGAGTTTAACCGACGTCGCGACGTTAGGTCTGAGAAACAACGTGGAGACGTTCGAAATGAAACTACGATGCGACAAGGGCCAGAATAAAATGTCTTCCGCTCTACGAGGGTGTTTAGCATCGAACCGAGGTAGCTATCGCTAAAAGGTTCGAGTGAGTGCATTTTTAACAAAGAGCGATTATGATGTTATGAAAGCTACAAATGGTAAAGTATACGATCAATTTACCAAATGGGTGAGGTAAATGTTGTGGTCAAGGGTTTAATCTCTTGTTCGGGATTAAAGGTTTAGGGGGGCCCCGAGGATTTAAAAGGTTTCCCGGGGTAGGAAACGGGGATGCGGCTGGACTGCGAAGCGTGGGACGGATGAGCGAAGAATGATTTTTGTGCCGATGGACGAAGGTCGGTTTGGGTTGAATGGTTTGATGCGAAGGAGTGATGTAAATATTCTAAAACGTGTTATCAAATGACGAATGAACGAAGTGCGGTTATTGCGTCACGCTACGTGTTAGTTGCTGGTGCGGATCTAGAACGGTCTTACCATGGTTCAAAGGTGGACATACGGTCTGGATCTCAACGGTCGTCAAACGTTTGATGCTGAAATGGGCTGCGTGTTGAAATGCGAAGTCGAAATGGATCGGTTGTCGCATCAAAATGGAGGCCATGTTGCGAAAACCTGATTCAGGCGATGATAAAAGATGAAGACGGTGTCTTAAAGCTGCGAAAGTGATAAAATCCATCAAGTAAAGGACTGTTGTGTGTGATGGTTAAATATGCTGTACGTGCGTAATTTGGTATGTCGGGAATAACGTTTATATGGAATAACGTGTTCTTGTATAAAGGCGTGCACGGCGTGGGTGGCTGGCGCTGGATGTGCGGTGCTGAAATGGTGCCGATGCTGAGGATGTGGGCGAGGCGATGCGTGATCAGCATCAGTCTTGGTGGTATCGGCTAAGCGTGTCGGTTCGTTTACGCTGCTAAATGGTTATCGAGAATAAGGTCATTCTAATGTCTACATAACTGTGAACAGTATGATTGTTATGTTGTGTATATTGTTTAAATTAATTTTCTCCATCCTCATTCGTGTATCTGTGACACAGTTCGTTTTCTGAATGATGGTGTTTGGTTGATGACTGGTTTTAACGATGCAAAATGTGTGTCTTAAATAGGTTAAACTGACGTGTGTAGTAAATCTGTTTTGTTGGTCTGAATGATGTTGACCTAACAAATGTTATCTTAAAGTGTACCGTATATGCAATGTTATGCTCATGTGTGAGTAATCGTTGTTCGGGGTCAGAGTTGAATCTGTGTGTAGGCGGCGATAGAAGGTCTCTGGTTGTTTGCTGTAACGGTCATGGCCTAAAGGGATTCGGTGCGGTGCGCGGTCTCTCAAGATTAAAGTTTCCATGTGCGACTTCGTCTGATGGCTAGCTGTGGATTTGAAAAATAATGTTTTCGTGCTTAAAACGACTGGAGTTGTACACGTGGCATGCGTTCGTCACTGTTCGTAGCTGGTTTGTACAAATCGCGCAGTGCGTACGGTTGAAATCGTTGCGTTGTGAACTGTTTAAACGGCTCAATAGTGTAAAGTATGCGATTTCGAAATGGAAAAAACGTATGCGCGCACTAATTTAGGACAACGCATAAGAATGCATTCGGTTCGCTTACTAGCGGCTGGTGTGACACATGGTTAACTCGAACCGTATGGTAAGTATGATAGAACGCCAGTGTCGACGATGGAGTGCCGAGTTCTTTGAAGCGAAATGAGCGATTTTCGATTAATAATGAAAGACAACGGTCAGCGTAAAGTTATGCGAACATCGCGTTTACATCAAAATGAGGTGAAGACTCCGTGTGAAATCTTAACACGAAAAATGTGGTTAGTCTTAGAATCTGGAATATATCGTACGAGTCGTTAAGCAAATGAAAAAATCAAGAATTTGATGCGTCGGTTGGTCTTTGGAAAAGGTGCTCTATTTGAAATAATATAGATATGATCTGTGATAAAGTATGTTTCTAGGGTTTAAAAGTAAAGTATTGTGATATATGTGATTTAGCAAATGTGGTGTTCAAAATGTTAAACTGGTATTAGTAAAATTTCCGGTAATAAAGTTTTAAGAATGGTTTAGATTTTCCGTGGTTCAAACGTTCGCGGCATGTGAAAACTGAGCTATTAGTGGTGACGCATGAAAATGATCGAGCTCATGTCGGAGCGGAAACTCGGTGCTCGGGATAAATTTAAAATTTGGTGTTAGAAAATTTTAAATTGTTGAACCAAAAAGGGGTTTATTCGTGGGTGGAAATGGGGAAAATTTTCTGCGAGGGTAAGTGAATTTGCGGGCTGGTCCGTTTAAAGTTTGAATTCCGGGAAAAGTAGCAATTTAATGTTTGCATAAAAATTTAGAACGCTGCAAAATGTAATAATGAAATGGTCTTAAAATAGGTGTAGTCTGCCCTTGGGTGATGTGCATCTGAAAAATTCAGAGATTTGGCCTAAAATATGCTGAGTAAAATTTAAATTGTATATAAGTATCCTGTGAAACAAGATGAAGGTTTATGTCGTTTGAAATGACTGCATGTGCTAGCACGATAGAAAACTATTGTTAGTGTGCTGCTGCTGGATAATGTGCGCGAATCCGTCATGAAATTGAAGATTTCAGTGTTCTAACGCGGGAACTGCAGGGCTGGTGCGGATGTGCAATGGTTTGACAAAAGATTTTCGGTGGACTAAAATGTCGTAACTAATGTGGTAATGTCGACCTCGTCATGTATAAACATGTCGGGTAGTTTGAACGCTGGCAAAAGTGCGGACTTTGACAAATGGTAAGCAAATGCGGTGTTAAATGAGGGTGCTCATGGGATGAATGCAATCGTGCAAAATGTTAGGGCATGCGGACTAAGCGCAAAGATCAGAGTATGTTACGGTGACGCTAAACAGGTTACGTCGTTCTCGGTGGCGCTGGTAAATGTTGTGTGTAACCACGGTGTGTATCGATCGAGGTGGAAAGAATGACGGCTGGCTGATGTAATCAAAATCGGTTCGATGGCGACGTGTCTCGAAATGGAACGACGTGAGTAGCAAATGGCGAGTGCGAGAAGGAGTACCGTTATCTTATGGGAACGATAAGTTTCATCGGTTAAGTGGAATAATATTAACTGAGGTTAAATTGCGACTGCGGTTTCATCAGAATGGGTGAAACTGTGTGATCGCTGAACAACAGTATTTGTTATCGTCTCTAAATTTGATTATACTGCGTTTATGCAATAGAACATTGGGTATCGGAGTTTCTTTGGAATAAGCGTCGCGCTGTGAATAGTGGAGATCGAAGGCTGATGATGATCGATCCGGTCGAAACTGTATTCTGGGTATAAAGGTAAAGTACAGCTGGTAATAAGTTTTGTTATGTTATGTGTAAAAATAATGCAAGTTGCCTGAAATGTCATATCTGTGTTGACAGATATACGTGCGGAAAATAAGATGACTGTGTGCGAAATCGCGTGCGTTTAATGCGCTGAAAACGGCATATAGTGTGTCATGTACAAACAGTATGTGATGCTAAAAGATCATGGCTGTTGCGACGTCTTGGTAAATGCCTGAAATGTGGTAGTATCTATTAAATATTTAAACAAATTCAAGTACCTGAAGAACTGCAAAAATGGATCACAGAGCGATTTGACGGTAAAAAAAACCAACCCACTTTGGAAAAATGATGCCGATTTTGATAGGGAAAGTGTTTTACTATTCCCGAATCCTGATTATAGTATGTATCAAGAAATGTGTTCGAAAAATTTGTGCATCGTGAATTTATTAAGCATTTGGTAGAGCAAACGCAGTCAATACGTATGGTTTCTCAATTGTTCCGACCCCAAACTACAGCTGATGAAATACGATTGTTTATTGGCATATTATTTATTAGTGGTTATAATAACGTGTCATCCAAGAAGCATTTTTGGGACTATAATGATGACATGCAAAATTATGCCGTATTTCAATGAATGCGCAGGGATAAGTTTCTACAGATCTGCCGACTTCTGCATGCGGCCGATAATACAAGCATGAATCCAATCGATGAGGCTTGGAAAAAACGTCCACTCATGGAAATGCTAAACAAATTTGTATCGAAAATTTTATGCCCGAGGAAAATCTATAGTACTATGTAAGTATGATCAAATACTTTGGGAGACACGGGTGCAAGCAATTTATTCAGAGAAAACCAATCAGATTTGGTTGCAAAATGGATATTTGGTAATCTTTTATCTGTATCAAATGATAATTTTGATAAATTGTTTGGAAAATCTGCCAGCCCACTATTGGTTTTCCTAGAAGAATTGCCTGTTGGAAAAAAGCATTTAAAGTATAAACTTTACATGGACAACTTGTTCACGGGAGCTTCTTTATTTTCCTTTTTACGATTTCATGACTGTACCGCTATAGGAACTATCCGCGAAAATCGTATCCCTAAAACATGCCCGCCTACGAAAAAAAAATTGTTTGCACAAAAAGAACTCGGTTACTTTGAAAGTGCCGTTGGGCGACATGAATTGGCTGTTGTAGGTACAATGGATAGACAATGCTGTAGTAACCATGATTTCGTCTCCCTGTGGTACCAGTAAGGTAGCTACTGTTAAAAGATTTTTGCAAAAACATAAACGAAATATACAAATTACCCGACCGCTTCTAATTAAAAATTACAATGCATTCATGGGTGGAACTGACCATTGGATCAGAACGTGGCATGTTATCGTATAAGAATACAGGGAAAAAAAGTGATACTGGCCAATCATAACTTGGTTGTTCGATGTTGCACTACAAATACAATAAAGCAAATAAAGCTAAATTAGCTCGGTTAGATTTTAAAAGAGAAGTAGCTCAAACATACTTAGCAAAATATGGTGTCCCTTTTAAAGTAGTCGGAAGACCATCGGCATCTGCAGTATCATCCTCCGATAGTCCAGTTTCCAACTAGATTCGATTAGATAAAGTTGATCACCATGTACAGCAAACAGATGAAAAGAAAAAAAGAAGGTACGATCTAAATACTTATAAATCGGTTGTAAGGACAATGTGTTCCAGATGCAATGTGGCATTATGTATCGATTGCGTTTTGTTGTGTAATTTTTATTTTTAATGCCTATTTTACTAATTTTTCCATTGTTTAGAAAATATATTACTTCTAAATGTAGTTTTACTTTAAAGTTTTGATAACAACCAACTAAATGACCTATTTAACGGTAGTTCAGACGGCTAGTGTTGCCAAATAGCAACAGGTCTTATCCCAAAAACGGTTGGAGTTGGAATATTTATTTTTTATTCATTTTTGTTAGTTATTCATTTCTAAGACTAAATATATCAATAAAAACGGTGAAATCAAAATATCCAAAATTCAGGCGCTAATGGGTTAACTTTATTATTAGTTCCTCTATATCGTCTGTAATAAATTTCCTGACAAGGTAATCCTCTTCAATTTTCTCTACATGAGAACAAACACTTACCCATTTCTGTTGACAAATATTATCAAACTTATTTTTAACCAACCCCCATATATCCTTCAATTTTAAAGTGGTGTTATATGTAGCAACATGGTTTTTACTGTCACCCATATTTTTTCGATGGGGTTTGTCTGACCGTGTTTGGCTAACATTTTATCAACAACATACTGTTTGCATGTGGGAATGTGTTGGTTAATGTTTGCATATAGTTTTGCTTTTGTATCTTTAAACTCAAAAAATTTGTTACCTTTCAATAGCTAACACATCATGTCTTCTTTTTGTCAAGCTGATATGGGATATGATTCCAAAGTTGCGTTATGACATGTCGCATTATCCATCAGTAATACAGAGTTTCGTTCAAGGTTTTGTAGTAATTTACTTTGTATCCATTTACAGAAATTCTTCTTATTCATTTTATCGTAATAGTTTTAAGTCCTGATTTAAAAATTTGCAACGAATTAGGAATAAAACCGTTTTTGCTGCCAGCATGCACAATAAATAATCGTTTTTCTTTAACTAACGGTGCCTTTTAACATTGATTTGAACCATCATCCCACGCCTTCGATGCAGTACGTGAATTGTACAAGCAGGTTTCATCACAATATATACTATTTCCTCCTTCTCGATATTGCTATCATCATCATCATTAAGTCTTCAGTCCTGGAACTACTTAGACGCGTACCCTTAATGTTTCCTACGCTGAGCTAACCTAAATATTTCCCTGAAATGTACACAGCCTACATCTTTTATTTTCTGCGTGCAATAGTCTGATCTAGGTCTACATTTACCCTCTCTTTCTTTCTATATCTGCTTGTAATATAGTCCGCAATATTCCCCAAATACGCCTTAGGACATATCTTGTCCTTTTATTTCTTCTATTTTTTTTGTAGATATCTTTATTCCTTATTATTTATATAACCCCATTGCAATTAACTTTGTCTGTCCGTGGCATCATCATCATACATCTGAAGCATAACATTCCAAAAGGTTTCTTCCTTTCCCTGTATGCTTCTCCTACTGTCCCTATTTCAGAGGTGTACACCACTGAACTCCACACATATGCTTCCAACAATTTTTCCTTGTTTCTATGTTTGTTGCTTTTGTACATAGTCCCTGCTGTTTATTGTTAGCTACGGTTCGACTTTCGTTCTATTGTTTTGTAAATATATTCCATATTTCACCGATATTTAGTGCTATCTGAAAGGCGTTAAGCAGCATGTAGTTACTAAGATCCCGCACCACAGAGGTTTACCGAATTAATAGTATCTCAATAAATCCTTTTGCATAATCAAGATTAGTTGAGAATATTGCAGAACCAACACGTGTAGCTGCTCATAATAGTCTTCAGGTTTTAGTACAATTATTTTTTCGTCATAAGGTTACACATCTTCGAACAGGTTGGACGCATACCTCCATTGATTTTTATTCTGATTTAATCTACACATTCCCTGAAATTTACACAGCCTGCATTTTTCACTATCTGCTCGCAATAGTCTAATCTAGGTTTAAGCCTACCTCTTTTTATTCCTATCTTTGCTTCTAATATATCCGCACAATTCCCTCGTACCTTAGTATGTGACTTATCATCCTATATCTCTTATTTTTTACTATTTTCTACATATCCCTTTCTTTCGCCTACCATTTCTAGAACCTCTTTGTCTGTCCAGGATACTTTTTCATACGTCTAAACACAACATTTCAAAGACTATTTTCTCTTTCCTATCCGCTTCTTCTACTGCCCAAGTTCCACATCCGTACAGTGCTGTACTTCATACATATGTTTGCAGCAATCTTTTCTTGTTTATATTTTTGAACACAGTAATTATTTTTTTCATGGTAATTGCAGCGCGAAATTGTGCTAACCGTTGTTTTATGTCTTTATCACTGTTCCCATCTAGTGTTATTTGGGTTTCCAGGTAGAGGAAATCCTAAACCTCTGGTAGGTTCTCATTTTCTCTTTTTATTCTGGTTTTTGACCTATTTACTTACTCCTTCTTTACATATTAGTACTTTAGTTTTATTTTTGTTAATTTTCGTACCGTATCTCTCTGTTGGAACTGTTTCCATTTCGTTAAGAGCTGCTTCTAATTCTTCCTTGCTACATGCTACTACCGCTATATCAATTGCACATCTAAACATATCAATCTTTTGTGCCTGCATAATAAATCTAAATGTTTTCCTGCATTTGACAGTATTCATTGCCTTTTCGATGTAGAAGTTAAAAATTAACGGGGATAAGGCACATCTCTGTCTCGCCCTTTTCTAATATCTACTCTACTCTAATTCTGGTACAGCTGTTTGCTCTTTGTATAAGCTATGTACAATTCGTGTATCCCTAAAACTCATTACAATCATTTTGAGTAGTTCAAACATTTTTTTCCCATTTTACATTGCGAATGCCTTTCCAGGTTTACAAACCCTATTTACACACTTTCTTATTTTTCTATTGTTTTCTGCATTATCACCTTCAGAGCTAAAATAGATTCCCGTGTTCCCTTGTTTTACCTAAACCCAAATTAATCTTTTCCTAGTACTTCTTCAACTCGTTTTCCATCGCTTTTTATACAATTCTAGTTAATAGTTTTGACACGTATGCTGTCAAACTTATTGTTCGATAATTTTCACATCTATCCGCGTTTCCCTTTTTTGGTACAGTGACTATGATTTTACGTTTGAAATCTTTGGGTATCTCGCTTGTCTCGTGCATATAGCTACCAAGTTGGAAGAGAAGTTCTGTTACTGTTTGTCCAGCGGCTTTTAGAGTTTCTACTTGCACCGTATCTATACTAGGTGAATTATCATTTTTCAGGGCTTTTAATGCTAATTCAAACACATTTCTAAGTATAGGATATCCCAAGTCATCGTTTTCAATGTCTGATTCCACTTCTATTGCTGTTAGTTCCTCTCCTGCATAGAAATTCTCTATATATTCAGCTATTTAACCACTTTCTCCACAATTTCAATAATGATGTCTCCTTCCACGCCCATAGTATTTTTACCGTATGGTTTTGTATTCCTAAAATTCATTCTAATTAGTTTGTATGCTTCGTCTGTCTTTCCTATTTCTATCTTAGTTTGTACTTCTTTGCATCTTTCATCAATCCATTGCTCTCTAGCTTTCCTGCATTCATGAATAATTTCCCATTCTATGGTTTTATACCTCTGTTTTCCAGCTTCGTCCTGTCTGTTTTTGCGTTTTTGTCTTTCTTCTATAAAATTCAGTATATTCTTTTTTATCCATTGGTCCTTATATTTTTTTAGTGTATACTCCAGAATATCTCTGGCCGCCATGTCTAAGCTGGATTTAATGTCATTCTTTCTGTTTCTACTTCCTTAGTATCAGAAATTTTCCCGCTATCTTTAGCAACTCAATTGATTTTGTTTTCAAATCTTTTGGGGATACCCTGATCCTGTATGAACTACCTTAAAGTGTCCGCTTCACAAATCTCCCGCCTCTGGCCACTGAACTTCCATTGTCCACACTATGTCTAAAGCCAACCTATCCATTTCAATTTTCAAGTTCTTTAGCTGACTTACCTGTTTCATACTTCTGACATTCAACGCTCCGACTCGTAGAATGTTCCCTGCTCCTTTTCTAAATTTTCCGATCATATCTTCCGAAGTAGTTCCCTCCCGGGGATGCCAAAAGGGGACTATTTTATCTCAGGAATCTTTACTTCAGAGGATGCTATCATCTAAACAATAATTTAAATACGCTGTGTAATTTAGAATTTCCTCAAGGTGTAGGTCTATTCAGAACTGGATATTACTGTATTTTTCGTAAATAATCGACACGTATTGCTCAGATTTCGTTGTTCTCAATTAAGACTTTACGATTGTGTTGGCACTTCCTCCAACAAAACCCTATTTTATACACCAATCTTCTAAACGACATTATGTTTCCACAGAAGTTGATTCCTTCGGATTTGATAGCCTTAAATACAGAAAGCATTGTAAGTTGTTTATGGTAGATGTTTGCAGATCGATAAATAATTGTGCTCACAATTTCTTGCGCTGTTTTTTTTGATGGTTCTCCTCGGTGAAGTAAATTGTAACTTAGCGTCAACTTTAATAATTTTCTCAACAGTCGTTAACCCAACAGCAGTTGCTTTCGGCACAATTATGCTGATATTGTTCAGATAAATAACGTCTTGACCAGCATACTTCTGTTTACTCATATATTTGTAAAGATTATATAAAGGGTATCTCTATAAGGTCTGTACAAATTGACTAAAGTAAGATCTAACCCAATTTACTTTAGTCCAAAAGTTGATGATTTCCAAGATACAGGATGTCAAAGTTATTATTTTTTAAGCTATTTTTTAAAAGGTATTTTAATAATAACAGGATTTGCATGAAATTTGGTATCTAAGGGGTCTTAAGATGGAAAAATCAGATTTGATAATAGTTGTAAAATACCTTGCATAGGGCGCCACCAGCAGCACTTTACCTACATTTACAGCCCCAGAACCTTTTGTGCCTCAGTATGTCAAATTTCTCCTCAAAATTCTTATTCCTTGACATTTTTTCTCCATATCTGAGATAATCGAGTTTAAATGTTATATTGTATACTAAATATGTATAATAGCAACGACTAAATTTTAAGTATTGGCATCGATTACAAAAGAGTACTGTCAAAAGATTCGGTCTAACAAAAATTTATTGTAATCTTAAAAGTTACCATTTTATTCTTGAATTTTTCGCTACGGTTGTACCCTACACTAATGCAGAAATGACCGTCATGATATTAGTTTATGGTTATTGCCAAGGAAATAGACGATAGTCGATGAAAATATAGCAAGAAAGATTTCCAAATAGACGCATACCAAACCACAAAACATTTGCCGCTGTTGAAAGGCGTCTTCGAACAACTGGTAATTTTGTTCCCGCAATTGTAGATTAGGGACAGAATCGTACGATCAGAACACGGGAGGTTGAGGAAGAAATTTTAGAACGAGTTGAAGAAGATCCGGGTCTGAGCACCAGATAGCTATTTTTAATTGAATTTTCTAAAGATACGGTTAATAGGATTTTAAGATAACTGTTCTTGCATCCATTTCAACAACATCGAGTACAGGAGCTGGTACTTATCGACTCCAAATAAGACTAGGCTTCTGTCACTTTATTAATGACTAGAGAGAAAATGATCCAAATTATTATAGAAAAATTTTATTTACGGATGAATGCTGTTTTACAAGAAGGGGTATTACTTATTTACATAATGAACACATTTATGCTGACGAAAATCCGGATGCAGTGAAGGTTGTGCATAATCAAGGAGAATTTAAAATTAACGTGTGGGCAGGAATTATTGACAGTTTTATGATTGGTCCTGTTAACATATTACCTGGTTTAATGGTGTAAATTACCTAGAACATTTAGTAAATTTGTCAAATTTATTTGATAACTTTCACCGGCTATTAGAAAAACTATGTGGTTCATACACGACGGTTCATATTCACACTGCACGTTAAACGTCTAAATTCACTTAAATGAGAATTTTCAGAATCGATGGATTGGAAGAGTAAATGATGCTTCAGCAAATTGGGCATCCCGCCCACCGGATTTGATGCCAATGGACTCTTTTATGGGGAACACTTATGTAGATGGTATATTCTAGACTTGTAAACGCCGAAGAAAAATTGTGGACACGAATACAAAATTCAGTAAATATTTTACAGTTAGATATAGAGATTATGCAAAGGGTACAGTCCAATTTTCCTCATAGAAATAATCTTTGTGTACATAAAAACGGGGGCCATTTTGAACAATTACTTAGAATTTCATTGAACAATTTAAGATTTAATACAAGTTTGTTGTTTGGTTTGTCAGCGACTTTGTGATTTATTCCTCTTGTTCTTTACCAGTTCATTTTATATTCTTATCATTATCAGCTTATCGTTGTATAAAATTTTGTTGTTGTTGGCCTGCTGGCCTTTAAACACGCTCCAAGTTTCTTGCATCAGTCCTAAGCCTGGATAAAGTGTGAAGCAGCGCTATGATAAATGTTAGTATACAATAAAACATTTAAATTCGATTATCTCAGAAAGGGCTGCTCGAGCGAAATCTGCAAGGTATACATTTTTTGGAGAAAACTGTCAGGGAATAAGAATTTTGAACGAAAGATTTGAGATACCTAGGTACAAAAAGGTTATGGGGCTTTAAATATAAATATAATTATTATTAGCAAAGGCAAATTAAACAAAATACATAAAACATATACAAAAGAACAGGATTCGCAAATGTCAAAATCGAAGTGTGTACAGTATCGGCTTGAAGTTAAGAATTTGTAGAGACGCACTAGACCGCAGCTATAGCGATTACTTAATTATTTAGATATATTTTTGCTTTATACTTACTAGCAGCTGTGAAATAAGAAGGTTTGTAAAAGTTATAAAACACTTACTAGTATGAAAAATGTAAAGAAAGTATTCATGTGTAAATATCAATTTTAAAATTATACTGGAGTAACGTCAGCCCTGGTTTTAGGCATTACTATCATTTCACAACCATATTTTCAGTTTGATCTTTAGTATTTACAGAAATAATAGGTTTATATGCTCAGCTCACTGAGATTTTAGCACACCTATCACACCGTCATTGCATTGAAAGTGATATCTTTGATTGAAATCACCACAAACTAACGACGTGTTATAACGTCTCAACCGTGAAATATATAATTACCTACATGTTTTGCTGCGAAAGCTATTTTTATGCGATGAACTTTGCACATTTTCTCGTGAATCAATACAAATATCATAAAAATCTAATTTGCTGTGCGCTTAGTCCATTTTTCCTCGCATTTCCTTTATTTTTCCTTTAATCAGGGTAAGGTGGATATGACTAATATTACCGGTTAAATCGCTTTTTCTGTCACTCCAATTAGTAGTGAGAATCACCTTTCTTATATCGCAGCTACAATTAACCCTAGTGTAATATTTTCTTTAAGAGATACATTTTTCTCTTATTACTCGTGTGTTCGACAATTTAATCTGTTGACGTGCAATAACAAAATCTGTCCTACAATGCTGTTTTTATGTGATAAATACGTTTTTAACGGGAAAATACTTTCTTATCTTTGTAAAAATTTACAACCATTAAAATTAAGCATGCATAAAAAAGGGTCGTTAAAATTGCGGTTGCTTTAGAAGAAAATTTCAAGTTCAATATCTCGTTTTTATTTGCAACTAATTTCGTCACTTTTATTAAACTTCTTTAGCAAGTTTGGACTATATTTATTAACCTTGGACGAATTTTTTATTTGCACAGTGTTACCAAGGCATGTTATCTGCATTCGTAAAATGATTTTACAAAGTAAATGCGAGTCAGTATTAATTACACTTTGATGTTCAACATAAATAACGTTCGTTAGTTTTTGTACAGCAACAGACTATTAAAATTCTTTAGCTGAATTTATTGTGCGATGTAATCTGCATATAATATAACTTGTAGATATTATTAAAACTTGAACTAATCTAGAACAACTTTCTTCAGAGGCAGCTTCTTACGTCAGGAATAATTTCTTCGTCAGTTAATTTTGAATAGATATGTTGCTTTTTTGCAACGATTATTCATTACGACTACACAGGTGTTCAATAAGAACAGAAATTGGCTTTGGGCGCAGGATTAGAAATAACTTTTTTCGTTATGTTTTTACAACATAACTAATTACAAATGGTTTCACCGATACGATTTGCTGCTAATTTTATAACCTTGACTACGTAGGCATTTATAATTCTTGTATTAATGAGTGCTTCTCATACGTATTATAAATCGAATTAAATTAAACGTTAAGTAATGTTATACAGCAAAGATACCAGTAACATCCTGGTTGTGGATGAAAACGGCATAATATTGTAGTTGTCCTAAGAAATGTTAAGCAAAATCTACATGAAAGGTATAACTGCGAAGCCCGGATCGACAAATAAGCGCCAAGTAATGAAACGATCAACATCCAGAAAACGGACGCTTTAGCAGATACAACGTAGTTGCTAGAGATCATCAATGAAAAGATAGAAGACGTCAAAGTTAAATACTATACGTTAAGTGACCTACGATAGGCGTCTGATAACGACAACGTTCTTTTTAATCATCAATTAAGAGGACGCAAACACAAAACGGGTAGTCTCTTTCATTATACAGCTGGGTATTAAGCTGAAGTGATGCATTAGGTGTAGGGATTGCGGACATTTGGTAGAAACGTGTGATTGTCCTAATAGAATCTAAAATGCTACCGATGAGGAAAAGAAGGATATGTAACTAATTCCTGAAATGATGATCAATACTGTTGCCTAAGTACACCGGTCGGGTATATTTCCGGAAGCATTGGATGCAACGTACTCAAAAGAGCAGTAACGTGGGAAAGTTAGTGATCAGAAGCAATGTTCTGTGTTTTCCATTAGCAAACCAACTCGTATATCAGAGAACCGACACACACCCACATACACACACACACACACACACACACACACACACACACACACACACACACATATATATATATATATATATATCGCTATGCTAGTAGGGTGATTTAAGGGTAGATTGGATCATTAGTATAGTGCGCTTCATGTAAACATCATGAAGGTTTAAAAAATTGGACATTTTTACGAAGAAAATGAGATACTATTAGGCAGGAAAGCAAGTCCCAACGCCCTGTATATAAACTATAGTTATAATTATTTTAAGAAATAAAAAGTACTCTAGAAGATTTAATTTAAAAAACAACTTGGCAAGTCATAAAACGACGTGGACGGAAGCTGCAACACAATACGCATGAGTAATGCATAATCATCACACTAAGAAAATCCCAGTTAAACAAGCAGGTTTGAAAATGCGTATGATAGAAAACGCATTTAATGTAATACATAAATTAAAGTAAAACAAGGTGACCGTAAAGGTAAAATCCAACACGTTGATTAGAAATAATTACGGCCCGGTGATAAAAGCAAAGTTCATCAAATTTACTGTCCAAACAAGACGTACGTGACCAAGGAGAGTGAAAATTCAAGAGCACCAATGCCAATAACTTGAAGTCCTACGTGCAGGAAATAGCGCATCAATTTCGTTTATAGATCAAAAATTTGTAGAAATACCCAAAACTTGCATGTAAGAATCAGGTACAAAGCTTTAATCGTTGAATTATGCGCTTGTCAACAGATCAATATATATATATATATATATATATATATATATATATATATATTACTCATATTTAGACCAGGGTAGAAAATTAAATAATCACATCAAATAATTTTAATCACCGTGTAGAAGCTTTGGGAAAAGATACATAACTCGCGTTATTAAATAACAGCGTGAAGCATAAAAATTCATTCGTTTTATTAAAATTAAGAGATTTAAATTATTTATAAGACGCTTTATATAAAAGGAAGCAGTATTAGAAAACTTTACGGGTAATTTAATTATCCCTAGTAAAGAAACAAAGACCAATTACGTGCAAAATTTACATTAATTGATTTAAGTTCTGGGTAACAAGTAGTAGACAAAGTGTACAGATAGTAATTGAATATTTAATTAGGATTCACTAAAATTAAAGGGTATTATTTTTAATTGAATCGTTAGTAACAGATAATATCTATAGAAACTTGTAAAAACCCAATAAAATGCAAATCCTAGAAGTGTTAGTTAGAAGTAGGATGTTTGAACACACCTGCGTATTTTAAAAGGCAATTTCAGTTTAATTTGTTTAGATAAACATGTCGATTCTAAGGATATTGGAAACGGTCAGATGCTTTAGCACGAAATACAAAACAGGGTTTATTTAAAAGCTCTGAGAATTAATATTATTTTGAACACCTGCGTAGTTTAAATATCACGTACGGCGAAAATTGTGTAGATAACAAATGGTTTCAAAGAATCTTGGAGAAACCGGGGCTTAATATTCACGAGAATGTGCGATACGGGGTTATTTAACCCAGATAGTCCACATGGACTAAAATATAATCGATAATAAAGAATATCAATTTGCACCAATACGAACAGGTTAGAAAAGGAAAGAGAAAATGCGTCAAGCAAAGACACATATAGTAAAAGGCGTGATTTAAGCAACGTCACGAGGGTCACAATTGGTTGAAAATAGGATGCAAATATCAGAGGTAGAAACAACAATTTCTGTACAAAATTAATTAGTTTTTCTCGGACATGTTTGCGTGCCGTGTGAATTTCTGATATTTAAATGGGGCGAGTGAAAATTCGTAAAAACCGATGCGCGAGCGACGGACTGGGAACAGAGAATGAGAAATTCTTTAGAATTACCCGTTTTGGGGAACAGACCGACAGACAGGCTTTTTGCTATATATACCGGTGGTAATATGAATTTCGGCCTCTTAGACTTTTGACTATTCGATGCGTTAAAAGCTCTTACATCCGCGACTTGATTGAAGATGTTAAACAGTGCATTTTAGTTTGATAAAATAATTTAAAATTTTGCTCGTATATCTTAGTGATTCAAAATAGTTTGTTATTTACGTGCTAACATGAATGTACTTCAGTGCACTTAGATACAAGGTAATAAAGTTGAGTATCACTGTACCAATTAGCAAAATTTACAACGACAAATGTATACACAAAAGTAGGCAGTTTTGGCGTATATTGGTGAAAGACGCATGAATTCTTTGCTATGTTTCGGGGGTGTTAATAATTAAATGGTTCAAATACGTGTCTGGATCCACGAAACAAGGGTCAGATATACACAGATGAGTTCCGGAAAAGCCCAGAAACAACTTTAAATAAATGGTGATGGAGAAAATTTTAAAAGCGTTGAGAATTAGAAGCCGTAAATATAATCCTGTTGGAATGGTGTGATTAACAAAAGGGACGATGTACATTAAAGCTACGAGGACAGTAACCTTCAGGTAAATTATACTATTTTGTTTGACATTTTTGTGTGTGTTGAATAACTTTATAATTGATTTACTTTAAATGGACATTAGTGAAATTGTACTAACCATAAAATTTTAATTTTAAGATGAAATTTGCTTGTTTAAGTAGAAAGGGTATTTAGTATTGATGTTCGGGAATATGATGAAACTTTGGGTATGTCTTTGAGCTCAATTAGACGAACCTGGTTAATTAACGTAAAGAGGTGGTAGATGCTCCTTTATACTCAGACTCCGGTCTGCTTATATTGTTATATTAATTAGTAGGCATCCAACAAGGACTTTAATTCTGGATGCACGTTAAAGTGATAATAAAATTAATCTTGAAATTCTTTTAAAACTGAATTTTATGCTGAAATTTAATTTGAAAATTTAATGTATTCTGAATATTGATGTAAATAGAGTTAACGTTGATGTTTGTGGTAGGAATGTGTTGTTTAATTTTATGAATGAGGAGGTTTATAAAATTAAGTGAGCGAGCAGCCGAGGCAAAAACAGGATCACAGCAGTTCATGGCGCCCAATTCGTGAGGCTCGATTTTAAAAATATCACAGCAGTCTTTGGCGCCCAATTCGTGAGGCTCGAATATTTTTTTTTAGGGCCAGTACCTGCAGAATGAGAGGGATCACAGCAGTTTATGACGCCCAATCTGTGGGACTAGAATTTTTTTGTTGAAGGACCCAGTTCCCGCATTCACAGGAGAATATCACAGCAATATATATATATATATATATATATATATATATATTGCTGTGTTTCCCTTAAATCCGGGAACTACGGTTTTCGAATCGAGCCCCACAGATTGGGCGTCAAGAATGCTGTGAAACCTACAAAACGCTATTAATTTAACTGGTCCGTTGACTTTTTTCTGTTACTCGCCTCTTTACTCTTTTCCGCCTCGGCTGCTCACCTAGTTAAACCTTCATCCTCTTTCATAAAAACAAACAAACACATTCCTACCACAAACATCAACGTTAACTCTATTTACATCAATATTCACAATACATTAAAATTTCAAAATTAAAATTCAGCATAAATTTCAGTATCAGAAAATTTCAAGATTAACTTTGTTATCATTTTAAAGTGCATCCAGAATTAAAGTCCTTGTAGGATGCCTACTAATTACTATAACAATATATGCAGACCTGAGTCTGAGTACAAAGGAGCATCTACCACCCTTTACGTTAATTAACCAGGTTCGTCTAATTGAGCTCAAAGACATACCCAAATTTTCATCATAATCCAGAACATCAATACTAAATACCCTTTCTACTTAAACAAGCAAATTTCACCTTAAAATTAAAATTTTATTGTTAGTACAATTTCACTACTGTCCATTTTAAGTAAATCAATTATAAAGCTATTCAACACACACCAAAATATCAAAATCCAACAACAAAGCATAAGTTACCTGAAGGTTAATGCACTCGTGGCCCCAATGTATATCGTCCTCTGTTAATCACACCAATCCAACTGGGTTATGTTTAGGTCCTCGTATTGCTGGTCGCCTTTAAAATTTTCTACATTACCATTCATCTAAAGTAGTTTCAGTGCTTTTCCGGAACTCATTTGTGTATATCTGAAGCTTGTTTTGTGGATCCAGACTCGTTTACGAATCATTTAATTATTAATACCCCCGAAAAATAGCAAAGAAATTCATACTTCTTTCACAAATATACGCCAAAACTGCCTACTTTTGTGTATTCATTTGTCGTTGTAAATTTTACTAATTGGTACAGTGATACTAAACTTTATTACCTTGTATCTTCTTTTCTAAGTGCACTAAAGTACATTCATTGTAGCACGTAAAGAACAAACTGTTTTAAATCACCAAAATATACGAGCAAACTTTAAATTATTCTATCAAACTCGGAAAACTAAAAAGCACTGTTTAACGCATTGAATCAAGTCGCAGATCTAAGAGAGCTTGTTTATATTACCCTGGGTATATATAGAGGTTAGCCTGTCTGTCGGTCTTGTCCCCAAAACGGACAATTCTTCAGAATTTCGCATGCTAGGTTCCCATTCCGCAGCCCGGCATGCGATTTTTACGAAATTTGCACTCGCACCAGTTAAATCTCAGAAATTTCGACACGGCTCGCAACGTCTGGAAATAACTAATTAAATTTTATACAGAAATGTTATTTTTACCTCTCAATTTTGCCTTTTATTTTCAACCAATCGCAACCCAATGACGTTGCTCCACTCACGCCTTTTACTATATGTGTCTCGGTCTTGCGCATATTATCGGTCTCTATCTACCCTGTTCTTATTGGTGCAAATTGATATTCTTTATTATCGATTATTTCAGTCCATGTGGACTGTGAAATAACCCACCTTTAGCATTTCCCGTAACTATTAAGCTACGGTTTCTCCAAGATTCTCTGTAACCATTTGTTATCTGCCAAATTTACGCAGAACGAGCTTTTTAAATAAACCCTGTTTTGTATTTCGTGCTAAAGCATCCGACCGTTTAGAATATCCGTAGAATCGACATGTTTATCTAAACAAATTAAACTGAAATTGCCTTTTAAAAATACGCAGGTGTTCAAACATAATACTTCTAAATAACACTTCTACGATTTGCATTTTATTGGGTTTTTACAAGTTTTTATAGATATTATATGTTACTCATGATTCAATTAACTCCAATTAAAATAATACCCTTTAATTTTTAGTGACTCCTAATCAAATATTAATTATTATCTGTTCATTTTGTTTAATACCGGTTACTTAAAATTGAGTTAATTAATATAAATTTTGCACGTAATTTCTATTTGTTTCTTTACTAGGAATAATTAAATTACACGTAGAGCATTTTAATACTGCTTCTTTTGATATAAAGCGCCTTGTACATGATTTAAATCTCTTATTTTAATGAAACGAATGAATTTTATTCTCCACGGTTTTTTAATAACGCGTACCTTTTCCCAAAGCTTCTACACGGTGATTAAAATTATTTGATGTGATTATTTAATTTTCTACCCTGGTCTAAATATGAGTAATATATATATATATATATATATATAATATAAATGAAATTTGTTTGTTTCATAAAGGAATAAACATTCATCAACTAGTTTCGATCTTAGTGGATCTCATCAGGACGAAGTGGTTTATAACCCTTATGAAACAACCAAAAACAATAAACAGAAATAACTGAAAGAACTTCTATAAGATGACAAGAGTAAAGCAAGAACGCCATCAGGTAGTAATCACTAGTACTAGACTAGTCAAATACAAGTAAATTCGAAATTAAGTCGAAAATTCATAGATGGCCATAACAAAAACGTTTCACCTTTTGGGTTGTTAGATGTGCTAATTGCATGAATTTTTGCAAAATATAACACACCGTTCTTGGCGGCGCTCGGGATAATACCCTAGAGGGTAAAGATCATAATAAAATGAAAATTATTGCTTATAGCAATTTAAATAAATAAAACAAGTTATTTTAAAACAAGTTATTTTATTTATTTAAATTGCTATAAGCAATAATTTTCATTTTATTATGATCTTTACCTCTAGGGTATTATCCGAGCGCCAAGGACGGTGTGTTATATTTTGCAAAAATTCATGCAATTAGCACACCTAACAACCCAAAAAGGTGAAACGTTTTTGTTATGGCCATCTATGAATTTTCGACTTAATTTCGAATTTACTTCTGTATTTGACTAGTCTAGTACTAGTGATTACTTACCTGATGGCGTTCTTGCTTTACTCTTGCCATCTTATAGAAGTTCTTTCGAAGTTATTTCTGTTTATTGTTTTTGGTTGTTTCATAAGGGTTATAAACCACTTCATTCTGATGAGATCCACTAAGATCGAAACTAGTTGATGAATGTTTATTCCCTTTATGAAACAAACAAATTCTTTCATTTATGGCTATGCAAATTACTAGCTTGCTTTGTATAATTAATAACTTCCTTTCGATTTTTCGTAAAGGTTGTGATTATTTATACATCGTATATACTTGTTTTAATTATTTAAATTGCTATAAGCAATAATTTTTCATTTTTATATATATATATATATATATATATATATATAAAGTTGAATTACCATTTCAAATCGAACTAGTAATTGAAAACCACTAAAAGAACGGCTACAGCTGGATCTGAACCTGCAACCTCTGATTTTCCGGATCAGTGCTCTAACCAATTGAGCTATCTAGCCTAATTGTTTAGATGATGTTATACTTAATACTACTGAAGCATGGCCCTTTTTAATGATTTTCAATTACGTCTTGCATTTAAGGAAATTGAATCTAGTTATATACATTATTCATGTACTAATAACTTGATCATCCCATTTTTGCAACGTTCGGAATAATACAAACATGTAATTATATTATTATTAATAGAGAAGAATAATCCACATAATTTTCAATTACTAGTTCGATTTGAAATGGTAATTCAACTTTAAATACAAAGTTGGGTTTTCATTTCATCTTAATAACTATTAATATATATTAAGCATTCATTTGCATTCCAAATATGTATATATACACATGTGTGTGCGTGCGAGCGTGCGTGCGTACGTGCGTGCGTGCGTGCGTGAGTGAGTGCGTGCGTGCGTGCGTGCGTGCGTGTGCGTGCGTGCGTGAGTGCGTGCGTGCGTGCGTGCGTGTGTGCGCGCGTGTGTGTTATTATTATTATTATTATTATTATTATTATTTTAATTAAAAACTTTAAATAATATGTACAAAAATCAAAGGTTACAGTTTTTTGTTTTAGAGATAGGTTATATATATATATATTGCTGTGGAACTGGGATCAATCTTTGGAACTCCCTAAAAATCCTACAAGCCCCAACGTTGGGCCGTCATAAAATTGCTGTGTACCCTTTATAAAATCGACAGAGTAAGAAAAAACATTCGAGGATTTTATTAATTTTATTAATAAATTTCACACAATAGTTAATTTTTTCAAAAAAAATAATTTCTTACCCAGATTCCTCTCTTCATCACCTTAATTCTTTAACCGCTTCCCTGGCTAGCTCAGTTGGAGCCTCCTCTTGGATACCTATATTCACTATCATACTCTTTATCGTTCACGCACACTCTCAATAAAACCACAAAATAATACAACAATCATACGCTATTTATTTACCACTATTTACAAATAAAAGTTCAAGATTATTTACATTTCGGTGCTCAAGTTACACCTCAATAAGTTCTAATTTTGTAAAGTCCAGGATATTAACTTGAAATATCAAACACATTGAATGTAACCAGAGTAAATGGGCCCCGAATAATACCTTATTTTCTTTCTTTATTTATAATTAATTTTAAATAGTACACTCTGGAGTATGGTGAGCTCATGATAAACCAGTTTTTTTTATGATTAATGTATGCTTTTTACTTTGCATACGCTTACTACAAACACAAAAAAACCCCATGTACTCTTAACAATAAAAAATTTAAATTCTTGAGGAACATTAATAAGCTTTCTATACACCTTTAGATTTATGTTTAAATACCATAATAAAAGTTAGTTATACGTATTATATTTAATACGCAAGATACTGCAAAATACCTTCATAGTTCACTCTCACACATCACAATAATTTTCATAGTTTATACAAACAACAAATTCTAAAGCGTTACCTGGAATTTCTTGAAGATCCCTACTCCGTTAACGAAGCCGTTAAGTTCCAGCACCCTCGGTTTTGTGGTTCTGCTCTGCTCGTCGCTGCCAGCTATTTGTAGATAAACACCCTCTAAGTTGTGCTGCATGCTATGCATTCACGATGCATCTAAATCCAAATCTAAATATATTACACTTCTTTTATAATTGCTTAATTTAATTCACGTTACATTGCGTCACTTCACGAGCTTGTTAAATTATGTTGCACCTCAATAAAATTTAGACTCGACACTATCCACGTTTCAAAATTATGAGGCCAATACTGTACTACTTAATTTAAAATTTGTATATACTTACAAGCTCGTGGTAAATTTCTGTACGTAGTCTGAAGCGATGAAAATACTAAGAGAGCCCTATTAATTTTTTTAAAGTATTTATACAATTCGAAATGCTACCTCTCGGCCACTCTTCACGCAAAATCCTTTATGTAAAATAATACTTCCTCAAATTTTGGTTCAACGGTTTTTAAAATCTTCGAAATTTAGCTCGTCGTTATGATATTTTCCGAAAAACCCGCATTCAATTTTTCCCGTGTTTGTCTGTTGTACAACTAACTATATAGACCAATGTGATATTTCGTGACGTCTTAAAAACCCCGCCTATATTAGCTCTATTCCTCTCTTATGCATATTATATGTTTCCTTCTAACCTTGTTTGAGTGGTAGAAAATCGATATTACTGTCCGCGTTCAATCTAACCCATGTGGACTGAATACGTGCGTTTCGAAATGAACTGCTATTATGCCTGTCCCATTCTGAAGCATTTTATTAATTGTCCATCCCTTCTGCGCTTTAAGGAAACCTTTAGTTAGCATTTATGCGAACCGTCCGACCGTTTACCCGATATACCTTGAGTACTGTCTTTTATCTATACAAATAAGGGGAACATGACATTTCGAAAACATGCAGGTGTTCAATTAACAAACGTTTTATAACAACATTTCTAGGAGTTTACGTTTCAAGGTATTTTATATTCAACGGTTGTTCGTTTGTTAGCAAGGCGTTTCACCTTGGTAATATCAATTATTCAAGCTCTTATGCGTATTAGACGTAATAACCCTTTCAACTAAACTCAATTAAATTAATTAATAATTTGCATTGGCTTCTACAATTTGTTTTCTTTACAAACCTAACTCAATTTTAATCACTACTTGTAAAATTTTGTTAATACTTGTTACTTTAAATTCACTAAATGAAATAAATTTCGCACGTAAATTCTGGTTGTTTCCTCTATACAGGGTGTTTGAAATTGTCTTGTTTATACCTAATATATATATATATATATATATATATATATATATATTACTCAAATTTAGACCAGGGTAGAAAATAAATTAACGACGTCAAATAATTTTAATCACCTTGTATAGAATTTTATTAGATAATACGCGTTTTTAAAATCGTGGAGCTTAAAATTTTATTCGTTTCATTAAAAATAAAGGATTTAAATTATTCACTAGACGTTTTCTATAAAAAGAAGCAGAATTAAAATGCTCAAATTGTATGTAATTTAATTGTTCCAAGTATTAAAACAAATAGAAATTACGTGCAAAATTTATATTAATTAATTCAAGTTTTAAGTAACGAGTATTAAACAAAATGTACAAATAATAATTAATATTTAATTAGGATTCGCTAAAAATTAAAGGGTAGAAGTCAATGCCATTCATTATTATTTTAATTGGAGTTAATTGAACGATTATTAAGGTATAATATGCACAAAAGCTTTTAAAAACCCAATAATATTCAAATCGTAGAAGTGTTATTTAAAGTATTACGATTTAACACCTGCGTATTTTTAAATATCAAAGTTCCAATTAATTTGTTTGGATAAACATGCAGCTTCTAGGTATATTGGAAACGGTCGGATGTTTTAACGGAAAGGCTAGATACGGGGTTATTTTACTTACGAATCCACGTGGATTGAAATAACCGATAATAAGGAATATCGATTTGTACCACTCAGGTAAGGGTAGAAAGAGATGGATTAAACGCGCAAGGCAGAGACACAGATAATAAAGGCCGGATTTGAGCAACGTCACTGGGTTTGCGATTGGTGGAAATAAGATGCAGATATGAGAGGTGTAAACGTAACGATTTCTATACAAAATTAATTGGTTGTTCTCGGACGTGTTTGCGAGCCGTGTGAACATTCTTGGATTTTCAACTTGGACGTGTGCAAATTTTGTAGAACCGCGTGCCGGACTGTCGAAAAGGGAACATAGTATGCGAAATTCTGAAAACTGGCCGTCGCGGGACAAAACCGACATACAGGCGAGCTATTATATAAACCCGGACTTTAAACAGTTTCGCTCTCTTAGATTTTCGATTTTGATTCAATACTTTAAACAGTTTGCTCATATATTTTGCTGATTATTGAATACTTTAAAACAGTTTGCTCTTTACGTGCTACGATACAAGTTATTATGCATTAGTGCACTTAGAAAAGAAGATAGAAGGTAATAAAGTCTAGTTATATTTGCGAGTATTACTGTACCATTTATAGAAATTAGTAACGATAAATGAATAAACAAAAGTAGGCAGTTTTGGGGTATAGCGTGAAAGAATTAGGAATTTCTTTGCTATTTTCGGGGGTGTTAATAATCAAATGTTATTCGTAATCGTGATTGGATCCACAAAACAAGATTTTGATATACTTAGATGAGTTCCTGAGAAGCTCTGAAACAACTTTAGATGAATGGTGGTGTAGAAAATTTTAGAAGCGTTCAGAATCAGAAGCCGTAAACATAACTCAGTTGGAATGGTGTGATTAACAAAGGACGATGTACATTGGAGCCACGAGTGCATTAACCTTCAGGTAACTTATGCTTTGTTGTTCGATTTTTGATGTTTTGGTGTGTGTTGAATAACTTTATAATTTGTGTGCTAAAAAATGGACAGTAGTGAATTTGTACAAACAACAAATTTTTAATTTTAAGGTAAAATTTTCTTGTTTAAGTAGAAAGGAGTATTTAGCAGTTTATGTTCTTGATTATGATGAAAATTTGGGTCTGTCTTTGAGCTCAATTAGACTAACCTCTTTGATTAACGTAAAGGGGTGGGAGTTGCTCCCTTTGTACTCAGACTCAGGTCTGCAAATATTGTTAAATTAATTAGTAGGCATCCTACAAAGACTTTAATTCTGGAAGCAAATTAAAATGATGACAAATTTAATCTTGAAATTTTATGATACTGAAATTTATGCTACAATTTAATTTTAAAATTTTAATGTATTATGAATATTGATGTAAATAGAGTTAACGTTGATGTTTGTGGTAGGAATGTGTTTGTTTTTTTTTATGAATGAGGATGAAGGTTTTAGCTAGGTGAGCAGCCGAGGCGGAAAGAGTAAAGAGGCGATTATCAGAAAAGAATCTACTAAGGACAATCACATCAATATATATATATATATATATTTGGATACTAGTAGTTTGATATCGCTGCTGTGACCATTACTTATGAGAAAAAGCGCTCTCCTTTCTAGTTGTCTTGTATATGTTTTGCGAAATTGAGCGATCGATCTTCCACCCCACATAGGACTTTATTGATTGCCCAAATATCTTCGAAGGTGGTCAAAGTGTTGTTGCTAAGGTGCCATGTAAACTCTTTTAAAATTCTAGACCTCAATCGTGTTTTATATACTTTTACGTAGGAAATATAGTGTCTATCATTTTTGTAGGTATCATTCACTGCCCGATAAATAACGCTTTTAGTAAGGGTTATTAAGTAATTTGCGAGATTTCCATTTTTAGTTTGTATGTCGATACCATAACACATTCTGAGATAAGAAGTTTTCTACGCTTTAACAGTTTGTTTAATATACCTTCAACGTTGCTCCAGAGACGTGTTGATAGTGGACAGGTAATGATCAGATGTCAATTGTCGCATATTTCATTGCACTCCGTGCAATTTTCGGAATCCTTAAATCCGGCCTTATACAGAAATGTTAGATTCACTAGTCTGTTTTTTGCAAACCGCCATGCAATTACAGCGTCATAGCCCAGCGTTGGCGCTACGAAGAAAGTTGACCAATTAACTTCATCATCCGCCCAATTTCCTGTGAGGGGTTCGTGGCAGTTTAGTAGTGTTGCTGTAATTATTTTTTGTATTTTGGTCCTGTTTGCCTTCTCAATAGAGACACGAATATCTTTCGATTTAGCATTTATATTTACAACATATTTATTCGGATCTGTGTTTCTATTAACTTAGCCCTCGCATCGCTTGATGAAAGCTGTAATTCTTTTGTAGAGTAAAACCAAATCATTTCGAACTAGTTCCGATAAACTCTGTAACCTGTCCCTTACTTGATCTTCTGACATCCAGACTTCGTGGTTGATGAAGTTCGAAATAGTTTTGAAGTTGCATTCCGACCATCTAGGACTGAACATTGGAGGTATCGTTCGTTCTTTTAACAGTTTATTGTATGTGGTTGGGAGGCTCCTGATATCGTTCAAGTTTCTGGGAAAGTTGGAGTATGTCGTTTGAATTGTGCTCCATGCACGTACAAGACATTGTAGAAAGGCATTAGGTTAATAGCTCTTAATTATTTTATTCCCATTTTCAAGTGTTAAGAGCTGCCAAGTTACTTCATATGGGTTGATTGTTGTCATCAAGTATTTTATAAAAATGGCCCAGTTTTCTTCTTGAGGGGAATTCATTAGACGGCAACCTAGAAACAGCCGAAAACTAATTCGTTTCGTCTGTAGATGAACTAGGTCAATGCCACCTTGATCTACCGACAGATATAAATCTCTAGACTTTGTCCAATGTTTTCCGCTCCACACAAAATTGATAAATATTTTTTGTAACGATTCCAACTGTTGATCGCTGAACGGTAGTATTTGCAAAAAATGCCAAAGTTTTGGCGCTACACATTAATTGATCGCTATTTTTCGACCAATAAGAGACAGGTTCGGAACCGTTTCCCCCATGTTTTCAATCTTTGTTCGAGTTTGGGAAGAATCACTTGGAATGTGATGTTAACATCTTGCTGGATATTACCCGAAAAGTGTATTCCCAAAATTTATATGCCTGTTGTGGACCATACAAAATTTAGAGGAGAATCTATTCGTGTTTTCCAAGGCCCGATCCAAAACCCTTTTGATTTTTGAACATTTATCACCGCACCAGAGTTCACTTGATATGTTTTCTGTATTAGCCCGAGCCGAACAAAATCACTGTTTTTCGATATAAACACCGAAACCTCATCAGCGTACGCGGCAGTGACAACTTTTACAGACTACGATGGTATAGATAGGAAAAAACCTTGGAGGGATTGTCGGCACAGTGAAAGAAATGGCTCTAAGGATAGTATATATAAAGAACTGAAAGAGGACACCTCTGGCGCACTCCCTTATTATGCTGTATTGCACTGGTTAATAATGAACCAACCTTTATGTGGGACATAGCGTTTCTGTATAACGTTTTATCGTAGCCGATAAAACTGGGTCCAAAGCCGAAGATCTTAAAAAGAGTGAACAGATATTCGTGGTTGATACAATCGTAAGCACCTTTTTGATCTAACTTCAGGACCGCTAGAGAAATGCTATTTTAATGTGCGTAGGCGATTAGGTCTCGATGCAAGTGAAGAGCGTCAAATATAGTTCTTCCTGGAATAGAGAAACTTTGATCGGATTGAACAAGTGAACCAATAACATTCATTAACCTCTTTGACAAAGCCTTAGCCAAAATCTTGTAATCTACATTAAGAAGAGATATTGGTCGCCAGTTTTCAATATACGATATCTGGTCTTTACCCTTTGGTAGTAACCCGATTACAGCAGTTGTCGTAGATTTGGGTAGCACGTTACGCTTGGTCCCAGAATTTCAAATAAAATTCGGTTGTTAGTCCATCCATGCCGGGTGCCGTGTTTTTGTTTAAAGATTTTAATGCGGCTGTAAAATCGCTCAGTACAAATTCCTGCTCTAAATTCATCTTATCGACGTTATTAATTTTTGGCAGGTTTGAATACAAATCGGAGTGCGTATCTAGAATACAGTGTTTTGTAGAGTATGTTTCCCGAAAATGGTTTCTAATACGCTTACAGATATCTAACGGATTGTTAACTACATTACTATCAATTACTAGTTCCGTTAGTGAGATAAAAGGATTAAAGGTTTGTCGCTCGAGTGCGGGTATGTCTGACATGTATAGATCCTTATATTTCTCGATAAGAATATTGTGTCGGGCGTTTCTGTGGTATGAGCGTTGTGTTTCCTTAATTATTTCATAAATATCGTTTACTTCTGCATCCGAAGGACGTTGAAGAGACTTTTGGAGTTGTTTGTTTAAATTCAAGAGTTCTGCTTTCAAGCTTTGCCGTTTCTGTCTCGTATCTTGTACTGTTATATGTTTAATATCAATTTTGATACTGTCACATCTACAGAGAGGATTCACATTTTGTAAATCAGTTATATTGATTTGCTGCAAAAACTCATGCATACATTCGACAAAATTGTTGTCTGATAATAGACTATTATCGAACTTCCAATATGGCGAGCGACAGCTTACAGTTTCGACTATGAGCTTCAATATTACTGTTAAGTGATCAGAGAAACTATTTTGGATATGTATGGTGCTTGAGGGAACTAACTAAATTGTGCGAACGGTATATGCGGTCCAGCCTTGATGCTGAGTTGGGAGTAGCATATGTATAGCCACCCTTGGCTTTGTTAAAAAATCTCCAGCAGTTATTTAAATTGAAATTGACTACTATTTCTCGTAGTCTATTTGCGATAGTTATTTGATTTTCAATAGAATGCAATCGATCGCTAGATGGTTGCAGCGTGCAATTGTAATCCCCGGCTAAAATTATTTTATCTTGGTTTTCGGTATCGTGAGTTCTAAGGTCGATTAAAAACTTTTTAAGAGCTTTTAGTATGTCTAAAGCCTTTAATGAATCATGAGGTAGGTATATGGCAATAATATGCCAATTGTAGTTGCCAAGTGTGACGGATAGATGCTGCAGGTAGAACGTATACAGTAGTTCGTTCCTAATAACCTGCATATTGTTTAAATTTTTAACCATTATTGCGGTGGCTGGGTTACAGAATACACTGTGTGTGTGTGTGTGTGTGTGTGTGTGTGTGTGTGTGTGTGTGTGTGTGTGTGTGTGTGTGTGTGTGTGTGTGTGTGTGTGTGTCGGCTCTCTAATATACGAGTTGGTTTGCTAATGGTAAACACAGAACATTGCTCTGATAACTAACTTTCGCACGTTACTGTTCTTTTGAGTACGTTGCATCCAATGCTTCCGGAAATATGCCCGACCGGTGCACTTAGGCAACAGTATTGATCATCATTTCAGGAATTAGTTACATATCCTTCTTTTCCTCATCGGTAGCATTTTAGACCCTATTAGGACCATCACCCGTTTCTGCCAAATGTCTGCAGTCCCTACACCTAATGCATTACTTCGCTTTAATACCCAGTTGTATAATGAAAGAGACTATCCGCTTTTGTGTTTGCGTCCTCTTAATTGATGATTAAAAAGGACGTTGTAGTTATCAGACGCCTATCTAACGTATAGTATTTAACTTGACGTCTTCTATCTTTTCATTGATGATCTCTAGCAACTACGTTGTATCTGCTAAAGCGTCCGTTTTCTGGATATTGATAGTTTCATTACTTGGCGCTTATTTGTCGATCCGGGCTTCGCAGTTATACCTTTGTATAGTTTGTTTTGGTTTTTTAACTGATTCTTAATCTTTTTGTGCTGTGATTATTTGTTTGTCAGATCGTGTTTTTATTGTGTTAACTGATATTGTGTTTTCGTTTCCATGTAGATTTTGCCTAACATTTCTTAGGACAACTTCAATATTTTGCCGTTTTCATCCACAATCAGGATGTTACTGGTATCATTGCTGTATAACATTACTTAACGTTTAACTTAATTCGATTTATAACGCATATGAGAACCACTCATTAATAAAGAATTACAAATGCCTAGGTAGTCGAGGTTATAAAATTAGCATCAAATCGTATCGGTGAAACATCTGTAATTAGTCATGTTGTAAAAACATAACAAAAAAGGTTATTTCTAATCCTGCGCCCAGAGCCAATTTCTGTTCTTATTGAACACCTGTGCAGTCTTAATGAATAATCGTTGCATAAAAGTAACATATCTATTCAAAATTAAATGACAAAGAAATTATTCCTGACTTAAGAAGCTGCCTCTGAAGAAAGTTGTTCTAGATTAGTTCAAGTTTTAATAATATCTACAAGTTATATTATATGCAGATTACGACGATCAAAAAAATAAGTTAAAGAATTTTGCTGTAGAAAAACTAATGCACGTTATTTATGTTGAACACCAAAGGGTAATTAATACTGACTCGCATTTACTTTGCAAAACCATTTTACGAATGCAGATTGCATGCACTGGTAAGTCGTCCAAACAAAAAATTCGTACTAGGTTAATAATTATAGTCCAAACTTGCTATACAAGTTTAATAAAAGTAAAAAAATTAGTTGAAAATAAAAACGAGATATTGAACTTGAAATTTTCTTGTAAAACGACCGCTATTTTAACGGCCCTTTGGCCCTTGGTTGTAAATTTTCACAAAAATAAGAACGTATTTTCCCGTTAAAAATGTAATTATCACATAAAAACAGCATTGTAGAATAGACTCTGATATTGCAAGTCAACAAATTAAAATGTCGAACAAAAACACACTTACGAGTAATAAGAGAAAAATGTATCTCTTAAAGAATATATTACACTAGGGTTAATTTTGACTGCCATATAAGAAGGGCGATACTCACTACTAATTGGAATGACAGAAAAAGCGATTTAACCGGTAATCCACTTTATTCACCTTATACTGTTTAAAGGGAAAATAAAGGAAATGCGAGGAAAATGGACTAAGCGCACAGGAAATTAGATATTTCAGATATTTGTATTGATTCACGAAAAAACGTGAAAAGTTCATCGCATAAAAATAACTTTCGCTGCAAAACATGTAGATAATTAGATCGATATTTCATGGTTGAGACGTTATGACACATCGTTAGAGTTTGTGGTGATTCCAATCAAAGATATCACTTTTAATGCAATCACGGTGTGTGATAGGTGTTTTAAAATCTCAGCCATCCTTGCATATAAACCAATTATTATTGAAAATATTAAATACCAAACTGAAAATATAGTTGTGAAATGATAGTAATGCCTAAAATAGTGCTGACATTACTCCAGTACAATTATAAAATTGATATCAACATAAGAATACTTTCTTTACATTTTTCATACTGAAAAAGGCAGGTGAGTGTTTTATAACTTTTACAAACCTCTCTATTTCACAGCTGCTACTAAGTATAAAGCAAAAATATAACTAAATAATTTAATAATCGCTACAGCTGCGGTCTAGTGCGTTTCTACAAATTCTTACCTTCAAGCCGATACTGTACACACTTCGATTTTGACATTTGTGAATCCTGCTCTTATGTATATGTTTTATGTATTTTGTTTAAATTGCCTTTGCTAATAATAATTATATTTATATTTAAAGCCCCATAACCTTTTTGTACCACGGTATCTCAAATTTTTCGTTCAAAATTCTTATTCCCTGACATTTTTTCTCCAAAAACTGTATTCCTTGCAGATGTCACTTCGAGCAGCCCTTTCTGAGATAATCGAATTTAAATGTTTAATTGCATATTAACATTTATCATAGCACTCCTTCACACTTTAGCCAGACGTAGAACTGATGCAAGAAGCTTGGAGCGTGTTTAAAGGCCAACAGGTCAACAACAACATCAACAAAATTTTACACAATAATAACCTAATAATGATAAGAATATAAGAATGAACTGATAAAGAACAAGAACAATAAATCACAAAGGCGATAACAAACCAAACAGAAATTTGTATTGAATCATAAATTGTTCAATGAAACTCTATGTAATTGTTTAAAATGACCCCCGTTTTCATATACACAGAGATTAATTCTAAAACGAAAATTGAACTGCACCCTTTGCATAATCTCTGCATATAACTGTAAAATATCTACTGAACTTTGTATTCGTGCCCACAATTTTTCTAGAATATATTATCTAGAATATATCTAGAATATATCATCTATTTAAGTGTTCCCCATAAAAAGTAGTCCACTGGCATTAAATCTGGTGAAGCATCATTTACTCTATCAATCCATCCATTCTGAAAATTCTCATTTAAGTGATTTCAGACGTTTAACGTGCAGTGTGGATATGAGCCGTCGTGTATGAACCACATAGTTTTTCTAATAGCCGGTGAAAGTTATCTAATAAATTTCGCAAATTCACTAAATGTTCTAGGTAATTTACACCATTTAAACCAGGTAATAAGTTAACAGGACCAATCATAAAACTGTCAATAATTCTGCTCACACGTTAATTTTAAATTCATCTTGATAATGCACAACCTTCACTGCATGCCGGTTTTCGTCGGCATAAATGTGTTTATTATGTAAATAAGTAATGCCCTTTCTTGTAAAACAGCATACATCCGTAAATAAAATTTTTCTATAACAATTTGGTTCATTTTCTCTCTGGTCAGTAATAAAGTGACAGAAGCCTGGTCTTACTTCGAGTCGATAAGTGCAAGCTCTTGTACTCTATGTAGGTTGAACGGAAGCAACAACTGTTATCTTGAAACCCTATTAACCGTATCTTTAGAAAATCCAATTTCCAAACCTAACTGTCTGGTGCTCAGACTCGGATCTTTTTCAACTCGTTCTAAAAATTTTCCTCAACCTACCGTGTTCTGATCGTACGATTCTGTACCTAATTAACAGTTGCGGGAACAAAAGTACCAATTATTAGAAGACGCCTTTCAACAGTGGTAAATGTTTGGTGGTTTCGTATGCGTCTGTTTTGAAATACTTCTTGGTATACTTTCACCGACTCTCGACCATTTCCTTGGCAATAACCATAAACTAATATCATGTCGGTCATATCTGCGTTAGTGTAGGGTACAACCGTAGCGAAAAATTCAAGAATAAAATGGTAACTTTTAAGATTACTATAAAAATTTGTTAGATCGAATCCTTTGACAGTACTCTTTTGTAATCAATGCTAATACTTAACACTGTTTAGTCGTTGCTATTACACATATTTAGTATGCAATAAAACATTTAAACTCGATTATTTCAGATGAGGAGAAAAAATGTCAAGGAATAAGAATTTTGAAGGGAAAATTTAATATACTGAGGCACAAAAAGTTCTGGGGCTTTAAATGTAGGCAAAGTGCTGCTGGTGACGCCCTTTGCAAGGTATATTGCAACTACTTACAAATCTGAATTTCCCATCTTATGACCCTTTAGATACCAAATTTCATGCAAATCCTGTTATTATTAAAATACCTATTTAAAAAATAGCTTAAAAAATAATAACTTTGACATCCTGTATCTTGGAAATCATCAACTTTTGGACTAAAGCAAATTGGGTTAGATCTTACTTTAGTCAATTTGTACAGACCTTATAGAGGTACCCTTTATATAATCTTTACAAATATATGAGTAAACAGAAGTATGCTGGTCAAGACGTTATTTATCTGAACAATATCAGCATAATTGTTATTATTAAGATGCCTATTTAAGAAATAGCTTAAGAAAATAATAACTTTGACATCCTGTATCTGAGAAACCATCAACTTTTGGACTAAAATAATTGAGCTAGATCTTACTTTAGTCTGAGGACCTTGTGATAGCATTTTGTACAGACCTTTTAGAAATACCCTTTATATAATCTTTACAAATATATAAGTGAACAGAAGTATGCTGTCAAGACGTCAATTGTCTGAACAATTTCAGCATAATTGTGCCGAAAGCAACTGCGTTAACTAGGTTAACGACTGTTGAGAAAATTATTTAAGAAGGCAAACGCTACTAGTTGACGCTAAGTTACAATTTACCACACCAAGGGGAACCATCAAGAAAAGCAGCACAAGGAATTGTAAGCACAATTATTTATCGACCTGCAAACATCAACCATAAACAGCTTACAATTGGTGTATTTAAGACTATCAAATCCGAAGGAATCAATTTTTGCGGAAACATAGGTTCGTTTAAAAGATTGATGTATAAAATAGGGTTTTGTTGAAAGAACTGCCAACACAAACCTAAAATCTTAATTGAGAACTCAGAAATTCGAGCAAAATGAGTTGATTATTTACGAAAAGTACAGTAATATCCAGTTCTAAGTAGACCTGCACCTTGAAGAACTTCTAGATTACTGTATTGTTGTCGTATTGTCGCAAGCTCCGTGCGTAGTTAAAAACTGAACTAGCCGAGGCATATTAAACATTAAAATTAAAGTTTAAAATTGAGATAAGGAAAATTCTTAATTTTTTTATTTATAATAGAAAAAAAGGGACACCGAGTCACTGCAACGATGTCTCAGCAATATATATATATATATATATATATATATATTACCGTGTAGGTTAAAGGTCAACGTGTGTAAATAGGCCAAGAAGGTATTTTTATAACGACCCTGTAGATAGGAAGATAATAATTTATTTATTTCGCTTCCAATCAATAATCTGCGTACTTTAGTATAAGACAAGCTAGAAAATGAAATACTTAAATTTTTAGTGTTAAATGACATATTTTTATGTAGCTTCGCGAGTTATGTGATCCCCCATTTATTATATCAATATAAAACTAATACCTAAGAAGGTTATTAGAAAATATTAGGAAATATTAGGAAAATGCAACAATGTAATTAAAAGATAATTCATTACAATTTATATTTCAGTTTATAAACGGAAGCGCTACAAAGTAGCACAAGGATAAGTGACACTGCAGATGTCAGGTCACAGACGGTCGTAGGAAGTCACGTACCGAGATTACGCAGAAGTAAGCCTGCAACATTGTAATTATGAATAGCTTTTAAGATATCAACTATGTATTATGAATAGAATCAAGTATAAGCGGACATTAGGTCCGCAAATTCCCACAGCACTGTGAGGGGGTAGGAGATTATATAAGGTCCGGGAGCTCCACTCGCAGGCGGTTCATCAAACGTTCAGCTTTTGCATTGCAGTTCGTAGATAGCTCACTTGTACAATTAAGTAATAATTTTGGACTTAGAGTAATAATTCAAGATTATCTAAATTCAATATTTAACTTCTGTATAAAACTAAATAAATGTGTTAAAGTTCAAAGAAGTCTTTTTAAAAAGGACCGCTCGAAGCCACAAACCTTAACTGGCGCAGCGGCAGCGGATGTCAAAAGGGCACTAGCGAATCCAACTTCGAGGAACTGGTGGTCCGGGAATTTCAATTCCGAATTTGGCAGAACAAAACAAAAGTTGGAGGAGAAACACGCATCGTTCAAGTCCAGCAATTGAAGGAGAAACAAGAATAGTTCGAATTCAACAAAAGAAAAATTGGAGGCGATACAAGCATAGATCAAATCCAAGAAACCAAAAAGAAAACAGAAACAAAGATAGAAATCAATGAAAACAACAAAGCAACTAGTGTAAGTTCATTTTCCTAAACCAATTACAATTCATTTTATTGTTAACAAAGACATTTGATATTTGCTAGTTTATGATTTATATATGTATATTAACTATTGTTACAAATACTTTATGCCATTTTTGAAAATAATCGACTTAGCAATTGCTAGAAATTATCTTCAAGCTGTTATTGAAATTTTATTATTATTTTACTTGTATATATGAGAAATATTTATAAAAACTTGAGACAACAAAAAATTCTGAGACAAAGAACTGAGAAAAACTATTCCGAGACACAAAAACTAGAGACAATAAAAAAAAGTCGCAGAGCGCACAAGAGACTAGATCACGTTTTAACTAACGTAAGAAAAATTCTTAGAAACAAAACCAAACCTCTTAAGATTGCTGATTCAATCTGAACTAACGCAAGAAAATTTTAGAATTTCTAATTCTACAACCTTAACTAACACAAGAAACGAATTCTAATCCCACAATAAGACAATTAACTGGCACACAAAAATAATTTAAATACACCGAGAATAAAAAACGAAAGCAAAATCGCGAGCAATTAAAACCAAAACCCTTATAACAACGCAACTATTCAAACTCGAATACCATCCATAAATAGACAACTTGCATTCTATTATTAAAACAACGAGAAGTATTCAAACGCAAAACCATCTTTAAAAAAGTGAATAAAAATCTAACCTTGGATAAATACGCATAAAATCTAATAATAAATCACATCAAAATCTATTTAAATACATCGCGAAAACCTATCAGAATTTAAGCATTATAAAGCAGCATAAAATTACGAACAGAAGCTTTTATAAGGTATCAATTTAAATTACTCAGAAAGGATAAATAATTACGGTACTGAGAACGCATTCAAACGTGAAAATATTATTATATATTTCAGTAAATTAACGAAGCACAAATTTCAGTGTATAAAATCGCGCGAGTACTGAATAACACCCACAGTATAATTAAAAATAAACTATAATAGAGACGCTAACGCAACTAATTAATTGACAACATTGTAAGCATTGCAGACACCTTACAATCGCATAAACCAAAGAGATAATTAATACGCACCTAATTAAATTTGGCATAATTAAAAAATAGAAAAGTAATAACTGACGCAACTAACGCAAAACATTCAAACCCGATAAATTACCACAAAAATTACTCAGCCTATTGAAGCTTCAGAAAATTAAAATTAAAATCGGCAAATCAAGAGTAAACTCAACCAAACCAATACAAAGCGTAAAACTCATTAAATAACACCGAAAAACCACAAAATAAATCCAATTTAAAAAAAAAAAATTTTTACTTTTTTAAAATTACCCAAATATTACCCCAGCCAAGATGACTAATAAAATGAAACTTTACTTAAAAATGATCCCCAGCTTTAACGGTAATGACCAATGTTTACTCATCAATTACATTTTAGCCAGCGAAATATTCCTAAAAACCTTTTACAAGCCAGGTGATAACAAAAGAAACACTTTGCTTATCCGCCTCATTATCAGTAAACTGACCGGAAGGGCACTTATTTGCAAGTCGCGAGGACGTGGACCAATGGGACGAGTACAAACGCATTTTGATTGCATATTTCGGCGATCAAAGGAACCTAAAATGTTTAGTAAGGATTTAACCGACCTTAGGATGGAACACAACCAGTCACCCTATCAATTTGGAATGCCAAGATGTAAGAAGCTTAATCTTGACAAAACTCAAAATCGAAGAAACCGACTCTAACGTAAGACTGTTAAAAACGAAAATGTACGACGAGATGGCATTAGATACCTCAAAATCGAAGAAACCGACTCTAACGTAAGACTGTTAAAAACGAAAATGTACGACGAGATGGCATTAGATACCTATCTAAATGCACTACCCGAACGACTTTCAGACAAAATTAGATTTCAACATCCCCAAAACTTAGAAGAAGCAATGAACATGATAACCGAAGAAGAAAATGTAATGTACTATAGAAACCGACTATATAACACCAACGCGAATAAAAGCTACACGCCAATGAAAACTATACAACCCGCAAGACAAATAAATCCACAACAAAAATTTAACCCATTCAATGCACAAACAAACCAAACGCGAACCAATAATCCACATTTTAATAACTCAAACTTTAACTTTATAACTAACAGTAAATTACCTTTCGATGTAATAGAATCAAACATTTTAATATTTGAAAAAATAGCCATAGTCAAAGGCTATGTAAAAAATAACGATATAACATTTTTAATAGAAATACCAATAGTAGAGATTAACAATTACAATTATTATCACTTATTTGCTTTTCCAATGAAAATGACTAGCACATACCAAGTTATTATTCCAAAAACCAAATTCCTATCCTTAATTGAACAAAGATATGGTTATACGAACGAAAAATGTAATAAAGTCACACCCAATCAATACTTATGCCAATCATTGACAACAACAACAATTCAAGAAGACAGCCCTTGCGAAGTACAACTACTAAAATTTATCAATCATTATGAAAATTGTGAAGCCAAACCTGTACAAATCAGGAACATGAAAATTCAGAAAGTAACGGAAAATAAATAGATAGCCATTTTCCCCACCGAAGTAATCGCAACAATGTATTGCAATCAAGATGAAAGTAATTTAGCATTAACCGGAAGTACGTTAATCACCCTTAAGAAAAATTGTTATTTGGAATTAAAAAACGAAATAATTAGAGTTTACCAAGATCCCGTACAAAGCAAGAAATTAGCAAATCTAACCGATTTACAAATCCAGATTACCCAAAACGAAGACGAAGAAATAATTCCAAAAACCAATGCAATTGGAACACCTGGAATTAGACAATCTCAACCACGCCATGAAACTCATGGAACACCTGAACGAGATCAAGACGCCCAAAGTGCACTATGATAACATTAGTGTATGTACAATTATATTGATTATATTGACTATTTTATTGATCATTTATGTAACTTACAAAATATTATTAGATATAAAAATAATAAAGAAAACAGTTTTAGATTTAAGAAACCCAAAAAAAACAAATGTACCCCTAGAAAATATGAATTTTGAATGAGATTAAACGAATTTAATTAAAAATCAAGAAAAGGTAAAAACCCTTAATTTTTAATGTACGTTGGGAGGAGTTATGTGATCCCCCATTTATTATATCAATATAAAACTAATACCTAAGAAAGTTATTAGGAAATATTAGGAAAATGCAACAATGTAATTAAAAGACAATTTATTACAATTTATATTTCAGTTTATAAACGTTCATGTGAACGGAAGCGCTACAAAGTAGCGCAAGGATAAGTGACTCTGCAGATGTTAGGTCACAGACGGTCGTAGGAAGTCACGTACCGAGATTACGCAGAAGTAAGCCTGCAACATTGTAATTATGAATAGCTTTTAAGATAGCAACTATGTATTATGAATAGAATCAAGTGTAAGCGGACATTAGGTCCGCAGATTCCCACAGCACTGTGAAGGGGTAGGGAGATTGTATAAGGCCCGGGAGCTCCACTCGCAGGCAGTTCATCAAACGTTCAGCTTTTGCATTGCAGTTTGTAGATAGCTCACTTGTACAATTAAGTAATAATTTTGGACTTAGAGTAATAATTCAAGATTGTCTAAATTCAATATTTAACTTCTGTATAAAACTAAATAAATGTGTTAAAGTTCAAAGAAGTATTTTTAAAAAAGACCGCTCAAAGCCACGAACCTTAATTCGCGGTAGAGAAAAATTAATAATTTGTATACGCTAATTTAATACAAGGTTGACTATTGCAGGCAAATATTAAAGCCACGCGGTAAATAGAAATCAATAATTGCTGCAACGGATATTTTAGCATCGTAAACTAAATGATACGGTAATTTAATTCGCAGAAGTCTACAAAATAACATTACCAAACGGTCGAGGAGTTCAGAGAATGAGAGCTTCAAGTAAATAAATATTTCTTTGAAAGCTATAAAACGAGGTGATAACATTTCACGGTATTGTACAGCGGGAAAGGCTAGGTTAACAAACGAGTATGTTATTTGCGAAGCAAAAATCAATAATTTTAAGGGACGGAGAGTCGTTAGCAAGCAATCAATGGATACAGAATACTTCAGCTGATAGAAGGACAAGCAGTTTTCAAGCGCGTGACAGACAGGTATATTCTAAGAAACAAATAGGTGAAACAAAGATGCAAGTTGTTTGTCGACGATATCGATTTTAGAGGCTCACATTTAGCGAGGGAACGGTAAATAGTGGAAGCTCGAGGAAAGTAAGGAAAACACGAGTTAGAGAGAAAATAGTAGTTATGAACGCACGACTGCAAAAAAAATAGAGACGCAGGCACTATGGGCGTGTTTTGCAGGTCGTCAGAGTATATGGAGAGGAATGGCTTTCTGGATTCGCGTCGACGGCTGCAACTGATTGCCAGTTTTTCGTGATAAAGCCGTGGTAGAAGGAGTGAATTCTGAGTTTTAAAAGTTCGTTGGGTATTTGAGTGGAGGAATTTAAAGAATTGTTTGTAATGAATGTGATAGTTCGGCAAAAGCTGTAGAAATACGTGACTTGAAGATTATAAATGCTCTTGCCAGGGGTGGTAGGGCTCTCTTAATCTTCTGATCCGTTTTGAGTACATTAAGTAGCATCGTGAAGACATGCTAATTTAAAATTAAAAAGCGCAACATAGTGCAATCTGTCCTACATTGTTACAAGTGTTGTAAATGCACGAGTTGGTGCTAACAGATTAAACCGGCTGAAAATAAATTAGTATAAATAATTGTACGAGTACAACAGGATGCTACTGACGTAAACGAACCAAGTATTTCTTAAACGAGAGTGCTGGTAGCATGTTAAATTGAGACGGAGGCATAATTTGGATGGATAGTGGTATAAAAAGCATCCACTAATAACTGGGGGAACTGGATGAACTAGTGGAGATGGAGTTGCTGTCCATGTAGGAGTGGAACGTGGAAAAATCCGAGGAGGTGGTACGTGCGAAGAACACTCCAAGTAACGAATTTTGTTTTATTGTTGAACTGTGGTGCTGGCATTGTGTTCTAAAGCCAGGTGTGTTTAGAATTATGTGGTGAAAATTTTATGATTTGAAAATTAATTTGATTACCGTATATAAAAGACAATTTTCTATTATTATTGAGTAAATAAAAACAGGAGTAATAATTTTTGATGTAAAGAGTAAACGGGTCTTTAGAGAAATTTAACCATGCAATATCTTATCCATATCAAGGAAAAAGGTTTATACTTTGAAAAATAAAAAGGTTGAAGTGCAATAACTCACAACAATTTAGATTAAAAAAAAAGGTGATATGTTTTATTGTAAATATAACAATGTAAATATTGAAATTGTCTGAATAATCATTTATGTCATATGAATAAAAGGGTGTATGTTTGTCCAAGGATTTTATTTTATTTTTGTATTTTGTTGTGTGTAAAGGTGTTGAAAGAATGTGTAGTTGGGGTAAGTATATCCTAGAGGTAGTGCTAGATCAACTTGGAGAAGCAATTTTTGTAAAAATCAAACTAGAACAAATCATAATCAAACTTCGAAATTGGTGTCGAAGTTGTATTTAGGTGCAAATTGCTGGAGTTATATTTCGATCACAAAAGGAGGAAGGAGGGTCTTCAAATAGGAGAGCACTGCATTTATATGACGCTCAAAGTGTGGGGCACGATTTTTAGGACATAATTCCAGTGAGACCACTGCATTTTTATGGCATCAAGTAGTGGGGCACGGAAAGAGAACATGGCAATATATATGTATAAGCAGTGGCGTAACTACGATTTTGGGCCCCCGCAAAAATTTTAAAGTGGGCTCTCTTTAAAATGTATTACTGTTACTGGCTTATATTTAGCCATATTTTTAAATTATAGTACATGTAGAGAAGGAAGCAGTATAGAATTAAATACATATACTATATTAATCAAGTGCTTTATTAATTATAAAACCAAATTACATAAATTCAAACTTATAAGTTAATTAATATTAAATCTACATATTTATACGCCGCACAAAATTATTTACACCTAAAAATTTGATACAGTAAAAACCTATGAGCTAGCAGACATTCCAAATCAAATTCAAAATTTTGTTTTTCTTGCATGTTTTGCTGCAAACGCGTTTATTGTATCCTCTATATTCATATTTTTGGCAGTGTCATGTTCTACTGCTAAGAGGATAAATCGTCTAATCTATCTTGTGAAGTGCGGTTCCTAAGATAATTTTAATAATTTTTAATTTTGAGAAAGATCTCTCCGCACTTGCAACGCTAACGGGTAAAGTTAGGTTTAACATTAAGGCTGTTATGGTGTTTGGAAAACTGCTAGAACCTGTAGATTTTGAAAGTACTAGATATTCTAAAAATTGTAAGATACCGTTAACATTTTTAATTCATCACAAATAAGTCTATTATTTTTGAGTGTAGTAAGTTCTATACCTATAGCATCATTTAAATCTTTGTAGTAAAATTTTTGCAATTGTTTTGCCTTAGATAAAATATCGTCTGCAGTTAAATTCAAAAATACATTAGGTTCTAAGAAATTAAACTTTTCGTTTACATGAAAAGCGATTTAAAACGATTCGACAGCTGTGAAATTATAATATCCATTACGCGATAAAATACATTTATTTTAAATTTAAATTCTTCATCATTAAATCGATAATCATTGGATAATTCATCGTAATGCTTTTTATTTTTGGTTGCCTTTTTTATAAATTCCGGTTTAATATTCCATTGCCCTGCAACTTTCGCTGCTTCCTCCTTGATGTTGGAATAGTTATTTCTTGTTTCCTTGAAAAATTTTAAAGTTTTTGTAATAAGAGAGTTATCTGATTAATATTCGCCTTTTCACTCTGAGCAGTTTGTGAGAGCTTGTTAAGCTCTTCTAGAATTTGACTTAAAAAACACTTAAAAAATAAAATTAAAATTATCCATGCTAGTTAATATTTGCTTTGCGTCATTTCGTTCATCTGTTTTTTGATATCATAATAATTTTATTAAGAGACATTACTATATCTTTATACCGAATTCTTATGGCAGCTAAAGATTTTACTCGATCCGCCCAACGTGTCGGATTTAAGCGTTTCAATTGTGTGAAATTTTCTTTAAAAACAGAAAGCCAATTCCATCTTACTATACTATTAGCAAAAATGTATATATGTTTTCTAAAAGTAGAAAAACGATTCTATTTCTTTTATACCTTTAACGGCATCATTTATGACTAGATTTAAGTTATGGGCACTACAGTGCATATATAAGGCTGCAGGCTCTATGTTTAAAATTCTCTTTGCACGCCAGAATACGTACCGCTCATAACGTTAGCTCCATCGTAGCCCTGCCCTCTACATTTATTTATATCTAATTGCATGTTGGTTAAATTGCTTAATATAGTATTACATAGTCCTTCAGCAGATTGGGACTCTACTTTTGTAAAACCCACAAAAGTTTCACAAATATCTATTTTGGTTACCTCTCCCAAGCTGTCTTTTAAAATCAATATATCTTACAATTTTACTTAATTGATCAATCTTAGTTATATCCTGTGTAGTGTCTATTATGATTGAGAAAAAGGAGCGGATCTAATTTTATTTAATAAAATATTTTTAAGTGTGCGCTTAAAGTATTAATAATATCGTTTTGAATTTTTGGGAAAGATATTTAATTGAACCTTTGGGTCGTTCAAGCACTTTTGTAATATAGGATCATAGTTACTAATTAAATGAACTAAACTTAAGAAATTACCGTTGTAACTGTCTTTTGAATCAGAAAACTTTCTCTATGTCCTCGAAATGACAGCATGCGCTGGGATAGTGTTAAAGTAACATTGAAAAGTCTGTGTAAAACATTTTTCCAAAATTCAGTTTCTTGTTTTAATAGTAGAGTATCTTTCTTATCTATGGTATAACTTTTTTCCACATATCGTAAATAAAACAACAAGTTAAATGAGATTGAGCAAGCAAATGCTCTTTAATTTTTTGATAAACCCTGCCAATCATTAATTCCGGTCGTCCAACTTGACCTTACTGAAGCAAACAGCCAACATGGTTGACAATAAACACAATTTTTAATTTAGAATAACACAACCACCCATTTGAATTGTGTGGTAAGTTTAACGTATTGCTTTTATTTTTGCTTGCAGTTATTAAGTAATAATAGTGAACTGAAAAACTTCTATTTTTATTATCTTTAGGAAACGCACCATCTGGTCTACACAATCCGTAATTAATTATTTCTTTTCTTAAATTGTCATGTTGTAAAACATTGATTTTTAAAAATGTGCAAAATCGGTTGGATATTCTTTCGTCAGATCCATAAATAGTTCATTAAGTGAAAAGTACTACTCACATTTACCTCTGTAATTGTAGTGGTATCTAGTTCCAAATTTCTATCGCGGCCGTCATTATGTGATGTACTTGCGCCCTGGGTGAGAGTTTTTAAAATTGTTGACGACTGCTGTTCGTCTGTAGCGGAACTAGTAGATGCTACTGTCGAAAGCCCAATTTCTTTCATAGATTGTTCTTGTTTTCGGACTCTTTAGAAGTAAAAGGAACTTATTTTTGGAATCTTGCTCTTTGATTCTTCCAATAGTTTCCTTTTTCGTTTTTTGCAGCGCCGCTTGTAGTGCTCATTGTATATTATTTCCTGCAATTTTGAATGAAATTAATTATAATGTAATTAGATAAGTAATAATTATTTAAAAGCCTTTTGAAATTACAAATAACACATACATACTTTGCTTTAAATGCTTTAATTAACAAAATATAAATGATTTTTATTGAATGCTTAAAGATTTATTTATATGTATTTCTCAGCGCGACTTCAACTATGATCAAATCAATAGTAGTTTAATAAAAATAGATATAAATACTTACGTTTAAATATGAAAGACCTCCTGTAATACGAACACAACACTATTGAGTAAAACGTACTGGAATGCTTTTTACTTCCTTTCCGTTATATATAATGCAGCTAATGCAAATACGTTGCAACCAGCTGACTAGAAACCACAAAATGAATTTCTTTCTAGTATTATATTTCTAGAAAGCGAAGGTTACTAAGCTACCTGCCATCCTGTGAATCTGTACTGTACAGACAATAGCCCTTTATTCCTATTTAAAATCCCACAAACCAAACTAACCCTACTATACGTCGTTTAATAATGCTTTACCACTTTATACAACTTATCACTTAAGAATAATATAGACATCTTTGTTATTAAAGTTTACAGTCTCTTTCATCTGTTTATTAACCCTTACAAAATAGGACAGAACGGATAGAAAGAAGAAAGGATGCAGGCTGCAGGTGGTGTTCAGTATTTATCTTAATTATTATTTCTTGTATTTCAGCAGTTCCTAGTAGTAACATCAAGAAAACGTTCGTTAACCTGCGGTTTCTGAATTATCTGCAATATTTTCTTGACCGTTTCTTACCTGCCAAATACGTTGAAGATGAATAAGTTGAGTTTATTATCGTTTGGGCCTTCTTGCACTTGGGGCCCCCCCGCATAGCGGGGGCTGGCAGGGGTGTAGTTACGCCACTGTGTATAAGTTATTATTTTATCTTATTAACTGCAATACGTTAGTATTTATCAACTTACCTTGTGTAAAAACTACTTAAAATATTTATATATATAGATGTGTGTATATATATATATAATATATATATATATATATATATATATATATATAATATAGGTAGCTTCTCGAACGGTAGTAATATCCATATATGTGATGGTTTCTTGGAATACACTCGTTCGAGTGCATATAAATATAAATATATATATATATATATATATATATATATATATATATACATATATATATATATAGAATAAAAAATTTTAATGAGTCTTAAAATAATATTAAAGAATGAAATTTAATGGCAAGTGACTCAATATTAGCCACAAGGGCATCCTGTCGACGCGTTTCGCCCCTATTGGGGCTCATCAGGACAGGAGTAGCAAAGATGTAATATTTAACACTAACACATTATGGGAAGTACAGCATCACCTAGTCACAATTTATGCCTTCGTGCTGTTTCACCTGACTTTGCAGGTTTTATCAACAGTCGGCACGGAGGAGATCCGGCTCAACTGCCTTTTTCCATAGCCAAAGATTATAATTATAATTTAAATGTCATTGTCATTAATTTATTATGGTTTTCTGAATTACTGCTTTTTAACAAATAAAGCTCGCATAGATTGTCATGATTAAGGGAATAAATTACCCGAAACGTCGACAAATTTATAAATGAGCGTTTTTTTTATTGACTAGTGGACGAACATATTCCCAAAGAAGATAATAAACAACTTAAAAATTTATATTACTAATAGATATAACGTCCGATAACACAGCAGTGATATATATATATATATATATATATATATATATATATATATATATATAGAGCTATGAACAGTTCCTACAATTAGAAGTCGTATTAACTTTCCTGTAATCTCTGCCCACTATTATTTCGTTATATAACCTTCCTGGTCACAGCTCCTAACGTTGCCGTTGCCTTTTAAAACTTTACTGTTGTGTTCGTCCTCGGCCTCTTTCCTCTGCGTCTCTAAATCTTATAATTCCTTGAATTTGTGTGTCTCGGCTAGCTCAATCTATTAAACATAGAGTGCCCTACGTCACGACAATAAAGATTATTTAACCCCTTTTCTTGAAAAGTCAAATGTAGGATACTCAAACGTGGGCGGTTCCGTGGATCCGACAGCTTCTCGTATGATTGCTGATCACGAGGTCCCAGGTTCAATTCCCGACACGGACCGCTTGAAAGATATTGGATGAGCGTTTTTCACAAAAGTACGATCACGTTCAGATGAAAGAGGTAAAAGGTAAGTACGTGTGTGCGTGCGTGTATGTGTGTGTGTGTTGCAACGCACGCTAAAGATCTCTATCTTGGTTGGCATAGCAAGGATTCAGCAAAATTCACAATTTTCCAGATATAAAAAGTCGCTCCTAACTAATGCAGTACTTTTCTTAGAGCGTGGAGAACTGAAATATATGGATATCCTAAAACTTCGATATCGGATTTTCAGGAACCAGCATCTGAAGCGTACTGACGGATTCATCTCTACTCTCCAAGGATCGCAAGACTCCATTCTCTATCTATATGGTATCCCATTGTGCCCTATTCGACTTCAGGGCGCTATTCAACTTCTATCTCCTCTGTCACTCCAACCCAGAAATACACCTAGATCTTTGTCATTATCCTATTTGGTTCGCAACTTTAGCAGCTGCCAATCGTCATTGATCACGTTAGTCCATCCGAGAAAATCATACTACGTTTCTATCCGTAAGCAATGGCTAAGATCTTTGGGGAAATGTCGTCTCGAAAGCCACAGTCTGAAAATACAAACGGTTTTCATACGCTAAAAGCCATCTCTCGAACTGACCCTAAATGTCAACTACTTCAAGTTTATTGCAGCACAAAGTGTACGATTTCCTTCTGTTAGTGTAAAAACTTTTGCAGTTTTCCCTTTAATATATTAGAACTCTATCACAACGCGTGAAGTGTACGAACCTTAATTTTTAATTCCTTAAGCTATTTGGCAGACACCGAAGGGGTCGGTGTGGCATTCTAAGACACACTACCGCAATATGGAAGGCAACGGGAAACCACTGCTACCTCACAAGTACACAGCGTACCTAAATTATATTGAAGATGATGGCACTCTATGGGGTAAAAGATCCCCATTCAGATCTCCGGGAGAAAAAGAATCGGAAACAATGTCAGAAGTATGAAACAAGGAGGTAAGCTAGAGAACTTAAAAAGTGCAATGAATAGGTTAATACTAGACATAGTAGGGATCAGCGAAGTTAGCTGTCAAGAGGCAGTGATTTTTGGAGTGGAGATTTCAGGGTAGTCCGTAGGTTTATTTGGTTTAGGCACAACAAACGACAGGGGAAATATGTTGGTAGAATTTTACGACAAAAACAATTTAACCATCATATACGCATTATTTCAACATCATGCTAGAATAGGATACACATCGAAGATGCCAGGGAATATAAAAAGATATCAAATAGATTACATTCTTATTAGACAACGGTTTAGGAATCAAGTAAAAGACTTAGAAGCTATCCAGAAATAGATATAGGCACTGACCACAACGTCGTAATTACGAAGGCCGCCATTAAATTTCAAAATTTGAATAAAAGGGCACGGAAAAGGCACTTTGACTTTGTGAAGCTAAAAGAAGATATCCACGAAAGATTTCAAAAAAAAAGATATCGGGAAAATTTCTGATACTAAGGAAGTAGAAACAAAATGGAATAACATTAAATTCAGCTTAGACATGGCGGCCAGAGATATTCTGGGGTATACACAAAAGAAAATAAGAAAAAATGGGAAACAGAAGATTTCCTGAATTTAATAGAAAAAAAACGAGAATGTAAAGATGAATCAGACGAAACAGGAAATCAGAGATACAAAGTCATAAAATGGGAAATGATTCGAAAATCCAGGAAAGCTAAAGAACAATGGATTGATGATAAGTGCAAAGGCGTGCAAACTAAGATGAAAATAGGAAGCATACAAAAAAAATTAGAATGAATTATAGGGATATAAAACCGTATAGCAAAAATAGAAGAGACACGAGAGGAAACGTCATAGAAAATGCAGAGAAAGTCGTTAGATTGTAGGTATATCTAGGGAATTTATATGCAGGAGAGGAACTAACAGCATTTGAACGGGAATCAGACAATGAATATGATGACGTGGGATATCCTATAATTAGAGATGAGTTTGAGTTAGCACTAAAGGGTATGAAAAATGGTAAGACGCCGGGTACAAGCAGAAACTCTAAAAGCCGCTAGACAAGTAGTAACAGAACGTCTTTTACAAATTGTAAGCTATATGTATAAGACAGGCGAGATACCTAAAGATTTCCAACATAACATTATAGTCACTATAACAAAAAAGAGATGCGCGGATTGCTGTGAAAATTTTTGAACAATAAGTTTGACAGCACACATGTCAACAATACTAACAAGAATTCTACAAAGACGAATGGAAAACAAGCTGAAGCAATATTAGGAGAAAATCAATTTGGGATTAGGCGAAACAGGGGAACACGGGAGGGTATTTTAGCTCTGATGGTGATAATGGAGAAAACAAGAACACAAATAGGAAACGAGAAATTACACAGGTTAAGGATTTCTGTTACACAGAAAGCCAAATAAAGCGAGGTGGGAAGAGCTCGAAAGATACAAAGCAAAGATCAGCACAAGGTTGTGCTACATTTAACAAGAAAAAGCAACTACCGTGTTCAGTAACAACAAACTTAGAAACAATGAAGGGATTTCTTAAAGCATATGAGGAGCATATAAATGTACGGCTGTGAAACTTGGACAGTAGGAGAATCAGACAGGTAGGAAATAGAAGCCTTTGAAATGTGGTGCTACAGACGTATGATGAAGATGGCATGGACAGACAAAGCTAAGAAGAAAGAGGTGCTAGAAATGGTAGGGGAAGAAAGAAATATGTGGAAAACAGTTATAAATATAAGAGATGATAGGCCACATACTAGGGCATGAGGGACTAGTGCGGAATATATTAGAAATAGAGATAGGAAAAAAGAGAGGTAGAGGTAGACCTAGGTTGGACTATTGTACATAGATAGTTAAAGATGTAGGCTGTGGAAATATCAGGGAAATGTGTAGACTAGCCCAGAATAGCAATCAATGGAGGTACGCGTCCAACCAGTTCCAAGAGGGAAAACCTAATGACAGAAAAAAATAATTGTACTTAAACCTGATAATTATTATAAGCAACAGCAGGTATTGGTTTTGCAACACTCTCAACTATTGTTAATTGTGCGAAAGCATTTACTGAACAACTAGTATTTCGGCAAATGTCTAAGTGTTCGTGGATCTTGGTGCCACAGGCTGCTTAACCCCCTTCACATACCACTGGATATCTGTAAAATCGGACATACAATTAGAAAGTAACAGAAAAGGCACCGTATTGTATCTAGGATGTGGAAATTGCAGGGAACTATGTAGGTTAGCTCAGAATAGAAATATGTGGGGGTACCAGTTTCAAGACGATACACCTTGTTCAAAGGGATGTATTGGAAAACCCTTAATTTAGCAAATGTTCGAGCGTTGGGGGATCTTGGTAGCCGCAGGCTGCTTAACCTCCTTCACACACCCTACATTTGATTTCCTAATGGTCCACCCGAAGGTACTACATTGGTCAGGAAGCGAGTTCTTTTTTACCCTGGAAATTTTTTGAATTTAGCCGAACCCTTGCCGTTGCAAGCAAGATAGGGATCTTTAACGTGCATGACAATACTCACACAAGACCTCCATTTTACCTTTCATCCGAGCGAGGATGTGCTCTTGTGAAAAATGCTCGCCTAACAATTTTCAAGTGGACCGTGTTGGGATTTCAACCCGTGACCTTGGTTATGGTAGTCACACGCATCCGAACGAGGACGTATTTTTGTAAAAAATGCTCGCCTAACATTTTTCAAGCGGACCGTGCCGGAATTCTAACTCGGGACCTTGGGCGTAGTAGTCACACGCATATCAACTACGCCACAGAGCCGCCTTTCCCTTCAAATACCGTGCATTTACATTTCCAATGCTCCACCCTAAGGTACTACATTGGCCAGGAGGCGAGTTTTTGTTGTCTTTAAATTTAGAATTTTGCTGAGTCCTTGCCGTTCCAAGCAAGGTAGGGATCTTTAACGTGCGTGCCAACACTTACACACGGGACCTCTATTTTACCTCTCATCCGAACGAGGGCCTATTTTTTATGAAAAATGCTTGCTTAACATTTTTCAAGTGGCGTGTATTGGGATTTGAACCCAGGACCTTGGGCGTAGTAGTCACATACATACCACTACGCCACGGAGCCGCCTACCCTTCACATACCGTGCATTTACATTTCCAATACTCCACCCGAAGGTACTACATTGGCCAGGAGGCGAGTTTTTGTTGTCTGTAAATATAGAATTTTGCCGAGCCCTTGCCGTTCCAAGCAAGGTAGGGATCTTTAACGTGCGTGACAACATTCACACATGGGACCTACATTCAACCTCTCATCCGAACGAGAGCGTAATTTATGTGAAAAATGCTCACCTGCCATTTTTCAAGCAGTCGGCCGGGTCGGTATACGAACCCAGGACCTTGGGATCCGTAGTCTTACGCTTACTACATTGATCCACGGCGACGCCCCCATTCACATACCACTGAATATCGGGGAAATAGGGTATATATTTTTAAAACAATTGAAGGGGAACAGAACTGCATCTAACAAAAAAGAGCAGCGGCTGTGTTTGAAGATAACAAACATAGAAACAAAGTGAAAATTGTTGAAAACATATGTGGAAAAAAAAATAGGTGATATTGTAACGTTAATTAGCGGCTGCCACGTTGGGCGCCAAATTTATGTTACGTTGGCTCGTAGCCGTGCGTAACACAAAGAAAATCAAAGAAATGACCGGGCTCTATCGGAAAGTAGGGGGGGTTGTAGAAAGCAGACTGACATATAATGTATGCGGCGGTAAGGAGTTAGTAACAATACCTGCAAGAAAAATTAGTTAAGCAAACCTGAAAAAAAAGAATAAGTATAGCAGCAATGAAAAGTCTAAGTTATTCAGTACTTTGTAGAATGTAAAAAAAGAAACTGTTTGTATAATCTATATAATATAACAACGGTAAAAGTAATACAGAAAAATGTTTAGTACAAAGTGAGGTAATATTGGGGAGTAGCAGAAACGTTTCCTCACACACCAATTAAACATAAATCAGACAAAATGTTGACAAAAGATAAATAGATAAGACACAATTGGTATGAGTAATTCAGTAGTATTGATTTTTCTTTCTTTCTTTTTTTTTCTATGTTTTAAAATAGCATGCAAGTCTATTGTAAAAGGTATCAGAACGACAAAGATATGGTGAAGCAACGGATAGATATTTAAAGTAATAACCAGTAGGAAATAGTTCAACTTACAAAAGTCCTTCAGCAACGCTTCCATGCAACTGAAGTGTGGGATTCAACGATGTCCTGCACTAACGAAGCACTTCACCCTTTACTGTGAGGGTGTTGATGGAACTTATCACACGTTACACTAATCACACCTACGTATTTCACTGGTGTTAGCAGCAGACATTATCACGCGTCGGAACTATGTAGCATTGATAAATTTCTTGTTAATTCTATTTCCTGAGGCAACAATCTCGAAATATTTTGTAGCACTAGTTCAATTTCATCTGGGACCAAATGTAGATTATGTTTATAAACATCCAAAAAGCAGTGAGAAACTGCAACCAATACCTTTGTAAGCCGGTAATCTGTTATATTTCGCAAATACGGAAATTTGCGCAAGCAAAGATCTATTTTAGATTCTTTGGGGTTAGAAAATTCAGAAACTACAGTATCAACTGTCTTTACAAGTGAATGAGATACATGTTTATAAGAAGCAACCTTTTTGTTTAGAAACACTCAAGCTTAAAAACTGTATTTGGATAATCCAAAGTATGTACTACTCTGATAAAAAGAAAAGGACCGCGAAACTAGATCGCACACCCAGTTCAAGTATAAAAAACACAACTCCACAAAAAAAACAATTAGTAAAGCAACGCGTACCACTAAAATAATGTTCCGTAAAACAAGCACGTGCGGTCGAGTCAACAAGTTCTATCACTTTTATTTCTAACAGAAAATCAACAAAAACAATTAGTAAAGCAACGCGTATCACTAAAACCGTCCGTCAAATGTTCCTTAAAACATTTATCTCACAAGAAAAACAACTAAAAAACAATTAGTACGGCACGCGTAAGCAATAAAACCCGTTACATATAAAAGCATCTTCCTTCAAATGTAATCAGAACTACACTGCTACAGTTAATATACAACTTTTATTTCACAAGAAAAACAACTAAAAGCGTGCCGTGCTTGTTCATGTGTTACGTTAATCTCTTCCGCATTAATTCTCACTATTTTCAAAGCAAAAAGGAAACACTATTTTTAACGTAAGTAATATATACGAACGAAGAACAAACTCCAACTCTGCACTCTAATCTGTTCATATAAACTCGTCGTTATTACAACCGCTTATCGCCTCTTATCTAGGCTTGTATATTCACATAAGGAACTAAATTTATACGAGCGGCAAGCCAAGAACGATGCAATTTATCTATCTTTAAATTACTACACACGAGTTAAATTGCATACAATTCTGAATTATTCCGAAGTATTTCCTTTATACAAACAGCGATCCCAAAGAAACGATGTATTTTTAAGTACGTTAACAGAAAGGAAGCGTAAAATGTTAAAACTACAAAAATGCCCGTTACAATATAGAAGGGCAGGATATGTTGTAAAGCATTTTTGGGGAATATTGCGGGATATATTACAAGCAGAGATAGGAAAAAAAGAGGTAGAGGTAGGCTTAGATCAGACTAATGCACGCAGATAGTGAAGGATGCAGACTGTGGAAATTTCAGCGAAATGTGTAGGTTAGCTCAGAATAGGAAACAGTGAGAGTACGCGTCTAACCAGTTCCAAGACTGAAGACCTAATGTTGATGAAGCTATTTGTTATTCTATTGATTACATTTTTACGCGCGTGCTGTCTCTACCTTTTGGCGCTTTCGCAATAATATACATATAAATGGATAGTTTAGACGTACAGGATTGATTCTCAACCTTTTTTTTTTGTTGCTGTATACTTTTATTAATTTGAAAATTGGCGGCACAATAACAATAAAATTAGTTTAAAAGAATTTTACTTTGTATAAGGAAGCAATCCTAATTTGAGATTGGTATTAAAATAAGGTTGTCAACCACGTAAATTGGAATGTATAAGTCTTTAGAACACGCCAAAATATGTAAATTTTAAAACGAGTGGAGTAATTTATAATTCATAGAGAAAACCAATATCAGCAATAGCAATAAATAATGAAGACAAGATAATGTTCCCATATGAAAACGATTTTATAATTGACGTTCTAAATCATTCCAAGCAAGAATTAATAATTAACTCCCATTGTTAAAATTTCACTTCCGAAGTGATATAAGAACAAATAAGATCTCATTTTCTTAGTTCTACATTCTCCTAATTATAGTGTATTGTGTTTATGGTTATATATTTCAAGCTAAATTAAAACTTTAGTTCTTAAGGAACTCCATTGCGCTAATTACATTGAGAAATAACCAAGTAATGCAGATTTGAATTCAACTAAACATAATTAACCGTTGGTTATATAATTGGTTTATGTACACAGTTTGTTGCTCTCATGAGAGTGTATCTGGACCCGGAGCGCACCAGTTGGTAAGAAATGTAGGTCGTTTGAGGGCATCGTTATTATTTGTGAGATCGAAAGTTACTAGTTTCTACATCAATATCATACAAAGTGAATTTTAGAAAAATTGTTAGAGAACAACGGTCACATTCTTTGAAACACTTCAAGTGATGTAATTCACCAAAAACCGAAGTCGAATGGTTAGTGATAACCTAAAAATTCGTTTTAGAATATGTCTGCAATGACACGTTGTCTTTTATTTTAGTGGAATATTCACCGGTAGTCCCATTTAAAAGATACAAGAATTCTTAAAAAATAAACGGCTTAATTTTTAATTGAAGTTTGGTTTTTGCTCGTTTTCAAATGAAATGATAGGGGTGAATAGTACACGTGCAACAAAATTAAATAAGCTGTATTATGCAAAACCATACACCAGAGAACTAAAATTAAAATACACTCCTACTCTTTTGAGTTTTGCCTATCTTTGGCATATATAAAAAAGTAGTCTCCCATAACAAAAGTAAATTATAAGGTAACAGTTCGGTTTAGAAAGACAAACATTTTTAGGGGTCGTATATATATATTTCGATTCGACTTGGTCCCCTGAGTCTAACGATATACGACTTTTGTTTAGGAAACGACCCCTTAAAAAGTTATGGCCAATATACTAACCCATGTTAAGCATATGGGAATTTTTTTTTCTACCAAAAAATTGTCTTTTTCTTAAAACCAAACCTAACCCAACGTAACCTAACCTAACCAAACCTAACCCAAGCTAACCTAACGCAACCTAACCTAACCAAACCCAACCTAACCCAACCTACCCTAACGTAACCTAACCTAACCTAACCTAACCAAACCAAACCTAACCTACGGGAATTTTTTTCTACCAAAAAATAGTTTTTTTTCGTAAAACCAAACGTAACCTAACGTAACCTAACCTAACCGAACCTAGCCAAACCTAACGTAACCGAACATAACGTAACCTAACCTAACCTAACCTAACCTAACCTAACGTAGCCTAACCCAACCTAACCATACCAAACCTAACCTAACCTAACCTAACCTAACCCCTAAAAACAACAAAAACAACAAGAGGTTCACAATTTTTTATTTACTCAAGAATGTAATTTGAATGAAGCTAAAGAATAAATGTAAAATTAATGAAGCACGTGAATCGCCATATTCATGGCGAATAGCCTGAAGTAAAGCTTCGAAAGGATCTCTAGCATATTTATAATTCCAGCGACGCCTGCGGTATTCGCATAAGTGATCAGTGATCACCAAATATACCCGAAATGTCATTTAAAATTTTTCCAATAAGTTTAACATGGGACAGTTTATTGCCAATAACTTTTTAAGGAGTCATTTCCTAAACAAAAGTCGTATGTCTTTAAACTCATAGGACCAAAACTACTCTAAATATATATACGACCCATAAAAATATTTGTCTTTTTAAACCGAACTCCAGCCAATTATAATAATTTAAAAAAGAAAGTATCTGATTCTGTACCACATAGAATACACAATAAAACGACATAAGCATAATAAATGCTTTCCTCTGCTTTTGCCCACAAGATTATTGAAAGGAACAATAAATCCGTAATACGCAGATATTAGTTTGTTGCCCTTGAGATCTACTGGCTCCAACACAAAAGCCGCGTCTCCTTTTGGTAACATAGAAACGCCAGCAAGTAGAGGGACAATAAAGGCATTCTTTACTTTACTACTTTTTCTCAAAAAAAAATATACCTCAATATCATCTTCTGTCCTGAAACTGGTTAGAGGCGTACCCTCATTGTTTTCTTATTTTGAACAAACCTACACATTTTTCTGAATTTCACACAGTCTGCATCTATCACTATCTACGTGCGTCAGTCTGATCTATGTCTACCTCTATTTCTTTTTTTCGTAGTATTTCCCAAAAATGTCGTATTCTGCACTTCTATTTCTCCTATTTCTTTTTTGTTTTTTACAGCTATCTTTTTTCCTCTACTATTTGTATAACATATTTGTTATTAACTTTGTCTGTCTATTCTATCATCCTCATACATCTGAAGTACAACATTCCTGAAGGCGTCTATCTCTTTCTGTTTGCTTTTCCTACTGCCCCAATTTTATAGACTTCTGTGCTGTACTCCACACAGATGCTCTCTACAATTTTCTTCTTGTTTCTATGTTTGTTGTCTTTGAACAATGCCGCTGTTCTTTTTTGTTAGATGTAGTTTGGTCCTTTTCTATTGTTTTACCTATTTCCCTGATATTCAGCGATATGCGAAGGGAGGCGGCTCCGTGTTGTAATTAGTATGCGTGTGATAACTATGCCCAATGTCCTGGGTTCAAATCCCGACACGAAAAATGTTAGGTGAGCATTTTTCACAAAAATGCGCCCTCGTTAGGATGTGGGGTAAAATGAAGGTCTCGTGTGGTGAGTGTTGTCACGCAGGTTAGAAACCCTTATCTTGCTTGTAACAGCAAGGGTTCGGCAAAATTCAAAATTTCCAGGTAAAAACTCGCTTCCTGTCCAATGTATTACCTTCGGGTGGAGCATTGGAAAATCAAATCTAGGTATATGAAGGGGGCATTCTTTGGCTGCCATGTTCCCCCAACACGTGAACATTTTCCGAAATGATAGTTTTTCCAATAACAATTTAAGTACGCTGTGTACTTGGGAGGTAATGTGGTAGTTTCCCGTTGCCTTCCACATCACTGTAGTGTGTCTTAGAATGCCATACCGACCCCTACACCCTACAGTCTCTGCCACTCTAAGTACCGAGAGAGTCGCTGCTGGTTTTTCACTAAAGACCCCACTAATTTGGTTAAACCTATAGTTTGGTTTTTTAGATCACTGGAACTGTGAAACCGTTCTACCAGTTCTAGTAATCTAGAACTTCATCAAGATGCAGGTCCATTCAGAACTTAATATCGTCCAAGTTTTCTGATACTTGCAGAACTTTAGCAAGATAGTGCGCTTTACCGGTAAAACGCACAAGAATGAAACTATTCATCAATAACTCGGCCCAATTATTTGTGTCATTGCTTAAGGTTTCTGGTTCATATTCAGAAAATTTTGTATATTCCTTTGTAGTTTCGCTTTCTTCCGATTCAGAAACCCTTATTTTGCAAACAATTATTCGTCCATCCCTCAGTTCTCTTAAAAGTAACTCAGTTTTCTAAGAAATCTTTCTGTTCTAAGTTTTCTTTATTGGCGTATTTTAGTTGTTCCATATCTGGAGTGATTGTATAATTGCAGCTTTTCACGTGTTTCGCTTCTTAGTAACTATTGTTCTATTTGCCTGTAGAAAACCTCTGCATTCTGTTGGAGAAATAAAATTTGATAATATTCCACTTGTCTGCAAGGCTAAAGGTAATGAAGTTAATGGGAATTTGAATATTTTGAATAGTGGATGTCACTTCAGCAGTAGCAGAATTAGTTGGTTCTGTTTGTGAATCACTTATTGCCGTTTACTTTTCAGATTATATCGATAGATCACCTATTTATGTATGATTTTCAGATCTATCGGAATCGGTCACAAAACTTGATAAGAAATCGGACCCCATTAAATAAATAAATTCCAATTTTCTCTAAGATGAAATGCTTCTAGGGGTTAAGGCATTCATGTTAGCATTACCAACACACGCCGCTATTTAATATATGGAAATGAGAACACCAGGGTGGGACAGGACGCTATTCGGTACGCTTACCCTTTATTGATAAATTTTCTACGTTGTCCGATACAAGTGAGTACGCACGCAAACGCTTATTAAATTTAGAAGGTCGTCTGCTCCAGCAACCTACTTATTATGCAGAATATCGTCCCTTCATGAATGAGTACATTGAATTAGGGCACATGATTTTAACAGTTTCAATTTCAAACTACATACTGCCGCACCATTGTGTAATAAATGAAGGTAATAATACAACGAAGGCTATGACACTTTTTGATGCCTTATTTAATCCCTCTTCCACTAGTAAATCTTTAAACGACTTTCTATTAGTAGATCCTGAACTGCAATGCGATATTCCCGATATTATATGTAGTTTTCGCGTTCGTGCCGTTATGGTGTGTTGTGATGTACGCCAAATGTACAGTCAAGTGTTATTACACATTGATGATCGCAAATAACACATTTATTATCGCCCCGTTGAAGGCGGTGACGTCGAAGGAGCTTTAAACACGTTTGCTTTTGGGGTTACACTTTCGCCAATTTTAGCTCAATGTGAGTTAGATATCCTCCCAATCAAATATATGTATAATTAAATGGAATTATTGAATCTTAAGTTAACTTGCAACATTGTATAATTCAAGGATAGATAATAAAAGGTTAATAGAAATCAGACAGAAGACACGAGAACGGATGTGAATGCTGTGTATTCCAGACGTAAGCTGACTCTGCAGGTGCAGGTCACAATAGACTGTAAGAAACTTATTGTTAGAATTAAGATTGTTGCTTTGTATTAATGAATAAAGAAATAAGCAGACATGAGCTCTGCAGATCCCGCAAGCAATGTGAGGAGCAGGGACATCATAAATACCCTGGAGAGCCCAAGGAGGTCTGTCAGTCTTGAGCCTCACAACTGTAGCACTGTTGGTTATTCAGGCTACTCGCCATATATTAGTTCATTTAAATATAATTTCACTTTGAATAATATTGATACAGTACATGTAAATTAAAATTCAATTTGTAATTTCTGTATAAATAAAATTTGTTAAAAGAGTTTTTGGAAAACGACTTTTTAAAAAGGCAGCTCCTAAAGGCCAAAACCTAACTGGCGCAGCCGGATCGGATCCAGAAGGCCACTAGGACTTCTAAATTCGAACAACTAGTGGTTTGGAATATCAATTTTTAATCTGGAAGAACACAATTTGGACAAAGTTCAAAATCGACCAAGCCCAATGAAAAAAAAACATGGACAAGGTACAAAATCGACCAAGCCCAAAGAAGGAAGACAAATGAAATTGGCAATGAAAATTATGTAAGTTCATTTATCCTAACCATATTCTTGTTCAAATTATTGATATTAGTTAGTAAGAATTTTTATATACAATACTATCGCAATTCATTATTCTACCATTTCTGAAAGAATTTATTCAGGAAACATATTTTATAAAGACGCATATATGTGTACAATTTACTACAAATTATTAATATTAAAAAAAAACTATTTTTCAGCAAGACTGAAGTTTAACGTATAAATAGAACGTAATCCTTTTATTACAACAATTATTGCTGTAACGTATCATCAGATTTTTATAAAGCTCTATAATTAAAACTTTCAGCAAACTAACGAAAGTATATAATTATATACGTTTATGCACTTTATTGTAACAAAAAGAATTACTCATCACTGAAATAAAAATCATTCAGAAAACCTAAAAGTTTATTATTAAACATTTCAAGGCAACGCAAGTGTGTAATTGTAAAGAAGCATTTATTGCTGCAACACTTGATTAATCAACACAAATCGGAATAAAGGCGTATAATTATAGCGCAGTTATTACGAGAAACCATTCAGAAAATAGAAACTCAATTCGCAACAATCTGTATCCTCTGTAAAGTTAAAAATATACAATTCAATGCGACAGTAATTGATGAGACAATTACCAAGCAGAAATTCTTTAATATTATAATAGCACTTTGTAATTGCATATAAGTAATTTTTTAAATAACTAGCTACTAACTTTAATTTAATCGCAATACAAACTCGACTTATAGAATTAATCAAATATATGTACTATTAAATGGAATTATTAAATCTTAAGTTAACTTGCAACATTGTGTAATTCTAGGATAGATAATAAAGGGTTAATAGAAGTCAGACAGAAGACACGAGAACGGATGTGAATGCTGTGTATTCCAGACGTAACCTGACTCTGCAGGTGCGATCACAATAGACTTTAAAAAACTTATTGTTAGAATTAAGATTGTTACTTTGTATTAATAAATAAAGAAATAAGCGGACATAAGCTCTGCAGATCCCACAAGCAATGCGAGGGGCAGGGACAACATAAATACCCTGGAGAGCCCAAGGAGGTCTGTTAGTCTTGAGCCATAGAACTTTAGCATTGTTGGTTGTTCAGGCTACTCGCCATAAATTAGTTCTTTTAAATATAATTTCAAAATAGAATAATTTTGATACAGTACTTGTAAATTAAAATTCGATTTGTAATTTCTGTATAAATAAATTTAAAAAGACAGCTCCCAAAGGCCAAAACCTAACTCGCGTACTATTGCAATTAGTCACAGATGAAGGAAGTTGGCTTCTTTTGGCCTTCAAGGCGATACTAAATCAGACATTTGTAAACGATATATGCGAATGTGTTGATATCGTGCAATAGGGACTGCGATTGCAATAGGAATTAATTGGCATTTTTGGTAAAGCTGGGTTTAGCCTAAGAAAATGGGCTAGTAATAATCAAGAAATTTTAAATTCCGTTCCGTTGAGTCATCACGAACATCCACTTGTATTGTATGCCGAGGATCATTTAATCAAGATTTTAGGTGTTCAGTATGATCTTTCTGAGTATTGTTTTTCATATTCTGTTTGTTCAATTCCCATAGGATCACTTCTCTTACATTTTACGCAAAAGTGCTAAACCGACAATCGTGGCTATTAGCATTAAATTGGGATGAACCACCTGCAATTTCTATTCAAGAAATGTGAACCAACTTTGTCACTGATCTACCTGCGCTTGCTAGTATACAAGCCCCACGTTATATCACACTTATATGTGCAAGCTTAAGCCACATAATTGGATTTTGTGATGGGTCTTCAAAGAGTTACGGAACAGTTGTTTATGTGCAGTGTGAATATATGTCAAATTAGTGTTCATATCTTAAAGGCGAAAAGTTGCGTCGGTCCACTGAAAACTCCACGCTCAGAATTGTCCGCCGCTGTTTTGTTGAGTCGATTGCTTAAGTCAATCGTCCCATTTATGGATCAAATGCAACCTATAAGCATATGCTTCTTTAGAGATTCGGCAATTGTTCTTGCATGGCCACGTACGTCACCGCATATACTAAATTTTTTGTCGCAAATATGGTTGTTTAGATTTTAGAAACTACGCTTCCAACTTCGCATTGCATCTCAGGAAAATCCAAGTGATTGTCCTGATAGGGGTCAAATCCTAAAGAGTTGTCACATTTCGATTTATGGTGGAAGGAGCCGCGTTTTCTATACGACTCCTTTAGCATATGACCAACATTTTTAATGCCATCAATACTGCTTGACCCGATTTCGGAGATAAAAGTAGAAATATTTTCGGTTTCGTTTCCAATCGTAAATCCATTAATGGAACTTATGTCAAATGTCTAGGGTCTTACTCGTTTACAAATAATTGTAGCCTTCATGCTTCACTTCGCATATAATTGCCGATCGCGAAGTCACCAAAATCCGCTTCGTATAGGTCTGCTCCTTTCTAGCGAAGTTAGTGACGCAATGTTGTGTTGCGTAAATGCAATTCAACAAAACTATTGCAAGAAGTAGATTATAGTGATCGCAAATAATAAACCATGTTTGCCTTTTCTTCTTAAGCTAAGTCTATTTGTGGATGATCGCTATCCTATAAGGCAAAGCACCCTCTTCTCATTCTTAAGGAATCTCACTTAGCTTCTCTTATATGTGATTATTATCATCAAGTAACTCTCCATGGCGGTTCTAGGTTATGCCAATCGCATATTCAGCGTAGATACTGGATAATTTCTATTCGACGGTTGATCCTCAAACGCATATATCAGTGTTTACCCTGTTATAAGGCTCATCTAGAAACCCGCAAATGACTAACTTACCCGCGGCGAGAGTTCAACAATTACGAAAATTTATATCCACCGGGATAGATTTTGCAGGCCCTTGGATTATAAAAGAAAGTTTTAGAAAAAATGCTCCCCGCTACAACTGTTATATGGCTATCTTTATTTGTCTTGCCACTAAAGCAATCTATATAGAGTAAGTGTCAAGTTTATCGACTGCCGCATTTTTGTGGCGCACTGCGGATTATGTCGCAATATACACAGCGACTGTTGTACGAATTATAAAGGCGCCGCTAACCATTTTACATCAATAACCAACTTCTATAAAACTTCCTATCACGCTATTGCTGACCATCTTTCGTTATAAGATAAACTAGAATTTTACATCCCCCCCCCCTCGTTTCTACATTTTGGTGGAATTTGGACGGCAGGAGTGAAGTCCGCCAAGCATCATTTACATCGAATAATGAGTCCATTGCTTCTTACCTTCGAGGAAATGGTAACGCTACTCGCTGAAATCGAACTATCTTAAATAGTCGTCCAATAGGTTCAGTTCCATTTAACGCACACGAAGACATTGATTTGCTCACCCCTGACCACTTCTTGATCGGGTCGCCTCTGGAATTAACGTCTTAAATTAACGCGAGTTAAGGTTCGTGGCTTCAAGCGATCTTTTTTAAAAAGACTTTGTGAACTTTAAAAATTTATTTTTCATTATACAGAAATTAATTGGAATTTTGACAAACTTGAATAATTAGTCTAAGTCGAAATACATTAATTAATTGTACAATATGAGCTATCTACAAACTGCAATGTAAAAGCTGAACGTTTGATGAACTGACTGCGAGTGGAGCTCCCGGGCCTTTTATAATCTCCCTACCCCCTCACAGTTCTGTGGGAACTTGCAGACCTAATGTCTGCTTACACTTGACTCTATTCATGATACGTAGTTGCTATCTTAAATCTATTCATAACTACTTACTTCTGCGTAATCTCGGTACGTGACTTCCTACGACCGTCTGTAACCTGACATCTGCAGTGTCACTTATCCTTGTGCTACTTTGTAGCGCTTCCGTTCCCATATTTCCTAATAACTTCTTAAGTATTAGTTTTATATATATAGTTGCTATCTTAAATCTATTCATAACTACTTTGTTGCGAGCTTACTTCTGCTTAATCTCGGTACATGACTTCCTACGACCGTTTGTGACCTGACATCTGCAGTGTCACTTATCCTTGTGCTACTTTGTAGCGCTTCCGTTTCCATGAACGTTAATAAACTGAAATAAATTGTAATAAATTGTCTTTTATGACATTGTTGCACATTTCCTAATATTTCCTAATAACTTCTTAAGTATTAGTTTTATATAGATGTAATAGATGGGAGATTACATAACTCGCGTCGACAAATCTCTTGGAACGCTACCAACTTTTGCAACAAGCTACTCAAGCTTTTTGGAGATGGTGGTTTTGAGATTATTTACACTTACTCATGCCAATGGTTAAATGGACAAATCCTCAACCAAATTTACAAGTGGGCGAGGTGGTTTTTGTAAAGGAAAGGGATCATGTACCGCTGTCGTCGTCTATTGGACACGTAGCGGAGCCTTACTCCGTTAGAGACGGTGTGGTTAGAGTTGCAAAGGTTTGCACTGCAAGTGGGAGTTATATACGACCTGCTTGTAAGTAGGTGCCTCTGCCCCCATTAGCACAGTAACTTTCCCGTGTGACCAGTTTGTTTTTCTTTTTCATTTTAGATCTTGTTTAGTATAGACTATTTAATTCCAAACTACGTTTTGGGTGGGCCGTATTTTACGTCACGAAGTAATTTATGTTAGTTTTAATACTTACAGATAAAATCGCATTACCTGTCTGTTATAATTATAATATAGATAAATATTCTTCGCTCAAGTGATTAATCACAATAATCAAGTTGTACAAGCAACGGTCCTACAACTGTCAAATTTAACTCGCTTGTATTTTGTGTTTATTTTTGGAATATACATTCCGCGTACCAGCCGTTATTGGAGCAGAGGATCGTTTCGAACGCAGTTGTTGGGACTAAGGTCTTTCAATAGCTCCTGCTATATTTTGTAAGAAGCCATTTTACTTGTTAATTTTAATAATTAAATAGTTACCTTTGAAATGTTAAAAATAAAATGTCAAACTAAAAACTATCATGATTGCCACCAGTTCTACTTATATTGAATAGTTGGACCAGAATTCTTCAATTCCAGAGGTGAGTTAATTTTATTCTCACGGGTGTTGACTAGTATGAATCGATGTATATGCTTTTATATTAATTATTCATTCATGAGTAACTGAAACTATGTAGTATAGCACTTTGAAAGACTGTATTGCATACTTTTGCACAGATTGTTCTGACTATCGTATGATCACTGAGGGCTATAGCTATTATGTGCTGAGTGCGATATAATGTGTATTAGAGTATATAGTTAGGGATGCTACCAAGCATCTTGTACATTTAATTATATAAAGATAAGATGGTAGTCAAAGGCGTACGGTGTGAAGAATTCTGCTGTTACATAGCAAACCATTCGATACACACAGGTTAGGGAGTGAAGAATTCTGCTGTTACATAGCAAACCATCCGACACACAGGAAAGGGCGTACTAGTGGAGGATACGCCACGCTAGTTGTCTAGAGCCTTATAGGTATGATAATGATGGTTTGAATGCTGTTGATGTGAAGTTAGAGATTGAATCAATTGTAGGTTACATTGGTTGTGTATGCCAGTGATAGCTGATGCCATATTTATATAGTTATATAGAATGTAGTTTTATCTATTCCTTATTAGAATGACTGAGAGGTCAGCACTCACCGTGACTTTATTATTTCTAGAATTGACGGTGGTTGCCGATATAAGAATACACTCTAACAGAGCCCTCTACGTGACTGCAGATTTGGTTAATAAACAGGTACGGTGAACTTAGAAATACCTCGGATGTATATATTTACAATTATACAAGAAATTCGGGTTAATTTCAATTACGTTAAAGTAAGTACCCACATGTCAAGTTTCCACGCCTTACAGTTTTTTAGCAGTGGGATCTGAACGACAAATGTTAATTGGCATCAATGTTTTGAGTCGCAGTTGACATTAACCGCACAAATTAATTTTTATGGGATGCAAAATAGTTAACAACTTTCAAATTAACAGGTTAACCGTGGAAGGATTTCTACAATGGGACGACATTCTAGCAGAAGTCACCAACGGCTTAGAAAGCGTAAGCGCAACTTGTCCGCCACGAGTAGTAGTACCATTTCTTCGTCTTCGTCCCGCCATACTCCAGAACCACTTGCAGAACCAAGCTGTAAAAATAGAGCCCGTAGCTACGCTAGCGAAAGAAGCCATGCATCCATCGACAAATTGTCAGATATTATGAGCGATTTTATTAAAAATATGCAAAACTCTCGTAACTGCTCCACTGGTTTTCGAGGTAATGCAGTTCCCGAATTTAGTCCGGAGGATCGTCAGCAAAATGTTGTTATGTGGTGTCCTAAGGTTGACGAATTGCGACAGATATTTAGTTGGACTGTGAGACGACTATTTACTATGCCTTGTCTATGTTGCGTGGTTTAGCGGAGGTTTGGTACAAGGGTTTGCCCTCTGTAAACTTATCTTGGGCAGAATGGAAAGATAAACTGGAGCTTGCATTTCCTGCTTCAAGAGATTATTGTGAGATGTTGGAGGAGATGCTAAAAAGGAAGAAACGCTTTGAGGAAACTTACATAAAATATTTTTATGAGAAAACTGCGCTTCTGAATGGATGTAAAATTAGTGGAAGCGATGCAGTCTCGTGCGTCATCGGGGGACTCACTGATATAAACATAAAGAATGCAGCTCACGCTGGTAATTACAGCACACCTGAAGAACTATTCAATTACGTACGGACAGTGACTGAACCAGCTCCAAGACAATTCAATCATATACTCAGTCGATCGAGATATTCCAAGTTCGATCATGGACGCATAGAAAAGAAAGGACATTTAGGCAATAACAAGAATAAAATTGACGCCTGTAAGTTGTCCCCAAATACCCGTATGCAGTAATTGTCATAAAATTGGACATCGCACTAGCCAATGTTTTAAAAGATCTGATCGGTCGCAGGCATCAGCTCTTGCACCAAATACCACTTTATGACTAAATAAAAGTGAGCAATGTGCTCTTTAAATCTTGTTGTTATATTCCTCTTGGTCTGACCAATATATTTTTGAAAACACCCTGGCCCTGCACAACTAATTTCATAAAACTAACACTAATACTAATAAAATTAAAGATTTGCTAGGTAATCCAAAAGACAAGGTGGAAAAATTGCAAAAGTCGGGGATTTATGAAATTAGTTGTGCAGGGCCAGGGTGTTTTCAAAAATATATTGGTCAGACCAAGAGGAATATAACAATAAGGTTTAAAGAACACATTGCTCACTTCAAATATGTTAAATATGAAAGGTCTCAGGTCGCCAAACATATATTTGAAACCAGCCACCCCGTTAAACTAGAAAATGTTAAATTGTTAAAAGCGGTACCAACGTTTTCCTCCTTAAATGCCTATGAATCAATTAAAATTGTTAAACATAAAGGACCCCTCTTAAACACCGATAAAGGGCCAATAGCGCCATCTGCTTTGCTTTCCCTATTGGTCAACAACCAATGAGAAAGCAAGATTAAACTGGTTCCGCTTCAGTAGATTTAGAATTAGTATAAATTAGGTAGATTTAAGTTATAATGTCACAATTTACTTGTTTGTTGTTGAGAACACCAGCCTGCGGGTGAGGAGAATATCCTCGATAGTGTTTAAAGCAACAATATAGTAAATTATACAGCTAGTTTTTTTTCCCTACTGATGATGACCACATAGTGGTCGAAATACGTATCTAGTAATTTAAATATTTTTGTGGTTAAGGGTTTTATTTAATTTTATTTAAATCGTGCCACAGTGTTCCTATAGATTATTAACTATGACTTCCCGGTCTTCGGAACTTAATAGGTATCGGAGCTTAGCTCTTAAAATTAGTTTTGTAAAAGCAGATATTCGATTTCTAAAAGTTGTAAAGCCCACAAAGTTTTTCCAAATTTCATTAACGTAAAATCAGCAGTAATTGTAAACGTAGTAACGCAATAATCAATTTTGCAAAAGATAAATGGCTTAATTTGGAAATCAAATATCTGTACAGTAAACTTAGTAGATTGGAACTGGAAACGTATAAATCGCACCTAGCACTAACGTGCAATTTATCCGAGTCCAGTTTTCAGGAATGGAATAATTTCAGAGATTTGTTTTGAAGTCAACAATCATAAATTGTTAGACAAAATTAATAGGCAAAACACTAAGTTGAAGTTTCTTTTAAAGAAACACAATGTCAATGTACCTCCTAAAAACTGGAAATTACTTCACCTCCATTAGAGTCAATAGTTGTCAACGAATCGTCGAAAATCTTTAATAATGAAGAGTTGACTTTCCTTGATCGAGGCCTAAAATTTGGAGTAGATCATTTGAAAACTCCTTTGGAAGACATTATTGCTGGCATTGAAAAATACATTTCAAAATTAGATGACAATTCAAAAAACTTTATTTGAAACGCGTGCAAAATTCAACTTTCGAACAACTTACGCACTTGCGCAAGGAATGCCTCAGAACAAACAAGGAAAGATCATCTGATTATTAAAGATTTACGACAAAAGAATTGTTATTATTTAAAGGCTGATAAGGGGAATAGGTTGGTTATTCTGGATAAACAAGACTATGTTGATAGAGTTGAGACTTTGCTGTCTGAGGGTCCTTACAGACCAATAGTCAAAAACGTAAAATGAAGTTCCTTTAAATAAAATGATTAAATCAACAGAGTCTGTTTTGAAAGAATGTCCAAACCTAATTTCGCCCACACTAAAATTAAAATTAAAAATTTCGTATCCTGAAATGCCAAAACTTTACTGTTTACCAAAGATTCACAAAATAATAAATTGATGAGACCAATAGTTTCAGGTATCAACTCACCGACTTACTATTTATCACGATGGCTGTCAAATGAATTTAAGAATTTAAAGTTTAATAGTTTGTCTGTACAAAACTCTTTAGAGTTCATTAATAAAATTAAAAATATCACATTAGAAGAGAACGAAATCTTAATTTCATTTGATGTCAGTTCATTATTCCTAGTGTTCCAATACCACGTACTTTAACATATTTAAAGGATGTTCTTATAGATAGTGATATTGATGATGATAAAGTTGAGGACTATATCAAGCTTGTTTCGCATTGCATGTCCCAGAACTGTTTTCAATTCAACAACAAGTTGTACGAACAACATGAAGGCACAGCAATGGGAAATAGCTTATCACCTTCATAGCAAATTTATTTATGTCTCGTTTTGAAACCGAGTTAAAAGAAAACTCCAAATACTTCCCAAGAATATGGTTAAGGTACGTGGATGATATTTTGCAGTTTTGACACTTCTAAATCAAATGTTGATGATTTTCTTAAAGAAATGATTTCAAAATTTCAAAGCATAAAATTTACGTATGAACTAGAGAATAATGGACAATTACCCTTTTAGATACATTAGTAATTAGAAATGGTAATAAATTAGAATTTGACATTTATAGAAAAGAAACCAATGTAAATCGCTTTATTTTGTCTTCCTCTAATCATAGCATACAACATAAGTTGGCTTCATTTAACTTTTTAATTAATAGATTATTGAATTTCCTTTAAATAAAAACAGATTTAATAAGGAATTTGCTCTTATTAAACAAATAGCGAATTACAATGGTTTCTCTTCTGATATTATAGATAATATTTTTAGAAAGTGTAAAAATAGGATCAACATCCGTAAATCAACGACTTTGCAATCAACCACCTCTAACGATAATGTTAAATATGTTAAACTTCCGTTTCACAAAACCACAAAGGGTCTTGATAAAATATTCAAACAGTGTAATTTCAAAATTGCTTTCACTAATACTAATAAAATTAAAGATTTGCTAGGTAATCCAAAAGACAAGGTGGAAAAATTGCAAAAGTCGGGGATTTATGAAATTAGTTTTGCAGGGCCAGGGTGTTTTCAAAAATATATTGGTCAGACCAAGAGGAATATAACAACAAGATTTAAAGAACACATTGCTCACTTCAAATATGGTAAATATGAAAAGTCTCAGGTCGCCAAACATATATTTGAAACCAGCCACCCCGTTAAACTAGAAAATGTTAAATTGTTAAAAGCGGTACCAACGTTTTCCTCCTTAAATGCCTATGAATCAATTAAAATTGTTAAACATAAAGGACCCCTCTTAAACAATGATAAAGGGCCAATAGAGTCATCTGCTTTGCTTTCCCTATTGGTCAACAACCAATGAGAAAGCAAGATTAAACTGGTTCCGCTTCAGTAGATTTAGAATTAGCATAAATTAGGTACATTTTAGTTATAATGTCACAATTCACTTGTTTGTTGTTGAGAACACCAGCCTGCGGGTGAGGAGAATATCCTCGATAGTGTTTAAAGCAACAATATAGTAAATTATACAGCTTTTTTTTTCCCCTACTGATGATGACCACATAGTGGTCGAAATACGTATCTAGTAATTTAAATATTTTTTGTGGTTAAGGGTTTTTATTTAATTTTATTTTTACCCTAAAAGAAGTTTTGATATCTAGACCTGTTTTTGCTTTATTTAATCCCAACGCGAGTACCGATGTACATACCGACGCTAGTCAGCACGGTCTGGCAGGAATTCTTATGCAAGTCCAAGATGACAATAGACTTCATCCGGTTGCTTATTTTAGTAGACGGATAACTCCGGACGAACAAAAATATTACTCGTATGAATTGGAAACCCTTGCTGCCGTTGAAAGCTTACGGAAGTTTCACTCATACCTTTTGGGCACTGACTTTACCTTGATTACCGACTGTAATGCATTAAAGGCCACTAGCAATAAGAAACACCTTCTACCGCGCATTGCTAGGTGGTGGCTTCAGCTACAAGAATTTTTATTTACCGTGCAATACAGACCAGGTGATCGTATGAAACACGTTGATGCTCTTAGTAGGAATCCATCTTCCAGTAGTGCAGCATCCGGAGAAACAGTATTTCACATTGAGGATTCTGACTGGATACTTACTGGTGAAATCAAGGATGAACGACTGAAAGAAATTTATGACGTGTTGTCGAAACCACCCACAACTGATGAGGAGCGCCGTATTTATAAAGATTATGCGTTACGTAATGGGCGAATTTTTCGCATCACCATAAAAGGGATACTATTAGTCGTACCCAAGGGTATGCGCCACCAACTTGTTAGGGCCGCTCATTAAGAATTAGGTCATTTTGCACTAGAGAAGACGCTTTACCGACTTAATCAACATTATTGGTTTCCAAGGATGAATAAATATGTTGACCACTATATAAAGAACTGTATTCCATGTTTGTTCAGCAAGAAAGCGCATGGCAGAAAAGAAGGTTATCTACATCCCATAGGGAAAATCCCTTTACCAATGCATACCTTACACATAGATCATAAGAATCCGTTACCAAAAACAAAACGCGGAAATCAATACTTAATTGTTGTCATCGACGCCTTCACAAAATTTGCCCATCTAAAATCTGTGAAGTCTACCAAAACCACACTCGTTATAGGGTTTATAAACGAAATTACTTGTATTTTTGGTCAACCTACAAGAATTATATGTGATAAGACAATTAAACTAATATTCAATGCAGTTGCTACTTCTAGGGCCAATGGTCAAGTCGAAAGGCTTAATAGAACACTAATGACAGCACTTTTAACCACGGCTCCAGAAGAACACCGATGGGACGAAGTTGTTAAGAAAATACAATTCTCCATCAACAACGTGCCTAATAAAACCACGGGAAAAACACCAAGTGAACTGCTATATGGCTACCACCTAGAGGAGGTCACGATGCTCCATTGATAGATGAGACTTCCGAAATCAGTGAAAATATTGACAGCATAATTGAAGAAAGATTCCAAGTGGCGTCAAAGATAACGGAAGAGCAACTTAAACAAAAACGTCTGTACGATCAGAAAAGAAATGCACCTCGTCAGTATAAAGTATATGACCTAGTACTTGTAGAGGTACATAAAACTACCGAAAACACTAGCAAAGCTATGGTAACACCTTACAAAGGGCCTTTCATAGTTAAGGCCGTTCTACCAAATGACAGATATATAGTGACTGATATGCCAGCAGGGAAAAGAAGATGCAAATACGAAAGAACTATAGCCGTTGATAAGTTGAAGCCATAGATAGTAGAACCAATGTCAGAATCATCGTATGGTAGCAGGGCCGATGATGGTATACCACCGTCCCCTGTTTCTGATACTACTTAAAAAAAACCATAGTTACCTCGGGACGAGTTAATCGTAGCATGGCCGAATGTAAGAAGCCATTTTACTTGTTAATTTTAATAATGAAATAGTTACCTTTGAAATGTTAAAAATAAAATGTCAAATTAAAAACTGTCCTGATTGCCACCAGTTCTACTTATATTGAACAGTTGGACCAGAATTCTTCAATTCCAGAGGTGAGTTTATTATATTCTCACGGGTGTTGACTTGTATGAATTGATGTGTATTCTTTTATATTAATTATTCATTCATGAGTAAATGAAACTATGTAGTATAGCACTTTGAAAGACTGTATTGCATACTTTTGCACAGATTGTTCTGACAATATCGTATGATCACTGAGGGCTATAGCTATTATGTGCTGAGTGCGGTATAATGTTTATTAGAGTATATAGTTAGGGATGCTACCAAGCATCTTGTACATTTAATTATATAAAGATAAGATGGTAGTCAAAGGCGTACGGTGTGAAGAATTCTGCTGTTACATAGCAAACCATTCGATACACACAGGTTAGGGAGTGAATAATTCTGCTGTTACATAGCAAATCATTCGACACAGGTTAGGGTGTGAAGAATTCTACTGTTACATAGCAAATCATTCGACACAGGTTAGGGTGTGAAGAATTCTGCTGTTACATAGCAAACCATTCGACACACAGGATAGGGCGTACTAGTAGAGGATACGCCACGCTAGTTGTCTAGAGCCTTATAGGTATGATAATGATGGTTTGAATGCTGTTGATGTGAAGTTAGAGATTGAATCAATTGTACGTTACATTGGTTGTGTATGCCAGTGATAGTTGATACCATATTTATATAGTTATATAGAATGTAGCTTTATCTATTCCTTATTAGAATGACTGAGAGGTCAGCACTCACCGTGACTTTATTATTTCTAGAATTGACGGTGGTTGCCGATATAAGAATACACTCTAACAGAGCCCTCTACGTGACTGCAGATTTGGTTAATAAACAGGTAGGGTTAACTTAGAAATACCTCTGATGTATATATTTACAATTATTCAAGAAATTTGGGTTAATTTCAAATACGTTAAAGTAAGTAGCCACATGTCAAATTTCCACGCCTTACAATTTGAGGATCCTCCTAGGATAATAACGAGTAAGTTCTATTTTGTGATTTGTATCATTCACGAGACGCTACGTCGCTACCTATATAGTCCACCAAATTCTATATAAGGGGCACAGAACCCCAACAAGGACTTTATAAACAAAATGCAAAAGCAATCCTTTATTAATTTTCCCTGAAGTATACCACAATTTTTCACGTGGTAACACAGCACTATTTACCACACATTGCTGCTTACTTAAGAGCTTCTAAAGTACTAAATGCATTCATGGCACAGCACTTAGAAGGTACTGAAGAGTATGCTTCTTAATTAACACAAATGTAGCAGCTGTAACCTAATACAGGGTAATTGGAATACCCTAGTCTATGCGAGCTTCCCAGAATTATAAAATTGAAAAACATGATAAATTATATAATAACTGATGTTAAGGCGAATTTCTTATTATGATGTAAACCCGCCTTTAGTTATTGTTAAGTCGTATTTCTTTATGATGTAAACCCGCCTTTAGTTATAGTGAACGAGGGGTTTGCATCCCTTCCTTAACCTGTTGGAACAGTAGTCGTCAGGCACTCGTATGATAAGCTGCGCGCTCTTAATATTGATGCACCCTAGCGTGCTTTATCGATATGTAACACAAGATTTATGTAATCCGCGATTCCTTATTATACGTTATATATTTGTTTTTGTGTGCTACAATGTTAGTTATTTTACAGGTAAATAAAGGCATAAAATTAGCCGCACATTTCTTTATTTTGGAAGTGATATCCTACCAGTGCGATACCAAGCAAACCTCTTGTACTTGGTCCACTACAAGAAGGGTTTCCAACCAAGGCTGAAGAACCGCATCAGAGGCCTAAGGAGCCCCCTCGCCCATTGGTCCTTCTAGCACTGGATATACCTCCGTAAATGGGGTACAGGCACATTTTTAATGGAACAAAAGGTCAGTCCTTTCCATTATATTCTATAATTTAACCTTCAACTTATTTATTGTCGAAACGACGTGGGCACATCATAAATTTTTAGGTGTAATCCCAGTTATCCTATTATTTATCAAAGAGCTTTGTAGCACATTTATTATCCATACGCCTATATGCAAACATTGTAAATCGTAAATCTTAAACCCCTTCTTAAAGGTTTTATAAACTGTTTGTTAAAACACCGCAGGCGGTTTTCTCAATTGACTGCTATCTGCGTAAAAACCGGTTCGCTCAACCCTATACGTTTCTTATCTCAAGGCGTATTGTGCGCCGGCAAAACCAATTAGCATTTCTTTACCTTACCGTCAATTACATATATAATAGCTTTATTACGGCTATTAACTTAAATATTTGTCGTTCATCACAGCTGTTTCCTTTTAAAAGGCTTACATTTCTATAATTGAATTTTACCGTAATTATACTCAGAATTTATTATCCATTTTTGTGGGTACACACACCATAAGCTTTAGGTGTATTCTTAATAAGTCTCATACATTCATCAAACTGCTTTCTGACATAGGTTAAAAAATTATAAACAACCCAAGTTTAAACGTTTAATAACTTGTCCTGAAATTCTCTAGTAACAATTATATTTGCACATTGCAGGTCGTTTTTAACTACCTGTAATTTAACCCTATAACCATTTGTTATTTTTCATATTCACATCCTGTTATTTAAGTGCGTTTTTTAGCTTCATAAATACAATGGCTGAACTTACAGCTGACTACCTAAAATATTTTGTAGCTCGTCGTGGCATTTTGAAATCCACTTTAACGCGATTTGATTCATTTATTAGTAAATGCGCGATGTCATTGTCAGAAGCGTCCCGCATTGACTTGCAAACTCGCTTAGAGGCATTTAAAAATTTACCAGTAGAATTCGAAAAGATCCAAGGAGACATTGAACAAATATGTATTTCTAACGACCTTTCCGAACTCGAAAGTCAAGATCGGGAGCGAGAAGAATTTGAAACACGATATTATGCTTTAATTGCACAAGCTAAATTACTTCTTGCAGACAACAAGCAGTCAACTATGACTGCGATGGGCATTCAATCGCAAGAAACACGCTCCACGATGCAATATTTCAATCCGAGCCTACCTCCCATCCCGTTACCTGTATTTTCAGGTTCATACGAATCATATATTAATTTTAAAGAAACCTTTGTGTCTCTAATAGACAGCAACCCTCATTTAAAGAACATAGAAAAACTCTACTACTTGCGATCAACCTTGAGGGGAGAGCCATTGAAAGTTATCAAATCATTAGCTACTACCGACGGCAGCTACGCCACTGCTTGGCAATTGCTTAAAGACCGGTATGAAAATAAAAAGGCTATTATTCATGCTCATATGAGATCCATGTTTGAGATTCAAGCCGTTAAGGATGGCTCCCATCAACATTTAAGAAATTTCTTGGACTCTTTCCAAAATCATTATAAATCATTAGAGAACCTTGGCGAAAACATTTCTGATTGGAGCACAATGCTAATTTTTCTTTTGACCTCAAAATTGGATTTAGCTTCCCGTAAGGAATGGGAAAATTATTCCAAGCACGAGCAATCACCCCACATTAATCAGTTTATAACTTGTCTTACTGACAGATGTAAGTTCTTAGAATCTCTCGATTATAAACTAGCTCACACGGACAGAAGGCCGGAAATTAAGCCAAGATATATTCAACAAGCCAAGGGCGTCTCACATACGCTCTTAGCTGCATCTCCCACCGCTAAGCCTTGCCCGTTATGCAAGGAATTTCATTTTTTGTATTCATGTAAGCGTTTTCATGACATGCCTATAAGCACCCGATTTGCTGAAGCCAAGCGTGCTAATTTATGTACGAATTGTTTGCGTTCGGGACATAAAATAGCTGATTGCAAATCCATCCACTATTGCAGAACATGTAAGGGCAAACACCATTCTTTATTACATAACCCAGTTTCTAGAGAGCCCGCAAGTTCACAATCGCAACAAGCCCATATATCACCTCAAAACGAGCCTAAGGTTGCTCCACAAAATGACCGCAGTCTCTACTGCACAAATCAAAATCCAAACTCATATATTTTATTATCCACAGCTCGCATTAAGGTATACGATGCTAATCGTAGACTAGTTACTTGCAGGGCAATTTTAGATAATGGCAGCCAAACCAATTTTATTACTGACGATTTACGTAGACAACTGAACCTTCCATACGAAAACATAAATTTGCCAATTTCAGGAATAAGTCAGACTCTTGTGCCGACTACCAAACGCGTAAAATTAGAATCCCAATCCTCAAATGGCGCGTTTACATTTAAAATACCTACTTTAGTAATCAATAAAATAACAAACATCATCCCTCAATATGAGATTAACCCTGAAAATATAAATATTCCAAGCGATATTCAATTAGCCAACAACTACTTTTATGAGCCTCCCGAGGTGCAAATACTCATTGGCTCAGGTCTATTTTTTGGTACAGCAGATATTGCCAAAATGTATCGCCATATATTAATAGCACCTAATCAGCGTGATCTTCAACGCATACTATGGCGTGAAAACCCGGCTGACGAGATAGCCATTTTTCAACTCCAAACCGTAACCTATGGTATGGCAAGTTCCAGTTATTTAGCAACACGCTGCCTCAAAGAAATATCCATTCAATGTAAAACTGAATACCCCAAGGAGAGTCGAATCCTCGAATTGGATAATTACGTTGACGATGTAATAACTGGCGCCTCCACTCAGGATGAGCTTAAACTTGTCCGTCAAAACCTGACTAAGATACTAAAATCCTATGGCTTCGATCTACGAAAATTCACATCCAATAGTCCTGCCGTACTATCCGACTTAGAGGAAACTAATCCACATGTAGAATTTATATTAACTGACCCAGCTCACAGCAAGGCGTTGGGTATAACTTGGAATTCTCGAGACGACGTTTTCGTTTTCACTTCAAACATTAAATCTAAACCGCGCCAACTTACTAAAAGAAATTTATTGTCCACTATATCTACGATTTGGGACCCGTTAGGTCTTCTTGGGCCAATGATAATCACTATAAAAATTCTTTTGCAAAGGTTATGGTTGCAAAAGACTGATTGGGACGATTCCGTACCTCGTGACATATATAGAACTTGAAGAAATTTTATTGATAATTTATCTTTAATTCAATCATTTAAAATACCTCGCCAAGTAACCGTCAGGGAACCGTGTTATCTTGAGTTACATGGCTTTTCTGACAGCTCTTTAAATGCTTATGGTGCCACAATTTATGTGCGTTCCATAGACTTTCGAGGCAACATTGGAAGCAATTTGTATTGCGCGAAATCACGTGTTACGCCTGTTAAAGCCATCTCTTTGCCCCGTGCAGAGTTATGCGGTGCTTTGATGTTAGCGCGTCTTGCCAAACGCATCTTAGCCGCAATTGATCTGAAATTTGATAAAATGTTTTACTATACTGATTCTACGATAGTTTTATGCTGGCTCGCTTTAGAACCACGCAGCCTAACAACTTTCGTTTGTAACCGAGTAGCGGAAATTCAAATGTCTACAAATGTTGAAAATTGGCACCACATAAGCTCAGCAGACAATCCTGCCGACTTAATATCCAGAGGAGTGAGCCCTCAAGAGCTTCAAGGTTGTAAATTATGGTGGCATGGGCCCCAATTTTTAACTGAGCCAGCTTCAAATTGGCTGAGTAATACTCATATATCTAACTTTACACCCCAGTCAGCCACTCACGACATTCCGGAATTTAATGCCAGGGCATTTGTTTTAACCTCGCAGGAAACAAAACCTCAACAAGAATTTACATTTATTAAAAATATGTCCAACCTATCTAAATTATTAAATGTCACAGCCTATTGTTTAAGGTTTATAAAAAATTGCAAGGAACATGCAAACTCAAGAATTTCGGGGCCGCTTACTCCCGAAGAAATAACACACAGTAAAAATCTCCTTATACAGTCTGTTCAGAATGCAGCATTTTTAGACGACATCCATTATCTAAAAGCCCACGCCCGAGTGAAAGCTTCCAGCAAACTAAAGGCTTTAAACCCCTTTCTTGATAATAATGGCATTCTGAGGGTCGGAGGCCGACTTATGAATTCTGACCTAAGTAGTTCAGCCAAGCACCCCGTGGTGCTCCCCAAGAGACATATATTTACCGATCTGGTTATTTTAAACGAGCATACGCGTAACCTTTACGCTGGTAGTAATGCTACACTATCCTTTGTGCGGCAGAACTTTTGGCTCTTAAATGGTAAAACTGCAGTCAAAACTATCCTAAAAAAATGCGTTCCTTGTTTTAGGGCGAATTCACAACCGGTGATCAACATAATGGGAGACCTTCCCAGTTCTCGCGTCAATATGTCTCACCCTTTTTCTGTCTCCGGCGTTGATTACGCTGGTCCCTTTTTGTTGAAACAAACTAAATATCATAATCGCCGTTTCTCTAAGGCATATGTCTGCGTTTTCGTGTGCATGGCTGTCAAGGCGGTGCATATCGAGTTAGCCACCGAACTAACGACTGAATGTTTTCTAAGTATTTTGCGTTGTTTTATCTCTAGACGCGGTCTATGCAAGGATATATATTCTGACAATGCAACAAATTTCGTTGGCGCCAATAGCGAGCTACGGAATATTCGTGACGTCGTACAACAAGACATAATACAAAACTTTTGAAGGGGAAACCAAAATCAATTGGCATTTCATTCCTTCTAAGTCGCCCCATTTCGGGGGAATCTGGGAGAGCTCAGTAAAATCCATCAAGAGTCATTTACGGCGTATTGTAACTGACTCAAATTCCTTAACTTATGAGGAATTTTATACATTATTAGTGCAAATCGAAGATGTCCTAAATTCTCGCCCGTTGTGCCCACTCAGCAACGATCCACATGATCTGGAACCCCTAACACCAGGTCATTTCTTGATAGGCCATGCTTTAAACATGTTTCCTGACCTCAATATCCAGGAAAGGCCTGTCAATCGTTTGTCTCGCTACCAACATGTACAATACATGCTTCAACATTTTTGGACATGATGGAGATCAGAGTATTTGCATACATTACAACAAAGATCTAAATGGCAATTTGCTCCTGCGTCCTCCGAACTGCTAGGAGCCATGGTCTTACTGAAAGAAAACAACGTTCCTCCGCTTCGTTGGCCTTTAGGTCGTATCACTGCTGTACATACTGGAAGAGATGGTCGTGTGCGAGTAGTTAGTGTAAAAACCTCCAGTGGTGTGTTACGACGAAGTGTTGTGAAGGTGTGTCTGTTACCAGTGGAAATCAGTTGTACCTAATAAGTTGATATTGTTGAAGTCTTATGGCATTATAATTTACTTAGTATAGTTTAGTGATAAGGCATTTTGTGCCATTTGTTTTAGCAATGTTTGCTTTTCATTTATGTTGAACCTTAGGCCATCATCTGCAGATGGCGTTTTATCTCATTTGACATTTTTTGCTTATTTTGTTTATCTTGAGTTACTAGAATACTTTGAAAGGTATCCCATAATACTTTCAAGGGGGGCGGTATGTTAAGGCGAATTTCTTATTATGATGTAAACCCGCCTTTAGTTATTGTTAAGTCGTATTTCTTTATGATGTAAACCCGCCTTTAGTTATAGTGAACGAGGGGTTTGCATCCCTTCCTTAACCTGTTGGAACAGGAGTCGTCAGGCACTCGTACGATAAGCTGCGCGCTCTTAATATTGATGCACCCTAGCGTGCTTTATCGATATGTAACATAAGATTTATGTAATCCGCGATTCCTTATTATACGTTATATATTTGTTTTTGTGTGCTACAATGTTAGTTATTTTACCCGTAAATAAAGACATAAAATTAGCCGCACATTTCTTTATTTGGAAGTGATATCCTACCAGTGCGATACCAAGCAAACCTCTTGTACTTGGTCCACTACAAGAAGGGTCTCCAACCAAGGCTGAAGAACCGCATCAGAGGCCTAAGGAGCCCCCTCGCCCAACTGATTTAATGTACTACGTTCATTTTAAGTTTATAAAAGTACACTTCTCATGATGATGTTTTATAAATAGATGTGTAGGCAAGGTCGCGATGACTATCGGAAGCATATTTTTTAAAACTTAGATGTAATAACTTGACCTTCTGTCCTGCGTAGTTGGTATATATCTGTTGGTGTAGGCCACTTTTGCACCGTTTTTATCTTGTCAGTGTCGGTTCGTATTCCGGTTTCCGAAACGTCATGCTCTAGGTATTTCACCTCTTTTCTAAGTAGGTGACATTTCTTATGGCTCAAGGTAAAGTTTGTCCCGCGTAATCTTTGGAATATTCCCTATAGATTCTTAAGATGTTCTGCAAAACATCCTCCTAACACTATAACACCGTCTAGGTACACCAGACATGTTTTCCAGGACAGTCCATGCAGTATCGACTCCATCAAAGATCAAAAGTAGCAGGAGCATTGCATAATCCTAAGGGCATGATCTTGAACTGCCATAATCCAGTTCCAATTGTACACGCAGTTTTGCCTTTATCGTTTGGCTCCAAGCCTACCTGCCAGTATCCGCTTTTCAAGTCCAAGGTCGAAAACCATTTAGATCCGGATAGAGTATCCAAGGTGTCATCAATTCTATGCAAAGAGAGCTGTCATTCTTTGTGACATTATTTAGCCACCGGTAGTCTACACAAAACCTTGACAACCAATCCTTTTTTTTGACAAGCACTACCGGCGATGCCCATGGACTATTCGAGGGCTCAATCACTCCTTCTTTCTCCATGTCTGTGATAATTTGCTCGGCTCTCTTACGTTTTATCAAAGGAAGCCGCCTGGGATGTTGCCATATCGTTTGCGCATCTCCAGTATTGATTGTTGTGGTTTGTTTAGCATTTTCCTTAATCTTCTTTGGAAAGTGAACCACTCATAGTTTTTAAAATCATCTTTATTTACGTTTCGATCCATTACCTAGAATCGTTGTCAAAATAATAAAAACTTCAAATTTGACATTTATGACATAAATTGAAGGTGACTTTGATTTATTGATGTTCGATATATTTGGTTTAAGCGTATTGGCTCCCTAAAAAGTCGGTCCCAGGCCGCAACACAAATTAAAGACAATCATTCTTTTAACTTTAAAATTTTCACTTAATGTACTCAAACCAAATACATCGAACATCAGTAAATCAAAGTCACCTTCAATTTATGTCATAAATGTCAAATTTGAAGTTTTTATTATTTTGACAACAATCCTAGGTCATGGATCGAAACGTAAATAAAGAGGATTTTAAAAATTATGAGTGGTTTACTTCCCAAAGAAGATCCAGTATTGATCTTGTGTTGCACCACATTCGTCTTTCCTTTCTCACTATCATCCAGTGTAAACACACTCCAATATCGTCCGACCAGTTCTTTTACCGTGTCCAGTTGGTCGCCGTTTAATCCGTGATACGAACGTATCAACATATTCAGCAATTTCTGTGAGCAGCCGTTGGCTTGATAATCTTTTGTGTCGTCCACACACCGTTTAATATGACATACTGGAATGCAACTTCCCACAATCATGTTTTTATTCAGGGTCACCGTATGCGGATTAATGTTTAGCACCCTTATTGGTACCATATTTCAAGATTTTACCAGTGTTCTTCCAATCATAATCCCTCCTGACCCATTCCTGATTCAGTTGTTTCCATCATGCATACTTGCTCTTCCCGAAGAGTACCATTCTGGCGTCCCATCATGATCATTTTCGTCTTCACGAGTATTTTCATATCACAAATCATTCGAACTTGCATGGTCTGGTTACTCGTCCCTGTTTCATTTTCTTTCATGTTCACATGAAACCCACATTCTTTCATGAGATCCATTCCCAGGATAACTTTTTCTGTAATTTCAGCTACCAACACCCGATGATTAATTAGTTTGTTACCAATTTCCAACGTTACGGCAGTCTCTCCGTGAGTAGAAATTTTCTCACCACTTACTGTTCGAAGACATACCAATGCAGGTAACACTTTTCCACGACCAACTAAATCTGCTCTCACAGTAGTGCTTGTCGCTCCTGTATCCACGAGTAATCGGACAACCCTACCATTAATTCTACCATCAATATAAATGCTGTACAGACCTCCTAACTTTTACCTATGTTTACTGATGACCCCGCACTACAAAAATGTTTTTCTAACTGTGTGGAGAGAGTCGGAATTATCAAAATCGTTTTTGAAATTTTACTTAGAAATGGATATCGCTGTTTATTAGAATTACAACCCCACCATTACATTGGATCAGATGTTGCTTCTCCTTCATTATCTTTAATGAAAGGGCATACTACATTTTTATAACTGAGTTTTTTATTGTTGATGAAGTTTGTTGTCTAGTAGAGCGGAAAGTTGTGAAAGGAGCTACCTTAATCTTTTTCTGTAAATATTTATAAATTTGAAGTTAATTTGCTAAAAAAGAATTCTGAATGAACAATGAGATTAGTTTATCATTATACTATTGTTGCAAAGACACTACATATTCAAAATATTAATAATTTCATATATATATATATATATATATGTAAGTGTGAAAAAAAATTACAAAAAATTACAAAAAAAGGTTATAAAAGGTAATTACTTTCAACAGTAGATACCTTATGATTTGAATAAGGGCCGCTATGCTTGCGACCACGTCTCCAATTCTCCACCCGAAGGTACTACATTGTGTTTAAACGCGAAAAATATAAACTTACTTCAAATTAATTCTAGCTTCAAAATTAATTTATTCTAAATAAACATCTAACAAACTGAAACAAAAACTAGAAATAGGGTTTAAATAATGGTATCCCTAACATTGATTTTGGAGCGTGCCCGATCAACAAGACAAGAGCAAAAGTGAAAGGGGGGGGAGGGATCCGTAATACCGGATAGCAGCCGCCAGCTCTGCTTACCGGTGCGACCTGAAGGGTCGACTTAAAACTACCCAAAGGTAGCTAACAAATTTTAAAATGGTTTTAAATTTCTAAGCATTCGCTAAATATTTTAATAATGAATCCAGTTATTTTGCCTGGTCTATCAATTCGTCCTCCCTGGTCTAAGTAATTTACTTTATCTTTAGACTAAATCCATCCCTAGCTTTCCCTATCACTCCCTAACTAATTTATTTTACAATTACAATCTTCACAATTATAACCTTCCTTCCTAAAAATATACAGCAATCAAAATGGCGGCAGAACGTCAGACAATACATATCAAGGCTTAAAGTAATAAAGTACATGCAAAATAAATATACAATGTAATAAAAAATGTAAATTTAAATATAACTATAACTAAATATAAAGAAATATAAATATGTATATAAATAAATAACATCTAAAAGCATAAGCATGTGATAGTGCGTGTATTAGCAAAAGCATCACTCAAATAAATTATTAGTTGCACTCGCATGAGCATTATGTTGGCTAGCGCCATTACACACAAAAAACGTGCTTGGTAAATTATTTCAAAATTTTCATATTTGATACAAATCAATGCTCATGCGAGTACAGCTGCCACAATTTTATTCTTACCTCGTATATAAATTTCTCCAGCGTCCGAGGATCTGGTCGTCTGCGTACATCCATTGTTTCTTACTTCTAAAAGGAGATGAATATGCACTGTTGAAGTCTTGCAGGACATGCACTATACGTCCTGGGGGGGATCACGTTCACTATCACTTTTAAGTCCTGGGGGATGCGCGGTTTCACTTTATTTTATTATCTTTTTACCGCATACACAGCAGTCATTATCGGTTAAACCGAATCTTTGCAAATACGCTTTCAGGGCGCCTTGCCCTGTTATCAGCTGCATCATTTTATGGTCGAGCTTCACCTCGATCTTGTTTCTAGCTACTATACTCGGTATGAATTTGTGTGTCAACCTGCCCGTGGTAGCGTTATTCCACCTATCTTCCCATTGTCGGATTGACTTTTCGTGTAACTTTCTTTTAATCAGAGACCTTGGTATCGACGAATGTGATATCCGAAAGTTGCCCATTGCGGCCTTTTTAGCTAATTCGTCAACTCTACCGTTTCCTACATTACCAACGTGCGATCTAACCCAACAGAACTTTAAACGTCGAAACTCGAGCGCCGTATGTGCTATCCTCCAGTCGTCCGCTTGGAGGTCTGTCGAGGTGTTCATATTTGTTAGTGCAGTCAGCGCTGATTTACTATCGCTGATGATGTAGTACACGTTTCTACCCGTGTGATTTATCACATAATTGATGGTTTCCCGTATAGCAATCAATTCGCACTGGAAGAAAGTGCTCCAGTTCGCGAGTTTGGCCTGAAACCGACACACTTCCCTTTGCTCTTTATACACGATTAACGGCACGCCTGCTTGCTCATCATCCATACGAGAACCGTCCGTGTAAATTCTGATACCCGCGGCGTCCCCATCGCCTTGGACAAATTCTATTCCTTTAACATCAGCCGGGTGCCCTAATTCTGACACGACGATTTTCCTCTCAACTTCCCTATTTCCAAAATTCATACCCTTTAGAATTTCCTGTCCTTTACTTGTGTTAACTATTCTATCTATAATCTCCTGACAGCATATTCGATAGGAGGAGTCCTACTGATCACAAAAACCATCTTCGTCGAAGGTGGTCCTGTTCATCCTCGCCGCCTTTACTGCGGTTATACTTTGAACGCTCATCAATTGACGCATCTCCCGGATTTTACAACCTTCCGCCCATACAGATGATCCGTACGGCATTGCCGGTTCTATTCTTCGGCATAGACCATCCTCGGTAATTCATCCCCGAAATCCCACTCTATTTTCGTTTCACCATCATTTTATTTGATATTTCGCCGCCATTACTTTTTATGTACTGTACGTGCGCTTTCCAATTTAATTTACCGTCTATTTTACACCGAGGTACGTAATGAGTTTTTTCAACAGTAGATACATTATAATTTGAATAAGGGCGCTATGCCTGCGGCCACGTCTCCATTGCTCCACCCGACAGTACTACATTGAAACAACAGTAGATACGGCAATTATGCAAGAAGCATTAATCTAATAATAATTCAAAAATAATTAAAATCAAGAAATTCAATATAGAAAAGGGTTTGACTCACGAGATCAATCATAATTATTTGTAGCACTACACATTGGGCGAACAAGCAAAGTTTACTATCACAGCACTAACTATGGTGCCCAGGAAGAGTAGTTCGTGGTGGTGACATGTTGGATACGTAGGTGAAGACTCATTGTTGAATGTTTTTATGATGAGAAGAAGAAGGCTGCTGTGGTTGGTTTTCTAAACTTGTGTCCTGACTTTCCCGCATTCTATGGTGGTTCAAGGTATCGTAGGTATGGGGATCTACCGGTGACGGTGCAAGATAATCTTCACCATTCATGCCATTTGTGTTCATTAGTGCTGGTGGTGGTAACAGCAATGTAAACTGACCAGTACGGCGACGAGTAAAAGATTGTTGTCCTTGTCGCCGTACTGAAACATGAGATACACTTGCTGTTACTGAACAAAGGCGACGAAAAAATAGGAACACCTAGATGAAGTTGACCAATATTAGGATAAATAAGAATCCAAGGAAATATGAGGATAAGGGAATAGAGGTAGGATTTTTCTGATGTATTAACCATTGAGTATCTTCCATAGTATCGAAACATAGGGTCGAATCACTATGAAGTGATACTGTTAGGCTTTGTAGCTTTGTATTACGTGTGTAAAGGTTGAGATCAAGTTGGCATTCAAGCATGATGCTTAATCGGTGACGACCAATGTTTGTTTTCTTGTAATCCAGCAGTTACAAGGCAATTGAATTTTCGTTGCTTCAATAGGAGTTTTAGGAATGAAGAATTTAGTGTTATTGCAAAGGAGAAAGGTGTTGTGAAGATGTGTAACTAAATAGGGATTCGCGACTAGGCGAGTAATTAACTCTACAGGCCCAATATCAGCACATTGGAACGGACAGGATTTGGCCAGTTTGGATTCTGTGGCGTCAAGCAAGAGTTGCGTAACACACACTGTTTTATTGTTTGTATATTGTTGGTTTAGCAGACACAGTTCTTCTCTAAAAGGATTGCATTGTGGGGTCAATATTGTTCAATTTGGATTATTCCAAGAATATGCAATATCGACATTTGGCACATGAACAGAACAAGTGTAACTGTTCCATGCGAATGGTGGGGTTATCAATCGCTTTAGCATGAATTTATGCAGTGAATTTCGTATAAATGGTATATGGATATCCACTAGTGTAGTCTCTCGTGATATTGTTCATTCAGTGAGTGGCAGTGTTTGTAGACTGACCTAGTTCTACAGACAAAAATAAAATTATTAATATTTTGAATGTGTAATGACTTTGCAACACTATTCCTGTCGCGACTTTATAGAAAATAATTTTTTATTACCTGATGTGCTTGTTTCCATAACTTGAGCGAACGATTGCCCTTTACACTAGTTAATGGGCTGTTTATATTACGAGAACTCATCTCCTTTGCCCATAAATTTCGAAACTCCCGCTCGTCGCAAATTTAGATGTCATTCCTTCTTTGCCTTTACATTTTGTGACAAATAAAAATTCGTTTAATGATGTGTTAAAGAAAGTAGTTATACCTTTCAAGCTCAAGATGCTGTTGAAAGCCAAAGTTTTACGTCCAATACCTTTTGAAATTTTGTCTTCATTCATCTGATTTTAGCACAGTATTCTGATTTTGGAATATCCTACATTTTTCATGCACAGTAAATCGAAAATAATATATTCTGTATGGTACAGAAATGGAACTATTCCAGAATTTCAAATATTTGCCTCCAGGGATTTAAGAAATATAAATCATTAGTAACTTATGGTCAATGCACTTCATCGATACCGTGAAATCTGCTGTTAACAAAAAAAGCCAATATTGAATCTTGATGGTTATCTTAAATTTCTATATGTTGACTGATTCTACTTAACATAATTAGTAACGAATCCCAGGGTCTAATGTTGAACGCCAATTGAACATCTGTCGTTTTCTTGGTGTTGGTCGTAAGTACACTCGAGTTTTCAACCAAGAGATAAATATTTTCATTTAGTCCTCACATTTTTTAAAGTATTCATCACGCTTATTCACACTTTCTAATTAGCAACAACTAAAATATTACCATCGCACTTTGTTGTTACTGCAATGTTACAGTATCAGATTTATATTAACTAAACGCTACTTATAGAAAACGAAATACTTTCTTTAGTGATCTTTATATGAATGGATTTGCTAGCATTTATGCATTTGCGTAAAGTGCAATGTCCGCTCTCAAGGTAATCAATCCAAGTACATGTCACATCTAAAATGCCTCGGTGTCCTGCATGGTCTCACTACAAAGCATTTATGGCTTCTTGCATACCTGCTTTTGTGTTACTCTGCAGTTCATTTGCACACTTCTGTCAATTTCTGTCTTGCGTTAAATCGATTAGTTAAAACGTTTGATGCTTTTACATTTGGTCTTTATGGAAATCATCTTTTAAGCAATATTATTAATAGCAAATGGGAAATATGCACCTCGTTTAAAAACACTCGTGGTTTACGAACTTCCGTAACGATAAAATGCTTTTGTAACTGCTTGCGCTCTATACTAGTTAATAGCATTTCTAAACATTTAGATTTATAATCCCGAATTTAATGATTTTATCATCCGTTTTAAAAAAAAATGAAACTCCGCCATTGTGCACAGCACGCTATTCAAGAAATCACTCTGTTTCTTTATTTTTAAAAGTTTTTTCCAATATTCAATACGTCGAGCTAAGTTCACTTTTTCTACAAAGCTAAACAACTGTTACATTAAAAACACACTAAGCTAATTAATTAATACTTACTTACCTTTCCAACTTATTGCATTTTGCAAAACTAGGTAACAGATACGTATTTTTTATCTCAATGTTGCTGTACAGATACAAATTGCCTTCCAGCTTAAATGTCCGTAATTCAGCACGCTGGTTTTTCCTAAAACATACAACGGGAACACAATATAAAGGTACAACACTCACTCAGCATAGGTAAAGCGGCACAGGTGAATAGTTTACTATATAATCTGTAATGCACTACTCCTGTACAAGCAGCTTAAGATAAGATATCCAAGACAGAAATGCATCATGAATGCTGCCTTTTAACTTGTCAACTACGACCCTTTCTCGCTCGCCGTCCTGACTGATAGGGAAGGTCACATATCTCTATTACGAACCGTGAGAAATTATTTTTAACATTCCTTACTACGGTATCACACGACAATAAAGCTGTTTCTAAAAACGGTGACAAAATTAGAGAAACATCTGTAATATATCTAAATTAATTATACAACAGAATCCCCTACACTTAATTTTTTGTTAAAATCTTCTGTGAAGCAAATTTTAAGGCATAACAATCCTGACAAAACTACAAAAAGAAAAAACAAAAAAAAGCCTATTGCGTCAGAGTTCATATGCCCGAAACACGTATATAATAATAACGTTTTTAGATACCATTAAGGTTTTAGCCGTAGCAATCTTTGCTATATCAGGAAACAAAATCTGTAGTCACCCGGCCTTCAGACTACTCATCTAGACGCATAATAGCCTTACTTGCCGCCGCAACGACATTATAATGTAATTAAGGGCCGCTATGCTTGCGGCCACGTCCCCAAAGCTCCACCAGAAGGTAATACATTGGGTTTAACGCGAAAAATAAACGAGCCCCAAATTTAATCTAACTTCAGGCTAATCTATACTAAATAAAAATCTAACAAACTGAAATTAAAAATAGGGTTTAAAAAATGGTATCCCTAGCGTTGATTCTGGAGTTAGCCCGGTCCACAAGACACACGCAAAAATGAATGGGAAAAGATCCGTAGTAACGGATAGCAGCTGCCAGCTCTGCTTACCGGTCCGACCTGAAGGGTCGTCTTAAAGCTATCCAAATCTAGCTAGCTAATATTAAAAATTGATTCAAATTTTCTAAGCATTCGCCAAATGTTTAATAGTGAATTCAGCTATTTTGCCTGCTCTATATATATATACAAATTCGCCTTCCTTGGTCTAAGTATTTATTCAAATTTCATCTTAAATTGTCCCTAGCGTTCCTTATCATTTCCTAACTGACATATTATAAGTACAATCTTCTTTCCTATATATACTACCACCAAAAATTGGCGGCAAAACGTCTAGCAAATAAAATCAAGCCACAGAACAAAAATACAGGCAAAAATATAAATATAAAATAACCATAAATATAATGTAAGTATATAAATAAACATAAAATAAATATATAAATAAATTAATAAATATATAAATATATATATATATATATATATATATATATATATATATATATATAAACAAAAGCATGCAACAGTGCAAAAATTAGCAAAAGCATCGCCCAAATCATCAGTTGCACTCGCATAAGCATTATCATGGCTAGCGCCATTACGCACAAAACATGCTCGTTAGATTATTTCAAAACTTTCTTATTAATACAAGTCAATGCTTATGCGAGTACAACCGCCACAATTTTAATTCTACCTTGTATATAAATTTCCCAAGCATCCAAAGATCTGGTCGTCTTCTTACGTTTATTGGTATCTTACTGCTAAGGGGAAATGATACACAGTTAAAGTTCTGGTGGGTATGCGTTAAACGTTCTAGGGGGATCACAATCACTATCACTTTTAAGTCCTGGGTGAATGCGCGGTTTCACCCTATTTTATTTTCTTTATTTATTGCTGATTTAAGTTAATTAGGGTTTACTGATTTATTTCGTTGTTATTTATTCCTTTTAGTTAATTTCCTATTCCGATTTTTCCACGCGTATAAAGTAGGAAAGTGATTGTTTTAGTGGTGTGGGGTTTGTCGTGCATATTAGATTTTGGTTATTGATTTTTGCTTTTGTTTTTGCTTTTCTTTTTTTTATATTTTTTTTTAATTTGTTTAATGTTATACAGGTTTTGGTTATATCATGCTCATGTCCGTTTTCATGCCAAGTCAAAATCAAAATTTTTCAATCCTCCCCTACCCCCTCCGATTTACGCGCGACTATCACCGTCTAATTTCGCGACCCTTCCCGAAAAATCTTTGAAGACTGTCCAGAATGCCTTCTGGTTAGCCACTTCCCTGACTTCCTCTAGGCTCTTTGGCCATGCTAGTCCTGCGATAGCTAATTTCATATCAGCTAACCCTTGATTTGCCACCTCGAAGAGCACGTGTTCTGCGCTTTCTGCGCCCTCACCGCATTCACAGCGGTCGTTGTTGGTCAAACCGAACCTTTGTAAATACGCTTTCAGGGCGCCGTGCCCTGTTATCAGTCGCACCATTTTATGATCGAGTTTCACTTAGATCTTACCTCTACCTTCTAAGCCCGGTATGAATTTGTGGGGTCAACCTGCCCGTGGCAGCGTTGTTCCACCTCTCTTCCCATTGTCGGATCGATTTTTCGCGCAGCTCTCTTTTAATTATAGACCTCGGTATGGACGAATGTGATATCCCAAAGTCGCCCGTTGCGGCCTCTTTAGTTAATTCATCAGCCCTATCGTTTCCTACGTTACCATCGTGCGACCTAACCCAACAGAACAGTAAATGTCGAAACTCGAGCTCCGTATGCGCTATCCTTCAGACGTCTGTTTGGAGGTCTGTCAAGGTGTTCATGTTTGTTAAAGCCGTCAGCGCCGATTTACTATCACTGTTTATATAATATTGGTCTCTGCCCGTATAGTTTATTACGTAATCGATAGCCTCTCGTATGGCTACCAATTCGCATTGGAAGATAGTGCTCCAGTTTGCGAGTTTGGTTTGAAATCGAAACACCTCCCTTTCCTGCTTAAACACGACAAACGCCGCGCTGCTTGTCCGCCATCCATACGTGAACCGTCCGTGTAAATGTTGATACCCGTCGCGTCTCCATCACCTTCGACAAACTCGATTCGTCTAATATCGGCCGAATGCCCCAACTCTGATACAACGATCTTTCTCTCTACCTCCCTGTTACCAAGATTAATATCTTCGATAATTTCGCGCTCTTTCCCTATATTTATTAATCTCCTATTTCTAATCTTCTAAACGACATATTCGATAGGGAGAGTCCTACTGATCATCAGGACCGCTTCCGTGGAGATGGTCCTGTATGCCCTCGCCGCGTTGAGCGCGGTTATGCGTTGCACGTTCGTCAATTGACGCATCTCCCGGACTTTACAACCTTCCACCCATACAGAACGCCGCAACGACAGCACAAAGTATATCGGGGAGTGTAAGACCTGATACTTAATACTAACATTTATTTCCACTATCAAAAATTTAATACAAAATTATTTGATTTTGCATTGCATATAAATCCGTATAACTCTTTAAAATACTTTCAAGGTGTTATTTTTACTCAAACAAATTAACGCACTGACTTACTAACAAAGGTAGAAGCAAAATTTTTTTGCAGCACAAAAACTTACGTTAACAAATAAGTCAGTGATAAAGCATTAACGGTACATTTCTTCTTTCTAACCTACTAAACAACAAAGTTAAAGGGCAGGTTAGGCTCTTTATACTTCCCCAGTAATTCCTTCCTGTGATCATAAACACTAACGGTTCAGAGCATCAATTAGATAAGGTAAGATTCAAAGACAATTTCAGAGAGAAAGACAAATACATAACGGTTTATGGTTTAAAATCTCAGATAAGATAATATCTCCAAAATAAGTTCAAAGAGAAAGATAAATAACTAATCATTTATAGGTTAGCATAAAAATTAGATAAGATAAGATGTCAAAGAAGATTTGACAGGGATAGAAAACAGATACCAATTTATGTGGTTCAAGGATTCTTGCTATTGGCAAGACACCACACCGTCCTTTTTATAGATAAAATAAAGACACTCCCGAGGTAGTAGAATGATCTCGTAAGATCCAGAAAGGGACGTTCCATGAAACCGCGCTCGTTCATCAAAGCGGCATGAAAGACCAGGTAGGAATGTAGACGCAGACCCTGCACACCTGCGCTGATTAACAGAGGATAGACCCACAGGTCAATTGAAAAACATATTGCATTGTCGACGGCTTTAGCGTGCAGCTCAGCAGAAGACAGTGGCGATACATTGCTAGACGGAAAGTTTCCGCACCCACTGTCCGATATCGTGAAGTAACAATACTCTAAACTATGCAGCAACTTCAAAAATAATGGAAGAAAGGTAGTAGAAATGGAAAGGATAAAACCGGAACATAGGATATTTGGCAATTTCATAGCAACCAGATAGAAGACAGAAATGGAAAGGCTCGCGTTGAGCAAGAGCGATAAGAGCAAGGTGGGTAGCAAAGCACTGCTCAACCACCCAAAATGTAGTCTGCAACCCGGAGTGGTGGAGAACCACCCTCTTGTGATGGACTATTGTCTTGTGACAAAGACGGGCTCGTCAAAGAAAAAATAGAGCTGAAACGGAAATAAAAGTATACGAAAAAGTGTAGTTTTAGGATAAGCTTTCTAGAGCAAGTGTATAGAGTAGAGAATGTGGTTGTTAACCTTTATGTTGTTACGTATCTTGCCAACTTACATTGTGTGTGAAGGACTGGGTTGGCCTATTCGATTCTCATGGACTGAAACTCTCACAAAACGGCTATATGTGACACTATAAATGCATTGAACCTTGTGCTGTCTGTGTGTGTGTGTGTGTGTGTGTGTGAGAGAGAGAGAGAGAGAGAGAGATAGAGAGAGAGATAGTGAGAGAGCTAGAGAGAGAGAGAAAGACAGAGAGAGAGAGAGAGTTATGTATGTGCGTGGCGTGGAATGGGAGGTGGATTATGAGTGTGGGTGGAATAAAAAGGAATGCAACGAAATATCGGTTTTTATTTTTGCTGTCTTACAATACACTATCACAATAACTATTCATGTAAAACTAGAGAGTCAGACTAATTCAGTGATGTGATAAGTAAGTATCAGATAAATAAAACCATTATATGTATTCTTGCTATGTCTCCGCTGCTGCTTGGTTTAGACATGCTTTGCCATGATAAGGTAGCCGTGAATGGCTAAGTCACAAGCTCTTGCAGTCTTCCATAAGAATCAAGTTCTTTGATGCATTTTTACTTTACAACTGCATAAATAGCAAGACCCTTTTGACACCTGTGGTAGCACGTGTGGATTTGGTACTTGCAGTGCAGCAGCATATGCTTTCGACTACACGGTAATAAAAAAGTCACACCATATTTAAATTTTGAGTAAAAGGAAAAGTCGACTTATTGTTATTTCTTATCTGCATAAATGTTCCAATATATTTCTCCAATGCAGGTTTGGTGGAGTACTGTCCCACAATTTGTAACAGGCACGGTCCTGAGTTTTGAGTTCATATTTTGCAAAAATTATAAGTTGGCTATTTCTTACGAATTCTTTAATAAAAGTAGTTCTTGGGATTGCACCTACAAATTACCCAAAAATTTTCTATGCATTTAATCTTAGACCTACCAATTATACCTTTAAACAAAGTGCATAGATTACTGAAGTTTTTTGGCTAGGTGTGCACTTTTTGGTGGTAATACTTTTTTGAGTAATTTCAGTTTGAAAACCACGCACAATTTTTCATAGAACCAAAATTATGAAAAAATTATGATTTTCTCTTGCGATAATAAGTAAATGTTTGAAGAAGTCCTCATTTATTAAACACGCAACATTCACGCATACAACTGAAAACGAACTACCCTCAAAAGGTCAGTATTTCTCTTATTGCAAATTAATATTCGAAGTTCAGCACGATTTTGACACAAAACGCAAAAGTTGTTATAACTTTGAAACCATCAACAATTGGATAACAACATATATAGTTATTTGAATAGGTATTAATCTCAGTTATCAAACCCTTCAATGTGGACCATGACTTTTGGGACACCCTGTATATATATATATATATATATATATATATATATATATATATATATATATGACAAGCCCAAGCCCAACCCCTGTTAGCCCCTTGTTGTTATATTAATATTTAGCCCCACGACTTGGGCAGACCATATAAATGCTGTGCTATTTTATTTAGGGTTAACAAGCACTTGTAAAAATGTTAATTTATAATTTTCTTTGCCTCGACTAGCTGATTCAATCAAACAAAGCACCTCCACAATACACAGTATAATCATTAAATATTTACAACCTTTTTAAATATCTTCTCCCCTTTTAAATTATATACATCGGTCAGATTCGTAGAAAATCAAGCCAGCAAAACGAGCTTTTTATTACATTTAGAGACCAATTGAAGCTTTTAAGATGTCTATTACTTTTTACAAATTTATACAAGAAACCCCAATTTGTCGGCTATTACACTTTGAATTATTATTGAGATAAAAACGTTTTTAGAAATAAATCGAATCAAAATATCTAACCTGATGTGGTTCAGTAAGTGTTCTGCATTCCCCAGAATTGAAATCGACATACAGCCAAATTAGTATCCAAATCGTTATTAGTGAGGTTATTCCAATGAAAGGTTTTTCATTTTCGTAATAGAATATTTACCATTTTCAGAAATTATCAAATTGCTTGAACTGGTAGCATTCTCCAGAGTTTTATCCAAAATTGTATTTAGGATCGTAATTAACTGGAATCTTTATTAGGACCGTTATGTTGTACCTTACTCTTTTCTCGATGTTATAAAAAGAGTAATTGCACGACGAAGTATAATAAATACTTCGGCACAGCTTGTATCGACCCTTATGCTTTCGGAGGCTGCATGAGACTTGAAATCACAGGGTAAGGGGAATGTTTAGAGAATATCTTAATGTTAAAATTTAAATATCAAGACACTGGTTTACACAACTGTAAAATAACTTAGAGAAACAAAAGTTAAAACACGATAAGAGAAATTTGACTAAATATGTATATTAATACTCAGTTATTACAATTCCAAAGGCATGTATAAGATATACGCTTGTGTCATTAACATTGTAGACATCGCTATATATTTTAACATAATATAATTCACATATTTAATAAACATACACGAGAAAATTTCTATAGAAAAACCAAAATAAATAATCTCTGTTTAGAAACTCAAAATTTTACTTAATGCGGGAGTAAATCAAAAAGTGATCATAATTGTAATAATGTTATGTAACAAATGCACATGAAATGAAAGTTCAAGTAATAAACCTTTTCACCATAAGAAGCTTCATGAAGTTCGAATGTTTACATATTTTTAGGTTATGTATTAGAGAATTTTATTTGAAATCAATTAAGGTAAGTAAAAGGTAATTAATAATCAAAACAAAATATTTGTAGTGACAAAGACAAATTTAAATAGAGGTTAGGCCTCTTTATTTTAACAGAAAAACGATAAGGTAAAAGTTTTAATCTCATACTACCTGTAGTATCAGTAACTGAACTAATACTAAGTTACTTAATTTATAGGAATCCTTCAATTTCCAGGAAACTGAGACATCCTGCGTTGGAGGATCTCCTAGAGTAGATACAAAACAGCATGTGGTCGACTTCAAATGTTGTCCTTAACAGACTTTTGTTCCATAAATTAAACTTGTAGATATTTTTCAATAAGGTAATAACTGGGCGGCTATATGAAAGTAGAAGGAAGCGCAATATAAAATTCTTGTGATGAGAGTATTTATTTTACATCATCTGGTTGTGCAAAAACTCGAGCAACTTTTCCATGTAGAAATCTGAATGAGGGAAACACGTCGCCCGTAACAACGGTGACCAAAACACAGGTAGTCGGAACATAAGGTAACAGCATATGTTACCGGAGCATAAGCCGGAGCATAAACCGGAGCGCCCTAGAAAATTCGGTTGTGTTACAAAAGTGAAAATCTAACACGAGGTGCAAAAGAAAATTAAATCCATTAATATCTTACCATTTTTATAAATATTTGATGGGCTTAACGAATAAAGAACTTCTTCTTCCATTATACAATAGATCTAGAATTATATTTAAATGTTAGTTTAGGATTTATGATTAGAAAATTTACATACCAGGTAAACACATGAGGCAAGGTAGAAGTTCAAATCAAAAATGCTCAACAGTGCCAGATAAGCAATCAGATATCACCAGAGAAATGAAAATTTGACACTTCAAATAAATTATTTTCGGCCATCATCGGGATGGACGATTTCTAGCGATTATTCTCAATAATACAAAATTAGAACCACACCAGTTGTGCTTTTAGAATAAACACTTCAGAAATAACCAATAGGAAAATTTCATATAGATATAATTATTTGTACTATGTAAACAAATTAGTAACTTCTGGATTAAAACTAATAATCCAGGATTGTGCGAGACAAATTCTTATAGAAAATATTATTATATAATAAAGAGAGTAATTTTATATTTAAATGTCGATATAAGCATTTATATGCTAATAGTGCCAAGCACAAATGTAACATGCTAAAATATAAGCAAAAAGGCATGTTACAAAGTGGAGTGCAATTTAAGACTGTAGTTAAAAGTCGTGATTAAGTGTCGTGATTAAGATGGCAGTTAAAAGCCCTGTTTTATTTATTATTAGAAATGGTATAATTTCACTAAATCTGATCCACTTGCGTCTTTAGAAGTACGGCTCGCTTGCACAATTTCAAACTCTTTAATTTTTAATTTAATTTAATTTACTATTCACGTAAATATTTAGCATTTTCAAGTATAGTGGCTGCCCAGTTTCTAAAGTATACTAACTCCATATTCAATTGTCATGATATTTATGCGATCGGCCCCTTTTGTTTGTGATTCGTTGACTTCACGTGCTGGGCTAGGCCAAGCGTCTTATCTCTTGTTATTTTGGGAAAGTTTACCAATTGTTTAGTTCAATTGCATGAAGCGATGCTAAGAAAGTTACGTAATTCATTATAATATCTCACATTTAATTCAGAAATCCCAGGAACCTTTGTCCAACAAATCACGTACTATTGTTGTTGGCTTTATTCTAATCTGAATGAAATAAATTTGGTGTTTGTTTATTTCCTAATAAATTGAATTTTTGAACAAATGTGATACTTTTAGATCACGTACGCTTTCAAATAATGCATAATTTCTGCGTGCGTTAATAATATATTAACGCACTTTTTGAATATTTATCTAGCCAATTCATGCAGGTTTTTTATACCCCTAAATTAACCCTATAATTACAGCAATATATATATATATATATATATATATATATAGGTGTAGACAATTAAATTTTAGCAACCATGTATATAGAAGCAGGAGCAAAATATTTACACGCCGAATTAATTAATTTATATAAATAAAAACGGACTGGTATTAAGGTATTTTTATATTTAAATTCAAATGTTAAAATTACATAAGGGAAGAAAAGCTTTAAAGTACATAAAAGCTCAAGGATACGTATATTTAATTATAATTTCTTTTAATCAAACGCATGAAAGAAAAAGGGGAGCTTGCATTCATAAGAATATCAATAATTTCTAACGCAAGTGTATTCGTTTTAAAAGCCAACGTTGATTTACACAGATACTACGAAGCAGAGATTCTAGGAATTGCTATTTTCAAACGGTCGATAATTTTAAGAAACACCTGTTGGTTAAATGTTACGTTCAGAGAATAGTGGACGAACGTTGATATAGAGTTCCATAGAAATCGTTTTCAACGGTCGATTTGGTTGAACAGCTACAATAACAAATATCTTAAGGAGTGAGTGGAATGAACAATCGATAAGAGAAAAATATAAATAAAGCGTTGAATAGAAGTCACGTAGGATATACACGTGGATTTGTGAAGGACGTCTACAATATCGATTTTCTGTAACTCAAGTAGGGTGTTAAAGGAGAAAACAGATACGTGCAGAACAGAGATAAAAGCCAATAGGTGGAGCGCTGTGACGACAGGAAATTATATTATTAGTTGATAGCCAGCAGTTTTCAAGAAATGCGCGATCGTGACGGTGGTAAGCTAAATTCTAGTAAACAGCACGACGGACGGGAGAAATTTTTCAGAAATCAGTGACGGTTAAATTTATAATTTTAGGAAACAGCTTTGAAAACAAGCTTTTCACTTGAAACGGGTTCCACTGGGGGTTTTGGGTTAATATAAATACACGGGAGAAGATATTTAAGCTCCCTTTTTCCTTTCATCGAGTTCTGGATACGGGTTCAGACCTACATAATAATCAAAGCTTTCGGTTATAAATTTTTGTGTGCTCCGTACAGTTACATTAAACATCATATTAGAATTTATAAAAGTGGTAGTTACGGACCGCTAGTATAAAGTGACGCACGAGTTAGTGCTTATTTAAATAAAAGGTACCGTTACTACGATTAAGTTATTATATGGATGGATGATTTTGGGGTAAGCAAAACTGAAAAAAATTTGTATGCGTGAAGTACCTGGTATGGAATGTTACTGTTGAAACGAAGCTAGTATCTTGGGAGAAGCAGAATTGGGATAGCGGAGATATTAGATGGTGGGGATCGGTGGATCTTGGAATCAGCGTAGTAGATGGACACAACGACGAGAGGTTTCTGGTAGCCATCTCCAGCGGTGACGAAGAGTGAAGGTGTTTCCAGGTAATAAATTTGAAATGTCTGTTTTTATATAAACATTTGTGGATATTTTTGTGTTGTGTTTGACTTATTGGTGGTGTATTTATTGTTTTTGGAAACTTGTTTAAAAAGGTACATATGCAGGACAATTTAATAACTTTGAGTATTGTAAAAGGGTTTTATTGAGGATATATAAAAATTTATTTAGGCTATAAATTGTGGTTGTAAGGAGTAAACAGGTCTGTAAGATTTGTTGTCAATAATGCAAGGTTTAAAAAGCATTTACAAAAACTGGGTTACAACGAGCCCACAATACACCAGTATGAAGTCAAATTAGGGTTACAAACGTGACCCATCTACTCATATCTGCTCGAATATGTTTAAAATCATTTAAAAATCAAAGACTTGAAAACATTCAATAAATTGAGCTGGTAATAATTGTACCAAACTGTTTGTACTCATGTGTAAATATTTTATCTGTTAATATGTGTAAATAAAAGGTTGTATGGTTGTTGTATTATTTTGGTCGTTTCATTTGATGGTGTGAGTGTGAGAGAGGTATGTACATAAACATAGGTATTCAAGAAGAGGCCGATTGCTGAGCTAGCCAGGGTGAGCATGGAAATTCGAAGGCGTCCTAATGAAAGGTTAAGAAATTTTTTTAAAATTTTTTTTTTGAAAATTTTATTTTGGCCCAGGTGGGGCACAAATATATATATATATATATATATATATATATATATATATATAGAGAGAGAGAGAGAGAGATATTAATAGCTAAGCTTATAAAAAATAAAGAGCAACAAAACTTACCAGAAAAGATATGGCTAATTAGTGTGATTGTTAACAGCCCAATGATACTATAATGTAGTGAATTGGTGTTCGTAAGCATTAGTGTGCTGTCATATAAAATTTTTTCCTTCTCGAGAAGCTTCAGGTATTGAGCGTTATCTTCTACAAACAATATTATTAAGTTTGCGGTTGCATACGTGTTTTCCTGTAACACTATCGTTATTCTAAGAATTATAAAGATGATCCCTAACATTAACGGAAATTTATGTAACATTATCACGTTATTTTAAAGCGAACATTGGGTTAAGCATATATTTGTTAAATGTAGGGTTGATGACATATAATACACCCAATAGAAAGTTTGTTGATCAAAAGCTTTTAGAATCATCAATGGCTAGATAATAGTGGGATTGTCAACACAGGTTTTCATATAGTTGCATCATGTTTATGGAAAGTTTCTTATACCTTTAATTAAAAATGATAATGTTAAAATTACAATGAAATAAATGTAGTTATTATTTAAATTGTAACTGGGTTGAATGTAATTAGTTTTGATCCAAGTACTTACAACGCCTTTGACATCAAGTGAAATTTATAAAAATCATAAAATTTTAGAAGTAACGTAACCAGACAGCACAACAGCACAGTATAGTAGATGAATCAATGAGAAATAATTTATAACATAATAGACACGTGTAAATATTATCAAAGAAATGACATTTTAGGTGAGATTAGGTGTAAAGCTGACATAAGAGACTGCCCGTAACAATGGAATCTACCTCCTAGGAAACGTAGAATTGGGATTGGTAGAACACAATTTGACGGTCGGAAGATACACACATCATTACACATTAAGTGTGCTTCAATAATCCGTTAATAAGAGTAATAGAGGAAAGCACTTCGGCTAAGAGGTGTTGTCAACGTGGTGAAACCCACGTAATTTAGGTAATCGACACCGACCTCAACAAACGGGTACCGAAATTGGACAGTTACTGCTTCAAGCAACGTTGGTTGAAACTCTTACACGAAACATAATTGACGCAAGGTTGGGCCGACAGGGGTATTTATGGGCTAAAGGAAGAAAGAATACAAACTGCAAGTTATTTTATTCAGAATCTTTTAATATAGTGGTATTTGTGAGACAGTAGTTCTGAAATAGACAATTTGGAAATAATTTACCGACCAATATAATTGTATGTTTAATTTATTATAAAAAAAGACATTGAAATTCAAGTGAAACGTTGAAAAGTTTATTAAACTATTGTAATTGGTTACGTTGAAAAAATGATAAATCTAAATTGAAGTTTATTTTCATTGGTAGCTATATAAATTGAACTTACTTCTAAAATTATTTTTACGTGTTTACAGTGACGATGTTTTGACTATTGCACTGTAATAGAATTTGGTTGAACCAGTGACAAGAGGGTTTTATTTTTGTTTTAACACAAGCGAGATTTATTGCAAAAGGAACTGCATCCCACTAGGAAGCCGAAATAATCAGGTACCCAGTAATAACACTCGTATTCCAGAGTATCTTATACCTAGACAAGATGAATTGGCACCCCTCTAATTACGGCAATAAATAAAGCCTTTCAAGATATTTGGTCACTGTAATATCATTGACAGACAAAGTTAATAACAAAGACGTACTAGAAATAGTAGGGGAAGAAAGAAATATGTGGAAAACGGTAAAAAATAGGAGAGATAGGATGATAGGCCACATACAACGTCATGAGGGAATAGTGCGGAATATATTAGAAGCAGAGATAGGGAAAAAAGGAAGTAGAGGTAGATTTAGGTTTGACTATTGCACACAGATAATGAAAGATGTAGGCTGTAGGAATTTTAGTGAAATGTGTAGGCTAGCTCAAAATGGAAATCAATGGAGGTACGCGTCCAACTAGTCCCACGATGGAAAAACTAATAACGAAAAAATAACTGTACTTAAACATGATGATTATTAGAAGCAGCTGCAGGTAATGGTTGTGCAATATTCTCGAATAATGTTAATTGTGCGAAAGAATTTACTAGAAAACTATTAATTCGGCAAATGTCTAAGTTTTGGGGGATCTTGGCAGCCACGTGCTGCTTAACCCCTTTACATACCACTGAATCTCCGTGAAATATGACATATAGTTAGAAAACAATTGTAGGAAAAGGAACATACGCTTTGTGGACGTTTCAGAGAACTGTGTAGGTTAGCTCAGAATATAAATAGGTGAAGGTACGCGCCCAACCAGTTTAGAGACGGCAAACCTAATGACGAAAAAATAAGTGCAGATAATCTGATGATTATTACAAACAACTTCAGGTGTTGCTTGAGAAATATCTGCAACTAATGTTGATTTTGCGAAAGGATATATTGGAAAAAATATTAAATTGGCAAATGTTGAAGTGCTGGGGGAAATTGGCAACCACAGGCTACTTACCTCCCTTCACAATCACTGAATGCCAGAGAAATAGGGTATATAATTGTAAACCAATAGAAGGGCATCTAACAAGAAAAAGCAGCGCCTATGATCAAAGACGACAAACATAGAAACAAGAAAAAAATTGTTGAAAGCATATGTGTGGAGCACAACAGGGTATGCCTATGAAATACGGGTAGTAGGATAAGCAGACAGAATAACGGTAGCAGCCTCTTAGAATGTTGTGCTTCAGATGTATGAGGATGTACAGACAAAGTTAATAACAAGTAGGTTGTAGAAATAGTAGGGGAATAAAAATATATGTGAAAAAAATAGGAGAAGTAGAAGGACAGAATTCGTTCTAAGGCATTTTTGGGGAAGAGTATAGGATATATTACAAGGATAGGAAAAGAAGGTAGATATAGACCTAGATCAGATAGTAATAGATGCACATTGTGAAAATTTCAGGGAAATGTGTAGGTTAGTTCAGAATAGGAAACAATGAGGGTACGCGTGTAAACAGTTCCAGGACTGAAGACCTAATAATAATGATGATGCTAATATCTCATATGCATACTTATCTCTTTTGCTTGCATAACCTAACACGTCCTTCAAATTATTGACCTTTTAACTTTGAGAGGGTCGTGAAACAATGCACTAGAGTGACACTATTATCCGAATACTTTTATTTAATTTAGAGACAAAATTTAACATACAGTATTGCCCGAAATAAACAGTACTGAAACTAAGTTGGCGGTGTTTTTATGCGTGCGCTGTCACACTCAAGTTAGCTAGTATAGACCTGTCAAGTAAACCTCAAACAAGTAATTAGTAGGGCCTAATTGTCAAAAATCGTGTTAAGTACAGAGGAGAAAGTGTTTCTGGTAGAGCATTATTTTCGTTCATACGGAATCGGCCGACGTAATGGTGCAAGTTTGCTATACGTGTCTGATCAATTCACACAAAGGTTTAATAAACGTTCTCCAAGTAATGCTGTAATTTTGAAGGTTATTGAAAAGTTTAGAAATACAGGTAGTGTATTGTGCCAACGAAAAGGAAACTCGGGGCGTCCCAGGACAGTTAACAACAACAATAACCATGAACGTGTTTTTGAGCAAATCTTAGAAAATCCGAAAGTCAGCCAGGCAAGGACAGCGTTACAACTTGATTTAAAAGAACTTCCTTTCAAAGAATCCTGAAGGAGCTGGGTACATTTTCGTATGTGATTCAGGTACATCAACAACTACATCCTCGGGATTATCGCAGTAGAGTGGAATATTGCGCCAGAATTCTCGCGTTACAGTATGAAAATCCTGAATTTTTGAAAATGTTTGGTTTTCAGACGAAGCACATTTTCACTTGTCAGGCTATGTGAATCGTCGCACAAATCGATTTCTGGGCTTTGCCAGACCCGATGAGGTTCAAGAGGTTCCTTTACATAGTGAAAAAGTGAGTGTCTGGTGTGCTGTTTCCGGACACGGAATCATTGGTCCGTACTTTATCGAAGAGAATGGTAGGCAAGTCACACTTAATCAACAGAGGTACAGACAAATTTTAACACGATTTATCCCTGATCTACGTCAATTCTGTCGTGCACGTAACTTGGCATTTCGAAACCAATTTTTCAGCAGGACGGGCAACTTGCCATACTGCTGCCGCAAATCGTCAATTTCTTCAAGAACATTTTCCAAGCAAATTCATATCACGATTTACTGACTTCCCTTATCCTTCACATTCTCCAGACCTCACACCTCCAGACGCATACATTTGGGGCATGGCTAAAAATGCCGTTTTCAAACGGGCACCACAAACCATCGATGAATTAAAGGATGCCGTTAGAGTCTTCTTCGCAGCCCTGAGACAACCCTTATTCAATAACATGACCAGAAACTTAGAACATCGTTATGAAGTCTGTCTCGAACGAGGAGGTGCACATTTAGAACATATAATAAAGTGTCAATAATATGTATTTTTTAAATATACAAAACAATTACAATTTCAGTACTGTTTATTTCGGGCAATACTGTATTATAGACAGAATCGAATCTTAGTACCTTTTTCCATAATTTTCAAACTCTAAGTTTGCTAAAAGAATACTAAATCTAGGTCAAATTCCACTTAAGGCGTTAAAACTGCTTCGGAACATTTGGTAGGCTTTGGTAAGTTTTGTCAATTTCTGTAATTTTATAAGTGAATGAGTAATGAAATAACCGCTGAGCTAAATGAATTTGCACATTTATTAATTCATTTTGACTCAGCGGTAAATTTTTAGCCCGCGGTCAATCCTATTTTCTACCTTTATGCTAATATCATTTTTTTGTATAAGACACTGCATGCTACTTTTACTTTTTTAGTATGGTTGAAAGGTAAAATTAAGCATTTTACAGAATACTTATTTTTTTGCCTTTCTAAAAAACATAAAATGCCCAGCAACCTTAACCTGTTAAATTTGAAACAATCTTCACGGTAGGAAACTTGTGCGAGACTTACGAGATTTCTAGCGCGAGATTCAAGATGAGTTTTTGTCATGTTTCGCAAATAGACTCATCTCGAACCTCATCCCGTAAACAAGATGAAATGTGCGACCCCCGTAAAGGAAGTTCATCGCAGAAATCATCGTGTAAGTTGGTTATCCTAAGGCTCCGGTTTCGATTCCCGACACGGACCGCCAGAAAAATGGTTGTCGAGCATTTTCACAAAAACGCGCCCTCGTTCGGATGAGAGGTAAAATGTAGGTCCCGTGTGTGTGTGTTGTCGTGCAGGTTAATAATCCCTACATTCCTTCGAATAGCAAGGGTTAGACAAAATTCAAAATATGCAAGTAAAAAAACTCGCTTCAAGGCCTTTGGATGAGTAGTTGATGAGCTACTTTCTGCAAACTGATACAAAACAGAAGCAACACTAACGAATTATTTAATATATCGCATACCTTTTTAAACGAAGCACGTGTGCAGTGAGAAAATTGTGTCGATATTGCGCAGATGATGCGTTGACGATGAGTAGCAGACATAAAACATTGCATGATTCACCAAGAAGCGTCTGTTGAAAAAAATAATGTCTTGGTCTAAACGTCGTATTAACGACAATTGTAACTGCGGTAAATTTTATGGGGACAAGGCTATTGGAGTCCAGATTTTTATACATTTTGCAAAGAATAGGCGCAGAATATTTAGCATTATGATTTTATTCTGAAGCAAGATGGTAATCAAGCAGTAAATTTTTACAACGTATTTACGAGTTAATAGAAGAAACTGCAAGATCTTCAGAAGAAGAAAATTCTTACGGTAACCCGTGTGGGCAAGGAAAAAGCATAGTAAGCAAAGAAAATTGCCCGCACATAATACAATAACAAAACAAGGGGAATCCAAAGAGTTAAGGCCGCTGAAAATGTCGTAGAGTGGTGTGGGTTACACAGAAAAAAAAATAGGAAATCTCAAGAAATAGTTTTATTAAAAACCTTTGGTTAACACGCGTGGTATCAAAAGTAATTTTTACAAAAACCAAAACGAACATTTACGTGACGTCCTGTTAAACATGGTATAAACGAACAGGTGAACCCGCATATAACACAACATTCTCCCAGGTTTTAACGGTATGATAGTATTTTCGAAGTAACTGTATTGATAACCAAAATTTCTCCACTTTAAAGCAAGCACGTCCGGCAAGCATTTTTGATTGATCTTTTGATTTATAAAACCAAAGCAAAACAATGTCTCTTAAAAGAGAGCATCTTAAGTAACATCGCGACTTTTCAAGTCCTTTCACGTGATAACACGCCGCATAGTAATTGCTTCCGCCGCCCAACTTGTATAAGATAAAACCCTAGATTTAGTACGTTATCAAAATAGAATAAATGCATCATTTTCAGCTCTGTAACTAAATATTTAATAAAATTCTACAGGATGTTTAGACTAATGATCGATTAAAAGTTAAAAGGGGAACGAGCCGGCTCCTAAGCATGTAAAATAACCATTGGAACAATAGAAAGTATGAAATTTTAATCAAAATTATTTAGAGACAAGGACTGAACGTAACAACATCACCCGGTCATTTATTTGTGATGAAATTGAGTTAATATACTTGAGAAACTGATTTTGAATCTTCAACGTTAGGATACGGAAAACACAGTAGAAAATTAAAACTATGGAATACAAATTTATAGCATAAAAGCGTAGATATACTTATTAACGTAAATAATTTTCGTATAACTTACAACGCTGGAGAGCTACCCACATATAAGTTTTATTGGCACCAATAAAAAATCACTTTACAACTTTGACGAAAGATTTTAGATTTATTTATTTTATAATCAATGACAGCTTCATAGCCTAAACACGAGTGCTTTGGAAAATCATTCGAGAAACCCTTTGAAGATTGCACCGTCCCCTTTTCTGAAGAAATACAAATTGTAGGTGTACTACTAGGTATAAGGTAAATATACATTTGCGGAGCGAGCATCGGCCTTTAAGGGCTGCGGAGTTTGCAAAAGACTAGTCTCAAGGGAGGAAGTTATTCATAGATAAAGTTCTTGATATGATTACTATATTTTCTTTTCTCGCCTGACAGTAAAAGAATTAGAAATCAAACATAAGATAAAGCGAGAAAAATACTAAACTTGTATATTAAAACTTTGGTTAAGGTATGAACAATTATCTCTATAAAAGCGATCAATAATCAGGAAATCACAGTCTTAATTCATGTTTTTATAAGCATATTACACAAAGCTCTTTGTAAAGGCACTAAAATAGTTCTGTCTCAATTTTACTTATTTGCTTGCAAACCTTTTTATCATAACAAGTTTTATTAAATTTCCATGTTCATGAAGTTAGGTGATAAGTAGTAATAAAAAATATTTAAGAATACGTTTTATTCAAGGGTAAGACAAGCAAAAGGAAAAATACTGTTGTGAATACTCACATAGGTAATTTAGATATGTGCAAAAAGTTAGGTTATAATATTTATTACCACTTTTGCACTAAAAGAAAATACAGCAAAACGCATACCTGGAATAAGTAACTATTAATAGAAGGTCACATACTTTAGTTACATCAAGTTTCACATGGCATCTTGACTGAAAACATCTGCGGTGTCGTTCCCCATGCGAATAACTGCTAAGGAAGTTTTGACATCCTGAGTATGCTAAACGTCTTGTCCGCCTAATATCTGTAGTTGTACATAATTCGATTCCATCAAAGGGAACAATTCCAGCATCCAGATATTTTTATATTGTATAGGTAGAACGAATGCTTATCCTAGTTTATTATATAAAACGTTGAGAAACAATTTATGAAGATATCAACGATATCCAACGTAAAAGATAGAGTCAAGACATGATCATAGGTTATATACAAATAACTGTAGGTGTATTCGGAGTAAGATTTTAGATAAAATTGTGAGTTTATATCAGAGCAACGTTTTGGACCCTGCAAAATCAATTGTGTTACCAGTTTATAATACACATGTTTCAACGAAACAATTAAAAATGAATCTATTTATATCTTACTATCCTTGATTTACAGGACATGTCTAAATAGACAAGATTTTATCTTGCATCTGAGATAAGACATCTTAGGTAACCTCATGGCGATTTATGGATAAGTCAACAGGGCCGACTTTTGCATTAGCAGACAATCAGGTATCAAAAAACGAACATTACACTAAACCCACAAATAACCAACAAAATAAAAGAAAGGGAAACAACACTCCTGATATGAATTCAGATTCACACTAGTTCTCAAAAGAATTAACTAATCAGAAAATTACTTGTGTATTCATCTATTTATATAAAATAAATAAAGAAGAAAATTATGAGTAAATATAATAATTTCTGTGTCTAGCTGTATTTTCAAATACAAGGGTAAATGTGAACATACATTCAAAATCAAACCTAATTCCAAGAAATAATAAAATATGTTTTGAGAGTAAGTTATATAAAGTGCGAAGCACGCTGTAACATGGCTAGGCCTCGATCAAATAGCATGTTATAAGATCTCCCAGGTCAAGAAAAAGCTCAATATATTGCTATGTTAATAGGGTCATTTAAGGGTAGATTGGATCACTAGTATAGTGCGCTTCATGAAAACACCATGAAGGTTCAGAAAACCAGACATTTTTACGAAGAAAATGAAAAATTCAACGATTAGGCAGGAAAGCAAGTGACAACGCCCTGTATATAAACTATAATTATAATTATTTTAAGAAATGAAAAGTGCTTTAGAAGATTTAATTAAATAAACAACTTGGCAAGCCATAAAACGACGTGGACGGAAGCTGCAACACAATACGCGTGAGTAATGCAGTTAAACAAGCAGGTTTGAAAATGCGTAATATAGAAAACGCATATAATTTAATACATAAATTAAATTAAGAATACGTGACCAGAAAGGTAAAATCCGACACCTTGAAAGATTAGAAATAATTACGGGAAGTGGGTAAAAACAAAGTTTATCAAATTTACTGTACAAACAAGAAGTACGTGACCAAGGAAAATGAAAATCCAACAGAACCAATGCAAATAACTTAAAAAACTACATGCAGGAAATACCGCATCATTTTCGCTATACATCAAAAATGAGTAGAAATATCCAAAATTTTGCATGAGAGAATCACGTACAAAGCTTTTAATCATTGAACCCTGCGCTTGTCAACAGATAGGCGTTCTTTTTAAATACGACATAATTTGTAAACAAATCAGTATAACCTGAATTGAGTCATGGTCCACATCACCTGAAAGAAAATATTTACGTGAAACAATTAGAAGTGATTTGATAGTTAATAAATTATATAATGGTGATAGTGCATAATTAAATGAGGTTCGTTGTTTTAATCCTTATAAACGTAAGTATCAAAAGTTTGTTTTTAAATAAATTTTAAGTTTTACATTAACAAAAGGACCCTGAATAATTACTGGATCCGATGTGGAAGTTCAACAAGTATTTAAACCATTACTGGATCCTACGTGGAAGCTTAATAGGCATTTAAACAATTACTCGATCCGACCAGGAAGTTAAACAAGGACGCTAAAATAATTTATGAATTAATCATGAGAAGCTATACTAAGAAAAATTCAAACAATATCTAAAGTAGATCTGGATTCAACGTTGGAATATTTAAATCACTAAGCAATAATAGAAGTTTAAAGCAGTTGGAGCAGGAACTGGTTCAAACTGGAGACAACAGGTTAGCCAATCTGAATATTTTGTTGTATTTTTATTCATGAATATTTTAAACATTGCTTTTATGAAAACTTTACGTGAGGGTCAACAAAGATTGTTCTAGTACACGTTATAAATTACGTTAAGGTTGGAGGAAGTTTAATAAACGTTCATAGGGCTTCAAGTAATAATAATAAAGGTGATTTTTGCTGGATTTTTGTTTAATTACCGGGAATGATAATTATTGAAAGAATTCAAATGAATTGTTAAAAGGAGGTTCTATTTAAAGAATTCTTGAACGTTTTCGTACATTGTAAATATTTCGAGAATATTATAGTAGTCGTGCTTAATGGTGTTTTGACTTAAAGGCATAGGAAGTAGAAGTACAAAGAAAATTAAAATTCTTTGTTGTCGTATTGTCGCAAGCTCCGCGCGTGGTTAAAACTGAGCTAGCCGAGGTTTAAGAAAATTAAAATTAAAATAAAAAATTAAAGTTGATAAGAAGAAAAATTTTAACCTTTTTATTTCACAAAAAGGGGGCACCACGTTATTATAACGATATCACAGCAACATATACTGTACGCCAAGTGACTTGATTAGAAGAGAATTTCCTAATAAATTCCTATTTTAATTTTGCTCTTGGGTAAAAACTAAATATTTGCATTGAAATGAAGGGCTTATTGTATACTTTTACCCTTTCCTTTTGGACTGCACTAAAAACATAGTACATATCCACCGTATATAGAACAAGAACTGATAACGTCACTTCCAACATATATGAATAAGAAAAGCTGTTTTCTGCGAGGTAGGTCTAAGGGAGCCTCCGATTAGACTAATTTACTTTTTATTTGTTTTTATTTACTTCGTTGTTGAGTTTGTATTACGTGGTATATGAATCTACCTATTGACGTAACTTTTTTTTTGTATTTTATAATCTATTTGATGTTTTTAAATTGAATCGTATTTTTGTTTCTCAATAAACACTTCTTTATAATTAAAGCTTTTATTCAAATTCCCCCACTTTTTTCGTAGTTTTGAGCCTCGCTAAACGTGCGCGTGCTACAGGTTCAGAATCACTGTACTACTCACTAACCGTTTCTTGTCAAATTTTAGTAACAATCATGTTTCTATTATAAGAATTTAAAGAGCACTCACAGTAATCATTTTTCAATGTCTGTAGCCTATAATCTGATCTCAATAATTAGTTTCATATTTCAGAGAATACGTATTTTATTTCTTTGTTAGTTAAAGAAGGGTATTCCTTTTAATTTCAGTCATTTAGCTGGAGAGTAACCGAACTAATTGCATTTGAATAATAAATTCTTTGACTAACGAGATAAGTGTAGGAAACTATTAAGCATATTCCTTAGGCAATACGTTATTACTATAATTACAAAGACATAACTATAAACTCTGCATCCCACGGCAGAAATCGTGGGATTGTGAAAGTGAGTCTAGAAACTAAAAATGCATACAATCATTTAATTGTTGTAAACAAAACGTGTTTTACAATAGGTCACATAAATAGCTTAAGTCTTGAACACCAGATACTAGTTTTATGGTTTGTTCTGTGTAACAATCTACAAACTTGTTAATTCTCCGTAGGCATTTCAATCTCCTGCCTGACTGGTATATTGCATAAAGGTGTTTGCGTAATTGATTCGTTAAATATCGATATTCTCCGATGTTACAACATACAATGACAAAAAGCCATGTTGCCTGATAGGTTCTCTGAACCCCTTCTATCAACCTAGCGCTCTGGCAGGGGTTCATTCAAAGAATGTTTTTCGTGAACATTGAAATAAGGGGTTGCACCATCGTGTTGGAGACTGCGTTCTTTTCTAAAAGACTAGCACTATATTTTAATATGACAGTAATCATTAGGTCAATATGGTCTTACAGTAAATTTAAAAAAGTTGTTCTAAAGAGATTATTATCAGTAGGCTCCTAAAAACTTGACCCAAACATTTAATTTTTGGGGACTTTGTCTAAGTGTTCTTCATAAATAAATGAGATTTGACCTCGTTTCATTAACTGCAATTAGTTCTAACAAAAATTCTTGCATTTAGCACACCTAACAACCCAAAGGTGAAACGTATTTGTTATAGCCATCTATGAAATATCGACTTAATTTTGAATTTACTTCTGTATTTGACTAGTTTAATACTAGTGATTACTTACCTGATGGCGTTCTTGCTTTACTCTTGCCATCTTATAGTTCTTTTGAAGTTATTTCTGCTTATTGTTTTTGGTTGTTTTTATTTTATCAATTTATTTAGTTATCTTTATAATTTTTGTGTGAGTATGGTTGTAAACAAAATAATATTATAACTTAATTATTTATTTCTTAATTTTTTATTTTCAAATACATTTTTTTAAATTTAGAAGGTAGGTGTATATAGAACTCAAATCTCCAATGTCGGTTTTTTATTAAGTGTATTAGAATTTTGTTAGATGTAGCACATTTCAAGAAATTCGCGTTTTAATTTATTATTTTCTATATGTAAAATTGTTGGATTGTTAAAACTAATTTTGTGGTTGGTGGTATTTACGTGTGTTGATAGACAGTTGAATTTGGTTTAGTGCGTATGTCACTTTGGTGTTGTGTTAAGCGTTGTTTGAGGTTTTGTGAACTTTGACCAATGTTTATATTGGGACAATTTGAACAATTTACTTGATATACGATGTTCCTTTGATCTAAAGGAATGGTTTTGTCTTTAATTTTGGAAAAAAGGTTATTTAGTGTTAAATCAGGTTTTTTTTGCAAGTTTTATATTAAAATTTTTAAAAATATTATCTAGTTGAGAAGTTAACTTATTAAAATATGGAAATACCTTGTAACTAGGAATTGTACTGGTTGTAGTATCGGTAGAATTTTTATAATTTATATTATTAGTGTGATTAAATATCAATCTGTTCACAAAAATTAAATTTAAAGACACTATACATCATACTCAAAAATATTTTTACCCAATGAAGTGATCCGTGGTATTTCTAAGTCGTTTTCTCATTGGTTGATAAATATTACAAATATTATAGTGTACATTTCGATATTCAAAGGTATTTGTTAGTAGCTCAGTAACCACTTGCAGGTTTCTGAACGCATTCCAAGATGTCAGAATTTAAAATAGAAGGGGCGCATGCGTATGCGGGATAAAACTAGAATCGATGGGTTTGAAAAGCACTTAGTCTGTAGTTTCGAAAGGGGTAGGTCCAGAAAGCTTCCACTTGGCTGGTTTTATTAAAGGTACTGTTTTATAAATTAATAATGCAGTTGATATTCAAGGTAATCCGATTACATCTTTGTAATCATAGTCTTGCTTTGAATGGTTGTTGATGTTTATTGTAAAACCGTTAGCTGGTTAACATCGAAGGGAATATTCTTATTATTACCTGTTGCTTTTGTCTATGAATTTTGCCATTTGTTTTACTAATCAGGTGTAATCTATACCTTTCCTGTCGATTTACTATTTTATCGAAATTATTTATGTATAAATGAGTGTTATTTGTCCAAACGGTCAAAACTAATATTTATTTGGAATAATGTTTATTTAGTGTTTAATGCGGAGTTGTAACTCCAATAGCATTTCATCTGATACCGAAATAATAGTCAATGTATCCTTACTGTGATTGTGCGAGCAATTTGTACCAACACCATCCTTCCATATATTAAATCAAATTATTAAGCAGGTTTGAATATGAACAGTATTATATTTCTATGTTATATCTGTTTTGCTTTACAATAGTAATTGAATTTAACCATAACGATGTTGTGTATATTTTTTTGTTTGTAACTTTACAATGTCATGATGTTATTTAATTGTTGAAAAGGTATGTTTTAACCCATGTAATCATAATGAATAATTTTTAACGTTTGCTCACTAGATTTCAAGTATATTATTAACTAGCATGCTTTTATATATAAACATTTAACACCTGAATCTGGGCTTGTTTTTATGCTGTAAGCTTTTGGTATGTTTTGCTGTCTACATATTTTATAATGTTTGATATTTGTGATGCCTTTGACATTTTTATTTTATGTGTAATTGTTTTATTTCAGCTTATTAACCACATATTCCACTGCATCTCTCATATCTCGGTTTAAACTTAATTATATATTTTGTTGTTTTTGTATATCCTATTATCTAGCCGATGTTCCTATATAATTAACTAGTATTTAACGTTTGTGATAATTGTTGTGATGTAATTAGCTTGAACGTCTGGTATGACCGACCTTCACGTGCCTTACGCGTTTGCATTTATGACTATGTTGGAGATAGTCTATTAAATAAACAGCGCCTTTTTAAATATGCGCAATCATACCATAAGTTCATTTCAGCGATTCATGTCGTCTTTGTCATTGTACTTGTAGTTGTACTTTTGCAAATAATAGAAAGTCGGCTAGCCTTTGTGAAATATTTTGTAACGCGGGCTGGAAACCGTTAATGTATGTATATGGGCGCGTGTGATCGAGCCTTGTTGAATATTACTAACATTTTTATGTCCGTGCAGGGGAAGAACATTGGTAGTCAAGGCAGATTATACCTTCCTGATGTTCCCCTTTTTCAACTTTAGCTGGGTAGTATTGGTTATCCGACCTCAGTACCTACCAGAAAAGACTAGCTGGTTTACACTAACGTTTCTTCAGTTGTCACGTGAGATATGCCTGGGTAACAGTTGACATTCCGTTAAATTCAATGTTTGTGAACTGGGTATTTGTACGTTACCCGTCCCAGTCGAGATGTGTACAATGCAGTTGGAAGTGTGAGGACAGTTTGGGGTTTTCTCTGCCGTGCTCTTTCCCCAATCGCCCAGGTTGAGTACGGCACTGTTTACTTTGAATTTCAATTTCCTTAACTCTCATGCCAATGACCTATTTAGGGGTTATTATTTTGATTAAAATTCAGTTAGGAAAATATTGTAGTTTTATTTCAAACCTTCCCGCCTTAACGCCATCTTCTCAGTTTAAATTTGGGATACATTATAACAACACAACGTAGGTGTCCTAGAGCCATTGCCACTAGATGTTAGATCATGGAGCCCGGTGTGCCGTTTATAGAGGGCGTTAGGTCAGCCTTCAGGTCGGTTACACTACACCCTTTTGATGATATAATTAGTATTATTTTTATTTTTAAATTTAATAATAACATACCCTTATACACTGTACATTATTATTGATCGTCCAATTGTATCTTACCTCACTTTAGTAAGTATCAGTTAATTATAATTTTTAGCTATTAAGTCAACCTTGTTCACATAACTAATTCATTTGTATTTACTTATAGTACTCTTGAAAATGGAAAAATAAATTTCCGAAGCTTGAGTTTATAAAAAAGAGAATTCTTCAATTCTGCTGACCTAAAACCCAAAACTAACTATATACACATAAGAAAGCAAGGTCGTTACCAAATTTAGTTTACAAATAATGGGTTTTTATCAAATAGTAAATACACGTTATGGAGCAGAAGCCATACATTATTACTAAAACGCTGGGCTAAACTAACATCCAAATTGGCATCGATTAATAATCGTAGAATATTCCTTTTACAGTGCAGGAAGAAAAATGTTACTCCAAGACATATTCCTGAAACATTAAAGAACGTATATAGTTTATTGGAAAGTGATGGTAATATTACAACACCTATTATTCAACGTTTCAACAATCGTTTAAAGCTCAAAATTTTCAACTTAGAAATTAGATTAACTCATCAATCATTAAATAAATTAAATAAAGAGCTAAAATCTGTTAAAACTAAAGTTGCTACTATCATACCTTTTTATCTGTATTCTGATTATGAATACCATCAAAATTTATACTATAATAAAGAATTTCAGAAGATCAAACTCGGTAATTTAAAAAAAATCGACAAATTGTCAAATTATGACACACTAAATTTTCAATGCACTGACAAATGGTATAAAAATAGTAGCAACTTCAGTTTACCTAATAATGCTATAAATATTTTATCATTAGGTCCCAAATTTAGTATCTGTCCATTTATAAACAACAAAACTATTATTAATTTACTTGCAAACCTAAAAAATATCATAACTACCATTGATGAAGACAAAAAGAATCTGTGCAGATCTCAAGCAACAAATATTATCACTAACTTTATAAAACAAAATTCCAACACTAAAACTAAACTTTTAGCCGAATTTCAAAACTGCAAGAAATATATAAAGGACAACGATGATTTAATTATCGTTAAATCCGATAAAGGAAACGTCACGGTAGCAATGTCAAAAACAGATTACAATGAAAAAATTTACAATTTGATTAATGATACAGAAACCTACACAAAAATAACTACAGATCCAACTAAAAAATTTCAAAGACAAACGCTAAATATTATTATAGAATTAAAAAAATCCAATGCTATCACAATAGGAGAAGCAAAAACTTTAAATAACTATAGTAGTACATCTCCAAAATTATACGGTTTACCAAAAATACATAAACCAGATAACCCACTAAGACTCATAATAGCCTCAAACAATAGTCCTAATGAAAAACTATCCAAATTTATGGCTGAAATTTTACAAAAATCTATTAGTGAAAGTAAATATAATGTTAAAGACTTTGGAATTTGCACTTTTTATTAATAATTTTCAATTACCTCAGAATTATGTACTAATAAGTTTAGACGCAGTATCTTTATTTACTAACATTCCAAAATATCTGGTTTTAGACAACATTAACAAATTATGGAACAAAATTAAAATTAATTGTAAAATATCAAAACAACATTTTATACAAATAATAGAATTTATTTTTGATAGTAGCTACTTTTGCTTTAATAACTCTTACTACCTACAAATAGATGGTTGTCCTATGGGTTCTAACCTAAGTCCCATAATGGCACAAATTATTATGGATGACTTAATACAAGAAATAATTCCCAAACCACCATACAGATTACCGTTTTTGAAAAAATTTATGGATGATATTATTACAGCTGTACCTTTTGATAAAATTGATACATCTTTAGAAATATTTAATAATTACAACAGTAGAATTCAATTTACAATAGAAAAAGAAAAACATTATTCGGTTCCTTTTTTAGACACATTATTAATTAGAGATAAAACTAACAAAATTATTTTAGACTGGTATCAGAAACCTACCACTTCAAACAGATATCTTAATTATCATTCATATTACCCACTGAGTATGAAAATTAATTTTATTACAGGATTAAAACACAAAATAAAAAACATGTCATCCTTCTTTATATCAAAAAAATTTAAACAAATTTTATAATATCCTAAAAGATAACAGTTATCCTGCTCCTCTAATAAAAGATTGATATTTAATCACACTAATAAAATTAATTACAAAAATTCTACTGATACTACAACCAGTACAATTCCTAGTTACAAGGTATTTCCATATTTTGATAAGTTAACTTCTCAACTAGATAATATTTTTAAAAATTTTAATATAAAACTTGCAAAAAAACCCGACCTAACACTAAATAACCTTTTTTCCAAAATTAAAGACAAAACCATTCCTTTAGATCAAAGGAACATCGCATATCAAGTAAATTGTTCAAATTGTCCCAATATATACATTGGGCAAATTTCACAAAACCTCAAACAACGCTTAACACAACACCAAAGTGACATACGCACTAAAACAAATTCAACTGCTCTATCAACACACGTAAATACCACCAACCACAAAATTGATTTTAACAATCCAAAAATTTTACATATAAAAAATAATAAATTAAAACGCGAATTTCTTGAAATGTGCTACATCTATCAAAATTCTAATACACTTAATAAAAAAACCGACTTGGAGACTTGAGTTCTATATATACCTACCTTCTAAATTTAAAAAAATGTATTTGAAAATAAAAAATTAAGAAATAAATAATTAAGTTATAATATTATTTTGCTTACAACCATACTTACACAACAAATTATAAAGATAACTAAATAAATTGATAAAAATATTTTATAATGTAATATATTTACAAAAAAATGTCATTACAATTAATGCGTTTAATTAATACATATAAAGATACCTTTCCCAAACAAAAAAATTCTCATATAAACAACTGTTTACAAAACTAAAATTTAAAGACAGTATAGATCATAATCAAAAATATTTTTACCCTTTTGATGATATAATTAGAATTATTTTTATTTTTAAATTTAATTATACCATACCCTTATACACTGTACATTATTATTGATCGTCCAATTGTATCTTATCTCACTTTAGTAAGTATCAGTTAATTATAATTTTTAGCTATTAGTCAACCCTGTTCACATAACTAATTCATTTGTATTTACTTTTAGTACTCTTGAAAATGGAAAAATAAATTTCCGAAAGCACGAGTTTATAAAAAATAGAACTCTTCAATTCTGCTGACCTAAAACCCAAAACTAATTATATACACTTAAGAAAGCAAGATCGTTACCAAATTTAGTAGCTGAAAAAGTGATATGAAGATGGTCTCGCGTTGTGGAGTCACTAAAATGAGTGCTGTGACAAGTCCCGCTTTGAGGCGCCGATAAAGGAGTGCTGTGATAACACCTCGCTTTGTGGCGTTACTGATAAGGTGCCGTGATACAGATACAGCAATTAGTAAACTAAAAATTGTTTACTTACCTTCCTCTTTAACTTTGCTTGGCTAGTTCAACGGAATTTACGGAGTTTACAAAATGAAACAATATACAGCAATATCACAAAGCGTTTATACAGTATGAAGTATTCCCTCTCATACAAAAGCACTTACAACATTGTTTCTTTTAAACATAAAATAATTTCTAAGAAGTAATTGTTATATAAAAAAAAACAGTTGTTCCTTACCTTATTCTAAATTTACAAAATTAACCTTATCCTGTTGAGAAGGTTTACCTGCTTATAATTATTTTCACGCTTGTAAGATTTGTTTTGACCAAAAAAATCCTTGACAGACCATCTATAAAAGGGTCAGATAATTTAGAACTCTAAACACCAACTCCTGGTATAAATTCTATACACAAAAAAAAATTATCTTAAACTAGATACAAATACTCTAATATTAGTTGCAAATGAATTTATTAAAAATGATACTTGCAGAATCCACAAACACGCTTCCCGTAGTTAAAAACCTTATTTTAAATTGACGTCAAATCAGGTTACAAAATTTTCCATAAGAATCCTCATTTCAAACAGTAATTTACCAAAGTACATTTTTGATTAAATCTTCCTTTCGATTATATAATAAATTTTTAAAAATAGCTTTATATTGAAGAATTTTGCCTCTTCATAGTAATTAATAAATTCCATTTTTTTTAAAAACATCACTTCTATATTTATTGTAACATTGCAGCTATTAAATTATACTGTACTTACTGCGTACTTCAAATACTATCTTCGCATAGCAACAGCGACTTAATTTTTAGAATCGATTAACCCCATGAATGAATAACCGCTTCCTTATATACACTAAATTATCTATATCTAGAAGCTATTAGAAAAATGTGGAACATTATGATACAAGGTTTCTGAGAAAAACCAATTGGCGTCTAAAATTGCGGCATTTATCACCTTGTTGTCTGGTTCCAGTTATTTGTGACGCGCTTTATAAGTCCTGCTCTTACATATGCTATTATTGTGGCGTACTTTTTCTCTTCAATAGTGAATGCGAAAATCATAGATAACTTTTAACAGTTACCCTCGAGATTATGCAGGTTTTTGTGTTCCGGCCGCTTCTAGGAATAAAATGTTTATTTATTAATTAGATGCTTACGTAGTTCTAAATCCCGATGACTCATCGTTTTATATTCTAGAAAATTCCTTATTTAGTATAAATTGCTATAATCCACAGAGTAATTAATTTAAACTTTAATTGCTTTTTAACACAAAGGGGGTTGCGTTTTATAGTAAATATTTGCTTTCATGTTTCAGTACACAAGATTAATATTAATTTTGGGTTTGGGGTTTATAATACACGTTGATTGTAGTTTCTTAAGTTAAACGCCTATAGCTGTTCTATTCTATGCTATTTACAGCAAATGTTATCAAAATTATATTGCTTTGCATTCGCATCTAAATGCGTTTTGGGGTATCTTACAATTAATTATTTTTATATATACAACTTACGTTAGTTGCTATTTATTTACAATTTGCTTATATCATACAGGCTGATTATTTATACGCGTGCATGTGCGTTTTTGCATGTCACTTTAATGAATAAAGGTACGCTTGTATTATACAGGGTGCAACCATACAATTTACGGAAAATTCCATTTTTCCGGATTTTACTATACTTTGGTTGGATATATTTTTAGAATTTGGGTTTCGAATGACTTCTTGTGATCCCTAATCACGTCAATATATATATATATATATATATATATATATATATATATAAATAGTTATTAAGATGAAATGAAAACCCAACTTTTGTATTTAAAGTTGAATTACCATTTCAAATCGAACTAGTAATTGAAAACCACTAAAGAACGGCTACAGCAGGATTTGAACCTGCAACCTCTGATTCTCCGGATCAGTGCTCTAACCAATTGAGCTATCTAGCCTAATTGTTTAGAAGATGTTATACTTAATACTACTGAAGCTTGGCCCTTGTTAATGATTTTCAATTACGTCTTGCATTTAAGGAAATTGAATCTAGTTATATACATAATTCATGTACTAAAACTTGATCATTCCATTTTGCAACGTTCGGAATAATACAAACATGTAATTATATTATTATTAATAGAGATAATAATCCACATTTGGAATGCAAATGAATGCTTAATATATATTAATAGTTATTAAGATGAAATGAAAACCCAACTTTTGTATTTAAAGTTGAATTACCATTTCAAATCGAACTAGTAATTGAAAACCACTAAAGAACGGCTCACATTTGAACCTGCAACCGATCTGATGATTATCATAGAGTTCAATGATTGCATTCATGTACATGATATTTCAAGTTGCAGATGAATATTCAATATGGTTCATTTCAATGTATTCGAACTGATAATCAATAGTTGGTTTCATTCATCTAATTCAATATATTAAGCATTCATTTGCATTCCAAATGTGGATTATTTCTCTCTATTAATATATATATATATATATATATATATATATATATATATATATAATAGAAAAGAATAATCCACATTTGGAATACAAATAAATGCTTAACATATATTAATAGTTATTAAGATGAAATGAAAACCCAACTTTGTATTTTAAAGTTGAATTAACATTTCAAATCGAACTAGTAATTGAAAACCACTAAAAGAACGGCTACAGCAGGACTTGAACCTACAACCTCTAATTTTCCGGATCAGCGCTCTAACCAATTGAGCTATCTAGCCTAATTGTTTAGATGATGTTATACTTAATACTACTGAAGCTTGGCTCTTGTTAACGATTTTCAATTACGTCTTGCATTTAAGGAAATTGAATCTAGTTATATATACATAATTCATGTACTAATAACTTGATCATTTCATTTTTGCAACGTTCGGATAATACAAACATGTAATTATATTATTATTAATAGAGAAGAATAATCCACATTTGGAATGCAAATGAATGCTTAATATATATTAATAGTTATTAAGATGAAATGAAAACCCAACTTTGTATTTAAGTTGAATTACCATTTCAAATCGAACTAGTAATTGAATGATAAAAAATATAAGGTCTTGGACAGGACTCGAACCTGTATCTTGTTTTTCCGGAACCATGCGTCTACCAATTACGCCGTATATATTATAATATATAACCCCCCCCCCCTTTTCAAATTTGACAATTATAATATATGAGAAAATTAGCAATGCATCAAATTGCCCTATAATTTCCTTTCTTTAATTAATTTATTAACTTTTGTATTGAGTCTTTAAATCTGCGCCTCGACCAACGAAACTCTTATCTCAGGTTAAATTTGTGAATAAATCTATATCTGCATACAGTGTGAGTTCTGAACCATATACAGATGTATGTGACACTGCCAGTCTAATGCCCTCTAGTTAATTCTACTAAAGCAATTTCTAAATGTGACAGTGTAAACAATTACTTGAAAACTACGCACGGTAAGACAGTTTATATTAGTTAATATTTTAAGATTTCAATCGAGTTAAGGGATTAAGTGTTTAAAATATGACACTGAAAATAATAATACAACCTGAACTTCCAATGAAACGTCTTGCTGCAGGACAATGAAGCTCCACTGCCTACAGCGACGATTCGAACTAGATGTGGGTTCTTAATACCTGTGGATAAGTACGTTTTAAAAATTTGTATTACTGAATTTACGCCTTTTATTGTAGGGTTTAAGGTACGCCAAATAATCTTTAGAAACACTTATACTTATCGTCGTTGGTCTTATCAGGAAACTCAGCTCCGTGACATCAACACCGTGCTCGACACCAAAAGTTCAGCAATTCCAGCGTTCTGATAGCACCACTTTGGAACTCCTCTGTCTACACAAAAACACTCCCAGAAATCTAATGGTCAATAATAAAACAATGACAAGGACTCTTGCATTTATCACTTTTTAATATCAACGGTTCTTTTATACTTTGAACATCAAAAATACATTTTTCATACGTTGAATTTTATGTTGGAGATTACAATAATAAAAGGTATACAATTTGTAAACTGTTACAAAAAAGATTATACTTTTTGTTCTTTAGTTTTTAAAGTTCTTTTTTTTCAGGTCTTTTCAAATCAGTTTCATTTTAAATTCAACCACTCTCCTTTTAATTTTTTAAAAAAACTGTCACTTATCTCTATGGAGATGCCCCTTAAAACATTAAACCAGCCTACTCTTTTACAATTCTTTTCCAACTAACATTCTATGATCCAAAATTTTATTAATAGATCTTATTACTCTTGTCAAATTCTAATTTGGAGTAAACTAATACACAAATGTTATTGGCCGAAAATTTATAAATTGATATTTTAATCCTAACAACAAGTTAAATTCAAATGATATAATAGACTTACAACTATATACTGAAAAGTAAATAAAATTTCTACATCTTATAACTAACTTAAATCTAATAAAAACATGCTAATTGACTTTTTAGGCTTTACGTACATATTCAAATGAAAATGAAAGTTTAACATCTTATACCTAACTCAAATCAAATGAAAACGTACTAAGTGACTTCAAATCTTAGCTATACATACATATTCACATGGCAGTGAAGTTTCCTTTTAAATATTTTAACACAATTGTATGATATACAAGTAACAGCAAGTTCACTTCATTGGCACATACTTTTCAAAATTACTTTATGAAATCACCATCACCCAAGTTGAAATCTTAAAACTTCCTTTTCTCTTAAATTATCATTTTAAATATCTTTAACAAGTAACTGCCCTCACCATCTCCTGCATCAATCATTTTACGACCTAGAAGTCTATATCTGAGTGGTACTTCAGTGCGTCAAGGTTCAAATCTCATATATATTACATAATATCACAATATATATATATATATATATATATATATATATATATATATATATATACTTGAAATTGGTCTTTGCAAGTACTGTTCATTGCACTTAAACCTGATGATTATTATAAGCAACTACAGGTGTTAGTTTTGCAATATTCTCAAGTAATGTTGATTGTGCGAAAAAGATTTACTTATTCGAAAACAGTTAATTCGGCAAATGTCTAAGTGTTGACGATCTTGGTAGCCGCAGGTTGTCTAACTCCCTTCATATACCATTAGATATCGGTGAAAAAAGGTATATATTTAGAAAACGATAGATGGGGAACCGAGCTGTATTTAGGGTCTAAGAATTTCAGCGAAATATGGAGGTGAGCTCAGAATAGGAAATAATGAAGGCACGCGTCTACTTTTATTCTAAATTTACCTGTAATCCAAATTGAATACGATTTAATAAGTTATACGTACCTCCTATGGTATTTCTTCAATCCTAAAATTTTATATTCATGAGACGTTATTATAGCAGTGATTCTTCCCCTTTTTATTTTAGTTAGGATTTAAAGTTCAAGTATGATCAAATATGCCTTCGTATGAATTTAAATTTTGAAAATAAATATAAATATTATTTTTTTGGAAACGATTGTTAAAATTCCAGATTTACAAAATTACATACCCACATAACACAACTTTTACACTCGCAAAACTATTACAACAAATCTAATAAAATTAACTAGTCTATTAACTAATAAATATAATATGAAATCACTTTCTTGGATATTGGATTCCTTTCTTTGGGTTCCTTAACCGTTCTTTTTATTATTTGGTTTATTCTACACTTTGTAGGTTTCTTGAACGCTCACTATTTGTGATGGCATCTTCCTTTTATACATGATTAAGAAAATAAGACAATAATTCTTTGGTAGATCCTGCCTCTTTTTATATGTATAATGTTACAAATGCAGTTTGAAATTCCCAGACTAACTTCGTTTTAAAATAATACAAATCTTCAATATTTACAATCCTCGTTAATGATTGATATATTAGTATCTGAATTTGATAGTACTCCGTTTGGAGCTCTTCTCAAACGGTTAAATTTTATTTATATTTGATTATCTTTTGTAACCTGAAAACTATATGCGTGAAATACTTTCTAACTTCGTTCACAATTTCTGAACAATAACGAACTCTTTGCTTTCTTTATAGACGTTTGACTATCAAGTTCATTTTATATTCACTACTTGTATTTTGAATGTATACCAATTTAATAATTTTTGACATTTCAATCCTTTTCAAAACAAAACCTTTCAACTTCTTGTTATTTTTCCAAGTAACCCGTATTTATATGCCGTTTTGCCTACTATTTTAATAACATTTTGAGACATTGCAACTACCAAGTTTTACCATTACTACACATTGCTGTATCTAAACATGCCTGCTAACTAAAACTAATTTTCTGGCTATTTCATTCTTACAATAATGCTACAACGTGAATGATCAAACTTTATTTTCGATCTTTAGCTCATTTACAACTTTAAGTGTCTATAATAGTTTTTATATATATACATGTAAAAGTAAAAATTAACATATCTGAATATTTTATTATACGTGAGCTAATCCCATTTATTATCTTCGTCAGGAATCTAATACATATAAAATTAATTGCTGGTAATAGTTGTTTAACATTACTTATGGTTATGATTTTTATATATACATATAACTAAAGATACCGAACATTTTTTTAAATGTACAGATTATGAAGTTATGAAAATTTGAGACATTCACATGTTGTATCAGTTACTGACTATGTTAAATAATTAATCGATGTAGGATAATTTACATATCTCAAGGTGTCAATGCACGATAAATTACAGACACCGTTTCTAAATTTAACCGTCAAATTTTAGTGCAAAAAGTGATTACGTGATTGTTTTACAAGTCACAATTAAGATAAGCTTAAGTTCACATTTGATACAATTTGGAAAATTTACTTACTTTAACTTAAGATTTCGGAAATGCTTATGTCAACCACTTGTTAACTAATTATAAGCTAAGATAAGTTTAGTCCTTGATTATCCACTCAAATTTACTTTCAGTTTAGGGTTACGCTTTTACTTTTAGGTTTTGTCTCCAAATGTACTTGTTATTTATATTTTAAGAGTTTATGTGACTCAGAAATAATCTCTAATTGATATTTGTTTAAATTTTATGTATACTTTGGAGAAATGTTGTGTTATATACGAGTTGGAGCTTTCATAAATGTTGGTTTCGATTTTTGTAAATATTCCTTTTGTTATCATGCTTGTTAACTATAGGTTGTAGTAAATCTATTTACAGGGGGTTTCTATTTTCTTTTGTGTGTGACCAAATCCATTCTAATACGTTTTCAGCTAGTACGGGCACTAATTCGTAAGATTTCCTTTGTTTTGTTGCAGTATTCGGTGCGGACGATTTACTTTGCTTATTTCACTTTTCTTTCTTGTCTGCACGGACTACCGCAACAGCCTACGGGGGTTTAACTCTTTAACCCTGGTGCTGCGGTGCTAGAATAGTACCACCTGAGAAACGGAACCCACTTTATCTCTCAATCAAGTATTACCCTAATCCTCTGGGCATAACTTTCAATTGTACAATTTGGCCAGAAAGTTCATTCGGAAATCGACCCCAGCAACCACTCTCTTAATCCTTCTTTATTAAAGAATATGCCATAAAAAAATTGAAGAAAATTCCCCAATTGAGTCTCCATATTAACTTAAATATCGGTTATGTCCAGTACGTATGGCAAAGTCCAATATGTAAATTTATAAATTAAAAATTAAAAAAAATGCTCAAATATCCAAGTGCATTCAATTAAAAGAATTACCTTCTAAAGCATAAATTAAAATTAAATTAAGTAAACTTTTGTGTTAACCTATGTTTCGCCTTAAGATATAATTAAATAGAAAAAAAATTTCTTCATAATAAAAAAAATAATTAAGTAAGTAGCCTATTGTGCTCCCTATATTTTGAATTCAATACTTTCAGTCGCAAATTTTGTATTCAAATTTTTGTTTCAAGTCTCGTTCGATTTTATTTTTGTCTCAGACCAAATTCCTCAGGATTGGCCTACATTATCCTTAATTTACATACCTATATCAAAACTTTATCAATAATCAATACTAAATTCAAAATTTCAAATATTCACCCGGTCCTGAAGAAGTTCGTCGCGTCTGAGAAAAATGTTTCTCCCCCAAGTTTTATTTCCAATTCAATAACTATATCCGTGCCGTCATACGTCATAATTGTATTCTCCCGAAAATTTTCTTGATCCGGTAACTGTCAAATCAATTTTTTTTTCATATCTTGACTCGTAATTCATAACTCAATTGATTTTTCAACAAAAAGTTCACATTTTACGTAGATTTCAATTTGAAGTAAAATAATTTCTTCGCTTCCCTCTCAAAATAAGTTTTAAGAAAATAAAAAAAAATTCTTTTTGTCAGCTAAATTTAGAAAAAGGACAACTATTTTTTGAAAAACTCGCTAGTTAAAAAACTCGTAAAAAAGATTGTATGGTTAAATAATTTAAACTATACATTTTTCAAAAAAAATGTTTTACCAAGGAAAAACCCCTAATATGGAGAAATCGCTTTTAAATAATGAAAGACTACCCTACGTTTAAAAAGTTTTTCCTTAACAACAAAAAAAAACGGTTTCAGAATTTAGTACCAAAGATTTTAACCCTATAAAGGTTAACAATATCACACACAAAAAACAATCTCATATTTTAAAAAATCCTATTGAAAAATACGACCCTAATAAAGACAAAGCGGCGTCAGAGTAAAAAATTACTATCAAATAAAAAACTTCCTTCTGTTAAAAAAATTTGCCCTTTTGAAAAACATCCCAAATTTTCATTAAAAAACTGTTCTATTGAAAAACAATGGTACCGATAAAAACAACTTATAAGTTTAAGAAAAGCAACTCTAAGATCCATAAAAATGCCCTATTAAAATAGGGATCCTAAAAATGTTCGCCAAAAAATTTACGAATCGTCTAAAATTTAAAAAATTAAGCCTTAAGTTGGGCACCAAAAATTTCTGTTACGAATGAATTAGGTATTAAATGAGATAAATTTTGATTTTGTCCTGAAAGGTGGGGACGCCGTAACAATAGAACATTGCGTCGGCTAACTGCAGTAGTGAGGGAATGTGTTCCTCTGGATAAACGAAAAGAGAAATTAAAAAATACGAAATAATAAATAACAAGACTTAAATTCAAAAATAGTGCATTAGATTGACACTTACCCTGACAGGTCTTACTATTGTCGAAATCTAGGGGCGCCAAACAGCCTGTCACAGCAATTCCTTTAATGTCATTTCTATGTGGAGACTGTTATTCCGCATAAAGCTCCATTATCTTGATATCCTGAAGTTGGTTATAATTTAAAGGTTTCTCAAAATAAAACGCTCCTTTCAAATAAGACTATCACCGGGTTAGCTAGATATTCTTTACAAATCACTAGTTTTACTTAATTGTTACATAAATTTGAATAAAGATCAACTTAAACTTAATCTTTGTTAGCAAAAGAATAATATCAGTACACATATTAATATCCATTCCTAAAAATAATTCTTAACTGCAAATCAGGCCAGGTGTTGCTAAATTAAATGCTACCGAAAATTGTAAGTCTAGGCTATCAACAATCAATATTATTTGCCCTTGCAAATTTTTCCTGGTTTGTTATTTAATTGTAAGACATTAGTAGATCCCAAACTATCGGCAATGTCGCTCATAAAGACAAAGAAAAATAACAGTTAAATACCGACTCTGTGCTATTTCATTGCCCTTTTCATATTGCAACGTGGGGTTTTTTAGGTAGAAAAGGGGGTAGCGTAGAACGAGAGGACCTACGTGCTTAGACTAGGGACGATCAAATGTCCTAATCATGGGATCTTAAAGCGTATGCTACTATTGCCATTTTGTAAACATCAAAATCAGAGCAGACAGCACAATAATGACTAAACAATCAAATTTATCAAATTCATTGTATTCAAAGCAAGTGAGCGGCATATCAAGTGTCACATAAGAAATAAGTATAAGGATTACATTGGCACATAGATTTGACTTTTGTTACTTATGAAATAATACATGAAGTTACAATTAAATTGAGAATACAAGCAAGTGGTTACATGATGTCAAGAGAGCTAATCAGTGACCCAACCACTCGCAGCTAAAGTACACTAACTACTGCCAAGAGTGGTCCTTTTGGATCACCCCCCATGATGCCCAAATTAAATCATGTTTCCTTCATGTAAAGTACAAGGTGTTGCAATTATGATACTGCACATCCTGCATTATGAGTGTGTGGCTTGACCAACTTCCTTGCCATGCATGATTGCAACAATGTAGTGAAATTCTTAGGAAATAATTAGCAACTTTTAATATTAATAATTTATGAGAAATTTATTGTAAGTTTTGAATTGTGCAATTACTTGAAATAAGGTTTCAAAACTCAAATTACTACATTGACTAAAAATATTTATAATAAAACTTTGATACAAAAATATTGTGATAAGTCATTTGTTACAGTATTACGTGGCAGCTACATATTTCCTAATATTTTGCAGTAATAACCTTATCCTTAAATTTAAAAACTATTCGTTTTGTCGATAATTCCCTAATCCCTAGAATTAATTACTCTGATGTTCAATTAATGTCCTACGTAAAAAATTTCAAACAGATTTGCGTTGACATTCACATATAAATTATACCTATAATTTTACTTACAGTTCAATTCTTTTAGTATAACAGTTCGGAGGTCCAGACTACACTAACTTCCATTTTGTTAATAATGTAGTACCTGTTTTTTTTCCGTTCTTTGCGCTACAGCTACAACATAATCCCAAGATTCCAATATAATGGCGAGATGAACAAATAAATCCAGTCACTTCATATCAACGGTCATAACGATGTTAATTCCACCCGCAGGAGTATTGAAAATGCCTTGTTGAACGCAAGCGTAGTTTACATAATTTATCTTATACCACTATTCTCTTCCGTTAAGCTGTGCTCCGTTCCCTAATCCCACTATTATTAATTCCTAAAACCCTTAATTTTTTACTTTCCGAATATAACTTATTTACGACCTCATACCGAACGACCACCTTCCGTCCGTGATCACATATTCCCATGCCTCTACATAATTAATGTTTTCAGGTTAACGTTTTACATATAACTGACTTTTTTCTACTCCCGTTGCGTTTAGGAAGTCTACTGTACTTCCACTGTAAATCATATTTTATTACGGTCAGCGTCTAATTAATACAGTGTATCGAGTTTACTCTATGCTTACTTTAACAATGCTCATGCTTACAGTATGAAACGATTACATCATTTGTGTAACCAATTTTTCCATATGCGAATTAACAAAATTATGTCATCTACGTGTACAGTCAAATACATATCTTTGCCAAAGTATAAACACGGATCCAATTGTGATGTTCCAAAATTCAAATTAAGTAAACGAAAGCGCAATTTTTTATACCAGCACTTAGGTGCTTCTCGTAAGCCATATAAAGTTTTATTAAGTTTATGTATGTACTTACTGTTTGGCTGACATTTTGCCTGCCAACAGGAATTTCCGTATACACAGGTTTAGGCAAATCACCGTTTAAAAATGCACATTTTACATCTAACTGATTTACAAAAAGACATTTTTCGACACATAATTATAAGAGCACTAGGATAGAAACTCGGATAGAAAGCACGAGCAGAAAGTTGAGTATACTTCAATACCAATTTCGCCATGTTGGTATCCACGAGCCCCTACATTTGATTTTCCAATGCTCCACCCGAAGGTGTTACATTGGCCAGGGAGCGAGTTTTATTTACCTGGAAAATTTTGAATTTTGCCAAACGCTTGTTGTTCCAAGCAAGGTACGGATCTTTAACGTGCGTGACAACACTCACACACGGGACCTCCATTTTATCTCTCATGCGAACGAGGGCGTATTTTTGTGAAAAATGCTCGTCTAACATTTTTCAAGCGGACCGTATCGGGATCCGAACTCGGGACCTTGGGCATAGTAGTCACACGCATACCAACTACAGCACGGAGCCGCCGATCTGCAGGAGCCACCAGTCTTCCTTTTCCTCATAAGCTCACCAATCTTCCAAGCTTTTTCTGTAAGCACTCATTTTGAATCAATCACATTTACAACTTGAGTACTTTCAATTATGTCCCAGGTTTTACTTTTATTTAAAGCATCTAGTTCGCTCTTAATAGCATCAAGCCACCCATTTCCTTTTGAAATTGCTTTAGGATAAGTCTTGGTTGTGTTTGATGCAAAATCGTTTACCAATGGTGCTGCCATCAGACTTTTATCATCAACAAAACTAATTTCATATTCTTCAAATTTTGTAAGTCCATTAATTTGATTTCTTGGTCTTTTTTCACCATTAGTTTGTTGCTCAATAAGTACATTGGAATCATTCACTCTGACAGATTGAAGTTCAACCTCACTACTGCCACGGTCTCTGTTCTGATTTAGTTCTTCTTGGCAACTTATATCGCCATATTTTTGTTCATTCTGGTTCTCAAACTTTGATTCGTCAAAAACAACATGTTTTGCCTAAATCACCCTTTTACATTTTAGGTTCCACAACCGATATCCATTGTCAGGGTAGCCCACTAAAAACATTTTTTGACCTCTAGGATCTATTTTATTGATTCGATTTTCGACTGGTATATGCAGGTAACCTGTATATCAAAAAATCTTTATTTTTGTCAAGTTTGGTTTGTGTTTGTACCATATTTCAGCAGGAGTTTTTCTTTCTGCTAACGTAGAGGTTGGATTCCGATTCGCCAAATAGGCTGCCAAAGCAATAGCCTCTTTCCAAGACACCTTAACCATGTTAGCATCGAAAATCATGAACCTAAAAGGATTCAGTTATACCTCTCTGCCACAACGTTGTGTTCTGGGGTGCGGGATATTGTATATTCTTTTTTGATTCCCTTATGCCAGCAGAGATTTTTAATTTGGTTGCATATAAATTCTCCTCCTGTATCGCACCTCAATCTCTGTGGCAAAGTTTTAAACTTATTTTTGATTACTCTCTAAACCTCTAAAAGTCCTCACTCATATTTTCTATAAGATAAATTACATTGTGGCTGACTGGATTTAGTGGTCCACACACATTGCTGGATATACACTCTAATATTTTCTTAACCTTTTTTCCTCAAGTAAATTTGTAAATGGTTTTCTAGTTTGCTTCCCTTGAAGACAAACTTTACAAACTTTATCTGAACAAAGTTTATCATACTTTCTATGGATTCGATTTTTTTACTAGACAAGCATGTGATAAAAGATACTTACTCATATTTTTCAGTAACATTCACTTTCCTGCCTTCTTTTTTCTTAGAGGGACAGTCAACGTTTCTGTGCCCGCGCAAACCACAAGAGTAGCACTTATAGGGAAACTTTTTCTTATGCATTTTCTTGTTACTGAAAAATGCAGCGCCCGTACAATAATTTCTTATCTCTACACAGCCTGCTGTTTGCCTCTGCTCTTCAGCAAGTAATTTGCTCTTAGCATAGTCCAAAATAATTGCAGTATCACTTTGTGAAAACACAATATCAATCGCTGTCATAACATTGTGATACTGTGGTTCTGATATTGGCCAATAGGAAAAAAAATGCTTCACGTCATGGCAAAATCCTACTCAAGGTTTTTGTCTTTGTCCACAAGGAAATCACGGAGAGCCTAATGTCACTTCGTAACTGAATACGAATAGAACAGATTTTTACAGAATACTGTAAAATAGCAGTACCAATAACGATCACAAAAAAACACAGTCCTAGCTAACCCCGAAAACAAAAGACAAATTGACTTAACTGTTCACAATGGTAAGATTATAGATACCTAATTAACTTGGACCTTCAAACATACTTAGAAAAATGTTTTAAATCTTAAACAGTTTCTGTTTTTCCTATAATGAAGTCACAGAAAGCCTATCGTCACTTCGTAACCGGATACGCACAAAGCAAGTTTTTAAAAATACTGTAAAATTACAGTACCTACAACGATGCGACAGAGAAACACAGGTCCTGCTAAGCCCGAAAACAGAAAAAATAGTTTACTGTCCACAATGGTAAGATTCTAGAAACGTAATTAAAGAAGACTTCCAAACATACTTGTAAAAATCTTTCAAGATTCCTAATACCGAATTCAGTTTCTGGAAGAAAATGGACTCGTTATAACAAGCAGAAAACCTAGTCAACTAATGACAAACGTCGACAAATAATCGTTCTACTTGACATGGCCGACGTTTATAATAGCACACAAACGCAGAGAAACTTGTAAAAATTTAATAAAGCTGGAACCCCTGACACCTAATACGTACGTGAAAAGAAATTTTAACAAACCGTAGATTTAAAGCAAAAATGGGATCCTTTATGTACTATTGCCACCAAACGAGGAATACCGTACTGCAAAACTCCCTACGTCCATCAAAGTTTTCAACGCCATGATACATTATCGGAAATAAAAATCGCCTGGCAAAGCCATATTACCAAGAGGAAGATGCATCTACAGAAATATCAAATGGGTAGAGGTCGGAACAGGCAGAATGATCTGACTTGCAACCAACTGAAAATTAAATATAAATGCCAACAGCACAAAAATATTTTGTTTGAGTGGCAAACAATACATATCAAACAAATTTAAATAATAATAATAATAATAATAATAATAATAATAATAATAATAATAATAATAATAATAATAATAATAATATAATAATTTAAAAATTAAAATAATAATAAACAGTTTCAACTATAAAGAGAAACTTCAGACATATTTAAGTATATAGTAATAAAACAGTTGTTGAGTAATGAAAATACAAAAGTGTAAGGTTACACAAATGATGTAATCGTTTCAAACGGCAAGCGTTAGCATTGTTGAAGTAAGCATAGACTAAACTCGATACATTGTATTAATTAGACGCTGACCGTAATAAAATATGACTTACAGTGAGAGTACAATAGATTTTTTAAACGCAACGGAGGTAGAAAAAGTCAGTTATATGGAAAACGTTAACCTGAAAACATCAATTATGTAAAGGTACGGGAATATTTGATTACGGACGGAATATGGTAGCTCGGTATGAGGTCGTAAATAAGTTCAATTCGGAAAGAAAAAATTAAAGGTGTTAGGAATTAATACTATAGTGAAATGAGGGAACGGAGAACAGCCTAACGGAAGAGAAACGCGGTATACGATATATTATGTGAACTGTGCTTGCGCTCAACAAGGCATTTTCAATATTCCTGCGGATGGAATTAATATTGCTATGACCGTTGATAGGGAGTGACTGGATTTATTTGTTCATCCCGTCATTAAATTGGAATTTTGGGGTTATGTTGTAGCCGTTGCGCAAAGAACGGAAAAATTAGGGAATATATTATTAACAAAATGGAAGTTGGTGTGATCTGAACATCTAAACCGTTATAATAAAGACGTTGAACTGTAAGTAAAATTATAGGTATAGTTTATATATGAATGTGAACGCAAATGTGTTTTAACATTTTTTACGTAGGACATTAATTGAACATCAGAGTAATTAATTCTAGGGATTAGAGATTTATCGAGGGAACGAATGGTCAATAAATTTAGGTATAAGGTTATTAGTGCGAAATATTAATAAAATATGTAGGTGCCACGTAATATGAAAGTTGGTACTTATCTGTTATTTTTTTTGTTTTTATAAACGACATCGCCAATAGTTTAGGATTTACTAATGCCTTACAATTAAATAGGAAAGCATGAAAAATTTGCAGGGGCGAATAGTATTTATTGTTGATAGCCTAGACTTATAATTTTCTGTAGCATCAACACCTAGCCTGATTCGTGGTTAAAAATTATTTTTAGGAATGTATATTGGTATGTGCACTGATATTATTTTTTGCTAACAAAGATTAAATTTAAGTTGAATTTTATTTAAATTTATGCAAGAAATAAGTAAAGTCAGTGATTTGTAAAGAATATCCAGCTAACCCGGTGATAGTCCTATTTGGAAGAAGCGTTTTATTTTGAGAAACTTCTTTAATTATGGCCAACCTCAGGATATCAAGATAGGGGAGCTCTATGCGGAATAACAGTCTTCCACATAGATATGACATCAAAGGAATTGCTGTGACAGACTGTTTGAAGTCCCTAGATTTCGACAATAGTAAGACCTGTCAGGGTAAGTGTTTGCATTATCTAGAATTTTTAAACTTAAGCCTTGTTATTTATTATTTCGCATTTTTTTAGTTTCTTTTTTTTTATCCATAGGAACACACTCCCTCACCTCTGCAGTTAGCCGATGCAATGATATATTCTTACGAGATCTCCACCTTTCTGGACAAATCAAAATTTAACTCATTTAACACCTATTTCATTCGAAACAGAAATTTTTGGTGCCCAACTTCAGGGCTTAATCTGTTATTGGTAGGCCGTTTTTTAAATTTTAGACAATTCGTAAACTTTTTGGTGAACATCTCCAGTATCCTTATTTTTATAGGGCATTTTTGTAAATGTTAGGGTTGCTTTTCTTAAATTTTTAAGTTGTTTTTATCAGTACCATTATTTTTTAACGAAAATTAGGGATGTTTTCAAAAAAGCAAAATTTTTTTAACATAAGACAGTTTTTAAGGCCGTTTTTTATTTGACAGTAATTTTTTACTCTGAAACCGCTTTCTCTGTATTAGAGCCGTTTCTTCAGTATAATTTTTTAAATATAAGATTGCTTTTTGTGTGTGATATTGTTAACCTTTGTAGAGTTAAAATCTTTGACACTAAATTCCGAAACCGGTTTTTTTGTTGTTAGCGAAAAATCTTTTAAACGTAGGGTAGTCTTTCATTATTTAATAGTTAGGTTTTTTCGTTAGCTGTACTTTTAAATTGGTAAAACATTTCTTTTTGTAAAATTTTAGTTTAAATTATTTAACCATAAACGTTTTTTGGCAAGCTTATACCTTGCAAGTTTTACAAAAATTAGTTGTCCTTTTTCTAAATTTAGCTGACAAAAAGAATTTTTTTGATTTTCTTAAAAACTTATTTTGTGAGGGAAGCGAAGAAATTGTTTTACTTCAAATTAAAATTTCCTTATAATGTGAACGTTTTGTTAAAAATTAATTTAGTTATGAATTACGAGTCAAGATATGAAAGAAAATTAATTTAACAGTTACCGGATCAAGAAAATTTTCGGGAAAATACAATTATGACGTATGACGGCACGGATGTAGTTATTGAGTTGGAAATAAAACTTGGGGGAGAAACATTTTTTTTTTCAGAGGCGACGAACTTCTTCAGGGCCGGATGAATATTTGAGATTTTGAATTTAGTATTGATTATTGATAAAGTTTTGATATAGGTATGATAATTAATGATGATGTAGGCCAATCCTAAGAAGTTTGGTCTGAGACAAAAATGAAACTGAACGAGACTTGAAGCAAAAATTTCAATACAAAATTTGCGACTAAAAGTATTGAATTCGAAATATAGGTAGTATAATAGGCTACTTATTTAATTTTTTTTATTATAAAGATTTTTTTTTAATTAATTATATCTTAAGGCGAAACACAGGTTGCACAAAAGTTTGCTTAATTTAATTTTAGTTTTTGCTTTGGAAGATTTTTTTGTAATTGAATGTAATTGAATATTTTAGCTTTTTTTTTAATTTTTAATTTGTAGCACGGTCTCTTTCTCTCTCAGGGCACGTTTAATTTAAAACACGTTCTTTGCAAAAGTTTGCGTACGTTTATTCAGATTTAAATTGTACAAATTATGAGTGGGTTCTAAGTATAAGCTCATCAATTATTAAGAGAGGTTTCTGTACACCATGTAACCTCCTAGGATATGAAACATAACACCTAATAAACTTATTCTAAACTAAATTGTTTTTACAGACACAGAATAAATACCTGGATCTCCTCTTCAAGGCGTTCTATCTTCGGGCCCAGTGCATGAGTACTATCTTGTAGCAGAAATAGCAGGAAATTTCCTAGGTTTCACTCACTGTCGCGCATCCACGCATAAGAGGCTTTTACTACCATAATACTGTTGATGCACTATAACACAATCCCCTAGCTTAATGCCAGACGATTTATTAATTGCTCATTCTCGCAAGCTTACTCTAATCATATTAATTCACAGACAATTTTCTTTAACAATTCCCGCGCTCGGTCCTTTTAGGTACCGGTTAGACACGTGTATCCCTTGCTGTCTGCCCTCGTACTCCTTAACCTGCCTTATTGCGTAGCACATCCGGTGCGATGCTGCGCTATCTGCTACAATGATGCACGTACAGATGGAGTTCTGTGTGTGATTTGTGCCCTATATCTAAGTACCTCGCTACACAATCCCCCAAATTGAATGTCGATAGGCCTGAAGGGCCAGAGATAATCAATTTTCACTTACTTTCTACGTATAAACAATTTACTGGCTAAAATAACAACTAAGGCTAAACATTGAAACTAATTAACCTTCCACAGGTTCGGAAACATATTTTTTTAAATTGACCACGTTTTGCGGACCAATCAGACTACCATCTTTAGTCAACAACAAGTAGGAATTTTGATTCACTTGTGAGTGAAAAGTGTAGGGTCCTTCAAAAAGAAGAAAAGCATACGGTTCTTGGCGTTTTCTGCTGAAGAGAGCGGATGGGTTTTCAGTAATACTAAATCACCCTGCTTAAAAACAACAGGTTTGTAAGTCTTATTTGCCTTCTGTTTGCGAAGCTCAGCCCTAGATAACAGCCTACTATGAGCTAGTTGCCAACACTCCACCTGGGACTTTAAATCAGGATCTTCCACGGTAGGATATCCAATTATTCGTCGTATATTATTTTCTGCTTTTTGCCCAAATTGCAAAAGCATGGGAGTAAACCCCGTAGATGAATGGACACAGTGATTAAGACAGTGTTCGACCTCAGCTAAAACATGTGCCCATTTGCTATGTTTATCAAAACAAAACGCCCTAATAAACCGACCTATTTCGCGATTTTCCCTTTCAACTAAATTTCCCTGTGGAAAATATACGGAGGTATCTTTACACTCCACCATTTTTTCTTTAAGAGTTGCTAACCACAACTTGGACTTAAACTGGGTCCCATTGTCTGTCAATACAGCTTTTGGAACTTGGACCTCGGTAAAGTAATTCTTCACAAGTCGATTAACAATACTGCGAGCCGTTGCTCGGTTTAAGGCACACAATTTTACGTATCATGAAAACGCGTACACGAATACCAATATAACCGTAGCACCTCCTCGGCTAGGCGGCAAAGGCCCCATCAAATCGCAAAAAACTAAATCACCTGGTTTTAAACATATTACTGAATTACACGTTCCTACCGTAGTAGAGAAACTTTTTGTTTTCTGACACAGGTCACAAGAATACACATACTGGCGAACATTTTTGTACATCTTCGGCCAATAGAAATCTACTCGCATGTGAGCAAATGTTTTTTCGGCACCAAAATGCCCTATATCAGCATGTTGCTGATTAATCAGCAGTTTAATATGCAATTTCGGGATACACAAGCGATACCCGGACAGACCCATCTCTTCGGGCCGGCGGAATAATAATCCTTGGTGGAGTATATACCACTTGTCAATTCGTATCGAACTTACTAGTTGATCCTTCCCTTCTAAATAATCAATTTTTTCGCGAATCGATTTTTCATTTCGTTGATCTTGTTTGATCTTTTTTAAACTACTCTTAAGTTTTTGATATTCTTCGCTCTATTTTATCATAATCATTCCTACCTTTTCACAACCGTGTGGTTTCGCCCTTCTCCATCCCTTTAAAGGAAAACGAGACAATGTGTCGGCGACAACATTTTCTTTACCCTGAGTATATTGGATATTGAAATTAAACTCCTGTAAATAAATAGCCCACCGAGCTAATCGTGAGGTTTTTAACAGACAACTCATAATAAATGATAAAGCCTTATGATCGGTTTGAATTATTAACTTTTGCCCCAGTACCAAGGTGCGCCACTATTGCAATGCAAATATCACTTCCAAGGCTTCCTTCTCCGTGACGGTGTAGTTTATTTCGCCCCTTTTAAGGTCCGACTTGCAAATGCGATCACCATGCGGTCACCGTCGTTATTTAATTGAAATAACACCGCTCCTAACCCATAATTAGAGCTATCGCTCTGTATAAAAACGTTAGGTCAAAATTCGGATGATGAACCATGGAAACTTCTAAATATCCCTGCTTAATAGATTCAAAAGCTCCTTCTTCAACAACAGACCACTTCCACAGACAGCCCTTCCTTAAAAGTCTCAACAAAGGTATTGTTTTATCTGCAAAACTCTCTGCAAAACGGCGGTCATAATTCACTAACCCTAAAAATGCTTGCAGTTCTTTACGATTTCGGGGTTTTGGCATTTTGGAAATAGCCTCCACCCTGCAGGGTCCATGCGGATTCCCTCAGAGGAAACAATGTGGCCTAAATAATTCACTTCCCCTCTCGCAAACACGCATTTTTGCAATTTCAATGTTAAATTGGCTTCCTTGAAAGCAGAAAAAAGTCTCGCTAAATGCCCTAAATGTTCATTAGCACTCTGAGAAAACACCAGCAAATCGTCGACAAACACCAGAACAAATGATTCGAACTCTGGACTTAAAATTTCGTTCAGCGCTCTAATAAAACTGGCTACTGACGTGGCCAGCCCAAAAGGCAGTACTTTAAAAACATACGTTGTATTTTTGTAAAGAAATCCAGTGTACTTCTGATCCGCTACGGCAATCGGTATTTGCCAGTATGAACTGGTCATATCCAATAGGGTTAAATACATACCCTGCGTAAATTTCAATAACGACTCCTCTGGTTTTGGAGGAATCACGTGATCCAAAACCGTCTTACTGTTTAGGTGACGAGCATCTAGACATATTCGCACCGCACCATCCTTCTTCTTAACCATTACCAGCGGAGAAACATATTCCGTTTGTTGTTCTCCAATAATTTTCCATTTCTACATTTCGTCAATTTGACGTTGTACTTCCCCCTTATAAATAACAGGGACGGGATACGATCTTTTAAAGAATCGGGTACCGTCATGAAACTCTATTTTATGTTCATATTTGGTAGTAAGTCCTGGCGTTTCAGAAAAAACTTCCTTGTACTCACAAATTAACTTTTTTAATTTACTTTTTGCTTCCGGATCAAATCTTTCTGCCGATTCAGCCGCTCGGCTGATCTCCTCCTCAGAATAACTGCGCTTTCCCTTGGTATCTAATAAATTTATTGATAACCCAGGTGCCTCAAATCTCTGTAATTGAAATCTCTCATTTTTTAACCCCCCATTCTCAAAATGAATACACATCGCCTCACAATCAACTGTAACGCCATTTTTTATTAACCAATCGCACCCAAGTATGATCTCTTTATTCAAATTTGGAATAGCCAAACTTGGAGTGTCGAAAACATTTTCCCCAATTTGAATGGGTAATAATACCTGTTCCCTAATTCGATATTGTTTTGCACCTACGGCGAACGAGACTATAGTGTTATTATCTATATTTTTTCTGTCAATCTATACCACAACAAATTGTGGTAGATTAACATTATCTATCGAGAATTCTTATGTATTTGTATTATGCCCAGGGTAAGGTTTGGATGGAAATTGGCTTATAGTAAAAGAACACTCTAAAGATGTTGAGCTAACTGGGTTTTTTGGCCCACGGTCGCATGAGACTGGGTCAGTGGGTATATTTGAATTGAAAGAAACAGAATAAAGGACGCCACCTAAATTTTTTATAAAGCAGGTGACTAAGTGAATTTGCTTAAAGGAAAATTTGAAAACCTATATTACCATAAACCACTTTGAATACAAAGTTTGATAGTCACACATATCATACTGACATCTGTTGGTCTTCTTCAAAGATCTAATGTTGAGTGGGATGACTCTGAAACATAGTTTCTACCAACATTGACACCCTATATATATATATATATATATATATATATATATATATATATATATATATTACGGATCAATATGAATATAGTATCTTTAAATTAATTTCAATTGTGTCTAGTATCTTGACACTTTTTCGGTTAAGTTTACTTTGTAAACACCGTACCAATTTTTGGAGAATTTAGTATTATTGAAAAATGAACTGAAGTCCATTAAATTAATTCTGTATTCTCTTTAAAGGAAAGTAAATAACATCTTGATAAATAACATTGTTAAAAATTTTTAATTCTTATGAAAATGATTTGTAAGTGATAAATTTAATTATTGACATTTTATATTTTGTAAATTAGTCTTGTAGCGCTACGCGACCTCACAATGTTTAAATATTGCTTAATAAACGTTTGGCAAAAATCAACAATTATCAGATTACTTTAAATTCCAATTTACATGATATAGCTTTCAAGTGTTATAATTTAACATATTAATATTTCAATTTGTCAAAACAAGATAACTGAGGAGGTATATCCACACCTGTACAATCGGTGAGATATGATATATAGGTTGAACACGCTATTAATAAGAATTATAGGTTATGGTACTCATTGTACTTTATACTTTACAAAGGGATTTAAAATTCAATTGACAAAACATATATACAAGTGATATTAGTTGCATAAAGCACGTAGTGCAAAACAAGTTTTATAAGCATATTATTGCATGCACAATTTACGCAGTAGACTTTGTAACGTCCGCCTTATGTAATAAACTAATACATTCTTACCGACCGCGGCAATGATCTGCAACCTTGAATCGACCTGTGCATCAGTAAAACATGCTGGTTACAAGCTGCATCTGCCACATGTGGAATACAGTAGTCTACAGCTTTGCCTGCTAAACGGGTTCTATAAATCAAAGTGAAGTCTGCTCCAAAATTATTACAAGACCATCCTTATTTCGGTATTAAAGTTGTACGGGATCAAAGTTTTATTTTTCGTGATTGTAGAATTACACGGCATCAAAGCCTTACGTCCAAAGTTATACGTTAAAAGTTGTACATTAAAAGTTGTACATTCAGAGTTGCACTATAATAAAATAATTAATTTTACATTCTAATTTATTTAATACAAACCGTTCGCCAAGGGATTTGTACACTACATTATTACTATAGTTGTCATGGACAACTTCAACAGACTGCTCGTCTGTTACGACGTCGTCGCCAGGAAAACTTGATTTTCCTGCACATGTTAAACATTTCCAACACGGAGCGACCTTTTAGTTCAACTACGAAATGAAAAGTGATCAACGATCGCCAATCGTCGGAACAATTTTAAAATCTTAGATACTTTAAGATGTAGGAACACGTTAACAAGTTTGTATATATAAATGTTATCAAAAGGAATATGTAGTTTGTATATTTTACTTGTAATTAGGATTAAAATGTGCTTTGTGAGTTTATTGATTATTAAATATGCAATAATGACTGAATGAATTATATAAATGTTGTTAGATAACAACTAAAATAACAGCGACACCGCGCTAAGGTTAATAGACAAATTTTACCGAAAATTTATGTTACAGTGTTTGACACCGGTAATACCGGAAGATCCATGCTATTTTCCCTAATTATTGCTAAGTGTTTGCCCGAAATAGCCGTAATTTGACTTCCGGAATCGATTAATGCTTTTACTTCGTAGCCAAAAATTTTTATTTTTAACAGAGGCGATATCATCTGATTCGCACCCTCCCCTTCTTCCTCATCGCTCAATAATCCATCACTACAAAATTCAAGTTTGATTAAACTTCTAATTTCACGGCAAACCATTTCATTATTTTCCTCTATGCGTTCGCGATCATTTTCAACCCCCCGGCGTTTATGTGAACGTTCGTGGTACCTTCTATTATCGCGACGCCCATTATTATAATCCTCACTGGTTCCGCGATCATTTTCAACCCTCCGCCACTCATTTGAACGTTCGTGATACCTTCTATTATCACGACGCCCATTATTATAATCCTCACTGGATCCCGGCTTAGCGACAAATGTTTTGTCACATTTGCGCAAATAGCTTTCTATTTCTGAATCAATTTCCATTCAGGAATTTTTTCCGATAAATACGACGCTTTTTTATACAATTCCACTATATAATCAGATGCTCTCCCCCCTTTATGTTTACCATACCTAGTCTCATAATATAGCTCCTTTTCATCGTCCTCGCCCCAATACTTATTTTTGAACGATTCCTGAAATTTCTCAAAATTGTCAAAAGAATCCTCCTTACTCTCAGCCCAATCTAAAACTGAAGTTTGCAAACACGTCATGGCCATTTGAACTTTTTTATTTTCTGGCACACCCACTTCTTCTAACAACCTATTTAATTTTCTTAAAAATGCTACTGGATGCAATTTACATCCTGGATAAGAATTTAAATTCGGACCATTAAGATCTTTCCAAATAGTAATATAATTTTTATCATAAATTTTTTCTGGCAATCTATCCAAAATATCTGCCTTATTCTTCACCTGATTAATTTTTACATTGGTAGCTAATTGATCTGCCAACGTAGAAATACTATTTTGCATATCAAGCATTCCTGTCCCTAACTTTAAAACAACCCGCTCTAATTTCACTTTATTTACATCGTCCTGACTAACCATTTCGTTATCGCTAGCAGGTTCACTGCCTACAACTTTGCTTTTCCTTCTACCCATTTCAATTGTTTACAATACAAGCATGCAACAATTAAAACATAATTAATTATCTCTTATAAACACCTGCTTTTACGCTGCCTTTAGTAACTATGTATAAATTCAGTTTTAAGCTACCATATGCTTCATACACTATAAGACAAGAGTCCAACGACGTATCATTATCTAACTAAACACTTGGTGCATAAAAACCTCTACTCAAATAACAGACGACAGCTTTATCTTGCTCTAAGTTGGGTGACAATGTAACACGGTCTCTTTCTCTCTCAGGGCACGTTTAAATTAAAACACATTCTTTGCAAAAGTTTGCGTACGTTTATTCACATTTAAATTGTACAAATTATGAGTGGGTTCTAAGTATAAGCTCATCAATTATTAAGAGAGGTTTCTGTACACCATGTAACTTCCTAGGATATGAAACATAACACCTAATAAACTTATTCTAAACTAAATTGTTTTTACAGACACAGAATAAATTCCTGGATCTCCTCTTCAAGGCGTTCTATCTTCGGGCCCAGTGCATGAGTACTATCTTGTAGCAGAAATAGCAGGAAATTTCCTAGGTTTCACTCACTGTCGCGCACCCACGCATAGGAGGCTTTTACTACCATAATACTGTTGATGCACTATAACACAATCCCCTCGTTTAATGCCAGACGATTTAATAATTGCTCATTCTCGCAAGCTTATTCTAATCATATTAATTCACAGACAATTTTCTTTAACAATTCCCGCGCTCGGTCCTTTTAGGTACCGGTTAGACACGTGTATCCCTTGCTGTCTGCCCTCGTACTCCTTAACCTGCCTTATTGCGTAGCACATCCGGTGCGATGCTGCGCTATCTGCTACAATGATGCACGTACAGATGGAGTTCTGTGTGTGATTTGTGCCCTATATCTAAGTACCTCGCTACAAATTTATGAATTTACAAATTGGACTTTGGCATACGCACTGGACATAACCGATATTTAAGTTAATAATAAGACTCAATGGGGGAAATTTTCTTTTATCTTTTATGGGATATTTTTTTAATAAAAAAGGATTAAGAGAGTGGTTGCTGGGGTCGATTTCCGAATGAACTTTCTGTCCAAATTATACAATTGAAAGTTATACTCAGAGGGTTGAGGTAATACTTGATTGAGAGGTATAGTGGATTCCGTTTCTCAGGTGGTATTATTCTAGCACTGCAGCACCAGGGTTGTTGCGGTATTACGTGCAGACAAGAAAGAAAAGTAAAATAAGCAAAGTAAATTGCCCCCACCGAAAACTGCAACAAAACAAGGGGAATCCAAAGAATTAATGCCGTACTAGCTGAAAACGTATTAGAAAGAAAAATAGAAACCTCCAGTCAATAGATTTATTACAACCTATAGTTAACAAACATGATAACAAAAGTAATATTTACAAAAACCCATCATCATTCATCATTTTGTTTTCGACCTTACTTAAGGTCGGTTTGACGCAGCTCTAACTTTTTTTCTATTCTGTGCTAATCTAAAAAGCTCTACATACCCTTCACAACCTAAATTTCTAATAATTTGACTAATATAGTTTGGTCTAGGTCTTCCTATATCCTTCTATCTTTTTCCTATCCAGCTGGCTCTACATAGATATTAGCAACCTGATGATTGTTAAAGAACTCTAACATGTTTACATGATTACCATTTATAAGGAAATGAAATATAACCTGGTTATCCGCTGCAAAAAGGAAAAGTGTTAAATTATATGTTATGGTAAGGTTTAAGCAACAAAACGCTACCAACATGCCAGACCGCTAACTAATGGTGAGTTATGTCCTGATGACATTTTTTTTGTACAAAAACCCAAACCAACATTTATGAAAAAACTTCATGTAAATGAAAGCGCCAACTCGCATATTACACAACATTTCTCCAAAATATGCATAAAATTTAAACAAATATCAATTAGGGATTATTTCCGAGTCACATAAATCCTTAAAATATAAATAACAAGTACATGTTACACGGTGTTCCCAGCCCTAAATAAATATAAGAAGAAAATTAGACATAATATATACAGTAAAACAGAGCAGTTTACCCGTCACTTACCGAAATGTATTTCGGGACAAAAGCTAAATGTAAAAGCGTAATCCTAAACTGAAAGTAAATTTGAATGGATAACCAAGGACTAAACTTATCTTAGCTTATTATTAGTAAACAAGGGGTTGACGTTAGCATTTCCAAAATCTTAAGTTAAAGTAAGTAAATTTTCCAAATTGTTTCAAGTGAGTTTAAGCTTATCTTAATTGTGACTTGTAAAACAATCACTTAATCACTTTTTGCACTAAAATTTGACAGTTAAATTTAGAAACGGCGTCTGTAATTTATCGTGCATTGACACATTAAGATATGTAAATTAACCTGCATTGATTAATTATTTAACATGTGAAAGTCCTCATAATTTGTACATTTAGAAAAATGTTGGATATCTTTAGTTATATGTATATATAAAAATCATAACCATAAGTAATGTTAAACAACTATTACCAGCAATTATTTTTATATGTATTAGATTCCGACGAAGATAATAAATGGGGTTAGCTCAAGTATAATAAACATGTTGAAAATGCAAGGCATTGTCGCAACGAACTTCCAAATGTAGACTTACTTTAAAACAATTTAAAGAAATTAAAATTATTATGTTGTAATAATTATAAGTATTCAGATAAAAACAAAAATTTATAAACAACAAAAGAGACATTTTAATATATTTTATTTTATTGAATAAATATTTTAAAAGCTATATATTAGTTCTCATCAATAACATAAGCATTTTTTTTTTTATATGAATCTAATTATTTTCGGTAATCAAAATTTAAGTTTAAACAATGTCTATAATATTGGAATAATTGGCATAAAATGCCATAAATTGTTCAAATATGTGTCGCATATTGATTTTAAACTTATTTAAAATTTTAATTATCCCTGTGGATTTTCCCGAGGGCTCGGCGTCCCCGTGGCCCGATTTTAACTGACATCAAAACTTAAGCTCTGGACACCGAGCTGAATCGATTGATGTATCACACATTGATGTCCGACCATTAAAAAGGCCTCGGACACACAGACAGACAGACACACAGACAAATAGATTTCATAAACGAACGAAGTTCGTTGAATATCCAAATATGTTTTTTTAGTTTTACATGTATACATATAAATACTATTATACACACTTAAAGTTGTAGATAATGGGGTAAAGATCGAAAATAAAGTTTTACCAATCACGTTGTAGCATTATTGTAAGAAATAGCCAGAATACTAGTTTTAGTTAGTAGGCATGTCTAGATACAGAAAAGTGTAGTAGTCGTAAAACTTGGTGGTTACAATGTCTCAAAATGTCATTAAAATAGTAGGTAAAAGGACATATAAATACGGGTCACTTGGAAAAATAACAAGAAGTTGAGAGGTTTTGTTTTGAAAAGAATTGAAAAATTAAAAATTATTAAATTTGTATACATTCCAAATACAAGTGAATATAATATGAACGTATAGTCAAACGTCTATGAAGAAAGCAAAGTGCTCGTTATTTTTCAGAAATTGTGAACGAAGTTAGACAGTATTTCGTGTATATAGTTTTCAGGTTACAGAAGATAATCAAATATAAGTAAAATTTAACCGTTTGAGAAGAGATCCAAACGGAGTACTATCAAATTCAGATACTAATGTATGAATCATTAACGAGGATTGTAAACTTTGAGGATTTGTATTATTTTAAAAGGAAGTTAGGCTGGCAATTTCGAACTGCATTTATAAAATTATATATATATATATATATATATATATATATATATGTTGTCGTGGAATTAAAGGTTAAATAGGTCCAAATAATAAAATTTCAACCACTGTGTATATAGAAAATAGGAGCAATTTATTTACGCGCCAAATTAATCAGTTTAGATAGTGAAGACGGACAGTTATTAGCAAATTGTGTAATTCTAAATTAGAATATTAAAATTGCATAACGGGTAGAAGCTTTAGAGTACATAAAAACTCAAGGATACGCAAATTAATTGTAATAATTATAAATCAAGCGCTTTGGATAGCAAACGGAGCTTTCAAGTATAAAAAATCAATAATTTAAACGCAGATTTCCATTTAAAGAAACGAATACGTTCGTTTCACAAATCCTAAGAATGGTTAAACTCGGAATTGTTATTTTAAACGGACGGTTGCTTCGAAGAAACTTTAACGAATGTTATCACAAAATTCTAGAGAATTTTGTATGTAACGGTCAATGTATAAGCTGCTAAAATAACAAGTGCCTTGAAGACTGAGTGAAATGAACGATCTATAATGTAAAACAGACAGAGAAGCGTATAAGAAAGCGTTGGTTACAAGTCACGCATAAAATACAAGGGGACATGAAAAAGCCAACAACGATATCGATTTTCTGTAGCTTGAGTAGGATTCGGAATGAGACGGTAAATATGCGTGAAACGGAGAAGGTAGCTGGGAGGTGGAACGTTATAACAAGGCAAAGCAATATCATTGGTCGAAGGATAGAAGTTTTTGGGATGCGCGCGTCCGTTGAGGTTATCGAACGAATTTCTATGTAACAGCACGATGAACGGGGAATGTTTCAGCCGTTGGAGTTCGTTACGATAAAATTTTTGAAAATCGGTTTAGAAAATAAGCTTTTCAATAGAAATAGGTTCCATAGGGGGTATTGAAAAGCGTATACATACTCTGAGAAAGATATAAAAGCTTTCTTATATCTGATATCGCGCTTAGATCTCTAATGTAATTGCTTGTCCGGGATCTTAAGTTGTATTAATTATAGTTTGTTCGGTACAACATCCTAATTTAAAAATGTAGAGCAGTTTGTAACGGACCAAAAAAGTATTAAAAGTGATTTGCACGAGTGAGTGCTAAAATTACAAAAGGTGCCGTTACTACAAGATACATTTGAATAATAGAATAGTACTTGGTATGGAATGTTAAGTTTGGACAAGACGAATAACCAGGTAGAATAAAAGGTGGTTGCCGAGAGTTGGAAAGTGAGGATCAGTTGGATCCAGACATAATCGTTAAATATATGAACACAACGACGAAGGTTCCTGGTACACATCTTCTGAGGCAACAATGGACAAAGCCTACTCCAAGTAAATGAAATTAATTTCCTGCTTTTTACTTAAACATTTGTGCTGCTATTTTTGTGTTTGAGTGTTTTGACTTAGGGGTGTATTTATTACCATAAAAACTCATTTAAAGGGGTATATGTACAGCACAATTAAAATTGATTCTTTAAAAATGTTTATTGATGATATAAAAATGTTTATTGATGTTATAAAATGTTGTTGTAAGGAGTAAACGGGTCTTTAGATTTAATTTTAATAAAAATACGAGGTTTAAAAGCATTTAGAGGAACTGAGTTATAATGAGCTCAAAATAGACCAGAATAAAATCAATCTAGGGTTGCATGACGGGCACATCTACTCGTCTTAAAGAAATTTGTTGAAATAATTAAAATCATAAAATTTCGAAATATTTAAAGATTGAGATGATAACAGTTTTTATCAAACTGGATGTACCAATATGTAAATATCTTCCTAATAATAGAAGCTTGTTAATATGTGTAGATAAAAAAGTTGTATGTTTTGTTGCATTATTTAAGTGGTAATTTCAATTAACTGTGTTTGTGAGAAAGGAAGGTACTTAGGATGGTAGGTATTCAAGAAGAAGCCGATTGATGAGCTAGCCAGGGAGTGCAAAACTAAGGAGGCGTTCAAAATGTAGTATAAGAAATTTTTTTTTATTATTTTTCTTCAGAAAATTTTATGTTGACACAAGCGAGGACGAGATTTTGAAACTTCTACGGCAATTTCATGTCGGCTCAACGCCGGGGCTCGATTTAAGAGAATAATCCCACAATCCACGGCAATATATATATATATATATATATATATATATATATATATTATATATATATATATATATTAGTGGTTTTAAAGGGTTAAAAGTAAATATAAACAAAGTAATTTCAAACACCCTGTATGAAGGAAACAACCAAAATTTACTTGCGAAATTTATTCCAGTTAGGTCATTTTTAAGTATCAGGTATTAACAAAATTTTACAAATAATGAATAAAATTTAGTGAGATTTGTAAAGAAAAGAATGTTAGAAGCCCAGGCAATTAATTTATTAATTTAATTGAGTTTAATTGAATGGTTATTTACGTATAATATGCATAAAAGCGTGTAAAAATCAATAATACCAAGGTGACACGCGTTGCTAACAAACAAATATATCGGTGGGGTGGAAATACGTGGAAAATCCAACTCGTAGAAGTGTTATTTAAAACGCTCGTTAAGATTAAACACCTGCAGAAATTTAAATGTCAAGTTCCAATTATTTTTGTAGATAACGATACAAGTTTCAGAGAATATCGGTAAAACGTCAATGTGTTCGCAGTAAATACTAACGAGGGGTGATTTAAAGCACGTAACAGTCCACGTGGGGTAGATAGCAGATGGTCCGGAATATCGATTTTCTACCACTCACACCAGGTTAGAAAGAGACATAGAAAACGCATAAGCAAGGGACAGCGTGAGATAGGCGGGACTTGTAAGACGTCAGTAAATATACGATTGGGTCGATATTGTTAGTTGGCCGCGACACAAATACGAGCATAGTGTATAGTAATTTTCAGAGAAATATCGTAACGACGTGCTGAAATTCGCGAACTTAAAAATCGGTTGAGCAAAATTTTAAGAATGTGTTGTTGTAGATGGGGATTTCGGACGAAAGGCGGCCAGGAGGTGGCGGACTAAGTTGTATAAATGTTATTCAAAAACATGGCGAATCGCTTGAGACGACGTATGCAAGTTATCACGAGTTTGTAATTAGAATAAAATTATTTTTAATTATAGTGCATGGTGAATTGCTCATAATTTGTACGCGGTTTATGTGCCGAGATTACATTTTTTAATTGAGGTATCACCTTTAATTTTTTTAACAAGCTCGTGTCGTGTCGTTAAGTAACGTGGATTAAAGTAAATAATTGTGAAAGATGTATAAGTAATTTGGATTTGGAAATTGGATACAACGTGAAGGCAGCGCTAGCAGCTCAACGTACATGGAGTTCTTCTACTAGTAGCCAGAAGCGGCTTGCAAAGCAGAAAAAAAAACAAATACCATTGTCCACGGAGCGGAGATTTTCTAGAAATTCCAGGTAACGCTTTTGAAAATTGTGTTGTTATAAACTATGAAACGATAAATATTGAGTGACGTATGAGATTGATTTTGAAAGTATTGTGCATTATTTTGTGTATTGAACATAATACATATAACTAACTTTATTATGGTATTTAAATAGAAATGAAGGTGTATACAAAGCGTATTAACGTTCCATCAGGAAGTTACAATTTGTGAAGAGTACATGACTGTTTTTTTTGTTTGTTATAAGAGTATGCAAAGTATAAGGGCATACACTATTCATAATTAACTGGGTTATCATGAACTCACCATACTCCAGAGTTTACTTAGATTTAAAATAAATTAAATAAAAGGAATGAGAAATAAGATATTATTCAGGACCCATTTACTCCGGGTACATTCTACGTGTTTCATAATTTAAATTAAAATCCTGGACATTACAAAATAGGATTTATTGAGGTGTAACATGATCACTGAAATGTGGATAAAATTTAATTTTATTTGTAAATAGTGAAAAATAAAAGATTGTATGTTTGTTGTATTTTGTGGTTTTATTGGGAGTGTGCGTGAATGATAGAATATGAGAGTGAATCTAGATATCCAAGAGGAGGTCCAACTGAGCTAGCCGGAAGCAGTTGAAGAAGGCAATTCCACCGAGGAAGAGAGGAAAACGTGTAAGAAATTATGTTTTTTTGAATTATTTAATCTTTGAGAAATTTTTTATTATGAACAATTTTTGAGTTATGAAAATTTAATACAATTTTCGAATATATTTTATTGGTGAGGATTTTACCCGAGTTCTACGGCAATATATATTGCTGTGATAAGGGGTTGTTTAGGGGTGTACTGAGTAGCAAGGGTCGTGTAGTAACTATAAATAGCAATAGAAATCAGAAAACTGCATTTATTTAGCAGAAAATTTAGTAATTTGTACATTATGTAAATAGCAAGCATTTAACACCCTGTATATAGACCGTATTTAACTTTAAACGATGTAAGTAAGCATATCTTAGAACAATAGAACGCGTATGCAGCCAAAAAATATTACTAATTTTAAGTAATGCCAGTGAGCATATCTTTCAACAATAGAACGCGTATTCAGAAGAAATGATCGTACATGTAATTAAACACGCGTTGAGAAATGTTCTAATTAGTTATAAAACTAATGCGCAGTAGACTAGATAAAACCTAACAAAGCTTTATATAATTACGCTTGAATAATAAGCGCTATGATAAGAAAACGCAATTTCAAAGATGCATAAACACACATGAATGAAAACAACATTAATGTTACATCATTTATTTTATACAATAATCCATAAGGCGATATCTACAGAAAACAGCGTATGGCAAAGATAACGAATAATAAGGTATCAATAACATAAACACCATTACATGGAAATCCGAATTAATTACATCAGAAACCACTTCAAAATGCAGGGAATGTTGAAGACAGGGCCTGGTTGGTTGAGATAATCTGCAGAACTGCTTGAAAACCCAGCCCACTTGTAGTAGGAAAATGCTATTTAACACTCATTCTGTGATAAGACGGGTCAGTCTACAACTATTGCACGTCGAAGCTGTGATACTGTTAACCAGAAGGCCACGCTTAATTTAAATTAAGTATAATAGAATATTAAGTGTATGTTACAGTGATAATGGTGCAACAATTACGAAGCATTTTGCCGTTTTTTTTATAGAAAACGTGTGTAGAATTTGGGTAATTGATTTAAATTAAATATGTATAATGATAGGGCTTCAAGTATGCCTTGATAATAATTCAAATTTGCGTCGAAAATAATAGTGGACACTTCAAATTAGCATCGACAATTATATTTGTGGTATATTTCTGGACAATTCAAGTATGCGTCGATAATAATACTTATGGTATATTTCTGAACATTTCAAGTTTGCGTTGACGATAATTTAAGTCGGTGACGAAATATTTTCCAAGTCTGTGAACAATTCAAGTCTGTGTCGACCATAATACTTCAAGTCGTTGACGACAATAATATTTCAAATTTCTGGTAAATAAAAATTCTAATTCTAAGTGGACTCAAAGGGAACAATTCTAATCGAATTTTGGTACAATTATGGTACAATTCCAAGCTGCGTTGAAAGCATATAAGGGAAGAGATTTAAGGCATTTACAGACAAATATGAAATAAAGAAGCACGAGGTATTTTTTGGAAAACAGGGGTAACTCTACTCAAATATTGGTTCAACGAAGCAGAGCATATCTCAGGTCAGATCTATTTTATTAAGATGTTCTATTTAAATTTAATACTGAATTTATCATAATACTTGTAATGATCCAACAAACATTTCGATACGTTAAACAAACCATAAAGGTCAGAACGTTCTAGATTTTTTTAAGTAGTTGTTGGTGACTTTAGAATGAATTCAGTATATAAATTTTGGTAATGATACATATGATATTCTAGATTGAAGGGTTATTTAAAGAATTTCAGAAGTTGTAAATAATTTTTCATTATATGAAACTAATTGACTTCGTTTATCAATTCAAACAAACAGGAATCATAAAGGTAGAAAAAGAAAATTGATCATCGTCAGTTGCACTCTGGTGGTTATACAATATTAGCTCGATTTTTCGTAAATGATCTTATTATTATAGATACGATACTTAGTAATCTTTTATAAGAATTTTCAGATTGCGGATAAGATATTTGCAATCCGCAATCTGAAAAATTTGTGTATAACAAAAGATTACTAGATGTATCTGTATCTATAAATAATAATAAAAGCATATTTACGAATACAAATCGAGCTAATAGTTGTATAGCCACACAGAGTGCACAACGTTACGATGATGAATTTTCTCTTCTCCACCCCTTTATGATTACCTATTTGTATGAATTGATAAAACTAAGTCAATTAGTTTCATATAATGAAAAGAAATATTATTTACAATTTCTGAAATTTTTTAAATACACCCTTCAATCAATCAATATCATATGTATCATTTACCCCAAAATTAATATACTTTGAATTCATTCTAAAGTCACCAAAAACTACACCCTCTATACAAAAAAATCTGGAACGTTCTAGACCTCTTTATGATTTGTTTAACGTACGCAAATGTTTGTTGTTGACTTCATTACAAGTTTTATATAAATTGAATAAATTCAGTATTAAAATTTAAATAGAAAAATATCTTAAAATAAAATAGATCTGACCTGAGATATGTTGTTCGTGTTGTGGATCAACACCCCTTTGTTGTCTTCAATGGTCTACCATATATATATATATATATAAAGATAAGATATTTGCAATCCACAATCTGAAAAATTTGTGTATAACAAAAGATTACTAGATGTATCTGTAAATATGGAAATAATAAAAGCATATTTACGAATACAAATCGAGCTAATAGTTGTATAGACATTAACAAAGAATAACGCTATTACTTCATAAGGGAAAGGAACATCGACTAACCGGTTTCGGCTTTCTTAGAGCCTCGTCAGAGTAGACTAGTTTCTAACAATTTCATCAAGTAATCGAAGTTATTAAAATGATAGAAGTTCGAAGGAACCTTTGTACTATGGCAAGAGAAAACGATGTCGCCATCTGGTGGAAAACTCCAACACTACTAAACGAGGAAGTACAAAAGTTGATTCGAAGCTAAATCGTAGTTTCATAGATGGCTACATAAGTATGTACTGCCTTTGAGATATTCGGAATGTTAATAGCAAAATATATTTGCACTAAATAACAAGCCCTCTCGTGGCGTCGCCCGTGTTTTTGCCCCAAAGGCAATTCATATTGATAAAGACAAGATATTTGCAGTCTGCAATCTGAAAAATTCATGTATAACAAAAGATTACTAAGATGTATCTGTAAATAAACCTTTATGGAAATAATAAAAGCATATTTACGAATACAAATCGAGCTAATAATTGTATAACCATTAACAAAACAATAACCCTATTACTTCATAAGGGAAAGAAACATCCACTATCCGGTTTTGGCTTTCTTGGAGCCTCCTCAGAGTAGTAATCTTTTTTATATATATATATATATATATATATATATATATATACATATATAATCTTCAAGTTTTATTTGCTGATGAATATTAATTTAAAATTATATAATTTATTGAAGATTGCAGCAATTATGGAAGTCTACTCTTTATTCTATAACTCGAGCTTTCGAGAATTTATTTTTCTCTTCTTCAGGAGCAACTAAATACATATAATGGTAAACAAATAAATAAGCTTTGGAAGTTAAATACTTACAAATGCAAGGTTTGACTTAAATTAAAAATATTAATTCTTAATTACAAAAAATTGGTTTTTCAATGTCAATGCGTACTACAAGATTTAGATTTTAGTCATATAAAAACACTAACTCCGTGGATTAATTTTAAACATATAACAAGTATTTAAATAATTAACTAACTAACAGGTATAAGTTAATCGCCAGTGTATGCCAGTCTAAATTAGATAATTAGTAAAATTAGTAGGAAGATGTAGTAAGTAATTAATTACATTGTATATACATACACAAATATATAGACATACATATGTGTGTGCGTACGTAGGCATGTAAATACATTTATATAAAAAGTACATAAATATCAAACAAAAGAAAAACAATCCACCCTCACATACATACATATAAACACAAACACATAAACACACACGCACACATATACACACACATACAGACACAGGCAAACAAAAACACATAAATCTAAGAAGTATAAAACCTAATGCGATTTAAAAACTATGTTTGTGGTACTGTTGTTCTTATTTTGGAGTCTATTTCTAGTAAATATGAGTATATGCAGCTAAGATTATCTATATCTTTCTTTAAATTTAGTGCTTCTGCTTCTTGTGCAATCCTAACCATTTCTATAAATTTCCTTTTTGTAGTGTCTTTTTCTACATCTAGAATTACTGCTTCGGTATAATTCATTTTGTGGCCTGTTTCTATACAATGCGTTGACAGTGCTGAAGAATTAACGTTTCTTCACGTATCACTTTTATGTGAAGTAATTCGTTGATGGAGCGTTCTTGATGTTTGGCCAATATAGTTTTGAATACAATTACAACAAAGTTTTTTGTATACTATGTCAGGTTTTAGTTCTTTGGAAGTTGCATCTTTGATTTTAGTGTAAAGGCTTCTGCTTAATTTGACATTTTTTAATGCTATTTTAATTCTAGGGTTTTTGATCACAGATGTTATCCGTTTAGTTAGATCTGTGATATAGGGTAATCTTACGTATTTTGAAAGACTATGACCTTGTGTTAGGTTGTTGGTTTCTTCTTGTTGTGTATGTGGTTTTGGATGCTTTTTGATAAGTGTATTATATATGAGTTTTGTTATAAATCTCCTAGGATAACCGTTTTTTTGAAGTATTTCATGAAGGATTTATAAATTTTTATCGATAAAGGATTGATTTGATAATTTCACTATTCTTGTTTTTAAATTTAAAATGGTGTTGATCTTCATAAACATGTGATGGTATGACATATAGTTCAGGTATCTTCCAGAGGAAATTGATTTTTTGTACCAGTCTGTTACGATGGTTGTATTGTTCCTTATTAATTTCATAACTAGAAAGGTTACAGAATTGTTTGTTTCATTCTCAACGGTGAATTGTATATATTCATCATAGGTGTTGAAAGTATTTATAGTATGATGTCCTGTGTGTTGTTTGGTACGGCGCAAATTAAATCGTCAACAAATTTTTTACAAATTGGTACAGTGAAGGGTAGTTTGGGTAAACATGTATCTAATAATTCATCAATGACATACTGTGCTATTATGGGTGATATAATAGATCCCATAGGTGTGCCTGTAGTTTGTTTGTAAAATCTGCCTTGAAATGAAAAATAAATTGAATCGAAAATAAATTGAATGAGTTCTATGAATTTTTGAAGTGGTATTTTACAGTGGTTTTGAATAATGTTTCATTTTTTACTTATGCTTGAAATACCACGATTTGATGTTATATTCGTGAATAGTGATACAATGTCCAGACTAATTAGGATGTATCCATTTGGAATATTAAAGTTGTTGATGTATTGTGCAAATTCAAAAGAATCTTTAATGTAATATGGATTTTGAACTTGATAAGCAGAAGTTAAAATGTCTTTTATGAATTGGGTGAGTTTACTAGTTGGAGAGTCAATTGAAGAAATTATTGGTCTTAGTGCAAGTTGAGGTTTATGGATTTTGAATAAGCCATAAAACTTTGGACATGTCCCATTATATATCATAAGTTGTTTGGCTTCAAGTTTTTCTAAATATCCTGCGTTTAGTAGGTTGCTGATTATTTTGTTTGTTTTCTGTTGGATGGTACTTGTTGGATTTCTGGGTATGGTTTTATAATGTTCTTCGTTAGAAAGTAAATCAATAGCGAGTTCAACATACTGAGCTTTTGGCATTAGAACACTAACATTACCTTTGTCGGATTGAATAAGGATAAGCTCTGGATGTTCTCTAAGAAATAGTTTACATTTTTTATATAGATTCATGAAGAAATCATTTTTGTGTTGATTCTTATGAAAAAAGGTTGTAACGATGTTAGTGATTTTAGTTCTTGTTAAAAGTTTTTCTTTTTCGGGAAGTAATTCGTTAATTATTTCTACTTCTGCTAATAATTTTGGAATCGATATATCTTGAATAAACGGTTGGATGCAAAATTTTATTCCAAGTGATAAGAATGAACGTACGGTATCTGGTATGCTTATATTTGTTAAGTTTTTAAACCATTCACTTTCAACTTGAATTTTGTTTCTTTTAATTTCGTTGAGATATTTATATTTCTTTATGTTGGATGTTTTAATATTGTGGAAAAGTTTGTTGAATTTTATATTGATTCTACGTTGAAATTCGAACCATGTACCTTCGGGTAAAATGTTAGCGATATTATTTGTGAGATCTTCTTGTCTTTTTTCCAAATATAATAAATTCTGTTGAGTAATTGCAATTTCTAGGTTGATAATTTTGTACTTTAATTTGATACTAAAGTTTCTGACCTTATTACCCATAGTGGCATTTTTAAATTCAAAAATATCGTCAATTTTATCAATGCAATTGCTAATGTGTTTTGGAAATATGTTGTAAAATACGAATGCACCCTTTTATCACGATTGCCTGTAATGTGTCGTAATTTGTTTTATTACGAGGATTTAGTTTTTCCTTTTGACTTTTTTTTTATGCTTTTGTGATTCTCAACGTTAAGTTTCGTTCAATAGCAATCAGAAGACTTAGTACTAAATATTTACCTTTAGCTAAATCCTGATTCTGTGGACGGCGCCTCACAGGTAATGTGATCCAACTATCTTTTCTTATTAGCGGCAACAATAACTTATTAAAACTCCTGTCTCCACGAGGTCTCTACTCCAGCTATGCCTCTTTATGCACTAACAACTGGTGGATGTAAACCGCTACCTACTGTACTTGTTGTTCGTTGAGTCCACACCGATCGCTTCCTTACTCTTATTCCCTTTGTAATTTTTCTTTAAGTCTGCTAAACACTGAATCTTCCCAACTAACTCTACCTATTTAATTTTTAGATTTCTCTTCTACTTGTTAATTGGTGCTTCTGGCTCCTTTTCCTTATTATATGTTGCTACTTGTTGTAGACAAGACCAATCACTTCTAGTTTTATTCTTTTAAATAAAACACCAACTTTTGTAAAAGGAACTTGAACTTTTATTTTTTTAAAACAATTTTTTTTACAAAAAAAAACTTTTTTTTTATCCTCTGCTTTTTCAAAATTTCAACAACCGTTTCCATAACAACATCAACAAAACAAAAAACTAGCCAACTCAATTCCTACATTCTTTATACATTCTAATAGCTCAATGTCTACTAATTTTTTTATATTACAATTAATACTTGTCACATCATTTCAATTCTACATCAATTATAGATTTCAATCATATGGACCAACATTTCACTACACTACTTTTACCATAATTAATAATTAAAACCAGAACAGCCTTAATACTAACTTAATGTCTAAAACAATAAATTTGGATGGTTACCATACATTTAGAAATAAAAATAACGTGGATTCTGAGTTCTTAACACTTAGTAATCTGTTTGACTTTTTTTAAAATTATCTACAGGTTTATACAAAAACTTTCAACAACCTGTTAAACGCCGTTGATCTCTGACGACGTCCACCATCAGTAAAAGGTATTTACCAAAACCGTCCTCTAGTTACCATATACTTGAAGGCCCAACATTGAGAATTTTAAGCATCCTACCTTTTATTATATGTACAACCTCAAATAAAACAAGTTAAATAATTCAGTATATCTGACGTGTATTTATATCTACCCCATGTACTTTAATATATATATATATATATATATATATATATATATATATATATAAAGAAACAGATCTACCAAATTTAATATGGTGGCTGTAAAAGTTTAAGCACTCCATTGGAGTCAAACTTTAAAGCTTTTGACGATGAATTACTTGAAACTTACAAGCCGGTTAGACAGCTAATAGGTTGTTTGTTATATGCAAGTATGACATCAAGACCAGGTCTAAGCTCTGTCGTAAATTATTTAAGTAGACGCCAAAGCAAACCAGCTCAGGAAATCTGGTATAATTTAAAGCGGGTATTGTAGTACATTAAAGGTATATTAGAGGTTAAACTGACTTACAGAAGAAACAGCAGCAACAAATTATTGGAGGGTTTGCTGATGCAAGTTGCGGGACAGAAAACGACAGTAAATCCACAACTGGATACTTGTTTAAAGTTTATGGGTCTTTGGTCAGTTGGAGTTCTCAAAAACAGCAAACTGTAGCATTGTCGTTAGCTGAATCAGAATATATAGCCATGCAGCTGCATGCAAAGCTATTTGGATCAGAAAATTTTTTCAAGGTCTACGAATAGATGTAGGTATAACAACTATATATGAAGATAACAAAAGCTGTATCCAGATTGCAAATAATCCGGAGTTTCACAGAAGGATAAAACACTTTTGTAGCAAATATCGCTTTATCAGGAAAGCAGTGATAAATGGTCGGATACAGTTAAAGTATCTAGAGTCAGAGAAACAGTTGGCAGATATTTTAACCAAGGCTCTAAGGTAAAATTTGGGGAGTTTAGAAAGGGTTAAGGATTGCTAACACATGTATGAATTGGAGGGGATGTTAAATAAGATCAGATTGTTTGTTAAGCAATTCATACAGCTATAGTAAGCATGCATATGCACTAGGTAAATATAACAGTAGTTGTAGAAAGTTTGTAATTTTTTGTTCACAAAAACTGTGAAGTTTTTGTTAATAAAGTAATATTGGAGAAAGGTCTTTTATTTAGGCATACGGATTATAACAGAACCATTGCAAGAAAAATATGGTGGGCTAAAAATTGTAAGTTCGGGAATATTTGGTTCGCTTTTAGATGCAAGTAATGCCGAAAATTATTTACTATTGGATAAACATTGGTCTGAAGCTTATGCTAAACGATGTAAGGGCTTAATATTTTCTCCAATAACCTCTACCAGACAAGTGTGTCTTTAGTAGCAGGTCAACATGGGTTTAAGCTACCAGTAATTCAGTTCAACTGATTCGATGGTGACCTCAGAGACTGGCTTTTCTTGTGTGCCCAATTCAAGAAGGTAGACGAGGATCTACATATCGATCTTGCCGATAAAGTAGAATATTTACTACAAGCCACTATACCAGGAGTAGAGCCAGACATCTGGTAAACGTTTATCCAGCGACTGGTGAAAATTATGCAAAAATGATATCCAGCTTGAAATTGCGGTACAGGAGGGAAAATCTGCAAATTGAGTTGTACGTGCGTGAACTTTTGTCATTAGTTATTAACAATGTCGTTTCAAAAGATCAACTAGACATTTGTGAGCTTTACGTCAATATCGAAACCCACTTAAGGGCGCTTGACACCCTGGGCGTAACTTTAGATAAATATTCCGCGATGCTATTCCCGTCGATTGAATTTTGCCTGTCCGAGAAGCTTTTACGTACATGGTAGTGCAGCCTAATAGGGTTAAAATCAGATGTCACCGTTTCGGGAACAGTGACTTCAATTAAAGCAAATGCGGCTGTTTCTTTATAAAATCGTCTGAATAGATTGATGCAGTTTATATTACAAAAAGTCGAAAACGAACAACGTGTAGTAATGGCATCTGAAGGCTTTGAGTTACATAAGACAAGAACGACAATTTCCAACGCCGGTGATGGCGGCAATCTTAAAACGAAATTGTCAAAGAAGGATCCCGCTTACCAACGGCGACCGATTTGATAAATGTTAGTAAAGCTGTCAAACGTATTTTTTGTTATGTAAAGCACGAGCGTTTCAGCTGTATAAAAATCGCCGACTTTTCTTTAGAGAAGAAAAAACAGTTGATTACAAAAGCTAAGGCACGTTTTCATTGTTTGAAGTGTCGAAGATACGTTAAATGCTTAGTTTGCGCGAAACATCATGCTACAGTGATGTGTCCAAACACGAATGCAAATAAGCAAAAACCATAGGTACAGGAAAACCGACGCCAAAATTAAACACGACTAACTGTATCAAAACGCATGCCTTTTTGCAAAACTTTTGTGTCACAATAAGCGGGGAAGGCTGCTTCCGTGAATATCCGCGCCTTGATGGACACGGACTCTCACCGCTCTTATATCAAATGCTCGCAAATTGGGGTTGATTTCTAAGCGGAAGAACAATTAATGCATTGCCTATTTAGACGAGTTTGAACAAATTACCACTCTTATAAAGTTAATTTGTTGCAGGATGGATATACATGCAAATTTGAGGTGCTTGATCTGATCTGCAGCAATTGTTCTCCAATTTTTTCTGGACCCTATATAAAGGAATTGGATGGTTGAAATATAGTGCTACACGACACTGCTCGTAAATCTGACTCCATCAAATTATTAATAAAGACAGACGTTTCAAGTAAATTATACACCGGCCGACGTAATGTGTTAGATTGCGAGCTTGTTCAATGATTGAAACCTTGTTAGGGTGGACTGTAATGGGAAAAATGCTTTCATGCTGATCGAGGAAAAACGTCTCCCTTTGTTTTAGTTCTTTTTACCGCTGATGCAATTATTAGCAACCTATGGGAGGTAGATGTTTTGGGGATTGCCGATCTTTGCAAAAGTATGACCTGACGAGTGGTGATATTAGTTGCAAAAGTATACTTCTCTGAAACTGTCAAACTAGACGGGGAAGGGCGCTATGAGGTATGGCTGACTTGGTTGCAGGGGCATCCGCTACTTCCCTCCTCTTGCTCAAAGACAGTTGAATGGCGTTGTAAAAAGTTAGTAGCTGACAAATTACTCGATGCGTATAATAACATATTCAAAGAGTGATAAAGGAAATTTCCAATACTACTATAAGTCGCCCTACTTTTGACGCCGGTGCAAGATCGAAAAGCAATCCCGCACTTAACCAATGTTTATTACATGGGACCGATTTTAATTGAAGAGATACTCAAACTATTACTGCGATTTCGAAAAAATCGAATTGACGTAGTGTCTGATATTTGCAAAGCATTCCTGTAGATTTCGGTAAATGAATCGGACAGAGGCTGTCTTAGATGTTTATGGATTGACGCAAAATTTGACAAAATTATATACCGGCACAAGCAAGGCGTTACCAGTAGTCCGTTTTTCTTCGGAGTCACAATCAAATTTTATGACGAAAATTCTGGAAAATGGTCAATCAACCAATATTCCATATGCTAATAAAACAATTTCCAAATTAGCGGAGAGTTTTTATGTAGACAACGGTGTCGCAAATATAGAAAACGAAGAGGAGACTGTAACAGAGTTTGTACGGAAAGCTAATCAACTCGTATCCGAAGGTAAATTCAACTTTCGATGGTGGGAGACAACGCAGTTTTCACGATAAAACTAACGTATCAGTTCTTGGTTTAACGCAGAATACACGTCAAGACCATCTGTCTATGAAATAGCGTTTACAAATGTTACAAAAAACGAATACACAGTTGTTACCAAAAGGCCTATGTTGTCTATGACACAAGAAATTTTCGATCCTGTTGGATTCACTAGTCCTATTATATTATTCTTTAAATTGTTATTACATCGTACTTGGAAAAATCAGCCAGGTTGTGATGCGCCAGTGGCGAGAACATTAAAGAAAAGTTTGTTAGATGGGTAGATAACTTGAGGCAACTACAGGATCTTGAAATACCCAGATGGATAAAACTAGGTAATGCAACAGCTAAACAGGCTTCGTTGCATATTTTAAGAATTGATCATGAGTGCCAGTGAATTTGCTAGCAGCAAAATCGAGGGTAGCGCCAAAAAAAGGCAACAATACCACCATTAGAAATTTTAGTGCCTCCATTGCAGCCAGATTGTATACAAACGTTAAAAACAACATTGAAATGGATCTGCCCTGTTATTTCTGGAGCGACTCTTCTACTGTGCTATCATGGATCGGCTGGAAGGAAGTGTGGGGCACGTTTGTAGGAAGCAGAGTTGCGGGGATACGTGATTTAGCTTTTATTTCCTCGTGGAGGTATATGCATGGTGCAGTAAATCCTGCTGACCGCTCCTCTCGTGGTTGTTCCGCCAAACAGTTGATTGCAATTGTGCGATGGAGATTTCATAACTAGTATTTGCGATAATTGGAATTATGGTCTAGTAGCAGGAAGACGCGGAGGTGTGCCTGTAGTGATTGGTAATGATAAGAACAAACGGTTGGAATGGCTTATTGGATGTGTAGTGGAACCTTTGCCGGGAAAAGATAAACAAGTGCGATTAGTACATGTAGCAACTGCGAGGGATCAAACGTGGGTGACAACACTTACACACGGGACCTCCATTTTACCTCTCATCCGAACGAGGGTGAAAAATGCTCGCCTAACATTTTCAAGCGGACCGTGTCGGGATTCGAACCCGGGACCTTGGGCGTAGTAGTCACACACATATTAACTACGCCACGGAGCCGCCTAACAATGTTCGCCCGCTTAATTTAAAACGTCGCGATGGGTATCCAAAGAATTCGATTTTGCAGAATTATCAATTTTCAAGATTTTACAAAGGGAAGTGTTCACAGAATAAGGACGTGAGACTTAACAAGCTCGATGTGTTTAAAGATGAGTTTGGGGTTATTCAGTTGAAATTGCGCATCATAAATTGAATGGATACCGAACACTTTTGATTACCGATTGCCTTGCCACCAAAGCATGCGGTGATTGACAAAGCGATCTTCTTATAAGAAATCCTGCCACGTAGGCATACAAGGCTTGTTAAATTTATTACGAGAAAATACTGGATTTTAGGAGGACTGCGGTATATCAAAATGTACTGTTTGTCAAAGACACTCTGCCAAATATTTTTATGATCAGAACTCCATACTTGTCTGTTGATCGCGTGCGCGATGCTGTTGCGTTTGAAGTGATGGGTATGGACTTTACAGGACCGGTATATTATAGATTCGGTAAGAAAGTTTGGGCTTGTATATTCAAGTGCGCGGTGTACCGTGCAATTCATTTGGAGCTCGCTACATTTCTATCCACCCAGTACTTTATAAAAGTTTGCGAAGATTGGTCGCTCGGCGAGGAAGTCCGAATGTCATGTACAGTGACAACGGGACTGAGAAACTGATAGAATAAGCTTGATTGGAACAAAATTGTTGAAGGATCTGTTATAGAACGTATAACCTGGCGCTTTAAAACTCCAACTACGGCGTGGTGGGATGGTTTTTGGGAAAGACTCATTGGAATCCTGAAGGTGCTACTTCGTAATGTATTAGAATGAACAACCCTCCATTCTGAGAATTTATTGAGTCTTTTGTTTAACTGCGAGGCAATCATTAGTTCACGGCCTCTGACTTACATGTGTAACGACTCGAGAGATGTGGTGACGTTTACCCCAGTCATATTTATACGGACACAAGTAGAAAACTGTTTACCAGCGTGCGATGCGGTAGACAAATCTTCCCTTTGCAGGAATATTAGACAAATGCAAAGACTAGATCTGCGATGGAAATTTCGTAAAGAGTATCTGCGACAATTGGAATTATGGTCTAGTAGCAAGAAGACGCGGGGGGTGTGCACTCGAAGAACCTGTAATGATTGGTAATGATAAGAACAAACGGTTGGATTGGCATATCGGACGTGTAGTGGAACATTTGCCTAGGAAAGATAAATAAGTACGATTGGTACATGTGGCAACTGCGAGTGATCAAATGCTGCGCCCTTTTCAGAAAGTGTATCCCCTCAAGGGGTGTGGGTGCATGTTGGGGAGTCCTCTGATCGCAACCAATCAGAGGCTCAGAGAAAAGTATCTGAGGTTATGGACCAACTACATAGGTTGTAACGGGCATTTTAATAGTTTAACATTTTACTCTATACTCAATTCGTAAATGCATTTCTGCAACTACTATCTCTATGTTTTATATTTATTAACTCGTTTGCGAATAATCCCTTTATATTATATTACGCGATTATCGACTTTCACTCTCTACGATTCGATAGTGTGGTTAGGTGATCGAGATTGAAACACATCCTTAGGTGAATGCGTCGTATTATAATGAGTGGATATTATTGATTTTCTAGTTATCGATAGGAGGTCGTTAAAACCAACACTTGGGAAAACATGATTCCTGTGCGGTCCTTTGAAACGGCAGTTGTAGTTTGTGTTTTGTTCCGATAATTACGTTAAAAATGCTGTTGCCTTTTTGCTTTGAAAATAGTGTAGATCTGATGGCGATTGAGATAGTATGTTTTATAGGCGAACGTGTTTGGTCGACGCACGTGTGTTTAAACGTCATTGACTTACGGTTTTACTGATACGCGTAGCTTTACTAATTGTTTTTTTTGTTGCTTTTCTGTTGGAAATAAGAGTAGCTGTAGTTTGTTCTTGGTTCCTAGATATTAATTACGTAAAAAGTACTGTTTCCTTGTTGCTTTAAAAATAGTGAGAATTAATGCGGGATAAATTTACTAATTGTGTTTTTAGTTGTCTTTCTTGTGAAATGAAAAGTTGTATATTAACTGTAGCAGCGTAGTTCTGTTTACCATTTGAAGGAAATATGCTTGATGTGTAACGTGTTTGACGTGCTTGTTTACGGAACACGGACGGTTTTAGTGATACGCGAGTTAAAGTTCGGGCCTTTGGAGCTGTGTTTTTTAAAAAAAACTTCGACACTTTAACAAAAAATTTAATAGTTTAAACAGAACTTACAATGAAATTTAGAATAGCTGGTTCATAATAACTTTAATAAAAAATAATTAATTGTACTGGGCGAGTAGTCTAGGTAGACAACAATGCAAAGCTGTAAACTCAGACTGACTCGGTTGAGTAGCTTGAACAACGAAGTATGGAGTTCGAAGACTGACTGCCGGACATTGAGCTCCTGGGCTTTTTATAATAACCTGCCCCTCACACGGCTTGTGGGAACTTGCAGATCTCATGTCTGCTTTACACTTTGTTACAATGTATCAATCTTAATTCTAAGTAATTGCGGTCTGTTGACCGCCTGTGACCTGCCACCTGCAGTATAACTGCCCTCACGGATGCAAAGTTGCATGTCCGTTCTCATGAACTGTCGATAACCTCTCTGGGTTATCCTTGTGTTACAATGTTGCATTGAACTTATACTTTTACTTAACAATTTCTAATAATTCCTATTAGATTCAATATATCAATATATATAGGTAATTAGGGGATATATAACTCCTCCCACCGTAAATGAAAAGTTAAGGTTTTTCTTAATTTTTAAATACATAAAATACATTATTCAATTTCATTTAAAATTCATTGTTTCTAAGGGTATACTTATTGTTTCCTTTTTTCTCTTTGTTTCCTTAAATCTAGAACTGTTTCCTTCATTCTTATATCTAAGGTACATTTTGTAAAATACATATATAATTACAAAAATTATTAAAATGATCAATACAATTGTCCAAACACTTATATTATTATAATGTAACTTTGGCGTTTTGAGTTCACTTAATTGTTCTTTATAACTTTCCACTAATTTCACGGCGTGGTTGAGATCGTCTAAGTCTAGATGCTCTAGCTTCATAGGTTTCTTGATTATTTCTTTGTCTTCTTGTTGTATCTTGAACTGTAGTTCCGGTAGGTTTGCAAGTTTCTTTGTTGCTATGGGATCTTGATAAACTCTGATTACTTCATCTTTCAATTTCACATAACAATCTTCTTTGAGGGTAATTAGTTTGCTTCCGATTAATGCTTGGTTATTTTCATCTTGGTTGCAGTGGATGGTTGCTATTACTTCTGTTGGGAAAATGGCTATCCATTTGTTATCTGTAACTTTTTTAATTTTCATATTAGTTATTTGCACTTGTTTGGTTTCACAGTTTTCGTAATGATTTGAGAATTTTAATAGTTGTACTTCACAAGGGCTGTCTTCTTGAATGGTTGTTGTCGTCATCGATTGACATAAATATTGGTTTGGTGTTACTTCAGTACATTTTTCGTTTGTATAACCATATCTCAGTTCATTTAGGGATAGGAATTTGGTTTTGGGTATGATTACTTGGTATGTGCTAGTAACTTTTGTTGGAAAAGCAAATAAATGATAATAATTATAATTGTTACTTTCTACTATCGGGATTTCTATTAAAAATATTATTTCGTTATTCTTAATGTAGCCTTTTACTATAGCTATCTTTTCAAATATTAGAATGTTCGATTCTGTTACATCAAAAGGTAATTTACTGTTAATTATAAATGATCTAATTCTTATTAATTCGTTTAATAAATCGGTTGGTTGAATGATACTAGAGTGTAGGGTATTTAATTTTGTAAATGTTAATTGGGTTTTGCATACTGCCTAATTTATTTGGTAGTATACCGGGGTTGTTTTTTATTTGTTATATTGTTACTTGGTTGTCCGTTCTACCTGGGTGGAGGTTGACGGTAAGGGTGATGACTGTCCATCTGAAATTACAGGGTGTCTTAGGTTTTCAAATGACTGTACTTTGTTATTTTACCGTTGTCTACTACTGCTATGTTTTTATCTGATATTTTCTTAATTTTAAATGGTCCTTAATTTCTGGGTGCTGTTTTATGTCGCTTGCTTTGAAAGTTTTTCTCATACACGGTTTGTCCTATTTAAAATTTATTTGAGTCGGTATTTTTATTTCGGGTTGTGGTGATACGTTCTTTATCGTTTTCTAATTTATCTTTTACCTTGTCATAAGTTATTTTTAGTTTCTGTTTGTGGTCTTTCCCATATTGTTGATATACTTCCTTGTTGTAGTGTATGTCATAGGGATTTCGTGAATCTGAATGTCCTAATGTTAATTCTAAGGGTGTAAAATTTGTTGATGAGTGAATTGTGTTATTATAGGCGATTAGTGCGTATGACATTAAATTGGTTATATGTTCCTTTTTATAATTTATTCTTAATAATCGAATTTGTTCTAACAGGGTTAAATGTAATCGTTCGATTAGTCCGTTTGATTCAGGGTGGTTTTCCGTTATGAAATGAATTTTTATTTTGTGGAGTTCTAAAGTGTTTTGTATTGTCTCGTTTTTAAATTCGCTACCATTGTCTAAAGTGATTGATTCGGGTGTTCCGTAAAATGTGAAATATTGTAAAAATCCTGGGGTCACGTCAATGCTGTTTTTGGATGTGATTGGTATTGCTTGGCCTATTTTTCTAAATGCGTCTACAATTGTTAGATAGTTTTGCGCTTCTACTACTAGAGTATCGGCATGTAGTTTTTGAAATGGTTTGTCGGGTGTTTTGGTTAACATTAAGGGTATCTTTGGGGGTTTCCTATCGTATTTCGCTTTGTCACATAATTCGCATTGGTTAATGAAATCTGTGGTCAAGTCCTTCATGTCTTTAAAATAATAACGTCTTATGACTTGTTTTATTGTTTCGTTAATTCCACGATGGTTGGTTTTTCCTTCGTGTTGATTTCTAATTACATCGTTTATTTCGTCAGGGTCGTCTAGTGTTATTAGTTTTCTAGTACATCTGATGAGTTCAGGTCCAGAGTTGTTGAATAGTTTAATGATGTATAATTCTGAAAATCTTTGGTATAAATGTTCGGTGTTGAAATAAAAATAAAATCGTTCTTTCTCGGGGGTGTATTCTTTTAGAATTTTAATTATTTGTTCCTCGTTGTCATCTTTTGTTATTTGAATTTGATATATCTTTTTGTTATCTACTTTTGTCTATTTTACTGGATTGGGGTTATTTAAAACTTCGGTTATTATAAATTGGTTAGGTTTCATATCGATTGCTTCGTTTAAGATTTTAAACGCGTTTTTTGGTTCTTCGTTTTGTGTCGAATGTATTGTGTCGATCTCGCCTGGATCTTCCCTTATTTCTGCTTCGTCTACGTTTCCTATAATGGATTCAGTTTCTAATGCATTGAGTTGAATTCTACTTAAAGCGTCTGCGTTGTTGTTATAAATTCCTTTTTTGTATATAATTTCGTAATCGTATTCTTCGAGTCTGATTCTCCATCGCTGTAATTTTGAATTCGGTTCTTTCAGTTTGCATAACCATACTAGTGGTCTATGATCGGTGTATATGTAAAATTTTCTTCCGTATAAATAAGGTCTAAAATATTTTGTTGCCCAAATTATGGCTAATAATTCTTTTCTATGGTACTATATTTTGTTCGGTTTCATTCAGGGTTCTGGATGCGTAGCTGATAGGTTTATCGCTACCTACTTTTCCTTGGCTCAATACTGCGCCTAATGCTACATTCGATGCGTCTGTCGTCAGTATAAATGGTTTTGTAAAGTCTGGGTATTCTAATACAGGGTGATTCGTTAATATGTTTTAATTTTGTCTACGGCTTTAATAAATTACGGGTGTGTTCAATTTTGTTTCCTTTTTAAACAGTTTGTCAGGGGTTTGGTTATCTGAGCGTAACCTTTAATGAATTTGCGGTAGTAACCACTAAGTCCTAGAAATCCTTTAATTTCTTTGGTTGTCTTTGGTAATGGGTAATTTAGAACTGCATTTGTTTTGTCTGGATTTGGCATTACTCCTTGGGGTGTTATTACATGTCCTAAATATGATACTTCTTTTTGTAAGAATTCACTTTTGTCTAATTGTACTTTAAAATGTGCTTGTCTAAGTCTTTCGAATACTTCTTTCAATCTTTCTATGTGTTCTACCAATGATGTGGAATAAACTATTATGTCGTCAAGGTATACAAGGCATTTTTCATTGTGTATTCCTCGTAGAATATTGTCAATGACTCTCTGGAAAGTAGCGGGTGCGTTCTTTAATCCAAATGGCATTCGTTTGTACTCGTAATGTCCTCTAGGTGTGCTGAAGGCTGTTTTTGATATGTCTTTTTCTTCCATCTCTACCTGATGGTATCCTGATGCTAGGTCTAATGTTGAAAAATATTGGCATTTGCCTAATTTGTCTAAAATTTCGGATATAATTGGTAGTGGATATTTGTCATCTACCGTTTTTTCATTTAACTTTCTATAGTCTATTACCATTCTGTACTTTCTCTTTCCGGTTGCGTCTAATTTCTTAGGTACTATTAACACGGGGCTGCTCCATGGTGAATTGGAGTGCTGGATTATGTCTTGGTCTAATAAGTCTGCTGCTTGTCTGTCAGCTTCTTCTTGGCTTGCATGAGGTAGTCTATATGCTCTTGTAAAGATTGGTTTATTGTCTGTTAACTCGATATTATGTTTTACTGTGTTGGTGAATGTTAATGGTATTCCTTCGCAATGGAATATGTCTCGGTATTAAAACATAAGTTTTTAATTGCTCTTTCTTCTTCTTGATTGATATCGGTATTAAAGCGGATGTTAGTTAAATTTTCTCTTAACATTTCATCATGTTCTATTGGGTTGTAATCGTTTTCTAAATTTTCGTCTATTTCCATTTCGTTAAAATTTAGTTCTTCTACGTTAATTGGGTCGGTCAATGATAATTTTACGGGATAGTCGTTTGAATTTAATATTGTTGTGGTTGCATAATTATCTTTTATTTGCACTAAGGCAGTTGGGGTTTCTACTCCTTGTTGAAATGTCATATGATTTATTATTCCTAAATTTTGTTAGATTTTACTGGGATTTTTATTTTTCTTTCCGTTCGGGGTTCTATAGTGTATTTTTGTTCAATTTGTGTGTTTTGAAATTTAATTGGAATTTTTCCGTATTTTGTCCTTAATAAGCGATTTTTAATGTCAATGTTGGCTCCTAATTTTCTTAGAAGGTCCATTCCGATTAATCCGTCATATTTGATCGTTAAATTCGAATACACAAAATTTATGTTTCATTTTAACATTAAATGTTCTCGGTAAGGGTATATTTGCTACGAATTGGTGTAGTGTTGTTTGATGGGCTGTTTTAATTTTAAATGGTTCTCTTTCTACATAATCTAAATAATGGTTTTGTACGGTTCTGGGGCTAATTAATGTTTTAGAGGATCAGGTGTCGATTAATAGTTTGAATTTGGCGTGGGGTATTTCTATGTATGGTAATACTAAGTGATTTATGTTATTTAAGTTTATTAAGTTTGGTTGTCTATGAATGGGTCCATTTGAAAATTTGAGTTCGAGTTTTCTTTGTCGTACTCCTCGTAAGTTTCGTATTGTTCGTCACGTTCGTAAGTTTCTGCATGGTTTGATTCATTGCTCGTAGGTGTCTCAATGTAATTATTCTGGTCAGTGTCAAATTTTTCTATTTCTTGATGGAATAATTTTTCCGATGTAAAATTACGTTTCTGATGAGGGTTTGGTCGGATATGTGTTATCTTTGTATGTTGTCTGGTGTTGCCAGATGAGGTATCCATTGGTGTTGGTTTATAATAATTATTAGGGTTGTTATGATTATTAGTCATTGGTGTATTTCTATTGGGGTTTGCGTTGAATGCTGGTCTTTGTTGGTTTAAGTTTTGATTAAATCTTGGTTGGAATGCGGGTTGCGTAAAAGTTGGGTTGAATGTTGGTCTTGAAAAATTTTTATATTGATTATTAAAATTTGTATTGCTAAAACTTGGGTTATTACTTCGCGGTTGATTTGTTTGTGCGTTAAAGGGTGTGAATTTTGTTGAGGATTGTTTGTCTTGTGGCTTGTATGGTTTTATTGGTGAATAACTTTTATTCGCATTGGGGTTGTATAGTCTGTTGCGGTAATACATTACATTTTCTTCTTCTATTACTAGGCTCATAGCTTCTTCTAGATTTTGGGGTCGTTGGAATCTGATTTTATCCGATAGTCGTTCTGGTAAAACGTTTATGTATGTGTCTAGTGCCATTTCGTCATACATTTTTGTTTTTAAATGTCTAACATTTTGATCGGGTTCTTCGATTTTTAATTTTGTTAAAATTAAACTTCTCACGTCTTGGCATTTCATTCCGAATTGGTAGGGGGATTGGTTGTGTTCCATTCTAAGGTTTATTAGGTCTCGTACCAGGCATTTTATGTTACGTTGGTCTCCAAAATATGCAATTAGTAGCCGTTTAAATTGTTCCCATTCTTGTAAATCGTCCCTACTGGCGATTAAGGTTAGTGCCCTTCCGGTTAGTTTACTTATTACCAAGCGTATAAGCAATGAATTTCTTTGGTCATCTCCGGGTTTGTAGAAGGTTTTTAGGAACATTTCAGATGCTCCAATGAAATTTGAGAGATGGGCTTCTGTGCCATCAAAAATCTTTATTGTCTCCAAATAGAGTCGCATGTCTGTGTTACTCATGTTAGTTAAGGGTTGTTTTCGATTTTGGGAAATTTAAAAAAAATTTTTTTTTTTAATTAAGCTTTATTTCGCTATTTGTATTGTTATTTTTGCTTCGGATTTACTAATTTTCCGTTTGGGTTGTAAAATTTCAAATTTTGTAGAAATTGGGGTTGTTTTTCCTATTTATAGCGTTAATTATGCTTGGGATGTATTAATTTTTCTTTCGGATTGAATAATTTTGAATTTTGTAAAAATTGGGGTTGGTTTTGCTATTTGTGATGTTAACTTTGCTTTTGGTTTTATTAATTTTCCTTTTAGATTGAATAATTTTGAATTTTGTAAAAATTGGGGATGATTTTCCTATTTGAAACGTTAATTTTGGTTTGGGTTTATTAGTTTTTCAATTAGATTAGGTAATTGCAAATTTTGTAGAGATTGAGATTTATTTTGCTATTTTTCAGCGTTATTTTTGGTCAGGATTTGTTAATTTTCAGTTTAGATTGGGTAAGTAAAAAATTTGGTAAAAATTGAGATTAATTTCGTACTTGTAATATTAATTTTGGTTTAGATTTATTAATTTTAAGTTTAGACTGCGTCTGGTTATTTTTAGAATCGTAGTCGCTGTTACTTGTGTTTAGTTACACAGTGCGGTGATGTACTCGTGAGATTTGTATTCAATAATGTCGAATTAATTACCGTAATCTTGGATTTGCTTGTTTTTATGCAGCTTTTAATTTGTCTTGAGTTTCTGCTTCTTAAGGAATCTGAAATGGATGGATTTATTCTCGCTTAGCGTTGTTTTAGTTAAATTCTGTTAATTTGTAATTAATACTCTTTCCGTGGGTTCTACTGAGTTGCGTAATTATGACTTGAGGTTAATTACTTCTGCACTTTATTGTTGAAATTGAATACTAAAGGATGTAATCTTTGTTACTTTGTAATAATTGCGTACATATGACTATACTTGTTGAGATTATTAACACTTACAGGTGTTAATAGAAATTAGATACTTCGCTTCTGTAATTGCTAACTGCTTGCATAAATGTTACGTCTATTTATTTTTAAATATCTCGGTGTTCACGACTTGTAATTGAACTCTCCGTTATGTGCGTTTTCAGGTTACAATTATGAGCGTATGATAACGTTTAGCGTTATTCTGTATTCGTATTGGAATAATGCACTTTATAAATGCTGATTAGTTAATTGAAAGACGTTTAGATTTTATACCGTGTTTGTACTGCAATTTATCTATAGCTCGTTGTGGTGTAATTTTCATGCGCTTTTATGATTGATTTAATAATGCAAATTGCGTTGCTTTATACTATGCAAGGTTCTGAAAGCGATTTTCTCTGAGGTTTTAAATGTGTAATAAAGGATGCTTCTTGCTTTCTTCGGATGGCGTTTTAGATTACAGTGGTTTTAGGTTACCGTAGTTTTAGTTAATGCAGAATGTTCTTGCTGTGGTTCATACAGTTTTATAGAGGTCAATGTTTTAAATAATCGTCTTGTGATTGCTTTAAAGGATTAGCTTTAGCTTTGAAATTAATTTTGCGTTCTGGTTTTTTTATTTTACCGGATTGAAAACGTGCTTTTGAATCGCGCTAGTTATTTGGTGTTAGTGAATGTGCGCCCGTTATTTTTTGGATTATTTTCGTTCTAATAATTGTGGTAAGAATCTCTTAATATCAATTCTCATTTGCTTTTTAAAAGAAAATCTCTTTTAAATTCAAGTCTCATTTGCTTTTTAAAGAAAAAAATATCTCTTTAACATTCGTCTCATAGGTTAATACTTTCTTAAAATAAGGTTTCGTTTTTTTTTGGAAGTAATTCACTTTGTAATTATTTTCAAGAAAGATTCATAAAAATAAAATTCATAAAACAATAATAATAAATGGTAATCAATAATTATAATACTAGCATATATCAATTGTAGTTTCTGGTTAAAAAAAAAGGTATGGAAATGAACTTACATTAATTTCATCTGTTTCTTTGGTGGGCTCGATCGATGCTCTATCTTGTCCACCTTGGTTTGTTTGTTGGATTTAGACTATGCTTGTTCTTCCTCCAACTTGGTTTGGGTTCTGCCAAAATTTCGAATTAAAATTCTTGGTCACCAATCTTCCGATTTTTGGATTTTCAGTGCCCTTTTGACATCCGTTACGACTGCGCCAGTTAAAGTTCGGGCCTTTGGAGCTGTGTTTTTTAAAAAAAACTTTGACACTTTAACAAAAAATTTAATAGTTTAAACAGAAATTACAATGAAATTTAGAATAGCTGGTTCATAATAACTTTAATAAAAAATAATTAATTGTACTGGGCGAGTAGTCTAGGTAGACAACAATGCAAAAGCTGTAAACTCAGACTGACTCGGTTGAGTAGCTTGAACAACGAAGTATGGAGTTCGAAGACTGACTGCCGGGCATTGAGCTCCCGGGCTTTTTATAATAACCTGCCCCTCACACGGCTTGTGGGAACTTGCAGATCTCATGTCTGCTTTACACTTTGTTACAATGTATCAATCTTAATTCTAAGTAATTGCGGTCTGTTGACCGCCTGTGACCTGCCACCCACAGTATCACTGCCCTCACGGATGCAAAGTTGCATGACCATTCTCATGAACTGTCGATAACATCTCTGGGTTATCCTTGTGTTACAATGTTGCATTGAACTTATACTTTTACTTAACAATTTCTAATAATTCCTATTAGATTCAATATATCAATATATATAGGTAATTGGGGGATATATAACTCGCGTTGCTTTACTAATTGTGTTTTTTGTGGCGTTGTCCTTTTCTTATTTGAGTAGTTCATACTTTGGGATTATCCAAATACAGTTGAAACTGTAGTTTCTGACTTTTCTAACCCCAAAGAATCTACAACAGATCTTTACTTGCGCAAATTTCGTTATTTGCGCAATATAACAGATTACCGGTTTACAAAGGTATTGGTTGGGGTTTCTCACTGCTTTTTTTGGATGTTTGTGAAGATAATATACATTTGGTCCCAGTTAAAATTAAACTAGTGCTACAACATATTTCGAAATTATTGCCTCAAAAAATAGAAGTAACAAGAAATTTATCAATGTTACATAGTTCCGTCGCGTGATAATGTCTGTTGCTAACACCAGTGATTAGGGTAAAGTGTAAGAAATTCCATCAACACCCCCTCAGTCAAGGGTGAAGTGCTTCGTTCGTGCAGGACATCGTTGAATCCCACACTTCAGTTGCAAGGAAGCGTTGCTGAAGGACTTTTGTAAGTTGAACTATTTCCTACTGGTTATTACTTTAAATATCTATCCGTTGCTTTACCATATCTTTGTCGTTCTGATACCTTTTACAATAGACTTGCATGCTATTTTAAAACATAGAGAAAAAAAAAGAAAGAAAGAAAAATCAATACTACTGAATTACTCATATCAATTGTGACTTATCTATTTATCTTTTGTCAACATTTTATCTGATTTATGTTTAATTGGTGTGTGAGGAAACGTTTCTGCTACTCCCCAATATTATCTCACTTTGTACTAAAAATTTTTGTATTGCTTTTACCGTTGTTATATTATATAGATTATCTAAACAGTTTTTTTTACATTCTACTAAGTACTGACTAACTTAGACTATGCATTGCTGCTATGCTTTTTCTTTATTTCAGGTTTGCAGGACTGATCTTTTTTTATTGCAGGTTTGCTGTTCTGATTTCTTTTGTTGCAGGTACTGTTACTAACTCCTTACCGCCGCATACATTATATGTCGGTCTGCTTTCTACAACCCACCCTACTCTCCGATTGAGCCCGGTCATTTCTTTGACTTTCTTTGTGTTACGTAACATAAATTTGGCGCCCAACGTGGTGCCATGAAAAAAACGTAACAAGGTGGCTGAAAGTGGTGAAGCGGGTGATCGGCTGTGCGATCCACGAATAGTGATAGACAAGTCAACTTGCCTAGGATATGTCCGTGCGCATATTTAATGTTAATGTTTGTTTGAGATTAAATTTTTACGTTATTTTTGTGAGACACTAATACAATAGTTTCTCAGTTGGGAGAAATTGGGGAAAAGGCATTTAATGTATAATGTTGCATTGTCCATATGATAGCCATGTATTGCCAAATATATATATATATATATATATATATATATATATATATATATTTTAGGAATTGGTTTCGGGGTTGTAGTCAATTAGGGCAAATTAAGAACTCCTTTTTGATCGATTCGAGCTTTCGAAAATTTTATTTTCTTCTTCAGGAAACTGCAAATATGTATAATTACAAGATGTAATTAAAATGTTTACTTACGATCTAGAGTCTAATCTTAAATTTGAGAAGCATGAAACTATTTTAACTAAAACGACTATTTTAGGGTTGACATTTAAAACTATTGACACATACTTGATGAATAATTAAAACGGAATAGTTATTGCATTACAATGAAGGTTGCATTAATAAATAAATCTAAAAATACATTGATGGATATAAGGGTTGTTTATTATTTATTATTAATGCAACCTTCATTGTAATGCAATAACTATTCCGTTTTAATTATTCATCAAGTATGTGTCAATAGTTTTAAATGTCAACCCTAAAATAGTCGTTTTAGTTAAAATAGTTTCATGCTTCTCACATTTAAGATTAGACTCTAGATCGTATTAAACATTTTAATATACATATCAGTTCGAAAATAAAATTATATATAATATATATATATATATATATATATATATATATAATACGGTGTCAAGTATGAAAAACTTGTATTTCTAAAGAAGGCAAACAATAAACTCCTTTCCCATCTCAAAAAAGGTGTTCCTGCTGTAGACGGGTGGTTCACATTCGGAAGACTTCACACTAAGGCTATTATGAAAAAATTTTAATTCGAGAGACTATCGAAACTGTTGTTTATGATAGTGCTCCATCATTAAAAGCAGTGTTTCCTGACGTTCAGTCAAAAACAGAAGAATAATCGTTACTGGAAAAATCTGTTTCTTCAAATTTCATCAACCTCAAAGTTTATCTGTAATTATACCGTTCAAGGTTTTTCACTGTTACGTTTGTACGATAATCCAAATATCAAAATTATACATTTTTACATGTCAAACACCTGACTATTATATTATTGCCACATCGCAAAATTCAGCAGCAACCCCCTAGCTATCAAATTTGTTTTTTTTATATAGAGCTAATTTTATAAAGATGTTTGATGATGGCCTAGGTATAGTAGATCGCCACTTAACCCTTATAAGGCTGCAAAAATAACTTTACATACATGGTTACAGGTGTTACCCGGGTATCACAGTATATTTTACATGATGTTAGGTGTGCTATCATAATCGTGTCAACTAAGATACGCTTTACATTCATTCCTGCGATAGGAGAAGCGTATGTTTAGTCTGAATTGTGATTTTATGTGGTGCGGTATACTGTTTAGCAGTGTTATAACAATGCGTAGAATTCAACATAATATTCCAAGTACTTCTGTAGGCGGTGAATATAGTTCTGGTAGCAATGCAGCCTCTGGTAATAGATCTAGAAATAGAACTCCTGGTAGCAATGCTGCTTCTGTTAGTCGACCTTCTAGAAGTAGAGCCCCTGCTGCTGACCTGCCATATAATTCAACAGGATATCTTCAATTAGACAAGTAAGTCGGCTTAGTATATTTTTGTTTATGTAGATATCCAAGAATACAAATCACAGCTTTTGTAATTATTATTGATTGTTGTTTATATGCATATAGAATAACAGATGAGCATCTCGAAAGTTTGTATGTAATGTCCGACGAAGAATTTAGTGATCAGTATGAAGATGATGACCAAGATGAGTATGTACCAGCAGTAAGCGACGAAGACTCGGATGTCGATGATGTTCGCGCTGGAGAGAGGGTCCCCATCGAAATATCAGTAGCAGTCGACAGTGACGAGGAACAGGAATTGGTTGTGGAGCCAGAGGAAGAAACTACAACACCACCAACAGATAACGTTTATCGTGCTAAAGATGAGACCATCTGGAACAAGAACCCACTACGTTCAACGCAAACGCGGTTGTATAATATTATTCGAAAACGAGGTAAAAACTTATACCTATTCTGCCCCATTCTAATCTCTTGATTTTCATTTTAGGTGGTCCAACTAAAATAACCGCTTTACATTCACGTATAGATACGTTCTGTGCATTAGTGACATCTGAAATGAAATCGATTATCATAAAGCAGTCTAATCGAAAAGCTAAAAAAGTTTATTATGATTTCAACAAAAACTCGCCTCGGGTACCACGAGTCTGGAAAGATATTACGGTCAGGAGCTGGATGCTTTTTTGGGGATTCTACTAATGGCAGGCGTTCATAAATCAAATACTGAACATATTGATGAATTGTAGAAATCAGACGCCTTACCGTTATACAGAGCAGCAATGAGTAGAGATCGCTTCAAACAGATTCTACGTTTCATCAGATTTGATAACTCCATAACAAGACCGGATAGATTACAAACGGATAAAGCTGCGGCAATAAGCGACATTTGGCTTATGCTAAACCAAAATCTGCTGAAGTGTTATTCGTCTTATGAACACCTAACTGTTGATGAGCAACTTTTTCCTTATCGTGGACGAACAAGGTTTACTCAGTACATGCCTTCCAAACCGGCTAAGTATGGAATTAAGGTAATCTGGGTATGTGATGCCAAAACGTTTTATCCATGCCAAGGATCAATTTACACTGGAAAATTAGCTGGCAATGGGAGAGAAGTGAACATCGGTAAAAAAACAGTTATGCATTTATGTCAACTTTACAAAAATTCGGGCCGTAATATTACCACCGACAATTTTTTCACATCAATTCCCCTTGCTCGCATGCTAAAATCAATTGGTCTCACTTTGGTTGGTACCCTTAGGAAAAACAAACCCTACATTCATAAGGTCCTTCTAGCTAGCAAAGAGAGAGATCTCTATTCTACTACTTTTGCATTCCAGAAAGATGTTATGCTGTGTTCGTATGCGCCAAAAGTAAATAAAGCAGTAGTTTTATTATCTACAATGCACTCTACGAATGCAGTGGATGACACCTTGAAGAAAAAACCTGAAATTATTTCTTTTTATAACCATACTGTCAGGCGTTGACGTTATGGATGAAATGCTGGGTATTTATACAACAAGTCGCTGGCCCTTGGCCTTTTTTTACAACATGCTGGATGTAGCAGCTCTGGGTGCCTTCGTCATATATACGAACAACAATCCTCAAATCTATAATAGTACAAATAAGAGGCGAAATTTTCAAAAAGACCTAGCTCGTGATTTGTGTTTATCTGCCGTAACTCAAAGAGGTGAAAACGCCATAATATTGCGAAATCGGTTTACTAAAAGCGCGATTGAAAGCATTTTAGGAATTTGTCTGGAAGTTTCACATAATCCTAATTCTATAAATCAGCGGGATTCTTCTGGACGCATCGCAGTAAAAGGAATATGTAAATTTGCTATCACAGCGAAGAGAAAATAAAAAGAAAAACTCGGAAAGCATGTAGCGTTTGTAAACATCCGGTGTGCCTTCAGCACACAGATGCAAGGGTTAAATGTCTTCAGTGTCAGGATAAATAATCATCTATTATTTTTTTCATTATATTTTATAACATGTAAATAACACTAAAACATAATACTAATAACAATATAATAAATTACTACAAACACTTTCCATTGTTTTCCTGTATAAAATACATGTGGTACCCAGGTACCACCATCCGCCTGAAGGATGTAAAATTTCTTCATGGTAAAAAAAAATGCAACCCCCATACATCCACCATATCTAAAAATTTTGAAATGTGTGTATAATGACCTACTTAAAGATGTCCTAGAAGCCCACAATGATTCGATTTACCAAAAATGAAATATCTCACATTTGATGCACTAAAAGTACCCGGGTACCACCCTCAGCCACATAAGGGTTAAATATATGTCTACATTTGTTACTTCCTCGTAAATTAATTAAACATCCTTTATTACGTTATTATTATATAAAAATAATCGCGTTTTAGTTGATCGAACAAGATATGATCCATACTATTATTAATATCCGCATACCGCGTACCATGTCAATAGAAGAAAGCATATTCACTGTATTACCACATATATCTTACTGCGCATATTTTGAATATCCTATAAACTATTATCCCGAAGTAATGCTTTCAAAAATCAATTTTGTAATGAATAGCTTCTCAACATACGATAAATTTGTTGGAAACAGGATTCGACACAGTTATAAGTTTTTTGTTAACTTCTCCGTTAATTTCTAATACTTTCATTGCTTCATCGTACGACTAGTTTGTAGAAAGGAGTGTACTTTATGAATAGTTCCGTAAATCGGCTGTGGCACCAAAAATTTATATAATTAACGAACTTGAAATTGGAAGAAAGTTACGTGGAAATGAATTAATCTGCTTAATTGGTAAAGATGGCTACATTGAATTCAAGATCAAGTGTGTTGAACCTGTTGACAGTAATTTAAAATTAACGTGGGTAATATGCTTCGTTGGATTCTCGACTACTTTCAAGATTTGTGATTGCTCTTTTTTTCCCTTTCATTTTCAAATAAAATGTTGCTGTCTATAAATACCTTCACCGCGAATTAGGTTCGTTAATACAGTTTGATACGTGTTAAAGTGTAACACCGAAAGTACTCCCTAATGATGATCGCTCACCTAGCGGTAAGTCGACGACTTCCTAATTACAAAAAAAGTAATTTATGTTTTTCATACAGTTCGTGTTCTTTGGATTACTATTTGTCCTGGAGCTAACTGCAGCTGATGGCGACCATGGGTGTGTATAACAATCATACAAAAAGTTTTGTTAAAAATTTGTATTTGCAGAGAACATAAGAAGGTCATCGTCCACGTACCTTATAAAGTTAAAACAGTACATCACACGCATACCGTTGTGAAACACGTCGGGCATGAAGGAGGTGGTGATTCATACAAGGTAATCGGATACAGCGGTGGAATAGACGGCGGACATGTAGTAAGCCACGGAGGTGGCGGAGGTGGTGATTATGGATTTGGAGGCCACGAACCTCATCATACAGGAATAGTAATTGGAGGTGGACACGGACATGGACTTGTCGGATATGGCGGTGGACTAAGCGGACACGGAGGCGATCTTGGTGGCAGCCATGGAGGCGGCGGATTTGGTTCAAGCCATGATAGTGGCCACGGAGGACTATCCTCATTTTCTTCAGGAGGTTTCCATGGGGGCAGTATAGGAGGTAGTTACGGAAGTGGTTTTGGTCATGGAGGCGGCGGTAGCCTTAATGGAATTGGAGGAGGCGATTTTGGTGGTTATGGAGGTAGTTCTTTTGGTGGATCTGGAGGTCACTCAGGATATGATTAAACATTCCCAAAGGATCAATTGTAAATTATACACTAGTGCTAGTCCTTATTTGTTATACTGATTGTTATGACGTTAATGTTGGATTGTTATCTATTCTGTAGTTGTTTAATGTCTGATTATTAATTTATTCTTGTTTCTTAAATAATAATTTTATTAGATTGAGAGTTTATTTACTTTAAATACAAAGTATACTTGAAACTTAATTGTAAGGTTGATATGGTAAACATTATCGTTTCCATTCTTCACTAGTATTTTAAAACACTGACTTTGACAAAAATGCATTTTTGCAAGAAATGGACGTGTACTATTCGACATTAGTACATTCCATGACCATGTAATCTTTCAGAAGATGTTAAAGCAATCAACACAATCTAAAATATTTTAAATCTGCCAACCGCAAATACTACTAGAACGAAGCTATTTAACTGTCGTTTCCAAAGATCTGATTTTTAAAGAAAAGGGGCTCAAAATTTAAGCTGCCCCTTTTTGGATATTTGATTACCTCTCCATTTAAGGCCAGTTAGATGTCTTAAAAATATGTTATAAATTAAACATTACTTATTTGTACAACAAAACACTAGTGCTTAAAATTCAACTGAATTTTTTTCCAATTATTAAACAAGTCTGGTGAAGACAAAATATATGAGGTGATTGTCAGATAAAATTGGTATGCAAATGGTTGCATCTATTTAAAAGACCTGTTTAATTTGTTCGCATCACAAAATAATAAACGAATTACTAACAGCAAAATTGGAGAAATTTACAGGTTAATAATAAATTGATTTTCTAACACTTTCTTATTTTGGAGATTAGAGATGTCTGTAGGGAAAGGCAGAGAAGCGCCAGATGACCCAGTTCTATTATTTACTTTAATCAACGCAAATCTTAAAACATGTAATGTAACACAACACCAACATGGAATTCCTAAATCATAAAAAAAACAGCAATGTTCTTCTAAAGTGAATCCCAAAACCATAATACAATTCTGAGATAAAAATCCACACATTGCATCCTTTCTTTTTACAGGAATGAATAGGTGTACAACAGAGTCTAAACAAAACTATGGCGGGATTAGCATCGACCGTTTATGGCTGCGGTAGATTGCAAAAGACTATATCTCACGGGTTTAGAGAACAAAGTTAAATTTTACCCAGACAAGTTATAGGGATGCAATTTAGAACATGACAAAAGAAAATATCTTAATGCAATTTATATATTGACGTTTAGTTAATAACATTAAAAAAAATTACATATATACCGTTATTTTCTTACAACCAAATTATCATGCGACAAAATCACTAAGTGAGGTTTATATATCTACACTCTCATAATTTTAAAGTTTTGTCTTAAACTCTACCAGATAGGACATTAGAAATCTAAAATTATTATTGTGCTTAGACACAATTTCAAATTAACGTTCTAGGTAAAAAGAAATCATAAATACGCTTTGTTGTATTTAACATTAGTTAAGAGAATTTGAATTAAACATTTAAATTGAGCATAACCTTAAAATTCACAAAGAAAGTTTCAGAAAAGCTTTTATGTTTACAACTTATAAGGTTATACCAGGAAAGCTAAGGTAGTATTAAATTAGTTAAGGTAATAGGTAAATACAGCTATGACTATATTTTACATGCATTATTTTTCTAGGTAATTGAGATTTAAAATGTAATACATGCACATTGTTCCGTCACAAAAGTATAGAAGATAAACTCATACCTGTATTCATGATATATGAAAGAAAACGTATACTTAAACGTTGAGCTTACTGCTTGTTCAGACCTATAGGATCTTTTTGCGGTTTGTTGAGACGAACACCATCATTATGTATTTTGGTTGTTTACCTCAAACTTTAAATTTGTAAGGACCAACCCTTTTGTTCCACACCCATATGTTTTGTTAACGGAGCATTTAATTTATTTTAGAAGGTAAACGGCAACATAAATTCTTGTACGATAAAAGATAATATTTGTAGGTAGTAAAATTAATGCATTAGGCTTAGATAGTCTAGCATGTATAAGTAAATACTCCATCAGAGAATATTTTATCAGTGAATAACCCAGCAGAGAATATATCACCGGAGGATATATTATCGGAAAATATGCCACCGGAGGACATGCCACCAGAAGACCCTAGAATATAAATGTGTTGCAAGAACGAAATATTGTAATACGCCACGAGGAACTAACTGAAAGTTCATCTATTATCAGCTTACCATTCATGCTCATTTTGCACGGGTAATTCAGGTAGACTTTCTCCATACGCATTTTCCTAGTATTTTGAAACGACATTGATGTATGTTAAGAAGTGTAAAAGAAAAAGACACCTTTTACATACCAGGTACGACATCATGGCCTTAGAAAGAACATCTTTATCAGAAAACGGCATGTGCTCAAAAGGCGGTCAGATATAAAGGCCAACAAAAATTTATTCTGGTTTAAAGGTAACCACACATTTTGAGAGAGGGACAAACAAGAAGACCAACCTAAATGACAGATTCATTTATACACCAGTTGTGCATTTATGGACATTATTCAAAGGTATACCAATTAGAAAATTACATATGATCATAATTATTTATACTATTGGTACTAAAGGGAACATTAAATTAAAACTAAAAATCAACAAATTTAGTGTATTAGTTTATAATACTAAAGGGAAATGTTACATAAATCAAAACGTATTTGTTGTTGTAAACGGTATTAATATAGCATTAAGACGGATAATACTTTTATATTGAAGGAGTGGGACCACAATGTATCATGGGAAGGGAACGGTGAATCGATATGTTACAACATCACGATAAACGTGTCCATAAGCAGCCGTATAGTTGAAACTTTTATCGGCTACCACTAGAGTGAATAAGCAACATGAACAATTGTAGACGCCACTGTCATGAAAATTTGTCACATTACCTTAGCAAACATGCTTTTTAATTTCTTAGTAGGCTTCAATTTACCAAAGCATAACAAGTTTTTATTTTTAAATTTTATTCTTAGGGTCACATCAGACATAGTGAAGTTAAACCGACAACAAGTGGTTACCAGAACAACACGTATAACTAAGATTAGTATAATTTGACGCTGAGAGCTATATGCCCAGTGGCACGTGGTTTTATTCGCCTTGGACAACAACTGAGGGATTCCCATATCTCTTACATTCTACAGAGAGTTTAAATGCCATCTGCGGCGGAAAGTAGAACAGCAACCTAATGGCGGGCCGTTATGTTCTACTTAAGAAGAACAGGCAACAAGCAAGAATGCGCCAAACAGTAACAGCGATAGTTAGTGGAAAAATCCGCGAGCATAAATAAGCCTAAATTTATTAATTGGTGAAAAAACACATAATTAATATGAATAAAAATCCGTCTACTACATCTTCCTTAAGACAGATGTTACCGGTAAGACTAGCGGATCATTAAAAAGAACGACATCAGTAACGGAATGCTCGTCCGAATTATGGTAACAAGAAAGAGAAAGAAAGAAAAGAATGCCACGCTAACACATTTGAGCATTGGGGAGAGGAGGATAAAAAGCGAAACAATAAAACACACGACTAATTCACCCTTTTTGGAACATAAGAACCTAATATGATAATTAAACGTACAAACACATGCAAAATATAACTCTAGTGAGTAGCGTTTACGGATCTTGATAGCAAAGAATACTGCTGGTTTAAAGGCGAACATCTGAATTCTTCACTACTCACAGGCTAACATTAGATATCAATTATACCTAAGTACCAATCAAACTAAAGCGTGTTTAGCATATAACAGCTGTAATATATACAAATCTGTACCAGCACAGCATATAACCAATTAATTACAATTACACAAAAGTTGAAACACGTAAATATATCGACTTCAAAGTGCGTTTATTAAACTCGATGTTACATGGAAAACACGATACCTGCGTAAAACAAATGCAGTTTTTAAATACAATAACAAACCAGATAACCAAAAAATGAAGTTACAGCACTAAATTTCTCTTTTTTAAACATATTTTACTTGACTTTGTTTATTACAACGCTTGTAAGGTTTGTTTGGCCAAAAAAATCCTTGGTAAAAAGACCTTTTACAAAAAGTTATTAGGACTATCTTAAACTAACTTAAACTAAATGAGAAAATTCAAATAACAGTTACAAAAAATTATACTTGCAAAAAAATACACGAAGCGTTTCTTTATCCAACTCGTAATTAAATACCTTCTTATTTCAAATTGATGTCTAAATCAGTTTACAACATTTTCTATATTTACGATCCTTGTTTCAAACAATACTTACCAAAGTCCATTTTTGGTTAAATCTTCGTTTCGATTATTTAATAAAATTTTTCAAACAGCGTTATCTTGAAGATTTTTCCCTCTTGTAGCTAATAATTTCCATTTTTTTTTGTAATTTGCGTTTAAAACACCACCTCTGTATTCATTGTAACAATGTAATTATTAAAAAATCTAAGACGCATGTACGCCTTACAATCAAACTTACGGAAATTTTATAAAAGGAAATTATATATTTTAAATTAAATAACTAGCACTTAAATGTTAAACAAAATTTTATTATTATTTAATATAATTTAATAAATTTTATTGTTTTAATCGAGTTTGAGTGGGACTACTTAATGATGTAAGCTCCCAGCACCACTCAAACAAACATAAATCTTAATTTAAACATGAATTATAATTATTATATATATAACAGAAAAATAGAGAATAGTCAATTAAAATTGTTAACATATTTTCTGTGATTAGTCCTGGGTATTGTTATTCCTCTGAATAAGTCAGTTTGATGTACGGTTGGAATATCTTCAGCCAAATTAGGAATGATTGCTTCATAGTGATCTCCATGTATCACATCCATGCTATTTCCAGCGCAATGAACTACAGCTAAAGGCTCGCGAACTAATTGATCTTCTTTTGCACAAAAATTATATGATGTGATACTGAAGCCGAAATGATAATATAAATGATATATTAGTTTGTACTGTTAAAATTTCTTAAATAAATTCGATTATCTCGAAAACTAAATGATATATCGAAAAGTGTATAGCACATTTGTAATCAGCGTAAAAATTAAACAAGGTACATATATAACATTTATTGTATCATTATGGAAATATTGCAACGGACGACGGCGGCGACGACGACGACGTAGCGATTATATTAACCTAACTTACTTCGTAAGTTTGGTTGATTACAGTGTGCGTACTGCATACTTTAAATATCATCCTCGCAGAGCAACAGCCCGCGATTTAAATCAAAGTAACATTTCTTATATTGTTCTTCTATATTTCTTTATTCTTCTTGACTCGAGTTTTGAAAAGACACGCGTACATGGCACTGATCTGTTTTTGTTATAAAAAAATGCAATGTTAAATTCGTGATTAAAAATGTCTCTGTACATTGAAAATTTAGCACAGGCAATCATCTTTATAGTCTTGATATAACTGAGCTATTGTTTTCCCGCCCTCAATATATTATTTTTCGCTATGCGAGTTATGTATCCCCCAATTACCTATATATATTGATATATTGAATCTAATAGGAATTATTACAAATTGTTAAATAAAGTATAAGTTCAATGCAACATTGTAACACAAGGATAACCCAGAGAGGTTATCGACAGTTCATGAGAACGGACATGCAACTTTGCATCCGTGAGGGCAGTGATACTGCAGGTGGCAGGTCACAGGCGGTCAACAGACCGCAATTACTATTAAGTTTGATTACATTGTAACAAAGTGTAAAGCAGACATGAGATCTGCAAGTTCCCACAAGCCGTGTGAGGGGCAGGTTATTATAAAAAGCCCGGAAGCTCAATGCCCGGCAGTCAGTCTGAGTTTACAGCTTTTGCATTGTTGTCTACCTAGACTACTCGCCCAGTACAATTAATTATTTTTTATTAAAGTTATTATGAACCAGCTATTCTAAATTTCATTGTAATTTCTGTTTAAACTATTAAATTTTTTGTTAAAGTGTCGAAGTTTTTTTAAAAACACAGCTCCAAAGGCCCGAACTTTAATTGGCGCAGTCGTAACGGATGTCAAAAGGGCACTGAGAATCCAAAAATCGGAAGTTTGGTGACCAAGAATTTTAATTCAAAATTTTGGCAGAACCCAAACCAAGTTGGAGGAAGAACAAGCATAGTCTAAATCCAACAAACAGACCAAGGTGGACAAGATACAGCATCGATCGAACCAACCAAAGAAACAGATGAAATTAATGTAAGTTCATTTCCATACCTTTTTTTAAACCAGAAACTACAATTGATATATGCTAGTATTATAATTATTGATTACCATTTATTATTATTGTTTTATGAATTTATTTTTATGAATATTGTTTTGAAAATAATTACAAAGTGAATTATTTCCAAAAAAAAAACGAGACCTTACTTTAAGAAAGTATTAACCTATGAGACGAATGTTAAAGAGATATTTTTTTTTCTTTAAAAAGTAAATGAGACTTGAATTTAAAAAAAAAAGATTTTCTTTAAAAAGTAAATGAGAATTGATATTAAGAGATTCTTACCACAATTATTAGAACGAAAATAATCCAAAAAATAACGGGTGCACATTCACTAACACCAAAATAAGAAACAGTAACCAGCGCGATTCAAAAGCACGTTTTCAATCCGGTAAAATAAAAACACAGAACGCAAAATTAATTTCAAAGCTAAAGCTAATCCTTTTAAGCAATCACAAAACGATTATTTAAAACATTGACCTCTACAAAACTGTATGAACCACAGCAAGAACATTCGGCATTAACTAAAACTACGGTAACCTAAAACCACTGTAATCTAAAACGCCATCCGAAGAAAGCAAGAAGCATCCTTTATTACACATTTAAAACCGCTTTAAAATCGCTTTCAGAACCTTGCATAGTATAAAGCAACGCAATTTGCATTATTAAATCAATCATAAAAGCGCATGAAAATCACACCACAAAGAGCTATAATTAATTGCAGTACAAACACGGTATAAAATCTAAACGTCTTTCAATTAATTAATCAGCATTTATAAAGTGCATTATTCCAGTACAAATACAGAATAACGCTAAACGTTATCATACAAAGATATAAAACGCTCATAATTATAACCTGAAAACTAACATACGGGAGATTCAATTACAAGTCAAGCAGTACCGAGAGATCTAAGAATAAACAGACATAACACTTTGTGAAAGCAGTTAGCAGTTACAGAAGCGAAGCGAAGTATCTAATTTCTATTAACACCTGTAAGTGCTATTTACCTCAACGTACGTAACTAAATAACAAAGACTACAACTTAAGTATTTAAATTGCAACAATAGAGTGCAGAAGTAATTAACCTCAAGCTATAATTAGAATTCAAGACAGACAAACTGTACGTTTACGCAACTCAATAAAACCCACGGAAAGAGTACTAATTACGAATTAACAGAACTGAACTAACGCAAAACAGAGTAAATATCGAGAGAAACTATTCTTCAGAAAGATAAAAACCGGCAAATCCAAGACTACGGTAATTAATTAAACATTATTGAATATAAATCTCGCAAGTACATCACCGCACTGTTTAATTAAATACAAGTAACAGCGACTACGATTCTAAAAATAACCAGACGCAGTCTAAACTTAAAATTAATAAATCCAAACCAAAATTAATATTACAAGTACGAAATTAACATCAATTTTTACCAAATTTTTTACTTACCCAATCTAAACTGAAAATTAACAAATCCTGACCAAAAATAACGCTGAAAAATAGCAAAATAAATCTCAACCTCTACAAAATTTGAAACTACCTAATCTAATTGAAAAATTAATAAAACCAAAAGCAAAGTTAACATCACAAATAGCAAAACCAACCCCAATTTTTACAAAATTCAAAATTATTCAATCTAAAAGAAAAATTAATACATCCCAAGCATAATTAACGTTACAAATAGAAAATCAACCCCAATTTTTACAAAATTTGATATTTCACAACCCAAACGGAAAATTAGTAAATCCGAAGCGAAAATAACAATACAAATAGCGAAATAAAGCTTAATTCAAAAAAAAAAAAATTTTAAATTTCCCAAAATTGAAAACAACCCTTTACCAACATGAGTAACACAGACATGCGACTCTATTTGGAGACAATACAGATATTTGATGGCACGGAAGCCCATCTCTCAAATTTCATTGGAGCATCTGAAATGTTCCTAAAAACCTTCTACAAACCCGGAGATGACCAAAGAAATTCATTGCTTATACGCTTGGTAATAAGTAAACTAACCGGACGGGCACTAACCTTAATCGCCAGTAGGGACGATTTACAAGAATGGGAACAATTTAAACAACTACTAATTGCATATTTTGGAGACCAACGTAACATAAAATGCCTGGTACGAGACCTAATAAACCTTAGAATGGAACACAATCAATCCCCCTACCAATTCGGAATGAAATGCCAAGACGTGAGAAGTTTAATTTTAACAAAATTAAAAATCGAAGAACCCGATCAAAACGTTAGACATTTAAAAAAAAATGTATGACGAAATGGCACTAGACACATACATAAACACTTTACCAGAACGACTATCGGATAAAATCAGATTCCAACGACCCCAAAATCTAGAAGAAGCTATGAGCCTAGTAATAGAAGAAGAAAATGTAATGTATTACCGCAACAGACTATACAATCCCAACGCGAATAAAAGTTATTCACCAATAAAAACCATACAAGCCACAAGACAAACAATCCCTCAACAAAAATTCACACCCTTTAACGCACAAACAAATCAACCGCGAAGTAATAACCCAAGTTTTAACAATACAAATTTTAATAATCAATTTAAACATTTTTCAAAACCAACGTTTAACCCAACTTTTACGAAACCAGCATTCCAACCAAAATTTAATCAAAACTTAAACCAACAAAGACCAGTATTCAACGCAAACCCCAATTGAAATACACCAATGACTAATAATAATAACAACCATAATAATTATTACAAACCAACACCAATGGATACCTCATCTGGTAACACCAGACAAAACACAAAAATAACACATATCCGACCAAACCCTCATCAGAAACGTAATTTTACATCGGAAGAACTATTCCATCAAGAAATAGAAAAATTTGACACTGGCCAGAATAATTACATTGAGACACCTACGAACAATGAATCAAACCATGCAGAAACTTATGAACGTTACGAACAATACGAAACTTACGAGGAGTACGACGACGAAAACTCGAACTCAAATTTTCAAATGGACCCATTCATAGACAACCAAACTTAATAAACTTAAATAACATAAATCACTTAGTATTACCATACATAAAAATACCCCACGCCAAATTCAAACTATTAATCGACACCGGATCATCAAAAACATTAATTAGCCCCAGAACCGTACAAAAACATTATTTAGATTATGTAGAAAGAGAACCATTTAAAATTAAAACAGCCCATCAAACAACACTACACCAATTCGTAGCTAATATACCCTTACCGAGAACATTTAATGTTAAAATGAAACATAAATTTTGTGTATTCGAATTTAACGACAAATATGACGGATTAATCGGAATGGACCTTCTAAGAAAATTAGGAGCCAACATTGACATTAAAAATCGCTTATTAAGGACAAAATACGGAAAAATCCCAATTAAATTTCAAAACACACAAATTGAACAAAAATACACTATAGAACCCCGAACGGAAAGAAAAATTAAAATCCCAGTAAAATCTAACAAAAATTTAGGAATAATAAATCATATGACATTTCAACAAGGAGTAGAAACCCCAACCGCCTTAGTGCAAATTAAAGATAACTATGCAACTACAACAATACTAAATTCAAACGACTATCCCGTAGAATTATCATTGACCGACCCAATTAACGTAGAAGAACTAAATTTTAACGAAATGGAAATAGACGAAAATTTAGAAAACGAATACAACCCAATAGAACATGACGAAATGTTAAGAGAAAATTTAACTAACATCCGCTTCAATACCGACATCAATCAAGAAGAAGAAAGAGCAATTAAAAACTTATGTTTTGAATACCGAGACATATTCCATTGCGAAGGAATACCATTAACATTCACCAACACAGTAAAACATAATATCCAGTTAACAGACAATAAACCAATCTTTACAAAAGCATATAGACTACCTCATGCAAGCCAAGAAGAAGCTGACAGACAAGTAGCAGACTTATTAGACCAAGACATAATCCAGCACTCCAATTCACCATGGAGCAGCCCCGTGTTAATAGTACCTAAGAAATTATACGCAACCGGAAAGAGAAAGTACAGAATGGTAATAGATTATAGAAAGTTAAATGAAAAAACGGTAGATGACAAATATCCACTACCAAATATAACCGGAATTTATTAAAGCCGTAGACAAAATTAAAAACATATTAACGAATCACCCTGTATTAGAATACCCAGACTTTACAAAACCATTTATACTGACGACAGACGCATCGAATGTAGCATTAGGCGCAGTATTGAGCCAAGGAAAAGTAGGTAGCGATAAACCCATCAGCTACGCATCCAGAACCCTAAACGAAACCGAACAAAAATATAGTACCATAGAAAAAGAATTATTAGCCATAATTTGGGCAACAAAATATTTTAGACCTTATTTATACGGAAGAAAATTTTACATATACACCGATCATAGACCACTAGTATGGTTATACAAACTGAAAGAACCGAATTCAAAATTACAAAGATGGAGAATCAGACTCGAAGAGTATGATTACGAAATTATATATAAAAAAGGAATTTATAACAACAACGCAGACGCTTTAAGCAGAATCCAACTCAATGCATTAGAAACGGAATCCATTATAGGAAACGTAGACGAAGCAGAAATAAGGGAAGATCCAAACGAGATCGACACGATACATTCGACACAAAACGAAGAACCAAAAAACGCGATTAAAATTTTAAACGAAGCAATCGATATGAAACCCAACCAATTTATAATAACCGAAGTTTTAAATAACCCCAATCCAGTAAAATATACAAAAATAGATAACAAAAAGATATACCAAATTCAAATAACTAAAGATGACAATGAGGAACAAATAATTAAAATTCTAAAAGAATACACCCCCGAGAAAAAACGATTTTATTTTTATTTCAACACCGAACATTTATACCAAAGATTTTGAGAATTATACATCAAACTATTTAATAAATCTGGACCTGAACTCATCAGATGTACTAGAAAATTAATAACACTAGACCACCCTGACGAAATAAACGATGTAATTAGGAATCAACACGAAGGAAAAACCAACCATCGTGGAATTAACAAAACTATAAAGCAACTTGTAAGACGTTATTATTTTAAAGACATGAAGGACTTGACCACAGATTTCATTAACCAATGCGAACTATGTGACAGAGCGAAATACGATAGGAAACCCCCAAAGATACCCTTAATGTTTACCAAAACACCCGACAAACCATTTCAAAAACTACATGCCGATACTCTAGTAGTAGAAGCTCAAAACTATCTGACAATTGTAGACGCATTCACAAAAATAGGCCAAGCAATACCAATCACATCCAAAAATAGCATTGACGTTACCCAAGGATTTTTACAATATTTCACATTTTACGGAACACCCGAATCAATAACTTTAGACAATGGTAGCGAATTTAAAAATGAGACAATTCAAAACACTTTAGAACTACACAAAATAAAAATTCATTTCATAACGGAAAACCACCCTGAGTCAAACGGACTAATTGAACGACTACATTTAACCCTGTTAGAACAAATTCGATTATTAAGAATAAATTATAAAAAGGAACATATAACCAATTTAATGTCATACGCACTAATCGCCTATAATAACACTATTCACTCATCAACAAATTTTACACCCTTAGAATTAACCTTAGGACATTCAGATTCACGAAATCCCTATGACATACACTACAACAAGGAAGTATATCAACAATATGCGAATGACCACAAACAAAAACTAAAAATAACTTATGACAAAGTAAAAGATAAATTAGAGAACGATAAAGAACGTATCACCACAACCCGAAATAAAAATACCGACTCAAATAAATTTTCAATAGGACAAACCGTGTATGAGAAAAACTTTCAAAGCAAGCGACATAAAACAGCACCCAGAAATTTAGGACCATTTAAAATTAAGAAAATATCAGATAAAAACATAGCAGTAGTAGACAACGGTAAAATAACAAAGTACATTCATTTGAAAAACCTAAGACACCCTGTAATTTCAGATGGACAGTCATCACCCTTACCGTCAACCTCCGCCCAGGTAGAACGAACAACCAAGTAATAATAGAAGATATAAAAAACAACCCTGGTATACTACCAATTAAATTAGGCAGTATGCAAAACACGATCGACTATTGGACATTCGCACAAAAATTCGACCTAACGGAATTAAAACAAGAATTTCAAACAATCACAGAAAATTATGACCGATTAAAACGATCAATGGACACAGCAAAATTCGGAAAAGAATACGCAATAGAAACGATGAATTACAACAGTATAATAGAAAGCATTTTAAGAAACATAGAAGATAAACTTAATAGACTAATACCCAACAAACAAACTACGAGACGAAAAAGAGGACTAATCAACGGATTAGGTAACATAATAAAAGCTATCACAGGCAATTTAGATAACCAAGACGCAGAACGTTATGACAACACAATACAACAATTAATTGAGAATCAAAACGACATAAAAACCATAATCAGCAACCAATTATCGTTAACCAAATCAACGATTATAAAGTTCAACGAAACATTGAGAAAGTTAGTAATAAATCAGGACAGTATAGCCAACCGAATGCAAACCCTTGAAACCACCATGCAAACTACGTCGTTAAGCATGCGAGATTTAATTAGATTTAATACAATATTTACTCAAATAATATCCACCCTTACTTTAATGCAACAAATTTTAGCAACGTTAGAAAACGCAGTAACATTTGCAAAATTAAATACCCTACACTCTAGCATTATTGAACCAACCGATTTATTAAACAAATTAATAAAAATTAGATCACTTATAATTAACAGTAAATTACCTTTTGATGTAACAGAATCAAACATTCTAATATTTGAAAAGATAGCTATAGTAAAAGGCTACATTAAGAATAACGAAATAATATTTTTAATAGAAATCCCGATGGTAGAAAGTAACAATTATCAATATTATCATTTATTTGCTTTTCCAACAAAGGTTACTAGCACATACCAAGTAATCATACCCAAAACCAAATTCCTATCCCTCAATGAATTGAGATATGGTTATACAAACGAAAAATGTACTGAAGTAACACCAAACCAATATTTATGTCAATCGATGACGACAACAACCATTAAAGAAGACAGCCCTTGTGAAGTACAACTATTAAAATTCTCAAATCATTACGAAAACTGTGAAACCAAACAAGTGCAAATAACTAATATGAAAATTCAAAAAGTTACAGATAACAAATGGATAGCCATTTTCCCAACAGAAGTAATAGCAACCATCCACTGCAACCAAGATAAAAATAACCAAGCATTAATCGGAAGCAAACTAGTTACCCTCAAAGAAGACTGTTATGTGAAATTGAAAGATGAAGTAATCAGAGTTTATCAAGATCCCATAGCAACAAAGAAACTTGCAAACCTACCGGAACTACAGTTCAAGATACAACAAGAAGACGAAGAAATAATTAAGAAACCTATGAAGCTAGAACATCTAGACTTAGACGACCTCAACCACGCCGTGAAATTAGTGGAAAGTTATAAAGAACAATTAAGTGAACTCAAAACGCCAAAGTTACATTATAATAATATAAGTGTTTGGACAATTGTATTGATCATTTTAATAATTTTTGTATTCATATATGTATTTTACAAAATGTATCTTAGATATAAGAATGAAGGAAACTGTTCTAGATTTAAGGAAACAAAGAAAAATAAAGAAACGATAAGTATACCTTTAGAAATAATGAATTTTAAATGAATGTGAATAATGAATTTTATGTATTTAAAAATTAAGAAAAACCTTAATTTTTCATTTACGGTGGGAGGAGTTATGTATCCCCCAATTACCTATATATATTGATATATTGAATCTAATAGGAATTATTACAAATTGTTAAATAAAGTATAAGTTCAATGCAACATTGTAACACAAGGATAACCCAGAGAGGTTATCGACAGTTCATGAGAACGGACATGCAACTTTGCATCCGTGAGGGCAGTGATACTGCAGGTGGCAGGTCACAGGCGGTCAACAGACCGCAATTACTATTAAGTTTGATACATCGTAACAAAGTGTAAAGCAGACATGAGATCTGCAAGTTCCCACAAGCCATGTGAGAGGCAGGTTATTATAAAAAGCCCGGGAGCTCAATGCCCGGCAGTCAGTCTGAGTTTACAGCTTTTGCATTGTTGTCTACCTAGACTACTCGCCCAGTACAATTAATTATTTTTTATTAAAGTTATTATGAACCAGCTATTCTAAATTTCATTGTAATTTATGTTTAAACTATTAAATTTTTTGTTAAAGTGTCGAAGTTTTTTTAAAAACACAGCTCCAAAGGCCCGAACTTTAACTTGCGCACAAATATAAATACTTTCGATGTCTATAATTGTCATGTTTTCTTTTAAAATCCTCTCCCTATGAACCGTCAAGTATCTTAGAAACTTTAGTGCGAATACAGCGGGTGGTAATTCCCAGTGTCGAAATGAAGGAAACTTTGCACGCCCTTATTTTTTTCCCGTCTTTCAAAAAATAAAAAACATGATTGTTAACTCTTCTTTTCTCTTTTGCGGCATTAATATCTTCTATCAGTGTCATTATGTAGGTGCGCTGCTTGGCAATGTCGGCCATAGCCTAATACTTTTCAAAAAGTGTAAGTCTTTCTGGTTCTGTAAATTTGGTTGTACATTCCTGCTTACATTTTCCACTATCACAAGGGGGTTTGATTGATATGGCTGCAACTTCTACTCCTTTACAGTACGTCTTACAAGATTTGCCAGAATTTTGGAGACATTTTGTTTGGTTTTTACCCCATGCAGAGGACCGCGATTTCCTTTTTCTCGTTTTATTTTTGGTTCCATCTTTTACAATTTTGACAAATTGTACACGATTTTCTTCTGCTCCTGAATTTGTCTAAATCTGAACTTCTGGGTCAGATGACGATAAGGAGACTTCCTTATAATAATTAGGATCCTTAACAGAATCATCTGAAAGGAAATCGGAATCCGAATTCATGCTGCTAGAATTTGAGGATGAACTAGGGGAGCTGTGTGCTTCAAACACTGGTTCTGAAAGATGTAAATCGAGAGGTAATCAAGAAGATAAATAATTATACAAAATTTACCTTCTTCGGTCTCGATTGAAACGCAAGGTGTTTCTAAATCGTCTTGTTGCTTGTCAACATGTTCTAGAGAAGTGTTAAACATTTTCAAACAATTTGGATAGTTTGAATTGGGAACTGAAAGAATGTAAAAATAAATATACTTACTTTCCTTGTCAGCAATATCCGGAAAAAAGCAAATTTCTGGATAAGTAAAATTACTTGCAGTACTGTTGATTGCAAAGTCTACAAAATTATTATAATACTATTTATTTGAATTGAAATTTAAGTTACACATATGAATCACGTACAAACAGACAATTTTTAAAATAACAATTGTAAAACTACCTCAAAATTATAATAACCTACCTTCCTTTGTTTTTCATCTGATTCCGTTGTGATCGTTTACAACTTTCCATTGCGATTTAGAGTAACCTTTTTGCAATTTCTAAACAGTACTTCAATGAAATCACAACAAATGTATCAAAACAATTTAAGTTACACTCTTTCTTTTACTATATAACATAGTGGCCCTTTTGCACGGCGAATAAACTTTACAAAAAATAAACATTATTAAATTTATTGTTAATACCGAATTCCTAGCGCTTAAAACTTTTTTTTGCGGGACGATGTCATCGTTATTATACCTAAAAAGAGAAAGAAACATTCAAATTTAACCTTTCGAATCATCGTTTCCGAAACAAAATCTTAAATCGGAATTTTCTATGTAATAAAAAACTATTCTGACAACTCTATATTTTGTTGGAATAAATTAGCAATCTTTATGTGCAGAAAATTCTATACTGGCCTAATTTTAGTTGTAGCGACACAAAATACATATATACTTCAATTACAAGAATTCTATACTGGCATAAATTTAGTTGAGCCACTTTATAATTAACATAGTTAACGATTTATTAAAAATGTAGAAAATCAAGCATCTATAGAAATTCGATAACGACACAACTCAGCAATGTATCACTATATCTCTAAAAAATATAACTTACCTAGTCCAGATACACTGTCACAATTAAAAAATGTCACTATTTCTCTCAAACACACAACACTCTTCAGTCAGGGGTATACTAAAAATTTGCCGGTATTGCTGTGCAACTGGTACCAAAACTTTGAGAATGCTCGCGAAACGTAGCGCCAACTTTGGGCCTTTAACCAAACTATCTTTGTGCCGGTTTATTCAAATTTTAAAACAAAGTTTTCTAATTTCAATTACGTTGTAAAGTGAAACATCGTTTTATTGAAGTTGTGCTACTATAGAACTCAATGAACGATATGTATAATTATCTTACTGTAACATTAATTCAAGTCAAAGAAGGGATTTTACCATTTTCTAAATTAACATAATTTAGCGAGTGAACCTTCTTCGTTCCAAGACGATGATGTCATAGGCACCAACGTCATACATAATTAATCAAAACAAATAAATCGCTAAACTGTGGTAATTTACAATGCACGGTAAAGGTGATATCACTCTTAACCTTAAAACCGCTATAATAAATTTGACAACTTTTGAATATGAACAATGTAAAACTACAAAAACGATCCTTAGGCCAAGAATGCATGTGAACTAAAAATTATATTGTTTAAAGGAAGTAGCTCTAACCTTATTGCTGGGATTTACTAATACAGAAACTATTAAAACGAAATATGATTATAAATATTTCGAATGAGTATTACCACTTGTAGGCAACCGTTCGTATCGGTTGAACAGAGGTAAGCACTTAAAACCTAACAATAAAGTGAAGCATCGGAAAACCCATGAAACTGAGAGTGGCTTGGATATAACAGATGGCGTCGTATCTTAAGGTCGCCCAGCCCTTTAAAACTTTTTCGATAAACAATCTACTTTGTTCTAACGTTAGTTTGGAACTGGGTTGTCCTAGCACAACTTTTCCAGTCACAGCTGTTGTAGTATAATATTTGCACTCGTAGTACCGAGCAAAGGAAGACATAGTAGGTCAAAAATATAAGAGACCTCGGATAGGATAAATCTGTTAGTAATGATTTGTGTTGCAGTAACTGAGTCTACAGTCGAATACATTAACTGATCTGTTGAACAATACCAAAGTATACCTAAGGCTTTTGTATGTCTTAAGAGGCAAACTCAAGAGTACCTGGACGAGCAGAAACGTCAGAAATGTCTGATAGAGCAATTGAACCATTGGAGAACCGCTTACGAAACTTGAAACATCCTGACACTGAAACATTAGAAAGTTTTGAACAAACCTCAAGTGTTCCGTTAGGTTGTCTATACCCGTAAGTAGGTTCACTATATAGAAGCTACGTTTTATTGTCTTTTAAATATTTGGTAGGGTAGAGAAGTTTCTAAATCAATGCCTAACTGATATAAGCACAGACTTGCTAAGAACGAAACATTAGATGTACCATAAGTAACTGTGTTCAAATCGCATAGCTGAAACTAATCTGCAGGTGAAAATCACCATAGAATGAGACTGCCTTCTTTCAAGACACCATAATGACATAAGTAATAGGAAAAACTTTATATGGATTAGACACTGACATGTTGACTAACTCAAAATACTCTTAGAGAATGTAGGAAAACTTTCTTAAGGTTCGGTATTTGCTTGAAGGTGTTTCTCCAAAGCCATACATTTTCTTTGCACTACTTCCAATGAGTCGCTTGATACTTCTGTAGACAATTTGATCGAAATAGAAATAATAAATCTACCCTCTAAATTCTTGTATGTATTCTTTATGAAATCAGGCTCACATGAATTCTCCTCTTTAGAGAATAATTATCTTGCCTCTAGGATAATTTTGAAGCTCCCAAAATCCAACTAGTTGATATTGCACCTCAAGAGGACTTAAGTGACACTGCAGTTGATCAATGAAACTGTGGAACTGCTAAAAACAGATCCGCATAAAATCCAACCAAAACGAATCTTCTGAAAAATACAAAGGTTTACACCTAAGCGCACCTGCCCAATACAGAGAAGTTTAAAGATGCTAAAGATTTAATGAGTAAATCGATACCTATTTGGTGATCAAAACATAGATCAGATAATCTAAAACTATCTGATAATTTGAGACAGAAGTATCTATCGTAAAAGAAGGCGCAGTATCTCTAATTTTTCTCAAATGAGACGTGAAAGTGTAATCCTGTAAAAAGAATGGCGGGTACCAAGCCGAATCTCATAGCGTGAACGAATATGGAAAATACAGCTTCTCGGTCCCGACTGATTAAGTCGAAACGTACAAGGTTTGATTGGCTGGTCCAGTCACGAATTGAATAAGCATTCTCATAAGTCTCGTGGGCCTTACAGTTGGTTGTCTGAAAAACAAAATGCAGAGACACCAGGCGATGATGTAACAAGGATTTGTGACATTCCCTTAAAAATACTTATAATCACATTTGATTTTAATAATTCCTGTATAACAAAGTCCACTAATTGGATTAGGCTATTCTCTTCAGGAAGTATAAATTTTAGGTTTCTATAAATTCTAATATAAGAGAGAATTATTTGGCATAATATTCGATCTATAGTCAAAAGTTATAAGATTCATATGTAGGTTTTTAAAAAGTTAAGAGTGATGTCATCATGGTAATTAATTCAGCTTCATTTGTTTTGTCTAGAAAATATATAGTGGCGTCAATGATTTAATCATCTTAAAAACAAAGACACATCACATACAGTTTTGTGCTTTTCCTTGGTTTATCTCTGACCCTACTAGCTTAGTGGGGATGATCCTTAAATTCAATACCTTACAAGCACTTTCTGACACCAAGTTTAAATGGGAGAGAAAATTTATTAGTACATAAAAGTATGAGTCCTTATTTAGAATTTTAAACATTAACCTGTGCTATAGATAGTAGAATTTGATCAGCAGGTTTATATATTATTGCTAAAGTGATGTTTGACAAATTATGGTCATGACTTATCTTTTGTGAAGTGCTACGTGATTCGTTTGGTTTATTTTAATTTGAATTCATTCATATACCAATAGCTTTTCGATGAAGCCTTATCACGAGAAAAGTGCAAAATAGTGTCTTTTATGACAAGTTTAGCAACTACCTGCATAACAGTGTTTTCCGGCAAGCAATTGCCCCCGTGTTTACTTCATACAACTTCTCTGTTACAGAATGTGACTGTGGATGTTACAGGACGTAACCCCGAACCCCTGGTAACAATTGACGCCCAACGTGGCGCCTGTGAAAGAATTTCACACCGAACAAGAATTGTTCTTAACCAAATCACACCATGCCTAGGACAAGGAGTAAATCAACCTTCGTTAAACTGGTTTAACCGACTACACGAATTCAAACACCAGTTTCTGGACTGAAGAAAGAACCAGATGGCGCCCAACAAACAAATAAAACAATCTCACTAACGATAAAGGACCTACGTAACATAATCCATTACAAAGAACCAGAGCTACCCACGTTCTCCGGGGAAGCTATGGATGACCCAGAGGCCTTCATCGCAGCTGCGTCCACACTAAATCTATCACAAATCGAAAAACAACTTCGTAGTGGCAGTACTTCGCCGCTCTTAAATTAGACATAGCTACATTAAAAACCAAACTCCTGGAGCGGTATAACAATCCAGCACCATTAGCACAAATGTACTCACAATACCTGGATAGTAAGCAATTTCCTTGGGAAACTACAACTACGTTCGTATAAAAGAAGGTACAACAAGCTTCACGCTTAAAACTAACCGTAAATGGCAACCTTCGCTTACTGATATGCTTGCTGGCTCTAACAGCAAGACTTCGCATGAGGGTCTACGCATCGGACAGCGTGATGGACCTCATGTGCAAGGCATTTAAACCCGAGAGCGACTTGAGAGAGGTAGCTAAGGAGAAAACCATTGCTCCGAAGCTACCAGAGGGTCGAAGCAGTAGAACAGACCTGCCAAGGTCCCACTACTGTCCAGAAAAGCAGTTCCATTGTGACTGCCCCGTTTCTCATAACAACCAGGGAAACGAGCAACCGGCCGGACAACGTCAGAACCACGTCCGGTCGGAAGAGAACTGGCGAAGTCACAATTAAACACCACCTACAAAGACCTAGCTTTGCCACGAATCACGGTATGGTTAGGCGGGAAGGCATACACTGCCCTCCTCGACACGGGAACCTCCTGCTGCCTCCTTCAGGATCAGTTAAGGCATGATAGGGAAAGCTAAGGACGGATTTAGGCTAAATTACTTAGACCAGGGAGGACGAATTTGTAAATATATAGACCAGGCAAAATGGCTGGATTCACTATTAAAATATTTGGTGAATGCTTAGAAATTTGAATCCATTTTTAATTACTTAGCTAGCTTTGGATAGTTTTAAGCCGACACTTCAAGTCACACTGGTAAGCAGAGCTGGCAACTGCTATCCGGTACTACGGCTCCCTCACTTTTTACTTTTGCTTGTGTCTTGTTGATCGGGCACACTCCAAATCAACGCTACGGATACCATTACTTAAACCCTATTTTTAGTTTTAATTTCAGTTTGTTAGATCTTTATTTAGGACTGAGTAACTTTGAAGTTGGATTTTCATTTTAAGCACGTTTATTATTCGCGTTTAAACCCATTGTAGTACCTTCGGGTGGAGCATTGGGGACGTGGCCGCAAGTATAGCGGCCCTTATTCAAATTATAATGTTTTCTTCAGGAGAAATTGCTTTCCACCAGAACTAAGAGACGTCTGTTGGACATAAAAATACAAATGGCAGACAAAGGCTGGGTCGATATCAGAGACGAAGAAAAGTCAACTTCGATATTGGACAAAACCAGCGACCGTGAAACATTTCTGGTTGTCCCCAGTCTCACCTAAGACCTGATCCTTGGACAACGATGGATAACTCGCCACCAAGCAATGATGGACTACGGCAGGGGTTTCCTTCCAACGTCGTGCGCTCCACTGGAACCAGCTACTTCAGCCCGCACCTATGGTTAACGTCGGCCTGGAACAAATCGACCACCGGTTTCCCAATGAACTGAATCCTTAACTTAGGGACCTCGTGACCGAATTCACAGAGGGTATCAATGGACCTCCACAGCCAACAACCATGGTCGGCACAAGGCACGTGATCCGCACCATATCGCACACACCATTCCGGCTACCCCCTACCGATACTCTTCTCAGAAAAAGGAGATCATCGCCACTGATGACGAAAAAATGCTCCAAGACCTTGAGCTACAACTCGCCCATTGTCATAGTCGAAAAAAAGGTGGGAAGCCTAGATTCTGCGTCGACTACGGCAGACTGAACTCCATCACCCAAGACGAAGTCTCCCAGTTGCCTATCATACACGAGACACTGTGCGACTTAAACACTGCCACAGTATTCTCCACACTAGACTTAAAGTCAGGATACTGGCAAGTCCCCTGAGAGGAAGGCGCCAAACACTTGACAGTCTTCACTCCCTCTCCCCCCCAGATGAAGCATGTTACCAGTTCACAGTCATACCGTTCGGCCTTATAGGTGCCCCCACCACCTTCCAAGAACTGATGACCCATAAAGTATTGGCTGAATACCTCCGAAGGTTCGTACTAGTGTATCTGGACGATCTAATAATCTACTCCAAAAACCCCCCAAAAACACTTTCGACATCTTAGGCTGATTTTGGAAAGGCTCCAACAACACCAACTGCACTTGTCATTAGATAAATGCCACTTCGGAGTATCCATCATTGAATACTTGGGGCATGTGGTAACCAAATCCGGCAACCGACCGATGGAACAACATGTCCAGAGACTACAACAGGCACAAAAGTCTAAGGACCACAAACAACTCAGAGCCTTCTTGGGACTGCTGAATTGGATCCGTGACTATATCCCCAAGAGTGCAGATATGCAACATCCTCTGACTGATCTGCTAGCCGACCGTTCCGTTGGACCCCTGAGGCCTATGATGCTTTTCACAAAATCCAGCAGGCAATGGAACAACCACTAGCACTTCACAGGCCAGATTTTAATAAACACTTCGTACTCCAAACCGATGCCAGCCGCATAGGCATTTCCGCCTTCTTGTACCAAGAGGTCGAAGGCCATCGGCACATTGTAAGCTATGCTAGCACCAACCTCTACAGTGAACATAAAAACTACCACATCAACGAGCAGGTATGCCGCGCAGTAGTCTGGGCTGTTAAGAAATATCGCCCATACCTGGAGGACAGAAATTTCACTCTGCGAACTGATAGCAGAGCCCTGCTGTGGCTAGACCGATCCAAGGACGCCAAGTCTAAATTTATCCGATGGGCCCTACTACTCCAGGAATTTAACTTCTAAGTAGAACACTTGCTGGAGAAAAGAACGAGCTCCAAGACTTCCTGTCCCGTAACCCCGAGGACACAGCTATACCTGAGGTAGTTACGGACGAAACCAGATTGCTGCCCCGAGCCAGAAGGGCTCCTACAAGTAGACTACGTTTGGCAAGGCGTACTACTCCCCCAAGTGTAAGCCGCCCAACGCAACTACGCTGTTGTCCAGCAAATGATCCAGCACTACACGGAGATTGCACAAAGAAAACCCCAAGACGACCACGAACGACACATATGCCAGCCGCATAAGCATTTCCGCCTTCTTGTATTAAGAGGTCGAAGGCCATCGGCACATTGTAAGCTATGCTAGCACCAAACTTTACAGTGCACAGAAAAACTATCACATCAACGAGCAGGTATGCCGCGCAGTAGTCAGGGCTTTTAAGAAATATCGCCCATACCTGGAGGACACAAAATTCACTTTGCGAACTGATAGCAGAGTCCTGCTGTGGCTAGACCGATTGGAAACTAGAACTACGTTCTTACCTTCCGTACAACAAGCTTCACGCTTAAAACTCAACGTAAATGGCGAACTTCGCTTATTGATAAGCTTGCTGGCTCCAACTGCAAGACTTCACATGAGGGTCTACGCACCGCACAGGGTAATAGACCTCATGTGTAAGGCATTGAAAGTTTTTAGCCGTCACCATAATTTCATTTGATATTTCGCAGCCCTTACCTTTTACGTATTGTAAATTACGACCAACTTCGTGGTCAAAGACGGTTACCTATTGCGACAAAACCCAAGCGATTACCGACTAATAGTACCCGCAGCCATGCAAGACTACATACTCTATGCATACCACGACGACGGATTCGCTGGACACGCCGGGGCAGAAGAAACCTGCCGGGTGATAAGCCTACGATACTTCTGACCAAAAATGGGTAAAGACCTCAAAGAGTATGTACGCCAATGTTGGACCTGCGCCGCCATCAAGCAAGGTCCTCTACAGTCCAATGCCCTATTAAGACCCCACAGACCAACACAGCCTTGGGAAGTAACCTTAGTCGACTTAATGGGACCCTACGCAGAAACCCCCAACAAAAATAAATACCTCCTCGTCATCACCGATCTATTCAGTCGATGAACAGAAGCCTTTCCCCAAGCCATAGCGAGATCTAAGACCATCAACAACCTCCTAGAGAATGAAGTCTTCTCTCGCTACGGCTACATAAAAACCATAAAATCCGATAATGGCCCCCAGTTCTACTCCAGACATTGGGGCCGCAACCTACGAAGATGGGAAACACAGCATTACACTACCCCCGTGTACCATGCCCGCGCGAACCCCGTGGAAAGACGCAACCAAGAGTTAAAGAAAGGTCTGCGCCTATACGCCACCAAGCACGATGTTAATACCTGGGATACGGCACTACCCAGCATACTGTTTGCACTACAAACACGCAAGAACGCAGCTACGGGCACCGCCCCTAGGGAAGCGCTTTTGGGATACGAGCTACTAAGGCCCGGAGATATAAACCGGGGATCAAACCCAAAGCTTGTAAGACAAGAGCGAATCCGCCAAGGTCACCAGAACAAACAGAACTACCGGAACCGCTATGCTAACTAAGGCCCAGATGCACCCCAATAGTAATGACCAGAAATCAAACCAACAAACCCCAACTTCAAACTAAATGGGCAGGCCCCTGGCCAATCATCCTGGACGAAGAACCACACACATACCGGGTTCACAAAGAGCACGGCAAAGCTGTAAAAATCCATGTCGACGATATAAGACGTGCCCCGCAGAACCCTGCACCACGTGCCATCAACCACGTCAGAACGTCGTCTTCAGCGCGAGGGTATTACCAAGCTGCACCGCATATGGCTAACGTCATTCTGACGAGCCGCACCCCCAGCCAAAACTATTTACGTAAAGTGCACGACCAATAGAAATGCACGTTTTAGAATAAGGCGTAACCGCACGCCCAATGGGAATGCGCGCGTTCCCTAAAGAGTATTGAAAAGAAGAGAAAAGCCAGTCGACCGGTACTACTCGTTGATACCTAGATCCGAGAACACTAAAACATACACACCGGTGATCCCATATCCCGGTTCACTCTAACACATACCGGTGATCTCATATCACGCTCATCGGTGATTATTCAATATCCCGATAAGTACACTTGCTCCGGTGATTAAATATCCTGGAGACACTCTCACAAACCACTCTGAATCCCAGTTATTAGTTCTTTGATATAGTCCATGGGGATATTATCCTAGAAGCATCTCCGTAAGCAGCGCCGCAATCTTCGACGTCTTGCTAAGCAAGTAATAGTCTCACCGCCTGCTGCACCAGCTACCATACCGCCAACCTATGCCGTGCCTTTGGTCCTAAAGGCCATCGACCTCGCCGACGTTGTATTATACTACGACACCAGGCTCTGCTACGTTCTATCCACCGACCCTCGTCGGCAGTCTGTGTATTTGGCGATCAATCGCGAGTTCGAGGAGCTTTACCGGGAGATTGGTTTAGAGTTCTATGGCCGCCGGTGAAGAGCCGCAGTACATCCACCCCTTTCGGGACCGTCAACCTCCGTTGTCGGTTCGTAACCCTCCGCAGTAGTTAGCGTAAGTAGTGAAGACTCGTATATTCGTATAGTGCTTGAATGGACATTATTGCCTTCAGTTTATTATCAGATTGTAAATAAATGGACTTGTGGAAATATTATGCTTTGATGTATTGTATTAGGTTTAGTTTTGAATTGATAGCAGCTAATAAAAGTGACGCAACCGCTGCTTTGAAATTGATTGATTAAATATATACCATGTGTATTATTTATCCCTTGTATTATTATCATTTTGACTTTCATGTGACTCCGAATTATTGTATATAAATGGACTAGCCGTGTATTTGTATAAATATATGTGTGTTGTACCTGTTCATGTATTGTGTGTTGCCTAGTATCAGGCACCTACTGCATAACTGTATTACGGAAAGCAACTGCTCCTGTATTTACTTCATACAACTTCTCTGTTACAGAGTGACTGTGGCTGTTACAGGGCTTAACCCCGAACCCCTGGTAACACTTGATTCCTTTTGCCTCTTTTACGATGGCAACGCCTACAATCAGAAAGGGTTAATGGTACATAAACACCTCCAAATCGATCATAAAGTCTGTCCTTGTCAATTACTATCAAAGATCCAGTACCACTATGAGCTTTGTGATTGCTATTTAAGAACTAGCAACTACTAACTTTGTGATTGTTATTCGAGAGTCGCCTAATCTTACGCTCAATACAAGCTACGCTACTTGAATTAAACATTACAAAGTCAGCGATTGTTATCTTAGACAACATCCAGTACTCGCTTACACCTGGACATATCAGAGCACCAACCCTACGACACCGTCAAGCCCAGCCAGTTCTTGCTAACAGATCCACGTCGTTTATCAGTGTGTAAGGCGTTCCACCATGAATTCCATTTATTGTGGAAGTTCTAGCTACGCCACCGACAACCACTTGTCAGGTGATTGTCTTATTTCTGCTAGATCTAACAGTTATTTATTAGTTCCGTAATAACATTTTATTATGTTAATTTTATGTATATAAATATATGCTGAAAATGGACTTAAACCTCTATATCTTGTTTGCTTTTACTTGGTAAGATTTTATTGTAATCTTCACCTTGCTTGCATACATCGTATTTGAAAATACCTGAATTGATGTGCTTATTATATGAACGTTTGTTCTTGCTTGTTCTTTTTTATCGTACACTCGTGTTAGTTATGTAGTTCATGTTGTATTTTGCATTTCTTGAGTTAATGTGCTTACTACATGAATATTTGTTCTTTTTTGTGCTTATTAACACGCACTCTTGTTATTCTTGTAGTCGCATTCTATTTTGCATTAATCGTCTTAATGTGCTTGCTGTACGAGCGATTGTCCTTGTTTGTGCCTTTAATACGCACTCGTGATAATCCCGTTCCTCATATTTCACTTAGCTTTAACGGACTTAGTACATTTTATGTGTGTGTGCATGCGGGCGTGCGTGTGTGCATGTGCGCGTGTACGTGCTTGTGCGTGTGTGTTGTATGTTGTGTGTATATGTGTATATGCGCGTGCGTGCGCGTTTGCGTACGCGTCCGCATGCGTGTGCGTGTGATTAAGTAGCATTTATTATATACAATATAAATCATGCCACAACGTTTTTAATCATCTTTCGATACAAAGCAAGATACGGTTTGATTGTACCTGGAAGAGGCACCAAACAGAATTGCTAAAGGATATTTTGAACATACTCAGGAATACGCCTTAAATTTATCACAGTTCTTAAAGATAAGTCACGTTGTTTATTTGGTCCTAAATATACATAGTTATGTGTCCGTCTATTACAAATCTGTTGTATTATACACAATATATTTAAACACGTAAGTGTCAGATAAAACAGAATTAAACCAGTGATCTGCCAGCGATTTATTACGTCATTGTATGAACCTTATTTCCTTTCCAATTTATTAAATTGTAATGGTTATTCATTATCGTTAATTACTGTTACTAGACATCAAGGTGTATAGTTTAGTGCTAGCAAATCTAGGAATTTTTTTTATCAAATGGGGTTACCTAGAGGAATTCAAATATCTATCCTACGAGCATTCATTTGAAGCTTCTTATCAATATTTCCAGGTCTTCGAAATCTTCTTGTAACAAACAATCTTCAGTAACATTTTAAATTTGTTTAGCAATTTTTATATATAGGTCATCATCATTTTGTTATCGACCTTACTTAAGGTCGGTTTGACGCAGCTCTAACTTCTTTTCTATTCTGTGCTAATCTAAAAAGCTCTACATACCCTTCACAACCTAAATTTCTAATAATTTGACTAATATAGTTTGGTCTAGGTCTTCCTATATCCTTCTATCTTTTTCCTATCCAGCTGGCTCTACATAGATATTAGCAACCTGATGGTTGTTACAGAACTCTAACATGTTTACATGATTACCATTTATAAGGAAATGAAATATAACCTGGTTATCCGCTTCAAAAAGGAAAAGTGTTAAATTATATGTTATGGTAAGGCTTAAGCAACGAATCGCTGCCAACATGCCAGACCGCTACCTAATTGTGAGTTATGTCATGGTGACGTTTATTAAATTATGTTATGGTAAGGCTTAAGCAACGAAACGCTACCAACATGCCAGACCGCTAACCAATTGTGAGTCATGTCCTGGTGACATTTAGTTAACTGATTTTTATTTTTCTTTTTGTTTTGTTTTCGAACTTACTTAAAGTCGGTTTGACGCAGCTCTAAATTCTTTTCTATTCTGAGCTAGTCTAAAAAGGTCTACATACCCTTCACAACCTACATCTCTATTAATTTGACTAATATAGCTTTGTCTAGGCCTTCCTACTCTATTTTTATTTGGTAGTCTATAATCTATGACTTTACTAAATAGTCCCTCATGTCTTAACTGGTGCCCTATCATTCTATCTCTCCTGACCTTCAATTGTTTCCATATACAGGGATCCTCACCTATTCTTCTATAAACTTCCTCGTTTGTTACTCTATCTGTCCAACTAATTTTTAACATTCTCCTATAACACCAAGTTTCAAAAGCTTCTAACTTTTTCTTATCTATTTCTTTAATTGTCCAAGTCTCACTACCGTATAGTAGAACGCTCCATACGTACGACTTTAAGAAACTTTTTCTATTATCTAAACTAATACTATTAGCTATTAGTAAGTTTTTATTTTTTAAAAACATTTTTCTAGCTTGAGTTATTCTAGCTATTATATTCCTTCTGCTACGTCCATCCTTTGTAATTATACTACCTAAGTAGCAAAATTCATCTACCTCCTCTAACTCGGTATTACCTATTTTTAATTTTGGTTTAGAACTAGGCTGTAACTCACTTGTCGTTATCTTTCTCTTTACTGAGTTAATTCTCATACTATAGTTACTCTGTAGTATCTCATCTAAAATATTTAAAAACTCTCCTAACTCTTTTCTAGACTCTGCTATAATGGCTATATCATCTGCAAAACGTAACATGTCTATTTACTGTCCCTGTACACTAATACCTATCTCTTTTCTCTCTCTAGCTTAATTTAAAGCTTCCTCAATATAAACATTAAAAATCAAGGGAGACAGTATACAACCCTGTCTAACACCATTTCTAATCTTAGTTTCCTTTTCTATTTTATCAAATCTAATTACTACGCTTTTGGTTTTTATATAGACTGTAAATAATGAGAGATTCCTATTTTTTGCAAAACCCTGAACATAACAATCCAATTAACCCTATCAAATGCTTTTTCTAAATCTACAAACGCGAAATGAGTCTTTTAATTTTTTTGTAACCTTTTTTCGATAATTACCCTAATCATTAGTATCGGTTCTCTAGTCCCTCTGTCTTTACGAAAACCATTTTGGTCTTCGCCTAAATAATTCTCAGTCAAAGCTTCTACTCTATTTTTAATTATTATTGTTAGTATTTTGGAAGCATGAGAAGTTATACTAACCGTTCTAAAATTCTCACACCTATCAGCTCCTGACTTTTTTGGGATTAGGATAATAATATTTTTTTCGAAATCTATTGGAACCTCACCTATATAGGTAACTAAATTTATATTTATGAAAAACAGCTTGGGCTTTGCTTTAGCAGTCATAAGCACATGGCACAGCTCACTAGATTTAACATAAGCTATTAAACGAGACGCATGGAAGGTTAGTTTGTTTTCTACTCTATCTGAATAAGGTAGAGAAAGCTATACCCAACACGAAGTAATCGCCTATTCTAGCCCTAATAGTTGTGAAATCTTGTGACCTACTTCATAAGTGCCTACGTTTAGTGAGGCAAAGCAGAATCAGCTAATCATCAATAACGCGCTAGGGATCGTGTAAGTTTGAATCGGCAACACGAGGACAATGCGTGATTGTCTTGCACAGTCGAGTAGAGTAACACAGTTCCATGCTCAGCTAGGACAGTCAGTAGAGACATTAAGGTTGATAGTATTTAAGAAATTTAATTCTTCTTGCCATTACCATAAATAATTCTCAAATTGAACCTGCCAGCCGCACGAATAGGCGAAAAACTGGCGAATGTTTGTTATACTCTCGATAACCACACCTTATTGTCATAATTTAACGCATAATTACGCTGCAAATTTACCCACCATATTGTAACTTACACCGACCACGCTTGTAGGGTGATGCAATCGCTATCTAAGATAAATTTGCATGCACAATTTAAATCAAAACGAATTACTCAAATGGTGGGTATTTCGTAGCAGGGTCCAGCGATGATTTGCAGGTTGGGTCCAGTTACGTCATGTTGAATCAAATTACCATCCGTCCTTCCTTTTACTGCACTCTGAAGGATTAGGATTAGGTAACAGGTATACAAAGGTAAAAGGCACACAGAATCTACATACCTAAAAGAAAAACACACACCACACCAAGATAGTTGTTGCTTCTTCGAGGGCTCGTGGCTTAGTGGCGTCTGTTTACAACACGCGCGCGCGTCGCATCACTTTTTGCGCAGACGCGACTGTCAGGGACGACGGAAGTTGGCGTACTCATTTAAAAATTCGAGGCAAATTTATTTACAAATAAAATCTAAATATGGTACATGCCATTTGGCATGTAACACGTTATCAGGACTTTGGTAACTTTTTAGCGCAACTTAAAAAAATGCAATATACATAATCTTTGTTTAGTTTCTTAGAAATCAATAAAGTAACATGACTAATGCGCTTCTATTTTGTAATTAAACACTTAGCTCTTAGGTAGTATACTTGATTGTTCATCGGTACTTCAATTTTAATGTATACATTATAAAAGTAAATAATTTTTACAAGTTTGCTACTTCACTATGAACGGATATAATTAACTTGCGATACCTTAGATGGTTGATTTTACTAAGGAGCCTATAAACTTAACGCTCACAAACAAAAACGTAATACTAGCATATAGTAATACTAAGCTTATCACAAAAAATAGATACACATCAAGGTTAGCCAAGATATACATTGGCATATGCCTTGAGATGGGAACTAGGTGTTCTGCTCCTCCATGCCTTAAAACATATTCAATCCAAAAGATTCCTCTTTCTAAGGGTGTCTGCGGTTGATCCCTGAATCTACTTGAGGCGAGTTTCATATTTTCCCTGTACCTGAAAAACAAAAGGCATATATTAGCGTTAGGAATCTTTATCACAGTAGCGTTACAATTATGGCATAAATGAAAACTCGGTAAAATAGCGCAAGATAAATCAAAACAAAAATGAAACCCCGAATCCAGGATTCACACGAATTTTAGTAGTAGAAAAGGAATTTAAATAAGCCTCTTATTGTACAAAAGACTGTTGTGAATTATTGCCTGAAAGTGCCCGTGTTCTCTTGCTATCTCAGATTAAATTAAACAACGAGAACCCAACATCAAACTTATAATAGCATCAAATACTCACTAACAAACAATGCTTCAGCTTATAATAATTGCTATATTCACAAACATCTTTCTTCAATACACGTTATACAAAAAAATATTACTTACATACAATCATTAAAATTTACAAATAAAGTTCAATATCGACCGCACATCTTAAGTTTAAGAAAAACAGACCTTTGGTGCATGAACTTTGGTTATCAGGGATTATTCGTGGGTTGTATAAGATCATGACAAGACAAGAGGGTAGATTCCTAACTCGCTTCTTTTAATCTCTACAATAAAAAGATAAAATACAGTTGTTAAGTCTCAGACAAAGACACCAGGAACTACCTCTTCCTCTCTGTAGCTAGAGGTGGGCATGTATACTTCTATTATTACTGTATTTACCAGTTTAGATTCTAATATAAGCATAAGTACTCTTTGTTCTTTTGTACGTAGTTTTTACACAGTGTCCTATCTCTTTCGCATTACTATCCCCACACCCGCATTTTTTTCCTATGATCCTGTATGAATTATCCCAAAGTCTCCGTTCCATAAATCCCCCGCTTCTGGTCGCCGAACTTCACTAATTCCTACTATGCGTCGTTTTCAAATTTTCTAGCTTACCTGCTTGTTTCATACTTCAGACATTCCGCGGTCTTACTCGCAAAATGTGCCTGGATCTTCTTTTAAGCTTTCCGATAACATCCTCCGAAGTAGTCCCCTTTCGGAATTCCAAATTGGGGACTATTTTTACTCCATAATCTTTTACTCCAGAGGATGCCGTCAGTTTGAGTGCGCCCTGTAGCGGGGAGGAAAATGTAGTGTTTCTTCTTTCTTTCCGCATTGCAGTAGTGTACTAGAATGCCATACCAACCTAAGTGTACAGAAATTGATCTGAAACGATACTGTAATTCCATAGATGAGCCCTTGGGAATTTGGATAATGATACAAGTATATTTGTAGTGCATTAACCCATTAACGCGCGAATTTTTTGCATTGTCCGATTTTGATAAAATTACACATCGAGGGAGACAGTGGTTAGACAGTTATTTTTCCAAAATTTCAAAGTGATATCTGCCTTAGATTTGTAGATAAGGGGTGTGTTCATACGATCACGCTAAGCGTTAGAGGTATAAAAATAAATGCATTGAATATATGTTGGTTTTAGCACTATCTACATAGCTAGAATTTTATTTTCATGAAAACCTTTAAAACAAGAAATACACAGCCCTACATTACATTTACTGCATTCAGTTCTAACAGTACTTTTGCATTTCCACTCTTGGCATCTTCTTCGTGCGCATTGTTGAACTAAATGCTCCTTCCATCAAATCTCACGTAATCGGCAACCATTACACTGCTTGAATTGGCACTAGATGATGGACGGCCTCCACCTTTGGTGGATTTTTGAATGATTTTAGATAGGTCATTACAATTGCACGTTTGAATTCTAGTTGAGACAGATTCCCCACATTTTCTTGATAAATACCAAGCATTCTGAGCAGCAACATCTAGCAACCATGTAAATATCGACCAATACCATTTTTTCCACGAAAACTAATTCGATGACAAGCAACATTCTGGTCCATCAGATCCGTGCCTCCCATATACTTATTATAATATCCTATGAGCAATGGCTGCGAAACGGTTATAGTCTTTTTCAATCCTAGAATATCTTTGAACTTTGGAAACAGGATTTACACTATGTATATTGGATGCAACAGTAATCACACTGTTGTCAACCCATCTTGAAAAGATAATGTCTTTGTCACAAATTTTTTGAAATCAAAGATTCCTCTTTCTTGTTTCTTCAAAACCTTGCTGGGAATGAGAAGGCACTCCTTGGGAACACGATTTTCCTAACAGTTCCTGTTGCGCCATAGCCTCTTTCTTGTAAATTTATTAACAAGGGCAAACCTGTGAACAGATTGTCAAAATATATTTTTAGAGGTAGACAAGCAATATGATTAGGGAGTCCATCCAACATTTGCAACAATGGTGTAGCTGCTTTTCCATAAATATTTTCGTATTCCTCATTTTTCTGAATACTTTTGCCTTGATATATATCAAATTTTATTAAATACCCGTTAGCAGTATTCAAGCACCAGGCTTTGTAGCCAAACCTAATCGGCTTACCCTTTATAAATTGCTTGCAACTATGCTTGCCGTAGTATGCAATCATGCATTCATCATAAGACAAATGCTCTTCAGGACTAAAATGTTGCAAACACTTTTCCTGCAATAAACTAATCATTGGCCGCAGTTTTCACATTTTGTCATTTTTTGATATCATTGCATTATCTGCAAAATGTATGAATCTGTTGATCTCTAGAAATCTGGCACGACGCATAGCATTTAAAACCAATGAATTGCGAACGTCTTCTGCAGATTCCCAATACGACCTTTTGGATGGAACTGTAACATACCCCGATAAAAATAGGATTCCAATAAAACGCGTATTACTTCAGCGGTAAAAGCAGGATCTCTTTCGTTTTACTCATGGCATAACGAGCAGATTCAATAAGAACTAACTCCATGAACTTATCATCTATAAAAAGCTCAAAGAGCTCCACTGGAGTTTTACCAGCATATTGTTGATAATTTGGTTCGGGAAAAAACGTTCTCTTTTCTGAGATGTCCTTTTTTTCCCATTTATAAATAGTTTTTTTAAATTTTTTACATTGTCTGGGTGGATTTTCGTCGACATCTTCACCAGATTCAATGCTCTCTTTATAAACAATTTCTGCGTGAGATGATAGCTGTGGCCCACATAAGTTATCCACTAAACCGCCTTCATCTTCTTCTGCAGAATCTTCATCAGAATTCAATGCTGTATCAGGAGGTTCAATAAATATACTATCAATTTCTTGTTCATCATTTTCTAGTATATCTAATGCATCCTGAAGTGTAATTCCGCTGAAAACAAAAGAATTGATATAAATTTGCTACCGGTGCTAGGAGATATTGTTAATGCTTAGCGTGTTCATATGATCACACTATTGTTAGACAAGAAAATATTAGTACTAAATATTTTTTATTCAGAGAATTTATACATCCGTTATATAATATCGAATATATAATATCGTTTTATACAAAAAACAATTACACATATACATTTCTACTTACGTAAAACGAATATCGCTGGCTGCTGCTTCATCAACTACAAAACGTGAATGACCGTATTTGTATGAATAGTACTCCTGTAAGTTTGCTGTGGGTTTGTTTACATTTTTTTTTAATCTTTTTTGGGAATAAAACCACTTATATTTCTTAAAATGATCTGTATTTACGTTTCGATCCAGCACCTAGGTCATGGATCGAAACGTAAATAAAGATCACTTTAACAAATGTAAGTGGTTTGTTCCCAAAAAAGAGTAAAAAGGATTTGTATGAAAGGGTTTTTTTTGAGGCTATATGCAGGATATTGCTTGTTAGAGAGAAGCTGTTGTGAATGCAGTAATTGTTATTAGAAAGATTGATTATTAAAGAATATTTCGTATAATTATAAATCTGATGTCTGGTTCTAGAGGTTTTATTTAAATTGAGCTAGAAGAAATAATTACGGCAACACCTATACTAATCCCTTCAGTCTATTAAACTTTTGTTGATGTTCAACGTTGAACCACTTACCACAGCACTTTCATCGACGCTTGGAGTTCATTTAGAATCATCTACAGTCCACAGAAATATATATATATATATATATATATATATATATATATATATATATATATATATATACATATATATGTATGTGTGTGTGCGTGTGCGCGCGTGCGTGCATGCGTGCGTACATGTGTTCGTCCGTTCGTGCATTCATGCGTTCGTGCGTACATGCTTGTGCGAGTACGTGCGTGCGTACGTGTATGCGTGCGTGCGTGCGTGAGTGTGTGCGTGTTCATAAGCACGTGCGTACGTGCGCGCGCGCGTACGTACGTACGTGCATGCCCGTAGGCATGTGTGTGTTATTATTATTATTTTATATATTTAAAATAGTATATATAAAAGATATATCACAATGTATGCGAGTCAATACATTAGTCAATGTTTCCACCTAATCTGAAAATATTCTTGAGGTAATAGCTTACTACATTTATGCATATACAAATAAAAATAAGAAAATAATAGTAATACAGGAAGACTGAAGATGTTGCGTCATAAACGGATGTAATCTTTAAGGGGTATTAGAAATGTTGTTAATATTTCTACATTTCTTTGTCTTTATGTTGTGTTACTATCAGTATTTCGAACCGTATTATAGGAAATCGAATCGTTATCAGTCCAACACAATCTTTTGTTAATACACTATCGTTTTTTGAACTGCTTACTGTTATCTTTGCTGATACTCTAAGCAAATTCGCTTGTAATCCTAGATTTCAGACTTTTAAGGTGGCACGCCTCCTTTCATTTTTTATATAGTCAATTGTTGACCAATATATAGTGCTCTTAGTCAAAGTTATTAAATAGTTGGCTAAGTATTCTTTTGGACCTTCACTGGGTAATTCACAATATAACTCTTTAGTAAGAATCGCCGTTCGATTGACTATTTTTTTTAACAAAATATGATACAAGGCACCGTAAGATTGTAGCTTTGACAAGGAACTGCCTCCACCATTGCAACACGGACATGCAGAAGGGTCTTAACTCCGATCTGATTAAGAAACCGGGGATTTGCTACACGATTTTTTCCGAATTTCCAGGCAATACTACCGTCATGCCCAAGAGATGGTGGTGCTAAGCAAGTTTTAGTCAATTGGCCTAATTTTTAGTTTTACTTTGAGGGTTTGAATCACCGTCTTCATCAAAGTGGGTGAGATATTCGCACAAGAAATGATTTTCCGTGTCTGTAACTGGTTTCGAATTGAGGCTTTGAACGTTCGTTACTTTATTTTGTTTCTGTTATTTTCCTAACTTCTATATCCTATGTAGGTAATCCCAGGGCAACCGCCCCTGAATCTCGCTAGCTGGCGGACATCTGTCGACCATCTGAAGACGCTTGGCGTATGAATCTGCTTATTAACTTTTGTCATTGTTATTAAAATTTCCGTCAGCGCATTTAATTTGTAGCGAATGGCAAATTAATCACAACTGGTAATATACCGCGCTTCGTTAAGAACTTAAGTGTAAGAAAGTATGCCATAAAACTTATCGTTAGATCAATATCCTTTGACTGGAGCACTGTAGTTAAAAAAATTTGAGTCAGACGCTTTGTAAAGTCATCTGTTTAATTTATTAATTGCGATTAACTCCCGTACAATTTCACAACTATATCTAGCTTTCTATAGCTTATTGCCGTAGCCTCATTTAACTCTTTAAAATTAAGTTTAAAAAAGGCTTTAATGCGTTGATATTGTATGTTAAGGTCTGATTTTGTTGTGGTGTCGATTTGTTTCAATTTCTCTTCAACTTGGTCTCTGTTCAACCATATCTTGGTTTTTAAAATCACCCAGCGTTTTAAAACCGTTGTCTTTCCATTTCGAGTAAAACCGCGATAGCTTAATGGTTGTGCTAATAAATTTAGATTGTCCAGTGAGAATAAGTTGTAAATCTCGTCCGTATCTAGAAAAATTTGTTAGAATAAGCTCCAAACTTTCCAAGCATCATATAATGTACGAAGAAAGGCATTCTTTTTGGCAGTCTGGACATCGGTAGCAGAAAGCGCACAAAAATCCATTGCAAAGATACATCATACGAGTTCAAACCGGCTATAAGTTGCTTCATTACACGAGCCCATTTTTCGTCAAAACTACTATTAACTAGCCGTTCACCTTAATATATACGTAAAGATTGCTGTTTCGACTTTAAATAAACTAGACCCAATCCGTCTTCATATAACGAAAGATGCAGTTCCTTGGAGGTTGACCAGTGTTTTCCTGTCCATATAAAGTCAATCATTTTTCTTTGCATAGTGGATAATTGGGCGAATGTAAATGGTAAAACGTGCATATAATGCCAGATTTTCGGAGCAATAAACTGATTGATAATGGTTTTACGCCCTTTTAAAGGTAGATTGGGTAGCCGTTGTTTGCATTTTTCTATCGCTTTTTCTATTTTGTTTTAACCCAACCTTTTTCAGGGGAATTGGATGTTACCGGTGCTATGCTCTAGACTTTACTCTAAGCGGTAGAAAGCAATGGTTCAGGGGTGGGAATTGATATTAAAGAAATTAACAAAATATTAAGCGCCACTACATTCAGAAAAAAGGGGAATGCAGAACCCAAAAGTTGACTACAACGATGAGATACCTGAAATAAATTACAAGATTAAAAATATAACATATGTAGCAGCAGTTTGCTCCTCCAATATATTTTAAAATGACATGATATTGTAAGTACCTTTATATCTTGTAGCATTAACCTTTATGAAAGTATTTTATATACTCAAAGATTGTATACCTTTTTGTTTAAATAAAAGTGTTCTAGGTTTCTTTGAAAACTATAATGTAGTATATTATGCTTTAACAAATTTATATGTTATAGTAAAAATGGAACGTATTTATACTTTAGGTATTTAAAAATGTTTGTGCAATAGTAACTTAACTTTCTTTAAATATATAGAAAATGAAAATATAACTCGCTTGATTTTAAGTTTCACCTTAATACTAAACCTTAACGTTTGATTTTAATAAAATGCAACAATTATTATTTTATGTAGAAATCGGATCCGTTAACTACTCACAATTAGGATGTATAGATTTTATGTACATTAATATAGTAAATAAATTGAGCAACGTTTCTTAATCAGATGACAAAAGAAGCAAAAATATATTTAGTCAAAAATTAAATCAGCTGTATGATTTATACAAATTATTTATTAATAGAATTTGAAGTATGGAATGTTGATAAACAAATAAGCTGCAATATAAACTCACTAGAGTATTATAATGTCTCTCTTTAATCATAATAAGAGGTGAACAATATAACAATTTACTTGATAGCTGTTATAGCAAGTTATAATTAATTAAACTAGAACTAGGGTTATGTTTAAATGTATTGATCAATACTATCAAATTACATAATCAATGTGAAATACACCCTGTTTCTAATTTTTAAATTCACTTAAATTTCATGAAATATTTATTGCCGTATTAGATTTTATAATGCCATTTTTGGAATGTAAACAGAACGAAGTTGACAAGTGACATCTTTCGAATAAAATTATAAAGAGTACGCACCTTGAATCTTCAGTTCAACACCTGTTATTACAACCAGATTTATGTATCGATTACGTGCTGTTTATGAAACAAAGTATAGCTGATCGGACTTTGACCATGCATTTTCACAGATAATTAATCCATTTATTTAATTCAAACAAGGTAAAATCTTGCAATCTTGTACCAAGCAATTATACTGCATTGAAATTACGAGCATCCAAGATAGATGTAAATAAATATTACGGCGATTCTTCAAAAACCAAACTCACAATCATGTGTGTGCATCTTAAACGAATTGTAATATTGGATTCTAAACTAACGTACCGAAAATCGCATTGTTAATTCCCTCAAGAATCGTCACGTAGATGATTCTCGACACTTCACTCACCTCCTCTCACTATCCCGATCCTAAGGTCAGACAACGCCAAACAAGCCATGTTAGTTTGATAAGAAGCGACCTTAGACTGCTCTTGAGATTAAGAACAAGTTGTCTTATACTACGACACATTCGTAACTTCAAATATTTACGGCTGATGGCTGCACATATTACCAAATATTTCATAAAGATGTAAATTAGAAATGAATTTATTTATCTTCATTATAAGGGTAATAATGAATTTTTATTAAATCAAATAAGAATATAAATTGAATGTTGTAAACAACAACTGACTCAATTGTTGAGATGTAATTATTATGTTATTATGTATTAATTATAACTGATTAAATATACTAAATGCGTAATAGATATTGTAAAGTGTGTTGCATATATTAGGGGTTATGTATGACTACATAATAAAAGTAATTATTGGGGTTAAAATGCAAACGTAGCATTTGAAAATGCTACATTGTCTAAAATAATTTTAAAAGCATGTGCAGTATCCAGTTCGATATTGTTTGATAAGAGTACACCGAGTATCTTTATACTAACGTTTCACCATACAAAATTTAAAGGAGTGTCACACCTACCTTTCCAATAAGCTGCAGTACATAGTCCATGAGATTTATTGTATTAATGAGCGTACCAGATAGTTCTTGATAAAGATTGCTCACCTCTTTCAGTTTTCAAAGTCATTATCACTATGTACAAAACTGACGCGTCGTCTGCGTATTCACTGACAACAAAATTACCATACGAATGTTGAGAAAGCAGAAAACCAGGTAAAGATTAGGGGCACAATTGCAGGAACGGTTCAGTTGAAAGATCGAATAAATATTCGGAAAACGCACAGCCTTGACGAATTCCTCTGCATTGTCTTAGTGCACTGGTTAGAAGAATTTCTACCCTTATATAAGCTTGCGCATCTGTATATAGAGTTCAAGTCTGTCCAATAAACTGCCTACCAAATGATATTTTAAATGCAGTTTGTTGATCGATTTTCACAATCACAATTGCAAGTGACATCTCTTTTGTTGTGCGTACGCAATTAAGTCTCGATGCAAATGAATAATGTCAATATACTTTGAGCTGGAATCGAGCAACACTGAACATGGTGTATAATATTTTGCAGTACACCCATTGTTACGTCATCATCGAACAATTCGGTATTCTGTGACAATAAATACCGTCAGTGCGTGCATCCTACAGTTGTCAGTGAAACATTATATACCGGCAGTGAGTGTGTGAAGTGACAGTCGTACTCGAGCCTTTACAGAAGAGAGTCGCATTCGAACCCTTGCAGAGGACGGTCGTGTGAGAGCTGTTGGAAGCGACACCGACAGCACCCGGTCGAGCGTGTTACTGGTGGTTCGCGGAAGCTCTTTGTGTGTGAAAGTTCATTGCCCACAGCGGCACAGGACTTAAGGTATTTATACCCTTCCTTAATTAGTTTGTAGTTGTTTTTAGTTATTACATAACCGCTCCACCATTATCGTTATTGCTACAAAAGCAATTGGTCCTTCATTATAATTTGCATATTTATATCACACATTTATATCATCTCCTTAACCCCCCCCTAATCACCCATGATTCTAGTGCGATACATTTGCAATAATTTTATAGTCAACGTTTAAAATAGAAATAAGGCGCCATTTCTGTAATTCAGTTAGGGGCCATTTTTCTTTGCAATTAAACTTATAACACCATTTTTTGTAAATCCAGGTAAAGCACCTTAAGTAGAAGCTTCCTCGAATGTTCGGAAGAAGAAAAATTTTAGTTGATCCCAAAATGTTGCATAAAATTCAAGAGTTAAACCGTCTAAACCGAGAGCCTTGTGTGTATTCTTCGATAAAAAAGGGTAATTCCAAATTACTTTTTATTTCATCCTTTATCTTTGGTGAATTGGAATAAATACCACAGTCGTCTTCAATGTCTTTGATTTTGTGCGGCAAAATGGTGTTCAAGCTGTTCTTTTAAATGCATACATATTTCATATACGTTTGCTATAGTTCTACCATTAACAAGTAGTTTACGAAGATGAATTTGTGGTGTTTGTAAATTACACCGCGCGGAAGGTTTATCGGTTTTCCAGAGTATGTGATATTTTTGAAGCTTAATTGTATTTAGTGCCCTTTGTTTGTATTGGTATTTGATGTCAGTAGTCGTCTCGAGCAACTCCTTAGCGTCGGTGATGTTTATCGACTCTTGAATGTAGTCATTTCTTGCACCCACTTTTGCAAGTTTTAGCTGCTTTTTTGTTTACAGTATATTTGCACTGATTCATTTGTTGCAATTTTTAGTTTATCCCATTCTATCAGTGGATCTAAAACAATATTGGTTTCTAACGGAATATTAAATAAAAGTTTCTAATACGATCTAAAACTGTGGCTCTTCTAACAAATAATTTGAGAACTTCCAATAACACTTTAGCCGGGGACCAGCATTTATTAAATGGATCTTGTAGTGCCACACCCAAGAATACTGCAGGTAGCAACCCTGGCTGCGTCAGACATTCCGCTCGCTTACAAATCAAGACAGGTCCAGGCGGGTTAAAGTAGTACAATATAACTCGCTTGATTTTAAGTTTCACCTTAATACTAAACCTTAACGTTTGATTTTAATAAAATGCAACAATTATTATTTTATGTAGAAATCGGATCCGTTAACTACTCACAATTAGGATGTATAGATTTTATGTACATTAATATAGTAAATAAATTGAGCAACGTTTCTTAATCAGATGACAAAAGAAGCAAAATATATTTAGTCAAAAATTAAATCAGCTGTATGATTTATACAAATTATTTATTAATAGAATTTGAAGTATGGAATGTTGATAAACAAATAAGCTGCAATATAAACTCACTAGAGTATTATGTCTCTTTAATCATAATAAGAGGTGAACAATATAACAATTTACTTGATAGCTGTTATAGCAAGTTATAATTAATTAAACTAGAACTAGGGTTATGTTTAAATGTATTGATCAATACTATCAAATTACATAATCAATGTGAAATACACCCTGTTTCTAATTTTTAAATTCACTTAAATTTCATGAAATATTTATTGCCGTATTAGATTTTATAATGCCATTTTTGGAATGTAAACAGAACGAAGTTGACAAGTGACATCTTTCGAATAAAATTATAAAGAGTACGCACCTTGAATCTTCAGTTCAACACCTGTTATTACAACCAGATTTATGTATCGATTACGTGCTGTTTATGAAACAAAGTATAGCTGATCGGACTTTGACCATGCATTTTCACAGATAATTAATCCATTTATTTAATTCAAACAAGGTAAAATCTTGCAATCTTGTACCAAGGAATTATACTGCATTGAAATTACGAGCATCCAAGATAGATGTAAATAAATATTACGGCGATTCTTCAAAAACCAAACTCACAATCATGTGTGTGCATCTTAAACGAATTGTAATATTGGATTCTAAACTAACGTACCGAAAAGCGCATTGTTAATTCCCTCAAGAATCGTCACGTAGATGATTCTCGACACTTCACTCACCTCCTCTCACTATCCCGATCCTAAGGTCAGACAACGCCGAACAAGCCATGTTAGTTTGATAAGAAGCGACCTTAGACTGCTCTTGCGATTAAGAACAAGTTGTCTTATACTACGACACATTCGTAACTTCAAATATTTACGGCTGATGGCTGCACATATTACCAAATATTTCATAAAGATGTAAATTAGAAATGAATTTATTTATCTTCATTATAAGGGTAATAATGAATTTTTATTAAATCAAATAAGAATATAAATTGAATGTTGTAAACAACAACTGACTCAATTGTTGAGATGTAATTATTATGTTATTATGTATTAATTATAACTGATTAAATATACTAAATGCGTAATAGATATTGTAAAGTGTGTTGCATATATTAGGGGTTATGTATGACTACATAATAAAAGTAATTATTGGGGTTAAAATGCAAACGTAGCATTTGAAAATGCTACATTGTCTAAAATAATTTTAAAAGCATGTGCAGTATCCAGTTCGATATTGTTTGATAAGAGTACACCGAGTATCTTTATACTAACGTTTCACCATACAAAATTTAAAGGAGTGTCACACCTACCTTTCCAATAAGCTGCAGTACATAGTCCATGAGATTTATTGTATTAATGAGCGTACCAGATAGTTCTTGATAAAGATTGCTCACCTCTTTCAGTTTTTCAAAGTCATTATCACTATGTACAAAAACTGACGCGTCGTCTGCGTATTCACTGACAACAAAATTACCATACGAATGTTGAGAAAGCAGAAAACCAGGTAAAGATTAGGGGCACAATTGCAGGAACGGTTCAGTTGAAAGATCGAATAAATATTCGGAAAACGCACAGCCTTGACGAATTCCTCTGCATTGTCTTAGTGCACTGGTTAGAAGAATTTCTACCCTTATATAAGCTTGCGCATCTGTATATAGAGTTCAAGTCTGTCCAATAAACTGCCTACCAAATGATATTTTAAATGCAGTTTGTTGATCGATTTTCACAATCACAATTGCAAGTGACATCTCTTTTTGTTGTGCGTACGCAATTAAGTCTCGATGCAAATGAATAATGTCATATATACTTTGAGCTGGAATCGAGCAACACTGAACATGGTGTATAATATTTTGCAGTACACCCATTGTTACGTCATCATCGAACAATTCGGTATTCTGTGACAATAAATACCGTCAGTGCGTGCATCCTACAGTTGTCAGTGAAACATTATATACCGGCAGTGAGTGTGTGAAGTGACAGTCGTACTCGAGCCTTTACAGAAGAGAGTCGCATTCGAACCCTTGCAGAGGACGGTCGTGTGAGAGCTGTTGGAAGCGACACCGACAGCACCCGGTCGAGCGTGTTACTGGTGGTTCGCGGAAGCTCTTTGTGTGTGAAAGTTCATTGCCCACAGCGGCACAGGACTTAAGGTATTTATACCCTTCCTTAATTAGTTTGTAGTTGTTTTTGGTTATTACATAACCGCTCCACCATTATCGTTATTGCTACAAAAGCAATTGGTCCTTCATTATAATTTGCATATTTATATCACACATTTATATCATCTCCTTAACCCCCCCTAATCACCCATGATTCTAGTGCGATACATTTGCAATAATTTTATAGTCAACGTTTAAAATAGAAATAAGGCGCCATTTCTGTAATTTAGTTAGGGGCCATTTTTCTTTGCAATTAAACTTATAACACCATTTTTTGTAAATCCAGGTAAAGCACCTTAAGTAGAAGCTTCCTCGAATGTTCGGAAGAAGAAAAATTTTAGTTGATCCCAAAATGTTGCATAAAATTCAACAGTTAAACCGTCTAAACCGAGAGCCTTGTGTGTATTCTTCGATAAAAAGGGTAATTCAAATTACTTTTTATTTCATCCTTTATCTTTGGTGAATTGGAATAAATACCACAGTCGTCTTCAATGTCTTTGATTTTGTGCGGCAAAATGGTGTTCAAGCTGTTCTTTTAAATGCATACATATTTCATATACTTTTGCTATAGTTCTACCATTAACAAATAGTTTACGAAGATGAATTTGTGGTGTTTGTAAATTACACCGCGCGGAAGGTTTATCGGTTTTCCAGAGTATGTGATATTTTTGAAGCTTAATGGTATTTAGTGCCCTTTGTTTGTATTGGTATTTGATGTCAGTAGTCGTCTCGAGCAACTCCTTAGCGTCGGTGATGTTTATCGACTCTTGAATGTAGTCATTTCTTGCACCCACTTTTGCAAGTTTTAGCTGCTTTTTTGTTTACAGTATATTTGCACTGATTCATTTGTTGCAATTTTTAGTTTATCCCATTCTATCAGTGGATCTAAAACAATATTGGTTTCTAACGGAATATTAAATAAAAAGTTTCTAATACGATCTAAAAACTGTGGCTCTTCTAACAAATAATTTGAGAACTTCCAATAACACTTTAGCCGGGGACCAGCATTTATTAAATGGATCTTGTAGTGCCACACCCAAGAATACTGCAGGTAGCAACCCTGGCTGCGTCAGACATTCCGCTCGCTTACAAATCAAGACAGGTCCAGGCGGGTTAAAGTAGTACAATGCAGGCTGTCGTTAGAGTAAGACGTGCTAACGCATCGAGAACCTTTATTACCGATTTTGATGACCTTCATTTAGTTTATGTATTGTAACAATGATCGAATCTACATTTTTGGTAGTTCAGATTTATTTATACTTTAAAGAAATAACATCGTTTTAATTTCAAGTAACATTAATTATTCGTAGAGCAAAAAGCGATGATCCCATAAAAAAACCCAAGCTAGCCGAGGGTTACACAAGTGGCTTTCCCAACGTAATGCCTACAGTAATAATGTTTGCGTACGAAATTCGAATAAAACGCAAGTCTAAGTAACAAACATTGTCGATAAAAGTGAAATTGTTCGTTGCACGTGTTAAGTTTAACGTTCAACAAGTGACTAGTTGTGATTAACCTTGAAATGGAAACACTAGTTTAAATTTGTTGGATGCCAGCTAAACGTGTCTAAATTGCCAATTGGTTAAATAACGGAATATGGGTTACGTGCCGTGCAATTATATTTCCAATGCTTCACCAGTAGGTACTACGTTGGCCACGAGGCGAGTTTTTTGTTGATTGGAAATTTAGAATTTTGCCGAACCCTTGCCGTTCCAGGCAAGGTAGGGATCTTTAACGTGCGTGACAACACTCACACACGGGACCTCCATTTAATCTCTCATCCGAAGGGGGGCGTAATTTTTGTGAAAAATGTCATTTGTCAAGCAGTCGACCGTGTCGGAGTTTGAATCCAGGACCTTGGGATCCGTAGCCTTACGCTTATTACATTGAACCACGGCGACGCCTAATGAGTTACTTACCGACAAAGGTGATACGTTAACAACGGATCAAATAAGCAAATTTGCCAAACTTCTTTTGGATAATGCAAAAATATTCAATAAAGGAAGAGCAGCTACGGTATTTTCTGTACACTGCATCAAACCTACCGATGATATACCAATTTCGACGCCTCCATACTATATTTTTGGTTCCAAAAAGGAATTCCTAAAAAGGGAACTCAATAAATTGCTTTCAGAGGGAATTATAGAAAATGCGATTCCGCGTGGTTTAGTTCTGTGGTGTTAGTACCGAAACCTGATGGAAACTAGCGTTTATGTGTTGATTACAACCTTTGAACAAAATTACCGTTACTGATACATATCCAATGCCAAAAATTGACGAACTGTTACATTCGACGAAAAGAACTCCATTTATGTCGACAATTGATTTGCAATCGGGTTATTTTCATGTTCCCATGGCACCCGAAGATAAGGATAAAACATGCTTTGTTACGCCCTTTGGAACGTATCGCTGGAACCAAATGCTCTTCGGATTAAAAAATTTGCCTGCGTCTTTTGTGCCGTTAATGAACAGATGTCGTTCTGGTCTTGGTGACAGACTAATTTATATACTTTTGGACGATATATTAATTTTTTCTGAAACCTTTGAACAACACATGTGTTCGAAAGACTGAAAACATTTAAATTACGTGCCCGGCGCGATAAGTGCTTTTGCATTAGAACGTCAGTGAAATATCTTGGACACTTAATTACCGCGGAAGACATTAAAGCGGACGATAACAAAATTTCGGCGATTAAAAATATGAAGCCGCCTTCGAATATAAAACAACTCAAGTCGTTTGAACGAACGTGTTCTTGGTACCGGAAGTTTATTGCGAACTTTTCCGATATTGCTCGTCCTCTAACTAATCTTTTAAAGAACGCCAAATTTCGTTTTGAATCAAGTGAATGCGATAATTTAGATACATTAATGACTAGTCCTATTTTATTACAAGCAGATCCCTCAAAACCCTATATTCTACGTACCGATGCCAGTTATTACGCATTAGGGGCATGTTTACTTCAGGAGGAGGACAAAGATGAACGTACGATCCAATATGCTAGTAGGTTGTTAACGAATGCTGAAAAAAATTATTCTACGTTAGAGCGAGAAGCACTGACCGTAGTTTGGAGTGCGAAAGAATTCAGAACTATGGAAGGTGCAGAATTTATTATGCTTCCGACTATCGACCTCTTCAGTGATTGTTGACTCTGAAAACGCTGTCTGGTAGACTTGCTAGATGGGCTCTTCGAATTCAAGACTTGAACATACAAATAGTTTATGCTCCTGGTAAATTGAATGTAATTGCTGATGGATCATATAGACCATTCTGTATGCATGACAATTCTACAAGTTGCTGTATTTGCTACGTGACCATTGAGTTACCGAATCTTGATGCCAGAAATCTCCGTGATAAACAATTAGAGGATCCCGAAATTAAAAGAATTGTCGATGGTCTTGAAGATGAAAATTCATTGGAACTTAATAGATGGACGGAACAAAATTTTATTTTATGCAATGGAATTTTATACCATTTTGAACCGGATTCAAATTCAGAAGAACCACAATTGGTCATACCTTTCGATTACCGTACAGAAATATTAAAACAGCATCACGATGCTGCTGCTGCCGAACATTACGGAATTGGCCGTACTTACCAAAAGATTGCTACAAAATTTTATTTTTCCGGAATGCGCAGATTTATTGAAAACTATGTGAGCACTTGTACACATTACCAGGGATACAAAGTGTCAAACTTCAAACCAGCTGGATTGTTACAAACTCCTGCCCCAGCTCAACGTTTCGAAACCTTATCAGTAGATTTGTTCGGACCGTTGCCGGAAACCTAAAGTGGAAACAGATGAATTTTAATTTGTGAAGACGTAGCAACCAAATGGATAGAAATTTTTACATTAGAAACTGCACGTGTAGACGTTTGTGCAGGAATTTTGATAGAAGAAACATTTATACGTTATGGAACTGCTCGAAAACTAATTAGCGACAACGGAGTACAGTTCATCAGTGAAGTGTTTCAAAAGATCACTTATTGCTTGGGTATACAGACTCCATTTATACGTATGTGTCATGCAGAAAGTAACACCATCGAACGAAAAAATCGCGATCTAAAAACCCAGTTAACTATACTTGTACAAAATGAACATACTACATGGGATAAACATATTCCAAGTATACGTTTTGTGTTAATTTCAACGTACACAGAAGCTACTGGCTACAGTCCTATTTATTTCACGTTTGCAAGAGAATTACGTGCGCCCATGGACGCAACCCATGATTTTAGAAAAGTAGTTTAAGCTGAAAATTTTGTGCCACGCATAACGCCATATCTTAAGAAATTAAGCTGTGCTCTCATGGATGCTAAACAACATCTCATGCAACAGCAAGATCGTAGTAAAAAATTCAGTGATCTACACTGAAGGTCTGAATACCTTTCTCTAGGCGACAAAGTCTTACTGAAGACCCATATCCCAAGAGATGGTCCTTATATCATTTTGGAAATTGTAACTCCTATTACATACCTTTTATCATCGCCGGATGAGCCGACAAAATTGATTTGAAAATATCATGTTAATAACTTAACACGTTTCAAAGAAGTGACACAGAGCCAGTGCCGGTTGTGCCAAAACGCTCGCGGGGAAGACCCAAGAAGATTGTGTTACACGTTAATCCTAAACTTCACCCAGAATCCTTAGGGCAGTTTAGAGGGGGAGTGTGTAGCGCCACACCCAAGAATACTGCATGTGGCAACCCTGGCTCTGTCAGACATCCCACTCGCATACAAGTCAAGACAGGTCCAGGCGGGTTAAAGTAGTATAATTCAGGCTGTTGTGAGAGTAAGACGTGTTAACGCGTTGAGAACCTTTATTACCGATTTTGATGACTTTCATTTAGTTTAAGTGTTGTAACAATGATCGAGTCTACATTTTTAGTAGTTCAGATTTATTTATACTTTAAAGAAATAAAATCGTTTTAATTTCAAGTAACATTAATTATTCACAGAGCAAAAGCGGTGATCCCATAAAAAAGTAAGCTAGCCGGAGGTTATAATCTTTAAATTGACAACTAGTGAAAGGTGGTCCGAAAAAGAGTTGTGCACATTTATAGAAGACAACAGTTCAACATTTTCTGAGCAGTATAAACGGTCTAGACGCAGAATTTGCTTTTACATGTGTATCCTCGTTTATTGCGATTTAAAAATCTCCAACAATCGCTCAGTTGAAAGAGTTGAATCGTTCTATTAAGCTTTCTTGCTAATGCAGGTCGCCCTTCTAAACATTTTAGCTGATCCCTTGTAGAGTAAATTGTGCAATTAAAATGTCCTCCTAAAATCAAACGTATACTAGAAGACTGTAACTTTGCAAGATGCACATCAAGAACATTAAATATTTCAAATGGTTTTTCTGTATAATGTGGACAGTAAATATTTATTATGCTCAAAGTGTTACCGCCTATGAAAAATTTGACACTTAGTAGATATGATTCCACAAGAATTTCTTGACTAATAAATATTATGAGGTTATTTTTAAATAAAAGGATTGTTCCAGAATAACGTGTATGCGCTGCATTTGACACTAACACAAAGTTTTTTAGACATTTTATACCATATGTGTTGTTTAGATTAGTTTCTTGAAGTAAAAAGATTTCAGCTTGCATAGTATTTAAAAATTCTTGAAGCTGCGTCACTTCTATTTCGCTTTTAATGCTCTTAACATATTCTAATTAAACTTTTATCCATAAATGAATTAAATAAAATAATGGTAAAAAGAAATGAAAAAAAAAAATAAGCGAAACGGTATTGATGGTTGTGTACTGCCTAAAGATGGTGTCGAAGGCGATGCTTCGACGCCTTCAGCGGGTCGTCCTTTTCCTTTCTTTTTCTTGATAGAAAGATGAGCCTTTTACAACGTTCCTTGATCGCCCTTACTTTACAGTTGCTAACCGCTTGCTTAAGTATATATAAAAGCTTCTCAATGTCTTCAGTATAACTTCTGGCAATCGTAAAGGTTTATCGCTCCCTTTGAGGTCCTTTAAAAAACACTGAACTGTGTAAAATCCAGTATATGTTTTGGGTTGGGCCACAAACTTTACAACACTTCGTAAGTCTCTGTCGCGTCAGTGACATCTTCTAATTTAATTTTCTTTCGACTAAGTTTTGGGTTCACCTTGACCAATTGGAATTCGTTTTCTGAAACTTTGTCGTGTAATGGTCATTGCGTCACAGCAACGGAAGCTGCACCTAGGACTTCGATTTCCGGCTGCCAATGATCGGAGCCCCTGGACGCAGTTAGGGGAAGGGTTAAGTCAGGGTTAAGGGAACCTAGCAAGTAAGTTGAGAAGTTGGGGTAATGTAAAAACTTAGGTTAAGCCTGCGTCATGTATCCTGGTTTCCGGCTGCCAACGGCCGAAACACGACTGCAGCTAGTTTTAGGTTTCGACCAGGGAATTCGATTTCCGGCTGACGATGGTCGGGGACTCTGGAAGAAACACGTAGGTTAGTCGACGTATTTTAGCTAGACGTAAGTTAGGTTAGGTAATGTAAGGTATCCAATGTCAACATCTTTCATGTTAATTCTAAGGTAATAGCGCACACAACGACCTGTTATATGATTCTATAGGTTACAGGTTGATAGGTATTATTTTATATAAAAAAATAGTCCTTGCGGCTGATCGCTGGTGATAGGTACGTTTTCATTTTCAAGTCGTTCATTAGAAATAACTGATTTTACAGCACTGAACTCTTCGCCAATTTGTAGCGTAATATCTGTAGGTTTGAAGATAGATGAAGGAGGACTTTTATTCGATTGATGTTCTGTTATGAGGCTACTCACTTGGTCGCTAGGATTTTCTTTTAAACGCGACGACGATATGTGATCCAGCTCTTTGCACAGAAAACAACGTACTTTGTTGTCAAAAATGAATAGTCGATATTGTTCGTCTTCGAAAGATACCATTAAGGAGTCTGGTATATTTACTTCTTCATTATCGGCAATATAAAGTAGCCGCCTAAAACACATTATAGGTTTAAAATCGGGTACACCTATACCTGCTCTAATAAAGGATATAGGAGAAACAAGTTTTACATTCTGTTGTTTTAGTGTATCTTCGATTATACTATGCGGAATACATAGAGGTACGTTAGAAGGTACAATGCGTTTAGATGGACTTACCGCACTGGGATAAATATACTGCCTATATTTATTCCACCGTGTAAAATTACAAATGAAGAAGCATATTCTTTTGTAGATAAATAAATACATATTCGGCTATTGGACATTCTAGAGCTAAAACATACTCTTTTACTTGAACGCCGTCCATCGCAGTAAAACAATAGCTTGATCTATCTTTGGAAAGATTGATGCTTTTATTACATCAGAAAAAGACCTTGCGAAGTTGAATTTCTTACGGAACCAGTGTCATTAGATACATTTTGAACTACACTTTGTTGAACATTTGCAGCATTTGTAATACTAACGGAGCCCCTGCGTACAGATGTCCCGTATCTAGCAAAAGCTGTTCCATGTTAAATAAAATATTATCAGTGTTTAAACCGTTCGCTAGTAAATGCCATTCCATTATCGGACATCATTGTATCTGGCAATCCGTGAGTAGCGATCGATCTATACAATGTGACTGCTTCAGTAGAAGTATTTGGAAGGATTCGAACTTCAAGCCATTTAGAAAATGAAACCACCACTACTAGAAAGATCTTTTACATAAATGGCCCCGCAAAATCTAAATATAATCTCGACCATGGTTTATTTGTAGGTTCCCAAGAAAATATTGGGCAAACTGGTGGTGGGCGTGCATTTATTTGACACACTCTACAACCTACATTTTCTATTTCAACATCAATTTCTCATCAACAAACGTAACTTCCTGCTATTGCGTTTATCTTGACGATGCCGGGATGATACGCATGCAGTACTTCAAGAATTCCTACGGTAGCTACCTTTGGAATAACCACGCAACATCCGCGGAGAATACAAGCTTTATGTGGGGATAATTCGTTCCTGCAGGCATAAAAAATTTTGAACTCTTCCAATACCCGTCCTTCAGGTCATCCTTTCAATATCCAGTTTAACACACGTTCCAGAATGGTATCCTTAGCCGTTAGCAAAGAAATCTGTTTAGCATCTAAAGGCGGATCTTCCATCGATTCCAATTATAGAATTTCTTTTGGATTTTCAATATTTTGTTCTATGATAGGCAACGGCATTCTACATAAGCCATCTGCATTATTTACTTGCCAGGTTTTCAGCTACTTTCGTAATCATAAGTATTTAGCGTAATTATCCAACGTTGCATTCTACGAGGGAGTTGGTTTCTGCGGAGCAAAAAGGCCCAAAAGAGGTTTGCGGTCCGTAACAATTGTGAATTTCCTGCCATACAAGTAATTATGGAACTTTCTTATTCCGGCAGTATTGCTTAAAGCTTCCCGATCCAACTGTGAATAACCCCTTTCTGTAGAATTCATTGTTCTAGAGTAAAATGCAATTGGAGCTTTCACTTCGTTTGGTAAAACGTGGCTAAGAACAGCACCAACGCCATATTGAGAAGCATCGCAAGTAATCGTTATTGGTTTCATTGGATCGTATTGAACCACCACCGCATTTAAAGTAATTCGTTTTTTTTACATTCTTAAAACCTTTGTCATGGATAGCAATCCAAACCCAATCGCTTGAGCAATCCAGGAGCCTATGTAAAGGTTCAGCAATGGTGGTTTTGCCCTTCAGAAAAATGTGACAAAAATGCCCAAAAATGCTTGTAACTTTGCCTTATTTTTGGGAACTCGTGAATCATGTATAGCCTTGTATTTTTCTTCGGTTGGGTAGATGCCTACAGAATCAACACGAAATCCAAGGTATGTAACAAACGAGAACCCAAGAATACATTTTTCTTTATTCAGTTTTAGGCCGCTATCTTTGAAAATTGTAAAAACTCGTTAAATGCGATTTGCAAATTCCTCTTCATTCTGACAGAGATGACAACATCGTCAAAAAATGGCGCAGCGTCTTCGGCATTCCACAGGAGTTTTTCCATAAATTCTTGGAATATTCCAGGAGCCACCGAAATACCAAATTGTAGACACCTAACAGCGAACGCTCTCTTATGAGTAATAATCGTCTGGGTAATTACAGACTCTTCATCAACCACTAGTTTTTGATAAGCGTGGGATAAATCAATCTTCCCAAACACCTAGCAGAATTAGTCTCAGTGCTGTTCCACGCAACTTCCTTATTGTCACTGGTTATTAGCTTGATACCCATGCATCAAACCATTTACGTCCTAGCAAACTTTTTAGATTGCCAGCAACGATTAGAATTAGTAATGTTGCACTCGTATTTCCATGATTAACATTAACATTACACCCACAAGCAGTGCAAGAGGTCTTTTGTTGTAATCTATAGGATTAAGTTTCGAACGATGCAGTAATTTTTCTGTTAAACCAGTGTCAACTTCAAACAAACACAGTTGGCAATCAATTAAAACTTCCATTGTATAAGGAGCAATATAAGAATCTGAAAGATTATTTATATTTTGTATATAATATCGATGTTTGCATTTTGAACGCGAATGATTACAACCGCAGCTGTAACACTGCTGCTCTGCGTCATCCTTATTACTATTTTTTATAGAAAAACACGAATCTGTAGTACTACTGCAATCAACCCTTATTTCAATTATATTCTTCGAAGCAGTTTCGATAGCAATTACAACTCCGTAAGCAACTTTTAAAGTCAGATTTATTTCAGCAAGTAAACGACGCTGTGAAGATTCATTTCTTACCCTACAAACGATGAGGTCTCGTATGGCTTCGTCTAAGAAATTACCCGGAAATTCGGAACTATCGGCCATCGATCGCAATTCTTCAACTAAAGTAGCAATTGATTCGTTCTGTTTTTGAACTATTTATAAAACTTATAGCGCTGAACTATTGTAGTTAGTTTTGTAATTATTTCTTTATAAGAACGTTCCGTTACTCTTTTGGGAACACAAATCGACTTAATCGTAGAACTGTTAATAAAGTTGCACGTTTAAGTTTGTCCTCTTTAATATTATTAGTCTCCATGAAGAACTCTAATCTTTCGGCATAGGATTTCCATGCTTCAGGTTGACTCGTATTAAATTCCTCAATTTTTCCAATATTAGCCATAACTTTATCCTCGTCGCCAATGTGTAATGTATGCCTTAATAGTATATTAAACAATTCTGGAAGTAGTAGAAGTATATAATCTGAGAACTCTTTAAAAGTTGTGTATGATATGAATTTACATAATATGACAAGCTTGTTTCAGGATGCCTAGCAACAAAAAAATCTTGACGAACTATTTCATAAACACAAACATAACATAAACAGAGCGACTTTACAAATGCGTATGACCTTAAAATTTTTTAACAACAGTGCTCCAGTCGAAGAATAATGGTCCAACAATAAAGTTTTATGGCATACTTTCCTAGCATCACCATCTCTGGGACTTGACGGTAGTATTGCCTGGAGATTCGCAAAAAAACGCATAGCAAATCCACGGTTTCTTAATCAGGTCGGAGTTTCAGACTCTTCTACATGTCTGTGGTGCAATGGTGGAGGTGATTCCTTGCTAAAGCTCCAAACCTACGGTGCCTTGAGTCATATCTTGTTAAAAAAGTCGCCAATCGAAAGGCAATTCTTATTAAAGATTTATATTGTAGACTCGCACGTAGCCAGACTTTGGTTTCGGAGGGGGCTTGTTGGAATTGAATGAAATAAATCAGTTTTTGTGAAACTATATTTTGGCAAATTCTTTTACAAAAGCAGTCTTCTTGATTTTTTTGTCACCATAATGTTGATGGCTTTATCAGGGTCAACATCTATACCCCAGTGAACGGATACTATGGCAAGTGCACTAAGACGGTCATCATTCATCAAACTATGAGAAAACGATTTTACTCTTTTCATCGTAGAAAAAGATCTCTCTACACTTGCAGTACTCACTGGTAATGTAGCCAAAATGCTGATAAGTGTTACATTCCAAATTTAGAGATGTACAGTTTTAAATATGTGACTAAATTCCCGCCATTATTTCAAATAAACTTGTTAAATTTCCGTCATTTCAGACAGTTGCGTCGGCGCAAAGGAATGCGCAGGCGCGGAGTGGGTAAGTGCGCGGTTTGGACAGGACATAAGATTATTAGCCAACGAGACGTCGAACAGTGACGTTTACCTGTGTCGTTCTTTTGTCTTTTCTCTTTCAGAATGTAGGTTTTCCTCTTTATCTGGCTTTATCGTTCCTTACCTGGTTTTTCTTTTGTCCTACCTACGATCAAAGAAGAGGGAAGACGCTAAATCTGGTTTCAACGAGGGCATGACGTAACCCACCCCAAACAACGCCCAAACGAGATACATGGAAATCAGCATGGCCCCTGCCCAAGGATAACCGCGAAATCGTGAAGAGTTCCACATTTTTGAGTGAGTGTTTTTATCTTTTCTAGGGTGCATCTTGTATCACTGTAAACATATTTGGCATGTGATATAATTTGACACAAAATTATGTCGTAATATCTTTGTTGTGCAATAATGTGAACGTGGATAATATCAGTGTTGCCAACTGTGGAAGTGGCTCTGAACGCGCGACGCCGGGGTTATAACAGTTACGCCGGGAGTATAAGATGAGGTAGTTTATTGTACGAAAATATGTTGCATTACAATTTTGCAATACACGTAGAACCTCAAAGTTTGTGTCGATAGTGGCAGCTCTTTCACACCATAGAAATATTCTGCTTTTACTACAGAAAGTGATACTTTGTCGTCAAAATAAGGAGCTAAACTCTCCAATTTAATTGAGTTGTCAAGTGAAACATAAGCTGAAAGAAGCATTTGAAGTCTATAGTATGTCTTCGTTTGAAATGAATCGCTCTGATAAATTTTGAATAAGGTGGTCAGTGCAAGGAATGAACACAGTCACTTTGTAATATTCTTTAACATTAGTAACGTGAGGGTTCGCACGTGCACTCTGCCTTGATGCCAGTCTGATAACCTTAAGCTTGGTTTGAAAGATCTCTTGTGCAAGATGTGTTGCAGAAATAAATATCTGCTTGAAAACAATATCTGCATCTTCCGCTGCTTTACAAGACTAGCTATAACAATTTTTGCGTGTTCAAGAGCTGCTGCTAAATCGAAAGATTGTTTTTGAAGAAACACAGACAATGGGAGGGTTAAGTTAAGTATCTTGTCACATACAAGTAGTCTAATTAAGAAGTCACTTTTCTCAACAGCCGCCAATAAAGTTGAGGCTGTAGAAGATATTCTTCACGATTTTTTAGAAATTTTTTCCGAACTGACGCAAATGGGTTTGAACAGCTCAACAAATGTAATGACACTGTCATGTCTTTCAATGAATCTGGCTTCATTTAGACGGAGAAGTCTTATTTTTCTGCTGTCTGGAGCATATACTCAAATAGCATTTTGAAGAGTTTTGTTCGCATTAGGCTGATTTCTAAAAAAGTTAGTTAATTAATTGACAGCACTAATACAGTTTCTAACCGAGGGAACTGTGATGGTATTTGATAGTGCAAGATTTAATTGGTGGCTAGCACAATAAACATATCTTACATTTGGATGCATATGTCTAATTTTTGATTGAACACCAGAAATGTGTTCCGACATATTGGCGTAACGAACACAGATGGATAGTTGTTCTCTGCTTGAAATATCTATTGTTTCGTCGGAAAGCAGACTGAAACAACTAGCTTTATTTATTTTAAAAACACTTTCTTCAATAATTACATTCGAACATATTTGAATAATCTCATTCTGTATTTCAGGGATGAAATACGTAACGTTTCTATGGCTGTTAATAATATGTTTTCTTAAATCTTCATCACCAGAATTTGTCCTAAATCGCAGAAGTGCTCGAAATCTTCCATCCCTTCTCTCAGGTTTATCCAGTGAAAGAGATCAACTGTCGTAATCACCCCTGAGAAGTAATTCTTGTTGTGCACAAAATAAAATTGTTTCAATAATGGGTTTGATGACTGCTCTATTTTCTGCTTTTCTTCTGGCCCGTTGAGAGTTTATTTCTGACATAATGTCCTGGCATTTTCCAGAATATACTTTTAAAGAAATTGTCTGCCAGAATGACACATTTTTTGTGGTAGTTTTTTTTAGAATGTTTCTTTAGCCTTTTTCCAATCCCTGAATTCACTTGTTACTAGTTTCCCTGGAACTTCATGATCCCTTTTCCTACACCTTCTTGATAAAACAAATAGCAAGACTTGCAATATACGCAATCTTTTTTTTAGAGTACGCAAGGAAATGAAATCCGGTTTCGTGATCTGTTATCCATTTCTCTTGAAATCTTTTTTTTTGATTTGTTCCTTCAGTCATAAGAAAGGTATAAGATTTTCTAGGGAGCAATATAGAAGTAAGGATGTTTTGTTTAAAGTTATCATCCAAAACATCTCTCTTTGCGTCCCAATATCAAACAGATCTGCTTGCCATACCTGAAGTGCTATAGAGGTACTCGTAGAAACATTCAATGTATCATTATCACTGTTTCTAGGCGCTACAGCATTGCTTGGACTTGGTGACTCTGTAAAATATTTAAATGAAATTAGTTACTAAGTGGGGATTTTAATTTATAGGTACTAAAGTACTTACCGTCATGATTACCCTTAACATTATCTTGTCTCGGTTTTTTAAAAAATGAAACGATACTTGATTGGCATTTCATTGTTATACTAATTTTAACAAATACTAAATTTTACGTGTAGTTTAATCAATTTAATGACGATTGACCAACATAACTAGATACGATATCGATGACGAAGGAGCGAGACAACGCAACCTACATACAAAAACTTGATTTGGTTATTCAGAAATGTTTAGAAAATAATAAGTATGCGAATACTGAATACGAAAACAACGTGTAACAGTATACTAAGGGTTTGATCAGGTATAGTATAGACAAAGAAGTTTCAGTGAATCTTCAGCCAAGCGCTGTGGATTTACTGAAAAGCTTTCGAGTTTGTTAAAATATTCTTATTAATTTTTTCGCATTAGTCATATTAAAAATGTAAAATTTTTCCAAACTCAAATTTTAAAATACCAATTAGATTAAGAGTAGAGATTTGTAGTTAACTCAATAAAGAATATGTTAATGTAGTGCAATGTAAGAAGATGCAGTTTGTGCTGGATTCGACTGCCGAGCGGCGAGCAACTGTGCACAATATTTCTCAGAGTTAAGTTTTTAAACTAAAAATACTATCGTATGTTAAATATTACAACCCTTCTATTGTAGTTTTTCCTATGTAGTTAGGCGAAACCCATCGTACAGGATGTAGTTACGAAATTTTAATTAGAGGTATGTAATTTGCTATCACAAATCACAATCGTAAATTTTACGATATACTACTAATTATTGTATTGAAGTATATAATGTTTTGTTACTACTTTTTATATGATCTGCTGCAGGCTGCAGTTGCAATTGCTTTGTAATTTGTACAATCTTCAAATAAACGTTAGCTATATCAGATAAAAATGGATGATAAGTCACCGGGGAAACAAACTGAATTAAGTGCATAAAGCAATATTGATGGAGCATATTTATCAAGTTATGAATAAGTGATAGAATTTTCTATTTTCACAAAAGCAAAACTTTTGATGATAATAATCGTTTTATTAAGTCGTAAAACCACGTTAGTGTTCTAGGTTTAAGGGTGTATGTTGCGGGGGCCATCGACATGGGTCCTAGGTTTTCGGGGGCTTCAGCCCCTCAAGTTCCTCCTCTGGCTACGTGCCTGATTGTAGACTACCCAGTAACGATCCCAAAGAATCCTTAACCAACTATTAAATAACTTTAGCTAAGAACACTATATATTGATCGACAATTGACTACATAAAAAAAGGATAATAGGTGTGCCACCTTAAAAAGTACAAAAATCTTCTGAAATCTAGGATTACAAGTAAATTTCCTTGGAGTCTCAGCAAAGATAACAGTAAGCAGTTCAAAAGACGATGGTGTATCAACAAAATATTGTGTTGGACTGATAACAATTTGCTTCACTATAATACGGTTCTAAATATCTATAGTACCACAACATAAAGACAAAGAAAGGTACAAACATTAACAACAATTCTAACCTTTAAAGTTTACATAAAAGTATATCCGTTTATGATGCATTATCTTCAGTCTTCCTTTATTACTATTATTTTCTTATTTTTATTTATAAATGTATAAATGTACAAAGCTATTATCTTAAAAATATTTTTAGATTAGGTGCAAACATTGACTAATGTATTGACTCGCTCACATTGTAAATGTATATTTTATATATACTGTTTTAAATATAATAATAATAATGATAATAATAAAAGTTATAATGTACACATGTATATATTTCTATGAATTGTTGATGATTCTATATGAACCCCGGCCATCGATGAAATTGCTACGTTAAGTGGCCCGGCGTTGGACGTTCACAAAAGTGCAATGAACTGAAGGGATGAGTAAAAATGTTGCCCTAATTATTCTGCTAGCTCAATTTAAATAAAACCTGTAAAATCAGACTTCGGATTTACAATGACACAAAATATTCTTTAATAAACAAACTTTCGAATTTTTTTTTAATTTTCTTTGGGAATTAAACCACTCATAGTTTTTAAAATTAATTGGTTGATTTCACGTTAAGCGTATTGGTTACCTAACAAAGTCGGTCCCAGGCCGCAACACAAATTGAAGGCAATCATTCTTTTAAACTTTAAAAAATTTTACCTAGTGTACTCAAACCAAATATTTCGAACATCAATAAATCAAAGTCGACTTCAATTTATGTCATAAATATCAAACTTGAAGTTTTTATTATTTTGACAACGATCCTAGGTCATGGATCGAAACGTAAATAAAGACAATTTTAAAAACTATGAGTGGTTTATTTCCCAAAGAAGATTAAGGAAAGTGCTAAACAAACCACAATAAACATACAGGGAGTATTTACAAATCTTTCGAACGACAATTACTACATCCACAACAGCTTTTCTCTTACAAGCAATATCCTGCATATCGCCTCAAAAAGAGAAACACTTTCATACAAGTATCAAAGTCTAATTGTAGAGTTCTAATTTGCCACAACGGCCTTGTGTTACAAACAATATCTTAAATCCGACAAAGATGTAACTTCTGAGTAATCACTCACTTATGCTAAAACCCCTATGCCAAAGTCTATTCTATAATCATTATGAGGATATTCTAATCTTAATTATATTTATCAATAACTTCTAAGATAGATCCTATTATGTACAAAATATGCTTTTGTTATATCTCTATTTGCCTTAAAGGCAGGAAATGAACGAAACCATGAGTGGTATGTTACTTTAATGCTACAAATATAATTGTAACACTATCTAAGTTGCCAAAGGCAGATCATATATGTAGGCTAATGTATGGAATTACAATATCTTTTCGAATCAACTTCTGTACACTTAGATCGGTATGGTATTCTAAGACACTGCTGCGATGTGGAAGGAAACGGGAAAGCATCACATTACCTCCCAAGTACATAGCGTACTTAAACTGGAGTAGAAATTCCGGAATTACAATAGTTCCCAATTTGGATTTCCAAGAAGGGATTCCTTCGGAGGATGTGAACGGAAAGCTTAAAAGGAGATTTAAAAACATTTTGCGAGTCAGAGCGTGTAATGTCAGACGTATGAAGCAAGCAGTTAAGCTAGAGAACTTGAAAATTAGCATAGATAGGTTAGCATTAGTCATAGTAGGAATTATCGAAGTTCGGCAGCCAGAAGCGGAAGAGGAAGGAAATGCGGGTGTGGTGATAGTTATGCGAAAAAAAGATAGGACACTGTGTAAGAACTACTTACAAAAGAACAAAGAGTACTCATGCTTATGTTAGAATTTAAACTGGTAAATACAGTACCAATTACAAGTGCCTCTCCCCCCCCCAACTCTAGTTACAGTAAGGAAAAGGTAGTTCCTTGTGTCTTTGTCTGAGACTTAACAACCGTATTTTATCTTTTTATTCTAGAGATTAAAAGAAACGAGTAAGGAGTCTACCCTCTTGTCTTTTCATGATCTTAAGCAACCCACAAATAATCTCTAATACCCAAAGTCCCTAAGGTCTGTTTTTCTTAAACTTCGATGTGCGGTCGATATTGAACTTTATTTCTAAATTTTAATGATTATACGTAAGTAATATTTTTTTGGATAACGTGTATTGAAGAAGGATATTTGTGTATGTAGCAATTATTATTATCTGAAGGATTGTTTGTTAATGTATATTTGATACTATAGGTTTGATGTTGGGTTCTCGTACGCGCGTGCGCGCATGCGCGTGTGAGTGGGCGCGTGCGTGCATGCTTTCTTGCGCGCGTGTGTGTATGTATGTGTGCGTCCGTGCGTATGTGCGTGCGCGCGTGCGTGCGTCCGTAGGTGCGTACGTGCGTGTGTTCGTGCGTGCATGCGTGGGTGCGTATGTATGCGTGTTTATGTGCGTGCATGATGTGCGTGTTTATAGATATACGTGTATGTGTTCGGTTGCGGGTGTTTGTGCGTGTTTGTGTGCGTGTATGTGAGCGCATGCGTGAGTGAACGTGCATGTGCATATACGTGTTCAACTGGGCGAACTAATATGTATGCATATATCAAATGAATGTCGTCGGTTATTTGTATTGTTATTACGGGTATCACCTCGCTGTATTGTCCACGGTTTCTAAGAGCACCGTTTGTTGAGGACCTTTTACGGGTGTATTATATCGGTCTTTTTCAGGTTTTTGATGCTTGTGCACTGAGAAAAGGATTTTGTTGCATCAACTTAAAATTAGTTGATTCAATTAGAATTTTGTTTTGTATATATATAATGATCTACATACATTAAATAGAACATAATAAAATGTTACAAAACCGATTTTGAAGCAAACAAACCTAAATTTGTACCACAATAATTATGGCATTTACTCAAATGGCCATTAATGTAACTTGAATGTTAGGTAAAATTCCTTCAAATACTTGTGGGTTTGAATTGAGTTATTTAATACTTCTATCAAATAAACTGTTATGTTAAATCAACACGTTGAATATCCAACTTACAAATAAAGGTAATTGAAACAAATACACATCAATTTTATCAAACACGAATTTAATACTTGAAAGGGTTCGCAGCATTAAAACAAACTATTAAAATTTTTCTGCTAACCAAAAAGCGTCATTGGTTTAAAATTCAGTATACATTGATTTAACTAATCCATATGTTTAGCACAGTTAATAATTATTAAGCTAAGTGGCTAATAAAGGTTGAAGTAATAACATTTTTGGTTTAATCAAACTTTTATTGTGTTCAATCGAAACATTTAGCTGTCAAACCAATCGTTTGGCTGCCTGGTACATTGTTTAGAAATAGAATTAGTTTAAACATCCAAGGTGGTTCGATTCAATATCCAGCTTGATCGATTCCGACTTAATGCAGTTATTTTAATAAATTTTTTCAATCCAACTTGGCGATCAACACATGAGTTTGTTCATCCCTAACAGATTTAAAAAAAAATTGATTTAAAATAACTTCATTCTGTCACATTATCAAGTTGGATATCGAATCAAATCACCTTGAATGTTACATTAACTCTAGTTCATTGTGCATAATTTTTAGTGTAGCTTCCACTTGAATTATATAAAATTGATACTGATTATTGAAAAATTTGTTTATTCCTTGAGGTTGCCATGGGTCTTTGAAGTTAGACGTTCGCTTATATAGTTAAATGCTAAAAACAACGGCATTTAGTTATGGGCAATGAGACCAATTTATAATAAAGTACTTACGTGTTTTAGACGAAAAGATTTTGTTTGGACATAGCACAGCATACTAAATTTATCTTCCATGTATTTTTATAGTTGGTTGAAATACTTTTATGGAAGCTAACACAATAAACAATGCAAAGTGACGCTTGACGCCATGTTGACGTGTGGCAGTCGAAGGGTAGCAGTATATTATAGATATAATGTGCGCGCGCCGTACATCCAATACGCAGTATTGGACACTTACTAAAAACGGTTGGGGTTTAACAAATAACCACGACGTTTGATTTCGCATTGTAGTTTATTTAAATCAACAAGCTATAGTACGTTTGTTTCAATGTTCAGTTTGTCACAAAACGTGTTCATTTGACACTTTTTTCAGCATTCATTTAACTAAAATGGATTTTTTTCAACATTAATGTAATATTGGACTAAAATATGAATTTGTTGACAATATTAGTTTGTATTAAACACGACTGATGTTCAATGAAATTCACTTTTGCATTCTTTTATTAACCAACTGTTATAATGCATTCAAACAAACAAATTTAAGTCAACTAATTTTTGATGTTAGTTTAACCATCTACAAGCGGTTCAGCGAATATAGTTTCGTTTAGAACGACTAAAAAATGCTTGATCAAATGCTTTACTCTTCAAAACAACAGAATTGGTTGTATCAACCAAATCACTTTTCTCAGTGTGTATGAATTATCCTAAAGTCTCCGTTCCATCAATCCCCCGCTTCCGCCGAACTTCGTTATTTCCTACTATGTCTAATGCTAACCTACCCATTTCAATTTTCAAATTCTCTAGTTTAACTACTTGCTTCATACTTCAGACATTCCACGCTCTGACTCGCAAAATGTTGCTGGATCTTCTTTTAAGCTTTCCGTTCACATCCTCCGAAGTAGTCCCTTCTCGAAAATCCGAATTGGGAACTATTTTAACTCCGGAATCTTTTACCCCAGAGGATGCCGTTATTTTAAATAACAGTTTGAGTACGCCATACTAGTTGGAAGGTAATGTGATGATTTCCCGTTTCCTTCCACATTGCAGTAGTGTCTTAGAATGCCATACCAACCTAAGTGTACAGAAGTTGATCAGAAACGATACTGTAATTTAATAGATGGGCCTACATATATGTTTTGCCTTAAGGAATTTGGATAATGCAACAAATATATTTGTAGTGCATTAAAGTAACATTCTACTCATGGTGTCGTTCATTTCCTGCCTTTAAGGCAAATAAAAATATAACAAAGAGCATATTTTGTACTAAGGAGTTATTGGTGAGTATAATTGAGATTAGAGTGTGCTCATAATGCTTTTAGAAGAGATTTTGGCATAGGTGTTTTAGCATAAGTGAGTGATTACTCAGAAGTTATATCTTTGTTGGATTTAAGATATTGTTTGTAAGACAAGGTCGTTGTGGCAAATTAGAACTCTATAATTAGACTTTAATGCTTGTATGAAACTGTTTTTCTTTCTTGAGGCTATATGCAGTATATTGCATGTTAGAGACAAGCTGTTGTGGATGTAGTAATTGTTATTCGAAAGTTTGTTTATTAAAGAATATTTCGTGTCGCTACAAATCCGATGTCTGATTCTAGAGGTTTTATTTAAATTGAGCTAGCAGAATAATTAGGGCAACATTTTTACTAATCTCTTTAGTCCATTGCAGTTTTGTTAACGTCCAACGTCGGGCCATTTATCATAGCAATTTCATCGACGGCTGGAGTTCATTTAGAATCATCTACAGTTGTGACAGGCCGCCCTGTAATAAATCGTAGTTATTAATTTAAGGTATTTTATTCCTGTTATATGATAAGTTAAGTGTGTCGGGTAATAGCGTTTAACATAGGTGAAAATGTTGCATCAGGTGTACGTGGCAGGCTGTGCGGGGTTGCGCGGGTCGACAGACGTAAAACGAAAGAGTAGTAGAGGTTAAACGTTCAACCGGTAAAGACGTCGGATGATTTTAGTTAAGTTTGTGGAGGTAGATTTGCAATAATAGTGCCAATCATGCGTGTTTTATGATTGAATAAGATTATGCGTGTGTTATCAGTATAGTAAAACTGAAACGAAATCTTGGAGTTGGTATTAATTATTTAACAATCGTTTGTCGTGAAACGCGCATCAAAGTGACAAACATTATCGTACACAACGCGAGTTTACTACATTAGTCAGCTGAATTACAACGGGATGTTGTTTGCATTCCATGATTAGGTTGAAGGTTGGTGCTGCGCTGTTAACTTCGGTGCGTGGGTGAAGTAAGCCGGCTCATCCTGGGAATTGTGAACGTCCATCGCGTCAAAGGGGTGAGTGGAACGGCACTTGTGAATTATATTGCGCTTGATTTAAACAAGTTATTACCATAACATTATTTAGGGTTTATGGTTTATTGTAATAGGCGGCTAGTATTAGATTATTATTTGATAAAAGGTTATGTCTTGTGTTATCAAAGAAGAGTTTATTAAATTTGGCAGTTGTCTCTGACTGGAATTCGTGTTTTGTATCAAATATTAGTGGTGCAGGAAAACCCGATGAGTAGAATATTAATTAATATCTATAACTAAATATTTGGCGCCCTGGGATTACTTAGATTGGTTAGTGTTTCTCATTAATCCAGTATAAAGAAAGAAGTCTTATAGCTCGAAGGTGGGGAAAAGCCCCAGCCCGTTTCACAGTCCATATATACACGGTGTCCCAAAAGTCATGGTCCAAATTAAAGGGTTTGATAGCCGAGATTAATACCTATTCAAATAACTATATATGTTGTTATCCAATTGCTGATGGTTTCAAAGTTATAACAACTTTTGCATTTTGTGTCAAAATCGTGCAGGACTTCGAATATTAATTTGCATTAAAAAAAATACTGACCTTTGGAGGATAGTTCGTTTTCTGTTGAATGCGTGAATGTTGTGTGTTTAATAAATGAGGACTTCCTCAAACATTTACTTATTATCGCAAGAGAAAAACATAATTTTGCCATAATTTTGGTTCTATGAAAAATTGTGCGTGGTTTTCAAACTGAAATTACTCAAAAAAAGTATTACCACCAAAAAGTGCACACCTAGCCTTCATTAATCTATGCACTTTGTTTAAAGGTATAACTGGTAGGTCTAAGATTAAATGCATAGAATATTTTTGGGTAATTTGTAGGTACAATCCCAAGAACCACTTTTATTAAAGAATTCGTAAGAAATAACCAACTTATAATTTTGGCAAAATATATGCACTCAAAATGATCAAGTGTATTTAAAATTCGTTTATAACAAATGTTCGAATGTCCTGCCACTAGTTCTTATACATAAACGACACCGTCTTAAGAAATTTCGTTTTAATAACCTGAAGGCGGACCGTCTTTTCTCAGCCTTCCAACGGCTTTGCGTATTTTTGTACAAAGGTCCTGCTCGTTTGTAGTATGAGTTTCATACACATTTTCTTTCACTTAACCCCACACAAGATGTAATCCGGGGGGTTGGGGTCGGGCGAACGCGGTGGCCAATAGATAATACCTCTTCGTCCTACCCAACGATTGGGATATGCATGATTTAAGTGTTCTCTAACATTACGGGCATTATGTGCTGGGGCACCATCGTGTTGAAACCTTACATTTGATTTTCCAATGCTTCACCCGAAGGTACTACATTGGCCAAAAAGTGAGTTTCTTTTACCTGGAAAAGTTTTAAATTTTGCCGAAAACTTGCTGTTCCAAGCAAAGTAGGGATCTTTAGCGTGCATGATAACACTCACACACGGGACCTCCATTTTACCTCTCATTCGAACGAGGGTGTATTTTTGTGAAAAATGCTCGCCTAACATTTTTCAAGCGGACCGTGTCGGGATTTGAACCCTGGACCTTGGGCATAGTAGTCACACACACACCAACTACGCCACGGAGCCGCCGCATCGTGTTGAAACCACACTATACGCCTAGTTTCTAGAGGGATATCTTCTAGAAGATCGTTTAATTCGTGTCGAAAAAAGTGAAGGTACCGTTGTGCATTGAGTCTGCGTGGGTTTCAACACGATGGCGCTCCTGCACACAATACTTGTAATGTTAGGGAACACTTAAATCTTGCATATACCAATCGTTGGGTAGGACAAGGAGTTACTAACTATTGGCCACCGCGTTTGCCCGACTTCAACTCCCTGAATTACTTCTTGTGGGGTTATATGAAACAAAATGTGTATAACACATTGAAGCAAACAAATTTAAGTCAACTAATTTTTGTAGTTAGTTTAACAATCTACAAGCGATTCAGTGAATATAGTTTCGTTTAGAACGACTAAAAAATACTTGATTAAATGCTTTACTTTTCAAAACAACAGAGTTGGTTGTATCAACCAAATCACTTTTCTCAGTGTGTGCGTTTGCTTCAGAGATTATCAAACTGCGGTTGTCAGATTGACATAATACCGTTAATTTTCAACATTTTGTTCAAAATGTTAGGAACTCTTTAAGATATAGGTAGTAATTTTAGATATCCTGCAAAGGACATGAAAGATACTATTCTACACTGTAACAGGCCGCCCTGTAGTAAATCATAGTTATTAATTTAAAGTATGTTTTTCCTGTTATATGCTAAGTTTAATTGTGTCGGGTAGTAGCGAGTTACATACGTGAAGACGTTCGCATCAGGTGGATACGGCAGTTTATTGTGGGGTGCGCGGATCGACAGATGCAAACGAAGGGGGAGTTGAAGTTAAACGTTCACCCGGTAAAGACGTCGGACGATTTTAGTGGGGTTTCGGTCGAGGTAAATTTGCAATAGTAATGCAAATCATGCGTGCTTTATAGTTGAATAAGGATTACACGTGTGTTATCAGTATAGTATAACTAAAATGAATACTTAGAGTTGGTTTTCAGTATTTAACAATCGTTTATCGTGAAACATGCATCAAAGTGAGAAACATTATCCTACACAAACGCGAGTTTACGACGGTAGTCAGCTGAATTACAACGGGGTGTTGTTTGCACTCCTTAATTAGATTGAAGAGCGAGTGCTGCGCTGTTAACTTCGGCGCGTGGAGCTGAAGTAAGCCGGCTCATCGTGGGATTTTGTGAACGTTCATCACGCCAAAGGGTGAGTGAAATAAACTTGTGCTTTTTATTGCGTTTGATTTAAACAAGTTATTATCATAACATTATTTAGGGTTCATGGTTTATTGTAATACGCGGCTAGTATTAGATTATTATTTGATATAAGATTATTTCTTGTGTTATCAAGGAAGAGTTTATTAAATTGGGCAGTTGTGCTTTGACTGGAATTCGTGTTTTAAATCAATTACTAGTGTTGTATGAGAATCCGATAAGTAGAATATTATTTAATATTTATGAACTAAATATTTGGCGCCCTGGGATTACTTAGATTGGTTAATGTTTCTCATTAATCCGGTATAAAGAAAGAAGTCTTATAGCTCGGAGGTGGGGCAGAGCCCCGACCTGTTACAACTGATAAGATACATTTCCAAGAAAAAAAATACATGTGATATAACTTAAAGATGATGACGGTACAGACATGTACTATATATTAAATTAAACATCACTAAAGCAAATAGTTTAGGCGTTTTCATCTGATTAGTGAAATATTTATAGTTTTCAATTATTGTGTTTCTTTCATAAGTAACTTCCATACTGAATACGTTAAATGTAAGATTTTCGTAAGTAACACATCCGTATCTTTTCAAACGTTCACTTCGTATATGCATAGTGCTCGATGGAATTATTCGTAAGTTGACAACGTATCTGTGAAATGATATTGTTCATCTTCAGTTCTCTTCCTAGGTTCTACCTTTGCATCTGTTTAAAATGGAACTTCTGCTAGCTGCCCCTTTGGTATAAACCTAATGATGCAATTTGGTTTCAGATCGATATTGCTAGCTTTTGTGCACGGCGGTAATGCTTTGTGATTCTATACGTGTCTATGGTTTATTCGTTATTTGCCTTCGTTTTTTCTGCTGGTATTACTTTGTGGCGTGTAGTGCTACTTTACATGTCGTAAGTAATCTTTGTAGATCGTCTCGGTTGTTTAGGTTATTTGATTGTTTTTCAATTAAAATTTCTCTGCCAATATCCTCTTGAAAAGTTTTCGACGGTAGCATCGCTTTTCTTACCTCAAATTTAATTCTACAGTGCTTTCGTGTGAAGTAGCCTTAGTAAGGTAGTATAGTATTAATGTTTTTATAGTAGATTCAGTGCTCCGATTCCCACATGGCTCGCTTCGATGTTGCTGCCGTGATAACTGCTGACATCTGTAAATGGTTTCTTATCAAGTTGGATCTTTGAAGGTAAGGTGCCTATAGTGAACGTCACGTAATTGTCGTGTTTTTTTCTTCGTAACAGTTTCCGAGGTTAATTGGCTCTACCAGAGTCAGCAGCGGTCACATATTTAATGTTTGTATCGATACTGTTGGCGTGGTGGTTTATTTCTACTTTTGTTTGTTTCAGTATGACGTTTGCGGTCAAAATAAAATTCGCCAGTTCCACGAGAAGAGCAGATTACTTCTAATATTACTAATTATCCTAAATGGAAAAATTGACACGCACAGAGTGCCTGCGTCTGGTACTCTCGACCTTAACGGATCGAAGATTATTACCACGCAAGTGTATTGATTGAACAAGAACTAGAACAAGAAATCTCTTAGTTCATTGCGTAAAGATAAACTGAATCGAGGGGTTTCGTAGTATTTAGCTTATTAGGATCGAATTAGAGTTCAATCATAGCTAGTAAGTTAAATCGATATTCTTCACTAAATTAAAATATAGAAAATTTATAATGCGTACGAAGATTCGTAAATATTAAATTGGCTGGTATCGTAATTTGGAATAATTTTTGAGAATTTAAGATTTTTGAATTTGTCATCTCAATTGACCGTTGTACATTTAACAGTGTATACGTCACCAACTGTCGAGATCTGACGTTGTATATACAAAAAGCAAGAAACTTCAACAAAGTGTTAAAAATGATATGGCTTAATTTATTAACACTAAAATACCAGCTTTGCTCCTAATGTGATGTCTTTTAAACTTTCTGATTCGTTCTTAATACAAAGGTTCTCGGTATTGGTAAATATCTACTTACACAGGATTATATAAAACTTCGTTCACTGCGTCGTAAATCTTGTCAGCCGTAAGCTCCCAATGGTTAAGTTGAACGGCGAGACCTCGTTTTACTAGTCGCGTCGCTATTGTGTATTGATCAATTAGGAAAGGTATTGCTACAAGTGGTACTCCATTGTATATAGCTTCTTGGAAACTAAATCCACCACATTGACTTATAAACAGCTTTAAATTAGGATGTCCTGTAAAAAAGTTAAATTATAAGTCGACAAATATTTAAAAAACACATTTTGTACGAAATGGGGAAGTACAATAATTGAATATGTGCGTTTCGGTAGTTTGTACGTCTTTTGGTTTTGGAAAAGTTAGAAGTAAAGTTTCATTTGAATTAAATCACTGTTGCGGGAATTTTAAAACGCATTACTTTGGTGTTATCTACTTTCTGAAAAATTTAAGTATCCTAAAAAAGGCTTAGCTATCGTGACTTTATTAGGTTAAACTATTTTAATCTAGAAATTCCCCTAGCTCATTTTACCGGTGTCTATAACCCCAGACTATCATGAATTTGAAACAATAGATCAGTTCTTATAGTTAAGTTGTTGAGTTGTGAAATTTTGTATATAAATATCATTGAAAAACAAGATCGAAGAAAACATTGTGTGAAAGAAACAATGTAACATATAAATTTTCCTGCAAATTTATTGGTTGACGGTACCGCTGTGCATCTATTATTTTAGTCTTTATTGAACAACGTTTATATTATTCATTCATTCGATATTACGTATATAATAACCAATAAACTAAAAGGCACACTACAATTTTAATTACAATTACAATCTACTACATATCACATTGTCCTTACAGATAACATGTTTACAAACCTATTCGCGTGATCCTACGTTTTGTAATATCTAAGATTTTCAAGTTGTTCCGATTCGTGACAGATAGTCCCTTTTCGTTTCCTCGTTGAACAGAAAGGTCGCTTGGTGTGTTTTAAACAAACACTCAAGATGTTCAGGGAAATTAAATTTTCCTGGCAGAGACGCCGTAATAAAGGCACAGTATTCTAAAAGTTGTCCGTGACAACATGTGAATAAGTGTAGTGTACAAACTCTTCTTGGCGACGGTTTGTTTAAACGTGTAATCATATTTAAAATTAATTATGCAATTTATTACAGTGCAACTCCGATGATTTCGATAACTCAGATAACTCCGATAACTCCGACAAATTGATAATTCCGATGTAATTCTACGTGATTTTGATGCAACTTTAGGTTATCTTAAACATATTCTAATTGGTCTGGTTCAAGCAAATTTTATGGAACTCGTTTAATATATAAATGCGTAAGCAATTTGTTGGACATATGGTGGTTTTCGCTATGCAGCTACACCTGGCGTATTTAGCCGATGCTCGTCATGTCATTTGAAGGTTAAAGGTCGTTGCCGCTGTGGGTAAGAACGTTAAAAATTTTAAGATAAGCCTGCCGTAATAAAGTTTATTACGTAATATACGTATGTAATGAATTCCTTTTTGAAGCTTGTAATTACCTCAGGTTGTTGTATACAATTCATTATGGCTCGTGCGAATAATTTTGTTAATTAATTTGCTAAAAGCTTGTTTTGTTAAAATGTAAAGTTACAATGAGTATAACAATTTTTGTTGTTAATGGTGTGTACAACCTTAGAAATTGTACCTCACCGGTTGTATGTAGAGGATAGCAACACGTGCTGACAAACAATCATGATAATTACCTTGTTTACCATAATTTGAAATACCAACATGCTGATTTACTAGAGCCTAAGTCCTGTATAATAAAGTTTGAACTTAGAATAATTTATTAATTGATAATATTTGTCAAGTTAAGTAAATTCTTTTAAAGAACTGTAAAGTCTCAGTAGCGCTACCCCAGACTATAGATTATGAAAATAATGTCCAAAAGTCAAATATCTAATTCAAGAAACTAAATTCATAACAATTTTATTTTTATTTAGAACACTTATAATTTAAAATGTTCATTACTTGTCTTATAAAAGAATATAGAATTATTTTTGACTTCAGTTCATTACTCAGTAATTATTAAATTTCTCCAAAGTTTGTTAGGTATTTATAAGGTTAAACTTACCCGAAGGTGTATCACGATATAGTGGAAACTAATTGAAACTAAATCGAAGATTACATGCTCATACTGGTTCGTAAGATATATAGGGTATCTATGTTGGTAGTAAATATGTTTTAGAGCCGCCCTAGTCATCGTTAGTTCATCGAAGAAGGCGACCAGATGTAAGTATCATATTTGTGACAATCAAACTTTGTATTTAAAGTGGTTAATAATAACCTAGGTTCCAAATTTTCCCTTTAAGCAAATTGATTTAGTCAGTTGCTTTATAAAAAATTTAGGTAACGTCCATTATCTTGTTTTTTTCAACTTTAATAAACCCACTGACCCAATCTCATGCGACCGTGGGTCAAAAACTCAGTTAGCTAAAAGTCGTAAGAATTTTCTTTTACTAAAAGTCAATTTCCATCCTAACCTTACCCTGGGCTTGTTACAGTTACATAAGAATTCTCGATAGGTAAAATAAAAATCTACCACGATTCATTTCATTGTGGATTGGATTTAATATACATAACAACAAATAGTACTGAATGGAAGGAAATTTGCACTTTTCTACCGTACCCGTGTTTGGGAGGTGATAATCCATACTGTCAGCAGAATTTAATTTAATTGACACACGGCGTACTATATAGGCACGTCTTAAAGACTTCTGTAAACGATGCTTCCAGAGGAAAGTGTAATTTATATGGAAGGATTGTACAGAACTTAGCAGGATGTTAATGTCATAGCAAGAGCAATAGAATTTGGCTTTTAAATAGGATATACTGCAATCAAATCTCTACATTATAACTAGCATTACAATCACAGTTACAATTAGAATTTAACTTCAGAACAAGCATCGTGATCAAAGCTCGATCAGAAATAACTTGCAACATCTATGACTTAAATTTAAATTGTCCCAGATTACTCTAACGCATACTAGAATTGTGATAACCATATTTTAGAGGTTTCCTACTGTGCTTTAAGTAACTCTTAGATGTAAAGCTTTTTGACCCGTCAACTAAAATTCATCCAGATGGTGTAACGCCGCGGGGACTACCAATTATCTTTTGTGTACAAACGACTCGCTACGCTCTGATGTAATTAACTCTGGCCACAGCCAGACCCATCGACGCTACAATATCATAACATATTCCAATGGAACATTTTCCTGATTTTATGCTCTAGCAATCTAAGCAGTTTTCATTCGAATACAATCTAGATGCAACGCCTAAGATAAGCGAAATTAGGTGGCGCTCAACACGATTAATAAATTGGACAGTATTTCCCGACAACAGTAAGAGCAATGCACAGCACAAGATAATAGTTTTTATGAACTTTCTGTATCTGGACATTGCATGAGTACAGCAAAGATAGGGACACTACATGCGCATTAAGTTAATTACAGTCTTAAGATATTCATTAGAGCATTCTTTAAATGGTTTTTTAAAAGTAATCTAGTTCCTTAACTACTTCTTCACTACTTTGTCCTGCCTGACATTTCAAATCAAAAAACTTCCAAAACTATTAAAAGACGCACTGATCACTTAATTTGTTACGTTCACTTCCTGCCTTTCCTAAGTTAGCATTTCTTAAGTAAAAAATCCCTTTACCCACTCTCTGTTACGCCTACGTTTAATTATTGACTCTAGTACATATATCATATTTGGCTCTTTTTAGCTATTTCTAAATTTTTACCGTCATAGATAACATATTTTAATCTATTCAATCCATTCAATAAAATATATCTGGTTTGCCATTCACAGTATAATCTTTGCCTAAACATCTGTTTAAAATTTGGGTCTTCAAGGATAGGTTGATATCGTTTAAAGTCCAGTTTTGATAATATTAACGAACTCGCAATGTACTTATTGAGTATCGCTATCATACTCTCCTCTAAACAGAATATTAAGTAAGTTTTCGTTTTGTTGACGAGCTCGATAGGTACTTTGATTTTAGATCCAAAGTAGATTTGTATTAAATGTTGATTGTTTGGTGTTTGAAAAATATAGTACTTTTCTCAGCTAAGTGAGTTAAGGTTCGTGGCTGGGAGCGGTACTTTTTAAAAAGACATTTCCAACTTTTTAACACATTTATTTATTTATACAGAAATTAATTGGAATTTTCACAATCTTGAAATATTATTCTAAGTCCGAAATTAATTAATTAATTGTACAAAAATGAGTAATTTCGGTTTTAGGCGGTCTTTCACATTTGGGATCATTGCATGTACCCTTCTGCCGGTTAGGCTTTGATTCCAAAGTGTCTGCCATTCTACAAGTATATAGTTCTTTATTTCCATCTTTGTCGTGGGCAGTTGGTTTGTGCTTAAGATGCGTTGTAGTTGTTGACTGTTACTGTGTGTGAGATAGTACATTGTTGCTCGCTGTTTCACTACTAGGTTTAAGACATCATGTGCAGTAGTCCGCAGTAGTCACATAAGTCCCCGTCAGCCCCAGTAAAACACTTCGTTGTGTACTGTTAATTTTTTTGTCTAGGTTTGATTGTATTAAGGCGATGTCCCAAGGCGTTCGCCGCATATGATGCTATAGCCTGAGAACACGGTTGAGATAAAGCCTTACTCACTTAAGTGGTATTTTATAAGTCCGTTGGGCCAGCGCTGCGATATTCTGCAATGCCGAAGTTGCACTTGCAAACACGGTGTTTAATGTGTTAAATAATTTTGTTTTTCGTCTAATGTGAAGCCCAGGTATTTTGTGTTATGTGTTCGACTTATATTTATACCTTCTAGTTTGATGGTGGGGTCTCTTTCGGGGTTCCCTTCATTACAAGAGATGTAATTTTTTGTGGTGTTAAGGTCATATTGTTGGGTGTACACAAACTTTGTGTTTCGGTTAGGGCGATGTTAGCCCTATGTTCGATTTCCCTTCTGGAATTGCCTTCTATCACCAGCAAGATGTCGTCAACGTATGCAATCGTCGACAACACCTCACCAACAGTGTCGAGTTTTTTCAGGAGTTTATCCAATACAATATTTCGAAATAGTGGTCCGCATACGGAGCCCTACGGGTTACGTATATGTTCCTGCAGTAGGAATGAAGGAATGGTACCGCTGTTGTTGGACAGTTAATTGTCACACGTTTGGTAAAAAGTGATGGCCACCAAAGGTTATTAAATGCGCCTTCTATGTTCGTTAATATAATAGGACGTATTTTTGGAGTGATTGCTTGGTGGTTTGCTTTATGGCATCCTCAGTGGGTTTGTTTTCTGCGAAGCCGTATTATCTTGGGTGCACTCCTGTGATTTGTCTGTGGTCCTGCATTCATCTACATAGTAGTTTTTCGTACGTTTTTCCTAGGGTCTTCAAAAGGCATATGGGTAGGTAAGAGCTTAGTTGTTTGGAGTCTTTACTTTTCCCTTTAGGAATAATCACGACATTCACCTTCTTCCATATGTTCAGAAAATCAGCTTGTCGTATGCATTCATTGTATAGTGTTGTTAGCGTCGGTGTTAATTTATCGTGTAGCGCTACGCCAATATCCGCAAGGATTCCATCCGGTCTGGGTGTTTTCTTGCTCTTCTATTAGCATAGTGTGCGTCTCACTTAATCTTCTGTGAAAGAATCAAAGTTGTCATCTTGTCTGTTCCTGGGTCGGTTACCTACGTTGTTTCTGTCAATTATTCCTTGTTATCTGAGTCGTTGTCTCTGAGTGTAGTTTCGAACGTTGTCATCAGGCAAAAGTGTTTGTAATAGTAGTGTCGCAGTTAGTTCCCCCCAGTCTTTTGTGTGTGTATGTATCGTCTTGTTTTATTAATGTCGAATAAGTCACCAGTGGTTTGATTTTACCCTGAGTTATTTTATAAAATATCCTCCAGGCGTCCGTTTGTAACTATATTTCCACGAATAATTCCCACAATGTCCTTTCCATGTCAGTGTGGGCGGTTTGTGCTTCATTTGTTTAGGTTTACTGTCCATAGCGAGTCTTTTGTATGTGTCTTTCCATTAACGTTTTGTGGTTAGAATAGCTATCCAATCTTAGCATTAACCATTTCTTGATTAAGTTTCAATAATAATTCATATACTAGTTCCAGAACTAATACAATTATGTGTATAGAACTACATAAATTTATATCATTTGTTTTACCTTATATTTAGTCTGCAGGTACTTTAATTTGCACTTGAATACTGAGGTTAGACCGACAAGTATCAAAATTCCTGATACAAGTTCCTTATTCGCGTTCTTTAGTGGTATTTATCACTTTCTGATTTTGCACGAAACCACAAGTTGCTAGCTAGTCAACGAGAACGATATTCCATTTAGGAAAATTTACACCGATACCCGACGTTTGCTATTGTAGTACCCAAAAAAACAACCTAAACATGTGGATAATTTTGACACTTAAGAATTTATGTTCAAATCAGTACTAAGGATTATTTTTTGCATTACCTAATCCAAAAATTATAATAATAAAAATCTGTTTTTTTAGGAACGCAGTCATTACATAATATGATATTTATTTTAATTTAACGCAGTTTTGGGACCAATCACTTATAAAACTGGTGTGTAATATTGTTTAAATCAGAATCAGTATACGTAAATTTATGAAAAGAACAAGCTTCTGCACTTACCTAATATATCCTTCTGCGGCATCCAGCTCACGGGCACAACATTACTGGGAAATTTTACAGTATCGTTCCCGCTATACTTCCAAATAACAGTTTGTTTTAACCTTCCAAAGGCAGCTAACAATACATTGGCATCAAACGAATCAGAAACCACATTTGTTCCAAACGAAACCAAAATTACACCATGCTCAGCTTCATCAAAAATTATCTTCAGATGCTGCAATCATTTGTTTACTTAAAAATAATATCTTAAATGAAGTTATACCTCTGGTAATTTTTCGGCTGGTTTAATGTGCAAACCCCCGCATGGTATAATATTAGGAGGCAAGCTGATCGCATAATCTAAAATCGGATCCATATTGGTTAGAACAAGACTTGCGTTCTTCTCAACGTCGTCAAAGTCCCGAATGTTTTGACCAAACCTTTTTTGAGCTAATCTGTATTCTCTAGGTTTTGCGACGTAGTGGTAGTAGAAATACTCAAAGTGTAAGTACATAAAATTCAGGACGCGTTGTGTAAATATCATTTCGTCGCTATACCGTGTTGACATGTAAGGCATATAGGAGCTGTATATGTGACTACCAAATGATCTAGGCATCAGAAGCGGTAGTAAAAACATTGCAACTAGTGGAGGATTGTTAAATTTCTCTACTAGTGGATACATGCACTGACCTAAAGTTGTATCGTATACTATTAAATCAAATGCATTTGAGGGATATTCGAGAAGTGTTTGAAGACTTGGACTGCGAAAGTCGTATTCACAAACTACTCGAGGATATTCGTGTACCATTTCTATAGCTTCTAAGACGGTCTTACTTGCTACTCCTTTCATATCAAATGATTTTGATAAATGCTCATATACACCTGCAACAAAATATTTATGAAATTATTATTAATAACGGAACTGTAATGCAATATAAGCGAATTACATAAGGAATTTGTTTGAACACAACGAAGCTATTGACTTTATAAGTCCTGACCCCCAAGGCCGCCCCGATGCATGACCGTGTGCAAATGATTCGATGATGCTTAGCCCATGGAAATTGAATTTGCTAGAAACCAATCTAATGGGTTAAGTTAAATGAAAAAAAAAATAAATAGACCTATTGAGATACGGTCATGTCCATACACAATACAATAAATTCAATACGAGACAGTATATACCACTATAGGAAAAGAAATATTAAAAACTATAGAATAAATATAATAAAGCCTTTTATCATAAATGCCCTTACAAGTATACCAACCCAACAGCATACCCTTATCCATTTCTGACTTCAGAAAAGGTGGCGTATTTTGCGACGTTACCACTTTTATTCGGGCCAGTGGCGGCGTTAGGCGTTGGCGACGTCGGCGACCGCCGACGGCCTCGCGCCCAAGAGGGCCTCGCAAAAAAAGGCAGAAGTTGATTAGTTGACCAAAAAATATTTGTTATCGTAGAACGAACGCCAGCATTCTGCAATATTTTTAAATGTAGGATTAAACCCTTATATAAAAGCAAGTATTTCTTCTTGCAAAGGCAAGCAATGCATCACACTAACAGACCCTGTTGACTACCTGTTCCGGCAGGGAGAAGAATTTAATGCACCCAGTGGTTACGATAAGTCCATTGTTAAAAGGCCTTTCATTTCAAAGAGCATTTGAAAATACATGTTCAATTTACATTTATTATATCCCATAACTATTAGTAACTTATGTGAGATATAATTGTAAATAAACCCTACTTCGTGGTTTTGCGATTGACGCTTTTGTAGAAAATGAATCTTCAAAATGATTTTTTGGCCAAAATGAATAAATTCAGACTAAAAGCTATTTAGGTATTGTTTGATGTCTTCTCAGGTTGACAAGCTCAGTCATTGTAAGCCAAATGTTTCTCAGAAGTTCCTATTAGAATTCTATTTAGTTGAGTACGTACTTTGTAATAATAGTCTAAGGTTTAACATTTAACAATGCAGTAAAGATGATTTAAACAAGTTTAATACAAATATAGTATAGTGTTTAAAGTACGGGTACGTATTAGGTCGATACCCCCTCCCTTTGTATACAATTACAGGCAAAACTAAACCACCCTCCTTTGTCCGTCTTAAACTGTATGCGTAAATTGTTACGGACGTTCAGTTGTTGTTTATACGTAAAGTGTGTAGTTAAATTACTCTTAGTATGAAGTTATAACCAACGACTAAAGTAACGCGTAGTTAAAATAAAGATAAAGAATCTATAATTGTTGGTATTTCTGATTATAAATACTAAAATCTTCTGTGCTAATATTGTTTGGATTACATGCATACATTTTACATTGGGTATGATGTGAATTACATGTGTTAGTTTAATTTTTTGTATAATTAATTATTAAGTTACTTCCTCTATTTTAAGTCAGTTATATATAATATTCAATGCTTTTTGCATTTAATCTGCGCTGGTATAAGCGTGTTTGCCTTTTATATTTGATATCGTCATTATAATGTCAGAAGGGCCTTCTAGAGACAGATATATAGGTTTGGAAATGGGAATCTGGTGCGTCAAAAAGTAAAAGAAAAGTTGAAAAGGCTCTGTCCAACCAAACCATGAGTTCCAGTGTGATGAAATTTCTTAAGAAACCATCAGGAACGGTCGGTACTACAGTAACATTAAAGTCTGATGACTCTCTTGTACAAGTTTCTGAACCAACTTCAGATCCAGAGTTGGCAGAATCTACAGTTATTCAAGTCTCTGAACCCAGTAACAGTAAAGAGTTAGACGGTGACGACAACATTCGTGACTCAATGATTCAAAAACAAGCACCCCATTTCACAGCGTTGTTTATGGATTCTGATCCGGGGAAGTGGTTATTTCCAATAACGGACTCGCAGCGTCATGACTTAATTTAAAACGGTCCTCACCAATACCTAGAGACGTCTGACGAAAGTTATCCCAGAGACGATATTAATAGATTTTTTTCTAAATTCCACTTTAATCGAAAATTGAGTAATGGGGAAAACCAACATCGCAGGTGGTTAATTTACTCTATATCTGAAGATAAAGTTTATTGCTTTCCATGTAAACTTTTTTCCCATTTGCAAACACAGATGGTAAAAGAAGGATGTTGCAACTGGAAAGACTTGAGTCGAATATTGCAAAGACATGAACAAAGTCATGGACACATGGTGTGCATGATTAAATGGATTGAATTTTATAAAGGAATTAAACACGGAAAAACAATAGATGCAGAAAACGAGACTGGTTAAAGAATCGCAAAAGTATTGGTACAACTCGTTTGAAAAGTTGATTGATATATTTAACTACTTGGCTTCACATAATCTGGTATTTAGAGCTCATTGAGAATCTCTTAATTTTAATTTAAGTAATAGCGATAATAGTGGCAATTTTATAGACCTATTTAAATTGTTATCCAAATATAATCTGACACTACGGGAACACCTGCAACGCATTAATAAAAAACAGCTTAATCAACATTATTTGAGTCACAATATTCAAAACGAATTAATTGCATTAATGTCTAAATTAGTTGTTGGTGAGATTATACAAAGAGTCAAACAAGCAAAATACTACGCGTTTATGCTTGATTGCACCAGGGATGCCAGCCGTGTTGAACAAATGTCGATAACATTAAGATTTTGAAATTCTTCAACTGGAGCGATAGAGGAGCACTTTGTTGGGTTTATTGCCGTCGCAGAGACAACAGGAGAATATTTAACAAATTCAATATTACAAGAACTAGAAATAAATGGTTTAGATATCCAAAATTGTCGAGGGCAGGGATACGATAATGGCGCTAATATGGCCGGCATTAACAAAGGAGTTAAAACTAGAATCCTTAACATTAATCCAAGAGCGTTTTTCACGCCTTGTGGATGTCACAGTTGGAATTTACTGTTGATAAATGCAAGTAATTTTTCTATAATTGCGAAAACGTTTTTGGCTGTATCAATAAAATATACCTTCTATTTACGAGATCAAGCAAGCGTTGGGGTCTCCTTAAAACCAAATTAAAATTAACATTAAAATCCCTATCTGAAACAAGATGGGAGAGTAGAATGGAAGCAGATAAACTGATATTGTTGCAATTTGATGATGTTGTCGATTGTGTAAATGACCTGAAAAACGAAACCGAAGATTCCGAAACTCTAAGTGACTGTGAAGCTGTACTCAACGAAATGTTAACTTTTGAGTTTATTGTTGCAATACACGTTTGGTATGAGATTTTACTGCGCGTGAACAATTTAAGTAAATTATGGCAATCGGTTCAAGTTAACTTGAAGATCGTTGTTGATACTTTACGTTTGCTATATAACTGTATTCAAGAATATCGTGATACAGGATTTGAAAAAAGCGTTGCAGAAGCCAGATTGTTTGTGGAAAAAAGTAGTTATGAGATTTCGTCTCAATTTAAAGAAAAAAGATTGGCCAAAAAGAAAAGAATGTTCTCGTATGAAAATATTGATGAACCAATACAATCTGCTGAAATGCAGTACAAAATTGACTTTTTTTAATAAGATGTTAGATGCTATCATAGTCGACACCGAATGCCGATTCAAATTGCTCCATAATTATTTTGAACCATTTGGCTTTATTTTTGATTAAATTATTTAAAATCTATACCAAAAGAAGACCTTCTTAAACATTGTTATGATTTAGCTGCAATACTTTGGGATGGCGAAAACAGCGACATTCAGCCTTTCGAACTATGTGAAGAACTTCTGATTTTACAATCGAATTCACTAATAGACGCTATCAAAGATGTCAAACAACTTATACAGTACATTTTAAAAAATAATTTGCAATAAGTATACCCAAATGTTTACATAACAATCTGAATTATGCTTACAGTTCCGGTCACTACAGCTTCTGCTGAGAGAAGCTTCTCAAAGTTAAAATTAATTAAGACCTACTTACGAAGTACTATGGGCCAAGAGAGACCATTTGCGTTGTCAATTTTATCGATTGAATCAAAAATAGCGGTTGGTCTAAATTATGATACAATATTGAAAAAGTTTAGTGAAACTAAAAGCAAAAAGTTCGTATATTATAATTTGTGTTTGGTTGTGTAATTCGTCTATTTGTGTTCGGTCGTCTTAAAACTATTTAATGTTAAATTTGCGCTTAGAACAAGAGTCAGGTGCTTCAACACTTCGAGCTCTACGCCACTTCAAAAGTGTTAGCTTCACTATCCATATAACAATGCTTCGATAATAATATGATCCACTAGACTAAAGCTCTTAATGTTTCGTGTCAATTAATCTCAACGGATAAAAATGTTGCAGTGAAATTTGTATGTCAAATACCATGAGTAAAATTAGAATTTCATCAGAGACCTTTTTTGTGCAACTAGCCGTCTATGGATAATGGATATTTCCTCACCTCGTTATTTTCAAGTAAGTCCTTAATCATAATTTACAATTTTAAAAAAAAATTGTTTGGTTGTACTTCATTCATGTATCTTACCTTCTACTACGTACAGTTAATTTGCTTTTTGAGTTCTAATTAACCGCCACAGTTTGATTAGCTTAGCAACAAAGTACTTATATATACCTAGTATGTATTGGTATAATTCAGGTCATTAAACGTTTTGTTTTGGGCTCTGAGAAATGTTAGGGGCATCGAAAAACTTATGTCGCCGACACCCACGTTTGGTCTAGCGCCGCCACTGGTTCGGGCCATATATTTATATTAAAAATTATTCAAATAGGTAATATTAGTGATTCATTATTGTCGTTTGTTGTCATATTTTGAGCAAAAAATAGATGATAGTAAACCATTTATGCCTTTGACTGCAGTTCGCGAGATAATTTAATTATTTGCTTCAATTTGTAGTTTATTATTTCTAATTCAGCGTATAGCAGCCGCATTAAATATCAATCTGTCCACAGTAGTCGTTGTGTCACAGGCAGTTAAAACAATCAACCATTCATTCCAAGAAAAGAGTTCACAAAAACTAACTACAGAAGTTTGTAATGTAATTTACAGACTTATGAACATTTTATTTTTATTTATTTATTTATTTTTTCCAACGTTTCAGTAGTCTGCTACCTGAAATTTAAGCAGACCTGGCTTCCCCACAGAAAGTAACCATCATGTGTTATGTGTGTGTATGTGTGGGGGTGGTTGTGTGTATGTGTGTTGTGTGTGATGTTGGTCCGTGTTACGTTTCGCCTCTAGGACCAGGGCCATCGGCAGCCGGATATCCCAGTCGTCAAGGAAGAACGCACAACGGACATTGCCTTGTCAGTCCGGACCATCGGCAGCCGGAAATTCAGATGTTGAAAAGGCAATAGAAGCGTGTGTTTAGGTGTGTGTGTGTGTGTGTGTGTGTGTGTGTGTATGTGTGTGTGTGTGTGTGATAGAGAGAGAAAGTGAGAGAGAGTTGTGTGTATGTGTGTTGTGTGTGATGTTGGTATCCGTGTTACGTTCCCCCTTTAGGACCAGGACCATCAGAAGCCGGATATCCCAATCTTCAAAGAGGAACGCTCGACGCATGTTGCTTTATCAGTTTGTACCATCGGCAGTCGGAAATCCAGATGTTGAAAAGGCAATGTAAGTGTGTGAATGGTGTCTTGTGTTTGCACAGTGCATAAAAGGTGTTTTTTGTGTTTGTGTGTGAAGTGTGTTTGAAATGTTAATTTGTGTTTATGTTTGCCCAGGTTACTAAAAGGTTGGATTGAATTAGTACATGTACATGTTTGAACTTATACTATTACATAAATAAAAATTTAGGTTCTTTCAGAGGAAAAGATTTGTTTGCTGTATTGTTTGCCTCGGGTATGTGTAAGTTCTTAAAATTTAGCGTTTGTTAAAAAGAAAAGAAATTCCCTATCCTACTACTTAAAATTAACTTATACTACTACTGTTGGTTATTATTTGTGAGAGACAGGGTTGCTAATATGTAGAAGCATGCAATTTCTACATATTAGGGGGTTGGATCGTTTCAAAGTCGGGTTAATGGTTTGATCTTGTTGCTTCTGGTCGTCAAGAGCAGAGCTCTTGGAATTCCAGGAGATCGGTCTCCGGTCTCCGGGGCAGAGCTTCGGTCCAAGGAGAGGTGGTACTTTTATGTCTCTGTCCGGGTAGTTTTGTGTGTGTCTTTTATCCGTCAAGATAACGTTGGTGGATGAGTGCCGTGGTTTTTTGTGTGAGTGCATTTAAGTGTGGAAAGAGGTTTTCGTTCCAAATCATCTGGATTTATGAACATACTAATTAAGTTTGGTAATTTTTTATATTCTGTATCATAAATAATTTAGAAGAGTACATTTTTCTAAGTGCATTGCTGCATAATGCCATACACGGGATCGGACAACTCGCCGCCGTCGACTAGCCGCCATCATCTCGCCGCGGGGACAATTCGTCGCCGTCATTTCGCCGCGAGAACAACTGGCCCCCGTCAAGTCGTCGCCGTCATCTTGTCGCCGCTATTTTGCTGCAGGAAGAACTCGCCGACGGGACAACTCGGTGCCGGGACAACTCGCCGCCGGGACAACTTGCCGCCGGACCACTTGTTGATGGGAAACCAATTCTAGGTTATTTATCTTTACATTACGGTGTTATAAATTTCTTGTCAATTAGTGTACATTAAGTACAGTATTGCCCGAAATAAACAGTACTGAAACTAAGTTGGCGGTGTTTTTATGCGTGCGCTGTCACACTCAAGTTAGCTAGTATAGACCTGTCAAGTAAACCTCAAACAAGTAATTAGTAGGGCCTAATTGTTAAAAATGGTGTTAAGTACAGAGGAGACAGTGTTTCTGGTAGAGCATTATTTTCGTTCATACGGAATCGGCCGACGTAATGGTGCAAGTTTGCTATACGTGTCTGATCAATTCACACAAAGGTTTAATAAACGTTCTCCAAGTAATGCTGTAATTTTGAAGGTTATTGAAAAGTTTAGAAATACAGGTAGTGTATTGTGCCAACGAAAAGGAAACTCAGGGGCGTCCCAGGACAGTTAACAACAACAATAACCATGAACGTGTTTTGAGCAAATCTTAGAAAATCCGAAAGTCAGCTAGGCAAGGACAGCGTTACAACTTGATTTAAAAGAACTTCCTTTCAAAGAATCCTGAAGGAGCTGGGTACATTTTCGTATGTGATTCAGGTACATCAACAACTACATCCTCGGGATTATCGCAGTAGAGTGGAATATTGCGCCAGAATTCTCGCGTTACAGTATGAAAACCTGAATTTTTGAAAAATGTTTGGTTTTCAGACGAAGCACATTTTCACTTGTCAGGCTATGTGAATCGTCGCACAAATCGATTTCTGGGCTTTGCCAGACCCGATGAGGTTCAAGAGGTTCCTTTACATAGTGAAAAAGTGAGTGTCTGGTGTGCTGTTTCCGGACACGGAATCATTGGTCCGTACTTTATCGAAGAGAATGGTAGGCAAGTCACACTTAATCAACAGAGGTACAGACAAATTTTAACACGATTTATCCCTGATCTACGTCAATTCTGTCGTGCACGTAACTTGGCATTTCGAAACCAATTTTTTCAGCAGGACGGGGCAACTTGCCATACTGCTGCCGCAATTCGTCAATTTCTTCAAGAACATTTTCCAAGCAAATTCATATTACGATTTACTGACTTCCCTTATCCTTCACATTCTCCAGACCTCACACCTCCAGACGCATACATTTGGGGCATGGCTAAAAATGCCGTTTTCAAACGGGCACCACAAACCATCGATGAATTAAAGGATGCCGTTAGAGTCTTCTTCGCAGCCCTGAGACAACCCTTATTCAATAACATGACCAGAAACTTAGAACATCGTTATGAAGTCTGTCTCGAACGAGGAGGTGCACATTTAGAACATATAATAAAGTGTCAATAATATGTATTTTTTAAATATACAAAACAATTACAATTTCAGTACTGTTTATTTCGGGCAATACTGTACTAGTTATTCTAGTAAAATAGTAAAGGTTTTTAAATTCTTTACTCGATTAATTTCGCAGATTGGAGCAATATGTTGTTCTGAGTTATTTTAAAATACAAAAAAATGTATTGCTTGATGAGAGAAATGCACGTGCTTAGGGTAGCTCGTTCGACGTTCATAAAGGCAGTGTAAAACGTAACTGAGTGGTTGTTGATCTATGGCAGAACTGACGAACGGGCAGGTATGTATGTACTGTCAAGTTGAGTATTGCTTAGTTCAAGGGTAAGCACTAAGCACAACGTTTCACACGGCAACAAACACCGGGTTAATGCCCTAATTGAAAAATATATGTGTTAGTCCCCTATAAACAGGAGTTTATAATAGTTGTCACTATGACTACACAGTAAAGTTGTATTTTAAATAATAACAAGCTAACTAGAAACTTTTCTAAAAGGAAAATTGAGATGTACACAGTTAATTTCAGTGTTGGCTGTTTAGTTTTAGAAGGTTTTTTGCATAGAAACATTCGAGTCATGGAAGCAAGAAATGTAATCTTGCAGCGCAACAAAAATAAATTTGTGAGTGAAGGTTTCATTTATGTGTTAGATACACGTTCTAAAGATTATTCTACGGAATTCTGGCAATGCTAACGAAGAGGGCAGTACAAAGGCAGAGTTCATGTTCGGGAAGGACATGTCATTCATTTGGTTAATGTCCACATTCATGCGGCAAATGCAGCTAAAATCAAAGCTGATAAGGTAACCAGTGCTATCAAGCGTCGAGCTGCGTCGACTTTAGAAAGTACGTCGCAAGTGCTCAATTCTTGTACGGAAGATTTCGCTTGTCAAGGAGCATTACCTAAGCAAGATGCTCTGAAGAAAATCGTGAGAAGAAAACGCAGCGATTATTTCCGCTCCGTCCAATCCAAACGATTTAACAACGCTAGTGATCACGGACGCACATAAAATCATTAAATTATACGGAGGGGTTGAAGAAAAGTTTTTACTATTTGACAGTGGCTCAGGCCCGAAAGAATTTTAATTTTTGGTAAGGAAGGAAATCTCGTCACTTTTAAAGATTGCGATGACGTATTTATGGATGGTACTTTTAAAATATCGTCACCGTTATTTTGCTAAGTGTTTGTTGTTCTTGTTAAGAAACATGGTGGAGTACACCCAATATTGTATGTAGTGTTGCCAACAAACAGCGTACTACATGCGAAAATTTATTTCGTGCAATTAAGGCTCTACAACCTGAACTGGTACCTATTTCAATTTCATGCGATTTTGAGCTTGCCATTTTTAATAGTATTTCAGATGTATTTCCGAACACGCATATAAATAGGTGCTTTATCCACTTTGCGCAGAATATGAGAAAACATCTGTATTCGTTGGGTCTAATGAACAATTACAACACAAATGTAGAATTTGCTTTGCTTGCTAGAATGATAACTGGCTAGCATTTGTAACAGTAGAAGATATCGATGAAACGGTTGATGTACTGTAACATGTCACTTTGTCTGAGGCTTATTACCATGTTCCACCTAAATAACCTTTCAGATTCACTATGGTTATTTAGTTCTGATTTGAGTTTGTTTTATTACATACATTTGTAATGTTTTAAAATAAATAAGTTTTATTTTTCTGAAACAATTTCTGTTTTATTCAACAAGTTTGAATAATTTCATTTCTTTTTAAAATACACAAAACGCATATAAATACATATTTATATAGTATTAATTTTGTTTTGCGGTTATGTTACCACATGCATAACTTATATGGATTCGAATTCTGTCATTTCAATTTATAACTCCAGTCTTATTTATCGCTTCTGGCCTTATCTTGCGTTCACCTGTTTATTGACCGGCTGTTAAATTGTTCATTTGATTCTCTGATTTTCAATGATTCAGCAGTAATTTTGTCTGTCGTAAATTTCCAATTATGGACCAATTTAAGGTATGTTTTTTAAAATGTATTTAATAGTTCCTTATAAAATAAGTTTATAGGATTTCTCTATGAAGCATTCTCTTCACGCTGTACTGCAGAAACCAATTTTAATTGAGAAGATGGTGAGATGCAAACAGATTTAATTTCTGTTTGTCGTTGAAACACGCCGCCATTATATATCTAATACTAACTATTTTAGGATCGATCTTCGGGATACCTGTTTTAATAATTAAATCCAGTATTATACAATTCAAGGTGCCGGCGTAATTATCCAAATTTATAAATCTAATTTTACTTCCTACCTAAAAAATTTTGGATCAAATACCTGCAAAGAAGTTTTACATCTATAATTTGGAATGCAATTTTGGTGTACGTTTCTTTACTTTTAAACAAATGATGATATTGGTCATAAGTTTGTTTCCTGAAGGAGAAGCGATTTCTGATAGCTTTTTGGTGAGAAGATCTTGTGATTCTACTTCAAGAACTCCGTTGTTTGTTACCTGATAAGAAATAAGAAAATATAACATATGTTACTAAATCGTTATCTTACACACACAGGTATGTTCTATTTCTGTTCTAATTTGACACACCTGTCAAAGAAGCTAAAATATTCTCTTTAAATTATAGTTTGCTTTATTAGACTGCTGATAAAAAGAAATATAATTAAAAATGCAAAATTATTATAACGCTATTATCTAAACTACATGTATTGAATCTCTTAAATGTTAGTAAAATTTAAATTAGAAGTTTAAGCTTTGTCAGGCAAAAGATTCATGAAATTTTTCGTCGTAAATTACATTATCTATTGGATGTTTTATGTAAACAATTAATTGATGCATACAAATATTTTGTTAATTGTTGTTTTATGTATCTTTAGAGTGTTATAGCATTTTATTAAAAAATTGAAAATTGTTGCAGTGACAGCTTATGCTTTAAATTTTTTTGCAATAGTTTCAATAATTATCAAATGTTAAAAATTAACATTGTATAGCGAGTTATGAATTTGTTTTACGTTACAAATGGAATCCAGAATTTATTTACAGTTTTGTATATTTTTTATAGTAGCAGTTGTACTGCATTGGAACTAGAATCTCGTATAATCATTATACGTTGGTACCTTGTTTCTTTCAAGTGTTTTAGTTTTTTTACAGTGTATCTTTATCTTTCTTTTCAGCCGTGTTTTCAAATAGTCTATTTAACAACCCTGATGATTTTAAGTCTCATGTTATTCTCCGCAACGCATAAGGGTCAATATTGTATTTAAAAACTTACTTTTAGGGCTAATATATTACTGACGGTGGCTTTTAGTTAGGATGACAGAGCCAAACTGTGTTGCCAAAAAGAATTATTAATGCTCGCGGACTAGTCTCGGGGTCTATCCCTGCGGAGGCATGAGATGGGGGGGGGGGTCTTTTCTATTACTCAACCTGTCTTTATACAATTTAGGGCGCCACTATTTCAATTACCTAACAAAAAATAATCTTCTTAAGGAAAGACACAGATAAACCTTAAGGGAATTTACTTATGCCTGAAGATAGATATTCAAAAACATAACTGTATTTCTTTTACACTTAATCATTGCAACCAGAATTGGATAAAACACTGTTTCTCTTGTTAGATTTTCAGAAATAAAACTATTACAATAGTTTGCAGATATGTAATAAAATTATTGGCTTTTCTTTTATATACAAAAAAAAATAAAGACAAAATCATAAATATAATTGCATGAAGTGGAACGGTTTTAGCAATGTTAAATCGACAAACTAGCAGTTCTTAATGGGTGAAGCCCATCATAAAAAAATATCTCATTTATTAAGCGAATGCTTCAAGCAAGGATCTTTGTTTTCGGCCCATAAGGTTTGTTATAGATCAAACTTAAATCTTTATAACATCTGAGTAGCGTTTCAATAAAAGTCAAGGATTAGCTTATCATACAATTTGTTAGCAGAACATACGTTTGACTTGTTTAAGTAAACATGTAACTCCAGATGTTTATCTGGCAGATGTTAAACTAAGTTGTGCCCTAAACGACTATTTAAAATTAACGAATAATAACAAAAAAATCTAGCCAGATCATCTGCCATATTCTAAATAAATTGTAATTTATTTTAACAGAAAAGCTTTCGAATTCTATACTCAAACATACTAAAACTATTTTAAATCAGTAGGCAAATTATCTTATATGTACTAAATGAAGCATAAATTATTTTAATAAGAAAGCTTTTATATTTTAGTATTTGAAAATATGCTACAAATTTTAAATCGTTTAACAAGAAAGCTTTTATATATTTAATTATCGGAAATGTATTGAAATTTTAAATCGTTTAGGTAATTATTTATCCTCGACAACGTTACACAATGAATTTGCTTCTTGCTTGGATTGATTTTTGTTACAACAAATAACAGCGTACTCACCGTAGGGAAAGTGTTTACAAAAACTTACAACACCTGCGAAATGCAGCCACGTGCCAATACCGCTACATTATCAACGGATGGGATGCCATCTCCAAAGCTTGGCCTATTTCCATATATCACTAAACTATGCAAATCAATTCCTGAAATCCATTATGTATTTATTAAAGGTGAAACTGCTTGCTAAAAATTCAAACAAATTATTGACGATAAAGACGCCATATTGTCACGCTTACGAACCGTTCTATAAATCGCGTCCACTTCGCTGCTTGGTTTTAACAACAATCTTTTCTAATCACAGACCAGGCAACATGCCTTTCCCGAGAATGGAATTTCTTTCAATTCATCATGGTGAGGAAATTTTCCTACTACGCTTATTAAACTAGTCGTCTTATCTAACTACATGCTCGTACAAGGATCATGTAAGTACATCTAGCAAGCGCCTAGTGCTTCACGCGCATGACGACACGGATCGATAATCACGTGGACTAATATTATTACGCCTTGATTGTGGCATTCCACATAACATATGTCAACTTTGAAATTGCCTATATGTAAAATGTTACACTGCCTCTCTCCGAAAAGAAAAAAATGAGAGGTTAACAAAATTAAAATAACCAAAACCGAAACATTTTTTTTATACGGTTCAAGTAGACAAAGAACCAAGCTTAACTTAAAATATGACTTGACTTCAAAAAAAAAAAATGTAAGAAATTAAATTAGGGGGTGTACTGGACAATAATTGATTCACACCAAAAATTTCTCAATTGAGCGCTACGGTAACTGCGCGTACCACACGTCCATGAGGAGTCATAATTGGGAATACACGTTCGGGAAATGTCAACTAAGTATGTCCAACACTCAAAAGTTAAAAAAGTAGAGTGACATAAAATGCAAGTCAAGGATACTTGTACAAATACAAAAAAATTTAAAGAAAATGCCCAAATTTATACCGATAAATGCTGATACTAATATCAAAAAAGAATTTACAGTATTTTTTTAATCCTACTAATATTGACTTTATACCGAAATCTATTTACATAATTACAACTATATTTGTCAGCTCCACTAAACAAAGAAACTTCAAAGTGCTGAAGAATACTGGAATATTGAGGTCAGAATTACCAATCAGAACGGAACTCTGCCTGATGAAATTTAAATCACTCAACTCTGTGATCATGGAGTCTCTCCTAGACATCACCACAGAATACCAACCATATAATAAAGCCTTCAACTTCCTAAAAATTCAACTTGACAGTAATTCAAGTAAAACACCACTCTAAACCACTCGTACACTATATTATTATACAGTCTTTATATCCGAACAGGATATAGTAAAAGCCAAAATGAAATAAGTTCAAACAAACCAAACATGTTGGTCTACAATCATTTTTCAACCAAACTTGGTTTGGTTAATGAGATGGTCTAGTCTGTCGGTCGGTCTGTCGGTCGGTCTGTCTGTCTGTCCGTTGCACGGTTCCCGTGATGTTACAAGACATATAATATATGATTCTTATCCAGTTTTTTACGCTGAATACGAATACGCTATTCACTTTTCGATATTTCAATTATTAATCAAGATATTCGACTTTAAATACGAATTTTTACACATTACTATTTATTATTTTCGCGTACAATTAAATTTCAAATATTTAACACAAAGGTAAGTAATATTTGTTGAACTTAATGTCTAAGTTTGGTTGTGAGCCGTACATGCGGCTTAGATTCTTTTATTTATTTTAAGATTGCCTACTGGCAAGTAGTCAATAAAGAATTTTATCAGAACTAGCAAAAATAAAAGTATACCCACAAATAGGAATTCCTCATCTATACTGTACATACTATATCAAATAACTATGAACAAAAATAAAAACTAATATTTACACAAGTAAATTATTGTAAAGCAGCTTATTTAAAGAGGACATGCTAACCAAAGAAACACACTCTAAGATTTATAAAACGCAAGCTAAAAAAACGCGTGCACTCAAATGCACTCTTTCACCACGAAGATGTCCCTACTTAACTTAACATCTCCACCATCACTAAGGTAATATCACATCGAAAGAAAGAAACAGGATTGAACTACTAGAAAACGAAAAGGCGATCTAAAGTGTTTCCTTACAAACTATCTTTTAAAATAATAAAGCGAAAACATACTAGTTACCATCAAAAATATTCTATAGGGCCTAAAAGAAATTCCTTAACTAGAACAAACAGTAAATAGGCAAAAAGGTTTCTTACTTCTAATCAAAACATCAAGAGCATTGCTTAACCTTCCGAAGCATCATTTGGATCCAAAGTAGAAAAGGGCTTCAAATCTTTAACATGCCATGTACCGGCTTTTGATCCATCTACATTACTCAAATCATATACCACACCTGAGCACTTTTTTTTGACAACGCTCAACACAAACTTTGGTGCAAGTTTAGCTGTAAACTTATCACCTGCGCTAGAGAGTACTTTGTTCACTCTCCACACTTTATCACCAACTTTAAAAGATATGTCTCGCCTTCTCAAATTATATTGTTTACTTGAACGTTTATAGGCTAAACGTAATTTTGTACGAACATCTTTGAATATCTTAAGTAGACCTAGACGATCTGAAACATACGAAGGACGACTATCAGGAACGACTTCAATATCTCCCTCAGGAGTAACATCATTACCAAAAAAGTTACCACTTACTGGGACATGTCTTCCGCAAACTAAAAAATTTAGGGAATAAGTTGTAGAGTCATGTTAAGCGGAGTTTATCGCATATTGAATATGTGGTAGCTCAAGATCCCACGAGTCATGCTCGTCAACATATGAACGGATAGCGGTACCAACAGTTCTATTAAACCTTTCTACGAAATTACACTTGGGGAATATACAGCAGTATACCAAATCTTTTGAACTTCATATCTGTCACATAGAGATTTGAAATTTTTTACAGACAACTGAGGATCATTGTCACAAATAATAAATTGTTGAACTCCATAAGTAACGAAAACTTTTTATTCTAAGAAACGTACAATGAGATGCGCTTTGGCATTTCTTAAGGGTTGCAATATGGTGAATTTCAAAAACCAAACGAGCAACCATTTATGTCCTGCCTTGGAACGAGGGAATGGACCCATAAGATCCAGAGCAATAGTCTGAAACGGGAACCTCACTGGTTTCTCCTTTCCCATCATACACTGAGAAAAGGATTTTGTTGCTTCAACTGAAAATTAGTTGATTCAAATAGAATTTTGGTTTGTATATAAACAATGATCTATATGCATTAAATAGAACATAATAAAATGTTGGAAAACCGATTTTGAAGCAAACAAACCTAAATTTGCACCACAATAATTATGGCATTTACTCAAATCGCTATTAATGTAACTTGAATGTTAGGTATCGTTACTTCAATTGCTTGTAGGTTTGATTTGAATTATTTAATACTTTTATCAAATAAACTGTTATGTTAAATCAACACGTTGAATATCCCACTTACATATAAAAATCATTGAAGCAAATACTTGAAAGGGTTTGTAGCATTAAAACAAACTATTCAAATTTTTCAACTAACCAAAAAGCGTCATTGGTTTAACTAACCCATATGTTGAGTAGATAATAATTATTAAGGTAAGTGGCTAATAAGGGTTCAAATAATAACATTTTTGGTTTAATCAAACTTTTATTGTGTTCACTTAAAACATTTAGCTGTCAAATCAATCATTTCGTTGCGTTGTACATTGTTTAGATATAGAATTAGTTTAAACATCCAAGGTAGTTTGATTCAATATCCAGCTTGATCGATTCTGATTTAATGCAATTATTTTAATCAAATTTTTTTAATACAACTTGGCGATCAACAAATGAGTTTGTTCATCCCTAACAGATTTTTAAAAAATATTGATTTAAAATAACTTCATTCAGTCACATTATCAAGTTGTATATTGAATCAAATCTAACCTTGAATGTTACATTAACCCTAGTTCATCCTGCATATATTTCAGTTTAGCTTCCACTTCAATTTTATAAAACTGACACTGATTATTGAAAGTTTGTTTATTCCTTGTGGTTGCCATTGGTTTTGAAGTTAAACGTTCGCTTATATAGTTGAATGCTAAAACAACTGCATTTAGTTAAGGACAATTGAAACCAATTTATATGAAGGTACTTACGTATTTTTAGACGAAGAGATTTTGTTTAAACATAGTACAGCATACTAAATTTATCTTCCATGTATTTTTACAGTGAGTTGAAATACTATAATGGAAACTAACACAATAAACAATGCGAAGTAACGCTTGAAGCCATGTTGACGTGTCGCTGTCGAACGTTAGCAGTATATTAAAGATATAATGTCGCGCGCTGAACATTCAATACGCAACATCGGAGATGTACTAAATAGCGTTGCATTCAACAAATAACCCGACGTTTGATGTGGCAATCGTAGTTTATTTAAATCAACAAGCTAGAGTACGTTTGTTTCAATGTTCAGTTTGTCACAAAACGTGTTCATTTGACACTTTTTTCAGCATTCATTTAACTAAAATAGATTTTTTTCAACATTAATGTAGTATTGGACTAAAATATGAAATTTGTTGACAATATTAGTTTGTATTAAATACGACTGATGTTGAATGAAATTCACTTTTGCATTCGTTTATTAATCAACTGTTATTATGCATTCAAACAAACAAATTTAAGTCAAATAATTTTTGATGTTAGTTTAACCATCTGCAAGCGGTTCAGTTAATATAGTTTCGTTTAGAACGACTAAAAAATACTTGATCAAATGCTTTACTCTTCAAAACAACAGAATTGGTTGTATCAACCAAATCACTTTTCTCAGTGTACCCAATCTATCTACACTACTGATTTCCTTAAAAGAATTTACAAGCTGGGCTTCTAATTTCTGAGCATCCGAAAGGTCATCTAAGTCAAGCAAATAATCTTTACATTTTAACGGTACTGAAGAATGTCCTATATACGACAATTGACTTCCTATTTCACCCTGTACATACCAAGAATTATTCTTAAAATCAGCTATAAGTCCAATTGGTTTCGCAAAATCGCTCCCAAAAATAAATGCATGAGGCAAAGAAGGTACTACTAGGGCATTAAAGACACGGCACTGGGTTCCTATACAGATTGGCAGATCAACTACTCCTACCACAGGCTTTAAGGCTCCATCCGCAGTAGATACTCCTTTTCTATCAGAACGAAATATCTTCACCTTCAGCTCTTCTATTAAAGAGATGGCAAGGAATCTAACTATCGATGTAGTGCATCCAGAATCCAGCAGACCAGTGATGTCTCTACCAAACAACTTATCCATAACATATGGACGATTATCAGAGGGCTTCTCCACAAACAAAGAATCAGTTTTTGGAGCATCGGACGTGTAACAAAATTGTTTAACTACTTTAAGCCAATCTAACCATTCTTCATTACAAAAATATTCTTTCTGGTTACACAACATAACTGCAGCCTTTTGAAACGAGGCAGGATGTCGGCTACGCAACATCGGCTTTCTTACTAGTTTTTTGAGCAGGATGTACAGGAATTTAATGTGACACCTTTGTGACCACAACGATAACAAAAGATTCTCTTCATACCTCTACAACTTGTAAACATATGACCAGGACGGGATCAGTTCCAACAGATAGGACTTTTTTTATTCCATGTTTTTTGAGAATTAACAGATACAGGACTAGAAATATTTATGTCAAGAACTTGTACTTGTGGAGGGGACTTATTTTTATACTCTTGGCTTGTAGATGCCGAAAAATTACGATTCAAAACTGGACGTTTATAAACATATTGTGGCTTGGGATTAAAATTACTTTTACTCAAATTATTTTTATTAGGATTATTTGACATGGCAGAAAGTGATTTTTGTTTTAATAAGGAGGCCTCCACCAGTTTCTTACACAATTTTCTCAAAGTAGATATGCTATCTATTACAGACAAAGCGAGTTGTGAAATTAAATCTGGCAATAAATTTTTTCTTATAATCCTAACTTTTGTAGTTTCTGCCGGGACTTGTGGTAATCTACAAAACAAACTCTCCATATGAGCAATAAATAATACAACTGGTTGATCCTTCTGCTGTCTACTTGATTTTATATCTTCCCATATTTCATCCTCACAATGAGCAGGTAAAAAATCTTCCTTTAGCCGACACACTAGAGAACTCCAATCAGTCAATGAATTTCTCACACTTGTAAACCAAAGGAGTCCTTCTTTTTCAAAAAACTCAACTGAACCATTAAATAAATCTACCTCTGACACCTTACTAGACTGAGCCAATTCATTTACTCTATCTAAAAATATGTACAGCTCCTAAGGATCTCCACTAAATTTTACGGACCAAGAATTAAAAGGTATTGGCGGCGAAAGATACGTTACTGTGTGCATAGGCACGCTGACTGTTATGGAACATGCATTAATTGTTTCATTATGGGAAGTGGATTCTAAAGTTATATCCACTTTATCATATAACTCAGTCTCTAAAATAATGACAGTAGCTATTGTTTCATTTTTAAATGTGATAGCCTCTTCAGGATTTTCTAAAGGAATTTGCATTCTCTTAACGCGACCAGACAAATTAGTCAACCTCGAATGAACTCTCTTAAAAACAGAATCTGAAGTATTTCCTTCAAATTCAGGCAAAATATTTTTATCGACTCTATAGTGGCATTAATTTCGGCACATTCCACAGAAAATTCTACTGTATATTCTGAGAGATCAATTAAATAACCTGATTTTCCAACTTCTTTAGCCAACAAACGACCTAGAATTTTTCTCTTCTTATAGAAACAGACCTAGTACTTCTTATACCATGAATATTTAATTCATATTCCAGTTCCTCTTTCTATAAGTATACAATCTGATAAACGTCTGCCATTTTTAGATTCACTACCAAAAAAGGTTTGATTAATCCTTACAAAAATTAAAGTTCAGTCGCGACTACAAATAAATTCATCAACATCGACAAAATATACTAGCTCAAAAATGACTACGATAATAAAGAATTTAATACTTCAGGCTTAACTAAGATTATTTCAGTAAATGTGAACTAACAAAAACAAGTTTAATTATTTGAGCGACAGTGAAATTAGTCGAACAACAGTAAAATTTAGTCGCGCCCCATGCTTCGGGCGACAGTGTATTTAAAATTTACTTTTTGGCTAATATATTACTGAGGGTGGCTTTTAATTAGGACGATATAGAGCCAAACTGTGTTGCCAAAAAGAATTATTTATGGTCGCGGACTAGTCTCGGGGTCTATCCCAGCGGAGGCATGAGATGGGGGGGGGGTCTTTTCTATTACTCAACCTGTCTTTGTACAATTTAGGGCGCCACTATTTCAATTACATAAACAAAAAATAATCTTCTTAAGGAAAGACGCAGATAAAGACGCATGAAGTGGAACGGTTTTAGCAATGTTAAATCGACAAATTAGCAGTTCTTAATGGGCGAAGCCCATCATAAAAAAAATATCTCATTACATTAAGCGAATGCTTCAAGCAAGGATCTTGGTTTTCGGCTCACGAGGTTTGTTATAGATCAAACTTGAATCTTTATAACATCTGAGTAGCTTTTCAATAAAAGTCAAGGATTAGCTTATCATACAATTTGTTTGCAGAACATACGTTTGACTTGTTTAAGTAAACATGTAACTCCAGATGTTTATCTGGCAGATGTTAAACTAAGTTGTGCCCTAAACGACTATTTAAAATTAACGAATAATAACAAAAAAATCTAGCCAGATCATTTGCCATATTCTAAATAAATGGTAATTTATTTTAACAGGAAAGCTTTTGAATTCTATATTCAAAAATACTAAAACTATTTTAAATCAGTACGCAAATTATCTTATATGTACTAAATGAAGCATCATTTATTTTAATAAGAAAGCTTTTATATTTTAGTATTTGAAAATATGCTACAAATTTTAAATCGTTTAACAAGAAATCTTTTATATATTTAATTATCGGAAATGTATTGAAATTTTAAATCGTTTAGGTAATTATTTATCCTCCAAGTCGACAACGTTACACAATGAATTTGCTTCTTGCTTGGATTGATGTTTGTTACAACAAATAAAAGCGTACTCACCGTAGGAAAGGTGCTTACAAAAACTTACAACACCTGCGAATTGCAGCCACGTGCCAATGCCGCTACATTCTCAACGGATGGGATACCATCTCCAACGCTTGACCGACTTCCATATACTACAAAACTATACAAATTCAATTCCTGAAATCCATTATGTATTTATTAAAGGTGAAACTACTTGCTAAAAATTCAAACAAATTATTGACGATAAAGACGCCATATTGTAACGCTTACGAACTGTTCTATAAATCGCGTCCACTTCGCTGCTTGTTTTTAACAACAATCTTTTCTAATCACAGACCAGGCAACATGCCTTTCCCAAGAATGGAATTTCTTTCAATTCAACATGGTGTGGAAATTTTCCTACCACGCTTATTAAACTAGTCGTCTTATCTGACTACATGCTCGTACAAGAATCATGTAAGTACATCTGGCAAGCGCCTAGAGCTTCACGCGCATGACGACACGGATCGATAATCACGTTGACATAACATATATCAACTTTGAAATTGCCTATATGTAAAATGTTACAATGTTAGCAGAGCCAGAGTGTGTTCCACATTCTGCGTGTTTGTATTTTTCGCCCACCAGAAAAAAAGTTACAGTACTTGGAGATATTCCAGAAGATCTACGTCCGCTTTGAGATTTGGATAAAAGATAAATACGTTAGACGTCCTAACAGACGCGGCAAAAGACATCGTTGTCCATTATTTGCAGCGAAACATGCATCGTCTATAATAGGACTAAAAATGCCCAAGACCGAACCAACAACTTCGCCGTAGCCGCCCATCGTCGGCTACAAGTTGAGCTGGGAATTAATCATCCGACTATCTAGAAGTTTATAGATGCTTTGCAAAGAATACTGCACGGAAGAGATTTATTTTACGAACAATTGATAGCTGGACATAATCCACCACTAAAATTAAAACGTTGCAGAGACGCAGATGCGAGAATTTTACTCATCGTAAATAATTACGACCGACGAGATATCATCGAGTAATTGAAGCAGCTCGCCCATAATTTTGAAATGGGACAAGAATTTGCAGTTGCTAACGCTGCGTGTGAGTGCGTGTGTATGTGCGCGCGTGTGCATGTGTGTGTGTGCGTGTGCGTGGGAATGTGGGTGTGGGTGTGCGTGTGTGTTTCAATGTGCGTGCGCGTTTGCGAGCGCGTGCACGTGCGCGTGCTCGTATTCGTATACGTGCGCGTACGCGTGTGCGCGCGCACGTGTGTGGGTGTGCGTGTGTGTGTAATAATATAAAAGTACACAAAAATATTTTGGTTCTAAGAATTTTATTTATTTAGAAAATTTCTGCAACTATAAATTTTTCAGCAACAACAATTTATAAGGTATCAGTATTAAGTAAGCGCACAATGAATATGGAGAACTGGAACACCGTTCTTTTTTCTTTTCTTTAAGAATAAAACCATTTATAGTTGTTAAAATAATCTTTCTTGATGTTTTGATCAGTAAGGACTTTAGTTTGTTGGGGGCTAGGTGAGACTAAACAGTCATAAGAAGGTCTTAGGTAAATAAAGCGCTGCAGGCTTTTGACGCAAATTTTGTAATTATAACAATATTTTTAGCGTTTTCTGAACACCCGTTTGACAGGGAAGGGGGCGCTAATCCCCAAGTCCCCTGCTAGTTTTGTCTATGGTTTCGATCCATGACCTGTGAATTTACTTCGGCCAAATTTACGACAGGAATACTGGAAGCACTTTATTTCTTTGCTACAATTATGGATACAGTTGTAGAATACAGCAAGAATAGCAATGGTCCAAGCTTCATCGTTTAATTATAAGATAAAATATGTTACTGAGTAATTGCCATTGTTCATACGTATTTCATAGCTACATCAAGAAGAATGTTTGAAGGAAGTATTTATGTTACTCTGCTCTTTGGAATTTCTGATAATATTACCGAAGAATTATAAACACGGTTTAAATCAAATCGTCCATTTTTAATGAAGCACAGAAATAGAAAGTATTAATTGCAAAACCAGATTTACTTTTATGAAATGTGTTTTATCTAATTTGGAAGTAAAAATTGACAATAGCCAAAAATACCAAGATATTTATTCAGAACAATACTTTACCATTGGTTCAGAAACGGAACGTCTAACCTCATCTTTTTAAATACGACGGCCAGTTCACGGGCGGTGAGTTGTGCCCGCGGCGGAGATAAAGAAACTTTTAAAGCAAAAGTTTGATCGATTTAGAAAGCAAATGAGATCGAGAAAACGTTGAATGGGGGTAAGAAAAATTTAAATGAGAGCATCAGTGAGAAATTAAATATATACTTTTTAAATCATTGATGGTAGCAAAAAAATGCGATGGTAATATGTCTGAACGTTAGAAGAGTAAATCTGCATAATAATAAACAATATAATTATCCACTGTCAATGGATAGTATTTTAGCGAGATTCGGTAATAAGAATGTTTTTTCAAAGATAGATTTGGAAAAAAATTTTTTAGTGAGGAGGTATATAAGATTCTCGGTAGATGGATGTATTTACTAGTTTAAAGATGTCGAAGTAAACATCCACTGACCGACGGTTTCGGCTTTATTAAGCCTCCTCAGAGTGAAATAGTCTCCAAGAACCCTATGAAGTAATCGAAGCTATTATTCTGGTATAATTTCGAAACAATCTCTGTACTATGGCAAAAGTAAATAAAACCGCCAATTTTGCTGTAACATTCCGCAAATCTCAAATGGCCACACGTACTTGTATAGCCATCTATAGGATTTACTATGTAGTTTCGATTCAATTTTTGTACTTCCACGCTTAGTAGTGTTGATGTTTATCACCTGATGGCGGTTTTATTTACTTTTGCCATAAAACAGAGATTGTTTCGAAATTATACCAGAATAATAGCTTCGATTACTTCATAGGGTTCTTGGAGACTATTTCACTCTGAGGAGGCTTAATAAAGCCGAAACCGTCGGTCAGTGGATGTTTCCTCCCCTATGAAGTAATAAGCTAATGTTTTGTTAATGGCTATATAACTACCAGCCCGATTTGTATTCGTCAATAGGCTCTATTATTTTCATAGAGTTTGTTTACAGATACATCTTATTATATATATATATATATATATATATATATATATATATATATATAAAATGTTCGCTTATAAAATTTAAATTCAATCCAAACTTGTTCCATATGAGGAATTTGTAAGACGTGGAGTTAATTCATTTTCCAGTTACATCTAGTATACAATACTCCTTCAAAATTATGACAACCTTTTCTCAAAATTTTATAACCAGGAATATAAGCTATATTACTAGCGGCAGTTTAATTTAAAAATAGTTCTGTAAACAAAGAATATAAATTTGATAAAATATGTTTTTGTAGTAGATAGAAACGGTTTGCAAGGAACTGCACGTTTATATGTACTACAGCTAAACCGCTCATAGGATTAGCAATTATAAATACGTAATTAAATATAAAACGCAAGACAAGTGCTGTTTACGTGTAGTAAAATCACAAGATGATGGTTACTCTGATGGCTGATTAGTATATTCTCGTCATTAAATTATTGGTAGTTAATCCAGTAATTATAACATAAGCACATTAATCGGCTGAAGATGTTATACTTGCCTATGTTGGGTCGCAGTATTAAACGCAAAATATCATCCTTTATAACTTAATGTCAAAAACATAAATCAAAATCAATTAGTATGTTTTCCTAGCGGGCGCTGTAATATTCTTTTGTAATTGTTTATTGTTCTGATTCTTCTCGTATCGTGTTCCTCTGCGTATATAGATGAGATTGAGGAGGCTGAATTTTGCAAATGCCATTGGCGGCCAAAATAATGTCTTTTTTATGTGCGAAACAGTATAGTGGCTGCAAAGGGGGCCTCTTCAACCTGTGCATTTTCATCCCCATACAACCACGAATACAATACAAAGAGATAAAGCGCAAAATCAAAATACAAAAGTTATAGCACCCGCAAAGGAGAAAACATTCTTTATAAGACTGACAAAAATGGACAGTCTAAATTTTTCAAATGTATTTTAATTTTGGTGTCTGCGTGCATTTTTGCATGTTGGACAAGTTTTTGAAATTTTTTTATGGTGTTGCCGTGCACGCGTAAATGAGAATGGAAACACAGAATTTTTGAAAATGCTCTCAGCAGACAAAATAATTTATTATTTTTTAAGAATGCCTTGTCCTATACGGAACAATATTTTGGCTGCCAAAAGAGCATTTTTCAAAAATTCAATCTGTCCATTCTCATCCACATACACACATAGATATACGATAGAAAAAGGATTACAAAAAAAATGAAATACAAAAGTTATTGGCGAGCTACTTAAATTAAAATTGTACTTTTAGCTTCATATTCAAATATACAGAAACATATACAACACGATAAAGGCAAACGCGCTATCATGTGAACTTATGCTACTATTAAACACGTCCTGATTAACCAATTTGAGCAATTAAATTAGTTATTAAACATGCATATGTGCAAGCTGAATGTTTTAATAACAGGCTCTGCAAGTTCTGTTGATTAAAAATAGAAGTAACATAATAATCAGCCTTAACCTATATGACGCCATCAAGAGACCAAACATTTTCAATTGCAAACTTATCACAAGTAATTTTGTATATCCCTAAACGTTTCTAAATAAATCTTCTTTTAAGATGAGGTCCATGATTTATAACTTTTTATTTCTTATCATCAAATTTGTGTATTTATAGCTAGTAAATTGTATGATTACATAACGAGATTTGCTACTTTTATACGGAGCTCTATAACAGCAGTCAGTATATTCTTGACTAAAAACAACAATAGTTTTTATCTATAAATAGGTATAAGTTTATTTTCCACATTCCCACCATCATTTTCTTGGAGCCCGAATATTCCGACTGTTTCAGCTGCAGTTGGTCTACCTGAGAGTAGAACTTTTTCTGTTATTAGTAATGTGACTGCATTTTCTAGGGGTGAAAACTTGGTTACGAATTTTTATCCACAGTTTATCTATAAGTTTTCTGTAAACTCATTTTCTAAATGAGAATTTACTGCCTCTTTAAATATGTAAATGACATTGGAACACAGCCGCGCCTCTGTGCCAAAAGTGATCAACCCATTAATTTAATCTAAGTAGGCAATAGCATTTTCGCAAATGTACAAATGTACAAAGCCAAAGTGATGAACGCATCGCGTGTGACGTTTTGACTTTCTACATCTTACGTTATTTGGCTTTCTAGAAAGCGCAATTCCTTAACCTGTTGAAATTCTGGTTTTCAATTTTTTATTACGGTTATTGTCTTATTTTTCCTCCTTTATACATATACTGGTATTGTATTTTTAGTTTTGTTGATTTTCATACTGAATCTCCTGTTAGTACTGCTTCCATTTAATTAACAGCGGCTTCTAACTCTTCCTTGCTAGATGCCAGCACATGTATATCATCTGCAAATATAGACACATCAATCTTTTGTCCCTGCATGATAATTCCACATGTCCTCCTGAATTTGAGAGTATCCATTACCTCTTCGATACACAAGTTAAAAATTAGTGGTGATAGCGCATATACCCGTTTCGCCCCTTTCCTATTATGTTCCTCTACGTTCCTGCTCTAATTCTATTACCACTGTTAGCTCTTTGTATATGCTACGTACTATCCGTTTATCCATATACATCAGTACTATTTTTTTATGTATTTCGAACAGTTTTTCTCATTTTACATTGTTGAATACGTTTTCCAGATTGACAAACTCTATATACACGCATTGTCGTTTTTCTATTATTTTTTAACGTATACCCTGTTTCTCCGACATTCATTGGTATGACATGGGGTGTAAACAACCTGACAGCCACCAGATTACCGCAGAATTTAGACATTTGCCGAATCAATAGTATACCCTGTTTCTCAGACATTCATTGGTAATACATGGGGTGTAAACAACCTGACAGCCACCAGGTTACCACAGAACTTAGACATTTGCCGAATCAATAGTTTCCCAATTACTTATTTTGCACAATCAACATTTGTTGAAAATTTTGCAAAACCAACGCCTATAGTTTTTTACAGTAATCATCAGGTTTAAATGCAATTATTTCTTTCAATATTAAGTTTATGTCCTGATAATGATTTGACGCATAACCTCTGTTGCTTTCTATTTGAGCTAACCTGCACATTTCCCTGAAATTTTTATAGCCTTCAGCATTCACTATAGGTGTAGTAATCTAATCTATTCCTTTGTGTCTTAGTTTGTGTCCCATCACCCTATCTTTTCTATTTGTTTTGTTTCCCACATATTTCTTTCTTCCCTACCATTTCTAGTACATATTTGTTCTTAATTTTGTGTGTCCATGATATCTTCATAAATAAGCCTGTAACACCACATTTGAATGACATATCTTCTTCCTGACCGCATCTCCTTCTGTCTACGTTTTGCAGCCGTACAGTGTTGTGCTTCACATATATGCTTTCTGCAATCTTGTCCTTGTTTCTGTGTTTGTTGTCTTCGAGCACAGTAGTTGCTTTTTCTTCTTAATGCATCATGCCTTTGTGCTAATCTTTGTTCTGAATCTTTTCCATTTTACCTGTCTTGCGTTATATGGCTTCCTAAGTAACAAAAATACTTCACCTCTTATAAATTCTGGTTTCCTATTTGTATTCTGGTTTCTGACTTATTTATTCTTTTTTTCATATTAGTATTTAGTTGTATTTTTGTTAATTTTCAAACTATCTTCCTGTTAGTATTTCTTCCATTTTATTAAAAGCTTGTCCCACTGTGTTTTGTCTACGGTCGCTTTCTTAATGGTTAATAGCAACAGGGATTTGTATTTATTTGCAATTTAGAAATCCGAACTACCTATACATTGATGTATGACATACAAAGAAAATATTACAAGTTTTTGAGTGCATAACTACTGCAAATTTCTTTTATCACTTTGGTTTGTAAAGTTGCCGAAAGCATTTCTACGTTGTAGATTTAAATGTTGCGCACTCACGATGAACACGTGGATCCAGTGTTGTGTAGAAAATGATGTCCATCAAACGCTGAATGCTGTGCGACACTTCGTGACGATGTTGTAATTCAGATTTCCATCAGATTCGGTAACTAGCGGCTGGTAGGCGGAGAGCTGACATACAGCAGGGTCCTTGGTTACGTGCTCTAGGAGGTAGTCCTGACGCAGTGTTGGCAGCAAAGGATCATTGGTCCAGCTAGTGGTGGGATCCGGTTCGTAATGTTGTGGAAGTTCACGTCATTGTATTCCTTTAGTTTTTGTTGTCTCAATGAGATAATGTGAAAGAAAATCCCTTGTGCACGAACAGCTTGTCGACTTCAGTCTTGCACTATCTTAAGTTCTCTCCAATAAGTTTTAAGACTGCTTTAAAAAGAGAACAATTAAGAAAAGATTTGCTCTAACATTTGGAGCTCCTTATTATCATTGGTTTATTGTATTGTACGTTCAGACGGTTCTACTATTTACATCGAGTGGTGTCGTACGAGTCTATTATTAGTTAAAGCGCGTATGATATTTATTTGAATGCTGCATGCTTATTGTTGAGTTAGTGATGAGTATGGTCGGTTGCATACTCCTACATACCCGTTTTTTAGTGACTGCGTTAGTCATGACAAAAAGTGATATATTTCTTTTGAAAGTGTACTCTTTTCTCGCTTCCTATAATTGTCATTGGAGGATACCAGTTTGGTCTTCTGGACTAGTGTTGACTATTTCTGAGGGTCGATTCTCGATGTAAGCTGGTTTGACATTGTCGATTGAAACAGCTAAATTCGTTACTCTGTTTGTCGATGATGACCACTTTGTTGTCCATGTAGATGACTTTGTACGGTCCATCATATGTATATTGTTAAGCATTTTTATTATCTCCACAGTGTAGAAAAAAGTGGCTTAAGTTTGTCAACCCTTTGAATATAAAAGTTTGTCTGCTGCTAGGCTTAGTGCATTGGACTGCTTGTAGTCATTGAAAGTGATAACGTAGCTGGTTTGCAAGTGTCTCAGTATGTGCATGTAGGTGTAACGTTTCGCGAAATAAAACCTCTGCAGTTGTTGCGTTTAACTGTTTCCAAGCACTTCTGATTCTGAGTGGGACTAAAGGTAATGCTTCCGTCCATTTGCCTGCCGTGTAGCAAATCAATGTATTTTTTAATCGTCAGTGAAATAGTTCCATCATTACATTTGACTGCGGTGATATGCAATTGTGCGGATTTTTATAAATCTAATCAAGGTTTCTAATTGTTTGAATAGTTGCGATTCAAACTGACGGCCTTGATCTGTTCTGACTCTGGGTAGATATCCGAATCCTGGGTCCACTGGCCTGTGGTGTTTGATCGACAGGATGGCTATTCGCCACAGGCCGTTCCATCGTCAGGTAGCTCGTCTAACAGGACTGACGGATGTGCATCCCCAACGACTTTACTTGTGTACCCATTCCTCGGCGCCCCGCATAGCTGGATAACTCCCTCAAGGTGTCACCGTTCCGCTGCTGACTTTTGATCGCCCGGAGGCGGTGGTAGATAACTGTTGCTGCTTTGGAATCTAGGCAGCAACTGTCCCACCAAGGTCTCTGCTCGTCCACAATATAATGATGTGCAGGTACCTTTTTGTCTATCCTTATTCACAGAACAGACAGCAAACGAAATGAAAGCTTCTCCGTCATTTCATACACAATTCAAGGTAAAACTTTCGTTCCACTGCTATGACCGTTGGGAATTAACCCGTAAAACTTTTCACAAACTTGTAAAGATATGACCACCTGGGAATTAATAAATACAATTTGCACTGCAATATTTTCAATTTCAAACGTTTTAACAACACCGATCAGAGAATCATTAACACCATAATAAAACACTTAAAATTCTTTTCAATAATATTTTGAATGCTCGATCGGATGGTTAATAATATGGCGAAAATTAATACCACCTCCGACTTAATTGAACAATCATTTAAAAATACGTACTGATTCACTACGCATCCGAATATCTTAAACGGACCAATAAAATACGATTAATACGAATTATTAATATCATTTAATTTAGCGACTCCATAGGCTCGTATTTACCATACTCTAGTTGTGCTTAATTAATAAAAAAGCTTGAAAATAAAAGATTAAAGTGGACTGTATATTGATTAAGAGAACGAATAAACTGAATACAACATTACTATGCAACATAACACATGTGCATCGATAAATAAAGGATATTACAATTTGTTATGTGAGGGCGATACAAACCACGATCCGCCATTACCATAACGCAAGTGCATGCAGCACCTTCCTCCTTGTCCAATGTAGGTATGGTTGCTCGTCGCTACCACTATTAATGCTCTTGCTATCGTTTTAGCTTGAATATTGTACAGAGGTATTACCTATAATCATCTAGTAAAGCGGTCGTTGCATGTAAAAATGTATCGGTGTCTCTCTGATACGGGTAATGGTCCGACAATATATATATATATATATATATATATATATATATATATATATATATATTGAAGATAATGCTTTGAAATTTTGTGTTTCTGTAATCACGTGTCCCGTGACGTTGGTTTTTGGCATTGGATTGAACTTCGTGTCCAGATGTGGCAGTCTGATTTGATGCTAGACCAAACGAATTTTTAAGCTACCAGCTTCGTGGTTACCTTTATTCCAGGGTGTGCTAAGTTGTTATGCTTGCAAAGTCTTCCTTTCGTATTTATATTATATCGTGATCAGATATCAACCAAACTTATGAAGTAAGTTAGGTTAATATAATCGCTACGTCGTCGTCGTCGCCGCCGTCGCCGCCGTCGTCGATTGACATATTCCCATAATGATACAATAAATGATTACAAATATGCTATACACTTTTCGATATCTCATTTAGTTTTCGAGATAATCGAATTTATTTGAGAAATGTTAACAGTACAAACTAATATAAACTTTAATGGATATATCCAAATGATTCTTATTATCATTTCGGCTTCAGTATCACATCATATAATTTTTGTGCAAAAGAAGATCAATTAGTTCGCGAGCCTTTAGCTGTAGTTCATTGCGCTGGAAATGGCAAGGATGTGATAGATGGAGATCACTATGAAGCAATCATTCCTAATTCGGCTAAAGATATTCCAACCGTACATCAAACTGACTTATTCGGAGGAATCACAATACCCGAGACTAATCACAGAATATATGTTAACAATTTTAATTATAATTATTCTCTATATTTGTGTTTGTTTGAGTGGTGATGGGAGCTTATATGCATGCATGCTATGACTGGCGTTTAACGCTGCGACATCGAAACTGAGACCATACCGGAATAATGTTTTTTTCGGAATAATTCACGTTCGAAGGTAATTGTTCAACCGTATTCGTAAGCTTACATCAAATTAGTCTTTTAATGTTTTTCTAAAGAGTACGCAGCGTATATTAAATAGCGATACCTTTATAGATTCCTAATCATTTTATAGTACTGAAAACATATATTAGGTATCTTAAAAGTGACTTAGAAATACAAAAACATGAAAGAAACGTAAAAATAGTAAGATTTTTAGGAAAGAAATGTTTGTTTATTAATGGAATCCAAATTAATGGTCTGTGAAAGTGGATATTGTTAAATTCATATAGCAAAGAATATACTAAATTTAAGTTGTTTATTGTTAAGTAGATTAGTTACGTAGCGGCTAAAATTAGCAATCCACCTACATTTCCCCACGAATCGCCTCATTTCACCACTCATTTACATGTAAATTTCCCATAGTCAGGACCGGCAAATGAGCAGTCCTCATTCCTCACACATCTGGCACCAAAAGTTTATGCTCATCGCTACGACGATTTCGATCGTTTCGAGATAGCGACGCATTCAGTCATCACATTCAAATTTCTCATCTAACTCGAGATTACACATGTAGCGATCCTCATTCATCCCCACATGCTGACCACCAACATAGTTTTCTTCGTTAGCAAGCATCTTTCGAAGCGCATAAACCTATCTTAGTCTTCGCGTATACATCACATATTTAGACATTTTCCAGCTACCCGAATCTTTAGGACATTTTTAGATTGCATCATCCCCAGGAGCTACCTAATTTTAAGATTTCTTACCTGTAGCGACTTTTGAGCGTTCTTATAAATTTTCTTAGTCATGCGATACATCTTGTTAGTCTAAAATTTTACACATTTGAATTGCAAACAGATTTGAAATCGGACACGCCCTGCAAGTTATATTTAAAGCTCTCAAACCTTTAAATTTTGCCGTATATATTAACCCCATTTTTAAAACCTTTTCGCCCAAGACAATGCTTTAACCACATAAATAATTAACACGCAAAATTTAATTTATTTCAACTTACAGTTTAATAAATATTACAATTTTACAAAGTATACATTTTTCTGTGCGTAGCCGAAAGTTTAACGTAACAACAAATTATTTGTTTAAATAGACCTTAACAAAATAGATTAATTAAAAGGGAGACCGTTCGTTATAAACATTTATCGAACCTAACAATTGTTTTACCGTCCACGACACCAGGGAGGTAACACATTCATGTAGGGTTTTAAAATGGAATGGTCAACTTTCACGAATCATCGCGTGTTAAAATGACAACTTAAATTTTTTTAAACGTATATCTTTCCAAACAAATGCCGTTTAAATGAATCGCTAAATACAAGTAATTAACAGCAATTAATGCTTACTGCCACCTTAATTAGTCTGTCTATTAGAAATGTTTAAGACTTGTACGATTTTCCGGATTATATGTTGATTCTTTATTGTACGATAAATCGTTCCTTCTGTTCAAACTCGACACTCCATTGCGACGCTGGTTATTTATGCGATACTAGCCTGCAGTTTAAACGCTGCAATCATTTCTACGCCATTTCGTTAGTACGGTACTGATCATTTTATGTTTGTGCTCCTTAAGTCGGCTAGAGTTTCCATTTCAAATTTCATATACACTAATTCGTGGTTTTTCGTACAAGACCCTTTAACATGTGCGTTAACGTTTAGTTATAATACTCTGTATTTCCTGTCGCTGTAGCTATTCGTAACGTATGCAACCAGATTTAATACTTTGCTCGGACGCTAACCCGGCGATTTACCTACGACATTGTTCTGTCCGTTTGAGCTTTCCAGTTAGGAACACCGAAGTTCACTTATAAACGTTTCAGGTACCATTGTACAAAACAAACCCCACTAGCATTGGTAAATTGTAACGAACTACACAAGCTTACTCGCGTACCTGATTTTGTCCTATGAATGCTACCGAATTTCCGAAACGACCGACGCATTGGATTCGGGGGGAACTAAATGTTCACCTCTCGCAACATTTACGCTAGCATGACTGTCGCTCTCGTGGGCGATGCCACCCGAGTCTCCAGTTATACGGACGGTCTTTAAAAATCCAAGGGTGGTAGCACACGCACACAAGTTGTGTGCAAGTCGTGCTAGAAGATGCAATGCTACTATAACCAAAAACACTTTAAACCATTACTAAGAAAATACCAACTTGTTGTCTACAGGATACTTACAACAATTTAATTTTAAATAACTTCTACATCATATTTTAGGAAATGGGGGCTTGAATATTTTCCAAATGAATCACCAAGCGAAAGTATATGCTTAACGGTATTAAATTACCCATTAATTTCCTATTTTACGACCGTGGTTAATTATAGATTGAAATTTAATTTGTGCACGTTCGAGCTTCTCGTAAACTAACATATTTTAAGCAACAATGCGCTGTATAATACATGCATACCCTTCTCTGCGCTACTGCTATTCTTGTAATTGCTAGAAAAGTCACTCTCCTTTTTACTGTTAGGAGTGATGCAAGCACCAATTTTATACTTTCTATAGCACATGCGCACTTTTCGTCTGATAATTATGCTTCTGTAGGCTTTTACACTTTCGCATAGCGGTCGGCCGCATGTAATGATTTCTAGAACCGGTAAGTACTCGATATCGTCCAAATAGAGAATTAGATGCTCGATGTCTGTCAACTTCCAATTCCCTCGTAAAGGTAGCAAATACTCAGTCAATATCCATTATACTTCGACCCGCTCCTGTTCTGATAATTTACAAACATTTTCAACAATGGCGAAATTTTACACCTCAGATCTTTACTGTAATTACACATCCGACCTACGCTAAACTACATACACAACATGAACCAGACCCCTTCCTGGACACGCATCATGTACGTTCATGAACACGATGACCTTTTACGCAGGCGCACAAGCACCATCATCTTCTTGACAATGAGACACCTGACTTTTCGATATAATCTTTTTTATGAGGCTTTACACTTTCTTTTTAAACATCAATACGATTGATAACACTTTGATTATTACGAGACCACCATACGACCGTTCTTTTCAACATCCAGGGCTTCCACACTTCTACGATTTTCCATTTGTAAACAATACGGTTATCGCATTGGATAAACAATTTTTGGATTAGGCAGACTGTAACGCTGCCTTAACCTTAATTTTTCCTTTTATCTAACCTAGGTCCACACTTTGGTTTTTAAATGGAAAAACTCATTAAATGCAATTAGTTTAAATGGCTTTCATAGAAACTCATTAAAGTACATGGAAACTTATGTCTTGTTAGAAATTCTTATCTCGGTCATGTGGTCATGTGGTCATCCCCCTTTTGGTATGTGTTATATGGTCATGTGGTCATGCCCTCAGTTTTATGAACTCATATGGTCATGTGGTCCTTGTATGTGGTTTATGGTCATGTGGTCATGGTCATATGGTCAACGTTCATTAACAAATTCTAATGGACCCCCATTGATATAGTCTTTAATTTTCGTAATTTGTTTAGTAAGACATGTTTAACAACATATTCGACTATTTTCGGTAATATACGCCCCACTCTGTAGGATACATAAGGAACAAATTTTCGTATTCAATTTAGTATTTGACGGTAGCTAGAACGGTAAACATGAGCGTCTCCAAGGTGATTAACGTTTCTCAACTTCTTGGGAATAAAGTGAAACCGACAAATGAGCGATTTGGATTATGGTTGTTGGCAGAAAATATGTGCAACAATAATCTGGTGACAGATATTGGTAATATTTGTTATGTCGAAGGCGAAAAGATGCTGACTGGCGGACTACACACACCAATTACAGAACCATTTTGTGACAATATAATGTTGGTTAAAATTTGCGACCTTTCTGACACCGAACAAGCATCTGCAAACAAACGGATGTTTATCCTAAAAAAAGAAATTTGTGGTGCATTTAACAGCTATCTACGAAGAAAGTTCGACCGATTTGTTTCCGCTAGGCATGGTGTTAAAGCTAAGCTTCCGTTTTCTCTGGAAAGCAGTAACAAGATAGGCCAGAGAGTAAAAGAAATTATCGGAAAAGAAGACCTCGAATGCATTAATAAAAATTCCAAAATCCTATATGTGTTCCATACAAAGTGGAACTAGCAGATGTTGTTGGAAACTTTATTGGAGGAACTACCAGATATATTAGACGAAGTCGAAAAGATTATTTCTATCTTTTGACATGGATGTAACCCAAGATTTTGTACGCGAATTTTAGCAAGATGGAGATGTGTAATTATTTAACTACAAAGCATAACTTTTGCTATAAGGGAGAATACGAAGAAAAGTGTAATATTATAGTTGACAACGATAAAACTGGGGATTGATTGTTTAACATGGCTAACAACCAATGCAAGAATTAAGATTTACAACAAATTTGTGTGCCAGATAACAAGTCCTGGTGTTAATAAACAACTTGGCAATCATATACTAGATTTTTACGTTGTCCAGATGTACGTTTAAGGGAAACATTTGCGTCTACTTTGGCCAAAGAACATGGTATTACGCGATTGAAGCGACAATATACAACTGTGCAATTGGAAGTATGTCAGTGCGGAACGGTTGTATAAACCCTTAAAAGACTGTTTAACCTTATTGGAAGATAGTGTTATACTTCCTAAAGGCGCCAATGTACTGGTACCACTTACCAAAATGTGGAGTAAGCTATCGGACAAGCTACAAAATAGCTGCTGTTTAGTGTATAATAACCTGCTACAGTACGGTATTGGGGAATGGCAATACAAAGAAATTGACAGGCTTGCAAATTGTTGTCCAAAAACCAGAGGAAAGGGAAAATTGATAAAGTATGTGCTGGTTATTATGTTTTAACTATTTACCTGTAAATTATTTGGAGATAGTAGAGGAAGAAGACAACCAAGATAAAATAAAATCTTACACAAGTGCTACATTAAAGCAGGTAGTACATATTTTACACAATCTGCAACACCATATTCTACAATTCCAAAAGAAATAGTAATTTCGGACTTGGGATTGATAGATACGCCTAACATTCGTCCAGAGGTTGTACGACAACGCGTAAATATTGGTAGTAAACTCTATCCGTTTACGCTAAAGGAAATTGCCCCATTATGTATACCATACGCTGTAAGTGGAAGGAAAAGACAACTGGAATTAGAGGAAATGGATGCAAAAGGCGAAAATTGACTACATGGAAAACACTGCGACAATACGCGATCAATACAAAGATGTGTTAGACAAAGAACATCTTATTAGAGAAAATGAGGAAGAATTAAAAGATTATTTTATGTGCCGATGGAGTGACTTAAATACATCCGGGTTCTACAAGTTGTATGCATTTGTGGTTAGTAAAAAAGACTCTTTAGTTATGTAGGCGTTCTTGCGGAAAAGGATGGTACTAAATCCGTATACTTTTAAAAGGTTATTCTAAAACGTATTTATCAAAATGGCAGATAACAAAGAAGAACTAAGGAATGCGGGTTTCGTAACCTTGGCGTACACCACACGCAAAGGGGGTCCGTTAAACATTGTATATTTGCCTAGTAAAGAACCTTTTGGATCATTTAAAACCGAGGGTCTTACAACCTATAACAACCATATATTCCCAAAAGTGGTGGAATGCAACTACGCAACAGTGTGAGGAGAAAAAGGATTTCTCCAATACCGACAAGAAGAAGTCGATTAGCAACAAGATACGTATGCAGGATATAGTGGGAAAGCTGCGATTAAAAGATTGTCACAAGCTGCAAGAATTATACGAAGGAATGGATCTAGTTGTCGGCGGAATCAAAGACTTTAAATATAGAGGCAAACTTCGGTACATTTTACAATTCGAAAACCTAGACGGTTTTTATGTATCAAACTATTGGTTAGAAAAGGAGATAGAAGACTTGGGTGTCGATTTAAATTTTAAGCTGCAATAAAATTAGATAAAATTAAAACCACGCAAACAAACATAAAGAAAGGACTGTCTTCTGTGTATAACTTTGTATTAAAATTAAGTTTAAATGGGTCCATAGGCTTTATAATTGTTTTTTAAATTTGTTATGTATAATGTCAGAATAAACATTTTATAATAGTATATAACATTGTTCTTTATTTATAAAAGGCTGTGACGTTACCACGAAATAGCATCAGGACAACGAAGTCGCGCGATTGGCAGTGTTTTAAGGGGGCTGGCGGGCACCAATTGTGAACTAATTCTTGCATTGGTGTAGCCATGTAAACAATCAACGTGCAGTTTTAGTGTCAACGAATATTACATTTTCTTACCAAGCATCTAATTTTATTTGGTGTGAGTACTTGCCGGTGTATGTATCCGGAGTAAAACGATTTGTACACGCAGATATTAATAAAATTATTTCAAAGATAGAAAAAGTTTTCATTCGTCTAATATATCGAGTTCCTCAATAAAGTTTCCAACTAACATCTGCTAGTTCCACTTTGTATGGAACACATATAGGATTTTGGAATTTTTATTAATGCATTCGAGGTTTTTATTCCGATAATTTCTTTTACTCTCTTGCCCTATCTTGTTACTGCTTTCAGAGAACGGAAGCTTAGCTTTAACACCATGCCTAGCGAAACAAATCGGTCAACTTTCTTCGTAGATAGCTGTTAAATGCACCACAAATTTCTTTTTAGGATAAACATCCTTTGTTTGCAGATGCTTGTTCGGTGTCAGAAAGGTCGCAAATTTTAACCAACATTATATTGTCACAAAATGGTTCTGTAATTGGTGTGTGTAGTCCCCAGTCAGCATCTTTTCGCCTTCGACATAACAAATATTACCAATATCTGTCACCAGATTATTGTTGCACATATTTTCTGCAACAACCATAATCCAAATCGCTCATTTGTCGGTTTCACTTTATTCCCAAAGTTGAGAAACGTTAATCACCTTGGAGACGCTCATGTTTACCGTTCTAGCTACTATGTCAAATACTAAATTGAATACGAAAATTGTTCGCTTATGTATTCCTACAGAGTGCTGGCGTATATTACCGAAGAATGGTCGAATATGTTGGGAATCAAAGACTTTAAATATAAGGCAAACTTCTAATCTTTAATCAAATCCATCACGGTTTTTATGTATCAAACTATTGGTAGAAAAGGAGATAATGACTGGTGTCGACTTAATTAAGCCAAATAACAATTAGATAAAATTAAACACCAAACAACCATAAGACCACATGACCTTGGTATAACTTTATAAATTAAGTTTAAATGGGTCCATGACCTATAATATTTAAATTTTATGACCACATGAGCATATGACCCATGATCATATGACCATAATTGCTTTTAATGAGTTTTCTCATTAAAAGCCATTAACCACTAATTGCTTTTAATGAGTTTTCCATTGAAGCGAAGTGTGGACCAGGGTGATAAAGGAAAATTAATAGGTTGGGTCGCGCCGCGGCGCGCAGGAATTCCGCTAGTGCATGGGCACAGGCGTGCTTGGCGTCACGAGGGGGAGTTAACAGTTACCAAGCATCTAATTTTATTTGGTGTGGAGTACTTGCTGTATGTATCCGGAGTAAAACACGATTTGTACACGCAGATAATTAATAAAATTAATTTATGAGCGAAGATGACAAAAGGTAATCATTCCTAATAGTACAACAATCTACGCATGGAGGCAAAAGATATAAATGTAAGATGTTGTATAGATTTTGTAATTATTGTATATATTAGTTTTAAATTCCATAATTTTTAAGTTCCTCGCCCACCTTCCAAATCCTTCCTCGCTTCTATCCTGGTTGACAGAGTTACTGTTATCACGTGGTATCGCGGGCACATGGTTTGGATTTCTAGGGAGGTTAGTTAAACATATGCGGTTAGCGAAAAGGGTTTTAAAGATGCGGTTATAAGATGAGCAATACGTTGGGTCTTTAAAAGGTATAACTTTGTATGGGTTGGTTCTATTTAAATTTATTTACAGATTTGGGATCCCTAGAAAATTTAATATTAGTTGATACCTAGCAAAATATATTTATCTTAAAAGAGTGACTACCCGCGTATAATAAATACAATATAACACTTGTCAACAAAAAGTTGTAGGAAAATTAAAGACTATTTAATGGGGTCCAGTATTAGAATTTGTTGGTGAATGTTAAGTCCTACTGTATTGTAGGTGAGAAAGATCGATTAAAAGATTAAAGGGATCTCACGAATTGTAGTTAGTAAAACCGAGGGTCTTACAACCTATAACGAGCATATACCAAAAGGGTGGATGCAACTACGCAGCAGTGCGTGGAGAATAAGAATTCCTAATAGAAATTAAAGTTTCCATGTACGAACACCAGTCATTGGGAAATGGTCGAAATGTTAAACCTATAAAGGCGATTGTTAATTTGGTTTAGAAAATAATAATTTTCTTGGACTAAATAAAATAGCTTAGACTGGTTAATGTATATGGTTACATATTCTCGTACACATCCACAAACATCTGTTTACGTCCACAATGGCGATACCGGTAGTTTTTGTTTAACAAATAGTAAGAAAATACGTCAGGTGTTAGTGCGTGGAAGCCCATAGGATCGTTGGATTCAAAAAGAACGGTGCGTATGGTGGTCTCCGTTAGAATAATCGAAAGTGGTTAATCAATCGTATTAGATGTTTAAATAAGCGAAAGTGTAAATGCCTACATAAACAAAGATTTAATTATCCGACAAAAAGTACGCGATGTGCTACACTTATAAAGAAAGTATGGAATGGTGCTTTTAGCGGCCCTAGCAGTAAAAGGGCGACTGACTTTTCCAAGCAACTACAAGAATAGCAGTAGCGCAGAGAAGGGGTATGCATGTATTATACAGTTGCTCAAAATATGTTAGTTTACGCGTAGCTCGGATGTGTAATTGATCACGACTTAAAGATCCCTCGGAGGTTTAAAAATTCTCGGCCTATTGTCGTTTGAAAATGTTTGTAAATTATCAGAACAGGAGCGGGTCGAAGTATAATGGATTATTGACTGAGTTTTCTACCTTTACGAGGGAATTGGAAGTTGACAGACATCGAGCATCTAATTCTATTTGGACGATATCGAGTACTTACCGGTTCTAGAAATCATTACGTGCGGCCGACCGCTATGCGAAAGTGTAAAAGCCACAGAAGCATAATTATCAGACGAAAAAGTGCGATGTGCTATAGAAAGTATAAAATTGGTGCTTTGCATCACTCCTAACAGTAAAAGGAGAGTGACCTTTTCTAGCAATTACAAGAATAGCAGTAGCGCAGAGAAGGGTATGCATGTATTATACAGCGCATTGTTGCTCTAAAATATGTTGGTTTACGAGAAGCTCGAACGTGCACAAATTAAATTTCAATCTATAATTAACCACGGTCGTAAAAATAGGAAATTAATGGGTAATTTAATACCGTTAAGCATATACTTTCGCTTGGTGATTCATTTGGAAAATATTCAAGCCCCATTTCCTAAAATATGATGTAGAAGTTATTTAAAATTAAATTGTTGTAAGTATCCTGTAGACAACAAGTTGGTATTTTCTTAGTAATGGTTTAAAGTGTTTTGGTTATAGTAGCATTGCATCTTCTACAGCACTTGCACACAACTTGTGTGCGTGTGCTACCACCCTTTGGATTTTTAATATGCACGCGATCCGTATAACATGGAAGACGTTTTCCGGTGTTTCTACTAACGGCATTCGCACCATCGACGAAGCGAACCAGGTGCATGCATTAGCGCTAAATGTATTGGACGAGCAGCAAGGAATATGACATCATTTAGTTCCCGCCGAATCCTCAACATCGTTCGGTCGTCTTCGGAAACCTTCGGTAAGCAAACTAAAAGGAACATAAATCAGGTAAGCTCGAGTAAGCTTTTAAGATAGTTCGATTACAATATTAACCAAAGTGCTAAAGTTAGGGTTTTGTTTTGTACTAAAATGGTACCTGCAAACGTTTATAAGTGCAACCCTTGCGGTGCTTCCTATACCTGGAAAATGCTCAAACGGCACCAGAACAAATGTCGTAGTGTAAATCGCCCAGGGTTAAGCCGTCCGCAGCAAAGTACTTAAACTCTGGGTCTTGCGGTATCGCTTTTACGAGAATAGCTCACAGCGACACAAGGAAAACAGCACGGTATGTTATTAAGCAGTAAGACGTTCAACGCCACCAGCTGTTAAAGGGTCTTGTACGAAACAACCACAATTATGTGTACAGTATGCGATTTCGATATGGAAAACTACGTACGCCGCACACTTAAGGAGCAACAAACATAAAATGCATCAGTTACCGCTACTAACGAAGATGGCGTAGAAATGATTAGCACAGCGTTTAACAACTGCATGGCTAGCTATCGCATAAATAACGCCAGCGTCGACAATGGAGTGTCCGAGTTTCTTTGGAAGCAGAAGGAACGATTTATTCGATTACTTAATAAAAAGAATACAACATATAATCCGGAAAATACGTACGAAGTCTTAAACATCATTCCTAATAGCACAGCAACCTAATTAAGGTAGGTCAGTAAGCAATATTTAATTGCTGTTAATTGACTTGTATTTAGCGTACTTTCCTATTATAATAACCGCATTTGTTTGGAGAAGATATACACGTTTAAAATAAAATTATATACAGCTTTCTAATTATTAACCACGCGATGATTACGTGAAAGTTGACCTCCCATTCTCATATTTAAAACCCATTACATTGAATGTGTTTACCTCACGTGGTGTCGCTGGACGGTAAAACATATTGTTAGGTTAACGATAATATGTCTTATTAACCGAAAACGCGTCTCCCCTTTTTTTACATTAATCTCATTTTGTTACAGGTCTATTTAAACAACACATTAATCTCTTTTTTGTTACAGGTTAAACTTTCGGCTACGCACAGGAAATAATGTTATACTTTGTAAAAATTGTAATTAGTTTATTAAACTGTAAGTTGGATAAATAAATTATTAAAATTTTGCGTGTTTAATTTATTTATGTTAGTTAAAGCATATGTCTTGGGTAGCGAAAAAGGTTTTAAAAAATGGGGTTAAATATATACGAGCAAAATTTTTTAAAGAGGTTTGAGAGCTTTAAAGTATAACTTTGCAGGGCGTTGTCCGATTTCAAATCTGTTTGCAGATTCAAATTCTGTGTAAAATTTTAGACTAACAAGATGTATCGCATGACTAAGAAAATTTATAAGAACGCTCAAAAGTCGCTACAGGTAAGAAATCTTAAAATTAGGGTAGCTCCCTGGGAGATGATGCAATCTAAAAAATTCCTAAAGATTCGGGTAGCTGAGAAAATTCTAATATTGATTAATACCAAACAAGATAGGTTTATCTCGAAAGATGCATTGGCTAGACGAAGAAAACTATTTGGTTCAGATGTGGGAGGAAATGAGGATGCTCATTTATCTCGAAAGATGAAAAATTTAAGATATATTTATCTCGAAAGATGAAAATGGTTAGTCGAAGAAAACTTTTGGTCCAGATGTGTGAGGAATGAGGACCTCCTCATTTCCTCCTTATGGGAATTTACATGTAAATGAGTGAGGAAATGAGGGATTCTGGAGGAAATGAGGGGGTGGGATTGCTAATTTTACTCTACTTAGGTTGTTGTAAAATGTGAAAAGATTCCAGGAATAGTCTTTTGCAGTAGCTATTTTCATTGTCTAAAATCTTGGTGTCTTCAAATTTTTTAAGGTGCAGCATAACTTTTATGTTGAGTTATACGATTTTTCAGCCGTTGTTTAGACTGATCTAGATAAGTTCTATTACAACTACATTCTCATAAATGACGTTACTACATTATGATTTTTCGGTGTTATCTTTCAATTTAGCGAATAACCTGTCTATTGAATTTCTTATGTATAAACAATTAAGATATCAGGTTACTTCAAGATTAACTCTAACGTTAACTTCATCTAGTTGACGTAAACGAATTAACCTCATGGAGTTAACCTAATCCAGTTAACTTCATCGAGTTAACTTAATCGGGTTAACGTTACCGAGTTAACTTCATCGAGTTAACTTTATCGAGTTACCTTCATCGAGTTACTTTCATCGAGTTACCTTCATCGAGTTACCTTCATCAAGTTACCTTCATCAAATTACCTCCATCGAGTTGACGTCATCGAGTTAACTTAATTGAGTAAACTTTATTGATTAAAAGTTTATTGAGTAAACTTTATCGAGTTAACTTTATTGAGTTAACTTTATTGAGTTAACTTCATTGACTTAACTTTATTGAGTAATGTACATTAAAATAATCTGATTGAATTAATATGTTTGAATTAATCTGATTGAATTAATGTGATTGAATGAATGTTTGATTGAAGTTCATAAGTTCAATAAGTTAAGTAGAGTAAGTTAAATTTAGTAATTTAAGTTCAGGAAGTTAAGTTCAGTAAGTTAAGTTTAGTAAGTTAAGTCCAGTAGGTTAAGTTCAGTGGGTTAAGTTCAGTAGGAATAGTTCAGTAAGTTAAGTTCAGCAAGTTAAGTTCAGCAAGTTAAGTTCAGTAAGTTAGGTTTAATAAGTTCAGTTTAGAATGTTAAGTTCAATAAATTAAGTACAGTAAGTTAAGTTCAATAAGTTAAGTTCAGTAAGTTATGTTCAGTAAATTATGTTCAGTAAGTTAAGTTCGGTAAGTTTAGTTTGGTAAGTTAAGTTCAATTAGTTAAGTTCAGTAAGTTAAGTTCAATAAGCTAAGATCAGTAAATTAAGTTCAGTAGGTTAAGTTTAGTAAGTTCGGTTCAGTAGGTTAAGTTCAGAAAGTTAGGTTCAACAAGTTAAGTTCAATAAGTTAAATTCAATAAGTTATGTTCAGTAAGTTAAGTTCAATAAGTTAAGTTCAAAAGTTAAGTTCAATAAGCTAAGTTCAGTAAGTTAAGTTCGTAAGATAAGTTCAGTAAATTAAATTCAGTAAGTTAAGTTCAGTAAGTCAAGTTTAGTAAGACAAGTTCAGTAAGTTAAGTGAGTCAGTTAAGTTCAGTAAGTTAAGTTCAGTAGGTTAAGTTCAGTAGGTTAAGTTCAGTAGGTTAAGTTCAGTAAGTCAAGTTCAGTAAGTTAATCCATGGATCGAAACGTAAATAAAGTAGATTTTAAAAACTATGAGTGGCTTTATTCCCAAAGAAAATTAAGAAGAATGCTAAACAAACCACAACAAACATACAGGGCGTATTCAGTAAGTTAAGTTTAATAATTTAAGTTTAATAAGTTAAGTTCAGTAAGTTAAGTCCAGTAAGTTAAGTTCAGTAAGTTGAGTTTAGTAAATTGAGTCCAGTAAGTTGAGTTCAGTAAGTTTTGGTTTATCAAATTGAGTTCAGTAAGTTAAGTTCAGTAGGTTAAGTTCAGTAGGTTAAGGTCAGTAAGTAAAGTTCAGTAAGTTAGGTTCAGTTAGTTAGGTTCAGTACGTTACGTTCACTAAGTAAAGTTCAGTAATTTAAGTTCAGTAAGATAAGTTCAGTAAATTAAGTTCAGTAAGTTAATTTCATTAATTTAGGTTCAATAAGTTAAGTTCAGTTGGTTAAGTTTGGTAAGTTAATTTTAGTAAGTTAGGTTCATTAAGTTAAGTTCAGTAATTTTAATTCAGTAAGTTAAGTTTGATAAGTTAAGTTGAGTAAGTTAAGTTTAATAAGTTAAGTTTAGTAAATTAAGTTCAGTAAGTTAAGTTTGGTAAGTTAAGTTCGGTAAGTTAACTTCAGAAAGTTGAGTTCAGGAAATTAACTTCAGTAAGTTAAGTTTAGTAAGGTAAGTTTAGGTTTTTATTTCCGACAATTTAAGCGATCCTTACTTTGTTAACACGTAGACCAACACGTTGCTGCAAAATCGACAATTCCAGAAAAGCCGGTAATTCTTCCGGAGTATCCACTTTTTCACACCAAAAACAAGTCTAAGCAATATGATTTTGTATTCCCAGCCAGACACCGACTTTCCATCTTCGTAGTATCGACCACCTCGAACGAAAAATTCTATTTACGACGCATTGGAATCTCTCAATTTCGGATGGAAAAGCAGCTATGACGTTTTAATTTAGGGGGGCGATTGGATGGAATAGGAGGGCGTTTGGTTAGACAAGTTACAATCACAAACAGCTTTTCACAAACAGCTTGTCACAATCACAAACAGTTTCGTGGAACATATATACCTTGGATCTCCTTTGGATGCCTTTATCTGTACAATTGTACTACCAACAACTCCTGCTACATTATCTAAACTAGAAATTATCTTATACTTGTCATCTATGCGTCTAACTATGACACCTCAATATGACCAAGTTATTATATTAGGTGCTATGTCAATTAGTGCTTCGGTAACTCTGAAAAGTGACACTGATGAAGGCGATCTTCCCAATCAAGTTGGTCACCGACCAATCCGAAAACAAAGATACTAGTAACATTATTTCAGAGTATTATTAAATTTACCAGCCAATATCAGTCTGGTATAGCTAAAAGCGAATTCATAGAAAGAAGTTGCTTTTCAATACAGATTGCCTGCCTGCCTATACGCCTTTCGCTGAAAGGCCGGCCCTATTCCTTGAACAAGGTTTCATATGCCTCTCGTGACAATCGGAAGTGTTGCTGAAATTGTTTTTCTGTGTAGTTTGGTATTGTTGATTCTACTTATGAGATCATCCTGGTCACATTCGTTCTGCAAAGTTTTTGTTGGTGTTTATAACTTTCAAAGTTGTGTTTAAATCATCCTCATTGTTCATTTCTTCAAATAAATTTGAGTGTCGCGTATTACTGATATCACGCTTCTCGTTTTTAATATCATCATATCTTCTTTTTGCGCAACGTAAAAAGTTATCAAAAACAACAAAAACATGTTTTATAATGAGATTATGTTGTTATGAACGCTTGCGTTCGTTTTGAACAGATTTTACAAGAAATCACTTCATTATTCTTCCAGAAAAATGCTCCAAGGCAATGTTAGAGTATTTGTTCCTGAACTGCAACTTCATTATTGCCATCGAATTCTAATTGTTGTTATTTCTTCATCTGCACTAACTGTTCCAAGACACAAACATTGTTCATTAGTTAATTATCTCGATTTGATATCTATTTTTTTGTAAATCCATATTATTTCGAATAAAATCTTCCGTTTTGAAACTACACCAAGGAATATTTTATTTTTATTAGAAAAACAACGTTTTGGCCTTCAAACGATACTTAGCTAGCTGTCAATGGCATTCAGCTGTCAATTTCAAACTAATTTAATAGTAACTGTCTATTGCTCCGAAATTCTATATAATCTATGATTTTCTTTAACTGTATATCATATTTTCGGGCAGAGGCGCGATTATTCAGTCTACAATTAATCAGGGAGCTTTCTGATGTTTAACTAAAAACTTTTCGACTTTAATGAAACTTAGAATACCTACGTCGTAGTCTAATCGTTAAAAATACGTTTGTTTTTTTGCCTGACAGAAGTTTTAAATAATTTAATTAGATTTTGAATACCAAATCCTCTGAAATTCCAATTAAATAACTTTATAGCTCTGGCATCTTGACCTTATCGCACTTTGATCTTAATATATTTTTACTTTTTACCAATAAAATTTATTAAATTCTGAGCATATAACGTTTTAAATATTGCCGCTTTATACATGAATTGTTTACCAAGTGGTTCTAAATCTAACCTTGAACTTTTGATCTAATTTTTTATTGTTTATCGTTTACTTGAGCGATTTGTTTATTTTGACGTATTGCTAAATCTCCAGTTATATGTAGTTTTGACTATAACCAGCGGAAGATTGGTTCTTTTATCTATGTATACATAATTATATTATGATTTTTTGTTTATATATTTTATTTATAAAGTTATAAATTTGTAATTGTAATTGAAAATTTGATGTTCAAGCTACAATAAAACATAAATTGGAAATTAAAGCTTTGTTTAAAATCAAAGCTGTAATCTTTTGAATTACAACTTACCATTTATATCGTCGGTGTTCTGTTAAAAGGAAGAATTAACCACTTTTAGTAGAATAAAAGCTCTAATTTTGTTTTATGCGTAGAAACAGTTGCTACAAGAAAATGACGAATTCGTGTCTCAATGATGAAGGTGATTGTAACGAGAAATATCTAAAAAGTTGTTTTTATAAAAGGCAAATAATACGCGTATGCCCTTTTAATGATTTCCCCAATTATTTGTATACAAACTTACCTTGTGATAGGTCGAATTTCCATATTTCGCCTTTAAAGCACAATAATACTTTTCTGCTTTACTTGTACGTAGGGTTTCTGTACTCGATTCGGCTCGATTATTTGGGTAGTTACTTGGATTTGGGTTTCGACTCTAATACTCAGCAAGTCCAAGTTTTTTAAATTAATTAAAAACTAGTAAATTTTAAAGTTGCGTATGTAGGAGCATTTTAATAAATTTCTAGATTTATGTTTTATTTTTTCTTTTTATTTTGCTACGTACATCGACGTAGCCGGAAACACAAAGAAAGAATACACAGGCTCAGTTGATGAGTAGGCGGGGTCCTACAAATACACGAAAAAATAATGGAAGCCTGAAAATAATAAAAAAAAAAAGAAATTAGCAGTGCCTATTAATTTAATTATACAAAGCAAGCTAATATTTGCTAGCAAATTCGAAACTAAGTCGATATTTCATAAATGGCCATACCAAATACATTATGAATTTACTTCTGTACTTGACTGGTCTAATACTAGTGATTACTCACTTGGTGGGGTTCTTATTTACTCTTGCCTTCTTACAGAAGTTCTTTCGAAGTTATTTTTGTCTATGGTTTTTGGTCGTTTTATAAGAGTTATAAACCACTTCATCCTGATGAGACCCAGAGAGATCGAAACTAGTAGATGAATGTTTATTCCCTTTATGAAACAAACAAATTCTTACATTTATGGCTATGCAAATATTCGCTTGCTTTATATAATTAAAAACTCTCTTTCGATTCTTCGTAAAGTGGGTATTTATTTATACATCGTATATGCTGTGTTATTAATTAAATTTGGTAAAAGAAATTATTTTAATATCATTTTTATTTTGATCTCTACCCTCCAGGATATTATGCTGAGCGTCGCCAGGGGACGGTGTGTTCCTTTTTTGCAAAAATTCTTGCATTTAGCACATTGAACAAGCCCAAAGGTGAAACGTATTTGTTATGGCCATCTATGAAACATCGACTTAGTTTTGAATTTACTTCTGTACTTAACTAGTCTAATACTAGTGATTACTCACCTGATGGCGTTCTTATTTACTCTAGCCATCTTACAGAAGTTCTTTAGAAGTTATTTTTGTCTATTGTTTTTAGTTGTTTCATAAAGGTTATAAACCACTTCATCCTGATGAGATCCAGGGAGATCGAAACTAGTCGATGAATGTTTATTTCCTTTATGAAACAAACAAATTCTTACATTTATGGCTATGCAAATATTAGCTTACTTTGTATAATTAAAAACTCTCTTTCGTTTCTTCGTAAGGTGGGTGTTTATTTATACATCGTATATACTGTTTTATTTATTAAATTTGCTAAAAGAAATTATTTTAATATCATATATATATATATATATATATATTGCTGTGATATACTCCTTTGAATGCGGGAACTGGGTCCTTTCAACAAAAAAATTGTAGTCCCACAGATTGGGCGTCATAAACGGCTGTGATCCTCTTTTCGCCTCGGCTGCTCACCTAATGTTATAAACCTCCTCATTCATAAAAAAAAAACAACACATTCCTACCAAAAACATCAACGTTAACTCTATTTACATCAATATTCAGAATACATTAAAATTTCAAAATTAAAACTCAACATAAATTTCAGTTTTAAAAAGAATTTCAAGATTAATTTTATTATCATTTTAATGTGCATCCAGAATTAAAGTCCTTGTTGGATGCCTACTAATTAATATAACAATATAAGCAGACCGAGTCTGAGTATAAAGGAGCATCTACCACCCCTTTACGTTAATTAACCAGGTTCGTCTAATTGAGCTCAAAGACATACCCAAATTTTCATCATATTACCGAACATCAAAACTAAATACTCCTTTCTACTTCAACAAGCAAATTTCATCTTAAAATTAAAATTTTATGGTTAGTACAATTTCACTAATGTCCATTTAAAGTAAATCAATTATAAAGTTATTCAACACACACAAAATGTCAAACAAAATAGTATAATTTACCTGAAGGTTACTGTCCTCGTAGCTTCAAAGTACATCGTCCCTTTAGTTAATCGCACCATTCCAACAGGATTATATTTACGGCTTCTAATTCTCAACGCTTTTAAAATTTTCTCCATCACCAGTTGTTTCTGGGCTTTTCCGGAACTCATCTATGTATATCTGACCCTTGTTTCGTGGATCCAGACACGTATTTGAACCATTTAATTATTAACACCCCCGAAAAATAGCAAATAACTTCATACTTCTTTCACCAATATACGCCAAAACTGCCTACTTTTGTGTATACATTTGTCGTTGTAAATTTTGCTAATTGGTACAGTGAAACTAAATTTTATTACCTTGTATCTAAGTGCACTGAAGTACATTCATGTTAGCACGTAAATAACCAACTATTTTGAATCACTAAAATATACGAGCAAAATTTTAAATTATTTTATCAAACTAAAATGCACTGTTTTAACATCTTCAATCAAGTCGCGGATGTACGAGCTTTTAACGCATCGAATAGTCAAAAGTCTAAGAGGGCTTGTTTATATTCATCTCGGTATATATAGCAAAAGCCGGCACGTCGCTTTTGTCCTCAAAACGGGTAATTCTAAAGAATTCCTCATTCTATGTTCCCAGTCTGTTGCTCGCGCGTCGATTTTTACGAATTTTCACTCGTCCCATTTAAATCTCAGAAATTTCAACACACGGCACGCAAGCTTGTCCGAGAAAAACTAATTAATTTTGTACAGAAATTGTTGTTTCTACCTCTGATATTTGCATCCTATTTTCAACCAATTGTGACCCTCGTGACGTTGCTTAAATCCCGCCTTTTACTATATGTGTCTTTGCTTGACGCATTTTCTCTTTCCTTTTCTAACCTGTTCGTATTGGTGCAAATTGATATTCTTTATTATCGATTATATTTTAGTCCATGTGGACTGTTATCTGGGTTTAATAACCCCGTATCGCACATTCTCGTGAATATTAAGCCCCGGTTTCTCCAAGATTCTTTGAAACTATCAATTATCTACAAAATTTACGCCGTATGTGATATTTAAACTACGCAGGTGTTCAAAATAATATTAATTCTCAGAGCTTTATTTTCTGGTATTATAATCTTGGGTTTTTACAAGTTTCTATAGATATTATCTGTTACTAACGGTTCAATTAACTTCAATTAAAATTAATACTCTTTAATTTTTAGTGAATCCTAATTAAATATTCAATTATTATTTGTACATTTCGTTTAATACTCGTTGCCCAAACTTGAATCAATTAATATAAATTTTGCACGTAATTTCCATTTGATTCTTTACTTTGGAATAATTAAATTACACGTTGAGCATTTTACAACTGCTTATTTTTATATAAAGCGTCTTGTAAATAATTTAAATTTCTTATTTTTACTGAAACAACCGAACTTATTTATGCTTCAAGGTTTCAATAAAGCGTATTATTAAATAAAATTCCTTATACACGGCGATTAAAATTATTTGATGTAATCCATTAATTTTCTACCCTGGTCTAAATATGAGTAATATATATATATATATATATATATATATATATATATATAATATCATACTATATATATATATATATATATATATATATATATATAATCATCATCATTTTGTTTTCGACCTTACTAAAGGTCGGTTTGACGCAGCTCTAACTTCTTTTCTATTCTGTGCTAATCTAAAAAGCTCTACATACCCTTCACAACCTAAATTTCTAATGATTTGACTAATATAGCTTTGTCTAGGCCTTCCTACTCTATTTTTATTTGGTAGTCTATAATCTAAGACTTTACTAATTAGTCCCTCATGTCTTAACTGGTGCCCTATCATTCTATCTCTCCTGACCTTTAATTGTTTCCATATACAGGGTTCCTCCCCTATCCTTCTATAAACTTCCTCGTTTGTTACTCTATCTGTTCAACTAATCTTTAACATTCTCCTATAACACCAAGTTTCAAAAGCTTCTATCTTTTTCTTATCTACCTCTTTAATTGTCCAAGTCTCACTACCGTATAGTAGAACGCTCCATACGTACGACTTTAAGAAACTTTTACCATTATCTAAACTAATACTATTAGCTATTAGTAAGTTTTTCTTTTTTAAAAACATTTTTCTAGCTTGAGCTATTCTAGCTACTATATCCCTTCTGCTACGTCCATCCTTTGTAATTATACTACCTAAATAGCAAAATTCATCTACCTCCTCTAACTCGATATTACCTATTTTTAATTTTGGTTTAGAACTAGGCTGTAACTCACTTGTCATTATCTTTGTCTTTACTGAATTAATTCTCATACTATAGTTACTTTGTAGTATCTCATCTAAAATATTTAAAAACTCTCCTAACTCTTTTCTAGACTGTGCTATAATGGCTATATCATCTGCAAAACGTAACATGTTTATTTTCTGTCCCTGTACACTAATACCTATCTCTTTTCTCTCTCTAGCTAAGTTTAAAGCTTCCTCAATATAAACATTAAAAATCAAGGGAGACAGTATACAACCCTGTCTAACACCATTTCTAATATTAGCTTCCTTTTCTATTTCATCAAATCTAATTACTACGCTTTGGTTTTTATATAGACTGTAAATAATTTTTCTATCCCTATGAGAGATTCCTATTTTTCGCAAATCCCTGAACATAACAATCCAATTAACCCTATCAAATGCTTTTTCTAAATCTACAAACGTGAAATGAGTCTTTTTATTTTTTTTGTAACCTTTTTTCAATAATTATCCTAATCATTAGTATCGGTTCTCTAGTCCCTCTTTCTTTACGAAAACCATATTGGTTTTCGCCTAAATAATTCTCAGTCAAAGCTTCTACTCTATTTTTAATTATTATTGTTAGTATTTTGGAAGCATGAGAAGTTAAACTAACCGTTCTAAAATTCTCACACCTATCAGCTCCTGACTTTTTTGGGATTGGGATAATAATATTTTTTTCGAAATCTACTGGAACCTCATCTGTGTCATATATTACTTTTACTAGCTCATATAATCTGTCTAAAGTTTTCTGACTTGCATATTTTATTAATTCTGCGGGTATATCGTCTATCCCTGGCGCTTTATTTAGTTTAAGATTCCTAACAGCTCTATCAAATTCGTCTCTTAAAATTGAGAACCCTATTTCTAGATCCTCTTCTTGGTCGTTCTCTAACTCATCCATATCGTCTCCCATATATAAATCTTCTAAATATCTTTTCCATCTATCTGCTATCTCAACTTTATTTATTAGAAACTCATTATTCTCGTCTCTAATACCATGATATTTTTTCCTATCTTCCCCAAAAAATTTTTAACTGCCCTGTAAGCCCTGTCTGTCTTACCTACTCTCAAATGATCTTGTTTTCCCTTACAATTCTCCTCCATCCATTTATTTCTAGGTTTTCTACACTCATGTACTATCTTATTTCTAACTGTATTATATTTTTGCTTACTTTCACTATCCACTTCTCTGAAAGGTTTAAGCTTTCTTCTATTCTCTATTAAATGTAATATCTCCTTTGTTACCCAGGGCTTTCTCGCTTCTATTTTTTTCTTATCTATAGTCTGTGTTGCTGTATCATGTACAGCCATTTTTATTTCTTTCCGTCTATTTTCTACGTTCCCTCCTACAGCTATCTCTTTGCTCTTATTATCTAATACTTGTTTATATTCCTCTTTTACCCTACTATCATTAAGCTTACCTAGATCCCATCCCTCTCTTTTAACCTTTCTCAATTTTTTGAATTTTAGTCTACATTTCATTTTAACTAAGTTATGATCGCTATCTATGTCAGCCCCTGGATAACTACGACAGTTTTTAACTTGGTTTCTAAATCTTTGTTTAACTAAAATATAATCTATTTGGTATCTAACCCTATCACCTGGCGCTTTTCAGGTATATCTTCTCCTAACATGTTGTTCGAATAGGGTGTTTACAGTTACTAATCTATGTTCCTGGCAAAACTCAATTAATCTTTCTCTTCTATCATTTTGTCTGCCATACCCAAATTTTCCTACCATTTTTCCCTCACTACCTTCTCCCACTGACGCATTAAAATCGCCCATAACTATTAAATTCCCATCTCCTTTTACTTTTCTCACTATACTATTTATATCCTCGTATACCTTTTCTACTTCCTCATCCTCGTACTGAGTTGTTGGCATGTAAACCTATACTAAAACAGTGGCTGTGGGTTTTGTACTCAATCCAACCATAATTATTCTATCACTAAATTGTAAGTACTCTTTAACTTTGTCCTAATCTTTTACTTAACACTATTCCTACCCCTGCCTGTCCATTAGTTGAAGAAGTTGTAATTATTTTATAATTATCTTTCCAAAGTCATTACTATCTGGCCATCTTACCTCACTAATACCTAAAATGTCCAGCTTTCCTTTTCTCATTTCGACTAATAAATTCGTTAACTTATCTACTCTAAGTAATGACCTAACATTCCAAGTCCCTATCACTAAATTGAACTGTTGCTTTATATTCTTACGATGACGAGCCCCAAGTACCCCCTCTCGGAGATCCGAATGAGGGAGTATTTTACCTCCGGACAAGAATTTTACTTGTGAGCTCTCCATAATATATATTTCGTGTTTTAGGCCACGCACACCTGGGAAATATTGTGGTAGGTTCCCATATCTTTCCACAACGCAGTTTTTAAAGATTTTAGCAAAAAGCCGTATCCGTCACGGCCAACACCCAACAAGCTTGTATATTATTGAGGATTTCCCGAGATCAACCGACCCTACTCTAATATCTATTAGCCAGCAAGGCTGCTGCCCCTTGCATATATATATATATATATATATATATATATATATATATATATATATATATATACATATATATTGCTGTGTTAACCCCTGTTAGCCCCACGATTGGGTCGTGCTATAAAAATGCTGTGATATAACCCTTATGATGCTCAAACACTGGTGAAAATGTTAATTTATAATTTTCTTTTGCCTCGACTAGCTAATTCAATTAAATAAAACAATTCCACAATACACAGTATAATGATTAAATATTTACAACTTTTTCCCTTTTTAAATATCTTCTCCCTTTTTGAATTATTTACATCTATTAGATTTTTAGAAAATAAAACCAGCAAAACGAGCTTTTGTTACATTTTGAGATCTGTTGAAACGTTTCAAGATGTCTATAACTTTTCATAAATTTATTGAAGAAACCCCAATTTGTTGGCTCTTACACTTTTAAATTATTATTGAAATAAAACAGTTTTAAAATAAGTCATCAAAAATAACTAACCTGAAGTGGTTTTGTAGGAGCTCTGCATTCTTAGGAATTGAAGTCGACATCCAACCAAATTTTAGTATTCAAATCGTTATTCCAATGAAAGGTTTTCCATTTCCGTAATAGAATATTTACCATTTTCAGAGATTATTAAATTGTTTGAACACACCGCATTTTCCAGAGTTTCGTATCCAAAATTGTATTTAAGATCGTAATGGATCGTTATTCTAAGTTTTAACAAAAATCGTAACGTTATTTCGATTGTGGTTCAGAACTTAGTTATTCAGAATGTAATTTAGAACGTAGTTCTTCAGAACGTGTTTAATCAGAAGGTATTTGACCAGAGGGTATTTTCTCAGAGGGTATTTCATCAGAACCCTGTTTTATTTATTATTAGAAATGATATAATTTCACTAAATCTTATTTACTTACGTCTTTTTAGAAGTACGGCTCTCTTTGCACAATTATACACTCTTTAAAATAATTTTCACTTAACTTTTCACGTAAATATTTATCACATTTAAGTATAGTGACTTCCCAAGTTCAGAAGTATACTAATTCAATATTCAATTGTTATAATATTTATAGGATCGGCCTCCTTTAGTTTCTGATTCGTTGACTCCACGTGCTGGGCGAGACTAAGTGTATTATCACTTGTTATTTTGGGAACTTTACCAGTTATCTAGTTTGTCACGTAAATTCATATTATACCTATGCATTTACTTCAGAAATCCCAGGAATCTTCATTCAATCTATCACGTAGTATTATTGTTGTTAAATTACTATTAATCGGAATGGAATAAATTTGGGTGTTTGTTTATTTCCTAATAAATTGGATTTTTGAGCAAATGTGATACTTTAAATCACGTACACTTTTCAAATAATGCATAATTTCTAAGTGCGTTTAAGATGATATATCCACGCACTTTTTAAATATTTGTCTAGCCAATTCATGCAGGTTTTTCACTGATTTAATTTCAATGCGTTTCGTTACCTTCTCAAATTCTTATCTTTGCCCATAGCTACTCTTGGATATCTGTTTTAATCGTTTGTACTGCTATATACAGTGTGCTCTCAACTAATAATATTTATAATGAACTATTTACTCTTCTAATATCTGTAATTCCGTGCTTCTGTTGCTTGGGAGTTTCCTTGTTTATTCTACGACCCCTATGACTTAATCTACCCCTAAATTAACCCTTTAATTACAGCAATATATATATATATATATATATATATATATATATACATATGTAACATAACGCTTCATGAATATACATATACATACTGAATGTCGCGTATTTCAAATAGATTTATAAAAAATTTGATAATGGTATCATAAACATGATGAAGTTTTTATAAAAATAAGGTTCAGATCAAATTTGGTCACTTCGTTGATAATATTGAAACTTGAAGTTTTGTGTCTGTGTATTTCTAACCATTCAAAGTAATTTAGCTGTTGACTTTTATTTAAAAAATGTAGTAGCCTTAAGTTTTGGGACTCTTTAAAATCATGAATTTTATTAACAATGTGTTCAGCAAAGTATGATTTAAATTTGCCATCTATTTATGGTGCTCGCTTGAACTCGGACGTATGTTCTTTGAGACGAGTGCGGATAGATAACCAATAATAATAAAAAAAAAATGATCGTACGAACAAAGATCCAGTTGAACCCATGGACAAAAGTGGCGTCTAAAAATTAATTTGTAACACATGTAACGAGGTTTACATTGGCCAAACAGGAAGATCTTTCCGCATTCGTCTCAAAGAACACACGTCCGAATTCAAACGGGCACCATAGATAGATTACAAATTTAAATAACATATTTCTAAACACGTTGTTGATCAAATTCATGATTTTAACCAGTACCAAAATTTAAGGCTACTACATTTTTTTAAATAAAAGTCAACAGCTAAATTACTTTGAATAGTTGGAAACACATAGACACAAAACTTCAAGTTCCAATATTATCAACGAAGTGACCGAATTTGATCCGAACCTTATTTTTATAAAAACTTCATCATGTTTATGATACCATTACCAAGTTTATTATAAATCTATTTGAAGTAGGCGACATTTGGTATATATATATATATATATATATATATATATATATATATATATATATATATATATATATATATATATATATATTGAATGATATTAGCAGGTTGTAGGTCAGCTGGTTATTCAAGCGTACTCTTTATTATATTTTAGCTTTCGGTTTATTTCAAACCTTTTTCAAAGAAACTACCAAAACGTCATTATGGGCATCAAGCAATATACAATAAGTACTTACTAAATTGAGGTTGAATGCACATCAATATCATTGAACTATATAAAACTTAAAGTATACATCGAATTTTAATATTGAACAATAAAACATTTAAAACTGTAAACTATAAACTAGTTGCCTTGTGAACATGTAAACTGTAAATAACCTTCAACGATAATTCCTTTATAATTTTGACAATTGTATTCTAAACCTGTCTTGATAGAGTGTGGGTGTGTTGAATGCGCATGGATGTGTGTGGGTATGTGTGAATGTGAATGACACAACACAAAAGCGATATGCGGATTAAACCTAATGCTTGTGCATTGACCACACACGCAAATAATAGCAAACATAAAATAGACTGGGACAACCCTAAAATACTACAAATGGAAGGTAAGCGATCAAAAAGGGAATTTTTGGAAATGTGTCACATATTTAAAAACACGAATACCATGAATAAAAGGACAGATATAGATCAACTAAGCTGTATATACACGTATCTACTTAATTTCAAACCTAGAACTAACTTAATTAGACCACTAGTATAACACAGGAACACGTACGTGCGCGCGCACACACACACACACGCACACGCACATTCAGACATACCCACACACATCCATGCGCATTCAACACACCCACACTCTATCAAGACAGGTTTAGAATACAATTGTCAAAATTATAAAGGAATTATCGTTGAAGGTTATTTACAGTTTTCATGTTCACAAGGCAATTAGTTTATAGTTTACAGTTTTAAATGTTTTATTGTTCAATATTAAAATTCGATGTATACTTTAAGTTTTAGATAGTTCAATGATATTGATGTGCATTCAACCTCAATTTAGTAAGTACTTATTGTATATTGCATGATGCCCATAATGACGTTTTTGTAGTTTCTTTGAAAAAGGTTTGAAATAAACCGAAAGGTAAGAATATAATAAAGAGTACGCTTGAATAACCAGCTGACCTACAACCTGCTAATATCATTCAATATATTCAAATCAGCAAGGTCGTTATACTATATAACATATATATATATATATATATATATATATATATATACATATATATATATATATATATAGCTGTGGAAAATTCTAGCCCCACGGATTGGGCGCCATAAGATTGCTGTGGATCCGGGACTTAGTCTCTGGATCTCCCTAAAAGCCATTCAACCCCCAAATTTGGGCCGTTATAAGATTGCTGCGATCGGGAACTTATGGGTTTGACATCGCCAGTGTCAACACTGATCTTCAAAAAATGAAAAAATTTATAAAAATATTCTTACCCGTTTATTCTGCTGCAACAATCTTCAGCAGCTTCCCTGGCTAGCTCAGCTGTGCCTCTTCTCTTATACCTAAATTTACAATCATTCTTCCTTCCCACTCGCACACTATTCAATAAAATCACCAAATAATACAACAATCATACAATCTTTATTTACCGCTATTTACAAACAAATTATTCCCAGGTATAAACAGTTTGGTACACTAATTACAACTCAATAAGTGATATGTTTTAAAGTCCTTGTTTAAATTATTATTTGCAAACACATTTAATACAATATGAGTAGATGGGCCCCAAATAATACCCTATATTTATTGCACACTGGAGTATGGTGAGCTCATAATAACCCAGTTTATTAATGTATGCCTTTTACCTTGCATAAAATTACTTCAAAACTAATAAACCAATGTACCCTTAACAATCCAATTTAAATTCATAATGAAGTTTAGTAAGTTTTACATACACCCTTTTTCAATATTTTAAATAACCCTAATAATTGTCAAGTACACGTATCTATTCCGATACGTTATATAACCATAAATAACCCCAATTCTCACTCACACATCACCAAATAATTCCAAAAGTTTATCAGATAACAGAAAATTCAAATAAGCTACCTGGAAAATTCTTCAAGCCTCCATCTCTTCAATGATGCTCATCACCTTGGCTTCGTAACTATTCGCTCTGATACTTCACATAATCATAGATGATAACCTCAGTATTCGCCAAGCGCCTTGCTTCCAATTACCATTCCATAACAGCATACAAACTCACGTATATTATACTTCTGTTTATTGATTTACTAGCTTGGTATGGTATTAGTTGGACCTCGGTTAACTTAATTCACTCGACACTACTCACGTTAATAACTATAATGCCTCAACTACCAAGTTACAAGTGCTAGTACTACATTTACTGTATTATGAATATTTATAATACTCACAAGAACTCTACTATAACGTCGGTCTATCGTTGTAAGTAGTCTAAAGCGATGAGAATACAAAGAGAGCCTTTCTACTTCCTGCAAAAATATTTATATCATTCGAAATGCCACTTCTTGGTCACACTTCACGCGAAAAACTTACTTTAAAATAACACTTCTGAAAATTTTAATATAACCGACTTAAAGCTTCCAGAAACTTACCTCGTGGACACTCCGTATGATCCGAAAATCTCTTCCACCTGTCGCATCCTGTCCGTTTGTAAAACTGTCCGTTTCAACCAATGATACTGTTCTGTGTCGTCATAAAACTCCGCCTGTAAAATTTTTATCTCTGTCTTATGCATATTTGATGTCGCGTTCCAAACCCCACTTGAGTTATAAAAAATCGATATTGCTGACACTGTCTCATCGCTCCACGTGGATAAGAACGTGCGTTTTGAAAACTAATGCGTTTATATCCGTCACCAAAAACTACTTATTTACCAAAGAAACCTGGAACGTTCTAGATCTCTCTATAATATATTACGTAAATTTAACGTATCCGATGTTTGTTGTTGACTTCATTACAAGTTTTATATAAATTGAATAAATTCAGTATTATATTTTAAATAGAAAAATATCTTAAAATTAACTATATCTCACCTGCAATATATTGTTAGTGCTGTGGATCAACACCTCTTTGTTGTCTACCAATGCTCTGCTTAACTGAACAAATATTTGAGTACAGTTACCCCTTGTTTTTCAAAAATTACCTCGTGCTTCTTTATTTTGTATGCCTTGAATATCTTCCCTTCAATGCTTTCGACGCAAATCAAAATTGTACCAGAATTGTACCCAGATTTGAATTATTCTTGTCGACACACACTTGCAATATTATTACCGACGCAACTTGAAATATTGCAAGTTGAATTATTCAGAAATACACCACAAATTGGAAGTATTCAGCGTACTTGAAATATTCAGAGATTCACCACAAATTTGAAATATTATTCTATCGACGCATACTTGGATTATTCAGAAGTACACCACAAATTTGAAGTTTTCAGCTTTAGTGTCGACGCGTACTTGAAATATTCAGAAGTACACCACAAATTTGATGCCGTTTTCTATAAAAAAAAACGGCAAAAAGTCTTCGTAATCGTTGCACTGTTATCACTACAGTATACACTTAATATTCTATTGTATTTTATTTCGGCGTTCATAAGTTATGAACTGACTCGTCTTATCATTGCTCTGTGTTATATAGGCTCTTCCCACTTACATGTGGGCTGGGTTTTCGAGCAATTTTGCAGATTATCTCAACCAACCAGGCCCTGTCTTCAACATTACCTGCATTTTGAAGTTTTTTCTGAGGTAATATATTCGGTTTTCCGTGTAATATTTATTTGCTATTGATACATTGTTTTCTTTGCCAGACGTTCAACTTAAGTCTGTTGTTTTGTATAGATATCGCCTTTTGGATAACTGAACAAAATAAATGATGTAACTTTAATGCTGTTTTCGTTTATGTATTTTTATGCGTCTCTGAAACTGCGTTTTCTTATCAAAAATGTTTATTGTTTCAGCGTAATTGCATAAAGCTTTGTTAGGTTTTATCTTATATCTTCGGCGCCTTTATTCTATAACTAATTAAAACACTTCTCAACGCGTGTTTAATTACATGTACTATCATTTCTTCTGAATACGCTTTCTATTGTTGACAGATATGCTTACTGGCATTACTTAAAATTAATAACGGTCTATATACAGAGTGTTAAATGCTTGCTATTCACATAATGTATGAATTACCTATTTTTCTGCTAAATACGCGTTCTATTGCTGTAAGATATGCTTACTTGCATCGCTTAAAGCTAATTATGGTCTATATACAGGGTGTTAAATGTTTGCTATTTACATAATGTACGAATTACTTAATTTTCTGCTAAATAAATGCAGTTTTCTGATTTCTATTGCAATTTATGGTTACTGCATAGCCCTTACATCCCTAAACAACCCCTTATCACAGCAATATATATATATATATATATATATATATATATGATAACGCACGATACAATAAGACAAAATCTGGCTGGTTTGACTACCAGTGTGGGGACTGGTTTGTTAATTTAATGCTACATATGCTTGAAAAATAGGAAGATAAAAATTACTGATCGGCGACAATTTAGGTTCGTACTTAAATCAAGAACTAGTACGTCAGTGCAATGCCAATAATATATCTTTTATAGTATTGCCACCTAACGCCACGCACTTGTTCCAACCGCTGGATGTTGCATTGTTTAGATCTTTGAAAGGAAATTGGAGAAGAATTTTGCACGAATGGAAAGACACAGAATTTGGTAATAAGTGTGGAACGATACCCAAAGATCAATTTCCTTCATTATCAAAAACGTTAATGGGCATCATGAATGATCGATCAGTCGAAATTCTTCCAGTTGGTTTCAAAAAATGCGGCTTATATTCTTTGAACCTTGCAGAAATACTAAGTCGCTTGCCAGAAGAAATACTAGACAATCAAAGTACAGGCGTGAGAGAAGCTCTTGGCGAAAGCTTCTTAGATCAACTGAAGGAAAGGCGAGAGAGTGCGACGGGTTTGACTCAACGCTGGAAATGTAAGAAGGTAAACATAGCCCCTGCAAAAAACATAACTGCCGCAGACTTTTTAGCTGATAACCAAACAAGTACTAATCAACAATAAAAGAAAGTTTGCCACAAACACAATGCATCACTTAATGGAGTGCATCTAAATGAAGATTCCCAATGTATACCCTCAACTTCAAAAAGGCAAAATCATGAATCTGCTAAACGAGCACAATCGCAATGCAGTGAAAGTGATAGTGAAACAAGCGAAAACTCGGATACTGTTACATACAGAGAGAGTAGCTCGTCACCAATGAGTAAATTTAACGAAGCATATAATTGTGAACAATCAGAAAGTAGTGCAATTATTCAAGATTGTACAAAATCGGAAACTGGAGACTGTGTCATTATCCGTTATGAAGAAAATATGTTTCACGGTGTCATCACAAGCATTAAAGAAAACGGAGTGTCCGTGAGTGCTATTTAAAAATGTGGAATTGGAAGTGGCCTTCACGAAAGGACTAACTTTTCTATGAGTTTTCTGATATAGTCCAGCAGAAAATTAATAATCCTATCCAAATTTCGCGTAGAGAAATTTTTTGCGTTCCTGAAATGAATAATTTTAATTAGTATTTATTCACTTACTTATCTGCATTTTCTCGTTTGCCATTTACAAAATTTTGTAAATTTAATATTATTAGTGTTGTATTTTTGTATTATTCTGTAGTGATTAATGTTCTATAAACAAAAATAAAGCATTTTTGTTTTATTAAAATTTTATTTGTGACACGTTTGTTCCACATGGTCACATGCTATACGGTGAATTTGTGACAGGCCCTATATGTAAAACATAGAAGTGTATCAATTCATGTTACATTTTAACCCTACGAAACGTTGACTTTATGCTCTTAGACAAATTGAATACTGTCTCAAAGTCACTCCATTAACTGGGGTCAAATTGTGACAAAGATTTTTCTAAAATTTTTTTTTCTTTTTAATGATTTTTAAACAAATTTGTTTTAAATTGATAGTGTAATGCAGTGTAATGCATTTGAGATTTTTTGATTGAATATATATATTAGAAAGTTGATAAAAAAACCTCTAAATCTGTCACAAAGCCACCTCGTTTTACGATAGTGTAGTTTATCTACAACAGTAAGGTTTTGACTTTTTAACATTAAAAGATATGAAAAAAAATTTTTTGTTATTTTTTACCAATAGAGACAATTAAATGTAAATTATATTTTTTTGTAATAGTTTAAAAAATATCCTGCATTTAAGGGTTATATTATCGCAGAATGGTTCTGTAATTTGCGTATGTAGTCCACCTGTTAGCATCGATTCGCCTTTGACATCACAAACGTTACCAATATTGGTAACCAAATTATTGTTGTACAAATTTTCAGTCAGCAACTACAGTCCAAATCGTTCATTTATAGGTTTCACTTTATTCTCAAGACGTTGATTGCCAATGTACCACAATTTGTGGTCAGTGTTGACTTTTAAATGAAAGTCACATGACTAAATGTGGAAACATCTTTTGTGTTCCTTCATATAATTAATCGATTATTTTGCCTTAGTAATAAAACATTTTGACTACTAACCTAAGTTGAAATCTCAACACTATTTTCACCTCAACATTATTTCCACACATGTATCCGTTGGATTATTTTTGTCTCGGTAGTAAAACATTTCGACTACTAACCTAAGTAGAAACCTCAACATTAATTTCCCCTGAATAATGTCAGTGTAGTAATATTCAACAATGTTATACCTAATCATTGCACTTCCATAAATGTTATTCTTGTGTTCCGACATCTCACAATGGAACAAAAACATCATTATACAATATGCTTTTATGCTTCAGAAAATATAATTAGAAGATATTTCTTATAATATTGATTGTAATCGGCATTAGTGGTAAACAAATGTATTTAATAGTTTGTAGCATTTTCAAATGCTACGTTTGCATTTTAACCCCAATAATTACTTTTATTATGTAGTCATACATAACCCCTAATATATGCAACACACTTTACAATATCAATTACGCATTTAGTATATTTAATCAGTTATAATTAATACATAATAACATAATAATTACATCCCAACAGTCGATTCAGTTGTTGTTTACAACATTCAATTTATATTCTTATTTGATTTAATAAAAATTCATTATTACCCTTATAATGAAGATAAATAAATACATTCCTAATTTACATCTTTATGAAATATTTGGTAGTATGTGCAGCCATCTGCCGTAAATATTCGAAGTTACGAGTGTGTCGTAGTATAAGACAACTTGTTCTTAATCGCAAGAGGAGTCTAAGGTCGCTTGGTATCAAACTAACATGGCTCGTTTAGCGTCCTCCGTCCTTAGGATCGGGATAGTGAAAAGAAGTGAGTGAAGCGTCGAGAATCATCTACGTAACGATTCCTTAAGGAATTAACATGCGCTTTTCGGTACGTTAGTTCAGAATTCAATATTACAATTCGTTTAAGATGCACACACATGATTGTTAGTCTAGTTTTTGAAGAATCGCCGTGATATTTATTTACATCTATCTTGGATGCTCGTAATTTTAATGCAGTATAATTGCTTGGTACAAGATTGCAAGATTTCACCTTGTTAGAATTAAATTAATGGATTAATTATCTGTGAAGATGCATGGTCAAAATCCGATCAGCTATACTTCGTTTCATAAACAGCACGTAATCGATACATAAACCTGGTTGGTATAACAGGTGTTCAACTGAATTTTCAAGTTGCGTACTCTTTATAATTTTATTCGAAAGATGTCACTTGTCAACTTCGTTTTGTTTACATTCCAATAATAGTATTATAAAATTTAATACAGCTATATATATATATATATATATATATATATATATATATATATATATATATATTTCATGAAATTTAAGTGAATTTGAAAATTAAAAACAGGGTGTATTTCACATTCAAAATTACATATTACAATTACATATAGAAGAATTAAATTATGAACTTTGAATACGAGGTATAATGAGTAAAAAGGAACCGTCTGGAAAAAAAATATTTGGTAGATTTTTAGCAAAAAAAAAATTAATCCAGGGTGTCTCATTAATTTAAATGAAATTAAAGAAGATTTTAATCGCGAATGTAAAAAATTGACGACTCTATTAAGTCAATAAAAAATGTTTTGACAGAATTTGAAGGTGATCCTTTGGATTCCACTTTTAAAAAAATAACTTCAATACTGAATCATCTTAGTGGGCGACTAAATCGTATGATACTACCGCTTGATAACTTAGAAAGAGCATAAATTTTTAAAAATGAATCATTAGCAACCGTCCTACTTATAAAAGCCGAATTACATAGTAAAATTAAAACGGAAGAACGTCAAAGCGAACCTATTGATATAACACAAGCAACTGGTGCTACGGTTAGTGTCCCAGCGCCGACTATTTGTCATGTTACTCCATTTGTACCCTTAGATTCTAGGCCAGTTAAATTTTCTGGGGATTCGAAACAAGTTTATAATTTTTTAGAAAGAGTTAACGAATTAGCAGACTCTCGTAAAGTAACAAAGGCAGAATTATTTGCTGGTGCTTCAGAACTTCTAGTAGGAGATGCACTTGTTTGGCTCCGTAGTATTAAAAATTCAGTACAATGTTGGGATCCTCTTGTTAATAAATTAAAAGAAGATTTTCTTCCGTCGCATTCTGAGGATGAAATTTGGGAATCAATTAAAAATCGTCGTCAAAAACAAGGAGAATCAATAGTTATATTTTTGGCGCATATGGAAAGTTTATTTAAACGTTTACCCAAACCCGCTGCAGAATGTACAAAGGTTAGAATGAGTCGTAGTAATTTGTTGCCTGATTATATTTCACATCTAGCATTATCGGAAATAGAAGATATGTATACTCTTGTTAATTTATGCAAAAAATAGGAAAAGCTTCTAGATTAAAACAGAAAGTAATAGTTAATCCTCCAGTTAGTGCTCATAAGCAGGTAAAATATGTGAATTTTCAACCCCAATATAAACCTTCATCTCGAGTTTAAAATTTTTCTTCGACTAGTAGTCCAATATGTAATAAATCATTTTCTTCATCGATACAAGTCCTTGGTCATGATACCTCTAGACCTGTAGGAAATATTTCATCTACTTTTCAAAGAAAAAAAGGTGTTAGTTGTTGGAACTGTGCAGTTTCTGGTCATAATTATAGGAGATGTAGAGCTCCTAAGACTTTGTTTTGTTATGGTTGTGGACATAAAGGTGTAATTATGCCAAACTGCCCAAATTGTTCAAAAAACTATTAAAGGAAAAGATGTGTCGTAGTCGGCATCAATTTCTTATCGATAAGACTACAATCATAAAAAGAATTTGTTTAATAAACAGGAGTGGTTACATTGTTGAAAGTAGTAAAAAATTTTTATACTACTTCAGTTAAAAATAAAACTGAAAGTATGTTTCATAAAAAATTAGGAGATAGTCGTCCGTACTTAATGGTTAATTTATTTGATAGAAAAATTACAGGATTATTTGATTCCGGATGTACAACTACAATTATAGGATCTTTAGATATTCCCTTAATTAAAGAATTAGGATTAGAAATTTACAAGTCAAAAAATAATGCTGTAGCCACAGCAGATGGTTCATTGAAAATTGTAGGAGGATCAGTTGATCTTCCCATATGCATAGGACAGCAATATCGTGTCATCAATGCTTTGGTTGTTCCTTCTTTGCCACATTTTGTAATTTTTGCTAGCGATTTTGCAAAACTATTTGGTATGGTAGCGAATTTTAAAAACAATTCTTGGCATGTCCAAGGTGAAATAAAAAATACCATCCCTTATATTGGTCAATCTTTTATACCAGTTAAAGGCACTGATTGTTTGTTTAGTTTAGATGCTTTATCAGAAACGCAACGTGTTATAGCGCAGGCCACGATTGATTCCTTTGATGAAATTTGTAGTAAACATAGATTAGGGAGAACAAACAAAATTGTAATGGACATAAATACTGGAAAAGCGAAACCTGTTCGAAAACGACCTTATGTGTTATCCCCCTTTATGAATAAAATTTTAAATCAAAAACTCGATGACATGTTAAAGCTGGCGTTATTGAACTGTGTCGAAGCGAATGGTGTTCCCTAGTACTTCCTGTAAAAAAGAAAGACAATAAGGAGTATAGGTTTTGTTTTGACGGCAGGATGCTTAATGACGTGACCGAACATGATAGTTACCCAATGCCAAATATCGACAGAATTTTGAATATGTTACGCGGTGCGAATTTCATCTCATCTATTGATCTTCGAAAAAGTTTCTGGCAGGTACCCCTTTCTGAAAATGCAAAGGATAAGACCGCTTTCAGCGTCATTTCGAGAGGACAGTTTCGTTTTGTCACAATGCTCTTTGGACTTCGTAATGCTGCCCAAACACAGCAGCGGTTGGTCGATGCAATTTTTGGTCCACAATTTCAACCACGCGTATTTTGTTATCTCGATGATATCATTCTATGTTCATCGTCATTTGAAGATCACGTAAAATTATTACATGAAGTTAAAGAACGTTTCAAGGAGGCTAATTTAACAATCAATCTCGAGAAATGTGAGTTCTTCAAAAAATCACTAAAATTCTTAGGATACATAGTTGGGTCGAATTCTCTTCAAACTTATCCAGAAAAGATCTCTGCGATGATAAATTTTTCCAGACCAAAAACCACGACTGAAGTGAAAAGATTTTTAGGATTATGCAGTTGGTACAGACGATTTATAAAAGACTTTTCTACATTAGTCTCTCCGATCAACGATCTGGTTAAAAAGAAAAGGAAAGGACAAACCATCATTTGTAACCCTAGGGCCGAGTCTTCGTTTGCTCAAATCAAACAGGCTCTAGTATCTGCTCCCCTTATATGTCAGCCTGATCATTCTGCTCCGTTCATCATAGAATGCGATGCTTCGGATACTGCTCTCGGTGCTGTATTAATACAAAATCTAGAACAAGAAGAACGCGTTATTTCATATGCAAGCCGAAAGCCGATCGTTAACTAGAACTTAACGTAATTATTCAACAACTGAAAAAGAATGTCTTGCAGTTATTTTTGCAATTAAGAAGTTTAGACCATGGGTAGAAGGTGTTTGTTTTACTGTGATCACTGATCATTTTTCTCTTCTTTGGCTAAACAACATCCAAAACCCATCAGGTAAACTTGCTCGTTGTGCGGTTAGACTTAGACAACACAGCTTTGACTTAGTTCACCGCAAAGGAAAGTTTAACGTCGTTCCTGATTGTCTCAGCAGGGCACTTGCAATAGCAAATCCTATTGATGATACTGTAGAAAAACAAATGGTAAATCTAATTGGAGTTACCCTTAATAATTTAAATCCTTGGCATGAGTCTCTTAAAACAAAAATTTTAGTTTCACCTGATGATTATCCTCAGTGGAAGGTTGAAAATAATTTTGTTTTCAGGTTTATTCCATCTAATTTGCCTCCTACATCTATTTAGTTGAATGGAAGTATCTCGTTCCTAAATCTCAACAAGAAGAAATCATTTGTTCTTGTCATGACCCCCCTCCTTCTTGCCACTTTGGCTATTCAAAAACTTTATATCGTATACAAGAATTATATTATTGGCCACGAATGAGTAAAGATGTATTGAAATTTTGTCATAAATGCTTGATATGGGGAGCGCAAAAGTCATCTAATACGTCTCCGCTAGGTCTCATACGTCGTGAAAAGAAAGTCAACTTTCCATTTCAAGTAACAGCAGTTGACATTATGGGTCCTTTCCCACGTTCGAAAGTTGGACATTAATTCCTTTTGGTCATTGGTGATTGGTTTTCCAAATATACTTTACTTTTTCCATTACGTAATGCAAAGGCTTCCACTATTATTCGTCTCATCGAAGAAAAATTTTTTTTTTAGTTTTATATTTTTATGTTTATATTTTAATGGCAAAACAGAGAAACAGAAACCGACGCATTTTCATCAGGATGTAAGTCATTGGTGTGTGTAGTTGTGATAAAAGCAAGACAATAAAACTAGTTACATTCCTAGCACACTAAAGAAAGGTGGGCAAAAGATGTTTGTTAATACATATTTCAACCTTATGTTAGTTGTATTCAAAGTAGATTGTCAGAAATAACTCTTCGAATGTGTTCCATCGTTTAATTATATCACAATGTATGCCCTAAACACAATAAAAACAAAATTAAAATAACAGGTAATCGGGTTACATAATCCCCAAATTAAGTACAAAACTCTCGATTTTTACTAATAAATTGATAAAAACCTGCAATTATTCTTGTTGATTTGTTATTCTAAACCTATTAGAAAGTATTTGCCTCAAGGTGGAATTCTCTAGCTGAGTTCACGTATTGTAGTCACCACGCTTATATACGCAACGCTTATCGGCTTAGTCTGCATTGCACAAATACACTAGGACGTCCCTTGCTAACAATACAGAAGTAGTTATATAATAGACTACAATTCTACAACTAAAAGAGACCGTATTAGTTACTAACCTGTTATTGTTATTACTGTCCAATTTTTTGTGGGTACGTTCTCGGAACCGTGCGTTAAAGAAGTAACGTTATGACCTTTTTCGACCAATCCTAATATTAGTGCTCTATTCCATAGATGGTGACTAGGTGAGGACATTGTTGATACGAATAAAATATTTGCACTTAGCACTGTTTGAAATATGTAACTACTAAACAAACACAAACTGATTAAGAAAAACATTATTTTATGCTACCACAACCGACAGACAGAAGGCAAACAATATACTGTGTTGTATTCGGCAGCAGAATAAGCTTGGCTACGTATTAGATGGGTCATTGAGGAGTAGTTTTTTTAACATTTTTATCAGCAGTTATCAACATTATGTAAAGTAGATATTTCGAGTATAGCGTTGCAAGTTAAGTAATTGGCAATCATTTGTAGGTCAATATTATAGTTTTTATTATCAGAACAGTATGCTTACTTTAGTGTTTACATGTATACAATTTAACACAAAAGCGTTTGGAAACCACCTGTACTTACTTCATCTTGAACAACATATTATATAACTCTCATATTTGTAGAAAGGAATTAGTTATTATCCGGTTATACCTTGAAAAATTGTTAATAAATATTTATTGGATTTGACATTGGTAAGTGAATAATTAATAAAAATTTATTAAAAAGGTTAAAGTTTAATCACGTGTATTTAACATTAATCGCCTGATTACCTGCTGCTCTAAAATAAAAAATTGAGATCGTATTCGGGGTGACAGAAATCAACTTGTGACAGAAACAATTCTCTAAAAAAGAAAATAAAATTCTCCAAATTACCCATGTGTTTTTATCCAGGAAATACTATTGTTTCAAGTTTTTTTTACATTTTTAGAAGATATCTCAAGAAATAGTACATTACCATTTATCTGGAAATCTTTAGAATCTCCTTTGCAAGTCGAATTTGTCTTCCAAACCTAAACTTGTACAAGATACAGGTCAATTCCAGTGGGTTCGAATGACGTCGAAAGTGCAACTCCTCAGCTGAAAAATTAAATTAGTACATACTTTACTTATACTTCGGTCTCTGCAGATTGTTTACTCAGACTGTTTCGTAGAGGCGGTATGTGTTCCCGTAGACAGGTAAAGCAGATTTAGTAGGTAGCAATCCACTTTTCAAAGTGATACACACGGAATAATCCGCTTCCGTTACTTATAAATCAATTTTGAACAAAACAATTATAATAAATTACGGCCTTTAAATATTAAGCAAAAGTTGAACTCACAGACTTAATTTTTTCTGCCTAAAAATAAGATAATTTTTTTTATTCTTCAAACGTGGTAACTTAACGGCTTTGTATTTATTGTTTATAGCTATCTAGGTATTTTTTATTGTAATTTTTGACAAATTTGATAATTTCTTTGACCATTGTGGTCTGTAAAAGTTTAAGTATGTTTCAGATAAGAAAGCTATCCTCCCTCGCCGATTGGATGGTAATTATTAAGCACATAATTCGTAGGCTTTGTAACGCTCTCGCGTCGAGTAAGCATGCAGTCGATAGACACACATTTATCAATTTCAGCTGCTTCAGGAGCTTTAGTAAGAATATCTGTAAAATTTTATAGGGACACGGATAATCTACAGTCAGTTAAGGAACTATTTCAATATAAGGCTAAGCTAGAATAAGTAAATACATTATAATTTGAGTAAGAGCCGCTTTGTCTGCGGCCACATCCCCAATCCTCCACCGGAAGGTACTACATTGGGTTTAAACGCGAAAGTAAACGTGCTCCAAATGCAACCTAACTTCAAAATTAATCCATCCTAAATAAAAATCTAACAACCTAAAACAAAAACTAGAAATAGGGTTGTAATAAAGGTATCCCTAGCGTTGATTTTGGAGTGTGTCCGTTCAACAAGACACACGCTAAAGTAAAAAGGGAGGGATCCGTAATATCGCATAGCAGTCGCCAGCTCTGCTTACCGGTGCCACCTCAAGGGTCGACTTAAAACTATCCAAAGCTAGCTAACTAATTTTAAAAATAAATTCAAATTTTCTAAGCATTCGCCAAATATTTTAATAGTGAATCCAGCTATTTTGCCTGCTCTATAAATTTACAAATTCGTCCTCCCTGATGTAAGTAATTTATTTTATCTTTAGCCTAAATCTGTCCCTAGCTTTCCCTATTATTCCCTAACTGACTTACATTATAACTACAATCTTCATTCCTATAAAAACGCTGCCACCAAGAATGGCGGCAGAACGTCAGAAAAAACAATTCAACCCCGAAATAATATAATTCATGCAAAGTAAATATAAAATATAAATATAAATAAACATACGTATGTCTATATATATGAATTGTTTTTATTGCGGGTTTTAGGTCTGCTGGTAAGTAGGTATATAAACTCTTTCTTTAACTGCCTAAATTTTCGAATTTATTTTTGAATCCTTGATCACAGGCTTTCTATAATTATACAAAAATGAATGGGCTAAACTACACATAGAATCTGTATAAACTTACAAAATTGAGATCAATAAAAAGATTGCATCTAAATTAAAATGTAGTCGTAAAAGTAGTTTGCATTTGGCTAAGGTGTAAAATTAAAAACTTGTATATTCTATTAAAGTATTTGAAATGTCTTTTTTGAAGTTTTTATAAAAACAGTATGACACAATTTGTTTATTTATCTGCATGAGCAAGTGTATGTATGCATGGAAGCGTATGTGTGTGAAGGAGTTGGCATGAATATGGAGGTAGTGTTTAAATTTTATTTGTATGTATACCCATAAAACGCATATTTATACACAACAAAATTTTACGTGTATATACATATATAAATACACATAAACATATACAAATACATACATACAATTGCACATAAATATACAAGCCCATTCATTTTTTGTATAATTATAGAAAGTCTGTGATCAAGGATTCAACAATAAATCCGAAAATTTAGGCAGTTAAAGAAAGAGTTTATATACCTACTTACCAGCAGACCTAAAACCCGCAATAAAAACAATTCATATGATTATAGCAAGGTCGTTACTATAAAAGTTATATATATATATATATATATATATATATGTATATATATAACTCAAATTTAAACCAGGGTAGAAAATTAATTAACGACATCATATAATTTTAATCACCGTGTATAAGGAAGCTTTGGGAAAAAGTACGCGTAATTAAAGGCCTACTGTGAAGATTTAAATCATTCAATTAGAATGTCGGGTTTGTATAGAATTTTATTAGATAATACGCGTTATTAAAACGTAGAGCATACAAATTTATTCGTTTCATTAAAAATAAGGGATTTAAATCATTCACTAGACGCTTTCTATAAAAAGAACCAGAATTAAAATGCTCAACTTGTATGTAATTTAATTATTCCAAGTAAAGAAACAAATAGAAATTACGTGCAAAATTTATATTAATTAATTCAAGTTTTAAGTAACGAGTATTAAACAAAATGTACAAATAATAATTAATATTAAATTAGTATTCGCTAAAAATTAAAGGGTAGAAGTCAATGCCATTCATCATTATTTTTATTGGAGTTAATTGAACGATTAGTAATATATAATATGCATAAAAGCTTTTAAAAACCCAATAATATTCAAATCGTAGAAGTGTTATTTAAAGTATTATGATTGAACACCTGCGTATTTTTAAATGTCAAATTCTAATAAATTCGAGCTGATAAACATGCAGATTCTGCGTATTTCTTGCAAACGGTCGGATAAACCGTAGCTTATATTAACATATAAATCCACGTAGACTGAAATAACCGATAGTAAAGAGTATCGATTTGCACCACTAAGGCCAGAGTAGAAAGAGACGAATAAAACGCGCAAGGCAGAGACACGAATAATAAAAGGCGTGATTTGCGAAGCTTCACTAGGGCTGCAATCAAGTAAAAGATACGTTTGAATTTGTTGAATTTATAAATCATGTTGAATTGCCGGATAATTATATACTAATTAGTTTAGATGCGATTTCTTTGTTTACAAGTATCCCAAAGGAATTAGCTATCGATAATATCAAAAACATTTGGCCCAAAATTGAACAAAATTGTAGTATTCTACAAAACACGTTCCTTAATATAATTGATTTTATTTATAGTAGTAGTTATTTTTCTTTTAATTACAAATATTACAGTCAAATAAAAGGTTGTCCAATGGGATCCAATTTAAGTCCAATTATGGCTGAAATAGTTATGAATGCGTTACTAGATTATGTTATACCTACACTTAGTTTTCACCTACCTTTCATAAAAAAGTATGTAGATGACATTGTAACAGCTATACCATACAATAAAACAGACGAGATTCTAACAAACTTTAATAATTACAACCCAGACATACAGTTTACAATAGAAGTAGAAAACAACAACTCTGTTCCATTTTTAGACACTCTGTTAATAAGAAAAAATAATAAAATTATTACTGATTGGTACATGAAACCGACAAGCTCTGGCCGATATTTGAATTATAACTCATATCATTCTTTCGACATAAAAATCAACTTTATTTTAGGAATGAAAAACAAAATAAAAAAGATTTCACATTCTTCTTTATATAATAAAAATTTATTAAGACTGAGCAGTATCCTAAAAAATAATAATTATCCTAAGACTTTAGTTAACAAATTATTATATAACCAAAGATCTGAAAATAATTTAACTGTAGATATACAAAATAAAAAATATATAAACGGTGATATAAATCAAATTCATGCTTCTTTGCCTTATTTAAAAAATTTAACACCAAAATTAACAAAAATATTTAAAAACCATAACATCAAAATTGCAAAAAAGAATGTGACTAGTGTTGGTAATCTATTTTCAAAAATTAAAGACAAAAATTCTCAGGTATTACAAAGAAACGTTATTTACAAAATAAAGTGTTTAGATTGTGATCTTTCATACATTGGTCAAACGTCTCAAAATTTGAAACAGAGAATTACACAACATAAAAGTGATATTCATACTAAACCTAAAGCATGTGCATTAGCTACACATGCACTTAATGACGGACATAAATTGGATTTCAACAACCCAAATATCATTCAAATAGAAAACAATACTTTCAAAAGAACTTTTATGGAAATATGTCATATTTATAAAAATACAAAATCTATGAACAAAAAAAGTGATATTGGTGATCTTAGTTCTATATACGCACATCTCTTAAACCTTAAATTCAATTCCAATGAATAAACTTCTACAAAACTTTGGATCCTCAAGAATTATATAAACAAATACCCTTATATATGGTAACCTTTACATTACTTGGGAACACAGACATATTAAAAAACACACACACACACACACACACACACACACACACACACACACACACACACACACACACTCAAACACACAGTTAGGCACCTCCTTCTACTTACGCATGCACCTATACATACATATAAAAAATCCAAGATAGTATTAATCAAATTTTTGAAATTCTGCCAAACCAATATTTTACCTTTTCTATATTACAAAAATTTTTTACCATTTTGAAAAAGCTGTTTTAAATATTTAATGTACACGTAATAATTTCATGTTTCAATGATATTTTTAACCAACCTCATTGTGAGTAGCTGAAAGTTTTCATACTTATAATCAGTGTTTATATATTTTTAGTTAAACCTGTGATCAAGCATAAAATATATGCGAAAATTTAGGTATTAAAGAAGAGTAGTTATTTCCAGTGACCTATAACCCGCAAACATTTATTAATTTAAAACTAAAGGTCGTTAACAATACAAATTATATATATATATATATATATATATATATATATATATATATAAAAGAAAAGTAAGATTAATGAGTCTTAAATTAATATAAAGTAGAAATGAATTATTGGCAAGTGACTCAAATTCAGCCACGAGGGCATCCTGTCGACGCGTTTCGCCCTAATTGGGGCTCCTCAGGACAGGAGTAGCAAAGTTGTAATATTTAATACAGACACCTTATGGGAAGTACAGCATCACGAAGACACAAATTGTGAGCTTGTACAATAAAAAAAAACAAGCACATCGCGCTATCGATAATAATACAACAGGATATGAAAAATTATGTCGTGAAAGAATCAACTCTCCAAGTTCAATAAGAAAACTTCGGTAATTTTTCAAAGTTGACATGATTTTGACATAAAATGACTCATAAAAGGCAAACCGTCCATTATAGACCTATAGTACCTCTATATAATTTTGATAAGCATCAAAAGAGCTTTTAGAATATGGTATCAAATCTAGGGTGTTTCATTTAAAAAAACATAACTTTGGGTTGGAAACCATATTGGCACACCCTGTATATAGGTGAAAATATTTTTACATTGTGCGGCCTAGCCGTGGCTATCTTTTAAAAAAAAACAGAAGTTGATATCTTAAATAACATAAAAGTTATAGAACTTTCACGGAGGACGTGGACACCCTGTATATATATATAAACATCTAAAAGCATAAGCATATAACAGTGCATAAATTGGCAAAATCATCACCCAAATAAATTATCAGGTGCACGCGCATGAGCATTATATCGACTAGGGCTATTACACACAAAACGTGCTTGTTAAGTTATTTCAAAATCTGATTATTACTACAAATCAATGCTTATGCGAGTACAGCCGCCACAATTTTACTCTTACTTCGTATATAAATTTTCCAGCATCCAAGGATCTGGTCGTCTGCCTGCATCTATTTGTTTCTTACTTCTAAGGGGGTTGACTATGCACTGTTAATGTCCTGGTGGGTATGCACTAAGCGTTCTGGGGGATCACAATCACTATCACTTTTAAGTCCTGGAGGGATGCGCAGTTTCACTCTATTTTATTTCTTTATTTATTTGACTGATTTAAATTAATGAGGGTTTTTTTATTTAATTTGTTATTATTTATTTGTTTTGATTTATTCCCGATATTCCGCGCGTTTAAGGTGAGACAGTGATTGTTTTAGTATTGCGGGGATTCGTCGTGCACAGTAGACTTTTGGTTATTTTATTGCAATTTTTTGTTTATTCTCTTTTTTTTAGTCTTATACAGGTTTTTGTTATATCATGCTCATATCCATTTCTCATGCCAAGTCAAAATAAGAAATTTTCAATCCTCCTCCAACCCCCCCCCATTTACGCGCGGTTATCGTCACCCAATCTCACGACCCTTCCCGAAAATTCTTTGAAGGCTGTCTAGAACGCCTTCTGGTTAGCCCCTTCCCCGTCATCCTCTAGGCTCTTCGGCCATGCTAGCCCTGCGATAGCTAATTTCATATCAGCTAACCCTCGATTTGCTACCTCGAGTGGGCAGTCGAAAAGCACGTGCTCTGCGCTATCTGCGCCCTAACCGCACTCGCAGCAGTCGATACCGGTTAAACCGAACCTTTGGAAATACGCTTTAAGGCGCCATCAGTTACACCATTTCATGATCGAGTTTCACCTCCAGCTTCTATGCTCAGTATGAGTTTGTGGAACATCTTGCCCGTGACAGCGATGTTTCACCTCTCTTCCCATTGTCGGATGGACTTTTTGCGCACCTTTTTTTTTAATTAGAAACCTCGGTATCGACGAGTGTGATATCCGAAAGTCGCTCGTTGCGGCCTCTTTAGCTAATTCATCAGCCCTATCGTTTGCTACGTTCCCATCGTGCGACCTATCCCAACAGAACTTTAAACGTCGAAACTCGAACGCCGTATGCGCTATCCTCCAGTCGTCCGCTTGAAAGTCTGTCGAGGTGTTCATGTCTGTTGAAGACATGAGCGCCGATTAAAATCACTGATTATATAATACTCGTCTCTGCCCGTATGGTTTATTACGTAATCGATAGTTTCGCGTATGGCAATTGCGCCACTAACAGCCGCTCGCAAATAAGCGCACATGATGTTGCAAATACTTAAAGATGCGCACGCTTAAAAATAGGAAATCATATGGTTTTGTAAAGTTGCTATAAACGTCAGTAGTTGGGAACGCTCAAAAATTGACCCCCTGCAAACTAGGCTTAGACGACTTAAACGATGTCTACTCACTCGCGGCCATAAATAGGTTTCAAATTAACATGCGTTTTGTAAGATTGTGTAGTGTTAATGAGTCGCGATGAAATTCTCGAATCCAAAATCTCGAATCGAAAATCTCGAATGGCAAAATCTCGTAAACTAAAAATCTCGAAAAGGATGTGCAGAATGGAGCTGCAATATGAAATATAGAATTCCGCGAGCTATGCTACATCCCGACACGGTCCGCTTCAAAAATGTTAGGCGAGCATTTTTTACAAAAATACACCTTCGTTCGGATGAGAGGTAAAATGGGGCTTCCGTGTATGAGTGTTTTCACGCACGTTAAAGATCCCTACCTTGCTTGGAACAACAAGGGTTCGGTAAAGTTTAAAATTTCCAGGCAGATAAAAATCCGCTTTCTGGCTAATGTAGTACCTTCGGGTGGAGCATTGGAAAATCAAATGTAGTGGAGATCAAAACACATTGTAGTACCTTCGGGTGGGGGCATTAGAAAATCAAATGTAGGGAGATCGAAACAGTTCAAGATCCCGGATTCGATTACCGACTCGGATTGCTTGAAAAATGTTAGTAAAGGATTTTTCTCAAATCGTTCATCCGGATAAGAAGTAAAGTGTAGGACCCATGTGTGAGTGTTGTTGCGCAAGTTAAAGATCCCTACCTTGCTTGGCATAGTAAAGATTCGGCAAAATTTAAAAATTTCAGGTAAAGAAAAACTCACCATGTAGTACCTTCGGATGAAGCATTGTAAAAAACCAAAAGACTAAGACCATGAGGAAAGTTTTATTTGCCCGCAAATGATCTGATAATGCGTTTGTAAAAAATAATCCAAGTATAGAGACACCTTTGTGTTGCATAATTTTAATATATGGAAATTATTTAGTGTAAAACAAATATTTAAAACTAATGTTGGGAGTTCAAGGTTTGACAATTTATTATTTATCCTATTGGTATATGATTGTATAGTGAAAAATTACCTGTTTTTATATTTGGGACATCCTTTCTAAGCTGAGATTTAATGACTTAAATATGGACAGGCTAACAATTTAATAAACTACTAAGTTTGGCATAAAAACGAAAATATTTTTAAATATCATTTATTATTTTTAAAATGCAAATACAAATTTTAAACATTATTTTAAGCCGTTAACTGAAATAATCAACAGCTTCTGTGTATAGTTGTTTAAGAGCATGTTCTCTATTTTAAAGCTTTTTGCTAACAATGCAAGAATATAAAAATTGTGCTTCTGGATAAATAGATGTGTGTATTTAGGATTTCCTACAGGAAGATGCATAAAACTGGAGAGCGACAAGTACATATGTTACAACCGCTCCAGATATCTGAAAAAAAGTATTCAATTAATATATCTTCAATGTTATATAAATGTATAAAACACATATAACTGTGACGTGGAGTACGCCTTTCATGATACTCATACGATACTCATACGAAAAACTTTTGTAAGCCGAAAAAACAACTATTAATCTACAAAATCGGATTCCCAAGATTTTATATATTTATAAACAATGTTTCGAGATTAGAATGAACGCACTTCATATTTTTTTATACTGTATTTTTAAAAGGGGGTTCTCTGGAACCTACTAGTTAATCCACTTTGCCTAGTAGTTTGCTTAAATGCACCTTTTGTAGAATTTAAGGGAGTAAAAACTGAGACAGAGAACCATGTTTATTCATCTAATCATAATGAAGCAATCAATGGTGTAACGGAACAATACTCCGTCCCTCTAAAGAATTGTAAACAAGTTAGCAGGGTGGGTTTTGGTAGAAAAGGGGTGAATGCAACCTGAGAGAAGAGACAATCGAGTTTGTGGTGTACGTGGAATAATGTTTTCGCAGGGACAAAGTAATAATAAATTGTTCCAACAGCAAAAACTTTAAAAGCGTTTTTTCAAAATCATAAATTTTAGGTTGTGGTGGTGTTGTATTGAGGGTGCGACATACCTCTTTTCGTGTATGCTGTAAGTATATCGTGGCGCTTCCCCATATTAATTTTGATTTTATTGTTGATTTTCATTTTCTCAGTATTTCCTGTTTGTTTTAAGCGAAACCTTTTTTTGCCTTGCGACAGGCTTTCGTTACCTTGAATCAAAGTTTCCTGTATTGAGTACGATTGGAGTTGAATGTATTATGTGTGTATATAGAGTGAGCATGGTTCTGCATTTTCATAAAAAACAATATTATTATTTAACTATGGAGCCGATGTTTTGAAATTGTAGGTGTTCTTAATTATTTTTAATTTTTAATTGATTTCAGTACAAGATCAAAAAGGGCAGCAAAAATTACAGAATATTTTTGCCTATATAGAGAATCATCAAGTTTAAAACTATTTCATTCCATCTCTTACAGTTGACCAGAATCATGAACCGCCGAGGAGGGATAGGGCGTTCTCGTGAAAGAAGTCTTTATCTGGGTACATCTCGCCATCTTATTTAGTAATTTCAAAACACCTTTGATGGCGTACATGAGTTGGACAACCTGCCGTATTACTAGGAATGTAGTATAATACGTGCCGAAAATTACGGCCGTAAACATTCTTAATTAAGTTTTAATTTGTAAGGATTTCGCGCCAATGAATTTAAAAAGACTGGTGCGCGTATTTCCGTCACTTAAGACAGTGCGTTGCGCGAGATTGCGCCGACGCGGTGTGCCAGGAAGGATGGAAGGGTGATTTCCGGCATACGTGTTGGGACTAGCCACCGAGACGTGAACAAGTGTAGTAGTCTTGTATCTTATCGTGCCTTGCTTGGTTATGTAGGTTCTTTGCCTTATCTTTGCTCTATATCGTTCCTCTTACCCGTTTTTCCTGTGGTTCCGTTAATAGATAGGAAGAAGAAGACAATTCGTATTTGGATTCAACCAGGGCCGAAGAATACCCACGCCGGAGAAGGATCAGCGAAGCCGCCGCCGACATCATGGAGTAATTCTGCAAGAAGCCCTGCAATTTATGTGAGTAGTATTTTCGTTACTTTTTTATTGTGTTGTAATAATTCGAATGTCGATATGACGTAATCTTTAATTTGCGCGTCAATTTTTACAATTAATTAACATTGCTACCAACTGATTTGGGGGCTCGCGTAAATGCGCGACGTTGTTATAATAGTGGCGCATCCAACGTTGTTTCAGGTTGATAATCATTCGTTTTCTTATATTCTTAAATCTTATAATGTATTAATTAACTATATTTGTAGGTTTTTCATTTAAAAAACAAATAATTATGAACATTTTTAGTATCTATTCCCTTATAAAATTTAGGGTGGTAGCACTGTGTTGCTAAGCAACCTTAATGACATATAGTGAAATGACAGTTGCTATGCTAATTTAACATCAGTGGCCATATTGATATTGATTTTTCTGGTATATTTTTTTTACAATGTATTGCTAATCCAAGTAATTCTCGTAATATTTTAAAAAATAGTGTTTCTAATTTATATTCTTTTAGATAATGACCTAATTTAATTTGCTAAGAAGCCGAAATAACCTTTTCAGAAGGGTTAAACCAACATAACTTAACTCTGGTGTTTGGATTACATAATTTCGCCTGTAAGTATTTTTAACTATAAGTAAATAGCTTTGTTTTCTACCCATTATGAAGAAAAAAAGGAAAAACCTTTTGAATTGCCATTAAGGTCAGTTGAAATAATCACTTTATTTCTGAGGTATTCTTGGCCTGTCTTAACTTGTTTTTTGGGTCAACTTTTTAAAGCTACCGTTTAAATAACACATATAATGTATCTTTCTATGATTTTAAGTGTCTTTTTATAACCTAAATAATCAATTGTAAATTACAATTACCTGCATAAAGAAAATTCCCTCTCGAAATATATATTTTTTAATTAATTGAGTTTTTACTATATCTTTTAAAACGTTATAGTAACGTAATGGTGTCATATCTATTCCTTTAAACATTATCTTGCTCTCATATTGTGCTAAAAGTGTTTTCCTAGTAATTTAAACAAACTATAACCTACAAATCCCTTTTTTAAAAAAAATTTTGCCTTCAAATACAGTAAAACGCAATTATCTAAGTATATCTTTTACCTTTTAGAACGCTATAATAAACTGCATTTCATAATATCTCCCTCTCTAACCACTACAATAATGAAGGGTCGATAACGTTTTGTATTTAAGCCTTTTTACGATAGTTGATAATTTCCGCGATATCAAAAGAATATTTTAATAATTTTGAATACTGTTTTCTCTATACAAGTATCGTGGAATATTTCTTTTGTGTAGCGAGTATGATTTTGTCTTGATAGCATATTTTTTTAGATATATCGATATTTCAATGCAGCATTTTAAGATCTATTAAGCGAGATTTACTGTCGAATTTGGTCGCCCAGCTGTATGTAAGTCTAGTCGAGACCCATGAAGGGCCGGTCGCTCAGCATTACGTAACTCTAGACGAGAATTTGGTTGGTAAGTTTGTCGCTCTAGCAATTTGTAAATCATTTTTTAAAAAATGATGTTGGAATTTTTCTTCATTAGTCTAGGTGAAGCTCAAATGAGAGTTCGTCATCCTAGCAACTATATGTGTTACAAGATATCTTCCCGTTCTTCAACAATTTTTACAGTAAATCCAGTTTTGATTATTGTTATCTCTTCCCATATCGATTTAGACCACATTAGGTGGCATAAAATTATCTTTAAAATCGTTCAACCCTACGTACATCCAAAAAATTTTCACGTTTTATTTCCTTAACGATTTACCGAATGGTTTTTCTCTTTACTACCAATTAGTAACTTTAATTATTTATTCCTCTCTTATACACCATATACCTTTTATACGTTTAACTTATTTACCTTAAACTTTTTGCTTCTGGTTGACTTTTCCATGAACTTACCGTCAGTTATATATCGCTTTATTCTCTAGATCTCCCAGTATAACTCTGTCGTTTCATTTAATTAATCCTACAACATATTATTTTGTTTTTAGTATTTATCTTACATTGTTTAATTGTGTGGTAGTTGTCGTAACTTTGGTTGTAATAATTCATTGAATTTTTTGATTGATGTTAGAGTGGATGCTTTCTTCTTTGGGTTCACATAGGAGACGCGGTCTATGCCATTGTAAGAAATAGTTCATATTCGCAGTTGCAAAAAACTAGGACTTTCTATTCCATGTGTTTTTCCTCTGAATTATTACAGTCGCTCACATTATCCTATATCATTACTTGTTTCTTTTTCTACTAAATCATCATAACGTATAAAAATTTTTTTCGTTGTTTTTTATTGAACTTCGTGGTGAGGTGCTATCGCTTTCTATTGATATCTTATCAAATTTTCGGTTGTTTTAGCATATTGGGACAGTGTGTCTGTATTTAACTGCTTATAATTAGGAATTTTTGTGTGTTTATGGCGTTACCGTTTTTAAAAATTACCTTGCAACGGTAGGTTTTTCGTGTGAATATATCTGTAGTGATACTTTTAAGTTGTGTCAACTTTTGTCTGATTTTCTTATCGTAGTGGATGCACTCGTTAGGAAAATGATTGTACTAGTTCTTTTAAGAGTCTAGTAAATTTTTTTAACTTATGATATACCTTAACTTGTCGGATTAATATAAGGACAATTCTCTACCTTCTCTTAGACGCTTGTCCAAAAACTCTACTTTTTCGTATCCTGCTGTCTCCGCTTCTGCCTTATCTTTCTTTCGGTAGACCTGTTCTCGTCCCGGAATACCCGTCTACCACATAAGAGTGATTTTTCCTTTACCCCGGGCTACTGACTACATTGGTTGGTTGAGTAGTGCTTTGCTATCCACCTTTTCTGTCTCTTTAGCTCAATGCGAGCCCTTCCTCTATTTTCTTCTAACTGGAAGTGCCTCTTATGCATTCCAAATACCTACCTCCTTCTTTTTACCGTTCCTATTTTTACTGCTTTTTCATTTCCTTTAGTCACTGTGTGGTTGCGAGGAGGGTTTTCATAGACACTCGGGCCACGTCTCTGGGAATCTTTCGTGAGGTCATGCGGTGTCGCTGTCATCGCATATGGTCGCTGGCAGTGAAAGTATGTATGAGTGTGTGATTGTGTGAGTGGATGAAAATATATATCGTTATATATCGTGTGGATATCGGGTGACTATATCACCGATATCAATAAACGCCGGGTGCAGGGATGCAGCCAAATGCTTTTGTCGCTCCCTCGTACCGTTTACTGCAGACGGGCCTGCTTTATAGGTCGCCCTTTTTAGGGGGCACGAGAAATTCCCATGTAACGGCTTCACGGAGCCACTCTATCGTTATGTTACCTATTGTCTTGGACAATAACTTAGGTTAATATCTTTATCTTATCTATTATCTTTGATAATAACCTTACCTTAATATCTTTATCTTACCTATTACCGTTAATAATAACTTTAGTTTAATATCGTTATCTTACTTATTACCTTTAATAATAACTTGAGTTTAATATTGTTATCTTATTTATTATCTTTGATAATAACTAAAGCTTAATATCGTTATCTTACCTATTACCTTTGATAATAACTTAAGCTCAATATCGTTATCTTATCTATTATCTTCCATAATAACTTGAGATCTTGTTTTACCTTTTAATCTTCCTAACGTTTGGTATTTACGACCAGACGTAGGAATTATTTTTCTTGAATATTAAGTGAAAAATCTAACCTGATGGTAGAAATGTAATTTGTTAGGTTAGCAATGTAAGGAATTAGTAAGGTGGTACTTTTGGTAAATTTGTTGATTCACAACCATGTCATGGACAAGTTTTGATGTGTATTGTCTATTAAACCAGAGTACCAGTAACTAAAAATTTGCTAGAGTGTAGAGTAACTCACTCTTTTGAACATTTTTAAATTGGGGCATTTTTTTGCCAACGAAGAAACAGTCTAGATGCAACGCACATGTGCATCTGCACTTAGGAAACTGTAATGTTAGCTTTAGTTTAGTATATAGGTTAGGTGACTTGTCGCATTTGTTTTAGTTTAAGTAGTGTTTCTTGCTCCCAGATAAATTTGTGCTGTCGATTATAACTGCGCCATACAAAGACTCGTGTGTGCACTTATCCGTTTCCTGGTAATCCGGAAGACGCGCTATCGGTCGAAAAAACCAGGTGGCGCCTCAAATAAAATTTTTGTAGGATTTAAGTTAGGATTTATGTAGGTTAGTTAAGATTTAGATTTTAAGATGTTACTGTGCTAACAGTCATTTTCTTTTTTTAAGTTTTTTCTTTTATGGATTTGTCGCGATTGTTACGTGCCGAAAATTTCGGCCGTAAACATTCTTAATTAAGTTTTAATTTGTAAGGATTTCGCGCCATTGACTTTAAAAAGACTGGTGCGCGTATTTCCGTCACTTAAGACAGTGCGTTTCGCGAGATTGCGCCGACCCGGTGTGCCAGGAAGGATGGAAGGGTTATTTCCGGCATACGTGTTGGGACTAGCCACCGAGACGTGAACAAGTGTAGTAGTCTTGTATCTAATCGTGCCTTGCTTGGTTATGTAGGTTCTTTGCCTCATCTTTGCTCTATATCGTTCCTCTTACCCGTTTTTCCTGTGATTCCGTTAATAGATAGGAAGAAGAAGACAATTCAAATTTGGATTCAACCAGGGCCGAAGAATACCCACGCCCGAGAAGGATTAGCGAAGCCGCCGCCGACATCAAGGAGTAATTCTGCAAGAGCCCTGCAATTTATGTGAGTAGTATTTTCGTTACTTATTTATTGTGTTGTAATAATTCGAATATCGATATGACGTAATCTTTAATATGCGCGTCAATTTTTACAATTAATCAACATTGCTACCAACTGACCTAGTGGCTCGCGTACCGGCGCGAAGGGGGTGTAATAAGTATCAATTCCTTTTGATTTGAAAAAATCTTCTTTTCTTATTCTTGCCTATTATTTTCACTTTGTTATCATTCTCTACCACAGATGAATCTGTAGTACTTAATATTTTTTGTTCACTTTGTTCATCTATTTCAACAACTTATACATTTTTTTGCTGTGTTTCAATTGCAATCCAAATCTATAATATGAAACTTGGAGCTACTTACCGCTCCCTATACAACGTTGCAATGTTCTTTGGCATGAAGATATTTATCAACGAAAGTTGTTAAAAATTACGTAACGGTTATATGATGCCCTCAAAATACCCCCTGAGTTGCAATCGCTTTTTACAGGTCGAGCACTACCTTGACCGTGGTCAGACTGAGAGAGCAGGTTTTTGAAATTTTGAATCATCGATGTTGTGTAGCAAACGAACAGCCGACATAATAGTCTGTGTGATTACCGACAGATCTTCGTTTAACAACGTTGTCGTCGAACAAAATCTCGTTCGTCTAGCTTTTCTTAAGAACATATTTATATTTTTACAACAAAGTATCTCTCATATACGGATTAAGGGCAGATCGTCTCTACCTGCATCGATTTGATCCTTCAGTGTATACTTTTAAGCAAGTGCGGAACACAAACATCTGATTCATAAGAAAGTCAGCTAAATCATAAATATCTATAACGATGATTTAAGTAATTTTATATTATTGTTCAATTTATTTTTGTGTTTAAGTTTCAATTACCCAAGTTGAGCCAAGAAAAATTAGACTACATGCTTTCTAATATCAAAGGGTGCTATCATCTATCAGTACAGGATTCTTACAGGTGCAAGTAAGTGAGTTCCAACTATAAAAACATCAGATGCTCTAAGTTCTGTCCTCTGTAGGGTAAGCGTTGCTATTAACATCTCAACCTAAAAATTGGGTTCAGAACCGATAGGATCATTAATAGAACTTTCACACTTACCTGGGCAGCGTCCCTGGCGCTTAGTTTACTTATACGATATTTGAATAAAAACGGCAATAAATTTTCGTTCTGAAACAAATGCTTGTGTAAACATAAAATTATCTTAACGAATGTGCTTATTATTTGCCGTAGAAGCTTTTCTTCAGTTCGGAGTACGAAATGTTCAAAATCATAATTGGCAATTAAAATAGTACTAAATAGAATCTCAAAACAAAGTGTATCGAACTCAAGCAATAACAATAGCAACGTCTTAGATAGTTTTCGTCTAGACAGCCTCAACGGCTCATAACAAAGAAAAAAGCATTTCAATTACAACTCTGAGCCAAGTTGCTGAAAATACCTTCCCACAACAAACCATCAGAAAAAAAGAATACTTCTCGTAATTCAAGCACCAAGGATTTGCTCCAGGAACTACTTTTCTTAACAATCATGATAAAAGCACATAGTTGTAACTCATCCCTCAGTAAGCGTCCCGTGAGTGAATGGTAGCTCATACACCTCCTTTTAGGTTCTTAGAGCACAATTTCTAATTTAAATATCACGCTTCGTGATTGTGTGTTATAGTCTTATATCTATTTCTCATTGTATCTACCGAGATACAGCTTTATCTTCGTATGATTTTGTATTTTAAATATTTTACGATGCCGCAAAATTTATACCTGTTTATATAACTCTCAAATTAACAATAAAATATCACAATGAACCAAATATTACCTGTACACGCCTCTTGGAACGACAAGAGACGCAAATAGAAATTGCCTGGAGTGCAGTAGGCAGTAAACCAGGGTTTGTAAGGTAGAGCGTGGAATGTATAGAGTAGAAGGAAGGAAACATAGAATTTGAATACAAAGTCACATAAATACTTAAAGCACTTACCAAAGCACAACATCTGGAGCACTAACGCGGCACCTTTCAGTACTGTTTTTGGCCAGAGCTAAATAGGAACGGAGTAAGGAAATGATTATTTTAGGAAAGACATTAAAGGCAGTAATATTGAGAATTGAAGGAAACACGTTCGCGTTCGCGGATGGTTGTTTATCGACTCTAGTCTGGCTTGATAACGAATACAACGTCGGGAGAGCAAAATGGCGCGAACATAACCGCCCACCAAAAATGAACATTTTTTAAAAAAGATATATACAGAACTTGAAAAGAGAATTTTATTATAACTGGGCATTTTCTCCCAGTAGGGGGCTACGGTTTACCCGCCGATGCTCGGGATAGAAAAAAAGCAAAATAAAACGCGAATTTTTTTAAAAACTGAATCTAAGTTTGAGAAAGAAACAAGAAAAAAAATTAGTTTTCTAAAGGAAGGGATATTATTTTATTTACCGACCGAGTGAGGGAACCGTGGGTGGTTTTTACCGACACCACGCGAACAACACCATCGCTACCGGAAAATAATTGCTCGACGCGTCCTAACGGCCACGATAGAAGAGAAGTTTTAACTCCGGGAAGAAAAACAACTTGACCCACTTTGGGTACATCGGAGGAACGATTCCATTTGGGTCGTTGAGATAAAGTGAGCAAATATTCATTGGACCATCGCCGCCAGAACGACTGGGTAATTTGGCGCAATCGTAGCCAGCGCGAATGCAAATTTATATTTTTTGGCAGAGTTATCTCTGGCATACTTAATATAGGGCCTCTAATAAGGAAATGACCGGGAGTCAAATAATCGGGGTTGTCTTTAGTGTCCAAGGAAAAGAAACACAAAGGTCGACTATTCAATACGGCCGAAAACAGTAGACAACTCTTCAAAAGTAAGAGGTTGTTTGCCAAGAGTACGTAGTAATAGAGATTTTGCAGATTTTACAGATGCTCCCACATACCCCCAAAATTAGGAGCATATGGCGGATTAAACTGCCATTTAACTTGGCGAGAAATCAATGCGGAAAATATTTCATCTTGGTTTTGATGAAGAAACGCACTAGCTTCCTTTAACATACGGGCTGCACCAATAAAATTCTTTCCACAATCTGAATAGATAGTATCAGGAGCACCTCTCCGAGAAGCAAATCGATCAAAACACGCCATAAAAGCATTAGTAGTAAGTTCGGAAACTAATTCCAAGTGAACAGCTCTCGTGCACATGCACACGAAAACACAAAGATATGATTTGAAAGAAGAAGCATTACGTCGAATGGAAGACTTAACAAGCAACAGTCCAGCAAAGTCAACTCCAACATGAGTAAAGGCACGAGTTAATTGTACACGGGACGGAGGCAAATTAGACATAATGGGTTGAGAAGGCTTGGAATTAAATCGGAAACATGGTATGTAATGATGTATTCGTTGTCGTATTAACGATCGTGATACTAAAATCCAGTATTTTCTTAGAATAAGAGCTTGTGTGGTAAGAGGTCCGGAATGCAAAGATAACGCATGATAGTGATCGCAAATAAGTTTAGATAAAGATGCTCTTTTAGGCAATAACAGAGGATGTTTGTTATCATAGTTCAATTGTGAATGCTGTAAGCGACCGCTCACTCTAAGCAAACCTATAGTATCGATAAACGGCGATAATTTTCTAAAAGAAGCGGAGAGAGGTTTTTTATTTTTTATTTGCAACAATTCTACTGCAAAAAATTGATGTTGAACAAGTTTCACGCATGTTTGTGATGCATTATGTAATTCATCACGAGAAATAGGACCTAGAATTTTTCCCATGGGGTGACGGCAATTATAAATAAAACGAATAATATATGCCATTGCATTTTGCAAGCGACTTAAAGAAGAACAATTTCCCATGAATTCAGCAAAATCGCACTGTTCTAATGCAACCAGTAGTGTAGTAATTGATTTTAATTCGGGTACTTTACTCAAAGGAACAAAAGAATAGTTGAGGTTAAAACAAACATCCTTTAAATTAGATGCACCTTTCCACCACAAATCGTGACGTAATAATTGAAGAGGGGTGAGTCCACGAGAAGCGACGTCAGCAGGGTTAAGTTCTCCGGAAACATGGCTCCATTGATCAATGGAGGTATATTCTAGAATTTGGCTTACTCGATTTCCCACAAAAGGTTTTAACAAATATGTAGTCCTTTGCAACCATGTAAGTACGACTTGAGAGTCTGAATACAGTTTAATTTCCGAAATAGGGTATGGAAATTTATTTGAACGCATAGAATGAATTAATTTGGCTAATAAAGAAGCTCCAAAAAGTTCTAAGCGTGGGATAGTAAGATGCTTTAGAGGAGCAACCTTGCTTTTGGCTTGTAAAAGATTACAATTTACCGATTTATCATTAACAACATACAAGTAGACACAAGCGCCGCATCCCCTTTCGCTTGCATCGCAAAATCTTAGTAATCGATAAGCGCCGTGGAAATGAGACAAAATACGAGGAATTTTTAGCTGGGATAACATAGTAATTTGATTACAAAAGCCTTGCCATTCCTGACGCCACTTATGATCAGGGGTATCATCCCAATCAATTTGTTGAACCCACAGTCGTTGTAACATATGCTTTACTACAAATATTACTGGAGTTAACCACCCTAAAGGGTCAAATATGCGGGCCATATAAGAAAGTACAGAGCGTTTTGTAAATTCACCTTTAAAGAGTATCACGTTATAAGTGAACACGTCTATTCCAGGGTTCCAGACTAAACCTAGTATCTTTATACCACTAACGTGATCAGAAAAAGGAATTAGAGTTTCTAATTCAGTTTGTTCGAAATCCTGCAACAATTCCTCAGAGTTACTAGACCATTTGCGCAAATCAAACTGGCCTAGAGAAAGAAGTTTTACTAGCTCGTGCTGTAGTTGCTTCGCTTCAGCAATACTTTCAGCACCGCTAATTACGTCATCCATATAGGTATGATACATAATAGCTTCAGCAGCCCGGGGGTAAGAGTTTCCTTCGTCTATAACCAATTGCCGAAGAACTCTTTGAGCTAAGAAAGCGGAAGGAGCTAAACCATATGTAAGAGTTCTAAGCTCGTACTCAGAAATGTTGTCTTGTGGAGTTGGTCTCCAAAATATATGCTGAAATTGACAATCTTGCTTACGAAGTAAGATCTGCCGGTACATCATGCGAATGTCCGCACAAACAACAATTTTCTGCGATCTAAATATATTTATTATATCTGGTAAATTGCACTGTAATTTCGGACCAGCATTTTGTTGAGAGAAAGACCTAATGAATCCACGTCAGATCCATTAAAAACAACACGTAGTTTGGTAGTGCTACTTGTTATTTTCGAGACGGCATGATGTGGTAGAATATAATCGGATGGATTTTCGGCTAAAGTCATATGACCCAGATCAAAATATTCTTGTAAAAAATATTATAAGAATTTTGTTTTTCAAGAGAACATGAAAGAGGTTTTTCTAAATTTAAATAACATTTATAAGCAATATGTCGATTGCTACCGAGAGGTTTAATATTGTTATTGAAAGGGTGAGCGACAGTAAAACGACCAGAGGCGTTTCGAGAATAATTTTCTAGAAAATGAGATTCACAAATAACATCTTCTTGAAAGGGAACTTTGGGCATTTTGACTTCTTCTAATTCCCAGAAATTCCTTATATCATTATCTACTGAATCAGAAATAAAAAGAGAAGTTGCATTAACTGCGGTGTTAACATTAGGAACCTGTCCCAATAGCACGTAACCGAATATTGTTTCAATAGCTACTGGTTGGCCAGGAATGATTCTAGTGCGATCAGAAAATAGCACTTCGGAACATATTTCAGCACCCAGTAGTATATCTACGGGCAATGATTTATGAAAATTTTCATCAGCAAGCTGCAAACATTTAAATTTATGGTAAATACGAGAAGGCAATGAGCAACCCGGAACGTTTCCCGTTATTTTAGGAAAGATTGAAGCACAAAATTAAAATTGATGCTTCGAGTGATTAGAAAACAAAGTGCATATTACAGCTCCTTTGGATTTAATTGCAGAACCTGAAATGCCACCAACTTGGCGAAAATCATGTTGACGCTCCAACCCTAAGCGTTGGACACAAGAACTTGCAATTGCGTTGATTTGAGATCCGGAATCTAAAATGCATCTCACAGATTGTAACTTATTGTTTATATCTAAAACACGAGCTTCTACCGTACCTAATAAAACAGTGTAATTTTCTAGTGAATTTGTGACGTTGCATGTCGAAACAACTTCAGTTGTGAGTGCGGTTTTCGAATCGTTAGATTCATTAATGTGTTCCCTAGCAAGTGGTTTATGCAACAGAGTATGATGAGAAGAGGAATGGCACAACTTACATTACCATCAGAATTACAATCACGAGGAGTATGACTGCCGAGGCATTTAAAACATCGATTTAAAGATTTAATAGCAACTTGACGATCGGCAACGCTAAGCTTTTTAAATGCCAAACATCCATAGATTTTATGGACTTCCCCACAATAGGGACAAATTATACTAGCGGTTTTAGTCGCCACTGAAGTCTGCGAGTTTTTAACCAAGAAGGATTGGTTTAAACTAGATTTAAAGCGAAGGGGAGCACCTGGCCTTGGCGCTCTTTCCTTTTTAATATCTTCATAAAGTTCTGAAGTTTTGCTTTGCAAGGTTAAGAAATCGAACAGTTGAGTACAAGTAGGAACTGTCGAACCTATGTTTGAATCAAATGCGTTTTGAGTTTTTAATTCTAGGTTGCGATAGCATAAAGAAAACAATAAAAAATCAGCCAAATCTTCAACTTTATTCGCTACCTTTAACGTGTTAACAGCATTAACATGAATATTAATAAAGCTTGAGAGCGATCCAGAGTTTTTAAATTGAAGTATTTTATTTAAGTAGTAGCTCGTAATTCTACGAGGTGAATTGTAGCGATCCTGAAGTTTCGTAAACGCTTGTTCATATAAATTGGCATCTAGAGCTAAATCCGAAATTAAAGCCAATGTTCTCCCCTAAGAAGCATTCTCATGTAATGATACTTCTGGATTACGGGAATGTGATGGTTTTCATGGACTAAACTTTTGTATAACGTAATGAAATTTTGCCAATTGTCTAAACAACCATCAAACGGATTTATACTAAGAGGTTTTAAATAACTGGTAACAGGTTGAGATGCACTTGCGATAACTGCTGTATCGCCGGCAGAAGTAGAAGCTTTTTGCTTCATATCGAAAAATCGAGAACGAATAACATCGAGTAAATTATCGAATAAAGATCTTTGAGAATTTATCTCATCCTTTTCTTCTACAGTGGAATTATAACTTAAAATTTTATCGTAAAGAGTATCGAGTTGTTGCTCAATACTTTGCATTCGAACATATCTCGCTTCGACTGCTGAAAAGCGAGTAGCCGTTTTGATATAGTCTTGGATTTCGGTTAAACGAGAAAAATAATCTTCTAATTTCTTTTGTAGAATGTTTCTGGTAGTCATGATTAAATGTTTGTTACGCACAAGTAATACTTGCACGAATTTTAGATTAAGAGTACTTCCAAAGAAGAGTTTATTGTTTGTATACAAATACAAATGTTATTGTTTTAAAACGTGTTGAATGGCAACGCGATAACGAAGTTATCTGACTAAGGTATAAATGCAGTATATTTAAAAGTACACACGTGCAATTCAAACTGGAAAATTTTATAGCAATTTAATTATCTTTAGAATTAAAGTGTTATGATTATTCGAAATTACAATTAATGTTGGACATACGTATTTATGTGCTTGAATTGAGGATGTGAGACGAAGAACGAGATATCACGTAGTTCTTAATCCGGCTCGAAGGACAAAAAAAACTTATGTACACGCCTCTTGGATCGACAAGGGACGCAAATAGAAATTGCCTGGAGTGCAGTAGCCAGTAAACCAGGGTTTGTAAGGTAGAGCGTGAACTGTATAGAGTAGAAGGAAGGAAACATAGAATTTGAATACAAAGTCACATAAATACTTAAAGCACTTACCGAAGCACAACATCTGGAGCACTAACGCGGCACCTTTCAGTACTGTTTCTGGCCAGAGGTAAATAGGAACGGAGTAAGAAAATGATTATTTTAGGAAAGACATTAAAGGCAGTAATATTGAGAATTGAAGGAAGCACGTTCGCGTTCGCGGATGGTTGTTTATCGACTCTGTCTTAATTATGTTATTCCTTATCTAGTCTGGCTTGATAAGGAATACAACGTCGGGAGAGCGAAATGGCGCGAACATTACCATTAACCTTAAATGTAACAATTAAGTATAAATGTAAGACTTCGTTCCAGTTATAAGCGCATTGTTTATTATGCAAATTACTTTGTATTAAAATTATTTTAATATAAAGTTTTTATGTTTTTTCTCTTATAAACAATTAAAATTTAATGGAATTATTGAATTTCCAATAATTGGAAGCTGTACTTCTATGCGGTCGGTAGGTATATAAAACTTAATAAGCGTTTTTCACCACGTGCTTGTATATTGAATAATGTTTGTGTATTTTTGTGATATTAATGTGTTTTAATGGATATTTTTTAAATATTTTATTAACTATTTATTTCATATTAATAATTTTATTTTAATTAAATCTTTGACATACTTCAACTAACCTTTAAATTTGCATGCAGCTTATAAAATTTAGTTTTCCACAATCCGTAACATTCCGTTATTTTTCCAGTAATTTAATTTCTGATATTTACTTTATGAAAAGCTAATGTTTCCGAGACATTATTATAAATGGTTTCGATTTTCATAATTCATAACCCCAAGATATTTTATTAGCTTTCAAGCTTAACCTATATCTCTGTTTATAATGGTATAATTTGATTTTCCGTCTATATCACGTTTATTTTAGTTATTAAATGCTTTGTATTACTTAATTTATTTCAAAAAATTACATTCGGATTTTTTTTTAATTTTAAGGGACACTAATATGCATAAAATTTTCTTATCGTGGGTAAATCTTGTTACCAGACAACAACCTTCAATATTTAGTTTTTTTCTGTGAGCAACACGTGTAAAAATAGGAACCTTCACAACCTAATCCTTTTTGCCTCTATTACGATAGCCACGCTTACGATCAAAAAAGGAAACGTATGTAAACAGATTCTATCAATATCAACCAGAAAGTCAGTCCTTGACGATTACTACTATGAGCTCTTATCTATTGTTATCCTAGGACCAGTAACTACTAATACTTTTGCGATTGTTATTCCAGAGTCGAATAATCTTAAACTCTATACAATCTACGTTAACTTAAGCCTCACATTACCCATTTGGTGATTGTCATCCTGACTAAAACATCACCATTCTCACCTTACACGGCCAGTGATTGCTATCCTGACTAGCACTAGCACTTGTTTACATTATTCTACTGTTATCAACTACCTTATGTAGCGTACGTCTACAGCAGCTTAACATAAGGAAGACCGAAATATCTTTTACATTTCTCTGAAACGGACAGTCATTCCACCGCCTGTGTCTCCGTTATCTCGGTACCCGTTAGTTGCTACTATACGTGGAAATACCAAAGCATCACATCTACGATGCCGTCAAACCTAGCCAGATATTACCAGCAGATCAACATCGCTCTTTGATGTGAGAGGTGTACCATCACGAATTTAATAAGTTGTGGAAAGCCCTAGCACCGGCACTGATAGTCATTTCCTATGTGGCGTGGCCTCTTTTTTTTCAGAGAACAGTAATTATTTATTAATCTCATATAAACATTACATTAGGTTAGAGTTTTGTATGTATGTATATATATATATTGCTGTGGTACTCGGGTAAAATCCTCACCAACAAAAATATTTTCGAAAATTTTATAAAAGTTTCAAAACTCGAAAATTCAAAAATTAAATAATACAAAAAAATATTTCTTACCCGTTTTCCTCTCTTCCTCGGTTGAACGGCCTTCTTCAACTGCTTCCGGCTAGTTCATTTAGACCTCCTTTTGGATATCTATATTCACTCTCATATTCTATCATTCACGCACACTCCCAATAAAACCACAAAATACAGCCAACATACAATCTTTTATTTATTCCTATTTACAAATGCAATTCAACACTGTCCATATTTTATTGTTCACGTTACACTTCAGTAAATCTTATTTTGTAATGTCCTGTATTTACCTTTAAAATCATAAAACACATAAAATGTACTCGGAGTAAATGGACCTTGAATAATACCTTCTTTATAATTTATTTATTTATTTTAATAATCTAAGTAAACTGTGGGGTATGGTGAGCTCATAATAACCCAACTAATTCTGCATAATGTATGCCCTTCTACTTTGCATACTCTTAATAAATTACAAAAAACAAAGCCATGTACTCTTCACAGAAATTTTCACGTTCTGAAGGAACGTTTTAAAAGCTTTATAGACACCTTCAAATTTCTAGTTGAATACCGTAATAAAGTTATTTACACATATTCTGTTCAATACGCAAATAATTTACACTACGTTGAAAAACACTCTCATACGCCACCCCAAGATTTACAGTTTATAGGAATCACAATTTTAAATCGTTACCTGGAAATTTCTAGAAGATCTCCGCTCTGTAGAGGATGCCTTGTACTTTTCTCCCTGGTCTACAGGTCGTTTCTCGCTATTACTAGACGAGCTCCATCTAAGTTGATCCGCCAACGCCGCCTTCTCGGTATAACCAAATTCTAAATTTCATTTCAATTATACTTCTTTCACAGTAATCTACGTTACTTAATGTCCCGACACAGGTTGATAAAAAATTATAGGTGATACCTCAATAAAAATTGCAATCTCGGCACACTAACCGCGTTTTTAATTAAGAGACTACCACTATGCAATACAATTTAAATGATTTGATAATACTTACAACTTGTGTTAACTTTCATACGTGCTTTTGGGACGATCGAAGTAATAAGGGCTTTTACCACGTTGTCCAAAAACATTTATACACTTCGAATGTAACCTCTCCATACCTACCTAACACGAAATCCTTTATTTAAAATAATAATTCTTACAATTTTGCACTCCACCAATATTTAATCCCGCGAAATTCAGTGCCTTGTTATAATATTTTAAGAAAATTACGCTACACTATTCTCGTGTCTATATCAAGTCAAACTAAACATATCGACCAATCGTAGACCGAATGACGTTTCTCAAATCCCTCCTATACAATTGTGGTCTCATGCTTATACGTTTTCTACGCCTCTTTCTAACCTGGTTTGAGTGGTAGAAAATCAATATCCTTGTTTGTGCGCTGTCTACTACACGTGGACTTTCTCATTAGCATTTCATGCTAAAACATCCGACCGCTTTTAAACAATCCTTAGAATAATTTGTTCGTTATCTACAAATTAAACAGAACTTAACATTTAGAAAATACGCAAGTGTTCAATCGTAACGTTTTAAATAACACTTCCACGATTTAGAGTTTGGCGTATTTCTACCCGACTGATATATTTGTCAGATAGGAACGCGTTTTATCTTAGTATCCTTGGGTTTTTACCCGCTTTTATGCAAATTATACATCAATAATCGTTCAATTAAATTCAAATTAATTAATAAATTAATGGCATTGGCTTCTACCATTTAATTTCTTTGCAAACCTACTTAAATTTTATTAATTATTTATAAAATTTCGTTAATACCTAATACTTAAAAATGAATTAACTAATATAAATTTCGCACGTAATTTCTGGTTGTTCCTTTATACAGGGTGTTTTGAAATTGCTTCTTTTGTATTTATTTTTGATCTTTTAAAACCACTATAATATATATATATATATATATTGCTGTAACTATAGGGTTAATTTAGGGGTAGGTTAAGTCATAGGGGTCGTAGAATAAACAAAAGAAACTCCCAAGTAACAAAAACATATAATTACAGATATTTGAAGAGTAAATAGGTCATTATAAATATTATTAGTTGAGAGCACACTGTATATAGCCGTACAAGCGATTAAAACGCATATCCAAGAGTAGCTACGAGCAAAGATAAGAATTTAAAAATGTAACGAATCGCAATGAAATTAGATCTGTGAAAAACCTGCATGAATTGGCTAGATAAATATTCAAAAAGTGCGTTAATATAGCATCTTAAATGCACGCAGAAATTATGCATTATTTGAAAATCGCACGTAATCTAAAAGTATCACATTTGTTCAGAAGTCCAATTTATTAGGAAATAAACAAACACCAAGTTTATTCCATTCAGATTAAAATAATGGCAACAACAATAATACGTGCTTTTATGAACGAAGATTCCTGGTATTACTGAATTAAATGTGAGGTATAATAATGAATTACGTGACATTCTTAGCATCGCTTCATGCAATTGAACTACACAATTGGTAAAGTTTCCCAAAACAACAAGAGATAAGACACTTGGTCTCGCCCAGCACGTGGAGTCAACGAATCGCAAACAAAAGGGGCCGATCCTATAAATATCATGACAGTTGAATATCGGGTTAGTATACTTTTGAAACTGGGCAGTCACTATACTTGAAAGTGCTAAATATTTACGTGAACAGTAAATTAAATTAAAGTGAAAATTAAAGAGTGTGTAATTGTGCAAGCGATCCGTACTTCTAAAGACGTAAATAGATCAGATTTAGTGAAGTTTTACCATTTCTAATAATAAATAAAACAAGGCTCTTAATCACCATCTTAATTACCATCTTAATTACTATCTTAATTACCATCTTAATTACCATCTTAATTACCATCTTAATTACCATCTTAATTACAATCTTAATTACAATCTTAAATTACAATCGAAATAACGATCCTAATAAAGATCTTCTTACGATTCCTGTTAATTACGATCTTAAATACAATTTTGGATACGAGACTCTGGAGAATGCTGCCTGTTCAAGCAATTTGATAATTTTTGAAGATGGTAAATATTCTATTACGGAAATGCAACATTATATATGTTGCATTAATAATCTGCAAAGCAATTTGACATTTCTCATTTGGCATCCGAGATATTTCCAAAAATGTAAAAAACTGAATTTCTGTTTTCTATTTTTAGTGCAGTTTTTTCAAATAATATTTAAAATTCAAAAGCACTTTCTTACGGCCACTTTTACTCCCTATCGAATTGCCCAACTCAATTTGTTGAAAAACGTTTCGTTGTTATCTCATTATCATCAACTTTCTTATTTCTGATGGAAGCCATTTTGGTTTTTTGTACATTTGGATTCACCAATTTTTCTAATTGTATAGACTAATTTATGTGTTGCAGAGTGTGTCTAAAGGGATACAGGAAGTACCCTGATGATCCCAATCTCCAACTTGTATCTATTTGACTGTCTTTGAATTGTTATAAGGTAGAAATTTTGTGTTAAAGCTAATCAAATAAATCCCGTTCAAATCGAAAGAAACTGCGTATCAAATGTTATGTTGTTAAATATGTCTGTCTAATCAGAATGATAAACGTTTACAACATTGAAAATCTCGGCTACTGGAATACTTGTCATATTCGAGGACATCGTAGAAGGCATTTACTGGATTCGTTTTCCCGTAGAAACATAAATACCTTGATGTTTCCCTTTTTACTGTTTGTTATAGACAAAGCTTTAAAGGTTTAAGAACAAGTTACATAACTTTCTAAATTATTGATCTGAAAATACGTTAATAAAAAGCAATATTGGAGTAACGTTTTATCCTTTATAGGTAAGTTGATTGACGTCAAAACTTTGTTTAAAAACACCAAATCGAGTATGCAAAACATTGACATTGGCAAATAGATTGTTTTCAAAACATTGCTATTCGTTTTCATTTAGTTATTAAAAGATTTACTTGGTTGTATAATAGAATTCAATAACCCACACCTTTTATAATGACATTAAACTAACAAGTATAGTAGTATTATTATCGGAAGGTCGAGACCTTCAAATTGCACGAGGAGTAGCATATTAATAATCAAAATAAAAAGTGAAACTAGAAAACATTGACTGCTTGCATAACCAGTGTTACCGAGCAAAAAATGCCGAGCAACCAAGAGATATTTTTGTTAATAGCTTTTGGTTCCCTTTTTGCTCATCATTCATCAATAAATCGAAATGACATAAGCTTACTGTTTGATGTGATGCCTCCTTAACGGAAAATTTTGATGTAAATACTGCTTGGCTTTTTCCAAACAAAGCGTAATAATTATATGAAGCTTCTGTTTGCCTCAGCTTTTACCGTCTTTAAAAAACTTTCCATTTGTATACAAATAATTAACGCGTTTATTAGACCAATTTTTTACAAGTGCTAAGTAAATACTATCATTAAACTATTTTATGCGAGTGCCATATATAAATTAGTTTAAATAGGTTCACATCCTACACTTTCGTCATCATCTGAGTCATCCTTTGACGATAAGTGACCATCTGAATCATCACTGTTATTATCAAGCCGTATAATTAGATCTTGAACCGCGTCTATGTTTCCCGTTCAACATATTGTTTTTCAGTTTTCTAAAAATCCAAACATACTTTACATCACCTTTTAACTGCAATATCTTTCTATATGCTTTTCTGCCAACATACATTCTTTATTTTAAATTTTTATTACATGCGGCAACGTGGTTTATAAGTAACGCTCATATCTTCTCGATAGGATTTAGTTCTGGATGATGTGGAGGTAAATACAATACTACGTGATTATGTTCCGCTCGTAAACTACAAACACTTGATGAACATTAATTTTGAAATACAATACTGGTTTGGTAGCCTTACATTCAAAGACGATATTTCGTTCCGCCAACCAGTTCTGTATGTGGTTTTTTCCAACGTGAAGTAGGATTAGGGTTCATAAGCACATCATGATATGACGTATTGTCTATCACCAACACTGAATTTGGTTCCAAATTTGGCAATAACTTCTTCTGCAGCAACTCTTTATAATTGCGATGTTTCATGTTATCATGATGGTTCCCAGTTTTCAAACCAGACTTTAGTATTGATGCTGAATTTAGAACAATGTCATTTTTTCCTCTTGGTGAATAATCATCAAACGTTTCTCTTGTCAAACTGACGATTTCGAACCTTTTATGGTGCCATCGTCCCAAGATTTTGATACTGCGTGAGAACTGTGCAGATATTTTGCATCGTTGTATACAATGTTTCTTGCTTATTCTTTATATTTATTGAAGTATAGTACGCTTTGTCCTTATATTACATTGTTCAACAATAACTTTTTGTTATTCACAGTTTCCTTACAATGAAAACCTGCTTTTGCAACTTTTTTTGAACGAGCCTTGTGATTTCTCGCACGTTCTTACATTTCAAAAAATAATGTACAACCATTTTATATTGAAAAATTGAATCTGAACGTTAATTTATTACTACTAAGCCCGAAGTTGCAATTCTCATTGGTATTTATAACGTAAAAGTGTTTTTCTTTGTCCATGCCGTTTTTAAACTAACTTACGTGTATTCATTGCTTTCATCCCTTATTCGTGCTTCCGCATAAACAGAAATAAATTTACGAGTCAATTAAAATTCGTTCAGTTCGCAGTTCAGTTTCTTCTTTTAAAGTGTAAGGTTAGTTCTAGGTCTTTCCTTATAAGACAACGATTACAATACTATACTTGCCGGACTAAGGTTGTTTTTCTCGTAGGTACAATTAGGTATTAAACCTACAAATTTGTTTTCTATTTAAAGCGCTGTGAACTCTTTTACACTTTTACATGGTACTGGAAATACCAAGATACAGGTTCAAGTCCTGTCCAAGACCTTATATTTTTCATCTTTCAATTACTAGCTCGATTTGAAATGATCATTTGGGCTTTGCATAAAAGTCTAAGTTATTATTTCATCTCATTCACTATAATACGATAGTATTGATCAACTAACCTTGTGTAAATAACTACCTAGAATATTTATATATTTAATACTTGGCTTGTAGCCGTAATTTTGAGCGTAGCTTCCTGTCTATAACTGACATAAGTCAAAAACTTGACAATGTCAGATATGATTGACAAAAATGCCAGACGTAATTGAAAGTTAGGTTTGTGTATAGTTGTGTACAGGATTTAAAATTGTAAATTTCCCAATTGTCGTCATCGGTCTCGGTGGCGTAATTGGTAAATGCATGGTTTCGGCAAAACCAGGATACAGGTTCAAGTCCTGTCTAAGACCTTATATTTTCCATCTTTCAATTACTAGCTCGATTTGAAGTGATCATTTGGGCTTTGCATAAAAGTCTTAGTTATTATTTCATCTTATTCACTATATATATATATATATATATATATATATATATATATATATATATATTGTCCGCCTTAGATTTTCTACAAAGTTCCTGTCAAGACCCTTGTTAAATCGTTTCATTTTACACATAGACGTTTATTTTGTATAGCATATTCCTCAGAAAATCCAAGTTTGTATTCCATTCCGTCACGTCCTCATATTTGTGTTTCCTGTTATTCAAATTTTTATCATGTTGCCGAACGTCTGCTGTTTGTTATTTAAAAATCCAAATATGTGGGATTTTATGTGGATTTACAAAGTTGCAGATCACGTAGCGTCTTTTCTATTATGTCGTATTTAAATGCGTTTATGCGTTAATATTTTGTAATACGTTAGTATTTATCAACTTACCTTGTGTAAAAAAACTACCTAAAATATTTATATATATATATATATATTGCTGTGTGAATAAGGTCAATTAGGGGTAGTTAGAACCCCTAACATCCGGCACCTCATTAAAACAACATGAGGACACCGAAAACCAGACACTTCTACAAAGAAAATAAGAATTAATAAGATTAGGCAGGAAAGTTATAGGCAGCACCCTGTATATAAGCAGTAGTCACAATTAATGTAAGAAACAATAAATACGTTAAAAGATTTGATTAAAGAAACGATTTGGCAAATCATAAGGCGACATGAACGGTAGTTAAAACGCAGTACGCATCAATAATGCATCGTCGTCACACTAAGAAGTTCAATTGAACATGTAGTTTCAATAATGCGTAATAGAAAACGCATGGAATTTAATATATAAATTATATTTTTTGTACGTGACTAGAAAAGAAAAACAACACCTGATAGCATAACAAATAAACACGGCATGGTCTTAAAAGCAAAGTTCAACAAATTTTGCTTGTACAAACAATAATTTACGTAAGCTTTAAAACCAGAAATCCTTTAGAAACTATATATTAACTCGAAAGGCTAGGTGATGAAAAACTCATGTAGAATAGGAAAAGCCACACAAATACTCAATATACGGTAATAAAGTGTAACATTATTTTGTAATGTTAACGATTAAAGAAATTAATTAATTAAAAATTCAGTAACTTGAATAAAGTATAAACAAAAATTTACACCAATAAATCACCTCATTTTATTTAGGATCCTTTATAATAAAAGACATCATTTACCGATAGCTTCGGGCTAGTAAATTCCAGCGGCAGGTCATCATTTAAAGCTCGTAAGTCAAATACAATAAACCTCTTAAAAGTTTAGTACCTTTTTAGCGTAAACAAAGAAAACCAATTTCAGTTTGAAAAGCTTAACACTTTCGTTGATTGACATCGGATTATAGGAAACAAAACATTATAAATAGCGGAAACTATTTCCAAGTTGATTTGTTCAAATATTACAAGTAATTTTAAGTAGTCTGGAGACATCCATTGTATTTAAAATCTATTTCGGCTCAAGTAGGTTAGCCGGTCTTTGGTTAATGCCAGACTACGGCCGCCATAGGTAGATTCCACATTGCCATATTTAAGTAATTCGTAGAAAGTAAAAGATAATTTAAACCCGTGGGAGAATAATTGCTTCCGTGATTCTCATCTAAAAAGGGGTTGGATTTGGTTTTTGAAATCTTGTTTTGTGGGAGGTTCTGTTCAGTCATTGGATAACAGAAAATGACGCTCATAATTATTAGGGTAGGGAAATAGTCTATATATTTGAAGGCTTTAGCCAAAGACGGAGAGTTTTTCCAATGGGGCCGTCCGTGGTCAAGAAGTAGAGAGAAACGTAGTTTTGCGGGTAGCGTTCTCTGGCATGACAGATAGAATATTCCACTTCGTATCACGTTGGAAAAAATTGGAAAGAAGTGTTACTCTTCAGTTTCGCGAGGGTTATGCCCATATGTTCGCGGATTTATAGTGATGCAAGATAAATATTAAAAAACTTGTAGGCGTGTGACGCACAAGTAAGTGATATTGTCAAAAATTCTGCCGAGTTCGTGTGCCAGTCAATTTTCTTAAACACTACAAACAGAAGCAACAAGCGAGATTCTCCTCCCAAATTTAAGAACTGCTCTACGTTGGAAAACAAACCCTCAAACAATGGACAATTATTAGTAAGTCTTTATAGTTAAGTAGCATGACCAATTTTTAGTTAGTTTATTTGTTAGGACGTTTTGGCCATAAACCGTAGGATTAATTTAGTGTATGATTTATAATATAAGTTTTCGTTCATATACAAGTGTTTGATAACTACTTATGTACACAAAATTTTCATAAATTCCATAGTCACCTATTCACTTAAATTTCTAAATCAATGAATGTAAGAGGTTCACGTTTATTGCTCTGTGAATTAAATAGTTTTGTTTGCCGTTGATTAAGTCAATAGTTTTTCTTATTTTTTTATATAAGTAGTAAAATGGTGAGGAATTGATTAAAAGAAACAATTGTCCTCCTTGGGATGACAAGTCTCTCAAGGTTTTGTACGAACATTTGGACATTCTCGACTTGTCTGGCGCCCTTGGCAATTGTCATTAAGCCACAATATTTTATGAAAGGTAAGTGCCAAATCATTTTTGTAGTATATAATAAATTAATTTAACCCTTTTTTCTAAATTTTAACCCTCTATATGATCCACGACCTTCCGCTAGCTAGTGCCGGTGACTCCCCTTTAATTTTTGTTTTACAGGCCGCCCCCATTTTATAATTTGACTGGAAAAGATACACTTAGTAGCTTTTCCGCCTGTAACAAAAGGATCACGTAGACGGCAAAATAAATGAACTATGCGCTTGTCAAGAGATAAACAATTCATTTAAATAGAACCCGATTTGTAAACAAATCAGTTCATCATGAGTAGAGGCTTAGCCACGACGCTTAAGTGAAAATATTCACGTGAAAAGTATTTGAAGTGATTTTATAAATAATTAATTAAACGATGGTGATAGTGAATAATTAAATTTTGGCTTCGTCGTTTAATCCTGAAAAACGACTCTAAACAACTCCAAAAGAAATCTGAGGAAACCTGAAGAAATAATGATAAGGATTTTGATGAAATGCTAAATTACTAGATCCAATGTGGAAGTTTTTAAGAGTATTTAACCAAGTATTAAATGCAGTAATTAATTGGAAGAAGCTAAAAATGCAGACTATATAGAAAGCAAATTTGGTTTCAATGTTGGGACGATACTAAATCAGTAAGCAGAAGTCGGTAGAGCAGTTGGTGCAGGAGCTGGTTAAAACGGAAGATAAGAGGTTAGCAATCTGTATATGTTTGTTGTAAAGTTATTTATGAACATTTATTTGGGGATCTTTATTTATTTGAATATTTAAAAAATTTGCTTACATAAACTTTATGTGAGAGTCGACAAAAATCGTTTGGTTCACGTTACAAATTACGTATACATTACATAAAGTTTAATGAACGTTCAGAGGGCTTCTCATAATAAATAATGTGGAAGATTTTTGATGACTTTTTGATTAACTTTTCAAGATGATGATTATTGAAATTATTTAATTCAATCATTAAAAAGGAAGTCATATTTAGATAGTGCTTAAACATTTCATTAATTGTAAATATTGAGAACATTATTATAATTGTGCTTAATGGTGTTTTCGGTTTAAAAGGAAACAGGAAGTAGAGGTAGAAGGTTAAAAATATAAAAACTTTGTTTGTCGTATCTTTGCAAGCCCCGTGCGTGGTTAAAGCTAAGCTAGCCGAAGGCAATTCAAAATTAAAAATCAAAATCTGTCAAAGCGGAAATTTAACATATAAATTTCACAAAAAGGGGACACTGGGTTACTACAACTATATCACAACAATAAATACATATGAATACATAAAAAGCGATGATAAGAAGGTAATTTAAGGGTATATCAAGTCATAGGGGTCGTAAGATACATGTAAATATTATTAGCGTTTAAAAACCAAACTATTCCATCATTAAATGGGAGTAAATCGACAATTCTGCATAAAGTCAATACCGAGCACACTGTATATAAATCATAACTAATTTTAATTTATAAAAGTCAGTTCATTCTTTAATAACTATATTCAATTTAGCAGAATAATAACGTGTACATCGTAAAATACGTTTCAAATTAAATATGCAAGTCTAATATTAAAAAGAAATACGCAAAAATAACGTTTTAAACACAACGAGTTTTATTAAACTAAACACGTAATCAGTGAAGGTAAACAATCTGACACACTAGCTACAATATAATCTCATTTAAAATGTTAACGCATAAACGCATTCAAATACGTCATAATAGAAAAGTAGCTACGTGATCTGCAGCTTTGTAAATAAGTAACTTACCCTTAAAATTCTTGGAGTAGACAAGCACACTAGAACGTAATACCACTAGAACACATGATAACTGGCGAAAATAAACTGATATTTACCTCAGTTTCCTTTTCAGTTATATACTCTAGGAAAGCAATTAAGAATTTTGCTTGTGTGAGCATGTCAACTTTGCTAAGAACGAGTTTTTAATTACAAGTTATTAAATTGTTCATTACTAAACTATTAGTTAACGATATTTTCCAATTAATAAGCTATTTATCATTAATGAATTTTCAGTTGATAAGCTATTGGTTGGTGGGTTTTCCAATTAAGTAACTATTTATCACTAATGGTGTTCGAATTACGGTGATTTGAAAAGGAATTCCAGTTTCTATTCAGTCTGTACGAGGACGTGAGACTGGTGTTACCCAAAATTGTGGTTGAGACAAAATCAAGATACGCCCGAGGAAGAAGAGGTTGATCACGATTAATAGAAGAGCAGGAATCATATTTTCGATCATTAGTTATCCAAAACTTCGACGTTACTAAGAAACTAAAGGGGTTATAAAATCTGTAGGAGGGAATAGAATTACGTTTAACGACTATGTCGATTGAATAAAAAAGTTTCATGAAATATTTCTTACACAGAACTTAATTCAGTCAAATAATAATCAAGTTCACACCATCAATCAGGAGAAGATTGTCCTAAATTCTCACAATGAAAAACGCTACTTGTTTTCCGGTACGTACACAACAATACCTATTGAACACTATTCATTATTTACGTCGATTAGAGTGCTATAAATAATAATATTGTAAATATAGAATTGATAACTACTATTTAAATATTATTTAATAGATTTTTACTTATTCCTTTTTTGTATTATTATGTTCAGTCACTAACACAAGGTCTCTTACCAAAATTTCCTACGGATACAAGATATGACTAAAATGGATCTGGCTCCTCCTCCTTATGGGGATTCTTATAGTTAGTCAAGAAATGACCAGAATGGACCTGACGCCACCTTATGTGAAAATATATGCAAAAATGACACTTTTAGCGCTAGAACTTACATAGTCTCTTTACTAAAAGGATGGCGTTGAAGTTGTTACTGGTTATATGTTCAACACTTTACAATATTTATGAATGAACATATTGATGTAAATGATGGTTAAGAGTTATCGGAATTGAAAGGCGACGGTGTAGGAGATTTAGCTGGTTTTATTGCTGTTAAATATAAAAACAAAGAACAAAACTTGAATACATTCCAAGCGCTATCGAGATTCCATTTTCATGGTAAATCATCTTTCTGACGCTGCTTTAATAAAACTCACGATTGATTTTCTCACAAAGTGTAAGGTGATGAATTCCATTTTTGATAAAAGGAATTGATATTCTTTAAAGATGTTTACCAATTATATAAAAATCTTATAAAATCTTCAAAACTTGTCGATTTACGCCAGAATATTAAATTGCTGTTTTGCAAATGTAAAATGTATTTTAGAATAAGGTTTCTAAAAAAGGCGATGAAAGAAGCAACTAACGTAAACAAAAGAAAGTTCTTAAAAACTACAACCTTAAAATGCTTGTTGTTTATTTTGTATTGTTTCCACATTTAATAACTTTTCTAAATAACGTATAGGATCATCATCCTCATCATTAGGTCTTCAGTACTAGAATTGGTTAAACGAGTACTCTCATTGTTTCCTATTCTGAACTAAAATACACATTCGCCTGAAATTTGCACAGTCTGCATCTATCACTATCTGCGTGCGATAGTCTGATCTAGGTCTATTTGAACCTCCTTTTTTCTATTCATGCTTGTAATATATCCCGTACTATTCTCCAAAAATGCCTTAGAACGTATCCCCCCTTCTATTTCTCCTATTTTTTTTTGTTTTTTATAGATATATTTTTTCCTCTACTATTTCTATAACCTATTTGTTATTAACTTTGTCTGTCCATGCTGTCATCCTCATTCATCTGAAGCACAACATTCCAAAAGGTTACTATTTCTTTCTGTCTGCTTTTCCTACTGCCCCTATTTTATAGACGTACTGTGCTGTGCTCCACATTCATGCTCTCAACAAATTTCTTCTTATTTCTGTTTGTTGTCGCTGAACATAGATGCTGTTCTTTCTTGTTAAATGTAGTTCGGCCCCCATCTATTGTTTTACAATTATATACCCTATTTCTTTGATATTCAGTAGTATGTAAAGGATAGGCGGCTCCGTGACGTAGTAGTATGTGTGTGACTACTACGCCTAAGGTCCCGAGTTCGAATCCCGACAGGGTCCGCTTGAAAAATGTTAGGCGAGCATTTTTCACAAAAATACACCCTCGTTCGGATGAGCGGTAAAATGGAGGTCCCGTATGTGAGTGTTGTCACGCACGTTGCTTGGAACAGCAAGTGTTCGGCAAAATTCCAAATTATCTAGGTAAAAAAACTCGCTTTTCTGGAAATGCAGTACCTTCGGGTGGAGCATTGGAAAATCACATGTAAGGTATGTGAAAAGTGAGACGGCTCCGTGGCGTAGTTGGTATATGTATGACTACGCCCAAGGACTCGAGTTCGAATCCCGACACGGTCCGCTTGAAAAATGTTAGGCGAGCATTTCACAAAATACACCCTCGCTCGGATGTGAGATAAAATGGAAGTCCCGTGTGTAAGTGTTGTCACGCACGTTAAAGATCCCCACCTTGCTTGAAACAGCAAAGGTTCGGCAAAATTCAAAATTTTTCAGGTAAAAAAACTCGCTTCCTGGCCAATGTAATACCCTCGGGTGGAGCATTGGAAAACCACCTGTAGGGTATGTGAAGGGTGGTTAGCAACCTATGGCTGCCAAGTTGCCCTAGCACTTGAACATTTCCGAATTAATAGTTTTTCAATATATTCTTTCGCACAATCAACATTAGTTGAATGTATTTCACAATCAACACCTGTAGTTATTTACAATAATTATCAGATTTAAGTGCACTTATTTTTTCGTCATTAGGTTTTTCGTCTTAAAAGTAGTTGAACGCGTTACTTCGTTTTATTTATATTATCAGCTAGTCTCCACAGTTCCCTGAAATTCCTACAACCTGTATAGCTTAGTTTTTCTTCTACTGTTTTCTAATTATATGGCCTATTTCACCGAGATTCAGTGGTATGGGAAAGTGGTTAAGGAGCCTGTGCCTTAGAGATTTGCCGAGTTATTAGTTTACCAGTAAATCCTTTGGCACAATTAACATTATTCGAGAATATTGCACATCCTATACCTGTAGTTGCTTAGAATAATCATCGTGTTTAAGTGAAGTTATTTTTTTCGTCATTAGTTTTTCCGTCTTGGGAATGGTTGGGCGCGCACCTCCATTAATTTCTATTTTGAGCTAGTTTACACATTTCCCTAAAATTCCCACAGCCTACATCATTAACTACCTGTGTGCAATAGTTTAACCTAGGTCTACATATACTTCTCTCTTTTCCTATCTTTTCTTCTAATATATTCCGCACTATTCCCTCATACCTTATTATGTGGCCTATCATCCTATCTCTTATATTTTTTCTGTTTTCCACATATTTCTTTCTTCCCCTACCATTCTAGTACTCTTTGTTCTTAACTTTGTCTGCCCATGATATCTTCATCATACATCTGTAGCACCACATTTCAAAGGCTTCTACCTTTTTCTTGTCCGCTTCTCCTACTGTCCAGGCTTCACAGCCGTACACAACTGTGCTCCGCACATATGTTTTAAGTAATTTTTTCCTTGTTTCTATGTTTGTTGTCTTCAAACACGGTAGTTTCTTTTTCTTGTTAAATGTAGCAATGACCTTGTGCTAATCTTTGTTTTATTTTTTTTGTGCTTTTCCCATCTTTCGTTATTTGGCTTCCTAGGTAGCAGAAATTCTTAATCTCTCGTACTTATTTGTATTCTAGTTTTTGATGTATTTCCCCCTCCTTGGCATACTAGTATCTTAGTTTGATTTTTGTTAATTTTCATTTGCTGACGGAACTGTTTCCATTTCATTAAGAGCAGCTTCTAACTCTTCTTTGCTAGATGCTAATACCGCTATATTATCTGCAAATCTAAGCAGATCAATCTTTTGTCCCCGCATAATAATTCTAAGTGTTGTAACGGGCATTTTTGTAGTTTTAAACTTTTACTGTACTTTTCCCAATTTATAAATGCATTTCTGCAAATTGCTGTTTCTGTATTTGATATTTATTAACTCGTGTGTAGTAATTTAAAGATAGATAAATTGAAAATTATAAACCGCTGTAATTAATTAATATATATGATTGTTACATTCACGTTTTAGATGTTCCTTATGTTATTAGCGAGTCTAGATAAGAGTTGATCGATTAGCGGTTGTAATAGCAACAAGTTTTGATTAACTGTGGAGTTGTAGTTTGTCCTTGGGTACTATATGTTAATTACGTTACGTTGTTAGTTTTCGTGCTTGGTTCTTATATATATTAATTACGTAAAAGTTACTGTTTGCTGTTTTGCTTTGAAACGATTTTATATCTACAGAAGAGGAGTTGTCGTTTGTTCTTTGTTTCTAGATGTGTATTGCGTTAAAAGTGCTGCACGACACGACTCGATTTGAGTTGTACTTTTTAACTGTAGAATGTGTTTACTCGACCGCACGGGTTTTAAGGTCATTGACAGACAGTGTTATTGCTTACGAGTAGCTTTACTAAGTGTTTTTTTGTTGATTTTCTGTTGGAAATAAAAGTACTTGACGTGTGTTTTACGGAACATTTTAGACGGTTTTATTTAGTGATACGCGTGGCTTTTACTAATTGTTTTTTGTTGCTGTGATGCTGTGGTTTCTGAATTTTTTAACAACAGGGAGTCTGGAATGAATCCTTACTTGTGCAAGTTTCGTGTTTGCGAAGTATGGCAGATTGCCGGTTTACTAAGGTATTGTTTGAAGTTTCTCACTGTTTATTGGGATGTTTATGAAAATAATATACATCTGGTCCTAGTTGAAATCAAACTAGTGCTACAGAATATTTTGAAATTATTGTCTTAGGAAATAGAATTACCAAGTAATTTATCAACTACATAGTTACGACGCGTGATTTTGTCTGCTGCTAACCCCAGTGAAGTGCGTGGGTGTGATAGGTGTAGCGTGTGATGAGTTCCATCAACACCCTCACAGTCAAGGGTGAAGTGCTTCGTTGGTGCGGGACATCGTTGAATCCCACGCTTCAAATGCAAGGAAGCGTTCCTGAAGGACTTTCTGTAAGTTGAACTATTTCATACTTGTTATTACTGTAAATATCTATCCGTTTGTTTTGCAATATTCTTCGTCGTTCTGATACCTTTTACAATAGACTTGCCTGCTATTAAGAAAAAAAAAAGAAAAAAAAAGTAACAATCAATACTACTGAATTACTCATACCAATTGTGTTTTATCTATTTATCTTTTGTCAACATTTTTCTGATTTATGTTTAATTGGTGTGCGAGGAAACGTTTCTGCTACTCCCCAATATTACCTCACTTTGTACTAAATTTTTGTATTGCTTTTACCGTTGTTACATTATATAGATTATCTAAACAGTTTCTTTTTTTTTCATTCTACATAGTACTGAATAACTTAGACTTTTCATTACTGCTATGCTTTTTCTTTATTTCAGGTTTGCAGGACTAATCCTTTTTATTGCAGGTTTACTATTCTATTTTCTTTTATTGCAGGTACAGTTACTAACTCCTTACCGCCGCATACATCATAGGTCAGTCTGCTTTCTACAACCCCCCCCCCTACTCACCGATTGAGCCCGGTCATTTCTTTGGCTTTCTTTGTGTTACGTAGCATAAATTTTGCGCCCAACGTGGCTGCCACGAAAAAAACGTAACAGTGTCTTCCTGCATTTGACGGTATTCATTGCCTCTTCAATGTACAGGTTAAAAGTTAATGGAAATAGGGCAAATCCCTGTCTCAACCCTTTCCTAATATTTACTTCTTCCTGTTCCTGTTCTAATTCTATTACCGCTGTTTACTCTTTGTATAAGCTATATACTATCCGTTGATCCCTAAAACTCATTCCAATATTTTTGAGTATTTTGAACATTTTTTTCCATTTTACATTGTAAAATGTTTTTCAAGATTTACAAACCCTATATACACGCTTTCTTCTTTTTCTATTCTTTTTTCCATCAACAACCCTAAAGCTAAAATGGTCTCCCGTGTCCCCAAGTTTCGCCTAAACCCAAATTGATCTTCTACTAATATTTCTTCAGGCCGCTTCTCCGTCCTTCTCGCCCCTTTTTCCATTGATTCTCTATTATTAACCTCAGAGCTAAAATAGCCTCCCGTGTTCCCCTGTTTCGCCTAAACCCAAATTGATCTTCTCCTAGTATTTCTTCAGGTCGTTTTTCCATTCGTCTTTGTATAATTCTAGTTAATATTTTTGACACGTGTGCTGTCAAACTTATTGTTCGAAATTTTTCACATCTAATCGCGTCTTTCTTTTTTGGTATAGGGACTATGATGTTACGTTTGAAATCTTTGGGTATCTCGTATAGGATCATATTGAATCAATTATTGCTACTTAAACGTAAACCTCTGTTTAGTAGTGCGTGAATAATGTTTACAGAAAAATTGTTAAATTCGAAGTAAAACAATTGTTTCAACGTTCATACATTGTTTAACTTATAGAAACTATTTCAAATTTATCGATCAGCACTCGTTTGTTATTTTCTGGTTGTTTAATTTGAAGACTGACAAATTAAGACATACCATTTATTAACTATATAGTCCTTTGATATATATATATATATATATATATATATATATATATCTACGACTATCGAATAATATATCTATTCTAGCTTGTTATTTAATTGACGAATGATATCAATTCTTCACCCCGTGAATTTCAAACTGGAATTCACGGACTGTCGGCCAATCAACTTGTTGTATTTTCATTATTCACGGGTACTTCAACAAATCATATAGCCTTGTAATATACGCGTTGCATAGCAACCGTCTAACAAATTTGAAGTTTCACAATTCTAAATATCATAATTAATGTTTTTGCGTAAGTTATGTTAAATGAATTTTGAAACAGTGAAAGCGATAATGTTGAAATATGTACGCCTCCAAAACTTCTTGCCAAAGCGGTAATGATTAATATTTTGCCCGAAAAGTCAAAAAAACCATACCATCAAATATATACGACTTTTATGGATTGAAGAAATCTTAATGGCGCAAGTTCATTTTCTGAGAATGTTCTCTTGGTATATTTTACAAATCAGTACACCGGACATAGCTTTTGTAGGTCCTCTGCCACTCTGTTAGTTGATGCAGGTGGAGATATTACAGCTCTCAAGCAATACGGGCGCTGGAAAAGTATGTTTGTAGCTGAAGACTACGTGGATGATTCCATGACAAATAAAATGAACACTGGGAACAAATTACTACAGTCTGTCGAACAAAATAAATAACAAACAACAAATACTAATACTTTAAGTGAAGTCAAGATCAAAACTCAACACCAGCTGTATTAAATATTAGTTATTGCCCTAATTTCAGCATAAATTTTAATAACAAGTAAATTTAAATTAGAACTACTACTCTAAATTGTTACATGTGTTATTTAAGTTATTGTTTTCCTTTGACTAATAAAATATAAGTAATTAAAAGTTGAAGTTAAAAACAAAGATGTATAATTTCTTGCAAAAGTTGTATTATAGTCGTAGAGAAAGTATAGTCTTCTACTCGCGCATAACAGCCATTATTCACTCGAATGACCACGTCACGAGCCGCGCAGCGGCTCGTGACGTGAACTTCATTCTCGTGAATAATGGCTATCATTATACGCTCGTCGAAGAATATACTATTATAAAACATCATTATTACTTATTGCCATTTATATTGTCAATACTCCAATCCGCACGCATTTCCACGTTGTAATTCATACCTTCACAACTATTATTACTACACTTTCGCTTACATCATTTAAAACAATCAGAATTTATCACCTATTCATTACCAAAAATTTGTAAGTTAGTTGTTTTTACATTTACGAAAGTCTAGGGTACCTGATTTCTTGACGGCTCCGTGACGTAATTGGTATGCGTGTGACTACTATGCCCAAGGTCTTGAGTTCGAATTTCGACACAATCCGTTTGAAAAATGTAAGGCGAGTATTTTTTACAAAAATACATACGTCCTAGTTAGGATGAAGGGTAAAATGGAGGTTCCGCGTGTGAGTGTTGTCACTCACGGTATAGATCTCTACTTTGCTTGGAACAACAAGTATTAAGGGCGCGATCGCATCCCTCTATTTTCATAACACGAACTAATTTTAAAATAGCCGCGTTTGTGGTATAGCTATCGCATGATAGAGGGAACTACTTTATTTTAACTTTAGTAAATACGGCAGGATGCTATTTTCTCAATTCTCATTCCTGTAAGTATTTGTCGTAAATGACCTTCGGCAAACTCGAACGCAAGCAAAGCGTCAGGCACATAGTGCATTCTATTAATAGCCAAGGTCGTTTTCCGAAACAAATTTGTATAGTATTTATTGAATTATTTCATTTATGTACATATTGTATTCGCTAATTGTTATTTTTGAATGTGTAGTTTATTGTTCATAGAGTGACATTTTGTTATTATTAGAAACAAAAATTTAGAGCTTTATTTAGTGTGGGTGTATTTGAGCTTGGAAGTGAGTATATTTTAAATTCTAATACTTTGTGAAAGTAATGGACAAAATTAATTATATATTTCATTCGATTTTGAAAATGCATGCTCAAATATTGACTTTAATTTTTGTAGATAGATTCTTGAATAAATAAATTATTTGCTTTGCATACATTATTTTATCAAAAATACTCGTTATTTAATTTATGACACCGAATGGTGAAACGGAGTACACTAGCTTTTTTGTCCTAAATAAATTAGTTTAAAAACAACATAAATCCTATTTATAATTTAAGCAGTCCCCTAAACATGTCCTATCATATTGAGATCCAGTCTAATAGATTTTGCAAAATCTTATTTTTAAGAAAAAACAATGTTTTGAAATTTCTGGCGATAATATAACTATTACTAATAACATGAAAAGTCGTTAGATTTCAAATTTTTCTCACAATTATACACCAATTTAGGAGAATTACAGTCGCTTACTTTTCTTTTCAAAACTTAAATAAGAAAACACCTATTTCTAAAAAATTTAAAATAATGCCCTAGGACTAAAAATGATCAACTGATTCTAAAAAACTATAGGGTGTGTAGTTTATACAGTACTTTTCACTTCTAGTCAGACCGTAAATAACTTGAAATTCACAATTATTTCAAAAAATTTGTACTCCCGCTTTGTCTTGTACAAGCCTTCCAAATTTCAAATGTTTATCTGAAATACGGAAAAAGTTACAGTATACTTACTTCCTGTTGTCGCCTGGTGTAAAGTTTCTTTTATTTACGTATTTACATTTTACATGGGTAAACATAAGCAGGTATATAGCCAAAATCCCAGTGGTACCAAAAAGCGATCATTTAAGTCTAAAGCAGCTCGCTTAAGATGGCAGAAAATGCAACAATTACCGCTGTAAGTTATAATACATTCAGTAGTGTAGCTAGGATATCTTTATGAGGCTGTTTGTTTTGGAATATAAAATCCAAAAACAATGAAAATATATCTATTTAAATGTCGCATATCCACCCACAAAAATTATACATTCTTCAGATGCCTTGAACATAGAAAACCACAAATTATCTGACTTTCCATATACATATTAATTAGATGTCATACTAAAATCCAAACTTTTTCAGATTGAAATCCATATCAGATAATTTTGACAAGCCTGGCCCTTCAGGTTTGCAAAGATTTCCCGAGGTAGTTAGTAATCCAACTACTTTATCTGAAGAAACTTCCGACCCAGAAACAATGAATTTGCAGACTGGGACAAAGTAAGCAAATTTGTATAAATAATCCAAATTATTATATCATTGTATTGCATATTCAGAGAACTATGTGAAAAATCAACCGAGGAAAGGTCGCATACACCTCCAGATAATTGGTCATTTATACCAGAAGCAGACTATAATAGGTAAGACATTGTTATTTGTATTTCATATCCATGTCGGAAACTATGTGTAGGTAGGAAATTCATCTACAGGGTGATACATTTAGCATGTCAAAAGTAGCTATATATATATATATATATATATATATATATATATATATATATATATATACGAATAAGATATATCGACTGTTTGAAATATATTTTGGTATAGATTTCCTCAGACTTGTCAAATTAATTAAACACTCTTTTAATCTTTCGAGCTTTCGATAAACTTTTTATCTTCTTCAGGAATGTTTATGTGAGTTTATAGAAGCATACAACTACGGAATTTGAACATTACTTCATATAAAACCCAAAGTGACAGACTATTACATAACCCTATGAAGATTATGTAATTGTCTGTCACTTTGAGATGTTTGTTTTAATCTTAAATGAAGTAATGTCCAACTTCCATAGTTGTATTCTTTATAAACTCGCATAAACATTCCTGAAGAAGATAATAAATTTATCGAAAGCTCGAATGATTAAAAGAGTGTTTAATGAATTTGACAAGTCTGACTGCTTCCTCGAAATCTATACCAAAATTATATATATATATATATATATATATATATATATATATATATACAGGGTGAATGGTATCGTTCGTGCAAAAATGAACTGGGAGATAGTACACTTAATTTGCAACAAAAATTGTTAATATGATCCCTGTCCTATCTAGATTGGTTTAAGAGATATGGCTTTTTTTAGTCTGGTTCTTAATAACGCGATTTCTTGCAGTAAAAGTTAAATTTGTCGGCTTCTGTTGCAAATAACTAGATAAACAATCTGATTTTCATGAACTACATTAAATTTCCTAAAAAAAACAACTATTTGGATTTTTTTAATTTTAAAATAAACATTTATTATAAAGCATTAAAAGGTAAAAAAATTACAAAGGAAATTTTTTTAACAAAGTTTAAAGTAATATTTCAGCGAAATTATTTTATCTACAAATGAGCAAATGTTACAAAACCAACCTCACTTCATAAGGTTTCCAGCAGTGTAAAACATTTTCTATTTGATTTTTACGTTATTAAACTATTGTCTTCATAATACCGGAAAAACCTTGTTCGATTAAAATATAATCAAGGCAGTGTGAATTGAAAACAAAAATGTACAGTAATTTTAAGAGCACAGATACGTTCATAGCATGTAGTGTGAAGCATTGTCACTGATTAGACTGTTGTATTCGTATAAATTTTTGAGACGTACTAAATTACTATCCAAGATGCCTGCTCGTTATAGCAATAGAGAATATGCAGATATGCATTTCATTTATGGTTTTTGTAATGGTAATGCTACAAGAGCACGAAAGGAATATCAAGATCGGTTCCCAAATCATCCAATTACCAGTCGCAACGTGTTTGCAAGAACGTATCAATGGCTCCTTGATGGAGGAGCATTTCAAGTACCTAATGAAAGTGGGTAAGATCTGGACGTAGAAATTGACGAGTTTGTCTTGGATTGAGTGGAATAAGACCCTACAACTTCTACACGTCAAATTGCAAGAGAGGTTGTAGTTTCGCAATGGAAAGTAGTAGATGTTCTGCACAAAAATAATATTTGTCCTTTTCACTTTACACCTGTTCAAGCTCTGCAAGACGGAGGCGAAGATTTTCAATGAAGGTTGATGTTCTGCCGTTGGTTATTAGCACGGGATATTGAGGAGCGCCATTTCTTTCGAAAAATACTGTGGTCTGATGAGTCCCTCTTTACGCACGCTGGCGTTCTAAATCTCCACAATTACCACTATTATGCCTATGAAAACCGTCATGCAATAAGACAGAAATCGGGTTAACGCAGATTCAGCCTAAATGTGTGGGCGGCTATGATAGGAAACACCCTTATTGGCCCCTATATTTTCGAAAGAAATTTCAATGGAGAAGTGTATTTGGACTTTTTTCAAAATCAACTACCCCTATTGTTGGAAGATATCCTTTTAGAAGTTCGTAGAGATATCATTTTTCAACATGACGGGGCTTCTCCTCATTACACACGTGGTGTCTGCCAGTTTTTAAACGAACAGTACGCAAGGTGAATTGGTAGAGGAGGACCGATTCCGTGGCCAGCAAGATCGCCTGATTTGAATCCCATGGATTACTTTGTATGGGGCTTTTAAAAGAATACGTATACAGCACGGAGGTAGTCAGTTTGGAAAATTTGAGACAAAGGCTCGAAAATGGATGTCAACTCTTAAGAGAGAAGCTATCTATGAGCATGACCATGGTAGGTATGCGGATAAGAGCAAAAACCTGTATCAGGTGCGGTGGTTAGCATTTTGAACAATACAAATAAAATTTAATTTATCAAATTATTGCCTCCGTAATACCGGAAAAACGTTGTAGGATCATTAGATAATCAAGGCAGTGGGCGAATTTTAATGTGAATTTGAAACAAATTTTGTTTCCATATTTCCATACTTGATAAATTAAAAATCAAATAAAAAGTGTTTCGCACTGCTGGAAACCTTATGAAGTGAGGTTGTTTTTGTGACATTTGCTCATTTGTAGATAAAATAATTTCGCTGTAATATTACTTTAAACTTTGTTAAAAAAATTTCCTTTATAATTTTTTACACTTTAATGCTTTTAATAAATGTTTCTTTTAAAATTAAAAAAATCGAAATAGTTGTTTTTTATAGAAAATTTAATGTAGTTTATGAAAATGGGATTGTTTATCTAGTTATTTGCAGCAGAAGCCAAGAAATTTAACTTTTACTGCAAGAAGTCGCGTTATTAAGAAACAGACTAAAAAAACCATATCTCCTAAACCAATCGAGATAGGACAGGGGTAATATTAACAATTTTTGTTGCAAATTAAGTGTACTATCTCCCAGTTCATTTTTACACGAACGATACCATTCACCCTGTATATATATATATATATATATACATATATATATATTACTCATATTTAGACCAGGGTAGAAAATTAAATAATCACATCAAATAATTTTAATCACCGTGTATAATGAATATTATTAGATAATACGCGTTATTAAAACCGTGAAGCATAAAAATTTATTAGTTTCAGTAATAATAAGAGATTTAAACCATGTACAAGACGCTTTATATCAAAAGAAGCAGTATTAAAAAGCTCTGCGTGTAATGTAATTATTCCTAAACAAATGGAAATTACGTGCAAAATTTATATTAATTAACCCTATTTTAAGTAACCGGTATTGAACAAAACGTACAGATAGTAATTGAATATTTAATTAGGATTCACTAAAAATTAAAGGGTATTATTTTTAATTGAATCGTTAGTAACAGATAATATCTATAGAAACTTGTAAAAACCCAATAAAATGCAAATCCTAGAAGTGTTAGTTAGAAGTAGGATGTTTGAACACACCTGCGTATTTTAAAAGGCAATTTCAGTTTAATTTGTTTAGATAAACATGTCGATTCTAAGGATATTGGAAACGGTCAGATGCTTTAGCACGAAATACAAAACAGTATTTATTCTAAAGCTCATTCGGCGAAAATTTTGCAGATAATTAATGTTTACAAAGAATCTTGGAGAAACCGGGGCTTAATATTCACGAGAAGGTGCGATACGGGGTTATTTAACCCAGATAGTCCACATGGACTGGAAAATAATCGATAACAAAGAATATCAATTTGCACCAATACGAACAGGTCAGAAAAGGAAAGAGGAAATGCGTCAAGCAAAGACACATATAGTAAAAGGCGTGATTTAAGCAACGTCACGAGGGTCACAATTGGTTGAAAATAGGATGCAAATATCAGAGGTAGAAACAACAATTTCTGTACAAAATTAATTAGTTTTCTCGGACATGTTTGCGTGCCGTGTGAGAATTTTGAGATTTAAATGGGGCGAGTGAAAATTCGTAAAACCGACGCGCGAGCGACGGACTGGGAACACAGCATGAGAAATTCTTAAGAATTGTCTGTTTTGAGGACAAAAGCGACGTGCCGGCTATTCGCTATATATACCGGTGGTAATATGAATTTCGGCCTCTTAGACTTTTGACTATTCGATGCGTTAAAAGCTCTTACATCCGCGACTTGATTGAAGATGTTAAACAGTGCATTTTAGTTTGATAAAATAATTTAAAGTTTGCTCGTATATTTTAGTGATTCAAAATAGTTTGTTATTTACGTGCTAACATGAAAGTACTTCAGTGCACTTAGATACAAGGTAATAAAATTTAGTATCACTGTACCAATTAGCAAAATTTACAACGACAAATGTATACACAAAAGTAGGCAGTTTTGGCGTATCTTGGTGAAAGAAGTATGAATTTCTTTGTTATTTTCGGGGTATTAATACTTAAATGGTTCAAATACGTGTCTGGATCCACGAAACAAGGGTCAGATATACACAGATGAGTTCCGGAAAAGCCCAGAAACAACTTTAAATAAATGGTGATGGAGAAAATTTTAAAAGCGTTGAGAATTAGAAGCCGTAAATATAATCCTGTTGGAATGGTGTGATTAACTAAAGGGACGATGTACATTGAAGCTACGAGGACAGTAACCTTCAGGTAAATTATACTATTTTGTTTGACATTTTGGTGTGTGTTGAATAACTTTATTATACTATTTTGTTTGACATTTTGTGTGTGTTGAATTACTTTATAATTGATTTACTTTAAATGGACATTAGTGAAATTGTACTAACCATAAAATTTTAATGTTAAGATGAAATTTGCTTGTTTAAGTAGAAAGGGTATTTAGTATTGATGTTCTGGATTATGATGAAATTTTAGGTATGTCTTTGAGCTCAATTAGACGAACCTGGTTAATTAACGTAAAGGGTGGTAGATGCTCCCTTTACTCTGCATATATTGTTATAGTAATTAGTAGGCATCCTACAAGGACTTTAATTCTGGATGCACGTTAAAATGATAATAAAATTAATCTTGAAATTCTTTTAAAACTGAAATTTATGCTGAATTTTAATCTTGAAATTTTAATGTATTGTGAATATTGATGTAAATAGAGTTGACGTTGGTGTTTGTGGTAGGAATGTGTTTGTTTTTATGTATGAGGATGAAAGTTATGGAGCAGCCGAGGCGATTAACAGAAGAAAGTCAACAGACCAGGTAATTCAAGAGGTTTCACAGCAATATATATATATATATATATATATATTGCTGTGAAACCTTTAAATCACCTGGTCCGTTGATTCCTTCTGTTAATCGCCTCGGCTGCTCTTCTAGATAACTTCCATTCTCAATCATAAAATTAAACAACACATTCTACCACAAACATCAACGTTAACTCTATTTACATCAATATTCAGAATACATTAAATTTTCAAATTAAATTTGAACATAAAATTCAGTTTTAAAAGAATTTCGGATTAATTTTATTATCATTTTACTGTGCATCCAAAATTAAAGTCCTTGTTGGATGCCTACTAATTAATATAACATGATAAGCAGACCGGAGTCTGAGTATAAAGGAGCATCTACCACCCTTTACGTTAATTAACCAGGTTTGTCTAATTGAGCTCAAAGACCTACCCAAAGTTTCATCCTATTCCCGAACATCAAAACAAAATACCCTTTTACTTAAACAAGCAAATTTCATCTTAAAATTAAATTTTTATGGTTAGAAAAATTCCACTAATGTCCATTTAAAGTAAATCAATTATAAAGTCATTCAATACACACAAAAATGTCAAACAAAATAGTACAATTTACCTGAAGGTTATTGTCCTCGTAGCTTCAGTGTAATCGTCCCTTTGTAAATCACACCATTCCAACCGGATTCTATTTACAGCTTCAAGTTGTCAACGCTTTAAAAATGTTCTCCATCACCATTAATTTAAAGTTGTTTCTAGGCTTTTCCGGAACTCATCTGTGTATATCTGCCTCTGGTTCAGTGGATGCAGACACATTTACGAACCATTTAGTCATTAACACCCCGCAAAATAGCAAAGAAATTCATACTTCCTTTACCAATATTACCAATATACGCCAAAACTGCCTACTTTTGGGTATACATTTGTCGTTGTAAATTTTACTAATTGGTACCGTGATAATAAACTTTTATTACCTTGTATCTAAGTGCACTGAAGTACATTCATGTTAGCACGTAAAATAACCAACTATTTTGAGTCACTAAAATATACTAGCACACTTTAAATTATTTAATCAAACTAAAATGCACTGTTTAATATCAAGTCGCGGATGCACGAGCTTTTAACGCATCGAATCGTCGAAAGTCTAAGAGTCTAAGAGAGAAACACATATTCCCGCCTGTATATATAGCGAATAGCCGACACGTCGCTTTGTTCCCTAAAACGGGTAATTCCAACGAATTCCTCATTCTACGTTCCCAGTCTGTAGCCTGCACGTCGATTTTTATGAATTTAGTACTCACCCCATTGAGATCTCAGAAAATTTCAACACGGCCCGCAAAGTTGTCCGAGAAAAACTAATTACTTTTATACAGAAATTGTTGTTCTACCTCTGATATATGCATCCTATTTTTAACCAATCGCAACCCCTTGACGTTGCTTAAATCCCGCCCTTTACAATATGTGTCTTTGCTTGACGCATTTCTCTTTCCTTTTCTAACCTGTTCGTATTGGTGCAAATTTATATTCTTTATTATCGATTATATTTTAGTCCACGCGGACTGTTATCTGGGTTTAATAAACCCGTATCGCACATTCTCGTGAATACTAAGTCCCGGTTTCTCCAAGATTCTTTGAAACATTAATTATTTGCCAAATTTACGCAGAATGAGCTTTTTAAAAATACGCAGGTGTTCTGTATTTCCTGCTAAAGCATCTGATCGTTTCCAATATCCTTAGAATCAACATGTTTATCCAAACAAATTAACTTGAAATTGCCTTTTAAAACACGCAGGGTGTTCAAACGTAACATTTTAAATAACCTTCCTACGATTTGACTATTATTGGGTTTTCACAAGCTTTTATGCTTATTATATGTTATTAACGGTTTAATTAACTCCAATTAAAATTGATTTCCATCCTTTTCATTTTTAGCGAATACAACTTAAATATTAATTATTTTATGTACACTTTGTTTTACTACCGGTTACTTAAAATAGGGTTAATTAATATAAACTTTGCACGTAATTTCCATTTGTTTAGGAATAATTAAATTATCCACTGCGCTTTTCAATACTGCTTCTTTTGATGTAAAGCGTCTTATAGATAATTTAAATTTCTTATTTTACTGAAACGACCGAGTTTATTTATGCTTCAAGGTTTTAATAAAGCGTATTATTTAATGAAATTCCTTATACACGGTAATTAAAATTATTTGATTTGATTATTTAATTTTCTACCCTGGTCTAAATATGAGTAATATATATATATATGTCCATTTCGAATGGACCTGCACCTTGCCGAAGTTCTAAATTACTAGAACAGGTGAAATGGCTTGCGTGTTCTAATGAGCTAAAGAGCCAAACTACAGGTCCAACCAAAGTAGTAGGGTCGTTAGTGAGGAACCAGACTAAGACAGGTCCCCGAAAGAGGGCTGCGGCTCTTTCGGTACTTAGATTGGCAGAGACCATAGGGGTCGGTATGGCAGTCTAAGACACACTACCGCGATGTGGAAGGCAACGGGAAACCACCACATTATCTCCCAAGTACACAGCGTACCTAAATTATAATAAAATGATGGCATTCTCTGGGGTAAAGATTCCGAGTTAAAATAGTCCCCATTCGGATCTCCGGGAGGGACTACTTCGGAGGATGCGATCGGAAAGTTAAAAATAAGAGTCGGGAACATTCTGCGAGTCGGGGCGTGGAATGTTAGAAGTATGAAGCAAGTAGGTAAGCTAGAGAACCAAAAAATCGAAATGAATAGGTTATCACTAGACATATTAGGGATTAGCGAAGTTCGGTGGCCAGAGGCGGGGGATTTTTGGAGTGGAGACTTCAGGGTAATTCATACAGGAGCAGAGGACGGAAATTTGGGTGTGGGGATAGTTATGCGGAAAAAGATAGGACACTGTGTGGAAAATTACTTACAAAAGAACGAAAGAGTACTCATGGTTAGATTAGAATCTAAACCGGTAAACACAGTAATAATACAAGTATACATGCCCACCTCTAGCTACAGTGACGAAGAGGTAGAAGCCATCTACAAAGATATCGAAGACATATTAAGATACGTAAAAGGACATGAAAATTTATAATTACGGGGGATTTTAATGCTGTGGTAGGTGAGGGTAGGGAAGGAGCGGTAGTAGGTTTATTTGGTTTAGGCACGAGAAACGACAGGGGAAATAGGCTGGTAGAATTTTGCGACAAGAACAATTTAATCATCACAAACACATTATTTCAACATCATGCTAGAAGACGATATACGTGGAAGATGCCAGGAGATATAGGACGATATCAAATAGATTACATTCTTGTTAGACAAAGGTTTAGGAATCAAGTAAAAGACTGTAGAAGCTACCCAGAAGCAGATATAGTTACTGACCACAACATCGTAATTATGAAGGCCCCACTTAAATTTAAAAATCTGAAAAAAAGGAACGGAAAAAGGCACTTGGACTTAGAGAAACTAAAAGACAAAGATATTCAAGTAAGATTCGAAAAAAAGTCAAATGAATTGCTGAATGATATCGCGAAAATATCTGAAACTAAGGAAGTAGAAACAGAATGGAATAACATTAAATCCAGCCTAGACATGGCGGCCAGAGATATTTTGGGGTATACACAAAAAGAAAATAAGAAACCATGGATAACAAAGGATATCGTGAATTTAATAGAAGAAAGACGAAAATACAAAACTAAATCAGACGAAACAGGAAAACAGAGATACAAAGCCATAAAATGGGAAATTATTCGAAAATGCAGGAAAGCTAAAGAACAATGGATTGATGAAAAGTGCAAGGAGATACAAACGAAGATGGAAATAGGAAAGACAGACGAAGCATACAAATTAATTAGAATGAATTTTAGGGATATAAAACCGTATAGCAAAAATATAAGGGACGCACAAGGAAACGTCATTATAGAAAACGTAGAGAAAGTGAGTAGATGGCAAGAATATATAGGGAATTTATATGCAGGAGAGGAACTAACTGCATTAGAACAGGAATCAGACATTGAAAATGATGACTTGGGATATCCTATACTTCGAGACGAGTTTGAATTAGCATTAAAGAGTCTGAAAAATGGTAAGACGCCGGGTACAGATAAGGTGCAAGCAGAAACTCTAAAAGCCGCTGGACAAGCAGTAACAGAACTTCTCTTCCAACTTGTAAGCTATATGTATGAGACAGGCGAGATACCCAAAGATTTCAAACGTAGCATCATAGTAACTATACCAAAAAAGAAAGGCGCCGATAGATGTGAAAATTTTCGATCAATAAGTTTGACAGCACACGTGTCAAAAATATTAACTAGAATTGTGCAAAGACGAATGGAAAAACGAGCTGAAGAAATACTAGGAGAAGACCAATTTGGGTTTAGGCGAAACAGGGGAACACGGGAGGCTATTTTAGCTCTGAGAGTGATAATGGAGAAAACAATAGAAAAAGGGGAAAGCATGTATATAGGGTTTGTAGATCTGGAAAAAGCATTCGACAATGTAAATTGGAAAAAAATGTTTGAAATACTCAAAAGGATTGGAATGAGTTATAGGGATAGACGAATAGTACATAGCTTATACAAAGAGCAAACAGCAGTAATAGAATTAGAGCAGGAACGTAGAGAAGTAAACATTAGGAAAGGGGTGAGACAGGGATGTGCCCTATCCCCATTGATTTTTAACTTGTACATAGAAGACGCAATGAATACTGTCAAATGCAGAAAGACATTTGGAATTACTATGCAGGGACAAAAAATTGATATGCTTAGATTTGCAGATGATATAGCGGTATTAGCGTCTAGCAAGGAAGAGTTAGAAGCTGCTCTTAATGAAATGGAAACGGTTCTAACAGAGAGATACGGTATGAAAATTAACAAAACTAAAACTAAAGTTCTAGTTTGCAAAGGTGGGGAAAATAAATCAAAAACAAGAATACAAGTATGTAACACGAACTTACAAGAGGTTAAGGATTTCTGCTACCTAGGAAGCCAAATAACGCAAGATGGAAAAAGCACAAAAGATATAAAACAAAGATTAGCACAAGGTCGTGCTACATTTAACAAGAAAAGCAACTATTGTGCTCAAAGACCACAAACATAGAAACAAGGAAAATATTGCTTAAAACATATGTGGAGCACAGCACTGTACGGCTGTGAAGCCTGGACAGTAGGAGAAGCGGACAAGAAAAGGTAGAAACCTTTGAAATGTGGTGTTACAGGCGTATGATGAAGATATCATGGACAGACAAAGTTAAGAACGAAGAGGTACTAAAATGGTAGGGGAAGAAAGAAATATGTGGAAAACGGTAAAAATAGGAGAGATAGGATGATAGGCCACATACTACGGCATGAGGGAATAGTGCGGAATATTTTAGAAGCAGAGATAGGAAAAAAGAGAAGAAGAGGCAGACCTAGATTAGACTACTGCACACAGATAGTAAAAGATGTAGGCTGTAGAGGTTTCAGGGAGATGTGTATGCTAGCCCAGAATAGAAATCAATGGAGGTACGCATCCAACCAATCCCAAGATGGATAAACTAATGACGAAAAGATAACAGTGCGTAAACATGATGATTATTATAAGTAACTACAAGAATTGGTTGGGCAATATTCTCGAATAATGTTAAGTGTGTGAAAGGATTTACTAGAAAACCATTATTCGGCAAATGTCTAAGTGTTGGGGGATCTTGGTAGCCACAGGTTGCTTAACCTCCTTCACTGAATCTCGGTAAAATAGGGTATAAAATTAGAAAACAATAGAAAGGGAACGAGCTGAATACACATACTCCCTGAAAAGAAGAAAAGAAGAAAAAGAAGAAAACCACCAAAAACGCAAAATCAAAGAAGCTGCCTATATAACCCTACATAAAAATAACTGCGTTGCAAACGAATCCGGGACTTTCAGTAAACAATGGATTCCATTACTAAAAGAAATAACAAATGAAAATCAAATGCCCACAATATCTAGGTAGCATTGCAAGTTTCTCCTGGATTTTCCTTGCAATATTAACATGAGATACAGCCTACATACATGATTTCTATTTATACATAAAATAACTAATTACATAAAAATAAGCATATTAACAATCCTTGTAAACAAGCACTGGTATCTGACAAGTATAAATCCACAATAAGGTTACCTCAAAACCATATACAATCTCCGTTGAACAGTATTGGTATCTGACAAGTGTAAACTCGCCATAGGGTTGCCTCAGATCCATATACAATCTTCATAGAACAACATTGGTATCTGACAAGTGTAAACCCGCCATAGGGTCGCCTCAGATCCATATACAATCTTCATAGAACAACAGTGGTATCTGACAAGTGTAAACCCGCCATAGAGTTAAAATCTACCAAAGAGGTAACTTAAATCATAATGAATTTTCCCCCTCAAAATAAATATAAAAAAAAACGACTACTTAAGCCTTTCAATAATGCAATCGCACACTTCTTTAATAACCATCCTCTCAATTGTATAAATAGAAACATGTTAAAAAAAGGTTGGCTGAAATGCAGACACAAAAACGGTAGCAGTCTTTTGAAATGCTCAAGATGTATGAGGACGATAGCATGGACAGACAAAGATAATAACAAATAAGTTACAGAAATAGTATGGGAACAAGGATATCTGGGGAAAAAGAGAAATAGTAGGGCGGAATACGTTCTAAGGCATTTTGGGGAATAGTATGTGATATATTACAAGCAGAGATAGGAAAAAAGAGGTAGATGTAGACCTAGATCAGACAGTTATAGATGCAAACTGTGCATATTTCAGGGAAATCTGTAGGTTAGTTCAGAATAGGGAACAATGATGGTACGCGTCTAACCAGTTCTAGGACTGAAGACCTAATGATGATGATATATATATATATGTGTGTGTGTGTGTGTGTGTGTGTGTGTGTGTGTGTGTGTGTGTGTGTGTGTGTGTGTGTGTGTTAACTATCTAAAATATTTATATATATATATATATATATATATATATATATAATTGCAATTAATAAGATGAAATAATAACTTAGACTTTTATAAGTAAAGCCCAAATGATCATTTCAAATTGAGCTAGTAATTGAAAGATGGAAAATATAAGGCCTTGGACAGGATTTGAACCTGCATCTCAGTTTTGCCGGAACTGTGCGTTTACCAATTACGCTACCGAGGCCGATGGCAATAATTGGGAAATTTACAAATTTAAATTGTGTACAGTACCATATATAAACCTAACTTTCAATTACGTTTAGCATTTTTGTCAATCATATCTGAGATTGTCAATTTTTGACATACATATATATATATATATATATATATATATATATATATATATATATATATCAACTCACCTTGTGTAAAAAACTACTTATAATATACATATATATATATATATATATATATATATATATTTATATTGATATAATTATGAACACCCTGTAGATATGAAACAATTTTTAAAATAATACAGGCTACAATTTGTGTAAATTGCTTTTTTTTATAATTTCTACAATAAATAACCGGTATATAAAACTTTGTCACACTAGTGAGTCGTCCTGTGAATATGCTAAATTTTGGGTTTCTAAAAATCTAATATTTTGTTTGTTTTTTAGAATAGAGGCTCATAAATTATATTTCGAGATAAATCACTCTCCTAAAGAACCAACTGTTAGTGGAAACCGCATTGTGGATTTGCAATATGTATTAAGTTGGTCCATAGATCTGCAATACCGACATTCCCAAATTTGTACTGGTGGAAAACTATATTTGAAAGAGGAATGTAACAGAGGATTAGGTCTAGTAAGCTGCCTTATGTTTGCATGTACAATGTGTGATAAAATATACAAGCATTACACTGAAGATATTTCACAAAAATCAAAAATTAATTATGGATTTGTTTGGGGTACTCTGGCAACTGGCAGTACATATGGCCATTCTCAGGAACTATTTGCAGTTATGGATGTACCTTCCATGACACTCTACCAATTTAAAAAAATTGAAGCCGAATTAGGCGCTGTAAGAAAATCAAATTGTTTAATATCTTACTTGACAGTTTGTTTAGGTATGGAAGGACAATCTTATGAAAGATATGGAAGAAAATGGAAAAGTAGAGTTAGAGTTGGCAAGACAAAACCTTGATGTTGATGCAGATGGAATTCCATATATTACAGTATATCTGGATGGAGGTTGGAGCAAAAGGTCATATGGCCATAGTTATGATGCTGCTTCGGGAGTGGTGAGTATCGTTACTATAACCTTTAATGCAATTATAATAAAATAATATTTTCTACTATATTTTGAAATACTTTACAGTATTTGTACTATAACAACATTTTTATGTATATCTGGACATTAGAGAATTAATTAGCAAACACTTATAAAGATCATTATATCACAGATTTATGTATGCATAATTATTATGACTTCTATTAATTTTGCTATTAAATAAATAATAAACATAAAACTTAATATTGCTAGAACAAAAATGTTATATGCACCCTGTATATCAAGTGTTTATATTTTTGTTGTATAAGGTGTCTTTGCATGTATATTATGAACTTTCAAGTGATTGATGTTGTTATGTATAAAGTGGAGGAGAGCATTAGGAAGTCTTATGCCAGAGTTTGGCCAAAACGGTTTTGCTCTGTTGAGCAGTTGTTCACTACATAAACACAATTTGTAATAACCTTTATCAAAATAAAGGTTATTACAAACTGTGTTTTAGTATTAATTACGTTTAATTAATAATACAAGTAGTAACATAACAGATGTAAAACTCTATTTACAAATATAATAATTACATATAAAAATTTCCATTGCGTTGTTCGAATATTGCAGTAATGTTTTATATTTTTAGGCTGCTATCATTGGAAGGCGCACCAAAAGTTATTGTTTTAGGAGTTCGTAACAAATATTGTTCGATTTGTGCTAGAGCCACCAACAAAAAACTCCCTCCAAGTAAACACATTTGTTATCGAAACTGGTTTGAAAGTTCATCAGCAATGGAAGCTGACATAATAACCGAAGGTTTTAAAACATCAATCGCAATGCATGGACTTCGATACAAAACCTTCATTGCCGATGGAGATTCTAACGTGTTTGCTAGTATTAGACGAAATGTGGAATATGGTACGGCTGTACAAAAATAGAATGTGTTAACCATGTTTTAAAAATTATGGAAAAGCATTAAGGTGCATCAAAAGGATACTAGTGTAAATTTGCCTGCTAGAAACCAATTGACAAACAACATAATTGCAGAGCTGGAAAATTCTGTTCAAAGTGTGATTTACAGTAATGCAAATGGGGATGTGGAGGTGCTAAAAGAAGATATTTTAAATACACCCAACCATGTTTTTAATGATCATCGGAACTGCAAAGATTCATATTGTGTCAATGTTGGCGAAAGCACACAGAGCCAAGTCACAAATATTCAAGCCACTGGTCTGTTATTGCATATAAGTGGTATATTATTACAGATTTTGAATGATTAATCCTAAATTGTGTCATTTTTTAGGGGTACTCGATTCAGTTGTACAAAAAGCACATAAGTTGTTGGACGTTGAAACAAATAATCGAGCAGAATTGTTTATGGGTATCTTAGCACGATTTAATGCTGGAAAGAGGCTTAATCTTACCCAAAGAGGATCCTTTGAGAGTAGATCGCATCTAACAGGATTGCGATATGACAAGGGCTTCGATTGGCATTCTACACCATGGAAGACTGCTCTCAATGTAAGTCCGGGTCACTATTTTAAAAAGTATCTAGCTGAACAAACACATAAAGCGCAGTTGATTGCTGCAAGAAGACATATTGTAACACAAATGACCGAGAAAAAAACAAAGATCAAGTTACCAAAAATTGTAAACAATTCATATGGACCAAAAGCAGAGCAAGCAGAGTTATCATCGACAGAAATGGAGTCAGAAAGAAAAAGATTATTAAACGCCATGCAGGTAAGCATTTTTGAAAAACATGTATTGTGTAAGTATCATTGCTCTTAACAGATAACAAAAACAATGCAGGAAGAAATACAGTGTAAAACAATTGGGCAATTTGAAAATCCAATTTTTTTATTAAATAGAAGAAATAGGCTGACGGCGTCTCACTTTGGGTCAGTTGTTAAAGGACTGGACCATACCTCTTGCCATGGCCTTGTCAAAACTATTCTATATGAAAACTTTTCCAATAGTCGGGCTATAGAATATGGTAAAATGAAGGAACCAATGGTCAAGGAAAGATTTTCGATGGAGAGGAAAATTTTGGTAAGAGAATGTGGCCTATTTGTAGACTTAGCAAGAGGATATTTGGGAGCAACACCAGATGGTATGCATTGCTTTCAGTATAGATATACAGATATTTTTTTCTAGGACTTATAGGCAGTAATGCCATAATGGAAATTAAGTGTATGTACAAAATTGCGCAAGAACATTTATCTTTAATTGAAGGAATTGCTAAATATAAGACAGCATGCCTCCAGCTAGTCAATGGCGAAATAAAACTTAAAAGGACTCACAACTATTATTATCAGGTATGCAAATATGAAGTACATTTTGTGGGCGAACTGTGTGTGTGTGTGTGTGTGTGTGTGTGTGTGCGCGCGTGTGTGTGTATGTGTGTATGCACTAATTTTGTAATGATTATTGTTGTAGATTCAAGGGCAACTGAACATCTCAACAAAAGACGTCTGTTACTTTGTAGTGTACAGCGGTGATAACAATCCACTGTTGGTGGAAAAAATATACAGAAATATTAGCTTTTGGGAAACTATTATGGTTCCAAAATTGGACCGGTTTTATTTAAATTGCATATTGCCAGAGATTATTCAAAAAAATGTTCCTGCTGGAAAGAAATGCGTTGATCCTGCTTATATATTACAAGCACAGGCAAAGCAACAAGATAAGTCTCTCCACAAATAAAAGCAAATATTAAAAGCTACACAACATCTTTGTTACCAAGCAATTCTAATCTATAGTCAATCGATGTTGCCGAGTTAAGCGTTACCCTAGTAGCTTGATTGACCATCTGTGTAAACCCTATATCTTCAAAAAGCACACTTACTTTCCACACTACCAAAATACAACAAATCTACATTCGTATCACCCATGCAAAATACTGTATCAACCTCGAGTAAAGTATCTCATACTATCTTCTAATACATCAAAAAGTTCCTTATAATACCTCCTATGGGGATTATTTTGCTACTTGTTTGTATAATATCATATTTAATGGTATTCTTAACATATATTGCAATTCCCCCTCCCCAAGTATGTCTATCTTTACGAACAATATTATATTAATATGTCTTTATTATTTTGAAGGAATAAGATTATATAATGAACTACCAAGTAGTATATGTATTCTAAAAGAATACATATTCTAAAAGATATAATATAATATATAAGTATAAATAAGTAATATAGATAGATAAAAACCGCATACATATGCAATAGGTCTGAATTCATAAGTGGCGAAGTTTAGCTACAAGCTATTCTTACACTTAACCACTATATGAATCAAGCCCTGGCACATACTATACATAAAAAATAGCATTATAAACAATAGTATATATAATTGAGCACACAGCAACCATGAAATTATTAAATTATTCAATTGTTCAAGTTATTCAATTATTCAATTATTCACCTAAATGAGTAAGTATAACATAGCTCATTCATTAAAAAGTCGCAATTTTAACATATGTTTAAACTGCCACAGAGACATATGAATAAAGCTACAATTCATTTGATTTAATAATTTTATTGCATTGTAAGAAAAACTTTTTTGAAAAAGTGCAGTGTGGTGGATAGGCATGGTATACTTGAAACTGCCTCTAACATTAACAGAATCGGCCTCCGATCTTGAAGTAAATTTGTTTTTTAAGACTTTAGAGGTATTACAGGTAAGTAGATTAAAAATAAAAGTGCCAAAATGAAGAGTACGGCGATCTTCCATATTTAACCAACATAATTCCTTCAATTTTTCAGAGATGTGGTCATATTTCCGTAAGCCAAACACATACCGACAGCAATAGTTCTGAACCAATTGAATCCTATTTCTATTATTATTATTTCTATTATTATATTTCACAATACTAACTTTGTCCAGATGTAATATGTTGCTAAAGCCAAGTTGCGCTAGTTCCGAATATGTCAAAATCATTCAACAAAATCACCTCTTTAACTTGCTGAAAATGTGGCTGCAATGAGCGAACGTTTAAATGTGCTAACTTAAGTTGTTGCATAATTACAGTAACTGCTTAAATTAAATTTGTTAATTGAGTGTAAATACTGAACAACAGGAATAATTACTGTAATTTTACGACAATTAATGATAAATACTGACATTGTATTGAATCAAATTATTATGCAAGTTTGAATATGAACAGTGTTATATTTCTATGTTATATTTATTTTGGTTTTAAGATAGAACTTGAATTCACCACAAAATTGTTGTGTATTTTTTTTAGTTAGAACTTGTAATGCTAGGATGTGTTTAAATTTTAAAAGGTACGTTTTAACTGATGCTATCAGAATGAATATTTTTTAACGTTCGCTTACTAGGTTTCATATATTTAACTAACATGCATTTATATAAACATTTAGTGTCTGACTCTGGGACTGTATTTGTGCTATAGAATTTTGGCATGTATTTGCTGTCAACTTATTTAATAATGTTTGATATTTTTATGTTTCATTTGTCATTTTATCATGTGTAATTGTTTTATTTCAGCTTATTAACCACATATTCCACTGCATCGCTCATATCTCGGTTTAAAGTTAATTATATTGTTTGTTGTTTTGTATATCCTATTATCTAGCCGATGTTCCTATATAATTAACTAGTATTTAACATTTGTGATAATTGTTGTGATGTAATTGAATTGAACCTCTGATTTTATCTTCCTGGTGTCCCCTCTTCAACTTTAGCTGGGGTAGTATTGGTTATCCAACCTCGGTACCTACCAGAAAAGACTAGCTGGTTTACAGTAACGTTTCTTCAGTTGTCATGTGTGGTATGTCTGGGTAACAGTTAACATCCCATTAAATTCAATGTTGGTGATCTGGGTACTTGTACGTTACCCGTCCTTGTCGAGATGTGCTAAATGCAGTTGGAAGTGTGAGGGCAGTTTGGGGTTTTCTCTGCCGTGCTCTTTCCCCAATCACCCAGGTTGAGTACGGCACTGTTTGCTTTGTATGTCATTTTTTTCCATGCGAATGGCCTATTTAGTGGTTATTCTTTTGATTAAACGTAAAGTTAGGAAAATACTGTAGTTTTATTTCAAACCTTCCCGCCACTGCCACTAGATGTTAGATCATGGAGCCCGGTGTACCGTTTATAGAGAGCGTTTGGGTCAGCCTTCAGGTCGGTTACACTACAAGATTTTGTATATAATAGTGAGTCGAACGATGAATCTAGTTTCCCAAATAGCCTTACCCAGGATTGCTAACATACTCTTAATGTCTCTGAAACTAATTTATCGATGAAATTAAGCAATTGGGTAACTGATCGTAACAAATCCCACTCAGCTACTACCAAGTTGCTGCGAATTGTGTCTGCATATCATTTATCCGACCTCTGGACTGCAAAACTTTGTTAAAACTCATACTACTCAATAAATAAGGATATTGGTCAATTAGAGTAGTAAATTTATTGCCGCACATCTCATTAAATAGCGTATTTCCTGATAAAGAAATCAAATCGAGTTTCAATATTGATGGCATACCCTTATTTCCAAGTTCTCACATTCAAATATTTGGTTCCCAATTAGCTAATAATTCACTTCTTACAGATTTTGTGAAACATTGTGAAATTTTTATGGCGAAGAATGTTTTGCGTACAATATCCACACATTGTGTCATTTGAGTAAAGATGTAGAAAAGTATGATCCATTAGATCAATATTCAGTCTACAAAAAAAATTAGTAACATGTCCACATAAGCCATTACAACAGGTGTTCTGTAGAAGAAATTAATACTGCAAGTACTACCAACTGTTCATCTGATGATCATTCACAATTCATATATATTCATTATTCTGGTCCATTACTACGTGAGTAGTCTACCTGCTCCCAATTCAAAAAATTATTTGCAAAGGCTATACATTCATTATTTGTTCATATTGTATTCTGACTCGTACTTTATGATGAACGATAATACTATTGTTCAAATACACAATATATTATTAATTCTGAAACTAATGCATTTGTGGTTGGAAGATATTAAATGACTCGTTTTGCAATATCGCGAGTATGTCGAAGCAGTAAGACGTGTGAATGTGTTACTCTTGTAAACAAATCATTTGGATAAGCAGGAACATAGCCTAATTGTATATTTTTCAATTGTTGTGTAATTATTCATTTGTTTCACTAATTTTTCTTGTAGAAATATGTAGTGGTGTAAAAGTAGTCTATGACTAAACTTCGCCTGCATGGACCTGCAAATATGTCTTATATACTAATATTTAATGTAATATTAAAACAATAAAGTCAATTTCAATTCGAAAGCTGTTGGTATATTTATTATTAAACATTTATGTATTGACCTTAAAATATGGGGTTTAACAAATATTTAGAAATGCCTGTTATTCCTCTTCTTACCGATAGTTTTATATCATTTACATTGCTACGTATGGTGTAAAACAGTGTTCCTTTTAAATTTTTGGTTGGTAATGATTTAACGGTTAAAAATACCTATATACACATTAGTGTAAATATTACAACAATTGAACCTATTTTTATTTTGTTAGTTATTCATTAAAAATAAAACATTTGTAATAACTTTGTTTTAATAAAGTACACTTTACAGGTAACAAGTCAAAGTTTTTTGTATTGGAAATACTTTCTTCGATATTAGCATTTGATGAAAGATAACCGGAGACCCCAAATATTCTATTAGTTATGAAATATTTATTGAAATAAACGTTTACTCGTTTTTGACAAAGCAATTTAATGTAACAAAATAGCTATTTTTTGACAGAATAAACCAAAAAGGAATTCTTTTATGGTTTATTTCTAATCACCTAAAGATAGGTCTAGTTTTGTAATTCGTTTAATCCTAAACAAACTTTTACGCTTTTATTTTTAATTTAGCTTAATATATATTTCATGATTAGTGGGAGTTTTGAAGCCTGGTATGTGGGGGTAAAGAATGGAAAGACTAAAAGTTGCCTATGTATTTAAAGCTGATTTTGACACTTTTCAAATCGAAAATATAATTACCATTGCAGACCCCTGGTAAGATACACAAGACAATGAACTTCCCCAAAGTGAAGTGTAAAATGATGTAGGAATAATTATTGTTTTTTGAGAACGTCCTCCCCCCAGTTCGTTCAAATTTGTAAATCATTTTGCAGAGTACCAAAGGTGTAGCCTAACTTGTAACAATATGTATCCTAATTGCGTGTGATGGTTCCACTAAGATATTTTAATAAACTTCACTTTTGCTAACTGAAGCAATATCTTGCTTACATTGAATATTGTAGAATTTCTAGTTACGTTTTGGGATACGGCACACTACCCTTTTTTTTAAAAACTATTATAACATAGTATAAGTTTCCCAACGTAACACTGCTGTAATAATTTACTTATCGCTTGTAAACATAAACATGGAAGTTTATAAACTGTTATAAACAACCATGGATGTTGAGGTTATATCATTTTTGGCTTCATAAATATTCGCAATTAATCCAATCATTATTATATTACACTTATCAAATGGTATTTCAATGCGACAAAAACAAAGTCCAAAATAATTTAATTTGAAATATTCTGGTTTTAAACCTTATTCTACACATCATTAACAGTGCCATCTTCAGAAAAAGTCGTGAACAACTTCTATTAAAATGGCGTACAATTAATGTAATAATTCAATAAAATCCATTCAGTACACTACGGCTATCTTGATCAATATTTTTGAAATTTTTTTTAACAGAACGATTATATATGTATTCTGCTATCCAACGAATGCTTTTTTTATATACAAATTGATTCTGTTAGATGTAGTAACTAAAATAAAGTAAGTGAATTTTTACCATTACTTTTAACAGCTATTTCTTGCGTATTACTCCACTTTAGAAAAAAAAAACAAACCTTCGTTAGAAAGTACAAAGTTTTGTGAGTCTAATGGTGAAGTTACATTTTGCATATTTTCAATCCAACAAAAGTTATTTACCAAACAGAATAACCTGTTTTTTGATGGATTTTAGGCAGCCAACCATACATCCGATCGCGCCCTTAAGGTAAACAACTCGTTTCCTGGCCAAAGTGTAACAGTTCGTTTTAACTGTCACGAATCTAGAAGTTAGGCAACTTTGTTTACCTGCATTTGGGTTATAAGTTAAACGTATAATCAGTCTCCTTTGTCTTATTAGTCGAAATTCTGTTGGGTAGGCGTCAACAGGCGTTTTCTGGTATTCTGCGCAATTCCACTTATTGAGATCGAGTTATCTCATTCAACTTTTGGTGGAAGATGGACGCGAGCAAGCGTGTTATTTTCCAAATGTTAGTTTGGCTGTGGGTAACTTTTTCTATTAAAACTAAATTAAATTGCTCGCTAGCGGAAAGCTAATTTTATTTATTATACAATGATTTTAAAATAAGGTTATCTGTTGTAGCAAATTAATTTAATTTCTAAAAACGTGTTGTTTACTTCAACATGGTTTTTGTTGTATTGCCATTTAAGTGAATTTGAATACTTGTTCAAGTACGGTAGAATGAATAAATAGGTAAATATCAGCAGAAACATTGAGCTGGTTTACGCTGTTTCTACATCTTGGATTGAATCCTGGAAGACTTGCTTTTTTTGGATTAATATTCTTTGGTTTAGAGGATCAGGTGTTCGGGGATCCGCTATGATGTCCTCTATCTGTAGTTAGTTCAACCGATTGCGTTTTGTCTTGGCGTATGGTTGAGGTCAAAGACTTGGATAATACTTTGTTTAAATTTTTATAAAAGAAAAACTTATAATAATTGTTTGTTTCGCAAATGTTTGAATATTGATAGCAGTGTGAAGATGCAATGCTTTAATTAATGTTTGAATTAATACGTTGTAATTTTATCTTGTAAAAACCCCGAGACATGAGCTCATATCACGTCGGTTTATTTTGTTAACTTTTGGATACTCTGTAATTGTTAAAAAGAAAAGAACGAAATTTTACTAAAATAAAATTTACATGTTTTGTTAGAGTTCTAAGAGAATTGAAATTGGTTAAAAATTAATTTTTTATTTTACTAAAATAGTCCAAAGTTTGATTACTCTTGTTAGTTCAATTACAATTATTATACGTAATTATATCACATGTTGTTGTTTTTCTTCAAACTGAATCAGCGAACTGGTTGTGAGATAAATTATTTCCATGTGTATGCTATCGCAGAGATAAAACAAAGAACCCACTGTTTAGCCCTAATGATTAGGTCTCTCTGGGGATTGAAGTAAGAAAGATTAAATAAATACAATAGCCGAGGATCATTCATGCACACGTTTCAAGCAAGTGAGCGTTGCACGAACCACAAGTTACACCTTGGTGTCAGGTGTGGGGTACGAACCCACGCTACCTTCAGGTGGAGCATTGAAGATCAAATGTAATGTAGTACCTGATTTCAATAATCTGCATAAGGTATAAAAGAAAGTAATCCGCTTGCTGGACCACAGAGTGACGCTCTGCGAGGTCCTGTCTAAAACGCGTTCATAAACTGAGCATATCTTTCTAATTATAGTATCATGATACTGTTGAATCATGTCGTTGAAATTTATTTGACCCTATTGCGCATATGGCCTTACCTGCCATCTGATAATAATTCTACTCTATTTCAAAAACACATACAAATTCTTATATTAAACAAATTTATTTACTATTAAACTTACCACCAGCGCCAAATTTTCTAAAGATGTTAGCGTATTCTTCAGTATTATCAAAGGACCATATAACTGAAACGTTAGGTCAAAAAATTCCTCGGACCACAGGCTTGACTGTTCATCAATGACATATATTAACGAAAAGAATGTATTTGTTATAAGCGTCGCAATAGAAGTGGTTATCCACAGTAAAGTAATTGGGTCAGAGTATCTGTTGAAGTATCTAATGCTCCATGCTAAACTTGAATAAAACCTGGTAAGTAACCGAATTGAATTTTCTCTTTCGCCCAATTCCAAATGTCCAAATTGCGACTTCAGAAAGATTTGGTGGTTTACGACGATTGAAGTGTTTACATTGGTAACAACGTATAATAACATAAGCACCACTGCATCAACATAAAAACCGATAAGTACGGGAAGTTTCTTTACTAGGACCGGCGTAATGCTTTCATACAGCACTACTGAATAGGCTAAGTATAAAATAATGCAACAAACGACAAAAGCAAAATAAATGGTTGTATGCATTCGAAGTTTCTGTGCATTCTTTTCAGTTAATAGACTGTCTTGATGTTTGGCATAAAAATTTAGAAGGCAACTTTGCATTGTTTCAAATGATTGTACGGCAGCCTTACCTTTAGAAAAACTATGCACTGCAGTTAACGTGGCTCTCAGACATGCCGATATATTTGTTATGTCTCGAAGAGAGCTTTGCATGTCGTGCTGTTTTGTAAGAAGCAAACGGAGTGAGGAAATATACCTTACGTAAAATGGAATCATGCAAATCTGCAAAAGTACTGAGAAGCACACTGAATATCTGATCAATAGACCGTATCGCGATTGATTGGGATTACGTAAACATCTGACATTTGGAACAGAGACGATTAATGAAGAGAACATAAGAAAGGGTGCGTATGCACAATGAATGCAATTCGGAACAACAGTTTTCTTGGGCATAATAATGCGTTTCTGTCATACAGCTTTGATGTATTTTTCTATCAATGCACGTAGTTAACCTGGATTAATGAGGATGGAGCACTGTAATATAAAAACCTTTGTTTACAGAAACATCAGCGAGTTGTTTGTTTACTGTTGGCTTTAATGGGGCTAATGGTCGATTTTCGTGTTGGAAGTGTATACCGAATATAAACACCCATAAAATAACTTCATCCAGTAACAGATCTGTGTACTTTGATCCCATCAACTTAACGATACCATCTATGTACTTACTAAACCTTTCAGAGGAGATATTTAAGCTTTTCCAACACTTCTAAGGTAGCCTGACTTAACAGGTTTCTATTGCTAAATGTTGGAATCAATCTTCTTTATAGATACAATTACAATAGTTTTTAAATGTCAGGTTTTGAATATTTCATAGATTCAAATTGTTGTTTGATATAAATTAATAACCAGATTGAAAAGTTACTTAAGTATTAGTTATTTACGCTGAGTTAGAAAGATTTAAACAGATTCTGAAGGAAAAATAGTAACTGAAAAGGACGTCAGCTATATAAAAATTACAGAAGCTTGCATGATTATTTTAGTTAGATTTTTCCTGATACAAGCAGGTTCTTCATTTTAATTTTAGCACTCTATGAACTCGCATGATCATTTTATTTAGATCTTTCTTATTTTGTAGCGTTTTCAGCAGTTTAATTAGAGTAGCGATTATAGTGAATCCCAGGACCTCCAGAGGCGAGGAGTACCAGGTCTGAACTCGCGCCGTCAAAAACTCATATGTTTTCAATGTTCCTAGTCAGATCACTGATTACGTCTGACGTATATTGTAAAATGAGAAAATCTAATAATGCGCAATATTGCACTTTGAAATCTGCCTGGTGGACGTCATTTGAAAAATACTACGCTATCATATTACTTGCAGTTGAGGAATCTGATGAGTTTCATGTATTGTTCCTAAAATATCATAACCTCTAGATGTCATAAAGTTCAAGAGTTTTTATTGATATCATTGCAAATTCCTAGATATATACGTTTTATAACATACATAAACAAAACGGGAGGTTGTCTAGTTAGCATTAATACGTTGCATGATGAACTGTACTTCCTGTACCTCCTGTATCAGCACATCGTTTCTAGTGCAAGAATTTGCTAATTCGCTTCTCGTTGCCTACTTTTCTTTATGATAACGTATGTGGTAAAATGAGCATACTTAGGCTTCAGACCTGAAGTACTTGTCAGGGTCCAGCAGTAGCTAAAAACATAATTGTTTTCCATACTATCAAGAAAATACATTTTTTCGATATTACTAATTTTCTGTTAAAACCTAGTAAATTCTTGCACTATAACCGATATGACTATATAAAAAGCATTGAATATGAATCTAAGTGTGCAAAATTCTTTTAATCAATTATTCAATCATCCTCAGTGGACTGAAACGGGTGTTTCAGCATTGTAAGACAGTGGCATTATATAAACACTTACAAACATATACAATAAAGACTACCAAACGGTGAATATTAATTGACAAATCTGGGATCAGTTAATGATATAAGTATTCGTTGATGCGCCTTATACTCAATTAAAAAAAGGGCATCCTTTTAGGTGCAAAAAAATGGTACTACATATCTATGAGTAGAGGAAAATCAGTGAACATACCGCCTCATTTGCTCCAGAATCCCTCATTTGCTCCCTCATCTGGACCGAAAAGTTTTCTTCGACTAACCATTTTTCATCTTTCGAGATAAACCTATCTTAAATTTTTTATCTTTCGAGATAAATGAGCATCCTCATTTCCACACACGAGATAAACCTATTTTTAAGATTTTTTACTGCTAACATTCTGGACCAAATAGTTTTCTTCGACTAGCCATTTTTTTATCTTTCGAGATAAACCTATCTTGTTTGGTATCAATTAATATTAGAATTTTCTCAGCTACCCGAATCTCTAGGAATTTTTCAGATTGCACCATCCCTAAGGGAGCTACCCCAATTTTAAGATTTCTTACCTGTAGCGACTTTTGAGCGTTCTTATAAAATTTTTTTAGTCATGCGATACATCTTGTTAGCTTAGAATTTTATGTAGAATTCGAATCTGCAAACAGATTTGAAATCGGACCACGCCCTGCAAAGTTATACTTTAAGCTCTCAAACCTCTAAATTTCGCCTTTGCTCGTATATATTTAACTCCATTTTTAAAACCTTTTCGCTACCCAAGGTATATGCTTTAACCAAACAGTTAGAGGTAGTAACACAAAAGTTTAATAATTTATTTATCCAATTTACAGTTTAATAAACTATTACATTTTTACAAAGTATAGCATTACATGCCGCCGGGGACAAAGGAAATTTAATTAAAAGCAGAAAGTTTTGTTCGGAAACGCTACTGTAAAATATATAGAGCAAATAAATTATTCCCTGAATGTGTTTTCAATTGCAATAACTGACTATACAATCACTTATGAATTTTAAATTACACTTTATTTAACTAAGTTACTTTAAACAAGAAATTACCGCATCCAAAATTCCAATGCATGCTTAACAATAATGTAGAAATGGCAAGGTCGACTTTTGATGTCCAATGTAATGTGTTTTAAATATCTAAAAGAAAGCGCATTTTGCTGGTATGAAATCTATGGAATTTCTCCTGTAATGAAAGAAGAATGCATTCGTAATTGAAAATGCATGCTACAACTTTCGCTAGATACCAGCCATGTATGTTAATTAGAAATTTTGTGTATGACATCATTAACTACCTAAATTCCAGAATTAACAAAATGTAATAAACCAGATTAAGTACTGAAAGTAACTCGTAATCCAACAAATATTCTAGATTTCTTAACGAACATTTGAATACTGTTTTATAATTTCTTTTCTTGGACTTTCTATTAATTATGTTGAGAATATGTTTCAATGACGCGCATTTCAAATCGAGATATAATTGTTTGTAGATTACCAATACCACGAGGTGCTGAAAAGTGCGTATTTACGGAAAATACAAACCTCATTTAGTAGTATAATTAACGGATTCAAAACGTATATAACGCGGTGTCATTAGAAAAAATTCTATTAGTTTCGCACGCTTTTGTGTAAAGCCCCTCGAAATTTTAAACCGTCGTTTCGCGTAGTTCTTTTGTGGAAAGTTTTGAAGGAAGATTTAAGGTAAGTTTACATTTTTTATTAAAGTAGAACTGAATTTATTTGCAAACACCAATTATTATGTATTCGGTTATTGGTTCTTTGTATTTTAAAACATTAATTTTTCCAAAGTAATGCGCTGTTTTACAGATATATTTTTCCAAATTTTAAAGGTATGCTTTTGCTAGAATAAAAACAATTCTGACAAAATATTTTATTAAAATTTAATACATTAACAAAAATGCTTCAATACCAATACGTTTTCTTTAGAACAGCTTAAATTATTCAAACAATGGTTTAAACAGTGATTGTACCTATTACCGAATCTTCTTAATTCTTTGAGCCTTGGAAGTAAGAAAACACTCTCCATGTTTAAAATGTTGTTTGATAAATATTTTGACAGTAACTGTCTTTTCTGTTCTCCTTTAACATAGATAGTAGCATCGGGTGGTATGACTTCTTTCAGCAAATCGCCTACATTTGTATATCCACTTGTGGACTGTCCATCCCAGCTAAGCCCATGGATTCTTTGCTTTAACCACCGAACTTGCTTTTTGAAATCATCACTTAGGGTGTTATACTCACAGCCATGTCCAGTATCTCATGCCATATTACATTATTCGCTACATCCAAAATGGCAATCTCCTTGCAATAGAAATCACTAGTTTTGTATTGATATCCTTGTAAATCGATTATGAAACACATGCTTCCTGCTTCAAATCACAGATGGGAATGGGGTTCTAAGCAAATCTCCCCCGTATACCCAGTTTAGGGACTTTACTCCCTCCTTTTATGATTTTTTCATCCAGGTAATTATCTGGATGATACTAAAGCAAGTCTGTTTTCTTAATCCAACTTTTACCATCCCCAACCACGACACTAATAATTCGCGTCCGTGCTTCCGTTTCCGTAAAACTTTTCCACTAAGTACGTGTCGGGTGCTGCTGTGAGCTGAATTTCATCGCCGTAAAAGCACCTAGAATTGGCCGACCTTCCAAATCTTGTAGCAGATAGGTTGTCGGTCTCGTTTTTGTACTTTAACAATTTTGAATAGTTCTGTACTCCAGTTTGGGTGAAATCCTCGATCGAATACTGCTTTATATTTTGATATACGCACAATGTCTCCAACCTTATACAACTTCTTGTAACTTTTAGAAACGCTGTTAGCGGTGTAAAGTTTTATTCTTTCCGGATGTTCTTCTGCTTCCATAGGTGTCATGTTAATAGCCCGATGCGGTGTATTATTGTATTCTTCCATAACCTTAGGCAAAATATTCACCCATTTATGACTGCCTTGCAAGTAAAATCTTCTGTACAATTTGTTTTTGATTGTTCTAATCAACCGCTCGACCATGCTAGCTTTGATTGCGGAATACGTAGAGTAATGGTTTATCTTATATTTTTGCATAAGATTTTTAAAACAGCGGTTGTAGTACTCTTTCCCAAAATCCGTTTGTAGATTGATTTTAAGTTATTTTCTCCTTGCAGCATTTTGTCCAATATTTTTTCATAGCATTTGTAACTTCTGATCCAGTTTTATTTTTAAAGGTTCAGCTAAAGCATATTTTGTGAAACAGTCCACTGCTATTATAATATATCTGTACCCATTGTTCACACGCGAGTAAGGCTGCATTTCGCACAAGTCCGATTGGATAAGATCACGTTTCACATGTTTCAGATTTGTATGACGACGCTGAAAATTTTTTCTTGCAGGTTTAAATAATTCCTTAACGATGATTTCTTTACTCATTTTGCTTAACACTGTTGCTAAACTAATAGGGTTATCTTTATCCAATTGCACCTTTGACATAAACTGAAGCTTTGGTTTGTAGTATTTGTTTTTATAGCTGCTGGTGACGCCTCGTAAATCGATGCTATTGCAAGACTGAGCTCCTTTTCATTTGTCTCGAAGTTGCAGTCAAATTAATAAAAACTGTATAAACGTTTTAAAGTCAGATACAAGCTTATCCAATTTTTCATTTACATATTGTTTATTAACTGCATCAGATGGCTCAACTGGTTGAGCAAGCATTGCGATACGCTGGTTTCTTGCATTGAAGGCTTTATCTTTACGTTGTATATCATCAGAACTTTTAGACAGTATGAAAAGGCTTGATTCACGAGCTTGATTACAGATTTCTTATTAACACAATCACTATCTTCTTTAGGATCCATTACATCCACTAGCCTTCTTTTACGAAAACTAATTGTTTCTTCTCCAGACTTGAATACTATAGTGCTTCTCTGATTAACACAATCACTATCTTCTTTCGGGTCTGATGAATTCACTAACCTTCTTTGCTGCATATCGTACCCATCACCATCCAACGTTAGCACAAATCCTCGACCTGGAGGACCGCGCCGAATATCAGCATCTTTACGCTCTGAACGTCCGAAGCGGTCGATAGGCATTTTAAAACTGTGTAATTATTTGCTGAGCTCACTGTATTATACCTTCTTCTCTCAACTCTTCTATTATGGACACCATCTCGTTAATGTTTTCCTCGCTTGTATTTCCAGCTCGGTTGGATGCGTTCAACAATCTCAGTCGATCCACAAGTTCATGTACATTATTCCAGTAGACATATTGCACCGGCTTTGAATTTAAACTTTTGTAAAACCGATTAGAAAAGCCTAAACCCGATCCCTTAGACTGTTTTCTTCTCTTTGGCTGTTTTCTTTCAGGATTCCTCCGAAATTCGGTGAGATATTTTGCACATATTTGTTAAACTTTTGTTATTTGTTGGGAATCCGCTTAAATCGTGCACCGCAAATGGGTTAAACTTTCTTCTCAAAATCGACGCAGATTTGATCATTTCCAAGTAATTCGGCAAATCTTCATGCAAATTGAAATCACCATCTTCGGGGCTGATGTCTTTGTAAACCAGCAGGTTGTATAAACCCTTCGTACCTGGATATATCACATTATTTAATGTTATATCGCTAGTTTCCGGGTTAATTACCAATACACTTTTCCACAAACTCCATGTATCGGTTTCCACATTATACTTTACTCCATAAATTGATTTGTCAATATTTTCGTCCTCGTCTCTAGCTAACACATCCGCATAGTAAAGATGGAACGGTTCTTCTGGAACGAGTTGTTTAATTTTCTTTATAGGTACGTCCATGTTTTCAACTTTAACCTTTGTTGTAGGTGTGGAAATTTTTTCGGTGATCGATTGCAACTGGGAAGCGGTTATTTGCAGTGGATCGATCAATTGTTTGTGCACCTCTTTGAATTTTTGCTGAGATGTAGCGTCTCCCTTTTTGTACGCTACAAACTTTTTTCGTACAGCATCCTGCATAAGATGAAGACTGCGTTTATTCGCAATAAAATTGTTAACGTCCGTCATCATGAAACTTTGGATGAGAACTAGCGGTTTTGAATAATGTCAAATATTTATATACTCGTCGAAATTCTTCCTATATCGACCATTATCCAAATCAAAATCTTTCACAACAGTTATAAAATTATGTTTTGAGTCACCCCAACACTGTAAACACATTTCTTTAAATTTCGGATATGTCATGTCACCACTTATATGATCCGAAAAGATATGGCGAAGGTTTGTATCATCCTGTTTCCATAATGCGATTACATTGGCGTTATCTCTGAGTCTATGTTTTAAGGCACTAGCGTAAGTTTGACATAGATAGAACGAATCTATTGCTTTATGTCGGCCGAACGAGAAAAATTGAGTGATTTTACTTTGCTCGTTTGCAGGTATATCATCGAAAACCATAATTGAATCTTCTTTGGTATCTCTGGGTTCAATCAAATCATCGTAATTTTCAAACTCATGGTACCCAATTTCTTCTTTTAATGGTGTAAAACGTTTCTTAATAATTCGTATTTCGGTTGATATAAACTTTTAGAAAACACATAAACGTTTTGGAATCTAAGACCGTTCTCGTGCAAGATCAGAGATATTAGAGCATTAGTTTTTCCACAACTCGATGGTCCCAGCGAATATAGCTCGTATGTTAGACGGGAACAATGAACCATGTTTACCATCCTCTCTTGCACTAGCAATAGCAAAGTTATCATAATTCTGTATAGGTATTTTAACTTCTTGTTTCGCAGTCTCCATATTGCTTCGAGCGTACGCTTGCTTTTGCTGCTGCTTGCGGTGATAGCTTAACGTCTCTTTCGGTATATTATATTTTTACTGATGGAGTAAATACTTGATTTACCCAGCCGAACTTCTTCTATAGCTTTTTCTAATGCTTCGTTACTGTATCCACTACTTCGTTTTCTTATGTAATTGCGAACCATGCTAACCAATACTGTCGGGGACACTTTCACCCTATGGGGCAATTTCACTCTATGGGGCAATTTCACTCTATGGGGCAATTTCACTCTATAGGGCAATTTCACTCTATAGGCAATTTCACCCTATTCTGATGGAGGTAAATTCGCTCTAAAATAACTAGAACTTATGTACAGAGTGGGAGATGCTCACCATTCGACAAATAAAAGTAGACTAATTGAAACAAAATAATTCCTTGCTTTTATACAATTTTATTAAAAATATATACAAAATATTTAATTGTGAATAAATCTATTAACAATTTCCGTAAACGGATTATATTCAAACATAGAGTCATGTATAATTAAAGCATAAGCCTTCATCGACGGTTCAAAATTTCTTGAAGCTTCTAATTCCATTCTTACATCAACCGTGCATCCTTGATGCTTTCAAATTGATGACGACAGTCGATTACAAAGACGGTGAATCCTTAAACCTGTTGTAGTCCATTAAACATTTATTTGACGATTTGTTCGGGTAGTATTTTTCCATAAAGATGCATAAGACAGGTACGCTGGCAAGTAGTCATTCTGCTCGAAATCCAAATTTAATCGACCTTGAGGGAACATCTGAGAGTTTAAAACACTTTGACATTGGTTATATTGGCATTCGTAAAGCTTGTAGCATTTTCTTCTTTCCTGTCGTACTTCCCATTTTGCAGCGCCAGTAATATCCACCGAGCCTTCTCTGTTTCGTTCGATACTTTAATTCTCCATACTTGCGACTTTGATTGTGTTAGAGACGGTAATTCATGTAGTTCCCATTTTCTGAATGCAACCATTATAGATGATTGATTTTGCATTTCCGAAAGCAGCGACGCCTTGGCAAAGTCACTTAATGTTATATGGGACCTCCCATGAAATACGTTGTATTTTGAACGTTACTGTATTTCCAATCGACTTGTAGCAATTTACGTCCGACTTGGATCTGATTAAAATCAGCTCTTGAGGCATGTTGACGATAGTTTTCTTGTAATCTTCAAAAACCCAAAATGGTTTTAGCGGTATAGCACAACTAAACCGTCCATCTTGAATATGGTATCGGGTTTCCACCCGGTATGTGTAATAGATTTTGTTTCTGATTCTTCCATGGATACTAAACCTTTAATAGTTCTTGTAATTCCAGGGATTCGACAGACATCTATTATTTGATTATTACCCAATTTGTATTGAATTTCCTCAAACAGAAAATATGGTGCATTTCTAGTAAACTCGTAAGCTTTAGGGTCTGGTTCTGCTGCTCTAATCGGGTCTCCAGTTGTTGACGCTTCCCTTAATGTTTCCGTAGGCTTATAGGTACCCTTTATAAATATAAAACTTTCATGAGGGTATGTGATGTTATCACTGCTCTGGATTTCAATTGAAATTCTATCGTTGTTTTCTGCATTCAATGTAAAGGGAAGATATGTATAATAATCTTCCTTTATTATGGTCTCGTCTAATTTATAACCTCCAAACACATCCAATTTGGGCACGTCCTCATATTTAAGCCTTCCAAGTTTAACGTTTTCATCACCGTGGAGATCTAAGCTGCGTTTACTTCTGCCTCCCATCATTTATAACTTCTAACCCCAAAGATTTTAAGAAACGTATTTCTTCTGCTGTAAGTCTCTCGACAACTTGACGCTTTGACGCCGTATTCACTTCTAATCGTCTGGGGGTGTTGTAGCGTGCTTTATATACAAAATCGATAGGCATTTTCAGCTACTTTTTATTTCCAGTCTCACACAGGTGTATGTTTCCGGGGAAAAGTTTACCAATTCACCCAAATGATCGACTAGTCTGATTGTAATATTATCGATTTCTGTCACGCTCAGCGGATAATATATGACGTGGTTAGGTTCCTTTTCCAGATTATACCCGGGTGGTACAGATAGACTGAATTCGAATATGCTGTGCGTAAGAAAATTGTTTCTGAACGATCCGCTGGTGATATTGGTTTCCACAAAAATGTTTGAGACCGATATTATGTTCACTTGCTGATTAGCGATATGTACGGTATCTGCAGCCAATTTGCGGTTGGTAAACCCCAAGATGCTTCCAATATTGTTTTACGGTTTGCCCCAAAATCAATCGGTATACTGCTTCGTATAGAACACTTTAATGTATTATTGTTGGCACTCAGTTTAAAATATTTTTCAATGTTCTCGTTGATGTCCGGCTTCTGACTGAACCATTTTTTGAAGACGTCCTGTATATATGCATTTATTTCTTCTAATTCGTATGATCCAGGTTCAATGGTTATTCTGCGATGCTCTGGATCGTTAAAGTATAAGTTATTGTTTCCTGGATGTATGTTTTGCACAGTGTTACAAGTGTACAGTCCCACTAGACCCAAAGCATATTCACCGTCTTGTTTCAATTTAATTGGTGGGTAAATGGATCCTGTCGATATGACATTACCATACCCGAACACGCTCACTGTTTTAGCCATTGTCACTAAGAAACTTTAACACTAAATGTCCACAATTGTATGTGTTGTAAGTCTGCTCCGGTACACTGTTGTAGTAAATTTTACAACCTCGAAAATATCTCTTCACTTCTTCCGGTGGTCTCAAGTCTCCAAACGAATCGTAGTAATACACACTATTTCCTACGTTTTCGGTACCCCACCAATGTGTACCCGAACCTTTGGTGGTATCCAAATTAATCACACCCGATTCGTTGACATGCGGTCTAATCTTCTGTAACTGATCTCTAGAAAAGACACCGCGAAAATGAGGAATGTTAGATGCGTGTTTCCTTATATCTACATCGGTGAGAGCTCTTCGAGGTAACTTGCTTAGTTTTTGATACCTTTTACAAATGCTGCGCCCCTGTTTGTACGGTTTCAAGAATAATGCCGTGCCTTTTTTGTATGGTTTTAGAAACATCCCATTTCCTTTTTTCCCAACGGTAATGGCTTCCATAGATCTGTTGTGTCGTTCGCTCTCCTTAAGCTGTTCGTTGGCCGTCCTGACATCACTTACTGCTTTAGCTATCCCTGCAGCACCACCTGTTAGTGCCCCTAGGGCACTTAGTCCCGCGAATATCGGAATCAATGGTAAAAAACCTCCTTTTTGTGGAACGGGTATAATACGTGGGACTTTAATTTTGTTTCTCCCACCGGCTCCTTTTATGATTTTTTTACCAATTAGAATACCAACGTCTAGTAGCTTTTTCAAGTTGTCGGAACCAACTCGGTCTACTGCAGAGCGTATTTTCTTCAAGAATCCGCCTTTAAAACTTATTTTCTTCTTTAAACCCATACCCATTTTCTCTTCGCTTTCATGGCGTTTGTCACAAACCAAGCTGCGGCTTTTTCCCCAAACTTTGCGTTTTAGACTTAACTCTCCCCAGGCTTCTTCTTCTAAAATTTTATCTGCTCGGTGTCTGGCTGGAAGATCGTCGGGGTACTTGGCGTATGCAATGTCGTGGTCTTTACACAATTTATCTAATTCGTTTATTCCAGGATCACCTCTTGCTAAGCGCTCATCCAACTTTGTACCAGGACCGCAGTACTGATAACCTGGAATATGCAGCTCAAACGGTAACCTGTTTATAGCGCTGTTGATTAAACCCTCTCCAGAACAGATAATCATGTGTTTACTCAAAAAAATCTCAAACTATACTAAATAAATAAACAACAACGAGTCTATTTATACTTTTTCAAAAAATTTACAATATATTTACAATAACAATACATTTACATCCATGTCTCTTGGGCTGTCTTTTATAAAATACTCTTTCTAGTTATCACCATAACCAGAATCTTCAGATTCCGACAAATTTAAACGTCTAAACATTTCCACTAATGTTCTTGTACGTATCACGTCTTGCACAAATATATCCGGAAAACATATAACCAGCTCCAATGCATTTAGTGCGTCTGATTCAATTCGTTGTAGAATAAAATATTGCCAATTCGAACTTCGCCTTCAATCAAGATTTTAATTCGTTTCTCCCTTCAGTCATAGTATTAAACCCATCGCAATCATTTAAATTAGAATTAGCAACAAACCCTACTAATTCGCTGTATAATGCTGGGAACTCACGAATTTCCAACTGCTTAAGTTGATACTCAAACAGCTCTCGCATATGGAATAGTTTACGGCACTCCAATTCGTTTATAACTATCGAGCTATTACCCATTATTATTTTTAACTGGAACGTTTCGTTCTCGGTTGATCCAGACACTGGTGACAGAGTGATAAAAACGGACCTCCTAGTTGTATGTGTAGATCTTCCGTTTCGGTGCACCATTTAATCGAGTGTTTAGTACGTCACGAGAAAATACATTGATTTGAAATTCACTTGAAAATTTGTAAATGCTAACCAATTTTCGTATGTCAATTCCAGAACATGGTTGCCACAATATTTCTTGCTACACACCAATCGTAATACGGGTTTTATTCTCTGGTTTATAACAAACCCAATTTCCACATTATGAGGGTGTTCACCAATTCACTTAAACTATACGTAAACTTATTAATCAGATTTTCGGTATACGAAACTTGTGCATCATTAACACCTGCAGACTCCATTGCTTTGCACTGATTTCACTGAGATGACTGAGAAGGATGCTATGCAGATCATCCTTTTAAATGTTTCAGGGTTGTTGTTGCGCATGCTCCTCATTATCATTTGCAGTATGTTACAGACAGGCATGAACTAGTTTGTAATCCGATTCAAGGTTAGTTAAGAATATTAGGTTTTACTGGTGTGATTAGACTGGTATGGAATGTTACTCAAGGTTAAACGACGCTGGGTTTTTAAAAGTAAAGTAGCTAATTATACCAATTATGTATAAAAGCATGGTACGAGGCGATATAAATTCAGTTTTGTTTAGTCTTTGACAAGTTAACGTTAAAGTTTTACTTTAATTACTTAGTGAAAATGGCTTCTTTACCTGTAACGTCTGTGGGGTTGTCTTCTCGAGGGTAACAATTTAAAACGCCACCAGCTCCAGCAGCATGAGTTGGCATCAAATGAAAGCCCGGCTTGTTTACCTGCGATGTGTGCCCGGCATCCTTCTCGCGGAAGGACAACTTGAAACGGCACAAGGACGCCAAACATGGTGTGGCTGTCCCCGTTGCCGGACCATCTGGGATCAAACGACCGACCGCACCAACGGTTGAGGACCTGCCCCCAAGAAGTCGCGGAGATGTGAAGATGTGGTGTGGATGTGGCTAACATGGCAGCCCACCAACGCACAAACGCACACAAAGCTAATGCTAGCCGTGTCCTGGATGGCGGTGTGGAAGTAGTAGCGACCGCTTTTAAAACAAGAGTAGCTACATACAGAATTAAAAATGCTAATACTAGTGGTATGTATTTTTTATAAGTATTTTGTGTTTGCTTAGTTTGTATTTTTAGGTCTATTGGATTTTCTATGCGAGCAGAAGGAGAGGTTCATAGCCTTAGTCGGGGAACAGCTGGCTATACACACCTCCCTCAAGGTTAATTGCGAGTTGTTTGGTGGCTACACCAAGATGGCTGCGGTAGAGGGTGTTGAAGATGTTAAATCTTTCAACACCAAAAATGTTGTGGTCACCTCCTCCAGTGACCTGGGAGCGGTCTACAACACCTTTGTGGAGAGGATGTCGGCTAAGTCGGACGAGTTCCAAGAACGAGATTCTGGTTAGTTTCTACAATTATTAATTTTTTCTAATTTGTAAGTTTTAGGATGGACTCTGAAACAGGCGTTGTACTTGGAGATAAATGTTAACAAGTACCAACCAATGCGGGTTCATCTTATATCGAGCTTCCCAAATGGATTCAGGGAAGCATGCCATCGTTAACGTGCGAAACCAAGACGACGCATGTTTTGCCTGGTGTGTTGTGGCTGCCCTGCACCACAGTGTTCACGATCCGCAAAGGGTCAGTAGCTACCCGCATTACAGCACGGTACTCGACGTAACAGGAGTACTGTTCCCATGCCCATAAAGGACATTCCCAGGTTTGAGGAGCAGAACGACATCAGCATCAACGTCTTTGGGGTAGAAGGCAAGTCCATCATTGGACCGCTACATTTCACCGCTAATAAAAGGGTTCGGCATGTGAACCTACTGTACATTCAGGATGGAGCAAGTCCCACTACTGTTGGATCAAAGATTTGGGGAAGCTAGTGGGTAAGCAGATCTCTCGTGAATGCACCCGCAAATGGATTTGCGATGGATGCTTGGTGTTTTTCCATCTGAAGACAAATTACACCAACACTCAACAAACGACTGCAACCATGTGGTGACGACCATGCCGAACCACTTCAACAACATCCTCGAGTTCACCAACATCCACAAACAAATGCGGGTACCGTTCGTGATTTATGCTGACTTCGAAAGTGTGTTGAAGCCTATTAGCTCTGCAGTTCCGGATCCCACCTCTTCCTTCACCAACAGCACACAACACCACGAACCCTTCAGTTTTGCATACTATATCAAATGTTCATACGATGACTCGTTTAACAAATTTGAGCTGTACAGAGGACCTGAAGCCGCAAAAGTTTTTATGGAAAAGATGAAAGAGGAAGCCCAACGATTGGGAAAATTTTAAAACAAACACCCCATGCTTCCAATGGAACCCCTAGATGAGTTGTTGTTTCATATGGTTGAGGAGTGTGGCATCTGTAAGCAGCCTTTGGGAAATGAGAGGGTGAGGATCACTGCCACCTCTCAGGGAGATTTCGCTTTGCCGCACACTCCCAATGCAACATTAAATACACGGTACCTAAATTTATCCCAGTGATTCTTCACAATTTGAGTGGTTACGATGGACATTTTATCGTAAGGGAGCTAGGATGTGATAAAGAACGTGTAGAGGTGATCCCCAACAATAAGGAACGATATATTTCATTTACGAAGTATGTTCGATTAGCAGGAGATGCAGATACTGAAGATGATCACAATTCAACGATCCAGCTGCGTTTCATAGATTCGCTTCGTTTTATGGCATCATCGTTGGATAAGTTGACGAAGAATTTAGAACCTCAACAGTTTGTTGAGGTCCAAAAATTTTCTCAGACGACAGATCGCGTAGTTTGCTGACGAGGAAAGGTGTTTTCCCGTATTCATACATTTCTGATGTAAGTGTATTGAATGAAACCTCTTTGCCCGCAAAACATGCTTTCTTCAACGACTTATCTTCTACGACTATTAGCGATGCGGATTATAAACATGCGCAGAAGGTGTGGGAGGAGTTTCACGTACGAAACTTGGGTGAATACAGCGATCTGTATTTAAAGAGCGATGTTCTACTGTTGGCAGACGTTTTTGAAAATTTCAGAAACGTTTGTCTAAGTACGTACAATCTCGACCCGGCTCAGTACGTGACAGCTCCTTCTCTCGCCTTTGATGCAATGCTGAAACACACTGAGGTGAAGTTGGAGTTATTAACCGATGTTGATATGCACCACTTTATTAAGAAAGGCATTAGAGGTGGTCTCACTCAGTGTAGTCATCGGTATGCTCGTGCCAACAACAAGTATATGGAGGAGTACAACCCCAGTGAACCCTCCATGTACTTGACATACCTCGATGCCAACAACCTATATGGATGGGCTATGAGTCAACCACTACCACATGGGTTTTCAGGTGGTTAAACATCGATCAGGTTAACCATCTGAAAGATAACATTTTGAATATCCCCATTACACACAATATGGGGTACATCCTAGAGGTTGATCTGCACTACCCACAACAGCTTCAGGATTTGCATAACGACTTGCCTTTCTGCCCCGAGACCATGGTTCCACCAACACTGTCTTCTAGGACTCCAAAGCTACTCACCACACTTTTGATAAGAAGAAATATGTAATCCATTACCGAGCACTTCAACAGGCTCTGCGCAATGGCTTACAATTAACTACAGTTCACCGTGTGTTGGAGTTCGAGCAATCACCGTGGCTCAAACCCTACATTGATCTCAACACGAATCTCCGTACCTCTGCCGCTAACGCGTTTGAAAAGATTTTTCAAACTTATGAACAATGCGGTTTTGGTAAAACAATGGAGAACGTGGACAAAAGGGTCGATGTCAAGATTGTGTCGCGGTGGGAGCACGAGGGACAAAAGTTGTGCGCGAGTGGACTAATAGCTAAACCTAACTTTAACAGTTGTACCGTGTTGGGGGAAAATCTGGCGATTATACAGATGGATCGTGTTAAAATTAATTATAATAAACCAATCTATGCAGGATTGTCAATTTTAGATTTGTCCAAAACTCTTATGTATGAGTTTCACTACAGCACCATGGTTCCTCTGTATGGTCCCAGATTGTCCCTGCTTTATACGGATACAGACTCTTTAGTTTATAGTGTTGAGACGCCAGACTTATACAGTGACATTAGTGCGAACATTGAGCATTTTGATACAAGTGATTACCCTCCAAACAATAAATACAATATACCACTTATAAACAAAAAGGTGTTGGGTAAGTTTAAGGACGAGTTTTGTGGGGATTTGGTGTTGGAGTTCGTCGGTAGTAGGGCTAAGTCCTACTGCATTATTAGTGAGAAAGACATTGTTAAAAGATTAAGGGTGTTAGTCGTAATGTGGTGGCGGGGATTAGTGTAGATAGTTTTAGGGATGTTGTTATTAATAATAGAGATGCCCTCATGAATACGATGGTATCAATCCGGAGTAAGAAACACCAACTTTATACACAGCTTATTAATAAAATCAGTTTATCGGGCGCAGATGACAAGCGTTACGTCATCCCCGGAGCATATCAACCTACGCATGGGGCATAAGGATATAGGTTAAGTTGTTTATATTTGTATATATTTTATTGTGTATATATAGTATATAAGTTAGTTATAAGCATATCTACCCTCCCCCATCCTTAAAATTTCCTTTGTTCCCGGCGGCATGTGTTTACCTCCACGTGGTGTCGCTGGACGGTAAAACATATTGTTAACGACAATATGTCTTATTAACTGAAAACACGTCTCCTCTTTTTTACATTAATCTCTTTTTGTTACACGTCTATTTTAAACAACCCATTAATCTTTTTTTTTTTTTTGTTACAGATTAAACTTTCGGCTACACACAGGAAATAATGCTATACTTTGTAAAAATTGTAATAGTTTATTAAACTGTAAATTGGATAAATAAATTATTAAACTTTTGTGTTCTTAATTTTTGTGTTGGTTAAAGCATATACCTTGGGTAGCGAAAAAGGTTTTAAAAAATGGAGTTAAATATATACGAGCAAAGGCGAAATTTAGAGGTTTGAGAGCTTAAAGTATAACTTTGCAGGGCGTGGTCCGATTTCAAATCTGTTTGCAGATTCGAATTCTACATAAAATTCTAAGCTAACAAGATGTATCGCATGACTAAAAAAATTTATGCGGACGCTCAAAAGTCGCTACAGGTAAGAAATCTTAAAATTGGGGTAGCTCCCTTAGGGATGGTGCAATCTGAAAAATTCCTAGAGATTCGGGTAGCTGAGAAAATTCTAATATTAATTGATACCAAACAAGATAGGTTTATCTCGAAAGATAAAAAAATGGCTAGTCGAAGAAAACTATTTGGTCCAGAATGTTAGCAGTAAAAAATCTTAAAAATAGGTTTATCTCGTGTGTGGAAATGAGGATGCTCATTTATCTCGAAAGATAAAAAATTTAAGATATTTATCTCGAAAGATGAAAAATGGTTAGTCGAAGAAAACTTTTTGGTCCAGATGAGGGAGCAAATGAGGGATTCTGGAGCAAATGAGGCGGTATGTTCACTGATTTTCCTCTACTTCTATGGTATTGTGGTAAATGAGTTTTATAATTTTAGCTTACATCAAGATTGTCGTAAACTAGCAGACACGACCATATCATCGAATATTGTGACAATAATGTAGAACATTTACAGCTTTCTAATTGCTCATCAAAATATGCCAACATGACGTTTTCTGTAAAGATTGCACACACCATTGTTTAAAGCGGTTGTGAGCTGCACAGTATAACTTTCTTGATTTAGTTAGTAAGAGATTTAGAACCGCCGCAGAACCTGCATCGACAATTCCTTAAGATTCTTCCATTTTACCGCATTGCATTTTGAATAATAAAGACACAATGCAAACGCAAGTTAAGAATCTAAATAAATTTTCAAAAACTTTAACGTTTGTTTAAACAGTTTGTTGTCTAGGTGAATCGTCATGACTACTTATGTATTAAATTTATTACTTTGTCAAAGGTAATGAACAGACTTTTAAAAGTACAATATTATTTAATTTTTGTGGTGTTTCTACCACCGGTCGTGAAAAAATAATATATTCACTTCGGGACATAATACCATTTTTCTCTCAGCAAGTTGTGAACCTTGGAGTTCGCCCTCGGGCTACAAACTGCTCTTCGTGAAAAATGAGACTCTTCTCTCCCTCTATGTATAATATACTAGTTTAAAATCCTTCTGTTGTTACGCAAGAACAAAAATCGCTTATTACTCGGATAACGCGTTTATATACGTATAGGGTTATGATAGGCCACATACTACGGCATGAGGGAATAGTGCGGAATATTTTAGAAGCAGAGATAGGAAAAAAGAGAAGAAGAGGCAGACCTAGATTAGACTACTGCACACAGATAGTAAAAGATGTAGGCTGTAGAGGTTTCAGGAGATGTGTAGGCTAGCCCAGAATAGAAACCAATGGAGGTACGCATCCAACCAATCCCAAGATGGATAAACTAATGACGAAAAGATAACTGTGCGTAAACATGATGATTATTATAAGTAACTACAAGAATTGGTTGAGCAATATTCTCGAATAGTGTTAAGTGTGTGAAAGGATTTACTAGAAAACCATTATTTCGGCAAATGTCTAAGTGTTGGGGATCTTGGTAGCCACAGGTTGCTTAACCTCCTTCACTGAATCTCGGTAAAATAGGGTATAAAATTAGAAAACAATAGAAAGGAACGAGCTGAATACACATACTCCTGAAAAGAAGAAAAGAAGAAAACCACCAAAACGCAAAATCAAAGAAGCTGCCTATATAACCCTACATAAAAATAACTGCGTTGCAAACGAATCCGTGACTTTCAGTAAACAATGGATTCCATTACTAAAAGAAATAACAAATGAAAATCAAATGCCCACAATATCTAGGTAGCATTGCAAGTTTTCCTGGGTTTTCCTTGCAATATTAACATGAAATACAGCCTACATACATGATTTCTATTTATACATAAAATAACTAATTACATAAAAATAAGCATATTAACAATCCTTGTAAAACAGCATTGACATCTGACAAGTATAAATCCACAATAAGGTTACCTCAAAACCATATACAATCTCCGTTGAACAGTATTGGTATCTGACAAGTGTAAACCCGCCATAGGGTCGCCTCAGATCCATATACAATCGTCATAGAACAACATTGGTATCTGACAAGTGTAAACCCGCCATAGGGTCGCCTCAGATCCATATACAATTTTCATAGAACAACATTGGTATCTGACAAGTGTAAACCCGCCATAGGGTCGCCTCAGATCCATATACAATCTTCATAGAACAACATTGGTATCTGACAAGTGTAAACTCGCCATAGGGTCGCCTCAGATCCATATACAATCTTCATAGAACAACAGTGGTATCTGACAAGTGTAAACCCGCCATAGAGTCGCCTCAGAACCATGTTAAAATCTACCAAATCTAAAATCTACCAAAGAGGTAACTTAAATCATAATGAATTTTCCCCTTCAAAATAAATATAAAAAAAACGACTACTTAAGCCTTTCAATAATGCAATCGCACACTTCTTTAATAACCATCCTCTCAATTGTATAAATAGATACATGTTAAAAAATGTTGGCTGAAATGTAGACACAAAAACGGTAGCAGTCTTTTGAAATGCTCCAGATGTATGAGGACGATAGCATGGACAGACAAAGATAATAACAAATAAGTTACAGAAATAGTAGGGGAACAAGGATATCTGGGGAAAAAGAGAAATAGTAGGGCGGAATACGTTCTAAGGCATTTTTGGGGAATAGTATGTGATATATTACAAGCAGAGATAGGAAAAAAGAGGTAGATGTAGACCTAGATCAGACAGTTATAGATTCAAACTGTGCATATTTCAGAGAAATCTGTAGGTTAGTTCAGAATAGGGAACAATGATGGTACGCGTCTAACCAGTTCTAGGACTGAAGACCTAATGATGATGATGAGGGTTATCTCGTCGAACTTTTTCGTTTTAGTTATACGGGTCTTAGAATCCGGATCTTCTAATATAAGTTTGCTTAGAATCAAACTCTTTACGTCTTGCATTTCATACCAAATTGAGGGGCGATTAACCTATAAAAGCCTGCTACCATTTTCGTTGGATAAAAAACATTATTTCTTGAAAACCATGTGTAATCATTACTCAATTTAACATTGTTTATTATTAAACGCAGAATAAAACAATTGGCTTTTGATTCAGAAGGTGTATGAATATTCATACGTTAGGCTACGCTGATATCAAAGTTATTATGAAACATTTATTTTTAATACTTTATTACTTTGAAATATATGCGTATTACAACCTGAACAACTTTCTACAGTAATATGAAATCACATTTTCATGCGATAGGGATAGAGGCATTCAATATACAGTCCTACTTACTGCATATACGTGTAACACATTTATGACAGCGAGCAGATCTTCTCTGGGTTGGATCTCTCAATGGCCAATGATCTATTCTGCCATAACGAACCTCTTCAAGCACATTAGCGGTTTTATGTGGTATAATTGATCGTGGACGAGTAACTAATGATGTGGTTAATATTGGTAGAGTAATTTACCTTATAAATTCTGTTTGTGTGATATTTGGCTGTATAGCGCGAAACAACAACCATGCATTCACAATTGATACGTTCAAACAAAATCTAACTATTGGCCAGTACCATTTCTTGCTCCTAATGTAGGTTCTATTTGCAGCTCGAAACTGATCGAATAGATCAACGCCATCCATGCCACTGTTATATTCTGATATTAGTGATGGTTGTAGAACTGCAATTTCCTTTTTCTGTAATGCACTATAACGTTTGCAGTTTGATGTTGAAGATACAAATTCATCAGTTCTGTTTGTAGCCAGAGTCACCTGACTGTTATCGTGCCAACGAATCAAAGTTATACTTTTCTCTTTGTCAACTAGGCCGTGTGTTGATCCTCGTTTTTCCTTTTTTAAATCCATTAGGGGTGCTTTTGCAATTCGATCTGATCGAATGGTTCCAGTAATTTGAACGCTGTTCCTTTTTATTTCCTCCAAGAGAGAAAATGAATTAAAATAATTAATGATAAAAGCATGACTTCCTGGCGGAACAAATCCTACAACGAATTTTTTCGTTACAGCACTACCTAATGTCATAAAAGGATCTTTCTCTTCATGTCCCTCATACAGTTTAAATTTAACGCAGAAACCATTGGTCTTATTTAGACACCAGAACTTAAAACCAAATCTAGTTGATTTTCCACGTATAAATTGATTCATGTGATGATGCCCGTAATAAGGTTCCATTGATTCATCTAACGACCACACGCTTGGCAATGGCTGTGCATGTTGAGCAAATTTTGTTGAAATGTGTTCGAAAAGAGGTCTCGCTTTATGACATTTATCGTATATTTTAACGTCATTATTATCACTAAAATGAATATATTTAAAAATCTTTAGAAATCTATCACGCGCCATAGCATTCGATATAGCAACATTATTCACATTTGGTTTTGTTTCCCAGTACATACATTTATTGGTAACACCTACGTAGCCTGAAACGAATAAAATTGCAATGGCTTTGTACATTTCCTCAACAGAAACTGAAAATGTGTTATCGCCATACTTATATTTTGCATATTTTTCCGTTTCTCTACAAATATATTCGATGAAATCAATTGGCCAAAACAGCTTGAAAAATCAAGTGGATGACCTCCATTAACAATCATTTCCTCAATTACTTTTGGTTGTGGTTTTTTTATATTTTTTATTTTTAGATGTGATTGTTTTTTGTTTTCTTCCTGAAAAACTAAACTTTCCCATTTTCGTATGCATTTTTTCTTGGAAGGCAGTTTTTTAGAAAAGCTATTTTTCTTTGCTGGCAACTGTTTTGGTTGGCAGTTACAAAATTGAGAAAAGGGAATTGAAGCGGATGATGCTACAGTAATGTCAAATTTACCTTCATCTCCGATCCTTCAATTTTTGTAGACTTCCCTAATAATTCTTTTCCAAGTAGATGAATATTATTACTTTCAACTACTTGCACCTCCTCTGGAATCTCATCCACATCAGTATCATTGTCAACATCTGGTGGGAAAAGTGTAAACTGAAGTGATTTTATGGCTGCTAACAGTTCGTTATCTGTCTCTTCAATAATACTAATCAATTCCTCGGTAGTCAGAGGGCGCCTAAAAAGCAATTTTAGTAGTAAAATAACAAAATTATAACTTGTATAAGGAGTTTTATGCAAATAGTCAAGTGTGACATCACTAAAACCTAGCGTATGAATTTTCATACACCCAACTTTAGTCTAAAATTAATTGCATATTTGAAATAATAACGAAATTTTACTTAGGTTAGTAACATTTTAGACGTAACTCATTTTCAAATATGTAGTTATAAGTAAATAATATTTTATACTATAAATAATATTAAAAAGTTACTTACCTCCTTTCATATTCCGACAGCTTTTTCGAAGCACTGACATTCTGTTTAGATGCAGACGCTATTTTAAATGTTTTGACTGTTACTACCTTACTAGTATAGAAACTATATATATATAAAATGTCAAAATGATGTAATTATTTTTTGGGATATTTCCTTCAATTGATACGTAAATATTAAAAATCCATCTGCATTTATTGTTTACGTTTTACCCAACATAAAAGTGACATTAAACTAAAAAAAACATTTTGTGCATTGACAACACACGTAGTGAACACACTCCACTCACCGAACTACGACAATGTTGAAATTTTAGAAATTGATAACAATTATAAAAATAGACTATTCTTAGAAGCATTTCATATTCAACAACTAAATGACAGTATTAACAACAAACAAGACACACAAAATTTAAACACTATATACACATATCTATACAATTTTAAAAAAGTTCACAAAAACAAAAATTTCACTTCTGTTCTTTTATAAAGTATTCTGTTACACACATAAAATACCTTTATCTAGTAGTTATTGAATGACAGCTATATAAAATATATTCGAAATCGATACCGCATGTAAGGTTGTTATAATTTAATTCAAGTTTTTATTGTGAGTATTTTTGACTTTGTAACTGTTTCTATTTGTAATTTGTTAGGTTATGATTAAGGTTTTAAATAAACCGAAACGTAAACGATAAATGCAGATGGATTTTTAATATTTACGTATCAATTGAAGGAAATATCCCAAAAAATAATTACATCATTTTGACATTTTAAACTATCAACTTCAAGTTATCAATTTAAAAGCAAGATATATATTCTTATGCTGCCCCCCACACTCTTTCTTTGTTGCGCGCCTTTTCTTATTAATTTAATGGTTTTATACGATGTGCAAATACCTATTTCACGCCACGTATTTTAGCAACGTTTGGTTGGTTAATTAAATCAAAATTGTTTTTAATATGCCTCGACTATATGAACTCTTTCTTCTCAGGGTATCCACCTACTTACCGTGGGTTCAGTGGTAAGTAGATGTGCAATGCCCAACCAAACTGCACTATCTTTTGTTTTAGTACCTTTTTTAGAATTTACTTGTGTATATGCCAAATTTTATGTGATCCACGTAGCCTTGCGCCAAATTAATTAATACCACAAAATTACTGACTTTGACGTTATAATACACCGTACTCACCTGGATTATACGTCGTTACTGGCCTCTCTTAATGCTGGCTCAAAATCCTTTTCGCCGTATGCGCCTTCACAAGGTTTCACTATCACTTTGAACTGCCGTCTAGCCTCCAGGTATCTTTTCTATAATTTTGTTGCGCCCAAATCTAAAATAAATATAACCCGAATTTAGAATACCCTTTTTTATTTACTTCCCCTGCGCTAATTCTTCCGTAGTAATTTCTTCCTTGACTTGTACACTTCCGCCTGCTACTCTTACGCCGCCTTCTAAATTTTCTCCTCTCGTTCTAAATCAATCCACTTCTACCCTCGTTCCTATTAACCATTCAATCCAAATCTATCCTCGTTCCTATTAACCACTCAATCCAAATCTATCTTCGTTCCTATTTACCGCTACACATAAATCCATATCCAAATCAATCCTTATATTCTTCACTCTTATGTTTCTCACTCGATGCCTTCTACCTAGATAATCTCGTTCTAATCCAATCTTATTATCCGCCGGTTCGCTGTCGCACTAATTCCAATATTTACTTTTATTCGTCGCCGCTATTAATTCTTTATACACTGATGCTTCTCTTTACTCCTTCTTTATAAATCAAACTCTTGCAATTCAAACACATTTATTTACTCTTCCAAAAATATTTATACAATTTAGCGCAGTTTCATAAAACACGTCTTTACACAAAAATAATTCGAAATCAACTCCCTTTGTTTACTATACTAGGTGATAATTACAATATTTTCTGCCTACTCTATTACATATTATATAAAAAAAAACATCCAATAACATTTTATCACTGAGTTTGTGTCACAAATACCTTAAATTTTGTCTTTAGCACTTTCCTATTTTATACATAATATTCTATCATTGGTCCTAACTATTTCACAACCCTTCAATCATATTTGACACTGCTATTACTTATAATTTTGAGATTACATGTTTGTCCAAAAGTTGATTCTAATAAAATAAAAGCCAAAATAATTTACACATGAACCTGGATTTGCGTGGTTAATAGTGGACAACCATAGACGCATCCGGTTTTCGGTTGGCAAATGTACGTTCAATGGCCTATTAAATTATAACTCAGTATAAAACCTTGAGCACTGTGTATTTTATCACGTTATCAAGTCATTATAATTTACATCTTGGGACTTACATTTCAACCAACATTTTAAATACTTTAACGTATGTAAAGTACGGCAAACATACATTTTTAAATTACGGGATCTGATATACGGATTATTTTATTTGGCATACACTACCTTCTACACAAAACCACCCTTAGAACCCTTGTGGTTCCTAATGACATTACACTATATATATATATATATATATATATATATATATATATTTATATCTAGACTTTACGACCTACAAGTTTAATAATTATGCAGATATTTGTGGGTTATAGGTCTCTAATAAAAGTATACTCTTTTTATACCATCTGAATTTTCGAGTTTATTTTTACTCTTTATCACAGATTTCTAGAAATACACGTTGTACAAATACATATCTTAAAACATACTTACAATATGTGAGATTAAAATTAATTGGCATGTGTATAATAAAACATTTCAAAATTTCTGAACCGAACACTGACTGGCAAATACATATATAAAATTAATATAAAATTAAACGTCTTTACAGAACATGTATGCTAAAATAAGGTTGAACTACATTTATATTAAAAATATTTTTTATTGTATGTGATTATGGACGGTATATGCTAATCATGATAACAGGTCTGCAGGTGTATGTATTAATATCGAAGTATTGACTATGCATGTTTGTGTAACCGAATGTGTATGTGTAGTTGTGTCTGAAGGTGCGAGTGTGTGTATAGAGGTATGGGTGTGCGTATGTATGTGCAATGTACTGTGTTATGTGCACTCATTAGGACCTAAAGTTATAGAGGTGTTTTTTTTCTCTTAAATTTTTTTTTTTATTTTTTTTTTTTTTATTATTTGTATTAGTTGAAGTTTAACAAATACGTGTATATGGAACTTATGTTGCAAATATCTGTTTTTTTGTTCATACTATTGGGACAGTTGTATATATGGCACATTTCTTTAAAAATTCGTTTAGTTGTTACCTTTTCAGTTTCCAATATTTTGGCATCTTTGAAATCCATAACATGATCGTTTGTTAAAGCATGTGTAGATAGGGCACATGCTTGTGGTTTTCTTTTGATATCTCTCTTATGTTGCGTTATCCGTTGTTTTAAATTCTAAGAGGTTTGACCTATATCGCATACATCACAATTCAAACAGTTTATTTTATATATACTATTGCGCTGATTTAAACTGGACGTTTTATCTTTTATTTTGGAGAACAGATCTTTTATAGATATTAAGTTTTGTTTCGCGATTTGTATGTTTTCTTTTTTAAATGCTTGTATCAATTTAAGTGTTAGGTTTTCAATATATGGCAATGTTTTATACGAAACGTTTCTAATATTATTGTTATTTTTATTGGAGACTGCTTTATTGTACAATATTCTTTTTATTACAATTAACGGGTAGCCATTTTCTTTTAAAATTTCAGAAAATAATTTAATGTTTTTTTCGTATAAAGAAGGATGTGAGATTTTCTTTATCCGGTTTTTCATTTCTACAATAAAATTTATCTTTGTGCTGAACTGTTGATATGAATGAAAATTAATGTTTTAACTAATTTTGTACATGAACATTCTAAACGTAAACCGAAACTGTGGCACGAGTACATTCAATGTAAGAAATTTCTAAAGGAAAATGAAAACATAATTGTAATCAAATCAGACAAAGGTAATGTTACGGTAGCCATGTCCAAAACCGAATATATAAGTAAAATAGACACTTTATTAAGTGATTCAAATACATATCGCCAGTTAGATAAAGATCCCACAACTAACATTCAAAACAAAACTTTAAATCTGATTAAATCGTTAAAAAATAAAAACTATATAACTAAAGAAGAAGCAAGAGAGTTAAATAATTTCAGCGGTACCGCACCTAAATTCTATGCCTTACCTAAAATTCACAAAGACAATTATCCCCTACGCCCAATTGTATCGTGCAATAACTGTCCTACATAATCGTTATCTAAATTTATTTCAGTAATCCTACAAAGATCTACAGACAATAAGTATAACACCAAACTCGTTTGAATTTGCAGATTTTATAAACAATTTTCAATTACCAGAGGGGTATGTATTAGTTAGTTTAGACGTGATCTCGTTATTTACTAATATATCAAAAACATTAGCAGTGGATAATATAAAAGATATATGGAATCAGATTAAAATTCAATGCAAAATAGACAAAAGAAAGTTCGTGGAAATAATCGAATTTATGTTAGAATCCAGTTACTTTTCCTTTAACGGCAAATATTTTAAACAAATTTTTGGTTGCCCAATGGGCTCAAACCTAAGTCCAGTTATCGCTGACATAGTAATGAACACCTTACTCGATAAAACAATACCCAAGCTGCCTTTTGAACTACCATTCATAAAAAAATTTGTAGATGACATAATTACAACTATCCCCGAGTATAAATTGAATGAAACGTTAGACGTTATTAACAGCTACAATCAACATCTACAATTTACAGCTGAAATGGAAGTAAACAACACCGTGCCATTTCTAGATACTTTATTGATTAGAACGTGCGATAATAAAGTTATACTGGACTGGTACCAAAAACCCATAAACTCAAACCGATACATTAATTTTCATTCATATCAACAGTTCAGCACAAAGATAAATTTTATTGTAGAAATGAAAAACCGGATAAAGAAAATCTCACATCCTTCTTTATACGACAAAAACATTAAATTATTTTCTGAAATTTTAAAAGAAAATGGCTACCCGTTAATTGTAATAAAAAGAATATTGTACAATAAAGCAGTCTCCAATAAAAATAACAATAACATTAGAAACGTTTCGTATAAAACATTGCCATATATTGAAAACCTAACACTTAAATTGATACAAGCATTTAAAAAAGAAAACATACAAATCGCGAAACAAAACTTAATATCTATAAAAGATCTGTTCTCCAAAATAAAAGATAAAACGTCCAGTTTAAATCAGCGCAATAGTATATATAAAATAAACTGTTTGAATTGTGATGTATGCTATATAGGTCAAACCTCTCAGAATTTAAAACAACGGATAACGCAACATAAGAGCGATATCAAAAGAAAACCACAAGCATGTGCCCTACCTACACATGCTTTAACAAACGATCATGTTATGAATTTCAAATATGCCAAAATATTGGAAACTGAAAAGGTAACAACTAAACGAATTTTTAAAGAAATGTGCCATATATACAACTGTCCCAATAGTATGAACAAAAAAACAGATATTTGCAACCTAAGTTTCATATACACGTATTTGTTAAACTTCAACTAATACAAATAACAAAAAAAAAATAAAAATAAAAAAAAAATTTAAGAGAAAAAAAACACCTCTATAACTTTAGGTCCTAATGAGTGCACATAACACAGTACATTGCACATACATACGCACACCCATACCTCTATACACACACTCGCACCCTCAGACACAACTACACATACACATTCGGTTACACACACATGCATAGTCAATACTTCGATATTAATACATACACCTGCAGACCTGTTATCATCATTAGCATATACTGTCCATAATCACATACAATGAAAAATATTTTTAATATAAATGTAGTTCAACCTTATTTTAGCATACATGTTCTGTAAAGACGTTTAATTTTATATTAATTTTATATATGTATTTGCCAGTCAGTGTTCGGTTCAGAAATTTTAAAATGTTTTATTATACACATGCCAATTAATTTTAATCTCACATATTGTAAGTATACATTTGTTTTAAGATATGTATTTGTACAACGTGTATTTCTAGAAATCTGTGATCAAGAGTAAAAATAAACTCGAAAATTCAGATGGTATAAAAAGAGTATACTTTTATTAGAGACCTATAACCCACAAATATCTGCATAATTATATATATATATATATATATATATATATATATATATATTCATGAAGTCAAATCAGCTACTGAATATTAGAAATAATTTAAAGGAGGTAAATAACAAGCATTTAAAAATAAGTTGAAATGTGTATGATTTTTCATACTGTGGGGTTTTATGGGTTAATTAAGTTCCATCCACAAATTCAATATATTCCGAGCTAAGCATTTAATATTTCTTTAATCGCTAATATAAGGGATTATTATTTTTTTGTAATCTTTCCATTCATTTAAATCATCTGAGTTCGCTATTAACATTAAGACTATCCTGTTAATTTACTTAAAATTAATTTTACTAACTATATTCTTTTATATTTCTCCTTGCTTGTGAATAGTTTTTAAAAATGTTTCGCAGGGTATTATAAAAATACCTAACTTGTCTTATTTACCGTCATATGTAGAAATCGAATCTAACCATAACCTTAAATTTTTTTAATTCATTTTGTTCGAATTCTTATTTCTTATTCCACTAGTCAAATTTTCACTTAAGTTATTTAAGGAATCGTTTGTTTTCGCTTCAATATTTCAACAACTTCAAGCATTTACTAAATAATTGTTGCAACAATAAAATGTACAAAAAAAATTATTTTTATTTTTGTCAATTCTTACTTATTAATATCAATATGCAATTAAAAAATGGTAAAAGAAAAAGAACTAGATACAATAATTTGATTGTTCGTTCCATAAGCTTCCTTCGGTATTGGATTTGGTCAAGTTTGTACATTTTCCAATCTTTGGATTCTTTTCCAGCGAAGAATAAAATCAGGTTATTCTAAAAATACTAGTCCCTTTCTGGAATCTGTTGCGACTGCACCAGATAGATTTTGGGACTTTGGAAGCGTCTTCTTTAAAAAGTTTTATTCAAGAACTGCAGCTATAGAAATTAATTTTACTATTTCAATTATCAACAGACTTGTTTTATTCACAAACAACTTAAACTTTTGTGTTTTTTAAGTACAAGTTTGAAATTTTACAAGTTAGTATTTCCAATAATTAATAATTAATTGCGAGTAGCTTGAACTCTAACAATGTGAAAGTTATGAAATACAAAGACCAACTGATTTATAGAGCCTCTCTCATTTAACATGAAACCTTTGGTCTCACATTGTTCTGTGAAAAAGTGCAAAATCACTTTTTATGCTGTTTCTTGAACAATGTCTTTACTTCTAGGTAATTATAAAGAAGTCTACTTGGTAGCAGTTCATTGCTTCTTTGCTATTTAGATCAACTTGAGTCTGTGTTACACACTAACTGTCTCTTGTTCTATTTCTAATATGAACTCGGTTGACACTTATTACCTTATATTCCATAATGTAATGTATGATTCTATTTCTATAAAATAACTATTCATCATCATCAGGTCTTCAGTCCTGGACTAGTTAGACGCGTACCCTCATTGTTTCCTATTCTGTGTTTATCTACATATTTCCCTGAATTTGCACAGTCTGCATCTTTCACTATCTGTGTGCAATACTCTGATATAGGTCTACCTCTACCTCTTCTTTCCTACCTCTGCTTGTAATATATCCTGCACTATTCACCAAAAATGCATTAGAATGTATCCTGCCTCTCTATTTCTACTATTTTATTTGTTTTCCGCACATATCCTTATTTCTTTACTATTTCTATAACCTATTTGTTATTAACTTTGTCTATCCATGCTATCATCCTCGTCCATCTAAAGCACAACATTCCAAAAGACTTCTACCGTTTTTCTGTCTGCTTCTCCTACTGCCCCTATTTCATAGACGTACTGTGCTGTGCTCTACACATATTCTTTCAACAATTTTCTCCTTCTTTCTATGTTTGTTGTCCTCGAACACAGCCGCTGCTCTTTCTTGTTAGATGCAGTTCGGTTCCCCGTCTAATATTTATAAATATATAACCTATTTTCCCGATATTCAATAGTATGTGAAGGGGGTTAAGCAGCCTGCGGCTACCAAAATCTTCCAACATTTGAACATTTCCTGAATTAATAGTTTTCCAATATATCCTTTCGCACAATCAACATTAGTTGAAAACATTTCAAAACCAACACCTGTAGTTGTTTATAATAGTCATCAGATTTAAGCGCAATAATTTTTTTCGTCATTAGGTTTTCCATTTTGAAACTGGTTGGACGCGTATCTTCGTTTATTTTTATTTCGAGCTAGCCTACACAGTTCCTTAAAATTCCCTCGATACATTATAATTTAAATACGGGCCGCTATACTTGCGGCCACGTTTCCAATGCTCCACCCGAAGGTACTACATTGGGTTTAAAGGCGAAAATATGAACGTGCTTCAGATGTAATCTAACTTCAAAATTAGTTGATCCTAAATAAAAATCTAACAAACTAAAACAAAAACTAAAAATAGGATTTGAATAATAATATCTCTAACGTTGATTTTGGAGTGTGTCCGCTCAACTAGACACACGCCAAAGTAAAACGGGAGAGATCCGTAATACCGGATAGCAGTTGCCAGCTCTGGTTACCGGTGCGACCTGAAGGGTCGTCTTAAAACTATCCAAATCTAGCTTACTAGTATTAAATATGGATTGAAATTTCTAAGCATTCGCCAAATATTTTAATAGTGAATCCAGCTATTTTGTCTGTTCTATTTACAAATTCTTCCTCCCTGATCTAAGTAATTTAATCTATATTTAGCCTAAATCCATCCCTAGGTTAATATTATAATTATAATTACATTATAATTACATTCTTCACAATTATAATCTTCGTTCCTATAAAAATGCTGCCACCAAAAATGGCGGCAGAACGTCAGACAAAATAAATATAGCTCCAAAAATAAATGCAAAATGAATATAAATAAATATAAAATGTATATATAAATATAAATAAATATATTTATGTAATTAGATATCTAATAAGCATTAAGCATATAGCAGTGCACAAAAAAACAGCAAAAAGCATTGCCTAATTTATCAGGTGCACTCGCATAAGCATTATTCAGCTAGCGCCATTACTCACAAAAACGTGCTCGTTAAATTATTTCAAATCTACTTATTAATACAAATCGATGCTTATGCGAGTGCAGCCGCCACAATTGTGTGTTATGTTTGTAGTGTTGGTATCCGTGTTACGTTCCCCTTCTAGGACCAGGACCATCGACAGCCAGAAATCCCAGTCGTCAAGGAAGAACGTTCAACGGATATTGCCATATCAGTCCGGACCATCGGCAGCCGGAAATCCAGATGTTGAAAAGGCAATGTAAGTGTGTGAATAGGCATTTGTGTTTGTACGACATTTGAGAAAGTAACCGTGAGTAAGGTGTGTGTGTGTGTGTGTGTGTGTGTGTGTGTGTGTGTGTGTGTTTGTATGTTATTTGCATCCGCCTTGCATCCCCCCTCTAATACTAGAACCATTGGTAGCCGGAAATTCAGTCTTCGGGGAAGAGTGCTTAGCAGATGTACTTGAAGTGTGTTTGAAATATTAATTTGTGTTTATGTTTGCCCAGGTTGGATTGAATTAATATAATTTTGTACATGTTTGAACTTATAATACTACATAAAAAATTAGGTTCTTTCAGAGGAAAGGATTTGTTTGTATAATTTATACCTCAGGTATGTGTAAGTTTGGTTCTTAAAATTTAGCGTTAGTAAAAAGAAGAGAAATTCCCTATTCTACTACGTAAGATTGACTATTACTACTACTGTTAGTTATTATTTGTTAGAAGCGAGGTTGCTAATATGTAGGAGCACGCAAATTCTACATGTTAGGGGATTGGGTTGTTTCAAAGTCGGGTTGATGTTTTTATCTTGTTGCTTCTGGTCATCAAGAGCGGAACTCTTGAAATTCCAGGAGAGCCTCGGTCCGAGGAGAGGTAGTACTTTTATGTCTCTGTTCGGGTAGTTTTGTTTGTGTCCTTTACCTGTCACGATAACGTTGGTGGATGAGTGCTGTGGTTTTTTGTGTGATTGCATTAAAGTGTGGAAAATGGTTTTCGTTCCAAATCATCGCGTATAGGGTCTTGTTTAATAATGTTTGTCTATGTGCGTAGGGGTACGGTTGTAAGTCATTTCACTCGAATACTAGATGTTCCGGTGTTCTTATTTCCCCGCACGTGCATATGTTGTTGTCAACTAAATTCATGCGTTCTCTGTATGGTGGATAGGGTTCGTGGCCAGTTAGGTAATGAATAAATACTTGACTGGTCACTAGGTAATTAGAAAACAATAGAAGGGAATCGAGCTGTATATCGGCTGTTGTGAGAATTGCAGGGAACGGTGTAGGCTAGCTAACTCAGAACATAAATAAGCTGAAGTTCAAGTCCAACCAGTTTCAAGATGTAAAACCCATTGACGAATAAATAAGTGCTCTTAAATCTGATGATTATTATAAACAACTACAGGTGTAGGTTGTGAAATATTTTCAACTAATGTTGATTGTGCGAAAGGATAAATTGGAAAAACTATTATTTTGACAAAGGTTCAGGTGCTGGGGGAACTTGGCTGCCAAAAGCTGCTTACCCTCCTTCACATACCACTGAATATCAGGGAAATATGGTATATAATTGTAAAACAATAGAAGGTGACCAAACTGCATCAAACAAGAAAGAACAGCAGCTATATTCAAAGACAACGAACATAGATACAAGAAGAAAACTGTTCAAAGCATAGTGTAGAGCACAGCACAGTACATCTATAAAATAGGGGCAGCAGGAAAAGCAGACAGAAAGAGATAGAAGCCTTCTGGAATGTTGTGCTTCAGATGTATGAGGATGGTAGCATGAACAGACAAAGTTAATAACAAATAAGTTGTAGAAATAGTAGAGGAATAAAGATATCTGTGGAAAATGAAAAAAAAATAGGAGAAATAGAAGAACAGGATACGTTCTAAGGTATTTTTGGGGAATAGTACGCGATATACTACAAGCAGATATAGGAAAGGAGAGGTAGAGGTAGACCGAGATCAGACTTTCGCACACAGATAGTGATAGTTACAGACTGTGCAAATTTCAGGAAATGTGTAGGTTGGTTCAGACTAGGAAACAATGAGGGTACGCATCCAATCAGTTAGTTCTAGGACTGAAGACCCAATGGTGATGATGATGGTCACTAGGTACTTGACTTATACACGGTCTTTGATATTTGGGATCATTGCATATACCCTTCTACCGGTTGTGCTTTGATGCCAACGTGTCTGCCATTCTGCAAGTATGTAATTCTTTATTTTCGTCTTTGTCGGTTGCACTTGCACACACGGTGTTTATATGTGCAAAATAATTCTGTTTTTTGTGTAATATTAAGCCCAGATATTTTGTGTTTTTTGTTCTACTAATATTTACACCGTATAGTTTGATGGTGGGATCCCTTGCCAGAATTCGCTTCATCACAAGGTATGTAGATTTTTGTGGTGTTATGGTCATTTTGTTGATTTTGCACAAACTTTGTGTTTTCTTTAGAGCGATATTAGCCTTACGTTCGATTTCCCTACTGGAATTGCGTTCCACTACCAGCAAGATGTCGTCGGCGTATGCAATCGTCGACAACACTTCGTCAACGGTGTCCAGCTTTTCCAGGAGTTCGTCCATTACAATATTCCAAAATAGGGCAACCTGTGTTTATATGTTTGGTAATGCTTTCCGTGCCTTGTAGGGTTACATACCTGTCCCTGCAGTGGCTCCTGAAGAAATGGTACAGTTCTGATGGACCACTAATATTAATAGGACGTATTTTTGTGTGATAGCTTGATGGTTAGTATTGCTTGGTTTATGGCGTCCTTGGTCGATTTGTTTTATGTGAAGCGGTATTGTCTTTGGTCCTGCATTCGTTTTTCGTACGTTTTTCCAAGAGTGTTTAAAAGGCATATAGGTCGGTAAAATCATGGTTGTTTGGGGTCTTTACCTTTCCTTTTAGGTATAATCACAATATTCGCCTATTTCCAGGTACTAAAAAAAAACAGCTTGTCGTATACATTCATTGTACAGTGCTGTTAGCATCGGTGTTAGTTTATCTTGTAACGCTATGCCAAACTCACCAAGGATTCCATCCGGTCCGGGTGCTTTCCTGCTCTTCGATTGGCATAGTGCGTGTCTCACTTCGTCTTCTGTGAAAGGATCTAAGTTGTAATCTAGCCTGTTCCATAGTCGGTTACCTACGTTGTTTCTGTCAAATACTCCTTGTCGTCTGAGTAGTTGATAGTCACTGTCGTGTTATTGTCATCAGGCAAAAGTGTTTGTAATAGTAGTGTTACAGTTTCCCCAGTCTTTTTTGTATATACCGCCTTGTTTTATTAATGACGAATTAAGTTATTGACGGTTTGATTATACCCCGAGTGATTTTATAAGTTATCCCCCAGGCGTCAGTTTGTAAGTGTCTTTCCACGAAAAATTCCCATGACCTCTTCATGTCAGACAGTTCTTTTAATTGTCTGTAATTTGTTTGGTGGTATGCTTTCTCGGTCGGTGTTAGGAAGTTTTGGTAGTTTTTTTCTCGCTTGCCGTGTTTCCTATTTTAGGTTTTGTAAGTGTATTGTCTTTGCGTGTGATATCTTCTGTTGTTTTGGAAATACCTGCTCCAGGGTCGGTCTAATTGCGTTGATGAGTAGTTTTGTATACTCGTGGACGTTTTCGTCTGATTTTATGTCTTGTGGGGGTAGAAATGTGTTCCACAGTTTGTTCCAATTTACATTTCGTATTTTGTATCGTTGTACTTTTGTGAAGTTTTGTGGTGTGTCATGCGGCCTGTTTGTCATGTCGATGTTGAAGGTGATTCGGTTGTGGTCACTGACAGTTTGGTGTTCTAATACCTGCCAGTCTTGTATGCAGTTGTACGCCAGCCTATGTTTGTCCCTGTTCCTGCATGGATGTTGTATGTGGTTGGGTCATTAAGGAGGTTGATTAGAGTTGTAGTTCGTTAAACAACGCAATCGTATATGTAGTCTTTTTCTACCACCACCTAATACTAACTTATTTAAATGAGATGCTACCTGTACTTTATAGAGCAAGAGTTGAAGGATGTCGAAAGCATGTGAACAAAGTCAAAGATTACGTTGGAAATAAAATGTAGAATAAATCCAGAAAGCAACTACAGCAATATATATATATATATATATATATATATATATTGCTGTAGTTGCTTTCGATGTGGATTTAGAGGGTAAATAGGTGCAGACAATAAAATTTTAGCAACCGTGTATATAGAAATAGGAGCAAATTATTTACGCGCCAAATTAATTAATTCATATAGTGAAAACGGACGATTATTAAAGTATTTTTCTATATTTAAATTGGAATGTTAAAATTACTTAAGGAAAAAAAAAGCTTTAAAGTACATAAAAGTTCAGGGATACGCATAAGAAATTAAAATAATTTAATCAAACGCATGGAAGCAAAAAGGGCATAGAAAATCAATAATTTCAAACGCAAATGTATTCAAATTTAAAAGCTAATGTTCGTTATACAAATACTAAGAAGCGAGAAACCGAGAATTGTTATTTTTAAACGGTCGGTTGTTTCAAGAAACACCTGTTGTTAAATGTCACGTTCAGGGAACTTAAATAAACGTTAAGACAAAATTCTATGGAAGTATGTTTGCAACGGTCGATTTGTATAAGCTGGTAAATATCAAATGCTTTAAGGAGTGAGTGGAATAAACGATCGATAATACAAAACAGACAGAGAAACGTATAAATAAAGCGTTGGATAGAAGTCACGTAAGATATACTCGGACGACTACGATATCAATTTTTTGTAACTTAAGAAGGGTTCTAAAGGAGCCAACAGAGATGAGTGGAACGGAGATAGATAGCTGAGAGGTGGCGCGTCTGAACGGGGGAAAATTCTATCATTGGTCGATGGCGAGCAGTTTTCAAGAAGTGCGCGATCGTTACGGTGGTAAACTAAATCCTATGTAAACAGCACGACGAAAGTGGGAATTTTTGAGAAGTCAGTGTTCGTTGCATTAAAAATTTTAGAAGCGGCTTCGAAAACAAGCTTTTCAAGCAAAAAGGTTCCACTGGGGGGGGTTTTGAATAATATAAATTAACGAACGAAGATATTAAAGCTCTTTTTCTTTCGACTTAGATCTGAATACGGGTCCAGACCTACAAGAACAGTAGTGAATGCTATTACCGCTGTCAATTATTGTGTGTTCAGTAAAGTTGCATTAGCATCCTGTTGAAAAATGATGAAAGCTGTAGTAGGGTACCGCTTGTTATAAAAGTGATACTGCACGAGTTGGTGCTTGTTACATAAAAGGTGCCACTACTACAACAAGGCTGTTAAATAAAGGGATGATATTTGGGGCATGCGAAGCTGAGAACGAAACTTGTATGCACGAAATATTTGGTATGTGATGTTACTTTTGAGACGAAGCTAAAATCTGGGGAAAGAACAGTCGTGGTAGTGGAGGTTTGCATGGTGGGGATTAGATCCAGGCATCAGCGTAATAGATGGACACAACGACGAGGGTTTCTGGTAACCATCTTCAGCGGTGACGAGGAACGTAGGTGACTCCAGGTAACGAACTTTAAATTTCTGTTTTGTATCAACATTTGCGCTGATATTTTGGTGTTTGTGTGTTTGACTTATTGGTGGCGTATTTATTACCTTTAAAATTTGTTTAAAAAGTTACATGTGCAGAACAATTAATTTTGATTATTAAAAAAAGGGTTTATTGATGATATATAAAGGTTTATTCAGGCTATAAATTGTGGTTGTAAGGAGTAAACGGGTCTTTAAATTTTGTTTTCAATAAAATGCAAGGTTAAAAAGCATTTACAAAAACTGGGTTATAATGAGCTCACAATAGGCCAGTATGAGGTCAACTAGGGTTACATATGGGGCCCATCTACTCGAATCATGTAGAATGTGTTAAAATCTAGTAAAACCAAAGACTTTAAAGTATTTAATAATTGAGCTGGTAACAATTGTACCAAACCGTTTGTACCCAAGTGTAAATATTTTATCTGTTAATATGTGTAAAGAAAAGGTTGTATGGTGGCTGTATTATTTTGGTAATTTCATTTGACGGTGTATGTGTGTGTGTGTGAGAAAGGTATGTACTTAAAATGATAGGTATTTAAGAAGAGGCCGATTGCTGAGCTAGCCAGGGTGAGCAGAGAAATCCGAAGGCGTCCAAAATAAAGGGTAAGGAAATTTAAAAAAATTTTTTTTGAAAATTTTATGTTGGCCCAGGAGTGGGCACGAAATTTAAAAGAGTTGCACAGCAATATATATATATATATATATTGCTGTGATAAGGGGTTGTTTAAGGGTGTACTTTATAGTAAAGGTCATTTAGAAATGAGAAATTAGCATAGGCAGCAGAAAACTGCACTTATTTATTGAAGAATTGAGAAATGGAAATAGTTTGTAAATAGTAAGCAGTCAACACCCTGTATATAAAGTATAAATAGTTTTAAGCGACGCAGATAAACGTAGGAAGACGCATAGTTAGCGTAGAAACCAGGAAAACATGCATTAGGTAAATAGTAAATATTTAATACCCTGTAGATAAAGTTTTAGTTAATTTGGGTAAAGCAAATAATGATATTTTTCAGTGGAAGCATGATGTAAATATAATAAAGTGTAAGCAGACACGCATTCAAAAGAGTTCCAAACGATTAGATTAATACGGAGATAGAAATGGAGCTTCAGGAAGCATAATATAAATGCGTGCAAATAGCTAACCATTTTTGATAAAAGAGGAGATTAAAAATTGCGTGAATAACATGCAGATATTAAAATTAAAAGTCGAATTGCATCAGTTGTTTATGGAAAAGCAATTAGATCTATCAAAACACCGCATGTTGATAACGAAGACAGCTGCAAGCAGGTTACAATTATTGGGAATCGTGGAGAATTACATTAGAAACTATTTTGAATGTAATTATTTGATTGGTTATAAATGATAGACGAGTTCTAGACCATACCCACTGACGGAGTGGAAACTGAATAATATATTAGCAGGTAGAGTGATAACGCAGTCAGTTTTGAACTCAACAAAGGCCGAAGTGCGCTGCTATGAAATAAAGTGATACGTAATAATTTTAAAAGTGAAAGATAAAATAAGTGCCAAGATGAAAACTATAATTGCCGATTAAACGTAAGTACATTTTGGTGAATTTATTTTAAACTAAAACATAAAAATAATAGGGCTTCTATGTCCGGGAGAAATAGACTACAATTTCAAAGTCTGGGGAAATAGACTACGACTTCTAAGTCGAGGGGAAAAATAAACTACGATTTCAAGTCAGAGGACAATAATAATAAGAATTCCATTCTAAGTTTGAGGAAATTGATTGATAAGAAGTAATATGTCTGAGATGAAACGACAATAAATTGGGGTGCATAAGTTAATGGTAGTCCTTAGGGTAATGGCAATAATTTAAATACAATGGTTCAAGCGTGTGGATAGACAATATAATCCTGAATTGAAGGAAGATAATTTTTATTCAAATGGATGCGTCGATGTGGAGAAAATAGACCAGGTCAGATTTTTAGTTATGACATTTTAATATTCTAGATATTTTTTATTTTGAATATTGAATTTGCTTAATATAATATGAATGTGAAAAAGTCACCAAAAGAAGTTGCATACGTATAAAGTGAGTAATATGATAACAGGTTTAAAGCGTTCTACACTTTGTTGATAAAGATAATAAGTTTCTCTGGTGACTTTGGGTTTTGAGTAAAAAGTATATAATTGTTAATAAATGAGATTTATAACATTAACTAATTGAAAAGTGTATTTCAAATAATTTACAAAAACTGTACATAATATATTGCTTTCATTATATAAAATCCAATTACCTGAATTTTATAATTTCAAATAAATGCTAGTCGAGGTCATAAGATAAAGTCAATGGGAGTAATTTGTTAATTTAAATAGTTCAAGGAGGAGCTACGAGTTGAATAGGAAATTGATAACAAGTAAGGCGGTAACGTATCGAATTTTGTTATTGGTTGACAAGGTTGGTTCAAGATAAAATCCAGTTAGGTTTTTGGAGGGAATTTATAGCAACATTAATAAGACGGCCCAACGTCGGAGGAGATAATTACAATCTTGTTTATACATAGAAATATTAATATGGTCGCTCAAATGATGGAGCGCGAATAATTTAGAGTACATAGCAAATAATATAACAGCCCAACGAAGGGCTCGATAATTCCAGTAGCATAGCAATATATATATATATATATATATATATATATATATATATATAGTTAATAGAATAGTTGTTGAAATCTTGGGATGCAATCGTTCATGAACGATTGCATCCTAAGATTTCAACAACTATTCTATTAACTATTTACTTACGTTCGAGAATTTAGTATTATTATTATATATATATATATATATATATATATATATATATATATATATATATATATTGGGCTTTGCATAAAACTCTAAGTTATTACTTCATCTTATTCACTGTAATACGATTGTATTTATCAACTTACCTTGTGTAATTAACTACCTAAAATATATATATATTAAAATGTCTAAGGGAGCTACTAAGAGTTATAAGGGTTGGTTAGTACAAAGTAGTATATGCCAAACAAAAATAATCCACATATTTGATCACAAAAACCTAAAAATGTATGTTTGCCGTATTTTATGTATACTAAAATACCATTCAAATATAGTAGTTGAAATTAAGTGCCAAAAGGCAATTTTAAAATGACTAAGTGGCGTAGTAAGATGTGAAATGCTCAAGGGTTTATACCGAGTTGAAATTTTAAAAGCCTTTGAAAGTACATTTGCCGTCCAAAAGCCGGATGCGTCTATGAATGTTCACTATCAACATGCATCCAGGGTCAAGTGTAATTTTGGTTTCATTTTCTATAGAATCAACTTTTGGACAATATTTGTAAACTCAAAATTATTAGTTATAATAACATCGTAAAATGTGATTGGTTGAATGTAAAGATTTAGGACATATATTAGAATTTAGTGTGATTATGATTTTGTATTAAAGACATGAACTTGGGTATGTGCGACACGGACTTGACTATTTGTGATGAACTTTAGGATGTAGTAGGCGAATTGAGAATCAACATGGTCGCCTTAGAGAGTAAACAAGGCAGATTATTTTTCGAAACGATTTTGTAAAAGACGTGTTTTCAGAGATTATTTTCGAACCAATTTTGTAATAGACGTGTTTTCAGAACTGTGCTAATTTTGTATTCAGATAATAAAAGTAATCAATTTTTAAAATGAGTTTAATTGAAAAGTGCTAAAAGATACAAGCATAGGAATTATAAAGGGAATAGTAGTGATTGTGCGACGGAAAATTAGTGGATTTGGAGGGTGGTTTAAAGTTAGAAGGGTATCGAGAGTGGTTATACAGAAAGAAATTTGATATTGGAGTGTGGTTTAAAGTTAGAAGGTCATCGAGAGTGGTTATACAGATTAGAAGTTGGATATTGGAGTGTGGTTTAAGGTTAGAAGGAGCATCGAACAGAAAGATAAAGAAACGAGCAGATTGGAGATTAGATACGGAGAAGCGGACGGTTTTATAGAGGAAACAAGAATTCGAAGTGGATATTAGCAGAAGGGAAGTTGAAACACGGTATTTTCTAAATTCTAAATTTGGGTTAATCATTTCAGATATTGGGGAACAGTAAATAGTCGAAGACACCTGGAAGCAGCACGGAAATTCAAGAGCAGCAGTGTGAAGACGTATACGGTAATTAGGATTTTGTGCCAGGATTCAGCAAGGCATCGACAGAGTATAGACCAGGTGAGTTTTTAAAATCATATTTTTTATACGTCAAAATTTAGTCATATAAAATTTGGTTGTAATTTAATTTGGCACATAGTAACTTTGATATAATTAGAAATTTTGGCATATACTAAAGTAGAGTAGCAATTTTAGTAGTAAAACGAAAGGGTGCACGTTGGTTGGACTTAACACAACTACTTATAACGGAAACCCACTATAAGCAGTTGAATAACCTGAGATTAAGAGTTTTAAATAGTCGAGGCATTACATTAAATAGTTTATAAAAGAACCAACCAAACGGTGCAAGTACAAGGGGCGTGCATTAGGTGTGCACATTTTACAAAAGTATAAAATAAAGGGTATAATATAGATGAAACACACAGAAAGTAGAGGGGTAGTGTATATAAATATATATATATATATATATATATATATATATATATGAATATAAATATGATATTAAAATAATTGCTTTTAGCAAATTTAATAAATAAAACAGTATATACGATGTATAAATAAACACTCACTTTACGAAGAATCAAAGGAGAGTTTTTAACTATACAAAGCAACTAGTAATTTGCATAGCCATAAATGAAAAAATTTGCTTGTTTCATAAAGGGAATAAACATTCATCTACGAGTTTTGATTTCACTGGATCTCATCAGGATGAAATTACTAGCTTGCTTTGTATAGTTAAAAACTCTATTTTGATTCTTCGTAAATTGGATGTTTATTTATACATCGTATATGCTGTTTTATATGAATATATTTATATATATATACATATATATATATATTGTAGTGATACTGTAGCAATACCCCTATGTGCCCTTTTTGTGAATTAAAAGGTATACATTTTTAATCTCTCAAATTTTGATTTTTTATATATGATTTTAATTGCGTCGCTATCTCAGTTTTTGAATTACGCACGGAGCTTGCTACAATACGACAAACACAGCCTTTAAACCTGCCATCTACCTTTTCTTCCTGTTTTAATCTTTAAACCAAACACCATTAAGCGCAAAGTATTATAATGTTCTCAAAAATATTTACAACGCATGAAAATGTTAAAATCCTTTAACTGGAATTTTCTTCTAATAATTGAATCAATAAATTTAATAATTATTATAACTAAAGATAAACAAAAAAAGGTCATCAAAATCACTAGATTATTAATTATTAATTGAAGCTTGATGAACGTTCACTTAACCTTATTTATTTACGTAATTTACAACGTATACCCAAAATTAAATCTTGCCGACCCCTCACACAAATTATCATGAAAGCAATCTTTAAAGTATTTAAATTTGTAATATTTAATTAAATGTTAAATCTTAAGTTATTCAGTTTAGCAAAGTGCAATGAAATATCTACAAATAAAATAATAAAATAATAAACTTTCAGATTGGCTAACCTGTTGCTTTTCAGCTTAAATCAGTCTTTGGTCCAACCGTCGTGTGCATCCCTCATAAGATCACATTAAATAGCCTAGCGTACTCCATTAAACTCCTTCACCATTAATCATTGAGGTAAATGCATGTTGCATCTCCTCATTTTGTTCCAGCAATAATTGCTTCAGCATTTAGTTAAATTTGTTACCATATTTATTAAGACTGGATTCCAGTAATTATTTAAGTTTGTATTTCTTAATTGTTTAGAGCTGTTTCCGGTGATTCTTTACAGATTCTTTAGAGACCTTTCTATTAAGGTTAAAATTCAAATTTATATTAAAACAACTTTCAGTTACTTACGTTTTTCTATTTAAGGACGAAACGACAAACTATTAATTTTCCATATTCAGCGGTACTATTCTACACTTTACAATTACTCACTTAACGTGTATATTTTAGTTTTCAGAGACGTGAACTATACTTTACTTCATGAGGAACTGATTTGTTTACAAATCTGGTCATATTTAAATGCACCGTCTATCTATTGACAAGGGCAAAGTTCGTTGTTTGTATATACCAGGTTTTCGGATATTCTATGGTATTATGGTTGTATAATAACATCAACGCGTTCCTCTTGTCACGTACGATTTCAAGTTAATAGCATTGATCCGCTTGGATTTTCATACTTCTAGATAAGTAAACCGTTGTTTGTTCAAATAAATTTGGTGAACCAATAAATCAGGTGTCGATTTTAATTCTCTAGTCACGTAAACGAATACAATGTATGGATTAAATTATCTGTGTTTTCTATCTTACGCATTATTAAACCTGCTTGTATCAATTAGGATTCTTGATGTAATAGTGTTACTTTATCCACGCTTGTCGCAATTCGGCTTGCATTTATGTTATTTAACGGCTTGCGGATTTGTTTTATTCAAATAAATCTTCAAAATATTTTTCACTAATTGAACTAATTATAATTATTATTTATATACAGGTCGTTGTCATTTACTTTTCAGTCTAATCATCGTATTTCTTACTTTCTTCAGAAAACTATGTCGTTTTCTGAGCCTTTATGTATTTTATGTGGAGTGCGCTATAGTCTTGGTTCTAAATACCCCTAAAGGACCCTATTAACACAGCAATATATATATATATATATATATATATGTATATCGTTTTATACGTTTTAAAAGAATCCAAAAGATGTCGAAGGCATCCGAGATTATTGGGGGGAAAACGATAGCAATAGACTAATTTTACGAATAAACACGTAAGGGCTGCAAAAATATTGTTTTTCGCATATTAGATCATGCGACTGCTGTCAAGAGACACTCCGATCACATTCGGTAATCGATTGGTGTAAAACCGAAGGTAATAAACAGATTTAGCGTGTAAACACGCTAGCACAACAAAATATTGTATTTAATACACTTTATACGAGCTTTCTTTATTCCAGCTGATACATTTTCACTAATATTGAAAGTTTTTTTTTTATTTTCCGGTTCTATATCCACTTGCCAGTAGCCACTCTTTAAATTCAAGGTGAACAACCATCGCAACCTTCAAAATGTATCTGTGGTGTCGTCAAACGTTGAAGAGAGTAGCTATCCTTTTTGGTCGCGTCATCCTAATGCCAGTTCACACTAAATTCTTTTGGTCCGTCCTATTTCTTTACAAGCACAACAGGCGATGTCCAAAGACCATCAAAGTACTCAATCACTCATTGTCCCTCCATATCTCCAATTATTTTTCTTACCTTTTGGGGTTTGTCAATGTGAGTCTTCTTGGCTACTGTATTATTTAAGGACCATTTGCTGTGTCGATTATATACTTGTTTACTACGATATTTCCTAAGCGATCGCCGTCGACTCCATATACTTGCGAGTACCGTCGAATGAGGTTTTTAAGTCATGCCAGTTGCTTTTCAAATATTTTGCTCCAAACGCCGATTTTCACATCTAGCATTCCCTCACCAGCTACGGTTCCAAGACGCATCGTTGTGGGTGACATTTTACAACTTTCGCGCACTACATCCGGGTTAGCGAATATCTTACACGTTCCGGTATCAAATAAAAACTTCAGTCTTACCGTCAAACTATCCATATATGTAAATGCTACTTGGGTGTTTAGATTGTGCGAAGCGGATAATGATCTTCAGTTCAGAACCTGCGCAGGACAACCTTTGTACCCTCCTGTCAAGCATCCTTCCTTTTCCGGTTTTTCTGTTTCCTTCTAAGGGCTGCCTACATATGGACTGTATATGTCCAAACTCACCAAAATTCCAACATCTGAGTCTCTTTCTCTTTGGTTAATATTTACAAAGTATCTACGAAATCTCGCTCCCTATGCTTACTTGGCCTTGTTCCTTTAAGGAGCATTTTACATTGCCACGACAGCAACGAGAAACCCGGTTTGCTTCGTCAGTTTCTAATGCATGAGCTAGTGCATCATCTAGAATTCTTTGTAGAGCAAGCAGCAGTACTTGTTGAATATTCCTCTCCCATATTCCGTCAACAAAATTACTGCCAGCTGATCTAGAAAATTGTCCGGTGCTGTTGGGTATGCTAGTCCTTCCAAGCGAGCAACATCTGCTTCAAACTTTTGCAAATTTTCCTTGACCTTATGGAAACGGTTCTTCACTTGAGCGTGGTATACCTGCCACAGATGAAAGTCACCGTACCTCACTTTCAGCATTGATGTTGAGGAACCGCAGCCTCTTTGATCATGGTCTAGTATGGTTTTCAGAATTTTCAAGGCCTCATCTTGTAACGCAATAATCAAACCGGTTGCCCTTTCCATCGTTCTAACCGTAAGATCTCGCTGCTGCCTCGAATTATTTCAAATGTGCGTGGTATTATCCAGAACCTTGAGACGGTTTCACTTTTTCAAACCTTTTTAAATTTTATGGTGTGCTGTTGTATCACTGAAACTGGGTGCGCCGTTCCTCTGTCTTCAAAAACTTTTCTTCCCCGTGAAAATTTCGCTTCTGGTTCTTGCAAGTTGCTTTTCAACTGCCCTTCCAATTTCTGCACCCGCCGGAAAATTTGGCTTCGATCTTTTTCGCAGATTTCTCTATTTTCTAGTGTAAACTTTTCTCTTAGTAGGCTAAATTTTCCATTAATTTCTGTTTAACGGCTTTCGTAGTTTCATTACTTTTTCTATATAATTCTTCTGTAAATTCGCAACAATCTTGTTCAGTTTTCCGCCAGGTTTGCCGCGGTTAGTTATCGTTTCTACGCAATTTATGTTATTTTGCCCACGAGTTCTGCAGAGTTACCAACCAGCTCTCGTCAACTCTCAACTTGAATTCCTTCACTAAGTAAAATATTTTAATATCCAGTTACTTTTGTCGACTGCGAGTTATTGACATGCAAATAGAAATTGTTCAAATGTCCTTTTTTCACTTGTATCCCACTACTTGATACCAGTGGAACGAATATCTTTTTACAAAAACAACTGTCCCTTATTGTAAACTGACTACAAAAGCCTTTTCAACAACTCGTAGCTACGGTGAAACTCTAAAGCACTCACGGCCATATATTTCCAGCTAATCGATAACAGTACAAATATTAACTTAAGCTAGTGTGCTATTTCCTTAATTTCCATCGAAGCGCTATAATTAAATATTCAAGCACTCACTATTAATTTATATAAAAGCACTATATTTAATTTACATCGATCACTATGTATTTAAACCTGATGATTATTGTAAACAACTTCAAATGTTGGTTTTACAATTTTCTCAATAAATGTTGATCCTCTTAAAGGAGTAATTGAAAATTATTGAGTCGGTGTCTAAGTGGTGGGGGATCTACGTAGCCATCAGGTTGCTTAACCCCCTTCGTGTACTACTCGAGTATTTCTACCTGAAAATTTTGAATTTTTTCGAACCCTTGCTGTTCCATGCCAGGTAGGGATTTTTAACGTGCGTGACGACACCTACGCACAGCACATATTTTGCCTATTATCCGAACGAAGGCGTATTTTTTTGAAAAATGCTAGCGCGCCATTTTTTAAGCGGACCGTGTCGGGATTTGAACCCGAGACGTTGGGCATAGTAGTCGCACGCATACCAATTACATCACGCAACCGCCTCCTCTTAGCATACCATTGAATATCGGTAAAATAGGGCTTTTTTACAAAACAATAAAAAGGGAAAAGTGCAAAGGGTACAAAAAATTAGCACAAGGACGTGCTCTATTTAACAAGAAAAGCAGCTGCTATTTTCTATGACAACAAACAGAATAACGACAAACGATTGAAAGCATTTACGTGCAGCGCAGCGCTGTACAGCTGAGAAATGTGGACAGTAGGAGAAGCGGAGAGAAAAGATATAGAATAGTAGAGAAAGTATGATAGGATACATTCTAAAGCCTTAGGGAGTAGCGCGGCATATATTAGAAGTAGAAAAAGTAGAAAAGGAGGTAGAGGTAGACCTCGTTTAGACTATTGCGCGCAAATAGTGATGAAAGATGTAGGTTGTGGGAATTTCAGCAAAATATGAGGGTTAACTCAGAATAGAAAACAATGGAGATACGCGACGAAACAGTTCTGGTAGTAAAGATCTGATGATGTTGTTCAATCACTACTAAGGTTTATATTACAAAGGTTAATTATGTTAGTTTATGTCATATCATAACGTTGTAGCTCAAATAAAAACGTAATATTCTAATCAAGCTTCAAATCAGAACTGAATTTCCCAAACCCATAACGCGGAATTTATATTTTATTCAATTCTTCTAGATTATTTTGAAAATGTGTCAAAACTACGTGAATAATACACTACGGGGTTCCTATATAAAGTTCAATAAAGTTCTTAAATGAAAATCCTTGTAGCCTGTCAATTAAGTTCTTCTGAAGATGTCGCGCCACATGGTGCCTACCAATTACCTATTGTGTTCAAATGCCTTGTTTACATTCTGATGTTTTATTCTGCGCAAAGATAGACTAAACGGCGCTCGTAACAGTATTTTTGTTATTTAAGGGCCTAAGATTCAAGAATTTTAAAGGTGCATTTTATCTAAATCTTTCTATACAGCTTTATAGATATTTCTATAAATAGTTTTGTAAATATGAAAATTATTATGTACTTGACAACAAAGAGATTAGTCAATTAATCAGCTTTAATAACATAAAAACGTTTAAAAATGAGAAATTATAAAAAGATTCATGACAAGTAAGTTTATTATATGAAAGCGTTGCACATACATCTATACAATATAGGGTCGTCGTAGGTTGCTCAACCATCTTCATTTTGTGAAATGTTTATTTAATGTCTTACTAAAACCTGCAGTATACGTGGTATTCCGACGACCTTAGGTAGCACCTCATTTACATAACCAATATCTTAGTTTCTATTATAATTCATTTTTCAATTATCCTTTTGCCCATGACGCCTGAAACTGTAACGCTACGAGTACGTAAGTTAGAACAGTTCCCGAAATCTGTAACAAAATATGCTATTAGTAAAAAGAATGACATAAATGATTTACAGTCTGAAGGAACATGCCAACTAATTGGATATCTAAGTCAAATTTAAACATAAAAGGCTAAACTCCGTACGTTTAATCCTTAAACACATTCTACCAGAAATAAAATTAAAACCAAACTTTAATAACAAGGCTATTTCAAAATAACATCAAAAATATAAAAGCAACAACTAACCCTCCAAAGAGCGCAATAATGAATAAACTGACGCCCATCAACATTGAGTAGTTTGTAGTTGTGTTGTGGTTGAATATTTTGTGCGTTTATGTGTGTGTTTGTGTATATATTAGTTTTGAAAATCCTCTTTTCGTGCATTTTTGTAATGTGTGCGCACGCGCGAGCGTGCGTTGTGCGTGCGTGCATGCGTACATGCGTGCGTGCGCACGTACGTGCTTGCATATACGCTTGCGTGCGTGCGTGCGTGCGTGCGTGCGTGCGTATGCGCGTGCGCGCGCGCGTGCGTGCGTGCTCCCTCTCAAGAACGTGTGTGTATTTTAGGTTCATGTATGTTTGCCCAATGTACATGCGTTATTAAAACGTTAGTGTTTTTATTTTTTATTGTTATTTGGCTTTCCAATTTATCTACTATTAGTTTTAAATGATTCTCTATAATTCAATTTTGAGTATTTTCACTTTTATTGTTTCCGTGTAATTTGAACATAGTTTTTAAATACTAGGTTTGCACTCTTAACACCGAGGAATTGAAGAAGAATTTAATTGAAACGAGCATTATATTCCTAAAGTAGAGACGACCCTTGTTAATAGTGACAAATTCTTATTTTGCAAACAGAATGTTTCTAAAGGTTAATACAAGGGTTGCCTTGTGGGATGTCCCTGAAACTATTAGGTGCTTAAGCTGTTTGCTGTTTAGGACTAATCGAGAACAAAATATGTGGTAGCTGACTTGTGCTGTAGCAATCACATAAAGTGTTCACCGAGAAGTTTCAGGAAAATCATCAGACAATTCAGGTATTATAACGTTGCGGCGCTCACAAACCCCTTTTTTTGATAACGTTGTCTGTTACAATTGGTGACGGTGTACAATTGCGGGCAGTGCTTTTAAAGATTATAATAACGAAAAAGACCTTTAAATGATGTGCTTTTTAAAAAACTTATACAATTTTTGGAGATTTTGCAGTTTTGATATGGTTTTTTTAACGCAGTAGAATTACTATCGTACCATCATGCCTGCAAACTAACAACAACCCTGCGCGTAAGACAAACTGTAGAGTAATTATATGTCAAACGTTAAAATTCGCTTTCATTTATGTACGTTTTACTGGCAGTTTATCAAATTTTGTTCTATGACAATTGCGTATGGGACTTTGTGAATTGTAAATTTGTGCCATATTTAACAAAATACATACTTAGTACATTTTACGTATATTAGAGAACTTTGAGTGTCAAATAACTTAATTAAACATGGTTTGTAAATTTTAATTAACCGTAAGAATTTTTACCATAAGTAGTTAGGCTATGTTCGTACGAGCACAAAATGTGCAATTTTTATATGTATTTTCTTATGACAAAATCTAAGGTCGTTTCTGGTCCTTTCAAGGTCATTCATATGCAATCTACAAATTCGCCGACATTCAGTAAATACAATTTAATATGTACCCGTCGTCGAAAATCTGCTTTGAAGTATGTTAAAAAATTGTTCACGGAGATGTGTTGTAGTGGTTTACAGTCAAGATCGTTGTCTTTGATGAAGTGTCGCAGCGACCGCACGTCTGCACGGTCGTATGTGGGCTTTTGTGTTATGAAGTGCTGGGTTTGTATTAAAGAAAAGGATGTAGTAATTTAATTAGGAGGTGTGTGTTATGAGGTGGTAGGCCTGTATTCAAGAAAAGGATGTAGTAATTTAGTTAATACGTTCTAAGTTTTCTGCATTGAAGATGTGGTGTACAGTGGTTTACAAATAAGATCATTGTTTTTTTTTAATCCCACGTCTGCATGACCGCGTGTAGGCTGTGTGTTGTTTTATGAGGTGGTAGGCTTGTATTAAAGAAAAGGATGTAGTAATTTAGTTAAGAGGTTCTAAGTTTTTTGCATTGAAGAAATCTAAAAAAAATTGTTTACGAAGATGCGGAAAAGATGGTTTGCAATGGGTGCTTTTCCGTAATTTGAAAATTTCTGAACTCCAGTTACTTTAAACAGCTGCTTCCATATCTGTCACAATGTTCAAGACGATGGCTTTACCCGTTACCCGTCACTCGTTACCTGTTACACAAATTAAAGGACGGTCTACGTTTTCTGAAATGTTGTAACCACTCTTTACAACATCAATTCTTCAATTGTGCTACGGCAAACGTTATTCTACTTAGACATTGGTATTGTACATGTCATTACCACTCACTCAATTTTTTTTAAATAAAATACCTTTAATAACATTTATAATAGAAGTTTTATTAATACAGAAGTTTTAAAGAATTACAATATATACAGGGTGAGTTTTTAGTGTGGCAACGGTTGATAACTCCGTTATTATAAAAGCTATGTAAACCAAATTTAGAGACATATTAGGCACGCCTAAAGTGCACATTTTAAAAATATTTGGAAGCATACAGGGTGTTTGATAATCCCAGGGCATATTAAACTTATATTTTATTAAATGGAACACCCTATATATTATTACATTTTTGGAAAGCCCATAACAAGAGCTTTAATTTGATATAAAATTGTATATGTCTATTCCTTTTAGTTTTTGAGATATTCAACTGTTTTTAGAAGAAATGACCCTGATTAGATATTCTTCTTAATCTTCTTTGGGAATGAAACCACTCATAGTTTTTAAAATCTATTTTATTTACGTTTCGATCCATGACCTAGGATCGTTGTCAAAATAATAAAAACTTCAAGTTTGACGTTTATGACACAAATTGAAGGTTACTTTGATTTATTGATGTTTGAAATATTTGGTTTGAGTACACTAAGCAAAAATTTTTAAAGTTTAAAAGAATTTGTGTCATAAACGTCAAACTTGAAGTTTTTATTATTTTGACAACGATCCTAGGTCATGGATCGAAACGTAAATAAAATAGATTTTAAAAACTATGAGTGGTTTCATTCCCAAAGAAGATTAAGAAGAATGCTAAACAAACCACAACAAACATACAGGGAGTATTTACCTGATTAGATACATTGCCACTGCACTAATACACAACTTATGTTACCTTTCAAGATGCAGAAAATTTAACTATATACCATAGTATATTTGTAAATATCACTCTTTTGAAATTTCTTTACAGTATACAGGGTGTGTCAGGTTTCGCAAAATGTAATTTTTAAAACTTTTTTTAAATAGTACCCTACCAATTTTATTGCTACAATGAATAGTTCATTAAGTGTCCTTTCATTTTTGTTAAGCATTCCCTATACCTAAATCCATTACTTTCTGAATGTAATACTTTGAATGTAATTATTTGATTGGTCATAAATAAGCGACGAGCTCTAGACCTTACCCACGGATGGAGTGGGAAATAAAGAATATATTAGCAAGCACCGTGATAACGAAGTTAGTTTTGAACTCAACAAAGGCCGAAGTGCGCCGTTATGAAATAAAGTAATACGTAAATTTTAAAAGTGAAAGATAAAATAAGCGCCAAGATGAAAACTATAATTGCAGATTAAACGTAAGTACATTTTTGGTGAATTTATTTTAAACTAAAACATAAAAATAATAGGACTTCTATGTGCGGGGGAAACAAACTACAATTTCTAAGTCTGGGGAGAAGAATAATACAATTCGAAGTTTGAGGAAATTGAGTGATAAGAAGTAATAAGTATGAAATGAAACGCAAATAAATTGGGGTGCATAAATGAATAATGGTAGTCCATAGTGTAATGGCAATAATTTGAATGTAATCCTGAATTGGGGGAAGATAATTTTTATACAAATGGAAGCGTCGATGTGAAGAAGATAGACCAGGTCAGATTTTTAGTTATAAGACATTTTATTTTTCTATATATTTTTTTATTTTGAATATTGAATTTGCTTAATATAATATGCTTGTGAAAAAGTCAACAAAAGAAGTTGCATAAGTATAAAATGAGTAATATGATAACAAGTTTAGAACGTTCTACGCTTCGTTGATAAGGATAATAAGTTTTTTTGGTGACTTTGGGTTTTGAGTAAATAGTATATGATGTTTAATAAATGAAATTTACAACATTAACTAATTGAAAAGTGTATTTCAAATACTTTGCAAAAGCTGTACATGATATATTGGTTTCATTATATAAAATCGAAATTAACTGAATTTTATAATTCCAAATAAATGCTAGCCGAGGTCATATTTAAATAGTTCAAGGAGGAGCTACAAGTTGAATAAGAAATTAATAACACGCAAGGCGGTAACGTATCGAATTTTGCTATTGGCAGACAAGGTTGCTTCAAGATAAAATCCAGTTAAGTTGATAGCAATATTAATAAGACAGCCGGAGGAGGAGATAATCACAATCTTGTTTATTCATAGTAAATATTAAAATGGTCGTCCAAATGATGGAGCGCGAATAATTTAGAGTACATAGCAAAATTAATAAGGCGCACAACGAAGGGGCATAATAATTTAGAGAGGAGCATAGCAATATATATATATATATATATATATATATATATGTATATAATTTTCAAACTTATTATTTTGTAAAAGGTCTTGAAGTCCACGGTATGTTGCATAATTATCGTTAACAAAGAGATTCCATTCTATTGGTTCTTGTGCACGCTCATCCCAAACAATACCACATTATAATGCATTTTCGTCCATAGCGGTAACCGCCGATTCAGGCAACACCTGATGAAGTTTGACAGCAGTCTAAAGATAGTAAAAACATACAAGTGTGTTTTAAAAAAAGGCGTTGTCATCGAGTTTCCATTTGAATGGACCCGCACCTTGAAGAAATTCTAGATTACTAGAACGGTGGAATGGCTTGCGCGTTCCAGTGATCTAAAGAGACAAACTACAGGTTCAATCAAACTAGTAGGGTCTTTAGTGAGGAACCATACTAAGACAGGTCTACGAAAGAGGACAGCAGCTTTTTCGGTACTTAGTGTGACAGAGACCATAGCGGCCGGTATGGCATTCTAAGACACGCTACTGCGATGTGGAAAGCAATGGGATACCACCACATAACCTCCTAAGTACATAACGTACTTAAATTGTTATTAAAGATGATGTCATCCTCTGGGGTAAAACATTCCGGAGTTAAAATAGTCCCTCATTCGGATCTGCGGTAGGGGACTACTTCGTGGGAAGTACTAGGAAGGCATAAAAAAGGGAGTCGTGAACATTCTGCGAGTCGGTGCGTAGAATGTCAGAAGTATCAAGCAAGTAAGTAAGCTAGAGAACTTGAAAATTGAAATGGATAGGTTAACATTAGACAGAGTAGGAATCAGTGAAGTTCTGTGGCCAGAAGCGGGGGTTTTTTTGAGCGGAAACTTTAGACTAATTCATACAGGATCAGAGGAAAGAAATTCAGAGGTAGGAAAAGAGAAGTATAGGTAGACCGAGATCAGACTCTCGCATGCAGATAGTGATAGATGCAAACTGTGCAAATATTTATGAAAATATGCAGGTTAGTTCAGAATAGAAAACAATGAGAGTACGCGTCTAGTCAGTTCCAGTACTGAAGACTTGATAATGATGTCATCAAGTTGATGCAAGAATGGCGACGGGGGCATCGAAGCCAGAGGCAGACGAGTCCAGCACTAACTGCATGAAACGGCGATATGTTCTATCACTGCATCTGCGATTGCGCTGTATTAAGCCATCTCGTTGCAAATTTGCTACCATAACGGATTTTATCCCGACGAAAATTCTCCTATGTATCAAGATCACTGATAATTAGTATAATTCACGAACACGCAATTCACGAAAATAACGTTCGGTAATTCATTTGTCTTGGGAAAGCAGCTCAGATAGTTAATAAGTAAAATGTTAAACGAAAACCTATAAACAAAGTAACTACAAAATAATGTTTACTAGAAGAATAAATATTATAACGCGAATTGTCACGTTTGACATTTAATTACACTGCAGTTTCTCTTACGACAGTGCAATAGTGATTCTGCTGCGTGAGAACTAGTACAAAGTAAGTTGATGAATACTAACGTATTGTAGATAATCTGATGAAAATAATGAATTATTTTTTTTGGAAATTGCGTATCTAGCAGCAGTGCAACGCAGACTAATTATAATATGTTTTTGGTGGTCATTCCGTGCTGTTCACCTCTGATTTTACTTGAGTGTAAATCTTTTTCTATTAAATTAATACATATATTCGTTCAGGCTTTCTCATGTCGACCAATTGCAATATTTAATAATTTTTATTTTTATAAAAGAAAAAACCATTCCAAACGTGCAAAACCTCCAAAAATTGTATAGGTTTTTAAAAAGCACATCATTTAAAAACCTACTTCGTTATTATAAACATTAAAAACACTCTTCGTAATTGTACACCGTCACTGTTACCATTGATTTTTTTCACTGATCTCCTACATTATGGACATTAGTTTCTCCTTCCTTTTGACGCTGCACAATCGCTCATTGTGTTTTTTCCATTTACAGTACGCAATAATAAATTATAGGGCAAATTTCGTAATTGTCAAGGTCTTGAATTGAATTACACATAATAAAACAACACGTATATCAAAACTACACCACGTAATTACTGACCCCGATAGAGATGCTGACAAATGGAATTTATCTAAACACTACTACGCAAGCGTCATGTCAACATGACAACTGATTGTCAATTGCCGACCTACCAAACCTGATAATAATATAGTCCCCGTAGGTGAGGAAAGCCTAAACCTATAAACAACAGCTAAAGATAAACTTGCGGAATGAGTTTTTATAAAATTTGAAATTTATTATGCACATATACTTACAGATGCAAGTAGCCGTATTCCTATTGTAAATACGTCCGAAGCTCGCAGTTCTGGTTTCTGTAAGTTGAGCGTTGCTATCAAGATTTCAACCTAAAATACTCTAACATTGCATATATTGGTCTTAGCAGCCAAGTAAATAGTTACCTGTGCAGCTTCTGCCGGACTCAATTTGCTGATGGGATATTTAAACAGGAACGACAAAAGATGATCGTTCTAAACACACAAATAAAAACAGCAATTAGAATATTGTTTGTATATAAGGATAACTGCTTATGAAAAAAAGATAATGTAAAAAAAGAAAATAGAGTTTGTCTGCACACAGGTAGTGGTTTGAATTTTAAGATTGTTCGTGCTTTTAATAATATTCTATTATGTCAGTATTCTTAAGTTGTCAATGTTCATAACAATAACGCCGCTTCGGCAAATTTGCATCTGCCCCACAGTCGATCCAGGTGGGCTCACATAGCACAGCATACCAAAATTTTTTCTGGAAAACCAAGTGAATCAATTTCAGAAGAAGCAACAGTGAGCGGAACGTTTCACCTCCCTCGACCAGTAGTTAGTAGCACATCATTACCTGACTCAAGATATGTTACGTAGCTATGGATTGCAGTAGTTGAAAGTAATTTAGCACCAATCGTCATAAACTATTTTCTTATTAGAAACATTTCATCTCTCAAAGCAACAGCTTTGTACAAACTAACTTCAGAATTCCATACTATAAATTTATCAGCGAATTGTCTTAGAAATTTCTCTTAATTCGAATTGTGTAGTCACTAAATTGATCCAAAATAAAAGTTTTACAAGGAATCAAGAGAAATTTTTATGAAAATTCACTGATAGATTTAAAACATAAAATTCTGAAATTAGTTTGTATGAAGCTGTTACTTTAAAAAATGGAATTTTTCCAATAACGAAAATCATTTACGACAATTGGTGCTAAATTGCTTTCAACTACTGCAATCCATCTCTATATAATATGTATAAACATATACCTTAGGTCAGGTAATGACTAACTACTGGTCAAGGGAAGCGAAGAGTTACTTCCCTCATTGTTGCTTTATCTGAATTTGATTCACTTGATTTTCTATTAACGGAATTTGGTATGTTGAGGCATGTGATTCCGCATAGGTCGACTGTAACCAGTACGGTGCCAGAACGGAACATTTGTAAGAATTCTTATTAAAATATAGGTCTGCGTCGTTTTGTTGGAAGAATGGAAGGAAGAATTGTGTTTGGGTTCTTTAATTAAGTTTTTCCGGTTGCTCCTCACACAGATAGATACATCGCGGCGTAGAAGTTCTACCTGATTCTGTCCTTTATTTAACGTCGATGAAGTTTTACCTGCTACTGTTCTTTTATCTAACGTGGATGAAGTTTTACCTGGTTCTGTTCCTTTATCTAACGTAACTGAAGCTTTATCTGATTCTGTTCCTTTTTCTAACTTACATGCTCTTACAGCCAATGCTGTTCCTTTTTCTAACGTTAACTCTATTGCATCCAATACCAAAAAAGAACGGGCTTCTTCGATAAAGTGTAATGAGTTTCCTAAACCACAACAACCACTACTAGCTCTACCTCGCTCAAGACCGTTAGAATCCATTTCCAATATCAAAAAATAATTTTAAAAAGGAATAAAAAATCCAACCTAAATTTATTGCTGTTGAAGTAATCTACCCCTGTAGAAAATTTAACAATTGGAGCAGGCGTTTTGTATTTCCTTATACATAAGGCTACAGCTAGCAGTATGTCATTTCATAACAGTACGTACAAGATAGTAACGATAATTTTAACATCTTAGTATTTTGTAACTACTCCCTTTTCAAAGTCTCATATTAAGGATGTGATTCACTTTCAATTCACTCAATGCAAGTCCTTCCTTTTATCTCTTCTATCTGGGTTGTAACATAGTTCCTACCCTCCCTTCTCCCTCTTTTGTCGTTCACTATTCCTCTTCTTTTTTTTCGAAGTTGCTGCATAGCTAAGGGATCGTTACTTCACTACATTGGGCCATGGGCGTGGAGAACCTCCGCCTAGCTGTGAATAGCCACAGGCGACCGTTGATATAAACGGACAGTGAAAAGTTTTTGTTTAGCTCAGCCGGTTTTCCTTAACAACACCAAGATGCAGGGATTACACCACCGAGCGAATTTGTACCGCATGCCGTTAGTGTGAACAAGCCCGTTTTACGGAGCTTCTCTTTTCTGGAGGGCATGTGTAAGAAGCCCCCATTTTACGTTCCTACGGCATCGCTCTACTCCCTCGGGAGTCCCATTCTTTCTTGCTTTTACATTTATAGGAGGGGCGTTGTACCTTGGGATAAGGCTTGCGAACAAAATTCAGTATTTTTTTTAACTTTTATTATTTTGACAACGATCCTAGGTCATGAATCGAAACGTAAATAAAAATCATTTTAATAAATATAGTGGTTTTATTCCCAAGAAAGATTAGAAAGAATAATTAATAAACCACAACAAACATACAGGGAGTATTAACAAAATTTAGGTTTTAGGTTTTCTTTAAAAAAAGAAATCCTTTTATCGTAACATTTTATCTTGCTTAATCATGGATGTCTATCGGTTACCTTTTTTCTTTAGAGTGTCTTAAGAATTTTATTTTACCTGATCATTATGTAAGCACGATTGGTTAATTATCTTTTTTTCCGAAAATATTTTGGAGATCTTAACGTACCTTAACTAACACTTTAACCCATAGATAGTTAGATGTTTATCGTTATCTTTGCACCTATCTTTGAAAACTTATCTTTGCTTAGCATTTACCGTTAAGTCGATAAATTACCTATATTTTTTTCGTAGTAAAACACTTTAAGAAATTTCTTTATTAATTTATTGTTTCGAACCTGATAGAATTTATTTACCGTAGGGTGAAAGAGCAAACTCGCACCTTATGATTGCATTTCATTGGATAGTTTTTAGGAATTAGGTATCATAAATGCAATGGCATTGATAATTTTTGTAATTTAACGTTTCAGCTGCTGTATTATATTTTGCTTTATTTTTCTAAAGCTAGTATAAATTTGTTAAGCTTTAAAAAAGTTTCACGCGTTCATAAATAGATGTACAAGAAAACTTTTGTAATTGTAATTCTAGTGAAGTGAATGTAGTAATATGTGAGTCTCACGCATCCCACAAAATTTGTGCGGTCGATGATGTGGCAAATAAGACCTGTGCGTGCTGAATTTGAGTAAACCGTTAAATCAGGTGACTTTTCATGTCTGTTTCCTGTTATCGCGACTTGTGTTACGGTTTAAAAAACCAGGTGGAGCCTCTAGACAATGTAGGTTAAGTCCCCGGTAAGTTTGTAAACTCTTGCACAAAGAGACTTCCTTCTTTTTTGTTTTTCTTTTTAATGCTTTAAGGCGATTGTTACACTTTATTTTAAAATTTTAACTTAGTATAATATTAATTTAGGTTTAACGACATTTTTTAGAACTCTGTGTGGGAAATTCCCAGCAGATAATAGTCTTAATGTAAACGCCTGCGAAAACTACACCAAGTTGTGGTTCACACGGCTATTTTGATCATTGACTTATCATTGTGGTTGCCGAGCATGCCGACATACCAATTTAACCTCGATTGTACGGGGTCAACATTCACGTTGAAAATATTGCATAGTCCCAGGACACTTTCCCAGTTACCCCATACCCTTTCGTATTGACACGCAGACCAGCAAGCAGCAACACACCAAACAGCAGGCGTCGCCATAGAACCCACCCCGAAGATCGGTAGCGCAGCATCTGTATAGGTTCACTGGCGTAAATGTTTAATTAGTTTTATTTACCAATGGTTTTATGTCGGATAGCGGGGTTGTTACAATCTTTCCTAAGTAAAAAATTATTTACTATCAAAGTGCGTCAGAAGTATTTAAGACAGTTTAAACGCGCTATCGTTGAAAATTAAACTACTCATTTGTTTTAATGTTAAATACATTTTGGAAAAGTCGAAGCATTGATTTTTTCAGACGTTATCATCTACAGGGTGTTCCTTTTAAAATGGCGTAAAATTATTACGTTGTAGATGACCATATTTTGGATACACTATATAAAAGATTGAACAATGGGAATTACTAGCTGTAAAAGACTCACGAAGTAAATAAAATCGGTAAGTCAAGATCGCATCTCTCTATCTCTTCCTTGTAAAGGTTATTAACGATCAAAATGTGTGAGAATTTCCTGCGACCTCCTGTTCTAGTTCTAGACAATATTGATAAATATGGAATACAATTAAAATCAACTGTAAAATATCTAAACAATATTTTATACATATAGTAGAAATTATTTTTAATAGTAGCTGTTTCTGCCTTTTCTTGCTACGTACCTAGACATAGGCGGCAGCAAAGTCAATACCAAGCTAACTACCAGACGCTGAGAGTGGGAGGATTCACCTAAATACCAAAAAAAAAAAAAAAAGCACGTCGCCCACGATTATCTATTAACAATTAAAAATTAATGAAGGATTCTGTACAAACAGGCGAAAGAAATAAATTCAGAGTTACTATTTTACAACAAACAATTATATTATATGGACAATTTAGGAATTTAGATACGAAGTGCGCATATCGTATTTCACACAAAATAAAATTAATCAGTAGTTAATCAATATGTGAGAGCTTTTGTCAAGCGTTTTTAAAATATTACTTAAAAATTTTTAGAATAACTAATTAAGAAAGAACTAAGATATGAGAGTTTTTTGTCAAGCATCTTTTGAGTTGTACATAATATCGTTTGTAAAATAAACCAATCAGTATAAAAGAATAAGCGTGTGTCTGTCCAACAATTTTAACAATGGTACATCACACCTGTAGAGCGATAATATCGATTAGCAGCCACAAACAATAGTTCTACAATGTAACGTTTCTTATCACGTAAATACACCAAACTCTGATACGGAATATGCCATTGACACACACAAAAGAAACGAGTTACTACCTGTAGGTGCCCGGATACTTATCTTGCAAGTCGTCTGGTGTGAGTCAACACAGAAACGCTGCGGTATTCAGGATCCATTCACTCCGCCATCGTAACTACAGCAGCGATTTACAGACAAAAGCAGCTGGTCCACGGCAACGGACAGGTAGGCCTACACAAAGAAAGAACCCATTTGGCCTCCAGCTAAAAAAAGCAATACTCACAAGACACCACCTAGTTGTCGAACAAAAAACAAACGTGCATTGCTTTTGAAATACGGCGACGAATAATGTAGAAAATATTTCGACGCACAAGCTGCAGAATCAAATTCAACATTCGTTTAAATGACACGAATTTGAACTGCAAATCCTCGCTTATCGAAGCGCGATTAAAACTGAAAAACAGGCTATCAAATAATAGTAGGATCTATCATCTCGACAAGTCTTTAAATGGGAAACAAGCGAAGCAATTCTACGCGGTCGTAATGTATACTAAGATAACGGGTACCTAAAACAGGATATAAACTATTTAATTGTAGCATAAACTTGTCGTTTCAAATGAACTAGATATAAGTTCAGGAATTTTTATAGAGCGTATTTATAATTAATTATGTTAAAGGATTTAACAGTAGCAACGGAATTTATTCGAGCGGGTATTGAATTAACCTGGGTAATTTTAAAAGCAAAATTGGAACGTAACAAATTTTTACTAAGTACAAACAGATGACTGTCCTATGGGTTCCAATCTAAGTCTTATAATCGCTCAAGTTACTATGGATGACTTAGTGGAAGAAGTAGTTCCCAAATTACCTGTAGACTACCCTATTTAGAAAATTTTATGAACGATGTAATTACAACTGCAGCTTTCGATAAAATTAAAAGTACTTTAGAAATATATAATAACTACATTATTAAAGTTCAATTTAGAATCGAAAATGAAAAAGTTCATTTCTTCGATACATAATGAATCAAAGATAATAATATAACTAACAAAATTATTGTAGACTGATATCAAAAACCTACCGCATCAAAACAGATATCTTAATCATCATCATTATAAGTATGAAAATTAATTTTATTTTGGGAATAAAGAATAGAATAAAAGATAGAAACCACTCCTCTCTATACGCAAAAAACTTAATCAAACTTTGTAATATCCTAAATGACAGCAGGTATTTTACTCCTTTATCACGTTGAATGCCGATGACTCACCTGTTGAGGCACGTCGGCTCCCCAGCAGAAGCCGACGACTCAACTTTTGGTTAAGAGCAATGTAATACACTTTTATTCAGTATCGCTCCAGCTTTTGCGGGAGGAATTGAATATTACGTCAACTTCTTGGTAGCAAATAAATAGGTATTTTTACGGTATTTGTTTTTCGTTTTGTGGGCAATTTTTTTGTAATGGATAGTGAAATCCCAGTGCGATCTAGACATAAAAGAAGGCTTACTCATTATGAAAAAAACAAACATTTAACGTTAGCTGAACGTAAAAAATTATTGTATTCGTCTGAATGTGAAGTATTGTACGTTTAACGAACAGATTCAGTAATTAAAATAATAGGATGGGCTTTAGTTGCGCAGTACACACTGAGCACAAACTTGATTTACAGTGAACACACACACACACGCGCGCACACACACATACACACACACATACATACACGTACACACACACACACACACACACACACGTACACACACACACATACACACACACACACGTACACACACATTTAAACACACATTTAAAAAAATATTGTTTTAATAAATATAATAATAATAATAACACACAACACACACACACACACACACACACACACACACACACACACACACACACACACATACACTTAAACACACAATTAGGAACCTCCTCCTACTTACAATATAAATCCAAGATAGTAATATTCAAATTTTTGAAATTCTGCCAAACCAATATTGTACCTTTTCTATATTACAAAATCTTTTACCATTTTAAAAAGCTATTTTAAATATTGAATGTATACATGGTAATTTCATGATTAATCGTATTTATAACCAACCTCATTATGAGTAGCTGAAAGTTGTCATACCTATAGTATTAATCATTGTTTATATAATATTTGTTAAACCTGTGATCAAGCATAAAATGTATGCGAAAATTTAGGTATTAAAGAAGAGTACTTATTTCCAGTAGACTTACAACCACAAACTATCATATTATATATATATATATATATATATATATATATATATATATATATTTGTGGTTTTAAAAAGACAAAAATAAATATAAACGAAGCAATTTCAAAACACCCTGTATAAAGGAACAACCAGAATTTACGTGCGAAAGTTATATTAGTTAGTTCATTTTTAAGTATCAGGTATTAACGAAATTTTACAAATAATGATAAATATTTAGTAGGTTTGCAAAGAAATTAAATGGTAGAAGCCAATGCCATTAATTTATTAATTAAATTAAATTTAATTGAACGATTATTGATGTATAATATGCATAAAAGCGTTGCTAACAGACAAATATATCGGTGGGATTAAAATACGCTGAAATACAACTCCGAGAAATGTATTTAAAACGTTCGTTACGATTGAACACCTGCGTAGTTTGGAAATGTCAAGCTTTCAATTATTTTTGTAGATAGCAAACGGTTACAGAGAATATCGGGTAAACCGTCGCTTATATTCTCTGGAAATTCTAATGAGCGGTTAGTTAAATCACGTAGTAGGTCCACGTGTGGTAGACAGCGCACAAACAAAAGTATCGATTTTCTACCACTCAAGCAAGGTTAGAAAGAGACTTAAAAAACGCATAAGTATGAGACAACGGTAGTATAGGAGGGATTTGAAAGACGTCAGTGGGTCTACGATTGGTCGATATGTTTAGTTTGACTTGATATAAACACGAGGATAGTGTAGCGTAATTTTCTGAAAATAGTGTAACGACGTACTGAAATTGGCGGATTTGAAAATTGGGTTGAGTGCAAAATTGTGGGAATGTGTTGTTGTGATCAGGAGATTTTGAATAAACGTGGCCAGGAAATGGCAGTCTAAAGGTATACATATTTTACGGAAACATAATTTAAGCCCTTATTATTTCGATCGTCCCAAACGACATATGAAAGTTAACACGAGTTGTAAGTATTATAAAATCATTTAAATTATATTGCATAGTGGTAGCCTCTTAATTAGTACGCGGTTAGTGTGCCGAGATTACATTTTTTAATTGAGGTATCACCTAAAAATTTTAACCAACTCGTGTCGGGACTTTAATTAACATAGATTACAGTAAATATTTGTGAAAGACGTATACTTGAAATGGAATTTGGAATTTGGCTACACCGTGAAAGCAACGTTAGCAGTTCAACTTAGATGGAGTTCGTCTAGTAACAGAGAGAAACGGCTTGCAGACCAGATAGAAGAAATACATGGTATCGTCTACAGAGCGGAGATCTTCTAGAAATTTCCAGGTAACGATTTGAAATTGTGATTCCTATAAACTGTAAATATTGGGTGACGTATGAGAGTGTTTTTCAAGGTAGTGTGGATTATTTGCGTATTGAACATAATACGTGTAAAAAACTTTATTATAGTATTCAACTAGAAATTGAAGGTGTCTATAAAGCTTTTAAACGTCCCATCAGAACGTGAAATTTTTGTAAAGAGTACATGGTTTTGTTTTTTTAGTGCAAAGTAGAAGGGCATGCATTATGCATAATTAGCTGGGTTATCATGAGCTCACCCTACCCCAGAGTTTACTTAGATTAAAAAAATAAATAAATAAATTATAAAGAAGGAATTTTAGAGAAGGTATTATTCAAGGCCCATTTACTCCAGGTACATTTTATGTGTTTGATGATTCTAAAATAAAATACAGGACATTACAAAATAAAATTTACTGAAGTGTATCGTGAACAATGAAATATAGACAATATTGAATTTCTTTTGTAAATAGTAATAAATAAAAGATTGGATGTTTGTTGTATTTTGTGGTTTTTTTGGGAGTGTGCGTGAATGATAGAATATGAGAGTGAATATAGATATCCAAAAGGAGGTCCAAATGAGCTAGCCGGAAGCAGTTGAAGAAGGCCATTCAACCGAGGAAGAGAGGAAAACGGGTAAGAAATTTTTTTTTTGTATTATTTAATTTTGAATTTTCGAGTTTTGAAAATCTTATAAAATTTTCGAAAATATTTTGTTGGTGAAAATTTTACCCGAGTTCCACGGCAATATATATATATATATATATGTATATATATATATATATATATATATATATTGTAGTGGTTTTAAAGAGTTAAATGTAAATAAAAACAAGGCAATTTCAAAACACCCTGTATAAAGGAATCAACCAAAATTTACGTGCGAAATTTATCTCATTTTATTCGATTTAAAGTATCAAGTATTACCATTATTTTATAATTAGGGATTAAGAATTTAATAGGTGCGTAAAGAAAATAAATTGCATAAACCAATGGAAATAATTGTTTAATTTCATTGAGTTGAATTCAAAGGAATATAACGTTTAAAACGCATAAGAGCTTGAAAAATCAATAATACCAAGGTGAAACGTTTTACTATATGAAATACTTTGAAAAGCGAAATCCTAAAAATGTTATTTAAAACGTCAGTTAATTTGAACGCCTGCATGTTTTCTAAATGTCAACTTCTCCTTATTTTGTGTAGATAAAACTCAAGATTCTAAGTATATTGTACAAACGGTCGGATGTTTTTGCATTAAACGCTAATAAGGGGTTACTTAAAGCACGTATGCTAGTCCACGTAAGGTTAGATAGCAGATGGAAAAAAATATGGATTTCTACCACTCAAACAAGAGTAGAAGGAAACGTAGGATATGCATAAGAAAGGGACAGCGTTAATATAGGCGGGATCTTTAAGACGTCAATGCATAGACTATTGGTCGATATCGTTAGTTGTACATCAGACAAACCCGGGAATATTGAATGGTAATTTTTCAGAAAATATCGTAACGACGCGCTAAATTTCGGGGTGTTAGAAAACGGTTGAACCCAAAATTTTAAGAAATATTATTGTAAATGAAGGACTTCGGGAGAAATGCGGCCGAGAGGTGGCATCGTAAATGGTATAAATACTTTCTGAAAATGAATGAAAGTTCCTTAGTATTTTGATCGCTTGAGACTACGTACAGAAGTTACCACGAGCTTGTAAGTAGATAAAATTATTTTAAATTAAATAGTACAGTGTTAGCCTCATAATTTGTACGCGGATAGTGCCGAATCTAAATTTTATTGAGGTGCAACTTATATTTTTTTTAACAAGCTCGTGTAGTGACGTTATGTACCGTGCATTAAATTAAACTATCATAAAAGAAGAGTAATAATTGGATTTGGAGTTGGATGTATCGTATATAAACAGCATTGCAGCACAACTTAGAGGGTGTTTAACTACTAATATCTGAAGGCGGGAGCAGAGCAGTACCACAAAACAACTTAATGGCATTATCGTCAACAGAGCAGGGATCGTCAAGAAATTCCAGGTAACGCTTTAGAATTTGTTGTTGTTGATAAACTATGAAGGTTATTGTGATGGGTGAGAGTGAACTATGATGGTATTTTACATTATTTGGCGTATTGAAAGTAATACGTATAACTAACTACAAAATTTGTTTTAATATTTTTGCTTATTATGCAAATGTTACCCCTTATTGAACGGAATAACTAACAACGACGTAGTTCTACCTGTAGCACTTTATAGTAGAACAAATACAATTTTTCAGTGAAATACATTAAGCACTCTTATTAAAATTTTGTTTCAATACAGATTGGATGATGTGAGTAAAATGTTCATCCATTTAACTAACACAGAACGTAGTTTTATGCATGTAGTGTCAAAAGACAGTCATGTCGGATAATTATCAGTATGCGTTAAGATGAAGTCTGTATTAGCTCACAGCAATTAGACGCTTGTATTTCAAGAAATCGCATCAATCTAAGTGAAACAGCATTCTAATCAATTCCGTACAAAGTTCAGAAATTTCAGAACGACTGAGCTGCAATTACGTACTTAAATTTTTTAGGGTCACCAGATCTACTTTCAGTTAAATTTTTAACACCCTAAGTCTAATGACAATTATTAACCAAGCATTAAGCTCCCTTGAAATTAATTGATAGATTTGCCTTATTTCTGATTCATCAATTTAAAAATAGGCTACCTATCTGGGGATAGATTGATATCTGCAGGTTGAAACCTGTATTTCATTTTCAAGAGCGCATTGATGGCATGATTTCCTTTCATCTTGATCTAAAAATAGATTTCCTAGAACATAGATAATAATCTTGATGTATTTTCATTTTTCCGACTCCTTAATCTAAAAATAGATTACCTTGATATATTGCATAATTTCTGCCACATATAACTCTAAAATTGAGCATATAAAATTGCTGAGTGATCTAAAAATTATCTTTTGTGCCTTATGCATTTTCAAATAAATTATCTTTTAATTAATTACAAATTTCACCGCTAGGAGGTGGTTGGGGCCTGAACTTTTGCCCAAGAATCGGCATAGCATATTTGACCTTGGTGAAAAACAAGGAGTAGAGACCTGAAACCGGAAGGAGGTACCTGGATCCAGATTTGAGTTTTGAAAGCTGTGTAACCCCTGGACCGGAAGTGTTTTGAATGCCGCACAGTTTATCTACTTACAAATATTTCCGCTTACCTCGTGCTTCAGTTTTTCAAGCGTGGTCATGTTCCATATCAACAAGAAACTAGAAACGTATAGATGTGTTCCAAGACCAACATATTCAGGTGAGTGTAGCTTAGAGTAGTCATTGACTAAATAGTCAAGCGAAATGTACGTGTTAGTGATCACCATTAAGACATTGATAACTATTTTTAAGAGATATCCAGCGTTGATATACGTACCCCAAATGTTCATAGAGCATTTGACCGAAGAATACATTTTTATAAAACCTAAAATCGTTTTTTCGAAATCGTCAGACGGTTCCACACAATTTTCCGAAGCGTACACATGTGTGTCTACAGTTGCGAAGACTGTAGTTTCTTTTTTACGAGCAATCATAGTAGTTAAGAGTATTTTTTGTCCATTACTTAAAAAGGATTTCATAATATCGCAATTGGCTGTACATGAAATAATAGCAATTGCATCTACATAAAAACATGGAAGCGTTCCAAGTCTTAACAAAATGCTTAATTCAGCGTTGCTCCTTGTCAGCACTAAATAGATAGCGTATATAATTAAGAAAACTACAGTTATAGCATTCAATATGAAACTGCGTAACCTTATTCTTTGTACGTCGCGTAAATCTAAAATGATCATATTCCATTGTAGTCTACAACTATTTACTATATCTTGAAAATCTGAATACAAAGCTTCAAATCTAGATTTTAAGTAATACTGCAGATACGAAAACAACGTCTTCGTGATGTACAAAAGATTTGTAAAGAGAACTGCCATAATTGAAATGCTCTCCTTTTTAATAGCAGTTCTGATTGTAGATAAATAAAACACTGACAATATTATTAGAAAAATGATTATTATCCCTCTTAAATATTTTGATATTCGGTAGTAGAATCTAAAATATCCTTGGCTATTGTTTGAACGCACGCAAGACAGATGTGGTGCAACAAATGCAACACACAATATTAATACAGGAATAAGGGTACAATGTATGCATACATCAACCATTCTGTTCTGCGTTCTTTCGAAAAACAATCTAACACCCAGAACGTATGCAAATAGATTACAACAGTGTAAGCAATCTAATTTATGAAAGAAGTTTGTTTGTATTCAACCAGCAATGTATGAGTTCACCTCATAACTTGTATAAGCAGCAGGCTTTTATATTAATTGCATTACGAACTAATGGAATATGAATTAGAAAGATTGTATTAGAGCAATGATCAAACTAATAGATTCCTAATCGGTTATCTATAATTTGTAGACACTGTTACAACTTGTTTTTCCACATTACAATCACTACAACCCCCAGGATATCTCTTGAAACTTCACCACTCCTTATATTTGATAAATGGGATTGTATAGACAGTTTAATAGAACCCTTCTGCTTGTTTTGATTCGTTTCGTACTCGCCAGTGAACGAATATTTTTTATACAGTGAAACAAATTTTTTATATATATAGCTGGCCTCACGCATGGGCGTCAGTGAAACGAATTTATTGTTCCAAAAATCTTCCGGCACAACTAGGGGTCTATTCCTGGGTAGAGCAACGAGAAGTGGGGGGCGAATTTTGTTTGCAGATCAAACTTAAGCTAAATCAAATAGGCGCCACCAAGTCCTGATGTAATCACGATAATTGCATAGCATAGTTCTAAGGACGGACGTGGAGACCCAAAGAAAAAAAGATCGCCTTCGCTGACAAAAGCCTGTCTTAATAAAATAAGACGCAGCTCCTGTAAGAAATTGTGATAGTTAAATAAATAAAAAAGTGGAACACAATTTGTGTCCTGCAAAAATACATAAAGAAATAATAAAAAAGTATTTTCAATATAACATTAGCATCAATTTATTACTTAGAAGGGTTTTAGCTTTATGTAATAAGATTTGATCACACTTGATCAAAATAAAAAACCTTTAATCTTGAACCAATTGTTTACTAAAAGATCTCTTTTAAAATAATATAACTTGTAACAAAAAATTTAATCTTTAACTGCATCAATCTTAAACTTTTAACTTTCATGTTTGTCTTTATTATTTTCAATCAAACACTTTACTTTAAAACATGAACTTGTTGTACAAATAGGGTTCCGACCTGGGCAGAACTTTTCAGGTGGATAACAAATTAATAGCTCCTAACAATATTAACATTTGAGCTTTCAAAATTATGTATACTAATTTTAATGTAGATAACGCTGATCATAAAATAGACATATTTACATATATTGTACTAAAGCTGTTCAAAGCATTTGCTTTTAAAATAACATCTGTCAGCTATACAAAGTAGAAAAATATGACGTCAGTAACACCTGTAGACATTACTGACGATTCATATGGAACAAAGCATGTTGTTTTTAGAACGTTAAATCAATGAACTTTCGTTTTACTACTGGTAAATCCAGCTCAACAATTAGTTGAAACTTTTTCAGTGTACATGTATTACGCATCAAAGCAAGTTAACGTGTTCCAAATTTTGAAACACATAAAAAGAATTTATAGCCTATCTACGAACCAAAACTGCAATTATCGCGTTGTGACAAAGGAAGACGGGATCACCATTCTTCAAGCAACGATAACAGCGTGTGCAATTTGAAACCAATTCATTCAAAACAACTTCTATAATTCCTGCGTTCCACGTTTCGAATCATATCCTGTCGCCTTACATTCAGCAGCAATCGTACTCTCAAAGCTGAATTACGTCACCTTCTAAAGGTAGCATCTTACATGTGTTTTACTGTGTCCTTGTGTGTCTTTAAAAGTTGCATCCTACTTGTCGCGCTAAATAAATTATCTCAAATTATACAAGTTCGCAGAATATATACATTACCGACCATTATTCGAAGATATCCTAACTATTTGAAATGGATTTGCAGATTGCCGGCCTCCAACCAAGGAAACATGTTGATATCTCTATCACTTGTGGCCGACTATCTTATAACCAGCTCGGGCGGTCGCGCCGTCAGGAGGGGAACAATCAAACAGAGATGTGCTTGTAAATAGCTGTATACGACACAGATATCTGAATATAACTAGATTATTAAAGGACGATGCAGGCTTAGCGTATTACTTTTGAAGTTGAATGCAAATTATTATTGTTATTAATAAAATTGTTACATTATTCTTGACATTATATGCAAAGAATTATTATTATTAATAAAATTATTACACTATTCTTGAAATTATATGCAAAGAATTATTATCGAAAATAAAATTGTTACACTACCCCTTTCCTAAAAGAAAAAAATCTTTTTTAACAAAGAAAAATTTAAGTGAAACAAATACAACAAATTTTTTTTTTATTTATACTAGCCTTTTCTACATTCTTAACTAACATACAAATATCTACAAATTTGAGTGTGTCGGTAACTACGTGTACCAAGCGTCCATAGGGAGACAAAATCGGGGAGTCACAATCGGTATAAGTCAAAATTGAGAGAGGTCAAATTAGAAAGTCAAACACTCCACGGGACAAAAAAATTAATCTAAGTCTAAATTTAAAGTAACCCTTTAACTAGAGCTTTCTTACTCCTACCAAGGCTAGTATCTACTAACTATAACTAAACACAATACAAAATTATCTTAATTTCCAAAAATAACAACTCCACTTCCTGGAGCTTAAGCAACCTTATCAACCAAAAAAAAGGGACGCTATAACATCAAAACAGCATCACATTTCAAAATATTATCATTTCAAGGTGATAATCAAAACTATAGTAACTTAACCAACAGGTCACTTACAAAAATCGAATACAAAATCAAATCAGTTAGGGCTGAAATCTCTTACATCCTACTGATTATCCTATCACTAATTTTCTAATATCACATACTATTAGTGATGGATCATATGGTGAGGTTCACCGTGCAAACCTCTCACCTTATAAAACAAAAATTACTGAAAGATCCGAAATAAGGGAAAGAATAAGCCAATATTCTCTCTACCTAAATATGTAGAAATTAGGACTAGCTACTTAAATAGTCAACTTATTTCTACTTTCTAATAATATCTTCTAATGATATCTTCTAAGAATATCTTCTAATAACGCGCGACGAATTCATCTAGTATGTACATTAATGTACACTACAAAACTACTACACAAAAGTTTGACTACATGTTTCAATCATCAAACAAAATTTTCAAACAAAATAAGTTACAAAAGGACAATCTCCATTTAGTATTAGTTAAAACTATACTAAATCAAAAATCAGAACAAAACGAAACAAACAACGATTGTTTTACTTAAAATCAAAGAAATGACTAGGCTGGAACTAATCGTCAGGATCATCATTCTTATCTGGATCTGATGCTTCAACGGGTTTCAAGTCCTTAACAAGCCATTTTCCGGTTTTTGTTCCATCCTCATTCTCTAATTCATATACTAAATTGGAATGTTTTTTACGAACTTCGCACAAAATGAACTTTGGAGCTAACTTAGCGGAGAATTTATCACTAGCACTTGAAAGTACCTTATTAGTCCTCCAAACGCTTTCTCCGACTTGGAATGAAATGTCTCTTCTTCTAAGATTGTAGCGTTTACTCGAACGTTGATAAGCTACATGTAAATTTTCACGGACATTCCCAAAAATATCGAACAAAGGTTGACGATCCAAAACATAGGAAGGTCTACTACTAGAAACAACATCTACATCTTTACCGGGTTCAAAATTGTTACTATAAACTTTTCCACTTAAGGGTACCTGACGACCAAAGACTAAAAAATTTGGAGAATAGTTGGTGGATTCGTGTTTTGCTGAATTAACTGCGTACTGAATTTTTGATATCTCGTTATCCAAATTAACAGAGAGAGTACTCACATAAGAAATCCGGCGTCCCGCGGAGTTGAGGTAAAGTTGGCTTCTCTAAAGTTCATCAGGCTACGGAGGCCCTGTTGAGGTAGTTAAAGATGGTACGCCCGACGCTGTTCCAAAGCGTTCGGACCAGCACTCAGGGCTCCGCTCCGGGGTGATTAAAGATGGTGCTTGCTCCGGTGCTGTCGGCGGAGCATGGTCTTCCGGCTCGTTCTCGGTTCGTGCAGTACGGTTCGCCCTAGGTGGCTGCAAATTTCATCTACCTATGTAGGGAATGACGGTAACATGATAAAGGGCGACAAACAAAGATAAACAGACAAGGAAATCTACATTGATAAGATAAGGCACGATACGATACCTCAAACGTCCACTCCACTTGAAGGTTCGGGCAAAGAGCCACGTTCAAGCGTCTAACGGAAACCTCTCACCACTTTTTCCCTACTCCACTCGCGTCGCGCGATCTGGCGCAAACGCACTGTGACGTAACGGAAATACGCGCCTAGTCTTTTAAAATTGTGGCGCGAAACTTCCGCACATCAAAATTAACCTAAAACAATGTTTAAGGGCCAATTTGATTGGCACGTAACAATGTTTTTCTACGTAAGAACGGATTGCAGTACCAACTATCTTATTAATTTTTTCCACAAAATTGCATTGAGGAGCATAAACAGCATTGTACCAAATCTTTTGGATTTCGTACCTTGCACACAAAGCTTTAAAAACACGTCCAATCAATTGTGCACCATTATCACAAATAACAAATTGTGGTACGCCGTAGACAAGAATCACTTTTTCTTCTAAAAAATTTTCAATCAAACGTGCATTCGCAGTGCGCAACGGTTGTAAAACCGAATACTTCGAGAACCAGTCACCAACAATTAAAAGCCATTTATGTCCGCGTTTGGAACGAGGGAACGGACCCATCAAATCTAAAGCAATGGTTTGGAATGGAAATTCAACCTCTTTTTCCTTTCCCATTATGCCAAGGGGACTCTTATTTGGTGGTTTTTGAGCACCACAAATCAAACATTTCCGACAAAATTTACGTACATCAAATATCATCTTTGGCCAATAATACAAATCTTGGACACGAGACAAAGTTTTCAAAGAACCAAAATGTCCTGCTGTAGGGGGGTCGTGACATGACTTAATGACATCTTTACGTTGAGATTTCGGTACTAAATGCTTCCATTCTACAATATTCGTCGAATGAGGTAATTTGGAAGGAATAAACTTAAAAATGAACCCATCTTCCACTTTCCATTGTGGGTAGCTTTTGGGTGACGACAAAATTTTCTTTCTTAAAGATTCATACCACAAGCCTACATTGTCAAGTTTGATTTCTACTAAATTAATTTCTGGATTTTCTATAGGAACAGCACGACTAAGACAATCTGGAACTATATTAAATTTTCCTTTCCTATGTACATCAAATGAATGTTGCCTTAATCGAACAGACCATCTGGCAAGTTTTCCAGTAGGATTCTGAAGATTACTCAACCAAAGTAACGAAAAATGATCAGTGACAACTGTAAATCGAACACCTTCCACCCACGGACGAAATTTTTCAATTGCCTAAATGACTGCTAAACACTCTTTTTCTGTAGTGGAATAATTGCGCTCCGTACGGCTTAGGGTTTTACTTGCGTACGAAATTACACGTTCTTCTCCTTTTATATTTTGTATCAGAACAGCACCTAACCCGGTGTTACTGGCGTCACATTCAACAATAAAGGGTGCCGAATAATCTGGCTGTGAAAGCAGAGGTGCTGAAACTAATGCTTGTTTAATTAACACAAACGAATCTTCTGCTTCCGCGCTCCAATTTACAGTTTGACCTCTTTTCTTTTTCTTAACGAGATCATTAATGGGCGAAACTAATGACGAAAAATTCTTTATAAAGCGACGATACCAACTGCACATTCCTATGAACCTCTTAACTTCCGTCGTGGTTTTCGGTCGAGGAAAGTTAATCATAGCTGATACTTTATCGGAGTCTGTACGAAGTGAATTTAAACCTACTATATAACCCAAAAATTTAATTTTTTTTTTGAAAAATTCACATTTTCCTATATTTATAGTAAGGTTAGCCTCTTTTAAACGTTGCTTAACCTCCGACAATAATTTCAGATGTTCTTCAAACGACGAGAAACATAGTATTATGTCGTCCAAATAGCAAAATACATGAGGTTCAAAACGTGGACCAAAAATCGCATCTACTAATCGCTGTTGAGTCTGCGCAGCATTCTTCAACCCAAATGGCATGCATGTAAATCTATATTGTCCTCGCGAAATAATACTAAAAGCAGTCTTATCCTTAGATGACTCACTAAGAGGGACTTGCCAAAACGATTTTCTCAAATCAAGTGACGAAATATAGTTTGCACCTCTTAACATATTGAGAATTCTATCTACATTCGCAAGGGGATACGAATCGTGAACAGTTAGGTCGTTCAAGGCTCTACCATCAAAACAGAAACGATATTCTCCATCTGCTTTTTTAACCAACAAAACTGGAGATGACTACGGACTAGTACACGGTTCTATAACCTTAAGTCTAAGCATGTCGTCCAACTCATCATTCAATATCTTGCTCATATATGGTGACATTACATATGGTTTCTTATGGAAGGGCTTGTCCTTACCTGTATCTATATCCATTTCGATCAGGTTAGTACGTCCCAACCTATCATCACTGCTAATTTCATTGAATGAATCTATAATCTCTTGTGCTTGCACACACTGAGCATCCGAAAGGTCATGGAAATCAAATAAGTAATCATTAGTGTTCAAAGGGATAGAAAATGAACCTAAATACACAATACTGTTCTCAATGTTACTCTAAATAAACCAATTATTGTTCCTAAAATCGGCAACTACACCAAATAATTTTGCAAAGTCACTACCGAATATAAAGGTATGAGGTAAGGACGGGACCACTAATGCATTAAGAATACGACAATCATTACCCACACAAATTGGTAAATCAACAGAACCTAAAACAGACTTTACTGAACCACCAGCTGTAGTAATTCCTGTTTTTGCTGAACTAAAAATTTTAAAATCTAATTTTCCATTTATCGAAAGGGCTAAGGATCCAACCACTGAGGTAGTGCATCCTGAATCTAGAAGACCGGTAATATATCTATCAAGTAACTTCACCATAATGTAAGGTCGATTATCACACTGCTTTTCAATGAACAAGGAATTATTCTTAGGCTTCGTAGAGTTCTGACAAAATTTTTACAACTGTAAGCCATTTCGACCAATCATCTTTACAAAAATATTTTCTTGTTTACATATCATAACTGTAGCCTTATGACGCGGAACCGAATGCCGACCACTATGCACCTGCCGCCTTACTAGTTTTTTGAACTTTGTGGACACGACGTTGCTTTAACACCTTTTCGACCACATCCAAAACAAAAAATCTTTTGGTTGCTCTACAATCTTTAAACCAATGTCCATTACGGGAGCAATTCCAACAAGCAAAATTATTTCTCTTACCAGGACTAAAAGAATTGAAAACTGAAGACTCCGAAGCACTCTTATCCGCTACTGGTGTTTGAGGATTAACTAATTTATTTTGATAAACCCTACTCTTAACTGCATAAATTTTTTCATTCACCACTGGATGTTTTGTCTCGAATGGATGCTTAGAAGGACTACAAGTCTTGTTAGGCTTACTTGAAGATGCAGAAACTGAGTTTAGTTTCATCAAAGAGGCTTCTTCTAACTTTTTGCCCAAACTTACTAAGGTAGATACATCTTGAATGTCCGACAACGCAAGTGCTGAAATGAAATCAGGAATTAAATTTTTTCTTATCTTCTTAATTTTAGTGACTTCTGCTGGCTCGTTAGTAAGTCTACTAAATAAAGTTTGCATATGCGCAACAAATAAAATAATCCTCTCATCTTTACCTTGACGACGATTTTTAATTTTTTCCCAAATCAAAGCATCTCCCACAAAAAGTTCACATGCAGATCCAAATAAATCAGCTTCGGGTACCTTACGAGATTGTGCTAAATCGCTGACTCTATCTAAAAATGAATATAGTTGTTTAGGGTCTCCTGAGAATTTTACGGGCCATGAACCTATAGGTAAAGAAGGTGTTATATACGAAATAGAATGGGTAGGCGGACTAGCAACTGAAGGAGATACTACAACAGACCGATCAAAATTGGTGGACTCTGTACTCTTATTGATTTTATCATATAACTCAGCTTCTAGGGTTAGTATGGTTGCTACGGTCTCATTTCTGAACTTAATTGCTTCCTCGAAATTTATTGAGGGAATTTTCATACGCTTAACTCGACCAGAAAGGTGGATCAACCTTGAACAAGCTCTCCTAAAATTTGAATCTGACGAATCACCTTCAAATTCGGACAAAACATTTCGAACTGACTCAACTGAAACAGAAATCTCTTTACTTTCCGTTGCAAAATCTACTTCATAACACGAAAGGTCAATCAGACAACCAGGCTTATCGATTTCTTTAGCTGACAGTCTTCCTAAAATTTTCTTTTGTCCAAAACTGGTCTCTCACTCACTACTCCTCTAATTTTCAGTTCAAACTCTAGCTCCTCTTTAAGTAGACAAACGATTTGGATTTTTCCGACATGATTGCAATAGCCTAATATTTTAATGAAATCAAACGATAAATCTAAATGATTTGAGCCTTACGAAAATTGTCAAACAAATTCGGGCAACTAAAGGTAAAATCAAAAGTGTATTTGGTAAAATAAATTTTGCCAAAACAATATCAAAAAAACTTTATTGGGCCAAAACAGAATGAAGGTTAAAATGAATTTGACTAAGTTAATTAATTGACTGAAGGGTTAACGTCTCAACCAAACTTATGTCAAAATAAATTTCAAGAGCAAAAGCAAATTTAAACAAACAAATTTTGAAACTAATAGCAAATTTGAACAGACAGCTCTTGATGCAAAATAAATTTTGAGCAAACAAATTTCGAGGCAAAATAAATTTTGAGCAAACAAATTTCGAGGCCCTACACGTTGCCGGCGCCAGTGTAACGAAAATTTTTATACAGTGAAACAAATTTTATATATATATATATATATATATATATATATATATATATATATATATAGCTGGCCTCACGCATGGGCGTCAGTGAAACGAATTTATCGTTCCAAAAATCTTCCGACACAACTAGGGGTCTATTCCTGGGTAGAGCAACGAGAAGTGGGGGGGTAAGTCAAATTTTGTTTGCAGATCAAACTTAAGCTAAATCAAATAGGCGCCACCAAGTCCTGATGTAATCACGATAATTGCATAGCATAGTTCTAAGGGCGGACGTGGAGACCCAAAGAAAAAAAGATCGCCTTCGCTGACAAAAGTCTGTCTTAATAAAATAAAACGCAGTTCCTGTAAGAAATTGTGATAGTTAAATAAATAAAAAAGTGGAACACCATTTGTGTCCTGCAAAAATACATAAAGAAATAATAAAAAGGTATTTTCAATATAACATTGGCATCAATTTATTACTTAGAAGGGTTTTAGCTTTATGTAATAAGATTTGATCACATTTGATCAAAATAAAAAACCTTTAATCTTGAACCAATTGTTTACTAAAAGATCTCTTTTAAAATAATATAACTTGTAACAAAAAATTTAATCTTTAACTGCATCAATCTTAAACTTTTAACTTTCATGTTTGTCTTTATTATTTTCAATCAAACACTTTACTTTAAAACATGAACTTGTTGTACAAATAGGGTTCTGACCTGGGCAGAACTTTTCAGGTGGATAACAAATTAATAGCTCCTAACAATATTAACATTTGAGCTTTCAAAATTATGTATACTAATTTTAATGTAGATAACGCTGATCATAAAAATAGACATATTTACATATATTGTACTAAAGCTGTTCAAAGCATTTGCTTTTAAAATAACATCTGTCAGCTATACAAAGTAGAAAAATATGACGTCAGTAACACCTGTAGACATTACTGACGATTCATATGGAACAAAGCATGTTGTTTTTAGAACGTTAAATCAATGAACTTTCGTTTTACTACTGGTAAATCCAGCTCAACAATTAGTTGAAACTTTTTCAGTGTACATGTATTACGCATCAAAGCAAGTTAACGTGTTCCAAATTTTGAAACACATAAAAAGAATTTATAGCCTATCTACGAACCAAAACTGCAATTATCGCGTTGTGACAAAGGAAGACGGGATCACCATTCTTCAAGCAACGATAACAGCGTGTGCAATTTGAAACCAATTCATTCAAAACAACTTCTATAATTCCTGCGTTCCACGTTTCGAATCATATCCTGTCGCCTTACATTCAGCAGCAATCGTACTCTCAAAGCTGAATTACGTCACCTTCTAAAGGTAGCATCTTACATGTGTTTTACTGTGTCCTTGTGTGTCTTTAAAAGTTGCATCCTACTTGTCGCGCTAAATAAATTATCTCAAATTATACAAGTTCGCAGAATATATACATTACCGACCATTATTCGAAGATATCCTAACTATTTGAAATGGATTTGCAGATTGCCGGCCTCCAACCAAGGAAACATGTTGATATCTCTATCACTTGTGGCCGACTATCTTATAACCAGCTCGGGCGGTCGCGCCGTCAGGAGGAACAATCAAACAGAGATGTGCTTGTAAATAGCTGTATACGACACAGATATCTGAATATAACTAGATTATTAAAGGACGATGCAGGCTTAGCGTATTACTTTTGAAGTTGAATGCAAATTATTATTGTTATTAATAAAATTGTTACATTATTCTTGACATTATATGCAAAGAATTATTATTATTAATAAAATTATTACACTATTCTTGAAATTATATGCAAAGAATTATTATCGAAAATAAAATTGTTACACTACCCTTTCCTAAAAGAAAAAATCTTTTTAACAAAGAAAATTTAAGTGAAACAAATACAACAAATTTTTTTTTTATTTATACTAGCCTTTTCTACATTCTTAACTAACATACAAATATCTACAAATTTGAGTGTGTCGGTAACTACGTGTACCAAGCGTCCATAGGGAGACAAAATCGGAGAGTCACAATCGGTATAAGTCAAAATTGAGAGAGGTCAAATTAGAAAGTCAAACACTCCACGGGACAAAAAAATTAATCTAAGTCTAAATTTAAAGTAACCCTTTAACTAGAGCTTTCTTACTCCTACCAAGGCTAGTATCTACTAACTATAACTAAACACAATACAAAATTATCTTAATTTCCAAAAATAACAACTCCACTTCCTGGAGCTTAAGCAACCTTATCAACCAAAAAAAAGGGACGCTATAACATCAAAACAGCATCACATTTCAAAATATTATCATTTCAAGGTGATAATCAAAACTATAGTAACTTAACCAACAGGTCACTTACAAAAATCGAATACAAAATCAAATCAGTTAGGGCTGAAATCTCTTACATCCTACTGATTATCCTATCACTAATTTTCTAATATCACATACTATTAGTGATGGATCAAATGGTGAGGTTCACCGTGCAAACCTCTCACCTTATAAAACAAAAATTACTGAAAGATCCGAAATAAGGGAAAGAATAAGCCAATATTCTCTCTACCTAAATATGTAGAAATTAGGACTAGCTACTTAAATAGTCAACTTATTTCTACTTTCTAATAATATCTTCTAATGATATCTTCTAAGAATATCTTCTAATAACGCGCGACGAATTCATCTAGTATGTACATTAATGTACACTACAAAACTACTACACAAAAGTTTGACTACATGTTTCAATCATCAAACAAAATTTTCAAACAAAATAAGTTACAAAGGACAATCTCCATTTAGTATTAGTTAAAACTATACTAAATCAAAATCAGAACAAAACGAAACAAACAACGATTGTTTTACTTAAAATCAAAGAAATGACTAGGCTGGAACTAATCGTCAGGATCATCATTCTTATCTGGATCTGATGCTTCAACGGGTTTCAAGTCCTTAACAAGCCATTTTCCGGTTTTGTTCCATCCTCATTCTCTAATTCATATACTAAATTGGAATGTTTTTACGAACTTCGCACAAAATGAACTTTGGAGCTAACTTAGCGGAGAATTTATCACTAGCACTTGAAAGTACCTTATTAGTCCTCCAAACGCTTTCTCCGACTTGGAATGAAATGTCTCTTCTTCTAAGATTGTAGCGTTTACTCGAACGTTGATAAGCTACATGTAAATTTTCACGGACATTCCCAAAAATATCGAACAAAGGTTGACGATCCAAAACATAGGAAGGTCTACTACTAGAAACAACATCTACATCTTTACCGGGTTCAAAATTGTTACTATAAACTTTTCCACTTAAGGGTACCTGACGACCAAAGACTAAAAAATTTGGAGAATAGTTGGTGGATTCGTGTTTTGCTGAATTAACTGCGTACTGAATTTTTGATATCTCGTTATCCAAATTAACAGAGAGAGTACTCACATAAGAAATCCGGCGTCCCGCGGAGTTGAGGTAAAGTTGGTTTCTCTAAAGTTCATCAGGCTACGGAGGCCCTGTTGAGGTAGTTAAAGATGGTACGGCCGACGCTGTTCCAAAGCGTACGGACCAGCACTCAGGGCTCCGCTCCGGGGTGATTAAAGATGGTGCTTGCTCCGGTGCTGTCGGCGGAGCATGGTCTTCCGGCTCGTTCTCGGTTCGTGCAGTACGGTTCGCCCTAGGTGGCTGCAAATTTCATCTACCTATGTAGGGAATGACGGTAACATGATAAAGGGCGACAAACAAAGATAAACAGACAAGGAAATCTACATAGATAAGATAAGGCACGATACGATACCTCAAACGTCCACTCCACTTGAAGGTTCGGGCAAAGAGCCACGTTCAAGCGTCTAACGGAAACCTCTCACCACTTTTTCCCTACTCCACTCGCGTCGCGCGATCTGGCGCAAACGCACTGTGACGTAACGGAAATACGCGCCTAGTCTTTTAAAATTGTGGCGCGAAACTTCCGCACATCAAAATTAACCTAAAACAATGTTTAAGGGCCAATTTGATTGGCACGTAACAATGTTTTTCTACGTAAGAACGGATTGCAGTACCAACTATCTTATTAATTTTTTCCACAAAATTGCATTGAGGAGCATAAACAGCATTGTACCAAATCTTTTGGATTTCGTACCTTGCACACAAAGCTTTAAAAACACGTCCAATCAATTGTGCACCATTATCACAAATAACAAATTGTGGTACGCCGTAGACAAGAATCACTTTTTCTTCTAAAAAATTTTCAATCAAACGTGCATTCGCAGTGCGCAACGGTTGTAAAATCGAATACTTCGAGCACCAGTCACCAACAATTAAAAGCCATTTATGTCCGCGTTTGGAACGAGGGAACGGACCCATCAAATCTAAAGCAATGGTTTGGAATGGAAATTCAACCTCTTTTTCCTTTCCCATTATGCCAAGGGGACTCTTATTTGGTGGTTTTTGAGCACCACAAATCAAACATTTCCGACAAAATTTACGTACATCAAATATCATCTTTGGCCAATAATACAAATCTTGGACACGAGACAAAGTTTTCAAAGAACCAAAATGTCCTGCTGTAGGGGGGTCGTGACATGACTTAATGACATCTTTACGCTGAGATTTCGGTACTAAATGCTTCCATTCTACAATATTCGTCGAATGAGGTAATTTGGAAGGAATAAACTTAAAAATGAACCCATCTTCCACTTTCCATTGTGGGTAGCTTTTGGGTGACGACAAAATTTTCTTTCTTAAAGATTCATACCACAAGCCTACATTGTCAAGTTTGATTTCTACTAAATTAATTTCTGGATTTTCTATAGGAACAGCACGACTAAGACAATCTGGAACTATATTAAATTTTCCTTTCCTATGTACATCAAATGTATGTTGCCTTAATCGAACAGACCATCTGGCAAGTTTTCCAGTAGGATTCTGAAGATTACTCAACCAAAGTAACGAAAAATGATCAGTGACAACTGTAAATCGAACACCTTCCACCCACGGACGAAATTTTTCAATTGCCTAAATGACTGCTAAACACTGTTTTTCTGTAGTGGAATAATTGCGCTCCGTACGGCTTAGGGTTTTACTTGCGTCCGAAATTACACGTTCTTCTCCTTTTATATTTTGTATCAGAACAGCACCTGGCGTCATATTCAACAATAAAGGGTGCCGAATAATCTGGCTGTGAAAGAAGAGGTGCTGAAACTAATGCTTGTTTAATTAACACAAACGAATCTTCTGCTTCCGCGCTCCAATTTACAGTTTGACCTCTTTTCTTTTTCTTAACGAGATCATTAATGGGCGAAACTAATGACGAAAAATTCTTTATAAAGCGACGATACCAACTGCACATTCCTATGAACCTCTTAACTTCCGTCGTGGTTTTCGGTCGAGGAAAGTTAATCATAGCTGATACTTTATCGGAATCTGTACGAAGTGAATTTAAACCTACTATATAACCCAAAAATTTAAGTGTTTTTTTGAAAAATTCACATTTTCCTATATTTATAGTAAGGTTAGCCTCTTTTAAACGTTGCTTAACCTCCGACAATAATTTCAGATGTTCTTCAAACGACGAGAAACATAGTATTATGTCGTCCAAATAGCAAAATACATGAGGTTCAAAACGTGGACCAAAAATCGCATCTACTAATCGCTGTTGAGTCTGCGCAGCATTCTTCAACCCAAATGGCATGCATGTAAATCTATATTGTCCTCGCGAAATAATACTAAAAGCAGTCTTATCCTTAGATGACTCACTAAGAGGACTTGCCAAAACGATTTTCTCAAATCAAGTGACGAAATATAGTTTGCACCTCTTAACATATTGAGAATTCTATCTACATTCGCAAGGGGATACGAATCGTGAACAGTTAGGTCGTTCAAGGCTCTACCATCAAAACAGAAACGATATTCTCCATCTGCTTTTTTAACCAACAAAACTGGAGATGACTACGGACTAGTACACGGTTCTATAACCTTAAGTCTAAGCATGTCGTCCAACTCATCATTCAATATCTTGCTCATATATGGTGACATTACATATGGTTTCTTATGGAAGGGCTTGTCCTTACCTGTATCTATATCCATTTCGATCAGGTTAGTACGTCCCAACCTATCATCACTGCTAATTTCATTGAATGAATCTATAATCTCTTGTGCTTGCACACTGAGCATCCGAAAGGTCATGGAAATCAAATAAGTAATCATTAGTATTCAAAGGGATAGAAAATGAACCTAAATACACAATACTGTTCTCAATGTTACTCTAAATAAACCAATTATTGTTCCTAAAATCGGCAACTACACCAAATAATTTTGCAAAGTCACTACCGAATATAAAGGTATGAGGTAAGGACGGGACCACTAATGCATTAAGAATACGACAATCATTACCCACACAAATTGGTAAATCAACAGAACCTAAAACAGACTTTACTGAACCACCAGCTGTAGTAATTCCTGTTTTTGCTGAACTAAAAATTTTTAAATCTAATTTTCCATTTATCGAAAGGGCTAAGGATCCAACCACTGAGGTAGTGCATCCTGAATCTAGAAGACCGGTAATATATCTATCAAGTAACTTCACCATAATGTAAGGTCGATTATCACACTGCTTTTCAATGAACAAGGAATTATTCTTAGGCTTCGTAGAGTTCTGACAAAAATTTTTTACAACTGTAAGCCATTTCGACCAATCACCTTTACAAAAATATTTTTCTTGTTTACATATCATAACTGTAGCCTTATGACGCGGAACAGAATGCCGACCACTATGCACCTGCCGCCTTACTAGTTTTTTGAACTTTGTGGACACGACGTTGCTTTAACACCTTTTCGACCACATCCAAAACAAAAAATCTTTTTGGTTGCTCTACAATCTTTAAACCAATGTCCATTACGGGAGCAATTCCAACAAGCAAAATTATTTCTCTTACCAGGACTAAAAGAATTGAAAACTGAAGACTCCGAAGCACTCTTATCCGCTACTGGTGTTTGAGGATTAACTAATTTATTTTGATAAACCCTACTCTTAACTGCATAAATTTTTTCATTCACCACTGGATGTTTTGTCTCGAATGGATGCTTAGAAGGACTACAAGTCTTGTTAGGCTTACTTGAAGATGCAGAAACTGAGTTTAGTTTCATCAAAGAGGCTTCTTCTAACTTTTTGCCCAAACTTACTAAGGTAGATACATCTTGAATGTCCGACAACGCAAGTGCTGAAATGAAATCAGGAATTAAATTTTTTCTTATCTTCTTAATTTTAGTGACTTCTGCTGGCTCGTTAGTAAGTCTACTAAATAAAGTTTGCATATGCGCAACAAATAAAATAATCCTCTCATCTTTACCTTGACGACGATTTTTAATTTTTTCCCAAATCAAAGCATCTCCCACAAAAAGTTCACATGCAGATCCAAATAAATCAGCTTCGGGTACCTTACGAGATTGTGCTAAATCACTGACTCTATCTAAAAATGAATATAGTTGTTTAGGGTCTCCTGAGAATTTTACGGGCCATGAACCTATAGGTAAAGAAGGTGTTATATACGAAATAGAATGGGTAGGCGGACTAGCAACTGAAGGAGATACTACAACAGACCGATCAAAATTGGTGGACTCTGTACTCTTATTAATTTTATCATATAACTCAGCTTCTAGGGTTAGTATGGTTGCTACGGTCTCATTTCTGAACTTAATTGCTTCCTCGAAATTTATTGAGGGAATTTTCATACGCTTAACTCGACCAGAAAGGTGGATCAACCTTGAACAAGCTCTCCTAAAATTTGAATCTGACGAATCACCTTCAAATTCGGACAAAACATTTCGAACTGACTCAACTGAAACAGAAATCTCTTTACTTTCCGTTGCAAAATCTACTTCATAACACGAAAGGTCAATCAGACAACCAGGCTTATCGATTTCTTTAGCTGACAGTCTTCCTAAAATTTTTCTTTTGTCCAAAACTGGTCTCTCACTCACTACTCCTCTAATTTTCAGTTCAAACTCTAGCTCCTCTTTAAGTAGACAAACGATTTGGATTTTTTCCGACATGATTGCAATAGCCTAATATTTTAATGAAATCAAACGGATAAATCTAAATGATTTGAGCCTTACGAAAATTGTCGAAACAAATTCGGGCAACTAAAGGTAAAAATCAAAAAGTGTATTTGGTAAAAATAAATTTTGCCAAAACAATATCAAAAAAAACTTTATTGGGCCAAAACAGAATGAAGGTTAAAAATGAATTTGACTAAGTTAATTAATTGACTGAAGGGGGGGTTAACGTCTCAACCAAACTTATGTCAAAATAAATTTCAAGAGCAAAAGCAAATTTAAACAAACAAATTTTGAAACTAATAGCAAATTTGAACAGACAGCTCTTGATGCAAAATAAATTTTGAGCAAACAAATTTCGAGGCAAAATAAATTTTGAGCAAACAAATTTCGAGGCCCTACACGTTGCCGGCGCCAGTGTAACGAAAATTTTTATACAGTGAAACAAATTTAATAATATATATATAATATATATATATATATATATATATAGCTGGCCTCACGCATGGGCGTCAGTGAAACGAATTTATCGTTCCAAAATCTTCCGACACAACTAGGGTCTATTCCTGGGTAGAGCAACGAGAAGTGGGGGTAAGTCAAATTTTGTTTGCAGATCAAACTTAAGCTAAATCAAATAGGCGCCACCAAGTCCTGATGTAATCACGATAATTGCATAGCATAGTTCTAAGGGCGGACGTGGAGACCCAAAGAAAAAAAGATCGCCTTCGCTGACAAAAGTCTGTCTTAATAAAATAAAACGCAGTTCCTGTAAGAAATTGTGATAGTTAAATAAATAAAAAAGTGGAACACCATTTGTGTCCTGCAAAAATACATAAAGAAATAATAAAAAGGTATTTTCAATATAACATTGGCATCAATTTATTACTTAGAAGGGTTTTAGCTTTATGTAATAAGATTTGATCACATTTGATCAAAATAAAAAACCTTTAATCTTGAACCAATTGTTTACTAAAAGATCTCTTTTAAAATAATATAACTTGTAACAAAAAATTTAATCTTTAACTGCATCAATCTTAAACTTTTAACTTTCATGTTTGTCTTTATTATTTTCAATCAAACACTTTACTTTAAAACATGAACTTGTTGTACAAATAGGGTTCTGACCTGGGCAGAACTTTTCAGGTAGATAACAAATTAATAGCTCCTAACAATATTAGCATTTGAGCTTTCAAAATTATGTATACTAATTTTAATGTAGATAAAGCTGATCATAAAAATAGACATGTTTACATATATTGCACTAAAGCTGTTCAAAGCATTTGCTTTTAAAATAACATCTGTCAGCTATACAAAGTAGAAAAATATGACGTCAGTAACACCTGTTGACATTACTGACGATTCATATGGAACAAAGCATTTTGTTTTTAGAACGTTAAATCAATGAACTTTCGTTTTACTACTGGTAAATCCAGCTCAACAATTAGTTGAAACTTTTTCAGTGTACATGTATTACGCATCAAAGCAAGTTAACGTGTTCCAAATTTTGAAACACATAAAAAGAACTTATAGCTATCTACGAACCAAAACTGCAATTGTAGCGTTGTGACAAAGGAAGACGGGATCACCATTCTTCAAGCAACGATAACAGCGTGTGCAATTTGAAACCAATTCATTCAAAACAACTTCTATAATTCCTGCGTTCCACGTGTCGAATCATATCCTGTCGCCTTACATTCAGCAGCAATCGTACTCTCAAAGTTGAATTACGTCACCTTCTAAAGGTAGCATCTTACATGTGTTTTACTGTGTCCTTGTGTGTCTTTAAAAGTTGCATCCTACTTGTTGCGCTAAATAAATTATCTCAAATTATACAAGTTCGCAAAATATATACATTACCGACCGTTATTCGAAGATATCCTAACTATTTGAAATGGATTCGCAGATTTCCGGCAAGGGAACATGTTGATATCTCTATCACTTGTGGCCGACTATCTTATAACCAGCTCGGGCGGTCGCGCCATCAGGAGGGGAACAATCAAACAGAGATGTGCTTGTAAACAGCTGTATACGACCCAGATATCTGAATATAACTAGATTATTAAAAGACGATGCAGGCTTAGCGTATTACTTTTGAAGTTGAATGCAAATTATTATTGTTATTAATAAAATTGTTACAGTATTCTCGACATTATATGCAAAGAATTATTATTATTAATAAAATTATTACACTATTCTTGAAATTATATGCAAAGAATTATTATCGAAAATAAAATTGTTACATACCTACGCTATCATCCCCATCTATCATTTTTACTGTTATCAGTAATAGCAGCCTTAGTCTATCCCGCTACCTTTTCATATTTCATAGATCGGTTTTAAGTTTGAGTGCCTCCTCATATGTTATTCCGTCTGCTCAACTAATTTTTATATATTTTCTTATGACAACATCTATTAAAGGTTTTATTCTTCTCCTTTATTTCATAATGCAACCACACTTCGCTCATTATCATTACCTCAAAATTCTTTTCCTAGATTAAAAGCTATCATAAAATGCAGCAAATTAGATTTTTTTGTAAATCGGCTCATTTCGTTCTTTCTTTCACCATGGTTTCATTGCTGATTGTCACTGATTGTTATTCAGGTGGATGGGTATTAACATACTTATTAAAGTTTGTAGTTGCCGTACCGAAGTCATCTAATTAGTTAAAAGAAGGATGTTCCGTCCAACCCTGTATATATTCATTTAGTTTCTTTATAGTATTACTAAAAAGTTTAAGTTTAATTGTTAATGGTTATATCTGCTCTTTTATTTTAATGTAATAAAACCGGTCACGTTATCACGTTCAATGTTCTATCTTGTTTGCCATATGTTTGGTGATTGCGCGGCCTGTCACAGTCTATTGTTACCGCTTGGATAATAAATTTTGGTTTCAGAGGTCAATCCCCGCATACCTCACTGCTTTATATTATTTTTCGAGTGTAGTAATAAGTGTTCTGGATCCAAGAACCTTCACCGCTCTAACTGGACATCAGGTAAGAATATTAAGGCCGCATTTGTTTAATATCTGTTTGATTATACACCCGCTTTTCTCTCCTGAGTATTCTTTTATGTACTCTGCATTCAAATTTTGATCCTTGTGGAGTCGGATATTACCAGTAGCAGATATTAGTACTATAATTTAAAACATAATTATTAATCATTTACCTGAGGTCAAACATATTGTCTTGATGATACAAATGTTATATTACTTGAATTGCATTCATTCCCATTATTTATCGTGCTTTTGGTACAAAGTTTATTACTTTGCTGGAATTTCATCTATTTACATTTACCTACAATTATTTAATTTGTGCCTAAATTGATAAAGCTTAAAAGCATTTTGCAGTACTAATTTTCTATAAAGTTTTTAATAAAATTTCTGCTTTAGTTATTATTTGACATGGCAGAGAAACTTAAAAGTTGAAATTTTTACGATACACACAGATTCAAAGTTTACAATAAATACAAGAAATCGCGCAATCGGCCGCTTCTAATGCAGAATATCATAATTTTTTTAAATCACTCCTTGAGCATATGGTTAAATTAGAGGAAGCCTTCTATCAAATTCACAATAACATTCTCTTTTTGACCTCCACTAATGAAAACGCGGAAGATTTGTTTGAAGTGGAAGATAAAGTCAGAAAAGCGTTTGATAGGTTCCTTTTATTTAATTAAGTCAATCCAAATGAAACTTTTTAAATCTAATAAACCGACAGAACCTAGCGCTGTTGTTTCTGACGCTCCCCCAAAATCAAAAATAAATTTCCCTTCGTTGCAGGTCCCTCATACATACTAACCCGAAATTGTCGCCAACAGATAAATGTACGTATTTAAAATCACTTTTTCAAGGTCCGGCGTTACTCGCCATTAAAAAATTTAATTTAACTGAAAGTCATTATACGCCGAACAAGATATTTGCAAGCCATATGTTCCCTCTGCTTTGAGTACCTGCGATTTTCCACAAATAAATCTTTTCTCCTCTGCTTCAAATAATTCCAATGCTGTATTATTTAACACGAATCCCCAAAAAATGGTGGATTTATTGTCTACTGCACAAATTGACGTTCATGATCGTCTCGGTAGTTTTCAAAAGTTTCGCTGCTTGTTGGATACCGGTAGTATAACTTCACGTGTCACTCAACAATGTGTTAAGCGCTTAGGTTTAAAACCTACCCCGTTACCTCTTACCCTTAACGGGCTTGGCTGTATGCAGATCGTGGCTACTCACGGCGCTGTTTCTGTCTTTATTAAAACAGTGAACAAAATGAATCCTTTTTTAACGTTGACGCAAAAGTCCTACCTCAGATTTGTAAAAACCTGCCTATTACTTGCATCAACTTCAACCAGTTACCGTCATTACATAACATACAGTTAGTCAACCAACAGTTTTCAAAACCCAATCCTATAGATTTATTACTAGGGACCGATGTATTTCCACAAATTGTAATAAATTATTGTGTTCCTGTTGAACACCATCACCCATAGGCATGAATACTGTTTCCGGATATATTTTAATGGGATTGATTCCCGCGTCAAGCAACTCACAGGTTACCGTTTTACTTTGCTTTGCTTTACGGAACAAGCACTCTCCCTGGAAAAAATTGTTTCCAAATTTTGGGAGGTCGAATCTCTTCCCGGCGCCAAAATCTTTAAAGTTGCGGAAAAGCAAGCTGAAATTATTTTCAAAGAAACTCATACGCGGACAGATCAAGGCCGTTATGTAGTTTCTTTGCTCTATAAAGGTGCTGTTCCCACGTTTACCGGAAGACGCGATTTAGCGACACAAAGATTTCTTTCCTTAAAACGATGCCTTCTCAAACAGCACCTTGTTTATCAACAATATAAGGATTTTATTCAAGAATACATCGATCTTCAACACATTCAGCCTATTCCTAATAAGGGTCGCTTTAATCATTCCTATTATACACCTCATCACTGTGTTGTAAAACCTAACAGTGTTAGCACTAAGCTTCGCGTAGTTTTCAATGCTTCCATTCAATGTACTTCCGGAGGTTCACTAAATGATCATTTCTTAGTTGTTGCCAAATTGCAGAGATACCCCACACACTGTTATTACAATTTCGCCAGATATTTGTCAAATGTATCGGCAAATTCTTATCGCACTTGATCAGCGTGATTATCAACGTATTGTGTGGCGTTTCTCTCCTAATGATCCTATCCAGGATTTCCGTCTTAATACCGTTACTTATTGGGTCAACTGCGCTCCATTTCTAGCCATACGTACTTTTTTGAAACTTGCCGATGATGAAGGTGGACCCTTTCCTCTAGCCGCTTTCGCTCTTCATCATCATACTATACTGATGGCATAGTGACAGCTCGAGACACTTTTCAGTCCACCTTGGATTTAACAGAGCAGTTTGTAGCCGTTTTAAAACGAGGTGGTTTCGTCCTGCACAAGTGGTCTAGTAATGATTGCAATTTGCTTAACGGCATTCTCGCCCCTCATCGGTGTTTGCAACCGGATTGCTTTGAGGATCGTTCATACTACAATTATGTATGGGTCCTTCAACCACCAGAAACGGTGTCTTTGTTTTGCTAACACAGTAATTAAATACGCATATGTTTAATTCTGAATCAGACAGTGCCCTATATGGACTTCAAAATGTGTATCACTTTAACTTCCAGCCGTGTCTAATTTTATTCGTATTTTTAAATGTCAGATTAACCTATAAGTGTTAAATCTACCTCGTATTATCCCTTATATAAAATTTTTCATTGCATAATTCACCATTATATACTATATATATATATATATATATATATATAAATATATATATATATATATGTATATATATAAATATACATATATATATATATATATATATTGCTGTGAAACCTACAAAAAGCTATTAACTTAACTGGTCCGTTGACTTTCTTCTGTTAATCGCCTCTTTACTCTTTTCCGCCTCGGCTGCTCACCTAGTTAAACCTTCATCCTCATTCATAAAAAAACAAACACATTCCTATCACAAACACCAACGTTAACTCTATTTACATCAATATTCACAATACATTAAAATTTCAAAATTAAAATTCAGCATAAATTTCAGTATCAGAAAACTTCAAGATTAAATTTGTTATCATTTTAATGTGCATCCAGAATTAAAGTCCTTGTAGGATGCCTACTAATTAATATAACAATATATGCAGACCTGAGTCTGAGTACAAAGAGAGCATCTACCACCCCTTTACGTTAATTAACCAGGTTCGTCTAATTGAGCTCAAAGACATACCCAAATTTTCATCATAATCCAGAACATAAATACTAAATACCCCTTTCTACTTAAACAAGAAAATCTCACCTTAAAATTAAAAATTTGCTGTTAGTACAATTTCACTACTGTCCATTTTAAGTAAATCAATTATAAAGTTATTCAACACACACCAACACATCAAAAAAATCGAACAACAAAGCATAAGTTACCTGAAGGTTACTGCACTAGTGGCTTCAATGTACATCGTCCTTGCTAATTTCACTATTCCAACTGGGTTATGTTTACGTCCTCGGATTACTGGTCGCTTTTAAACATTTTCTCTACACCACCATTCATCTAAAGTTGTTTCAGTGCTTTTCCGGAACTCATTTGTGTATATCTGAAGCTTGTTTTGTGGATCCAGACACGTTTACGAATCATTTACTTATTACCACCCCCGAAAAATAGCAAAGAAATTCATACTTCTTTCACAAATATACGCCAAAACTGCCTACTTTTGTGTATTCATTTGTCGTTGCAAATTTGACTAATTGGTACAGTGATACTAAACTTTATTACCTTGTATCTTCTTTTCTAAGTGCACTAAATTACATTCATTGTAGCACGTAAAGAACAAACTGTTTTAAATCACCAAAATATACGAGCAAACTGTTTAAATTATTCTATCAAGCTCGGAAAACTAAAAAGCACTGTTTAACGCATTGAATCAATTCGAAAATCTAAGAGAGAGAAACTCATATCAACCTGGGTATATATAGTGGTTAGCCCGTCTGTCGGTTTTGTCCTCAAAACGGCCAGTTTCTAGAATTTCGTATACTATGTTCCCATCTCGCCCGCCTGTGCGTCGGTTCTTATTAAATTTGCACTCGCACCAGTTAAATCTCAGAAATTTCGACACGGCTCGCAACGTCTGGAAATAACTAATTAATTTTTATACAGAAATGTTATTTTTACCTCTCAAGTTTGCCTTTTATTTTCAACCAATCGCCACCCAGTGACGTTGCTCAACTCACGCCTTTTACTATATGTGTCTCGGTCTTGCGCATATTATCTGTCTCTATCTACCCTGTTCTTATTGGTGCAAATTGATATTCTTTATTATCGATTATTTCAGTCCATGTGGACTGTGAAATAACCCACCTTATTAGCATTTTCCGTAACTATTAAGCTACGGTTTCTCCAGCATTCTCTGTAACCATTTGTTATCTGCCAAATTTACGCAGAACGAGCCTTTTAAAAATACGCAGGTGTTCAAACATAATACTTCTAAATAACACTTCTACGATTTGGATATTATTGGGTTTTACAAGCTTTTATAGATATTATATGTTACTAATGGTTCAATTAACTCCAATTAAAATAATACCCTTTAATTTTTAGTGATTCCTAATCAAATATTAATTATTATCTGTACATTTTGTTTAATACCAGTTACTTAAAATTGAGTTAATTAATATAAATTTTGCACGTAATTTCCATTTGTTTCTTTACTCGGAATAATTAAATTACACGTAGAGCATTTTAATACTGCTTCCTTTTTTTATAGCAAGCGTCTTGTAAATGATTTAAATCTCTTATTTTTAATGAAACGAATGAATTTTTATTCTCCACGGTTTTTTAATAACGCGTACCTTTTCCCAAAGCTTCTACACGGTGATTAAAATTATTTGATGTGATTATTTAATTTTCTACCCTGGTCTAAATATGAGTAATATATATATATATATATATATATATATATATTGCTATGATAATAGGGTTATTTAGGGGTATATAGGATCATAAGTCAAAAGTACATAATTTGCAAATTATGCAAAAAGCAAACATTTAACACACCGTGTAAGGATCACACTAAGATAAATAACTCTGTACGCAAACAAACTCATTCTATACTAGAAAAGCATTCATAAATTCTAAATAAATACGCGTTAAAAACATCGAAAGCCCACCATTCAAAACAAAACGTTTTGGAAATGCAGGATGTAAATAAATGCATTTCAATTTACGTCACTATATAAAATTCGCCATTGTGATTTTTAACATGAAGTTAATTCAAAACCCAAACCATTATCTTGACAAAAATAAAGCCATAGGTTTGTCTACTTGAGAAGTCGAGTTAAAATTTTCTACAACAACACAAAACAGACGAGTGAAAGTACATAGAACTTGAATACTACGTGACCAACATTATAATTTGAATTAGGGCCGCTATACTTGCGGCCACGTCCCCAATGCTCCACCCGGAGGTACTACATTGACTACGTGACCGACAGCATTGTTTCGGCGGGCTATTATCAAATTTTTACCTGAGAAAGCCCAGAGTATTGACAATATCCTATAGCATGCCTTAAACTTTGACCGAAGGAAATCGATGACCAATAGTGTCAGATAGAAGCGTTGCTTTATATATCACTCAAATTCGATAAACAAGCAGTCTTCCTTTAACCTGATCACGCTTAAAATCAGTTCAAATTAAAAATTTACGTGAAAGTGAACATAGAAAAATTAAATAATTATATTTCGTGGAAGTCGTGATAGAAAAATTTTGAAATTAAAATAAGAGTGAAAAATATACGAGAGAAGTTTTGCCGTTAACTGGATAACGGCTATGGGAAAATCTGGGAAAACTCTAAATTGGTATATAAATCTAAATTTGCAAATAAATCCGAATTTAAATCAATCTAAAATTGCATAAAATATTGGTTTGCATCTACGCATCGAAGCACAAAACGGAGGATTGTTCTAAGCATTGAATGGAGTTTGGCCAAGAGGTACTATAAAATCAACAAGTGAACTCAACTGAAAGCAATCCAGGGTACTGGTCAACAGCACGCAGTAGCAGATCTAAGAATAGGGAGACCAAAAACACGCATGGAAAACTACAGGTCATAATATTATCTAAATAGCATAAGGCATTATTTTCTTTTATTGAACATTTACTATATTTTCTATTATTCCAGAATATTTCTGTAAAGGGTCATCGAAAATCCTTTTATACGTAAAATTTACGTAAAAGGAAAGGTCATTGAACGTTTAGGGTGTTTCCAGTAGTGTACAGTGTTATTTTTCTGGTTTTAAACTAACTAAAGGGAGCTATAATTTTGGGATAAACAAATTGATATTATTATTATTTAATTCAGGGGTTTATTTTGTCGAATAGTGAAACATATTAAGCTATAAAGTGTATATATTTTTTTTTGTCATTATACAAATCTTGGTCAATTTCGTTTGTCTCATTCAAGTAGGAAGGTTTAAATAAAAAAAAGAGGGTGGTAAATTCTTTGTTATCGTAGCGTTGTGCACTGTGTGGATTAGACTGAGCTGGTCAAAGCATATTTAAATTTTAGATTGTTTACAGACATAATTAGTTATAATGTTAGTTAGTTTAGCTCTATGTATAGCTCTGTTATCGGTTTCATCATCATTTTGTTTTCGACTAATCTAAAAAGCTCTACATACCCTTTACAACCTAAATTTCTAATAATTTGACTAATATAGTTTGGTCTAGGTCTTCCTATATCCTTCATCTTTTTCCTATCCACCTGGCTCTACATAGATATTAGAAACCTGATGGTTGTTAAAGAACTCTAACAGGTTTACATGATTACCATTTATAAGGAAAGGAAATATAACCTGGTTATCCGCTTCAAAAAAAGGAAAAGTGTTAAATTATATGTTATGGTAAGGCTTAAGCAACGAATCGATGCCAACATGCCAGACCGTTAACTAATTGTGAGTTATGTCATGGTGACATTTAGTTAATTGATTTTTTTTTGTTTTGTTTTCGAATTTACTTAAAGTCGGTTTGACGCAGCTCTAAATTCTTGTCTATTCTGAGCTAGTTTAAAAAGGTCTGCATACCCTTCATAACCTAAATCTCTAATAATTTGACTAATATAGCTTTGTCTAGGCCTTCCTACTCTATTTTTATTTGGTAGTTTATAATCTAAGACTTTACTAAATAGTCCCTTATGTCATAACTGGTGCCCTATCATTCTATCTCTCCTGACCTTCAATTGTTTCCACATACAGGGTTCCGCAACCTATCCTTCTATAAACTTCCTCGTTTGTTACTCTATCTGTCCAACTAATCTTTAACATTCTCCTATAACACTAAGTTTCAAAAGCTTCTATATTTTTCGTATCTACTTCTTTAATTGTCCAAGTCTCACTACCGTATAGTAGAACGCTCCGTACGTACGACTTTAAGAAATTTTTTTCTATTATGTAAATTAATACTATTAGCTATTAGTAATGTGACATAATTGTAAAATAATTGCGGTATAAATTTCAAATAGCTAATTTGGAGAGAAATGTGGACTGTATAAAATTTAAAGAATATTTTACAAACAACAGATAATTAATGTCTTTAACCAAATCAATTAATTAAAGCGTTTACTGTAAGCACTCACCTGATTGTTTACAAAGTCGTGCCAATGCAAAAAACGATATAGCATCTAATCTGCTTCTTGCGGGGAATCCAAGCACATTTAGTTCAATAGCGGTTCTAACGAAAAAAAGCGGTTCATGTACAATAGCGATGCGCACAGTTTGAAATACAAATCGATTCTCTATGTACAACGTGAAAGCGATGCGGTGTATTCGACTGACGAAGCGAGACTCTTCTGGCTTCGCGGAGTTTCCAATCGATATTCGTTGTAGCACATGCGGACTAACACACAGAGCTTTATCACTCACGGTACTTGGCGCGTGCTTAAGTAAACACATGAGGCTTTTGCAATAACAAACTTAAATATACCGCGGCGAATTTAAATACCCAACAAACTCGATGTATTGATAAAATTTAGTTTCAAATATTTACAATATAAACGGAACAATAATAAATTTTCCAAGTCTGATAAAAGATTGATGATCATATTGTTATTGATAGGAGGAGCAATACTAAATTTTGGTTCAAGACTTAAAATCTGTTTAATATTATTCGGTATATCATGATTTAATATTCCTAAAAGCATTTGTCAGTTTGATTGAATAGTGGAAATGTGGACACTTAAAAGTCATTTATCTGTTTTGGTTATTAGATTTAATTTTGAAAAGATTTTATTGTATGAAATGGTCCGTCTTCTTGTATATTCATTGATTAAAATTATATCAAGAATATTAGAACCTTATTTTTAACAAACGTTAGTTCTTCATTGTACTTGTCTATAATTTGGCGAGTGACACTTATTTCTTGATTTAGTAATTTACTTTTTAGCCTATTGAAGAAATGGTTGATTCTTTATGATGTAGTTCGGTGTGTACATTTAGAAATAAATTATACAAATTTTTTATAGAATTTTCAATGTGCTTTGCTAAAATATCCTTTTCTCTGCACTGTAGAAGAAATAGTTTTCTGTTATATATTGATGCCAATTTCATATTTAAATTGGACCAGCGCTTTAGGAAGTTCGTAGCTTCAGCTCCATATTTATTTGTTGCTTCTTCGTAAAAACCCATTCCATATTAATCAATAATTACCTTACTGTTTAACGACCTCAGTCAATTCCCAAGACTTCGGATCACTCTTATCATCCCTTAAGATAAACAACAAAATCGTCAAACGTATCCCAAGAGGAGCTCGTTCTAGTGTCGCTACAAAACTCTCAGCCGTTATTCAAAATACTATATCTCAAAATTCAACTGAATCATGGCAAAATCTTTTCTTGTTTGCGTATAACGTACTCCACATTCCATCCTCAGGAAAGAAAGGCAAATTGAAATCTTTGACTGCTGCAATTAAACAAAACACGACATCTGTAAATCCTGTAACAATTGAGAAGAAGAAACAAAAAAATACGTCCCTAGTTAGATTTATCGAATGCAAAGTCTCCGATGGTGATTTAAAAGGCGCGATTAAAATTCTCCAGTGAAGACCAATTAGCAGATAACAATGACGCAACTTTTGAAAATTTGAAAATAAACACCCAACTCCCCAAACATTGCTATTCCTCCTGTCTCCGAAGAAGAACGGACTTTATATTTAACCGTTAAAAGGAACAAGTTCAACAGGCAATTTTTCCTTTCCAAATGGGAGTGCAGCTGGATTAGACGGTCTTAGACCTCAACATTTGAAAGATTTGATAACACAAAATAACGGAATAGCGGGACAAACACTTCTCAAACATTTAACTACCTTATGCAATTTCATGTTTGAAGGCAATGTAAACGAAAACTTCATTCCCTACATTTATGGAGCATCCTTACTGCATTAACAAAAAAGATGGAGGTATAAGGCCAATTGCGGTTGGATCAACTTTACGTCGTCTTGCTTCTAAATTGGGTTGCCGAGCCTGTAGTAATGATCTCGTTGCTGAGTTCGAACCACATCAAATGGGCTTCGGCATAAAAGGAGGATGTGAAGGTACCGTTCACGCAGCGAGATCATTTATCGAAAAGGGTTCCGGAGAAATATTTGTCAAAGTGGATGTCAAAATGCCTTTAACTCCGTCAACCGCGCCAACATGCTGGATCAAACAAAACGAATCATTCCAAAACTTTATCCTTATCTCCATCAATGCTACTCTGAACCTTCAAATTTATTCTACAACAACAAAATTATTAAATCGTCCCATGGCTGCCAACAAGGAGATCCTTGCGCTCCAGCAATTTTCAGCTTGACTATTAATCCAGTTGTTCGGAGCTTATCTTCTTGTTTTAATGTATGGTTCCTGGATGATGGAAGTTTAGGTGGTAATGGCGAGGACGTAATACAAGATCTTTACAAAATCAAAACTGATTTTCAAAAATTGGTCTCCAATTAAACACTGAAAAATGTGAAATCTTTTCTTCCCATCAATCTCTCAGAGAGAAAGAAGAACTTTATTCTCAATTAACAACAGTACTTGATGGCTTTAAATGCCTTTCTTCTCATGATTTTAAATTGTTAGGATCACCATTAACCGAAGACAACATCCCACAAATCTTCAATGAAAAGAATCTCAACTAACTTTGTTTCTCCAACGCCTCGAAAGTCTAAACCCACATGTCGCCTTCTACCTACTCCGACACTGTTTATGGATACCCAAATTTATTTATTTACTGCGAAGTTCTCCAATTTATAAATACATCAACCATCTAAGAACTCTGGATTTCAAAATTAAGCTATTCTTGGAAAATCTTTTCAATATAACATTTACCGAGGAAAGTTGGTCACAATGTTGTTTACCCGTAAAATATGGAGGAATTGGAATTCGAAAGATAGAAGATATTTCACTTATTAGTTATATCACATCCACCTATTGTACAAAAACCCTCATGGAATTAATCTTATCCCAGTCTGTCACAGACTCTGAGATTTTGTACCTAGACGATGCTGTATCGAAGTGGAAGTTAGTCTCTAACATTGAGATTCCGGAATCCCCAAAATTCAAGCCAACTGGGATGTCCCTATTATTAAGCTAACTCTTGATAAACTGTTAAATAGTTCAGAAAATGCAAAACCACGTATCCTGGCTGTTTGCCAACCAGAGTCTGGAGCTTGGTTACATGCCTTTCCCCACAATTAGGCACTTTATTGGATAAACAATCACTACGTATATCAATATCACTCAGAATTGGTGCAGATGTCTGTCACCCCATATATGTGTTTGTGGTGAGAAAGTAGATGCTTCAGGAGTTCACGGTTTATCGTGTAAAATGAGTGCTGGTCGTTTTAGCAGACATGCTGCAATTAACGACATTCTTAGGAGATCATTAGCTTCATCAGGATTTCCATCAACTCCGAACCGAATGGTCTATTTCGTGAAGATGGTAAAAGACCTGATGGAATGACCCTCATTCCTTGGAACAAAGGAAAAGCTCTAGTCTGGGATGCTACTTGTTGGACACTTTAGCTCCCTCTCACTTACATTTATCATCAAACGAAGCTGGATCTGCTGCAGATCATGCTGCTGTATTGAAGATTAATAAATATAAAACAATCATCGAAAATTATGACTTCGTCCCTCTTGCTGTTGAAACTTTAGGATCTTTTGGTTCAGACGCAACTAAACTAGTCAAAAAAATTGGAAGATTACTCAACATTATTCCGGTGATCCTCGTGCCAGTAGTTATTTAAAAAAAGAATTAGTCTAGTATAAATAAACGTTCCACATTTAAACTTTCCTTCAACCTTTTAGGAAAATATTTTATTTAAATAAAAAATTTTATACTTTGTAATGAATTTATAATTATTTGATGTTAAACTTTTATTTTCTTTAATTTTTCTAGAGGCATATATTTAGAGTAAACAAATAAATAATTTTTATAATATATAAAAAGGTTACAATTGGACGATCAATAATAATGTACAGTGTATAAGGGTATGGTATAATTAAATTTAAAAATAAAAAACTAATTATATCATCAAAGGATTTTTGATTATGATGTATACTGTTTTAAATTTAATTTTTGTAAATGGAAGAAATTTTTTGTTTGGGAAAGGTATCTTTATGCGTTTAATTAATACATATAAAGATAACTTTTCCAAACAAAAAAATTCTCATAAAACAACTATTTACAAAATTAAATTTAAAGACAGTATACATCATAATCAAAAATCGTTTTGATGATATAATTAGTATTATTTTTATTTTAAATTTAATTATACCATACCCTTATACACTGTACATTATTATTGATCGTCCAATTGTAACTTATCTCACTTTAGTAAGTATTAGTTAATTATAATTTTAGCTATTAGTCAACCTTGTTCACGTAACTAATTCATTTGTATTTACTTTAGTACTTTGAAAATGGAAAATAAATTTAAAGCTTGAGTTTATAAAAGAGAACTCTTCAATTCTGCTGACCTAAACAAAATTAATTATATACACTTTGGGTTTTTATTTCCAAATAAGGGTTTTAAAATAAAACACGTTATGGAGCAGAAGCCACATTATTACTAAAACGCTGGGCTAAACTAACATCCAAATTGGCATCGATTAATAATCGTAGATTATTCCTTTTACAGTGCAGGAAGAAAAATGTTACTCCAAGACATATTCCTGAAACATTAAAGAACCTATATAGTTTATTGGAAAGTGATGGTAATATTACAACGCCTATTATTAAACGTTTCAACGATCGTTTAAAGCTCAAAATTTTGAACTTAGAAATTAGATTAACTCATCAATCATTAAATAAATTAAATAAAGAGCTAAAATTTGTTAAAACTAAAGTTGCTACTATCATACCTTTTTATCTTTATTCTGATTATGAATACCATCAAAATTTATACTATAATAAAGAATTTCAGAAGATCAAACTCAGTAATTTAAAAAAAATTGACAAATTGTCAAATTATGACACCCTAAATTTTCAATGCACTGACAAATGGTTTAAAAATATTAGCAACCTTAGTTTACCTATTAATGTTATAAATATTTTATCATTAGGTCCCAAATTTAGTATCTGTCCATTTATAAACAAAAAAAAAGCAAACCTAGAAAATATCATAACTACCATTGAAGAAGACAAAAGAATCTTTGTAGATCTCAAGCAACAAATATTATCACTAACTTTATAAAACAAAATTCCAACACTAAAACTAAACTTTTAGCCGAATTTCAAAACTGTAAGAAATATAAAAGGACAACAATGATTTAATTATCGTTAAAGCAGATAAAGGAAACGTCACGGTAGCAATGTCAAAACAGATTACAATGAAAAATTTACAATTTGATTAATGACAAAACCTACAAAAATATCTACAGATCCAACTAAAAATTTCAAAGACCAACGTTAAATATTAAAAGAATTAAAAAAATCCAATGTTATCACAATAGAAGAAGCAAAATCTTTAAATAACTATAGTAGTACATCTCCAAAATTATACGGTTTACCAAAATACATAAACCAGATAACCCACTAAGACCCATAATAGCCTCAAACAATAGTCCTAATAAAAACTATCCAAATTTATAGCTGAAATTTTACAAAAATCTATTAGTGAAAGTATATATAATGTTAAAGACTCTTTCAATTTGCACTTTTATTAATAATTTTCAATTACCTCAAATTATGTACTAATAAGTTTAGACGCAGTATCTTTATTTACTAACATTCCAAAATATCTGGTTCTAGACAACATTAACAAATTATGGAACAAAATTAAAATTAATTGTAAAATATCAAAACAACATTTTATACAAATAATAGAATTTATTTTGATAGTAGCTACTTTTGTTTTAATAACTCTTACTACCTACAAAGAGATGGTTGTCCTATGGGTTCTAACCTAAGTCCCATAATTGCACAAATTATTATGGATGACTTAATACAAGAAATAATTCCCAAACTACCATACAGATTACCGTTTTGAAAAATTTATGGATGATATTATTACAGCTGTACCTTTTGATAAAATTGATACAACTTTAGAAATATTTAATAATTACAACAATAAAATTCAATTTACAATAGAAAAAAAAAACATTATTCGGTTCCTTTTTTAGATACATTATTATTTAGAGATAAAACTAACAAAATTATTTTAGACTGGTATCAGAAACCTACCACTTCAAACAGATACCTTAATTATCATTCATATCACCCACTGAGTATGAAAATTAATTTTATTTTAGGATTAAAAAACAGAATAAAAACATAAGCCATCCTTCTTTATATCAAAAATTTAAACAAATTATATAATATCCTAAAGATAACAGTTATCCTGCTCCTCTAATAAAAGATTGATATTTAACCACACTAATAAAATAAATTACAAAAATTCTACCGATACCAAAACCAGTACAATTCCTAGTTACAAGGTATTTCCATATTTTGATAAGTTAACTTCCCAGCTAGATAATATTTTTAAAAATTTTAATATAAAACTTGCAAAAAAACCCAATCTAACACTAAATAACCTTTTTTCTAAAATTAAAGATAAAACCATTCCTTTAGACCAAAGGAACATCGTATATCAAGTAAGATGTTCAAATTGCCCCAATATATACATTGGGCAAAGTTCACAAAACCTCAGACAACGGTTAACACAGCACCAAAGTGATATACGCACTAAACCAAATTCAACTGCTCTATCAACACACGTAAATACCACCAACCACAAAATTGATTTTAACAGTCCAAAAATTTTACATATAGAAAGTAATAAATTAAAATGCGAATTTCTTGAAATGTTTACATCTATCAAAATTTAATCCCCGACATTGGAGACTTGAGTTCTATATAACCTACCTACTAAATTTAAAAAAATGTATTTGAAAATAAAAAATTAAGAAATAAATAATTAAGTTATAATATTATTTTGCTTACAACCATACTCACACAAAAAATTATAAAGATAACTAAATAAATTGATAAAAATATTTTTAAAATGTAATATATTTACAAAAAATGTCATTACAATTAATGCGTTTAATTAATACATATAAAGATACCTTTCCCAAACAAAAAAATTCTCATATAAACAACTATTTACAAAAATTAAATTTAAAGACAGTATACATCATAATCAAAATTTTTTTATCCTTTTGATGATATAATTAGTATTATTTTTATTTTTAAATTTAATTATACCATACCCTTATACACTGTACATTATTATTGATCGTCCAATTGTAACTTATCTCACTTTAGTAAGTATTAGTTAATTATAATTTTTAGCTATTAGTCAACCTTGTTCACGTAACTAATTCATTTGTATTTACTTTTAGTACTCTTGAAAATGGAAAAATAAATTTCCGAAAGCTTGAGTTTATAAAAAAGAGAACTCTTCAATGCTGCTGACCTAAAACCCAAAATTAATTATATACACACATATATATATATATATATATATATATATATATACAGTGCGTCCCAAAAGTAACGGATATATTCGATTAAATGATTATTGACAATTTCTGAGTAAAAAGCTATGACACGTTGATTTTTATTTTTAAATTGTCATTTAATTATGTAGTTTTTAACCCACCACCCTTCAACCCCTAAGCGCTAGCATCCCCTATTTAAAATTTTAAATAGCAATGTACCTTGGATACCTCAATTAATAGCATTTTTCATGCAGAAATAGAATTTTACAAAAATTCTAAATCCGTTGATAAACAACTGTTTATTCAATAAAACGTATTCATTAAAGTGCCAATTATCGGTAGGCTTAGACAAACAAAATGTTTGTAAAGTGTCAAATAAGTTTAGTGAAAGTACGTTAGTTAAGTGCGTTTGTTTAATAATAAGTCAGCAAAATGAGACTTAACGAAGCCGAAAGGATTGAAATTTTAATGATGATTGGCTTTGGAGATAGAATTCGAACGCACAAAGAAGTTCGAATTTTATTCAATGTAATTCATCCCGACCTCCCCCCAATCTCGCAATCAACAATAAGCCTAATTGAAAATAATTTTCGGAATATTGGACGATACGAGATAAATCTAAAATGGACGTCCATCAGCTTTAGATGAAGATTCAGAATTGGATGACTTGCTATTTGTGCAGAAAAATCCATATTCAAGCGTTGCGGGAGTCTCTTCACAGTTAAATGCACCAAAAAGTGCAGTCATAGTTTTCTCTGTAAGCAAAAGTTTCACCGCAAGAGTTATCAGATGATGATTTTGATAGGCGAGCGCAATTTTGTGAGACAATGATGGAACTTTGCAATGATAATCCTGGGTTTTTTTGAAGAAATTTTTTTTGGGAAAAGCAAATTTTATTAAATGAAAACCGTTAATAAGCAAAAAATTTCCCGTTAATTTTGGGGGAATAGTGGGTAATAAAGTTATTGGACCGGAGAGAACACTCAATGGAGAACAGTATCTAAATTTTCTCAATTTGAATTAATTTTTACCTCATCCCAAGTAAAATTTTTTGTTTTCTACAGCAAGATGGTGCGCCTCCCAAGGTATTTTTTCCTATTTTGAGGTGGATTGGTATACGAGGACAAATTGAATGGACCGCTAGGTCTCCCGACTTAACCCGTTTGGATTATTTCCTCTTTATTTAAAAAAAGTGTATCTGAATAGGCCTCAAAACCGAGTTAAAGCAGAGAATCCGGAATGAAATTTTAATTTCCCTCAGGCAGTAAACAAAGTAAACAAGTTAGTTAATTATTTAAATACTTATTATATGTTTAAAATTAATCCAGGAGTTAGTGTTTTTATATGACTAAAATCTAAATCTTGTAGTACGCATTGACATTGACATTTATACCTTCAAAATTTGAAAACCAATTTTTTGTAATTTAGAATTAATATTTTTAATTTAAGTCAAACCTCGCATTTGTAAGTATCTAACTTCCAAAACTTATTTATTTGTTTACCATTATATGTATTTAGTTGCTCTGAAGAAGAAAAATAAATTCTAGCTCGAGTTATAAAATAAAGTAGACTTCCATAATTGCTGCAATCCTCAATAAATGATATAATTTTTAATATATATATATATATATATATATATATATATATATATATATATAAAACTATCGAATTTATAGGTTTTTGATACCAGTACAAGTAATCTGATCTGTTCTAATAGGGTTAAATGTAATCTTTCAATGAATCCGTAAATCCGTTTGATTCAGGGTGGTTTTCGGTTATAAAATGAATTTTATTTTATGGAGTTCTAAGGAGTTTTGTATCGTTTATTTTAATTTTTATCTAAAGTTATTAAAGTTATTGAGGATTGCAGCAATTATGGAAGTCTACTCTTTATTTTATAACTCGAGCTTTCGAGAATTTATTTTTCTCTTCTTCAGGAGCAACTAAATACATATAATGGTAAACAAATAAATAAGTTTTGGAAGTTAGATACTTACAAATGCGAGGTTTGACTTAAATTAAAAATATTAATTCTAAATTACAAAAATTGGTTTTCAAATTTTGAAGGTATAAATGTCAATGTCAACTACAAAGATTTAGATTTTAGTCATATAAAAACACTAACTCCGTGGATTAATTTTAAACATATAATAAGTATTTAAATAATTAACTAACTTGTTTACTTTGTTTACTGCCTGAGGGGAAATTAAGCGAATTTCATTCCGGATTCTCTGCTTTAACTCGTTTATGTTTTGAGGCCTATTCAGATACACTTTAGTTTTTAAATAACCCCAGAGGAAATAATCCAAACGGGTTAAGTGGGAGACCTAGCGGTCCATTCAATTTGTCCTCGTATACCAATCCACCTCATAGGAAATACCTGGTCAAAATATTCCCGTACTGGACGTGCATAGTGGGGAGGCGCACCATCTTGCTGTAGACAAATACTGGGATGAGGTAAATCAGGATCTTCTACATTGGGATGTAGTACCGCTAAAGCCCGAATTAATTCAAATTGGGAAAATTTAGATACTGTTCTCCATTGAGTGTTCTCTCAAAAAGTACGGTCCAATAACTTTATTACCCACTATTCCCGCCCAAACATTAATCTTTTGTGGAAATTGTGTATTTGCTTCCATCATCCAATGCGGATTTTCATTAGCTCAATAACGGCAATTCTGCTTATTAACGGTGCCATTTAAATAAAATGTTGCTTCACCAGAAAACGTATTTCCTTCAAATCCAGGATTATCATTGCAAAGTTCCATCATTGTCTCACAAAATTGCGCTCGCCTATCAAAATCATCATCTGATAACTCTTGCGGTGAAACTTTTGCTTACAGAGAAAACTATGACTGCACTTTTTGGTGCATTTAACTGTGAAGAGACTCCCGCAACGCTTGAATATGGATTTTTCTGCACAAATAGCAAGTCATCCAATTCTGAATCTTCATCTAAAGCTGATGGACGTCCATTTTTAGATTTATCTCGTACTCGTCCAATATTCCGAAAATTATTTTCAATTAGGCTTATTGTTGATTGCGAGATTGGGGGGAGGTCTTGATGAATTACATTGAATAAAATTCGAACTTCTTTGTGCGTTCGAATTCTATCTCCAAAGCCAATCATCATTAAAATTTCAATCCTTTCGGCTTCGTTAAGTCTCATTTTTGCTGACTTATTATTAAACAAGCAGCACGCACTTAACTAACGTACTTTCACTAAACTTATTTGACACTTTACAAACATTTTGTTTGTCTAAGCCTACCCGATAATTGGCACTTTAAGTGAATACGTTTTTATTGAATAAAGCAGTTGTTTATCAACGGATTTAGAATTTTTTGTAAAATTCTATTTCTGCATGAAAAATGCTATTAATTGAGGTATCACAAGGGGTACATTGCTATTTAAAATTTTTAAATAGGGGATGCTAGCGCTTAGGGGTTGAAGGGTGGTGGGTTAAAAACTACATAATTAAATGACAATTTAAAAATAAAAATCAACGTGTCAGAGCTTTTACTCAGAAATTGTTAATCATTTAATCGAATATATCCGTTACTTTTAATTATATATATATATATATATATATATATTTTTTTTGTATATAATTAATTTTGGGTTTTAGGTCAGCAGCATTGAAGAGTTCTCTTTTATAAACTCAAGCTTTCGGAAATTTATTTTTCCATTTTCAAGAGTACTAAAAGTAAATACAAATGAATTAGTTACGTGAACAAGGTTGACTAATAGCTAAAAATTAAAAACTAATACTTACTAAAGTGAGATAAGTTACAATTGGACGATCAATAATAATGTACAGTGTATAAGGGTATGGTATAATTAAATTTAAAAATAAAATAATACTAATTATATCATCAAAAGGATAAAAAATTTTGATTATGATGTATACTGTCTTTAAATTTAATTTTTGTAAATAGTTGTTTATATGAGAATTTTTTGTTTGGGAAAGGTATCTTTATATGTATTAATTAAACGCATTAATTGTAATGACATTTTTGTAAATATATTACATTTTAAAATATTTTTATCAATTTATTTAGTTATCTTTATAATTTTTGTGGAGTATGGTTGTAAGCAAAATAATATTATAACTTAATTATTTATTTCTTAATTTTTATTTTCAAATACATTTTTAAATTTAGTAGGTAGGTATATATAGAACTCAAGTCTCCAATGTCGGTTTTTATTAAGTGTATTAGAATTTTGATAGATGTAACACATTTCAAGAAATTCGCATTTTAATTTATTACTTTCTATATGTAAAATTTTTGGACTGTTAAAATCAATTTTGTGGTTGGTGGTATTTACGTGTGGATAGAGCAGTTGAATTTGGTTTAGTGCGTATATCACTTTGGTGCTGTGTTAACCGTTGTCTGAGGTTTTGTGAACTTTGCCCAATGTATATATTGGGGCAATTTGAACATCTTACTTGATATACGATGTTCCTTTGGTCTAAAGGAATGGTTTTATCTTTAATTTTAGAAAAAGGTTATTTAGTGTTAGATTTTTTTGCAAGTTTTATATTAAAATTTTAAAAATATTATCTAGCTGGGAAGTTAACTTATCAAAATATGGAAATACCTTGTAACTAGGAATTGTACTGGTTTTGGTATCGGTAGAATTTTGTAATTTATTTTATTAGTGTGGTTAAATATCAATCTTTTATTAGAGGAGCAGGATAACTGTTATCTTTTAGGATATTATATAATTTGTTTAAATTTTTTGATATAAAGAAGGATGGCTTATGTTTTTATTCTGTTTTTAATCCTAAAATAAAATTAATTTTCATACTCAGTGGGTGATATGAATGATAATTAAGGTATCTGTTTGAAGTGGTAGGTTTCTGATACCAGTCTAAAATAATTTTGTTAGTTTTATCTCTAAATAATAATGTATCTAAAAAGGAACCGAATAATGTTTTTTTCTATTGTAAATTGAATTTTATTGTTGTAATTATTAAATATTTCTAAAGTTGTATCAATTTTATCAAAAGGTACAGCTGTAATAATATCATCCATAAATTTTTTCAAAACGGTAATCTGTATGGTAGTTTGGGAATTATTTCTTGTATTAAGTCATCCATAATAATTTGTGCAATTATGGGACTTAGGTTAGAACCCATAGGACAACCATCTCTTTGTAGGTAGTAAGAGTTATTAAAACAAAAGTAGCTACTATCAAAAATAAATTCTATTATTTGTATAAAATGTTGTTTTGATATTTTACAATTAATTTTAATTTTGTTCCATAATTTGTTAATGTTGTCTAGAACCAGATATTTTGGAATGTTAGTAAATAAAGATACTGCGTCTAAATTAAGTACATAATTCTGAGGTAATTGAAAATTATTAATAAAAAGTGCAAATTGAAAGAGTCTTTAACATTATATATACTTTCACTAATAGATTTTTGTAAAATTTCAGCTATAAATTTGGATAGTTTTTTATTAGGACTATTGTTTGAGGCTATTATGGGTCTTAGTGGGTTATCTGGTTTATGTATTTTGGTAAACCGTATAATTTTGGAGATGTACTACTATAGTTATTTAAAGATTTTCTTCTTTATTGTGATAACATTGGATTTTTTTAATTCTTTAATAATATTTAACGTTGGTCTTTGAAATTTTTTAGTTGGATCTGTAGATATTTTTTTGTAGGTTTCTGTGTCATTAATCAAATTGTAAATTTTTTCATTGTAATCTGTTTTTGACATTGCTACCGTGACGTTTCCTTTATCTGCTTTAACGATAATTAAATCATTGTTGTCCTTTATATATTTCTTACAGTTTTGAAATTCGGCTAAAAGTTTAGTTTTAGTGTTGGAATTTTGTTTTATAAAGTTAGTGATAATATTTGTTGCTTGAGATCTACAAAGATTCTTTTTGTCTTCTTCAATGGTAGTTATGATATTTTCTAGGTTTGCAAGTAAATTAATTATAGTTTTGTTGTTTATAAATGGACAGATACTAAATTTGGGACCTAATGATAAAATATTTATAACATTAATAGGTAAACTAAGGTTGCTAATATTTTTAAACCATTTGTCAGTGCATTGAAAATTTAGGGTGTCATAATTTGACAATTTGTCAATTTTTTTTAAATTACTGAGTTTGATCTTCTGAAATTCTTTATTATAGTATAAATTTTGATGGTATTCATAATCAGAATAAAGATAAAAAGGTATGATAGTAGCAACTTTAGTTTTAACAAATTTTAGCTCTTTATTTAATTTATTTAATGATTGATGAGTTAATCTAATTTCTAAGTTCAAAATTTTGAGCTTTAAACGATCGTTGAAACGTTTAATAATAGGCGTTGTAATATTACCATCACTTTCCAATAAACTATATAGGTTCTTTAATGTTTCAGGAATATGTCTTGGAGTAACATTTTTCTTCCTGCACTGTAAAAGGAATAATCTACGATTATTAATCGATGCCAATTTGGATGTTAGTTTAGCCCAGCGTTTTAGTAATAATGTGGCTTCTGCTCCATAACGTGTATTTACTATTTGATAAAAACCCATTTTTTTTTAAGGTTATAATTAATTTTGTTTTTTAAAGAATTGAAGAGTTCTCTTTTTATAAACTCAATTTAAATTTATTTTCCAAGATAAGTAAATACAAATGAATTAGTTACGTGAACAAGGTTGACAATAGCTAAAAATTTTAATCTTACAAAAGATAAGTTACAATTGGACGATCAATAATTGTACAGTGTATTATAATTAAATTTAAAAAAAAAAATACTAATTATATCATCAAAACGATTAAAATTTTGATTATGATGTATACTGTCTTTAAATTTAATTTTGTAAATAGTTGTTTATATGAGAATTTTTTGTTTGGAAAAGTTATCTTTATATGTATTAATTAAACGCAAAAGATACCTTTCCCAAACAAAAAATTCTCATATAAACAACTATTTACAAAAATTAAATTTAAAAACAGTATACATCATAATCAAAATTTTTTATCCTTTGATGATATAATTATTTATTTTTATTTTTAAATTTAATTTTATAATAAACCCTTTTTCACGTAATTTAATTTTTATTTTAATTTAAACTAGTACTCTTGAAAATGGAAAATAAATTGAAAGCTTGAGTTTATAAAAAGAGAACTCTTCAATTCTGCTGACCTAAAACCCAAAATTAATTATATCCTTAGATAAAGGGCCCAAAAATTGTTATTATATATATATATATATATATATATATATATAAATTATTTATTTGTTTACTCTAAATATATGCCTCTAGAAAGAGATTAAAGAAAATAAAATGTGTTGAACATGCAAATAATTATAAATTCATTACTGAAAGACTATAAAATTTTGTTATTTCAAATAAAATATTTCCTCCATGGAAAAGGTTGAAGGAAGAGTTCCTAATATGCTGGCAACGTTTCCACGTTGTATAGCTAGACTAATTCTTTGTTTTAAATAACTACTGGCACGAGGATCACCGGAAGTAATGTTGAGTAATCTTCCAATTTTTTTGACTAGTTTAGTTGCGTCTGAACCAAAAGATCCTAAAGTTTCAACAGCAAGAGGACGAAGTCGTAATTTTCGATGATTGTTTTATATTTATTAATCTTCAATACAGCAGCATGATCTGCAGCAGATCCAGCTTCGTTTGATGATAAATGTAAGTGAGAGGAGCTAAAGTGTCTACACAAGTAGCATCCCAGACTAGAGCTTTCCTTTGTTCCAAGGAATGAGGTCATTCCATCAGGTCTTTACCATCTTCACGAAATAGACCATTCGGTTCGAGAGTTGATGGAAATCCTGATGAAGCTAATGATCTCCTAAGAATGTCGTTAATTGCAGCATGTCTGCTAAAACGACCAGCACTCATTTTACACGATAAACCGTGAACTCCTGAAGCATCTACTTTCTCACCACAAACACATATATGGGGGTGACAGACATCTGCACCAATTCTGAGTGATATTGATATACGTAGTGATTGTTTATCCAATAAAGTGCCTAATTGTGGGAAGGGTAGGGTAACCAAGCTCCAGACTCTGGTTGGCAAACAGCCAGGATACGTGGTTTTGCATTTTCTGAACTATTTAACAGTTTATCAAGAGTTAGCTTAATAATAGGGACATCCCAGTTGGCTTGAATTTTTGGGGATTCCGGAATCTCAATGTTAGAGACTAACTTCCACTTCGATACAGCATCGTCTAGGTACAAAATCTCAGAGTCTGTGACAGACTGGGATAAGATTAATTCCATGAGGGTTTTTGTACAATAGGTGGATGTGATATAACTAATAAGTGAAATATCTTCTATCTTTCGAATTCCAATTCCTCCATATTTTACGGGTAAACAACATTGTGACCAACTTTCCTCGGTAAATGTTATATTGAAAAGATTTTCCAAGAATAGCTTAATTTTGAAATCCAGAGTTCTTAGATGGTTGATGTATTTATAAATTGGAGAACTTCGCAGTAAATAAATAAATTTGGGTATCCATAAACAGTGTCGGAGTAGGTAGAAGGCGACATGTGGGTTTAGACTTTCGAGGCGTTGGAGAAACAAAGTTAGTTGAGATTCTTTTTCATTGAAGATTTGTGGGATGTTGTCTTCGGTTAATGGTGATCCTAACAATTTAAAATCATGAGAAGAAAGGCATTTAAAGCCATCAAGTACTGTTGTTAATTGAGAATAAAGTTCTTCTTTTCTCTCTGGAGAGATTGATGGGAAGAAAAAGATTTCACATTTTTCAGTGTTTAATTGGAGACCAATTTTTTGAAAATCAGTTTTGATTTTGTAAAGATCTTGTATTACGTCCTCGCCATTACCACCTAAACTTCCATCATCCAGGAACCATACATTAAAACAAGAAGATAAGCTCCGAACAACTGGATTAATAGTCAAGCTGAAAATTGCTGGAGCGCAAGGATCTCCTTGTTGGCAGCCATGGGACGATTTAATAATTTTGTTGTTGTAGAATAAATTTGAAGGTTCAGAGTTGCATTGATGGAGATAAGGATAAAGTTTTGGAATGATTCGTTTTGTTTGATCCAGCATGTTGGCGCGGTTGACGGAGTTAAAGGCATTTTTGACATCCACTTTGACAAATATTTCTCCGGAACCCTTTTCGATAAATGATCTCGCTGCGTGAACGGTACCTTCACATCCTCCTTTTATGCCGAAGCCCATTTGATGTGGTTCGAACTCAGCAACGAGATCATTACTACAGGCTCGGCAACCCAATTTAGAAGCAAGACGACGTAAAGTTGATCCAACCGCAATTGGCCTTATACCTCCATCTTTTTTTGTTAATGCAGTAAGGGATGCTCCATAAATGTAGGGAATGAAGTTTTCGTTTACATTGCCTTCAAACATGAAATTGCATAAGGTAGTTAAATGTTTGAGAAGTGTTTGTCCCGCTATTCCGTTATTTTGTGTTATCAAATCTTTCAAATGTTGAGGTCTAAGACCGTCTAATCCAGCTGCACTCCCATTTGGAAAGGAAAAAATTGCCTGTTGAACTTGTTCCTTTTTAACGGTTAAATATAAAGTCCGTTCTTCTTCGGAGACAGGAGGAATAGCAATGTTTGGGGGAGTTGGGTGTTTATTTTCAAATTTTCAAAAGTTGCGTCATTGTTATCTGCTAATTGGTCTTCACTGGAGAGAATTTTAATCGCGCCTTTTAAATCACCATCGGAGACTTTGCATTCGATAAATCTAACTAGGGACGTATTTTTTTGTTTCTTCTTCTCAATTGTTACAGGATTTACAGATGTCGTGTTTTGTTTAATTGCAGCAGTCAAAGATTTCAATTTGCCTTTCTTTCCTGAGGATGGAATGTGGAGTACGTTATACGCAAACAAGAAAAGATTTTGCCATGATTCAGTTGAATTTTGAGATATAGTATTTTGAATAACGGCTGAGAGTTTTGTAGCGACACTAGAACGAGCTCCTCTTGGGATACGTTTGACGATTTTGTTGTTTATCTTAAGGGATGATAAGAGTGATCCGAAGTCTTGGGAATTGACTGAGGTCGTTAAACAGTAAGGTAATTATTGATTAATATGGAATGGGTTTTTACGAAGAAGCAACAAATAAATATGGAGCTGAAGCTACGAACTTCCTAAAGCGCTGGTCCAATTTAAATATGAAATTGGCATCAATATATAACAGAAAACTATTTCTTCTACAGTGCAGAGAAAAGGATATTTTAGCAAAGCACATTGAAAATTCTATAAAAAATTTGTATAATTTATTTCTAAATGTACACACCGAACTACATCATAAAGAATCAACCATTTCTTCAATAGGCTAAAAAGTAAATTACTAAATCAAGAAATAAGTGTCACTCGCCAAATTATAGACAAGTACAATGAAGAACTAACGTTTGTTAAAAATAAGGCTTCTAATATTCTTGATATAATTTTAATCAATGAATATACAAGAAGACGGACCATTTCATACAATAAAATCTTTTTCAAAATTAAATCTAATAACCAAAAACAGATAAATGACTTTTACGTGTCCACATTTCCAGTATTCAATCAAACTGACAAATGCTTTTAGGAATATTAAATCATGATATACCGAATAATATTAAACAGATTTTAAGTCTTGAACCAAAATTTAGTATTGCTCCTCCTATCAATAACAATATGATCATCAATCTTTTATCAGACTTGGAAAATTTATTATTGTTCCGTTTATATTGTAAATATTTGAAACTAAATTTTATCAATACATCGAGTTTGTTGGGTATTTAAATTCGCCGCGGTATATTTAAGTTTGTTATTGCAAAAGCCCCATGTGTTTACTTAAGCACGCGCCAAGTACCGTGAGTGATAAAGCTCTGTGTGTTAGTCCGCATGTGCTACAACGAATATCGATTGGAAACTCCGCGAAGCCAGAAGAGTCTCGCTTCGTCAGTCGAATACACCGCATCGCTTTCACGTTGTACATAGAGAATCGATTTGTATTTCAAACTGTGCGCATCGCTATTGTACATGAACCGCTTTTTTCGTTAGAACCGCTATTGAACTAAATGTGCTTGGATTCCCCGCAAGAAGCAGATTAGATGCTATATCGTTTTTTGCATTGGCACGACTTTGTAAACAATCAGGTGAGTGCTTACAGTAAACGCTTTAATTAATTGATTTGGTTAAAGACATTAATTATCTGTTGTTTGTAAAATATTCTTTAAATTTTATACAGTCCACATTTCTCTCCAAATTAGCTATTTGAAATTTATACCGCAATTATTTTACAATTATGTCACATTACTAATAGCTAATAGTATTAATTTACATAATAGAAAAAATTTCTTAAAGTCGTACGTACGGAGCGTTCTACTATACGGTAGTGAGACTTGGACAATTAAAGAAGTAGATACGAAAAATATAGAAGCTTTTGAAACTTAGTGTTATAGGAGAATGTTAAAGATTAGTTGGACAGATAGAGTAACAAACGAGGAAGTTTATAGAAGGATAGGTTGCGGAACCCTGTATGTGGAAACAATTGAAGGTCAGGAGAGATAGAATGATAGGGCACCAGTTATGACATAAGGGACTATTTAGTAAAGTCTTAGATTATAAACTACCAAATAAAAATAGAGTAGGAAGGCCTAGACAAAGCTATATTAGTCAAATTATTAGAGATTTAGGTTATGAAGGGTATGCAGACCTTTTTAAACTAGCTCAGAATAGACAAGAATTTAGAGCTGCGTCAAACCGACTTTAAGTAAATTCGAAAACAAAACAAAAAAAAATCAATTAACTAAATGTCACCATGACATAACTCACAATTAGTTAACGGTCTGGCATGTTGGCATCGATTCGTTGCTTAAGCCTTACCATAACATATAATTTAACACTTTTCCTTTTTTTGAAGCGGATAACCAGGTTATATTTCCTTTCCTTATAAATGGTAATCATGTAAACCTGTTAGAGTTCTTTAACAACCATCAGGTTTCTAATATCTATGTAGAGCCAGGTGGATAGGAAAAAGATGAAGGATATAGGAAGACCTAGACCAAACTATATTAGTCAAATTATTAGAAATTTAGGTTGTAAAGGGTATGTAGAGCTTTTTAGATTAGTCGAAAACAAAATGATGATGAAACCGATAACAGAGCTATACATAGAGCTAAACTAACTAACATTATAACTAATTATGTCTGTAAACAATCTAAAATTTAAATATGCTTTGACCAGCTCAGTCTAATCCACACAGTGCACAACGCTACGATAACAAAGAATTTACCACCCTCTCTTTTTTTTTTATTTAAACCTTCCTACTTGAATGAGACAAACGAAATTGACCAAGATTTGTATAATGACAAAAAAAAATATATACACTTTATAGCTTAATATGTTTCACTATTCGACAAAATAAACCCCTGAATTAAATAATAATAATATCAATTTGTTTATCCCAAAAATTATAGCTCCCTTTAGTTAGTTTAAAACCAGAAAAAATAACACTGTACACTACTGGAAACACCCCTAAACGTTCAATGACCTTTCCCTTTTACGTAAATTTTTACGTATAAAAAGGATTTTCGATGACCCTTTACAGAAATATTCTGGAATAATAGAAAATATAGTAAATGTTCAATAAAAAGAAAATAATGCCTTATGCTATTTAGATAATATTATGACCTGTAGTTTTCCATGCGTGTTTTTTTGGTCTCCCTATTCTTAGATCTGCTACTGCGTGCTGTTGACCAGTACCCCTGGATTGCTTTCAGTTGAGTTCACTTGTTGATTTTATAGTACCTCTTGGCCAAACTCCATTCAATGCTTAGAACAATCCTCCGTTTTGTGCTTCGATGCGTAGATGCAAACCAATATTTTTATGCAATTTTAGATTGATTTAAATTCGGATTTATTTGCAAATTTAGATTTATATACCAATTTAGAGTTTTCCCAGATTTTCCCATAGCCGTTATCCAGTTAACGGCAAAACTTCTCTCGTATATTTTTCACTCTTATTTTAATTTCAAAATTTTTCTATCACGACTTCCACGAAATATAATTATTTAATTTTTCTATGTTCACTTTCACGTAAATTTTTAATTTGAACTGATTTTAAGCGTGATCAGGTTAAAGGAAGACTGCTTGTTTATCGAATTTGAGTGATATATAAAGCAACGCTTCTATCTGACACTATTGGTCATCGATTTCCTTCGGTCAAAGTTTAAGGCATGCTATAGGATATTGTCAATACTCTGGGCTTTCTCAGGTAAAATTTGATAATAGCCCGCCGAAACAATGCTGTCGGTCACGTAGTCAATGTAGTACCTCCGGGTGGAGCATTGGGGACGTGGCCGCAAGTATAGCGGCCCTAATTCAAATTATAATGTTGGTCACGTAGTATTCAAGTTCTATGTACTTTCACTCGTCTGTTTTGTGTTGTTGTAGAAAATTTTAACTCGACTTCTCAAGTAGACAAACCTATGGCTTTATTTTTGTCAAGATAATGGTTTGGGTTTTGAATTAACTTCATGTTAAAAATCACAATGGCGAATTTTATATAGTGACGTAAATTGAAATACTTTGTGCGTGCATCCTACAGTTTGAGTGAAACATTTTATATACCGGCAATAACAGTGCATAAAGTGACAGTCGTACTCGAGCCTTTAAGAAGCAAGTCGCCTTCGAACCCTTGAAAAGGACGGTTGTGTTAGAGCTTTGAAAGCGAGACCGACACCATTTTCGTGCGTGTTTATGGTTCTCCGTAAAAGCTTTTGTGCGTGAAAGTGTCTATTGCCCCAGCGGCGCAGGACTTAAGGTATTTATACCCTTTTACTAAGTAGTTTGATGTAGTTTTTTGTTTGTTATTACATAACCGCTCCACCATTATCGTTATTGCTATAAAAGCAATTGGTCCTTCATTATAATTTGCATATTTTTATCACACATTTATATCAACCTCCTTAACCCCAATCAATCATTGGTCCTTCGAGCCGGATTCATTAGTCCTGTGGTTACACATGTCCTAAATTAAATATTATTGTGCATTTCAGCGAGTTTTAATTAATTAATATTTCAGTTTTAAATTTGTGCTTAAAGCCCATATTTAGCGGGTTAAAATGTGTAAACATTATTTATACTGTCTTTAGATTAAATTAAGCGATTTCGCCGTAATTGAAACCAGCAAGCGTTTTAATTACAAAGAAATTCATAATATAAAATTTGTCAGTTTTCAGTTTTAAATTCATTTTAGCGGCATAAAACAGAAAGCAACCTGAAAACTATAAATCGCTTTATACTTCTTAAACAAGAAAGGTAAAGGGATTTGCTTTGTATTTAAAAGCTATTGCACGTTTTGTATTACAATATTGAAAATATCTGCAGAGGAATAAGGTTGTAAAGTTGCATCTTTCGGCAAATATGTTAAGCCACATGTTTTAAACGTTTCTGTGAGCTTTTGATGGTAAGCCGCTCGGGTTGTTAAGCGGTACATCTTATATTCACGCTTTTGTTTGACGAACCGTTAGTCATAAAACGTGATTTATTGGTTATACCCTATTTTACATTTTTCGTGCTTTGAACAACTCATAATATTTTAATATTTCTCAGTGCACATTTAGCTTTACCGTTTTACAACAGTTTATTGTAGTCCTTTCAGAATCTTTGAGAATGGCTCCAAAGAAAGCACATGTGGTAAAACTCAATTACTGAAAACACGGATTTTAGAAATATTTGAGCTTTGTAATTCTATACAAAGTGACCCAAGTTTAAAGGCATTGTTCCTTATTCAAACAAGGGAATACATGACCTTTATGCAAATTTCAATACAATTTTAGTCGCCGTCTTGGCCTCATGTGACGAGGTAGACTCATTAACTTACAACGCTGTACGGAAGGAAGTAGATTCCGCTTATTTTTCATACTGCTGCATCTCGATACGATGCAAGAAATGAAAGCACCACAAATCATCGAAAATGCTCCAAGCAGCACGGTATCAAAATTGTTACCGTTAAAGCTCCAAATTTTTAATAATGAGGTAACTGAATTTTCATCTTTCATCGATTTATTTGACAGCCTGGTCTATAATAACGCGTCGCTGTCCAATATCGAAAAATTAAATTATCTTATCAGTTGTTGTACCGGGAGTCTTTAAGAATCGTTAAATCTGTACCCATTTCGGGGATAATTTTATTATTTCCTATAACGCCTTGCGTGAGAGATTTAGCAATCCGCGTTTATTGGCAACTTTGCATTGGAAAGCAATGAAAGACTTTCTACCTTTAAAATCAGAAGACCCTAAGAAACTTAGGGCACTTATTGATTGTTTTCGGAGAACCTTGCTGTTCTAACTAACTTAAAGTTTCCCACTGAACATTGGAACTTTATTCTGGTCGATTTGCTTTTAGAAAAACTTGATCCGTTCACTAGAAAACGCTTCGAACTCCAATCGGATCCGAAGCAAATACCTAATTTCGAGGATTTGAGATATTTTTTAACTCAACAATGTGCAGCGTTGGAAACCTTTTCTTCAACCGCACCTGTTTCTTATTCGACGACTGTCCATACATCGCACACATCGGTGCCTAAGAAATCCTCAGCGTTTCAATTTAAACCAAAGGTTTCTTCTAACGTAGTTTCACTGGACACACCAAGTAGCTCCAGTGACTCAAATAATTCATTTTCGCACCATTGTCCTTCCTGCAAGGGCAATCACTTAATTTACAGATGTCAATCGTTTCTAAAGAAAACTCCGACAGAACGTTTCGACATTGTCAAACGCTTACGCCTTTGTTTAAATTGCTTACGAACAGACCATGCGTCCATGCAATGCAAATCTTATAATTCCTGTCGAACTTGCGCCAAGCCGCATCATACCTTGCTACATTTTGAATCGCAACCTGCTTCTAGCCGTTCAGCTGAACCGACCGCTACACATGCATAAAATGCCAATAGGACGCAGTCAGCCTCTCCTATTCCGGCAAATGTTTTGTCTTCACAGACGAATTCAAATCTTGGGGTTACTGTCTTACTCTCCACTGCTGTTGTGGAAGTTCAAGATCGTTCTGGTAGATACAAACCGATCAGGGTACTCTTAGATCCTGGTTCCCAAGCTAGCTTTATTCGAGACGATTGCGTGAGCAAACTTTGGCTTCCACGCATACGTTCTCAAGTTCCGATTTATGGACTTGGGCAGACAACTTCAGCAGTCAATAGGGGTGCCGTCAGCTGCACCATTCGCTCTATGTTAGACTCTGAAAATCTCTAGAAGTCACAACTTTTGAGCTTTCGTCAATATCTGGCAAATTACCTAGCGTTGAAGTTCCTAATAATTGGGAACACTTATGCGGCCTGCACTTTGCAGACCCGACCTGGAACTCTCCAGGAACCATTGACATGCTCCTAGGAGCAGATGTTTATCCGTTCATCATCAATGGCGGTGTTATACATGGCAAGTTTCTTCAGCCTGCCGCCATAAATACAATCTTTGGTTGGACTATTATTGGTCCCACAAAAGCTTGCAGTCTGATACTGTCCAAGCATTTTTACGTCTGTAGAAGATCCTATCGACCAGACCCTAAGGCGGTTTTGGGAGATAGAAGAGTTGCCATCCACGCCTTATACTTCTCCAGAAGAAGAAAAGGCAGATTTGATTTTGAAAACACGTTTTCTCGTGACCCTAGCGGTCGTTTTATTGTTGCGTTACCGTTCAACGATACTTTGCCCGTTTTGATAATTGCTTTGAGATGGCTAAAAAGACTATTTTCGTTGGAGCGCAAATTACATGCTCAACCGGAGCTACGCGCCCAATACAACAATTTCATGCAGGACTATCTTGATGCGGGTCATATGGCATTACTCGATTCTCCGCCCGTTGGGAACGATAATTATTTTTACCCCATCACCCTGTGTTTAAAGAAGAAGGTCATACTTCTAAAATTCGTGTGGTTTTGACGCCTCTGCAAAGGCTAAAACAACGTGTCACTTAATGACACTCAATTGGCTGGACCTAGTCTCCAAAACGACATTTCGTCAATCTTACTGAAATTTCGTACTCATCGTTTCGTTTTACTTGTGATGTTCGCCAAATGTATCGACAAATTTTGGTTACCGAAGAACATCGAAAGTTTCAATTAATTGTTTGGCGGTTCTCCGCAGAAGAACCCATCCAGACATATCAGCTTAATACAGTGACCTACGGTATTAAGTCATCGCCTTATCTAGCATTAAAAACTCTTCAGCAATTAGCCATTGACGAAGGCAAAGGTTTCCGTTAGCCGCTGACGCTATACGGTCAAATCTATATATTGATGATTTCGTCGCCGGTGGAGATTCTATACAATCGGCCCGCGAAATTAAAGATCAACTTATCCGACTTTTACATTTGGCTGGTTTTGAACTTCGAAAATGGAGTTCTAATTCAGTTTCTATTTTGGAAGGCATTCCGTCAGATTTTTGCCAATATACTTCTCTCGATTTCGATTCTGACGAATCAATAAAAATATTAGGTCTTCAATGGTCACCTACAGAAGATATTTTCTCGTTTCGGGTTAAACCATTAAACCAAATATGTACAAAGCGCAACATACTTTCACAAGTTGCCAGAATATATGATCCATTAGGATTTTAGCCCCACTAACACTTTTTGCAAAACGCCTAATCCAGCATCTGTGGATGTTAGGTTTGAATTGGGATGACATCCCACCAGCAGACATTTCGTCTCAATGGCAGCAGTATCAAGAAGAGTTGCCGTTATTATCGTCATTAAAGTTACCACGTTGTTTACCCCCTTCGGATCCTTTTACTTGTCATTTGCATGGGTTTTGCGATGCTAGCGAGGTAGGGTATGCAGCGGTAGTGTATTTCAGTTCATAAATCAAACTACTGGAGAAATAACTGTACAATTTGTAACCGCTAAAACCAAAGTAGCTCCAATTAAGCGCATTTCAATTCCACGTTTGGAATTATGTGCCGCCGTTTTATTAACCGATTTACTTTCTTTTACCATTCGGTCTTATCAAGGCTTGATTGACATCTCCGATGTTTCAGCGTGGAGTGATTCTACGGTCGCTCTCACTTGGATACGTTCTCCACCTTTTCGTTGGAAAACTTTTGTGGCAAACCGTGTTAGCCACATTCAAGAAATCATTGCACCTAGCCGATGGTTTTATATTAAATCTTCGCATAATCCGGCTGATCCTGCATCTCGGGGATTAATGCCAAGCGCGGTTATTTCATGTTCGCTATGGTGGGCGGGGCCTGAATGGCTTCACTACCCTAGTGACTCGTGGCCGCCTCAACCAACATTGTCAACCTCAATTGCTGAGGTAACTACGGAAAAGAAGATCCTAACATTTGTCGCTCAAACAGATCCAAACGTCATTGACATTTTACTAAGTCGCTTTTCATCGTTATATAAAATCCAAGGCATCGTGGCTTACATTTATAGATTTTCTAAACCCATGGCTCAACGTCATACGGGTCCCTTAACAGACATTGAACTACACAATGCTCTCATGATTATCGTTCGGCATGTACAAAATGTTACATTTTAAAGGAAATAGCTTCGATTAAGGCAAACCGTAAATTACCTAAAAGCTTGCGAAAACTTTCGCCATTTGTTGATCCACAAAACATCTTAAGAGTAGGTGGGCGCTTGACACATTCTTCGCTTTCCTATTCCGAAAAGTTTCCTGCGTTATTGCCTCAGCGGCACCGATTAACCGAACTTATCATTCTGTCAACTCATGAAAGGTATTGCCATCCCGGTGTTAATACCACAGCGTATCTTATCCAACAGAATTTCTGGATCCTTTCTATTAAAATTCAATCGGAAATTGTTTATCATCATGTCATGGATGTTTTCGTACCAAACCGGTCCTGGTAACTCCTCCTATGGGAGACCTACCGGCAGCACGTATTACCCAGATCAAAACTGCACATGGCACATTAAAACGACCTTTGGTCAAACTAGCGCCGCTACCGGTATTTTAACTTTATTTTATGTTTAGATGTATATCACATTTTTTACATGTATAGTAGTATATTATTTTTACATATTTGCTTATTTACATATATATATTTTATTTTTGCATAGTTGGTAATATCGCTCGCTGTAGTGCACCACCCTATCTTTCGTTACCTCCTTTCCTAGCAAGGTCAAATTCCATGTGATTTCCTTCACCCAACCTACTTCCTCCTTTTCAAAATTCTATGAATTTGGTGGGCGGTATGTTACGTCGTCATCGAACAATTCGGTATTTTGTGACAATAAATACTTTGTGCGTGCATCCTACAGTTTGAGTGAAACATTTTATATACCGGCAATAACAGTGCATAAAGTGACAGTCGTACTCGAGCCTTTAACGAAGCAAGTCGCCTTCGAACCCTTGAAAAGG